>OU744276.1:14040000-15290000 GCA_916610125.1 Cheilosia vulpina | reverse complement strand
GAATGCCAATTTCTGAAACGAACATATCCCAAACATAATGAAAAACATCTTCCGAAAATATTACAATCCAAATTCTGCTCATATTTTTACCAAGGTCTAAGAATATTTACCTTACTAATTGACATGTCAGAGCTAGCTTCAACTTTCAATACTGGCTTCATGCTTCTCAGGCAACAAATAAATTTGCCAGTAAAATAAATATTTATTTGAGAATCAATTCTGTTTAAACGAAAGATACCTAAAACCGCCTCTAGCGTCGGATTTAATTGTTTGGGTGGTAGGCTGTTAACATTAAATTCTGTTTCAAGAATTTTAATGTACAGAATATATGTTGCTTAACTGGGCCAGGAAATATTTCTGTGCTGACTGGTCAACCTACCGAGCTATGTACTAAAAACGTGTACTGCAAGAATTATTAAGAAAAATATTTGGAATCCTAAATCTTCCGGTCCTTTGTTAATACTTGATATCTTTATTCAGAGAGGACACTCACTGATTATAAAAATACAACAAAATTGACTAAAAAAAATTTGTATTCGGGATAGAGAGACAAAAGGTATATATCCATCTTCACAGCTGACTTGAAGAAAGAGATGGACCGGAAGAATTCTCAGAAAAACTAAGTATCAACCAGTAAGGCATATCATGCGAACTTAAAACAGGAGAACGAAAGCACAAGGCAACGATCGGTCGAAAAGTTGTAGTGGAATCAATGATCAATTCATTGCAAAATTATTAAATCATTACAAAAACAAATGCTTTCTCCAGTTTCAAGAAAAATATATCAGAAGTTCTCTACCATAGCATCAGATATTAGATCGATGGAACACAAAACGGTGGAGCGCATGTTACAGGTGACCTGAATCAGTGCCGGGTTAGGCCAGCGCCGCGCCTGTAGCAAATTCTATCATTGGGCCCTTGGATTGGTTTAGAACAAAACTGTTACAAACAAAGTTTTCTGGATCACGTACGAACTACGGTTGGTTAGACGAAATTTTTCATAATAAGTGTTTGGCCTACCCAGTATTGGATCACCCCCAACTGTGCCATTAATTTCAAGTGAAAATTCCGACCGTAAATTTAACAAACCTCATAAACCCAACAAAATTAATTCAACTTAACAGAAAAGGACACTCAGCAACAGCAGATCAACCTACCCTGATCTGTCAAACTTTCCCAATTGATATTGGGCCTTTCCAATAAACATTTGTAGTTTCAAAATTTCAGTAGTTCCAGTGGTTATATTTTCAATACAAATTTCCCAATTGTTTTTAGTCGGCGCATTGAATTTCATCTATTTAACATGAAGGTTGTGGAAATTTGACAGATTTAACTAAGTGGATGTGTTGCTGACTGTACATTTGTAATATTACATACATTATATACACAAATTAAATAAAAAAAAAAACGAATTTAGTTCGACAGAAAAATAATAAAATACTTATTCGTTTGTTTGTCCTTCTTTCACGTCGTAATTGAGTAACAGATCGACGACGTGATTTTTAACGTAAGTCCAATCAATTAGGCTCGAGAAATAGCATTAATATAAACACATTTCCATGATAATTTATGAAGTTGATTTAATTTGTTCAAAATTATTTTTCTGTGCTTAACGTTGGCTATTTTATACTGACACATCCGTCAGATGAACCCGGCAACTACTTGGAATTAGTGAAAAGTAATAACAATTTTAATTGGAATATACATAATTATTTAACTGAGTAATTGTACCGTATGAGGAATTGTTTTCGTTTAAAGTTTTCCTCATTCACTACTTACAACCCATCTTTTCTTTTTGGTGTATTTTTAAGAGATAACTGAATACCGAAATCAGTTGCACCGCTATATCCAGTGATATCATTTTGAGGTATTTATCCCTTTTTGAGGAATTTTCTGCGAATTTTAATATGTCCAAAGGATAAAGTGACATTTTACCTATTAAAGGGATTTTATTTCATAGTTACAACTTTCATATAATAGCAATTTTTAAACACTAGGCAGATGAAATGGTACTCACTTCACAGCAAAACTTTTTTCGTATGAAAAGAAATGTTGTTTCTTTTTTTTTTTGTTTTCTTGTAAGGGGGGATAAAGTCCATCGATAAGGAATTGTGTAACGGTCAATCTGGGATATTCCATAATAACCTTCTGACACCACTGGCTATATAATGTAAGAAAAGACAATAACGAATCCATTTTCCTCAAGAACGGCTCATATCGAAATTACTAATATTTTCTTCCAAACGTATATAAAATATATATATATTCAATTTTTGAACGATTGGTAGTCAATTAAAATTGGTCGGGTTATTACCACTCGCTCGATGAAAATATAAGGGAATTCCCATGTTACTTTTGCAGTATTACCAACTTGCGTGTAGAGCGATACAAAACATTATTAGTGGTGTGACCAGTTCAACATTTTGATACAACTCTTTCTTGGTATTAATTTGAAGATCTAAATAGATACTTTTTTTTAAGGTCAGAAAGTGTTGGTGCGCTGTGCCCTCAAATGCGCGGGGCCGGTAGCATTTGCTACTCTTGTTACGTGGTTAATCCGCCACTAAACTGAATATCTTGGGAGAAGGTCGATCAATGGTCAGATCAGAAATTATATTTAAAAGCGGACACGGAAACAAAGAAAAACTTACTGTCAACGTCTCTCACTCAAAGTGAGTTTACTTATTGAGTTAAAAAATCCGTGCAAGCTACTACGTTCAAGAATTTAAAAAAATAAACAGTTGTTTTTAAATACAGTAACCATTTACGTAAGAAATATGAGCTCAAAATCCCAAAAAGGCGATCATTTTGCAATATGTTGACTTGAAGCAGGAATATTTGATTGGAGGATTGATATTTTTTTAGAGGATGTCTTCCAAAAAAATATAGCTGTCAAGAATTCGCAATACCGAAATTTTTCATATGAAATTACCGTTTGTGACCTACAAAATATTTAGTATGAAGATTTGAAAGGATTATTTGTAAGACCGTACTAATAACAAATCTTAGTCTGGATTTTCAATTTACGAAAGCTCACAATTGAGAAATTTATATGGAAAATATAGCCACTGTGAACTACTAAAATTTAGAGTCGAAAATAAAAACGTTTATTGGGAAGGCCTCTTCTGTATTGGGGAAGTTTTGCTATCTAGCTGGCATTTCAGTTAAGAAGGTTTGCACACATTTTGGTGGCCATATTAAGTTAAAACCTAGGCTTATCATTCAGCGTTAACGTTGGCATAAGCAAACAGGGATCATTGTAAATTCGCAAGCATCTATGGATCAGCGTTCGGACGCACCTTTCGAATGCCTTTACTAATAATCAATTTTAACCTTCACACTAAATATTTTGTAGGTTACAATATGCAATTTTGTATAGAAAATTCCGCCATTTTTAGCCTTCAGACTAAAATATTCTGTAGGTCACAATATGCAATTTTAAATGGAATAATTCGCCATTTTTAGCTTTCATACTTAAATATTCTATAGCTATTGAAATTTGGATTGGAAAATAAAATATTTTGTAGGTCACAATATGCAAATTTTTATAGAAAATTCCGCCATTTTTAGCCTTCAGACTAAAATATTCTGTAGGTCACAATATGCAATTTTAAATGGAATAATTCGCCATTTTTAGCTTTCATACTTAAATATTCTATAGCTATTGAAATTTGGATTGGAAAATAAAATATTTTGTAGGTCACAATATGCAAATTTTTATAGAAAATTCCGCCATTTTTAGCCTTCAGACTAAAATATTCTGTAGGTCACAATATGCAATTTTAAATGGAATAATTGGATATTTTTAAATTTCATACTAAAATTCATAGCTCTGGAGGTCACAATATGCAATTTTGAATGGAATAAATCGTCATTTTGAACTCTCATACTAAAATATTTTGTTGATCACAATATGCAATTAAGTATGGAAAATTTCCCCATTGTGATTTCGAAAAATGTTGTCTGGACACTAAAAATGATTATTATTTGTATCGGAGAATATGTTTTGCGCTTTCCTCAAACCAAAATTATGAAAGCGTGATCCGAATAAACGCAATGGACCAGATCCGTCAGATCTGTCAGCTCCATGGAAGGTTTTGCATGTAGGTACGAGTATTTCTCGTAACGCAAGTCAAGGCAGATCGCCTTCGTAGTTCATCATTATATCAACACCAAATATGCACAAATATCAAAAGAAACTTATTTTCTGCATTTTTTTTTTCAAATAGGACCAAAAGATAACCAGCACACCATCGATTTGGGTACTCCTCGCTAACCATGGCGTGAGTAATGCTCAATGTAACACGTGTGCCAGTCTAAACGGCGCGCATATGGCACACTCTTTCAGCAGGTAATTTCGAATAAATTATTTTAATTATTCAGCTTTTCCACTTTTGAGTAGCGAAAGATCTAGCGCGGTCTGCTATCATCATGATGACGATGAGTAATCGCAGTGAAACCGTATGTATTTAATTTTGTTCATTTAATTGCTCTCGTCTGTCTCGCTGGCATTTCTTCCAATTATTTTCCCCACAAAGCACGGACACATACACACCTGTATGAATGGGCATCTGCAATTAAAGGAGGAACCGCTATAACGATGATTCGAGGAAAACCATCATGCTGGTGGTGGCAATTGAACCGAGACGACAACGTAAAACTAAAAGTTACTACAAATGATTTCTTCACCTAGTCACTGGACGGGAGAGTGTATGATGATGACTCATTGGCTCAACAAGTGCAAGTCTGATGTGCGTTCAGATTGTTGCTCTGCAAATTGGTAATTTGAATTGCGTGAGCTGGGAAGTTCACCTGTTGTGCGCAGTAGTGGCGCTAGAGTTAGATTGTACAATCGTGGAATGTACGCGCACGTATGAAGTTGTTATTAATTATTTATTGGCCAAGACTTGTGCGCAAAGGAAGTGCAAAACTTATTACGAACAACTGATGTAACTGTGTAAGTCAGCGACTGCAATGAGCACTCAATGGGTATGGAGTACGGTGTCTTTGTAATGCGAGGAAACTCGTATAATAATTGTCTGCAAAGCGTATTCTTGTTATTTAATCGCAACGGGTAATTATCAAGGAAAACTAAGCTTTGTTGGAGGTACGTACTTGTTAATGTGAACTTATGCTTAGTAGGATTGCTGCAAACGGTTAGGTTCCGGTTATCAATTTGGTCAATGGTTTATTTGGAGAGAAAATGGCCACGAACTAGTTGCATGGGCGGTTTAGTGGGTTGTGCAAGCCGAGTTGTTGAAAGCATTGTTTGGGATATTGCGTAGTAGATGTACCTATGAGCTCAGGGGTCGTATTCTGTTAGATGAAACGATCAAACATTTTCGTGTGCACGAACGATTTACTTCTACAACTTGGAACAATTCATTCGTGAACACGAAAACGTTTTAACGTTTTCAGCTTACAGAATCTGACCCAGATTGTCTATATCCAGGAATTGTAGAAATTGCTTTGAATTGTTGTAGACAACCAGCTTTTAAGTGCCTAAATGTGGATTTTCTTAAGGCAGCAGGAGGTGGCTTGGTAGAGAGCATACAACAATTCGTCTCCATGCCTTAGTTGGAGGAAAGTATGCCTGAATGGAGCCGCAGCATACATCTGATCTTTCAACCATCTGTAATATGTTCGCTAAGCACTTTCAATCCGTATATTCTTGTGGTACTACCACACCTATAGTCTCTAGTAATAGCTCAATGTCCTGTGATCTCTGTAATATCGGCAACAAGAGTGTTCAATCCCTGAAGTTCAAATTGCTCTTTGTTTGTGCTCCTTCGCGCTTTCTGTACCTCTGTGTTTAGTTTTTAATTTGTCTCTCCGGTTCGGAAAATTCTAAAATCTGGATCGAGACATGATATTACTAACTTTCGTCCAATCTGTAAGATTTCAACTATTCCTAAGTTGTTTGAAAAACTAAATTGTGACAAACTTACACCTCTCTTGAAGAGATTTGTCTAGCCGTTTCAACATGGCTTCGTCGCAGGCAGATCTACTACCACAAATCTCTCAATTTGTTGTAATTCCGCCTTGAATTACCTTGAGAGTGGCTTGCATTGTGATGTAATATATACGGATTTCGCTAACTGGCTTAGGACTTCACTCTTATTTTCTACTGTGGATTCATTCCTACTTAACGGACCGTGTCCAGTATGTTCGCATAAATGACAAGTTCTCATCAACAGTTTATGTTACCTCTGGAGTACCTCAAGGTAGCCATTTAGGCCCTCTGCTCTTTCTTTTGTTTATTAATGACTTTCCTGACTTGTTCCCACCTATACGTTTAGTTCACGATTGTATTCTTTTACAAGAGGATATAGAAAGAGTGTCCATATGGTGTCACAGTCTCAATGTCTCTAAATGGCAATGCCTTTCTTTTTATCGTAACCTCTCTCCAATTCACTTTACGTACGTAATCGATAATACCCCTCTGTCCATCATTTCATCCACAAAAGGACTTGGAGTTATTTTTGACGAAAACTTAGCTTTTGCAAGCACATTGAGTCTTTGGTTGCCAAAGGTAATCAGATGTTAGGTTTCGTGTTGCGGAATTTGATAGACTTTAAAGAACTACACACTTTTAAATGTTTATTTTTTGAATTTGTCCGATCTCATCTTGAGTACTGCAGTATGATATGAAGTACATTCTAACGCGTGATTTTTTAAGCGTAGGTTTTTTTAAAAATCGAATAAAACACTCAAATTTGCATCAAATATTTTATTGAAATCGATAAATAGGCCTTTGCCATTTACGTTTTAAGGACAACTTCACGTAAATGTTGTCCGCGGCTCCGTTTCAAATGGTCCATTCGGAAGGTCCAATTTTGAGTCATTTTTTCGAGCATTTCGGTCTATATTCCACGAATTACGCGTGTTATGTTGTCCTGTAAGGCTTCAATCGTGTTCGGCTTGTCCACATAGACGACTTAACATAACCCCACACGAAATAATCAAGAGGCGTTAAGTCGCATGTTCTTGGCGGCCAACTCACAGGGCCATTTCGAGAGATAAACTGCTCACCAAATTCATCCTTCAAGATATTCATTGTTTCACGAGCTGTGTGGCATGTGGCCACAGTCTTGATGAAAGCATGTCAACCAAGTTCAACTCAGCCAAAAAAAAAGTCGCGTATCATGGCTCGATATCGTTCGCCGTTGACCGATTCACCAGGTCGATTATGACGACCATAATATCGTAAGAAACGGTGCACATTTTTCACAAAGCACAAATTTTATAATAAATTTCAATAATTTGCAATCCTGCTCGTTTGTAAGTATTTCCATGATTAAATGGCAGAGTATACTGAAAACTTTTCACTTTGACAGCTGACGTTTGGACACCATTATTAACCAGTGCTGCCAACCTGAAAAACTTAACTCTTAAAAAATCACTCTTTATTAGATTATAGAGGATCCAAAAGCGTCTTACTAGAGTAGCCGTTCGTAGACTGCGTTGGAATATTGAAATGCCATCTTATGAGACGCGGTGGAAATTATTTGGTATCTTACCTCTTTTTAGACGGGGGCAATATTTTCAAATTATAAATTATATAGGTAAATGGTCATAGCGGTTGCCCTTTCCTATTATCATTAATTGGATTTTATGCTCATTCGAGAGCTCTTAGAAACCTTCTTTTATTTTATGTACCTTATCATAGAGTTATTTATGGATACAGCGAACCAATTTCTAGATGCTTTAGGGAATCCAATAAATATTGGAGTATATTCGATTTTCATCTTAGTAGGGATTCATTTAGGAATAAATTAATTCTGTTGTTAAGCTTTCGTTTTTAAGAATATTTTTGTATTAAATAATCTAGCGAGAACAGTAGATGTACTCATTTGATTGAAAATAAATAAATAGAAAAAAAGAAATCACAATTCTACACCGAGTCCAAAAAGCTAAATTAAGAATTTGCATCCGCCGGCATTCTTTCTGGATCGACAGAACTGATTTCTGACTATATTTCGCTTCAACTAACGTATTATACTCGCACGAGAAAGCGGTCCGTTCATAAAATCATTCACAACTCGCATATTTGAGCGAGTACATTCCATTTGACCGAAGCATGTTCGATTACCTCTCCACCAAAAATATTTCGAGACACTCGTCTCGATCCAATAAATCCATGTATCATGATGCAATGCAGTACGTTACAATATTCATTAAAAATGTAGCTACACTACTGTCGCTAGCCCTTTCACGCCTTCCATCCAACGGGGGTCAAAGAATTACCTACTCCCCTGATCAAAATCTCTCCCCACAATCATTTAGCCAACACATTTCAAATTAAAAACCACGCTCAACTGTAAACCACATGTTTATGACTTCTCTTTCACTAAACCACTCAAGCGGCTAACGAAGCACCATCAGGTGTGTGCAAACGGACGATAAATCATTTCATTGTATTCCACACACACGGAGCAGTCAGTGCCCCTAAACGTCTTCAGAAAATAAAACCAACCCAAAACCGCTTATCTCTAAACCGTTGCGCTATTACAACTTTATTCATTTAAACTTTGACAGTAAAATTCTGAATAATAATAATAAATCTCATAAAATAATCAAACACAAAGACAGTTCTCATTGTATACACACACAATTGCTATGACGAACAAAAAAATTCTCAACAACTAAATATAAAATGAGTAACCCGCACATTCTCGTACTTCCTTCCGTCCGTTGAAAAACCTACTTCAATTGCACCAACACCATGAAATAGGTGACAACAGCTCCCAGGACCTGTAAGTAAGGACATTCAATGAAAAATCGACTCTGTATGCCATTTAGTACATGGAATGTGTGGTCATACCGAAGCAAACAAATCCAGTGATACTGTGAAAAACTTTGCACCCGATATGGTCATGGCCTTCTGGCACTGCTGACAGACAATTTGAACAAATGTCTTTGCCTCCTCGGAGCCATCGTACCAATGGCATGAGTATGCAGCCTCCATAACCGATGAGCTCTGTTCGAGAAGATAAATTTCATTTCATTTTCGTTGTGTCGATATTTTTCGGAATGGTGAATACTCCTTGTCTTCAAGCAAAGTGAACTTGTGCGGGGGTGGTATTGGATCAACGAAATATGTAATACAAACCTCTTCGATTAGTCGATTGCCAAAAATGCAAAAGTGGAAAACTTGTGCCAGACCGTAGCACAAGTATCCAATCACTGTGAAAGCGTATACATTTACACCGTTTATCTTGGTTGCCTGGTAGGCCAGCAGGGTGAGCTTGATGGTTGTTGTTAACATGTGAAGTAGAAGGGCGGCTCCGTAAGTATCTCCAATGGCTGCAACGAGTCTGGAATAATAAAAAAAAAAAATCCCAAATACTTGTGAACAACTATAAATTGACAAAACTACTCCCTGAGTCACGTAGCCAAAGAGACTGGGTGGGTATAAGTTAGGCAGTTAATCAAGCTTGTTCAAGGAAATGTGGTTACTGGATATTGAGGAGACTAGCTATGACAAGTGTTCAGTTTGACAGAAGTAAAGGGGGTTTAGTATACTTGAACAAGCTTTGAATACCTTTGGAGACAAGGTCGTACCGGGTAACCTGTATCGGAAAGGACAGGACAGGACATATCGTAGGTTGGAAAGAAAATGAAAACACCATGAAAACCATTTTAAAATGGTAGGTGCTATGAAGGGTTTCAACTTCCATAGCCAAGTCTAAAAAATGACGACTTTTGTAGGGGTTGTTCTGATAAACAGCTCCATGAGGACATACCCGCAGCTATTTTTCACTGTCTCTGCTCTTACTTGAGACACACAGCTCTGGAAAGCTACTACTTCCAAGGCAATAAAGAACTTTTCAGTTCCCAACTGCATAATCTTTCTAGGACTCTGAAAACTTCAGGGCACTCATTCCGTAATTTTTCAGACTATTAACGTCGAAGCGATAGACCTCCAAAAATGGAAACTAAAAAAAAAAAAAAAAAAATAATTGGCGCAACAGGTCCGTATGGACCCAAACTTAGCTTCTCACAACCATTCGTCTTGTGTGAGTTTTTATTTTTGGGACGAATGGAAGGGATCTACAATTTTATGCCGAGTCCAAACGGCCAATTGAGAAGCTCTTTCATGACAGTTATACTCTCGGATGTTTGTCAGACGTTCGCGAGAGGTGGCGCAGCGAAAAAAACCTTAAGTTGGAATTTGGGTTTTTCTCGGGATTCGAACCTGGGACCCCTCGCTTAGTAGTCCAACACACTAACCACTAAGCCACTGTGCCGAAATGGAAACTAAGTGCCGAAATAACGAGTTTGAAACCTTAATCCAATTCCACAAATGTAATGAAAGCTGGCGATAGTGAAACAAAATCGGGCAGCATATAACTTCTTACGGTCATCAAAGTTTCAAAAACGATATCGTCCCGAGCTGGATAGCGTCAGAGCCATTAATAGACGTGAAGCCACAGCTACTGCGGGTAGTGACCATTAAAGAGAATTTAAATGAGCTCGCAAGAAGAGTCGACTCTGCTTAATCAAATCAAAACCTAACCTAGAGAGAGAGAATATAGTTCAACAGGGTTGGAATCAAAATTCTGAAAGGGTAAAACATTATTTTTACCAAATTCGGCTTTCGAAGAACTGTGGAATTCTGATTTTGAAAATTTAGTTTTTGAAAATTCTGCAAACAATAAAAAAAAAATTTCGCGCGCGCTTTTTAATATTCCCCAATTTTTTTATTTATTGTTTACCAGAATTTTTAAAAGCAGTATGTATATGCAGGAAACATTTTCAGTTTTACTTTTAGTATTTTTTTTTTAATTAGATTTTGTTGATTTTTTTTTAAATTATTATTTTTAGTATATAATTTTATCTTCATTGCTTCTTTTTATTTTGAATTGTATTGTATTTTGTATATATATACAATATTTGTTTTAAAACTTTTAATTTAAAATTTTGTATGAATTTAAAATTGTTTTTAAATACATTTTTCTTTTGCTGGCATTTGTTATTTGGAATAAAGCAGAATAAGCTGAATTTTATTGCTTTAAATTTGAAAAGCACAATTTTGTTAAGCAGAACTAAAAAAGGTAGAATTTTTGTGATAAAAAAAGTAGAATTTCCATTCGCTGACAGTTCAGCAGAAAGTTTGGTTCCGAAGAGCCCTACGACTAGTCGTGGCTCTCGAGTTGATAAGATGTGTCCGAACGAGAAGTTTTGTTCGTCAAGAGTCATGACCCTGCGGATAAAGGAGCTTGTGGGTGCATTGGGCTACAGCGTTCG
Organism: Cheilosia vulpina; assembly: GCA_916610125.1. Taxonomy (NCBI): domain Eukaryota; kingdom Metazoa; phylum Arthropoda; class Insecta; order Diptera; family Syrphidae; genus Cheilosia; species Cheilosia vulpina. The sequence goes on along the minus strand of OU744276.1, from coordinate 15,278,750 downwards.
TATGACTAAGCTTACATATTCGGTACAGTTGAAGGAAAAACGTGGTTCCAAGGGCAAAGACTACACATGTGATTCCATCCAAAGGTACAAAATCCATTCAAAAGACAAGCAGTGGTTTCCAATTGACCCAGGAGCAGGTCTGGATTGTGGGTTTGGCTCAACGATGAATGTGTGGTGGGACAGACTGCTGCTGAAAGACAAGCGTGAATTCTGGGTATGGTCGAACGACGAACGTAGTACGACATAGAGCTTTTTCGTGGACGCCTAAAGGTGGATCCTATTTAAAAGTCCGGAGACCAACTGACCAGCGTAACTCCGCAATTGAGTGAAAATGGAGAAGCTCTAGTCTATAACCAGGAATATTGTGACAAGTAGCTAGATCAACGATGAGCCGACTTCCAGGATGTTGTCTGGCGAATGCAGTTTTCTGTATGACTTACCTTACAACGTGCTTGTGGCGCTCGACCCAGTAACGAATGGCACTGCGCACCATCATCTCCTGCTTCTTGGTCAGTCCATTGGGATTGGCGCCATTCACAGCACCATTGAATGTTTGCAAAGTAGATGGTGCTCGAAACTGTGCACCCCAATCGGCCTTGGTACTGTAAACGCCCGACACGTCCAACGTCTCGATGGGTTCCTTTTCTGCAATCAAACAAGCGTCAGTTAAATGCAACTGCGTACCGACTCCACTCCACATACCTTCATTCTCAATGAGTTCGGACTTCGAGTTGGCCGACAACGAGCGGAATAGTGCAGCCGAATTCGGACGGAATGTATCCAAAGAAGCGGACAGCTCCATCAGCGGCTTCATGATCCCCTTAAGATGTTGCAGTTGTTCGCAGGCGAAAATCAGCCACGAGCAGAAAAGCACATCACACAAATTCGAGTGGGTCATCGAGAAAATTAGGTAGTACACCTGGTAAACAAAGGATATCATGTAGAACATTCCGCTGCTGGCATCCCATGGGTAGAAGGACTTAATCGGCAACCTGGGTATCTCAATGTGAATGGTTTCATTAGTATCGTGATCCTTGGCAAACTTGAAACTCTCTCCAAAGAACGTGATAGTTGTCCAAGCTGTAAGCAAACATTGCATCTCCGTTCAAATTAGAAAAACAAATAAAATGTCAACTCACCAGTGGCTGATAGAACGGTTGTCAACATTACCAATACAAAGAGCTTTCGCATTTTGGCCAAAGCAATCGAATGGTATCGAGCGTCGGATTCTGCAAACAGGGGATGCGAATTGGGCTGATTCCAAATGTTGAGGGTTCTGTAAATATATTCGCGGCTGAATTGCTACTCAAATGCTGCTTGACGTGTGGCGGCGTTTACCTGTAGAAATGCTTTTGATTGACCGCAAAGTAAATAAATTTCGTAATGCAATGGGTGAAGAAAAGCGTGGTGATAGTATTGCCAGACAGCTCGTTGACCTCCTCCGCATTCAGAGCCAAGTTGACGAGAATCGTGACGAATTGAACGGCCAAGAAAAACAAATGAACAGAGGAGTAGACTCGCTTTAAGAAAAGGGATCCGCCTGAAAAGTTGTGCATAAATAAGCCGGACATTCTCATTAGCCGAATATTGGGCATTAGGTCGGCCACAAGGCCGACATACTTGTTTTGTTGTATTGCCGTCTGCATCTGTGAAGTAAGTAAATCAATTAATGACAGGTAGAGGGGTACTATTGTGAAAAGGGATGTTGTGGGGGGCGTCTTAATAGAACTGTGGGCAGTAAGTAACAAATTTGTTAAGCAACTGTAATATTTTGGGAGAGAATGACAATTACTTATAAAAAAATGAAAGATTGAGCAATTTTATAATAGGTTCATTCGCGTTGCGGTTTAATTCGAACGCAATCGATATAAATCGATCGCAATCGCACAAAGTCTATAAAGAATACAAGTTCTCATCAAAAATGACAGAAAAAGAGAAAATTAGAAAAATAACGAGTAACGAGCAGTTGCTCTCTTGGCCCGAAAGAGCTCAGAGAACGATAAGTACAGATAAATACTTAAAACGCACAAAATTGACAAAATAACTCCAATTCAGTCTTAAAAATGCGCACAATAAAATCTGTGGAAATATAAAGAATATTCGGCGATTGTCAAATGTTCTCCCAGAACGATTTATATGCTGCAGAAAGCTATCTTATATATTTATTTGTCATATAAAACATACATAGATGTCAAAGATGTATGTGACTCAAATTTGTTTGAAGTCTGTCCACGTACCTTGGAGTATATTTTCAGCTTTTTAAGAGAGTTGCTCTCAATTTTTTGGGTTTGACAGATTTTTCGTCCATTGCTCGGGGAAGAAGATACGCGTTCGATTTCTCTAGGGCAATGGAGTTCCCGCGCTTTGCAGTGCAAACTTGCTAGCGTTTTATCCGAATAACCTAATCCAAACTCATATTTACCAGCTTATGCCACTTCGTATTAAAAACGAAAATGGCGCAACCGGCCGACAAAGGAATTTACCTCAGTGTGTTCTCCTTTTTTTATTTCTGAGCCGAAATTACAATTTTTCTCAATTGCACCAAATTTATAAACGAAAATAAGTTAGTAGTCACTTCCAAACATGCATTTGATAAAATTTACAGCAATCTGACAGTTATTAACAAGTAGCCCAAGGACATTTCTTGAAAGGAAATGTGTAGATATTTTTACGGGGAACAAAATGTTTTACTCCAACTCACTTTTCTAACAACACTTTTGCGTATTCGAATAGATTTTAGAAAAATTACCGACTAAATTTCACTTACATTTGCATGTTGTAAATTTCTGTTATATTGTAATTAATTTGAAAGAATTCAACTGCTAGTAGCTGACATTCACAGTCTTGTATAGAATAAAAATAAAATTAATACAAACCAAAGTAGTTACAAATAACCATGTATCCACTTTGTTCGAAAACAAAATTCGAAGTCACTATTGTTTAAGTATGACTTTGGGCGTAATCTAAGCCCCTTCATAAGGCCTAATTTCCGACCAAACTTTATGCACACAGCTACCTGTTTTTTTTTTCCACAAAAAATGATAAATAAAATTCGATCTCGAAAACTTCCAACTTCTCTATGTGTAAATAGCTTCTAAAAATAGTCGCAAGGTTTTAAAAACAAATTATCAGAGCACAACTTACATAATATACTTTCATCTAGCAATATTGCAGGCAGCTTGTAAGCTCTGCCTCTTTTATGACGGCTGTCGGTGGCGGTCTATTATAAATACGGTGACCATCCGTTCTTTACTTGAAAATGATGTTCATAAGATTACTTTGTATACAAAAATATATTTAAACGTTCTGCATTTTTTAAGTTATTTGTTATTTGTTTTTTAGTTTTAGATAGATAGATAGATACCTTTATTTAGCGTCGAAAGCTATTATTTACATTGATACATTTTTTACATTGATCTGATTCTATATATTGGATTTTACATTTTTCATTTACATTCTTAAGATCAATAACGTAAATATTAAGTAATATTGAAAATTGAAATAACAAAAAAAGTTGGGACTAACGTGCCCCAACAAGTGCCTAAATGTGTCCTATTTAGGATTTTTTTTATCTTTTAGATTGTGCCTTCTTAATTTTTTTATTGTTCATTATTTGGTATTATTTGAAAATATTGTATATAATGCAATTTGTGGACATGCAAAAATGAGAACGAATCAGCTGGCAGCTCTCAAATTGGCTGCCGGTGGGAAAAAGTGATACCAACTCAAAAAAAAAAAACAACGAGTGTGCTTTAGACCAGAGACAATACTGAGACCACCAACTCCGACCGATTTCCCGTTACTTAGCCAACAAGCTATATTTTTATGGGGTGGCAAATGCTAAGTGCGCTTGTATTGTTACATAGAAATTCGTATTGACAAATGTCACGTAACTTCAAAAATTCCGACTCACCAACACGCTCGCACCTTGCATAGCCACTTCCGCTGTGGGCAAAGTTGCTGTCAGCGTTCATAGAATTTTATCCGTTAAATTTAAAACTATTCGTTACGTGTGCATAATATTTTTTTAAGGAATAAGTGGAGATTTTCTTTAAATATATATGAAAAATAAACAATGCAGATTGTTTGAAGTAAAATAGAAATATATTGAGCAAATTTTCTTCAGTTTTCTAAGAAAAATGTACGCATGAAATCGAAGTTAATGATATTCAAAAGCGCTAAATACGCAACCCTGTTTGTCATAATAAGTTTTTAGTATATAGAACATCTCATTTAGCTAGTTTTATTAACTAAAGAAATCAAATTATTCGCCTTTTAACAATATATAATTACTAACCAATGGCATTCAGTATTGTGAAAAGTTGGTATTCCCGAATTCTAGCACATTTCCCCACGGTTGTCGAGGTTGGCAGCATTTATTTTTGTATTTTTTGTATGTTTTTGCATGTCACACGGATTCTTAATTGACACAATTGAAAACAAAATGGCGAATTTGAAAAAAAACTTAGGGACGCAGCGGCAAGAGGATTGTGAGTTGGGGGTCTCAGTATCATTTGTCTCTGCTTTAGACCACACGACTGAAGTAAAACTTCTTGCAATATATCAATTTTCTTCAATAATTTACTGGCTATGGGAGTAAGAAAATGGGCGCTCGCACTGCTCTCTCTAGCTCCTACAGTATGATACAGACAATAGGCCACTAACAAAAAAAACTAAAATTATTTTATTTGATTTTGCACAAAATTACCAGCTGCTAGAAGACATGGGAGATCATCTACCTATTTTCTTATAACAAACCCTTAACAAATTAGAGTTTCATGTCTGTATATAAATAATATGATTAATTATTATTATTCACCATCAGTCAAAAGAAGAAAATGAGTGCATTCTTTGAATAGCGAATAAAACAGTTTTATATGGATGGTGATGAAGCATAGCTATGCAAATAATGCAATGCGTCCACTCAGAAGCAGTAAGATAGCATTTAAATGAGGTGATACGAGTTCGCATTCTTGGTACATCTGCTCAAAAATTTACCATAACCAGATAAAAATTACCAAAACTCAATAAGCAAACAAAATTTTGTAAAAAATTACCAAAGTGGCAAACTTGCAAGAGTCGTGTCTTAGATATACGAAAAGTGACTGGCTATGAGAGAAAGAAAAGAAACTGTGTGTCGCACCTGTGTCTGTTGCTCCTACAGTGTGATACAGACAATAGGCGTGCACTGCAGTGATACCAGACTTTAGAGGCAGGTTATCCCACGGTTATACTCAAAATATCCCTTTTATGTTTACGAATTAAATAAATTTATTATTTTAAAAAAATACTCGTGATTCATTCACAGACATATGTCACTTTATGAAACAGTTTAGGGAAATAAAAAAAAAAAAGAATATGAAAGCATTTAGACATTTTGAGTGACTTTTTTCTAAATATGAAAATATTTAATTTGATCGTAGGTTGAATAATTCGTTTAATCTTAATGAAATGAGCAATTAGGAACAAAATTTGACCAAAAAGTAAAATCCCTTTCTTTTTGTACTATGAGGTCTGAAAAATCCCTTTGTCCCTTTTAGCTTATTATTAGTGAGAAAATCCCGCAAAAAGTGATAAATCCCCGATCTGGTATCACTGCTGCACTGTATTATGTGTCTTAGATAATGAAACGTAACTGGCTGGTAGAAAGATACAACTAAAATGTGGGCGTGCATCTATCTCTCTTGCCTCTACAGTAATATTCGAAACGAAACATAACTCTTTCTCTTTTCATCTCACTAACTTATATCTCCCTCTCAACTTCCGCTCGCAATTTCCGTAACGATTTTGTGACGCATTCACCAGCTTACCCCCCAAGTCAAGCGTGCCTAAAGAAGTATTACTCCAAAAACAAACCTTCATACACCTTAAACCTTACAATAGCTGCTACATAAGCAGCAGTGTTAGCATCACTGGCTATTTATCTCCGCCGATTTGGCTACTCGAACTTTTCACTTGCTCCTTAAAATTGTACCTTGGGAGCCAAATGTACAGTCAGTGCAAGTTTGAGCTGTTTGGATGATAACATTTGCGTATGGGGCGATTTTTCGGATGGTTATTTGTAAACGACGAAAAAAAAAACATAAAACAAGTGAGTGTGTCCGACAATTCGGTTGTATAACTATGAGCACCAAGATGCGCAATTTTTCTTTATATACATTTTTAATTGGTATAATTTAACTGAATATGCAAGAGAAAATATGGCCAATGCTTGACAATTGGTTTTAAATTTAAATTGCAATTAGCTTTTAGTACACTTTTAATACTTCATATATTTGATAAGTAAGTTTTTATACAATTCAAAAATAGTAAAGTAAATTTTTATATTATTATGCGAAGTTCCCCTCGCTTTAAGTTTGGCGATTTTTAGAATCGTAACAAATTTATTAAAAAATGCATACTTGTAACTAAAAGTTTCTGCATATGAGCCAACTTCATTTTCATACAGTTTTTGAACAAAATCTCATATCTCGGCAGTATAAACATCTCACAATACCTTGGCATGATTATGAAAACACACAGTGCAAGTGTCCAAGCAGTCACTGGCTAAGGACAAGGCTTAAAGCAACTAGACTGCTGAGTGAGCTCTTCAAATATGAAGGTTAAAGGCCGCGTATACCGAGGTATTAATAAAATGTCCTCACAAATGGTTGTTGAAGCTCCGGTATGACGTGACTTATTGAATCTCGCTTTGGAACAGACAGTCCCCGCGACAAGTATCAACAGGGAAAGTACTATCTTCATCCGATCGGGGTATGGGAACGGTATCGACATCTTCGGGCAGTAATATAGGCATTCATGTTTATTGCGGAACCAGATGCCTTTGAAGTGACCAGAGAACAGACAAAGAACTCTTTACCGTGTAGGACAATATATCGCAGTTGTTAGCAGGAATTAAACATCAATTTCGGGAATCAAAATTCAGTTAAGATACGGCGAAGAATAATCCATGGAAAGCGTTGTTACTTATGTTTTGCAAAAAAATGACATCACGACTTCTCACTCGAAGGGCTTTCACCCTTTCTGCTTTATGTGGCAACGATTAGCAGTAAGGGTGAAGACTGAAACCTGGAATCCTTTTTCGATAAATTTTTTTTTGTCCTATGTGCCAAGAGAGCGGAAAAGAAGATATAACCTCAAACGTCAGCAGCTTTTACATATGTGTATGTTGCCCAAAAATTCAGAACAGTTTGGCCACATCAACTTCCTATGTTTTATCTAGGGGAAGCTTCGAAGCCCCCTGCTTCTGAGATGAAACCCTTGCGCATAGTCTTTGGCCGCATTCAAGAATCTAGTGATCTGAAGTCGACTAGATTGGTCTAGATTTGATGTAACCTGAACGCAAAAATAGATTGGTCGGGAACGTCACTTTTCCTACGTCATCCACATAAGCGAACTGTCAACTTAGTACTCAGCCACGAATTCCTTGACTAGATTCGTCGGTTATCCCTCCATAAACGTCAACTGAAACAGCTGCTCACATGACCGATATCGACCAATTAAAACCGAGATTCACTTAGTGAGAGAGCTGTCAGACTTACTTAACTAGATACATGAACGTCCCCTTTGTAACTATGTAAAACTTATCCCATAGCAGCTCAGCAGACCATAATCCTAGAGTACGATGACGACATTCGATTTAAAAGTTTGTCTCAAGTACCTCGAAACACGAAACATAGGATAAGAGGCGATCGAAACGAAAGGCTGCCCCGGCCTTGAATTCAAAACTCTCAACCCTCACTCGTTTCCAAACTGAGCTTGGATCCCAGAATCACCTGTTCTTTTAGAGCAACGTATCCAATGCAGGTATTGAGAACTAAAGGCGCCGTGTATAAAGTGGAATTACTTTGACGGTCAAATGGTGAATTTGTATCGATTCAACCCTACCGGTTAAATGAGTGGTACAATTAAAATAAATAAATAAATAGTTGGCGCAACTGGTCCGTAGGGACCCTAGGCCTAGCTTCTCACAACCATTCGTCTTGTGTGAGTTTTTTATTTTTGGGACGAATGGAAGGGATCTACAATTTTATGCCGAGTCCAAACTGTCAATTGAGAAGCTCTTTCATGATAGTTATACTCTCGGATGTTTGTCAGACGTTCGCGGTAGGTGCCGCAGTGAAAAAAACTTTAAGTTGGAATTTGGTTACAATTAGCAAACAAATTAAAACGACTACGAGGGACATATGATTTTTTCTAGTATTCTAGTACTTGGCTTTTTATCATTCGATATCGAGGTTATTACTGTATTGTGCCGTCTTAACTATAGCTAAGGTTTGCGGCCGAGTTGTCTATCTCTTTTGATAGATTTTGTACCTTTATAATCGAAGGTTGTACCTATTTAAAAATGGTTCATCCATTATACACCTTTAATCCTAACACTTCTTTGCTATTCCTTTAGTGATCTTTGTATTTTGTTAGAATTGATTGCCGTTTCTATAGTTTTGTTTCACGCTTAAATTGCAAAGTTTCCAGTGAAGAGCGTGATCTCTTCGACTACTTAAGTTTCTTCCAATAATTGCTTTTTCCACCTTAATCATTTTTTTCGCCCTATTGTTACAGAGCTCTTCCGCTTGATTTAAGCTGACAATGGCAATCAGTTAGGGTGATCTCTTGAGGTTCTGGAGACACTGAATCGGTGTATGTGCTGCAGTTTCAGCTTTTCTTCAGTTTCGTATGGCCCATCCTCCTTAATATACCCTATATGAATGAAGAAGGTCGGCAATTCTTTTGCCATCTTATCCTGTCTATATTTTTTTTTTCAAAAACAAGAAGACTGTCCACGCTGATCCATCTGTCGATCAGTAGGTCTACCATTCCTCAGCCAATGAGTGCTTCCAGCAAAATGTTTGTTTTTGTTAACTTTGGGATATGGAAACTAGAAATGTCTCTCAATAACGAGCCGTTTGAATTGTGCTTTGATTTGTTTTTAATTTAATATTAGGCGTGTTTTAATCTCAGCAAAGCAAAGTAAAGTTGGATTTTCAGCAGGCAATTACAATGACTTCTGAGTCCTTGAAGCGCCAAGTAGATCGTAGTTGTTGTAATTGCGTGCTGAAAATCGATGCCCAAAAAAACGGGCCTCTTTAAAAACTTTCTGTATAAGTGTGCCTATGAATTACTACAAAAAAGGCACATTTTTGATCCATATATTTTAGTTTGATAATTTTTGCCTCCGGAATTTTTCAATTTGGCTCCTTACCTCTAAAAGCTGGCAACACTGAGAACAAGTAGTGTCAAATTTTCGAAAGCAATTAATGTCGGGAACAATTATTTCTGTGCGAGAAGAATGTGGAGAGTTATACCAAGCAATCTACTACAATTACCCACATTTCTCTATCACTTCGCAGCGCCAGCGTACTGTAAAACGAAAAGGAGATTACCATCTGCACTTTCTCTGTAATTGAGTTTCAAGTCACTTTAATTTGAATTTATATTAAAACAATTCTAACGTTCTAAGTACTATGAAAGATATTATCTTAATGTACACACCAATCAAATAAATAAATTGAAATTGAAAATTAATATTGAAATTGTTTGTTCGTGATTTAGTTGCGTCACTTTTGTATTGGATTTTTCATTCCGAAATAGCAGCGTACTAGGTTTTAAGCCTAGTATCATGTTCACGAGTCCCCAGTTTCCACTCCGTTTCTCCACGCCAAAGATAAATGTTCGAAAAATTATTTAGATTGGACAAAACCCATTTGTTCATTGTTCATGACAGTAATCAGTAAACGTAATTTTAATAATTATTCACGTAAATACAATTATTTTAGAAATTCAAACTTCGAATATGAAATTGAATCATTTCAAAATAATGGATATAAAAAAAAATTAAGAAGATATTATCACTGCTGCAGCAGCTTCAAATAATTTTTGTAGTAGCAAGCAGATGAAGACACTTTTTTTCGCGTCCCATAAATTTCTATTTGTAGGCAAGATCTTTTAAAACTTAAAAAAGAAACGAATTTTCTATTAACATTAGCGTATTTTTATAATTCTCTGATTTGGTAGCCAACTCTAGAAATGTTAAGGAGAACTTACACTTGTGTACTGGAACACGTATTATTATTAAAAACACTACGAGCCAAATGAATGCATGAGACCTCCTGAAAAATTCGTTATTGTAATAATTGTAGATAAATAAATATCTCGATATATCGCAAAACCATATTTTCATTTTGGCTTTAAGTTTTCTTTTATTTCTCATACAAATAATATCTGCATTTACTTCTTCCTCTGTTTTTTACGTCAAAAATTTATCTTTGATTTAATGTATCGGACATTTATTTCGCGAGCTAAATGGAGTGTAGACTTGACATTGGCCCATCTATATGAAGTTAAGAATTTAGCGAGCGAACAGGATACTGCTTTGCTAAACTAGGTACCACGCAAAATTTTATCTTTGTAGACCTTTTTGTATGGGAGATAAAATTTAGCGCGAGCAGGATTTTAAGCATTAGCGTGAACAAGATACTATCCCTAAAGCTTAGTATCCTGCTCGCGCTAAATTTTAGCGTCCCTAGTCTCCACTTCGATTCTCCACACCAAAGATAAATGGTCGCTAAATAATTATTTTGTATTTTGCTTTTGCGTTTTATTTCACGCTAACGTTCTCTGCGGTTTCCTCCGAAAAATTCATAATAATCACAACACAAGCTTTTCCCTCCTTTTTCTTCTGTCAACATTTATCTTCGATTTAATGTACCGGACATTTATTTCGCGAGCTAAATAAGTGGAGACTAAACTGCTTCGCTAAATTTTATCTTTGTAGACATTTTTGTATGGGAGATAAAATTTAGCGCGAGCAGGATACTATCCCTAAGAATTTAAAATTTGGTCGGTTTCTTAGTTTTGCGAATTAATTTGAGTGTAAGTAATATGGACTAAATAATTTTTAAAAAAATCAAATTTGTTTATTTCCACACTGGATTTACAACAATCACGCACGCACATTTTTGCACGAGATCTGGCACCACTGTGACGTCCACTATTCAGCTGAATTTATCAGTTATATTGTTATAATTATACCACCCCAATGCTTAAGTTTAAGTTCGGCCCATATTATATTTTGAAAGTTGAATTATTTATTCTTTCTTTAAGTAATTATAGGAAAATAAATAGAATAAAAAAAATACATTTCTCACAATTGACTATATGGTCATTCAGATTCAGTTGCCGTAACTCGGCTATTTAGGGCCTTATTTAGTAAAGAAAAAAACAAATTAACACCTTTTAGCTGTCGGTAAATTTTTGACAGAACAACATGTTGGAATTTTGCCACCTTATTGGTTCAATCGATTTACCTGATTTTGCGTTGTCACCACTTCGCCATTGACCGGAAAAGTTTTACGCTGGCTAAAAATCTGCCCGAATGCACTATGACGACTTGGTTACTTATACAATTCTGTAATTTGCGCAAAATATCATAAGGAATGAACCGTCACATTAGGTATAGAAACTATTCTTTTTCACTCGAATACCGGTCGGTTTTGTAGAAACAAACAAAATCGGACTTTCTCCTTATGGTTGCTTTGTATAGCTATCCCCACTGGGGTTAAAATCTACGCTGGTTGAGTTGGGTCACAGGAACAAATTGTACCATAACACGACGGTCACCACACCTTAAAATTGGACCTTGTCGCAGGCGGGCGTATGTAGTCCTTCTCTTTACTTCGCGTCGAAAAAGAATACCTCATACCCAAGTATTTATTTCTGGCGATTGCCCGAAAAGATTGTTTTAACTGATTAACAGGGACCAAAAACTGATAGCTATCACTTAAAGTTACAGTGTGATGTCTATTTTGGTGCCCAAGTATCAATTTTCGCTATTCCGGTTCGTGGAAATCGATCATTTCGAGCTTAGTGCGTCTCAATGTTGACTGTCATAGAGAGCGCGCATATTCATAGGCTTCGTCGAAGACTGTTATTTACATGGAATTTTTAATTAAAAAAAAATTAAAACATCTGGAAACAATTGCATAACCCCGACTACTTTTAACCAAATTACGTCTAATGTAACCCGTTCTAAAGTTACGTAACTACCCCCATTGCGCAGTTTACTATTTCCCAATAAGTATACCTTAAACTGTGGAATTTATTCCAAAAACTGTGTTCTTTTTTGTATGCACTTCTTACACTCGTAGTTCCATAAAATGCACTAGAAAAGTTTAGTTTTGAAATAACGTCTCGGACAAACTTTGAATTTCAATTACAACTCCAGTTTCCACTTGACCGCAAAGTTGGTAAAAAGTTTTTTTTTTTATTTCTTTTTTTTTCGAAAAAAGTTTACTTCTTGAGAAAGTTTGTTTTTGCGCCCGCTACTTACGATGCGTTCTCGCTAACCGACCACGTAGAACTATCTGCCTACGCGTTGTTTTTGAAAAAAAAAAAACTTTTGATTTGACGAGTGAATTGATTTTAAAATGTTCTTGTGCAGTTTACCACACATGGACATGCAACGGTATCGTTATTGTTGACGTGGCTTTGACAACCTAAGAATTTCTCACGACTAATGGCCGAGTATAGATGTCCGTGGAGCACACAAACTTACAAGTGTGTAAATATTCCATCAAATGTCCCATGCCCAACGCCCGTAGGAAAAAGAAATCAACGGCATAGCCATGAAATTTTCTATCAACACGGTGGAACAGATCGTCCAGTTCCCACAATTAATTAATCGAAGGAGGATTCGTCCTAGTTTAAAGTTCATGTACTCTTCATGGTATTCTACTGAGGATGTGTGTACTTTGAAGTGTGTAGGACTTTTTGAAGGGCACGAGCGTTGGCACAGTCTTTATGTATGTACGAAAAGTGTCTGCATGTGAGGGGTGGGGAGAATGGGCTAGTACACCTTACCTACAATCTGTAGCTTTTGAGACGTGGTTTATTGATTTTGAGGTTAAATTTATTTACATGTGAAAGTTTGATGTGAAGTTGTTTAAGTGGAGTAAGGACCATTTAAGCGCCGATGCTTTGAAATATTCATTATAACATTCCAATGCGTAGATTGGGTGGCTTATAGTTTAGAGTGTGACAGTGGTAGCATGCAGTTTTGGCAATTGAGTGTGTGTATTACAATCCCGGGTTAAAGTCGAAAATGTCTGGACTTTGGATTGACTTGAATCAGAGCTCTCCTTATATTGTACAAACAAAACAAAAAGATTTTTTGATTTCGCTTCACATTTTAAAAGATTGTCATTAGAAAAGGAATCTGTAATTTAAAAGTACGTTAGGTCCGAACAATTGGAAGACCTTTCGTCCACAATAATTTTTTCATGTACTTAATTTGGTTTTATTAAAAAGTTCCTATATAAATTGTCTTTCATTAAGGACTTGACAGTTTATTTCTTAAATAAAATGCAAACAACTTGAGATATATAAAAAAAAAATTGTATTGGCTTGAATAACTATCAAAACATTTATGAATGTAATTCGACTTCGTTCATATGTCGACCACGGGATCGTATGCAGGGGTCGATACGTTTACCCCAATTTTCGATGACTCGGCCGCACATTCCGTCCGATACGGCCGGTATTTCTAGCTCTGACCTACATTAGAGTCGCTGGCTTGTTGGCATAGACCATTGCTTTAATGTAGCCCCACAAAAAAAAGTCTAGAGGCGTTAAATCACACGATTTCGGCGGCCAATAGACGGGTCCGTTTCTCGAGATATCACATACACCGAACTGAGACTTAAATAACTCGATTGTTTCACCCGCTGTGTGGCTTGTGGCAGCGTCATATCACTGATGTCCAATTCATGCAATAGCTCAAAGAAATAACGTTCCAACATGTCTTTGTAGCGAATGCCGAAACCGTAACGTGACGGTCATTTTTATCGACGAAAAAAACCGGCATGAAAACCGCACAAAAATGTGACTTTTTTTCGAATGAAGTGCTGTTTCATGAAGCGCATGAGGGTTCTCACCAGTCCAGTAACGCATATTTTGGTTATTGACCAAGATTGATGACCATTTAGATGATTTTGCGATGAAATTCTTGATTAAAGTAGCGACCACCGACTCGGAATTTCGGTAGTAAATTTTAATTATTTGTAAACGTTAGTCCTACGTGTACTCCATAATGATGGACATGTTGATTTTACTGAAAATTTTGACGTTGACAGTTCGGTAATCGGTTTATGGGTGCGTTCACACTGATATTTTGAGGTTGTCACTTCGCTAATGACAGAACCTTTATATAATTCAATAATTTTAACATTTATTTAAATAAATATATGAATTTTTTCTGACATTCTGTATTTTCTTTTTTTAAACTTAAATGATATATGCGCCAATGAGTGCAACGAAAATATTTCCTTAAAGCCCCTAATATACATGATTCATACAGAAGCTCAGTGCCTCAGTCTAACGCGCAGTAGTACGATAGTTAATTTAAGATGTATTGGTTTACAAATTTATTTTTTTTTAATTTCTTAGCCAGGGAACATTTATCACTGCAGCTTAGGCTGCCATAAAAAAATAGTATAAAAAAAACAAGACCGACATAACTAAAACCAAACTAAATATTGAACGTAATCCAAAGATGTTCTAGACTTATATTAATTCAAAAGGAAATTCGTCTAATTTTTCAGTGAATATGCCTCTACATAAGTGTTGTCAAATGTCGAAAACTATAGAGGCATTGCAAAACTGTCATGTATACCTAAACTCTCTTAGGAAATTACTTACAACTTTATGCAATTTCATTGTTCTAACATTTTTGCTGATGAAAAGCATGGTTTCAGAAAGCATGGTGAATGGATTACAAACAGATATTTTTTATGTTGATTTTGATAATGCATCCGACAAAGTCAATAATATTGTCCTGTTAAAAGAAACAGGAATATTATGGATTTCCTCAATGGATCGGTTTTTACTCAAAATATAAAGCTAAATGGTTCTTTGTCGAACAATATCGTCGTCTATTCTGGTGTCCCTCAAGGTAGCCATATTGGTCCAATCCTGTTTCTGTTATTTATCAACGATTTAAGTCTCAAAGATTTTACTGTTTGCGGATGACTGTAAGTTGATATGTTTTTATAGCAGCCCACAAGGCTATATCTTTATACAGTATGATATTGACCGCAAACAGGAATGGTGTAAAGAGAATGTAATTGTGTGTCCCTCACATGGCGTCAAAATCCAACTACACCGATTTGTTTTTTGAAAGTGTGTATCACCTCCATTTGGATGTCAGTAAGCCAATGTTTTTCAAAAGAATTTAAGGACCCCTATATCAACAAACTTCTATACTGTTCTCTAGTCGAACCTGTTTTGGAATATTTTAGTCCGGTTTGGTCTTCAAGCCTCGAATCTGGAATTTCAAGAACTGAAAGCATTCAAAAACAATTTCTTCTTTTTGCATTACGTGATTGACATTGGGACCCCGAAGTTCGTCTTCCCTCCTAAAGTCGATTTAAGTTGCTGAATATGCAGTCCTTGGAAAAACGAAGAGAAAAATCAAATGGCAATATTTTTATATAGCGTCCTGACTGGCAACATCAACTCCACCTATATTCTTAGTTCTATTAACATCAATACTAGACCGGGAACAACAAGGAATCCAATTCTTTAATATCAAAGGACGTCTCGGTGTAACTATGGAAGCAATGGTCCTATCAATAATTTGACGAATGATTTAAATTAAGTTCAATCATTTGATTGATCAACATAACAAAATTTAATTTAAAACAAATATTAAATGAAATGTTGCATATGTCAAAATAACTAGTTTTTTTTTTTGAAAATATTAATAATTGATTAGCTTTTGCTTAAATGTTTAGTAGGTATGCAACATGTCACTTTAAATCTCTGGCACTTAGATGTGTGAAAATAAAATATTCACATTGAACTCAAGTTGAGACGACAGAATAAAAATCATAGTCTTAGTCTTCGGGCTAATATTCTTATGTTTCAATATTTTTCGGAAACCAGAAAACTAGCTACTTCATCTGCAAAAACAGTTGAACACATTTAAAGTCAAGTGTAATAGAGAGTCTCTGAAGATAAGATAGATAATCGGACCTAGAACTGAACGTTGGGGTACCCCTAAATTGACAATCATGTCATCAATCCTCACACTTTGTGACCTATTTTTAAGGTAACCATTAGTATAACACGAAGCCACGAATTCCTGCTTTTTCAAGTTTTTTCCAGGACATCATGATGATCAAATATATCGACTGCTTTAGTAATAATAATAAATAATAAAGCACCAGTACACATTTTTTTTTACATTCGAGGTTTGACATTGAATATTACTACAAAACTGCTTGGAAGTGCATCTTCAGTTGATTTGGCGTTTTGAAAACCAAATTGCGTTGCTTCCAAGAACTGAATGCAATTTTGTTTAATAAACCACTTTTCTGAGAACTATGAATGCACTTGCGCATTTTGTTCAATAAACTATTAATTTTTGTTCTTACGGTTATTTTAAAAAACGTGTTACAGAACTTTCCAAGTACCGAAAATTATTAAATATAATGGTGCGTTACTTGTTTCACAAAGAAAAAGCAAGGGGATTTCTTTGGCAATATGTAGCTAATGGAATTATAATAAATGAAGTAAAATGAGGCTGTTACAACTATTTATAATGTTTTAATTTAAATAATGTGACATTATCTCGTACAGTGGCAAGAGTACTTCATGACCTCAACATAAATAAATCCGCTGGTCCAGATTGTATTTCCCCAATCGTTCTGAAGAGGTGTTCTTCCACGCTGGCAAAACCACTGCGTAAGCTTTTCCATCTGTCCTATTCTTCTGGACTCTTCCCGAGAAGGTGGAAAACTGCATTTGTCCAGCCCGTCCCCAAAAAAGGCGAATCTTCTTCTCCCACCAACTACCGACCCATAGCACTTACATCCATTCTTTCTAAGGTCATGGAAACGCTGATAAATCGTCAGCTCACGAAATATCTTGAATCACGAAAACTCATTAATGACCGGCAGTACGGTTTTCGTGGCAACAGATCCACTGGTGATTTGATGGCTTATCTCACCGAAAAGTGGAACCAATCGCTACATCACTCCGGTGAAACGAAGATTGTTGCGCTTGATATTTCAAAGGCATTTGACAGAGTTTAGCACCAAGCTCTTTTATCGAAAATGCGTGCATATGGGATCGATGCGTCTCTTCTTCAATGGATTAGAAACTACCTTTCTGGCCGTTCAATTCAAGTTGTCTTGGACGGTTTCAAGTCTGAAACTCACCATATAAATGCTGGTGTTCCCCAAGGCTCCGTTTTGTCTCCGACTCTCTTTCTCATTTTCATAAATGATCTCCTGTCTGCAACATCTAATCCAATCCACTCCTTCGCCGATGACAGCACCCTCAGCTTCTCATATTCATTCCAGGACTCACGTCCCTGCTCTTCGGCCGTAGAACTGGAACGGAAACGTATGTTAAGCTCATTAAATTCCGATCTCGACAGCATTATAAAATGGGGTTCAGCCAATAGAGTGGAATTTAATGCTTCAAAAACACAATGCTGTCTGCTGTCATTAAAGCGAAACTAGAATCCTCAGCCATTATCCATGAATGGCACTTGCATCGCCGAAACCGAAAGACTTTCCATTCTCGGTATGTGTGTCCATGACAAACTCCGTTGGAATGACCACATACACGAAGTCGCCAAGAACGCTGCGAAATGTCTAGGTTTCCTTAAACGGTGCAAAAAATATTTTACCCCTTCTGATCTGGCTGCCATATACAAGGCGTTCATTCGCCCCAAACTTGAGTATAACTCTCATATCTGGTCTGGTGCGCCCAAAACCTCACTGCACCTGCTGGATAGGATTCAGAATCGTGCTTTAAAACTTATTGGAGACACAAATTTAGCGAATTCTATAAATTCGCTTGAACATCGCAGAAATGTAACATGTCTTTCATTGTTTTATCGCTATTTTTACAAACAGTGCTCAAATGAAATTGCCAGCTGCATTCCACCCCTTCAACAATTCAACCGCAATACTCGCCAAGCCAGGAATGCCCATCAGTTTACCCTTCAGCCTATTTTCGGTCGTACTCTGAAATATAGAGATTCTTTCATAAGCCGTACAACACGAATGTGGAATGCCTTGCCCAGCTCGGTCTTTCCCCCTCGGTGCAACTTGCAGACATTTAAAACCAATGTGCATCGGAATCTCCTATCTTCTCTATCCCAATTTCCTTAACGCCCGCGCTGTGTACTTCAAACTACACCATAAGAGTAGTCACAACCTCTTTAGCGCGTGTTTATTATAAAAAAAAAAAAAAAAAAAAAAACATAATATTTATATCACTGATTATTCTCTAAATTCATATTAGGATAACATTAAATTGATACATATATTGAATTTTTAGAATAAATAATAAAGAAAATAATAATATTTCTAATAAAAATAATAAGAAAAAAAATTAATAATAGTTATAATAATAATTATTATAATAATAATAATAAGGTGACTCTTTCAGTCCTTTATGGTTCTGCCTCAGTTTAGCTCCACTAAGCAGAATCCTTAACGAATCATCGGATGGATATCATATCAAGTTCGGCGATCTGCAAAGTAACATCACTCATCTCCTATACATGGACGATTTAAAGTTATTCGCAAGGTCCAGACAAGATCTTACTGGCCTGCTTAACATAGTCAGAAACTTCAGCAATGACATTCACATGAAGTTTGGATTCAACAAATGTAAAGCTGTTGAAATGGTTAGAGGGAAGATCGTCCGAAGAGAGGATTTCACTTTTGATGAAGGAGTAATAACGATATTGGGGGAAGAAGAGAGCTACAAATACCTCGGCCTTCAAGAAATGCGTGGAATTCAACATAGCAGGATGAAACACCACATTAGGATTCGTTTTAATGACAGAGTCAAACGGCTATGTAAAACTAAGCTAAACAGTGGTAACCTCATAAAAGCCATCAACACATACACTGTCCCTGTGTTAATATATTCCTTCGGACTCATAAAGTGGAGCCAAACTGATCTGGAAGATATAGAACGTAATCTAAGATCAGCGCTGACATCTTACCATTATCACCACCCTAGAGCTGCAGTACAACGTGTGTATCTACCCAGAGATGAAGGAGGTCAAGGAATAATAGACATATACAGCCAGCACTTTGTGCAAGTTGATCAGCTGCGACGATATTTCATCGAAAACCATGAGAACAATCACAGATACCATCTTTTAATGCGGCTGGATAAAAATTTTACACTACTTAAATTGGGTGACATGGAGTTTCAACCGAGCTACAACATCCGCACGGCCCCCAGTATTATAGAGCAATGGAAGTGCAAACCAATCCATGGGAAATACCCTCATCACTTGAGTGGGAACGGGATAAGCAAGGAAGCTTCAACGATCTGGCTCCGCATAGGTCAACTTTTTCCTGAAACGGAAGGATTTACTATCGCTATTCAAGATGGTATTGTCGCAACAAAACAATATCGGCGGGCAATCTTACACGAAGACTTAGATAATTTATGCCGTCGTTGCCGACAGGGGGTGGAATCCATCGAGCACGTAATAAATGGGTGTATAACTTTAGCAAACCACGACTATCTCAAGAGACATAATGATGTAGCTAAAATCATACACCATGAGCTTGCCATGAGATGCAAATTCGTCGAGGGTAAGAAACCATACCTACTACCAGTACTAAGCAGCTGAGGTTCTAATCGCCTCCAACTATAAATTGTACTGGGATTGAGCGATGACCACTAATCATCCAATTTTAGCGAATGGACCTGACATAGTCTGGATCGATAAGGCCCGGAAAAATGGATACCTCTTGGATGTAGCAGCACCACTTTCTATTAACATCAACAGAACCTATGGGGAAAAAATCGGAAAATATGTTGAACTGGCGCATGAGATCAAACAACGAGAAAGGCTAAATCAAATACGTGTGGTCCCTATCATAATATCCAGCATAGGAGTAATCGAACAAGCTGTTATTGACGAGCTGAAAAAAAAATTAAAGTGCGAACATCTTGTACACGAAATGTCGAAAGCAGTTATGCTGAACACCTGCAGGATAGTTCGAAAGTTCCTGGAGCAACCATAATAAAAGTGCCGATACGACTTGCAAATTGTAATTGCCGTCGTACTCGGTGTAAATGGACCCCAGCTCGCGCGGTATCTGGGGGGGAAAGAGGCGTGGGAAAAATAATAAGAATAACAAAATTGATAATAATAATCATCATTGAAGAATTGAAAAATTGCAAGAACTTCTTCAAGTACGCAACGCTTTGGTTCATTTATTCTGATGACCACAAATTCATCGTCAGATCGGATAAACGTTCCGCAGGAAGTCGTGAATGTCAATTTTATATTCCCACAGCCACAACTGATGAAATTGCTGTCGTTCTCGTTGATGATTATGCTGAATCCAGTGAATTTGTTCTCAAGCGGCATAGTGATGGTCAATTGTAACGCAATTATGATACCCATCGCAATATTCACTCATGTTATGTCATGGAGATGAAGGATATCGCTTTCTAATCAGTACAAAGTTTCTGTATTGTGTCGTTCAGTACTTGAAATTCCAGTGGCGTCATCTGGTATCGATCACGAATACCAAAAATTTATTTTTATCAAAAAATGCATTTTGGTCGGAAAGAAATTTGCCGGGTTCGCTATCGAGAGGGAACTCAGAGTTCATGGCTCTGTAGAGCGCTCCACTCTCCATGTATAGTCTTTGCAGTTATAAGATAATTGAATTTTTGTGGATATAATGTAGTTTCAAACTCAATGAAAATTATGTTACCGCTCAACCGAACCGAAGAGAGCATTCACAGAATCACGCCCTTCAGATTAGGTGTCCTTATCAAAGCGCAATTATAAATGGCGACAATAAAGTGGATATTGAGAAGTAAAACAGCATTAGTGTCAGCTTGTATTAGCTCGTAAAATAGAATGCACTTAGTTGATAAATTAAATCCACCCCATGCAGACCTATACCTTTCCCAAAGCCGATCCTCCCATTAAAAGTCCTTCCAGTTTATTGCTCCCCTTTTAAAACGATGTATCGTAAAATTAATCCAACCGAATGCGTATATATAGATATACCGATGTTGGAGTACAATTTAAGGACATATCCTGTCAATAGAATTTCCGCAATTTAAGAGATTTCATATTTATTTTGCACAACGAAAGGTGTTGGATGAGAAATTCATTTCGGGTGACTGCTTTCATAGTGGGAGGCCCCGCATCACTACCCCACAGACGTATATATGAGGACATAATCCCAACCAGCACCGCCCTCTTGGTTCCATGACTTTTGCACACTGACAGTGACAGGAAGTAGGAAAGTGTAGGTAGCGGAAGACATATCCGGAGGGCATATCGGATGATGCTTCATGGTGTTTTCAGTTTTCACATATTCGCCCAGTTTTTTATTTTATTTTATTTTATTTCATCTTCTGTATTGTTGCTTTCTCATGGTATTTTGCCCAAGTGGAGATGGTGGTGACGAATTATGAGGCAAAAATGTGTTAAAGATGAAAGAGTTCAGAGAGGGTGCTTGTGCTTATGGGTTATGCATCGATCAGCATTTGAAGTTTAATGTCTGTATCTATATTTATCTGATAGACATCAAGAAGCGGTCAGAATCGTTTGATAAGGGACTTGATAACTTTGTCGCAGTTGCCTGAACAATGGAGATTGTTTGGAATATTTTTTGCGATAAAAGAGGACGCAAAAAAATGTCAAACCCTTTCTAAGAAAGGGTGTAGGTATAGATGGAGTGCATTCGATGACGGGAACAACAAATCTGACGTTAACAACGTCGAAGGGTTCTGTAGACAACAAGCTCGACAATTTTATGGTTTCTACCCCACTATAAGATGTTTCCCGGGACTAGTAAAATTTAAGATTTATGGTAAAGTAAAAGTTAAATTGTCGAAAGTGGTAATGGTAATGAAATAAAAGACCGCCGACTTCCTAGACTACTTCCTTCTTATTTAACTATAATGGCGTCGCTGATATCAGATACTGTGGCGCTACATATACGAGATGGTTATAGTCTTTTAGCTCTGTTTGGTTTGCTTTCGAGTCTGTATGACCTCACCTCATTCGGATGGAAAGACACGTTCTTCTGAGCCCAATTCAACGCAGCTGTAAGTCGAAAATTTCAGTCCCTTCTTACGCTGAACAATGTGACGAAATGCCTCGCATGTCCTGAGATAAGTCCTTCGAAGGAAGGTTACACCAATCACCTCTTCAACAGCAAATGCTTATTTTCACTCTTCTTCAGCGAACTCTGTCTATCACACAGTCTTATATTTGTCGCTATCCAAGCTTACCCAGAATTTTGACAAATTCCCCACAGCTTCTCATCAAAGATTATTGTGCCAGGATTTGTATAGAAACCCCATGAAATGGGTGCGCTTTCGGTGTTGGCTTGCTGCTTTTGGTAGTGACTTTCGACTCATGCTTCCAAGAAATCACAGAGCTTAATATGGAGCAGCTTTTAGTCTCCATTTCAACGCAATCGGCCGATACATTAAGAAGATGTGAAATTTTCGTCTATGATCATCCTGATTTCGGGTACACAGCAAATTGATCAATTTGTTCACAAAGCTCTTCGCAAACCTTTCTTATTCAGGGTGGCCAAAAAAATACAAGCATCGTTTTAAAAATGAACAAAATTAAATTTTTTCCATGTATTATAGTACGAGCAAACATTCCCATTAATTATGGAACACAACGTCGTCGTTCAAGTGGCTGTCTCGGCTGGCTTCGCAGTAGCGGACTCTGTCACTCCAATTTTACAAGACCTTGTTAATGGTTTCGGGCTATAGCTTGGATGATATTGGCCTTAATTGCTTGAATTGTTTCCGGAATTTTGGCGGTTCCCCACAAAAAAAAAAAGTCCAAAGAGCTCAAATCGCAGCTCCTCGGAGGCGGCCAACTGACATCGCCAAGACAGCTGAACTTTTTGCACAAATTTCCGTACAGCAGGCGCGATGGGTTTTTCATTTCGACCAAAACACTATTTGGGCTACACAGCACTCACTTTGGAAAAAAGTCTTAAATTTTTCCCAACGATGTTCGAGCGTAAAGCGACTCATTTCGTTCGGCGCAGGTATGATACTGACTTTCTGTCAAGATTCCGAGCAGGAATCAGCTGTCAGTTTCAAAATGACCTATGTTTTAAAAAGAAACTTCTAGATGGCCCACCCTTTAGATATACTAGCGTACCCCCACCTTCTTTGCTAGGCGTTTAAATGCATGAAAGCAAAATTTTATCAAATGAAAAATAGTTAATTTTTAAAAAAAAAAAGCCGACTAAAACCTGCTCATAAAAATAAAGGAAACTTGTAAAGCTAAAGTAGGTGAGGTTAAAACGACTGCATACTCAGTTTCCCGGTGCTTTTGAAATTTGGACATATGTATCTCGAAAACGGTCCATACGATTGTCAAAAAAAATTCATTTCTAATGTAATATGGTCAGTTCTAACTTAATGGTAAGCTCAGTTTTTCTCTGTATTAAAGTGAAATGGATTTTGGAAAAAGCCATTTTTTAAAAACATTGTTTTCTTTAATGTACCTGAAAACGGCAGTAACGATTTTGACCAAAATGCTAACTTAGAGTAAAATTGATGTTTTCAAAATTATTGCGTCCTTAATTTTCAATTCGAGTCACCGAAAATATCTCGAAAACCCCCTTTTCGATTCCGATAAAACTTTAAAAACTAAGTAATGCTTACAACTAGAACAATATCTTGCCCGGGTTTAAGTGAGCTAAACCCAAAAATTAAAACCAAGTCCATAATATTCAGTCGTTAAACCTGAACATAAACCCAGTTTTTTTAAACTTGACAGCATTTAATCCAATCAGTTTAAGTACTTTAACTTTAACTTTAACTCGGGTTAAAACTCAATTTCATAATATTGACATTTCTCCGCTCGCACGGTGCGAGAAATAAGAAAAGTAGAAAAGTGAAATAGGTGGATAAAAAAATGATAAAGAAAACTAAAAGAAGATTTGTTTTTTAATACAGTTTTTAAATTATTTCTTAAAACTTAAAACTGACGGTATGTTTTGTTTAACCTATAAAATTGCAATAACTCTTTTTCTTTTCGTCAACCATATTGAATATGCACCTTAAACTAATTCTAAGCTTACACAATCAGAAACTCCCACTTAATTTGCACCAACCAAACTTTTGAACAACGACAAAGTTTCGTTCTACCCAGTCGTGAATCTTATTTTTTGTTGGAAAGACTGTTCTGAAATCCAACTCTAGTTTTGATAAACTGTCGTTATTCGCATCCCAACAGCAGCTGAACACCGTAACTGAATGAATGTTTATAAAAAAAAATAACGTGCGAACACTTAACGTTCCATCTGGTAGGGCCATCATTTTATTGCAGTTGAGCGTTGTCCCACAACCAACAGACTTAACGGAAACCTGCCAAAAAAAATGAACTCATTCTACCTTCAATCCCAAACGGAGCAATAAGTGAAGTTGTCAACAGTCAATATATTATTTTTATCACCGGCTCAGCAGTACTTTATTAGCATTTAATGGACATTAAAATGCGGGACTGTTGCGACCTTAAAAAAATGTACCTACACATTCACTCGTTCTGGGTGGCCGATTGAATAAAAGTCAGAGTGGACTGGGCGGGATGGTTTAAGTTGATTTGCAGTCCATTCAACGGAGAAATCCATTCAAGGGACATAAAAAATTCACTCTCCCCGCCTCCCAATGGTGTGGGGAATATTGCCGCTGTATAGCAAAATTTAATTGATCCTGGAAAATATGTAAATCGTAAAGCGCTTTTAGTTGATGGTACCTACATATTTTCTGAACAAAAACCCTCATAATATTACGTAATCAGTTGTGAGGTATAAAACCATCAACGAGGAAGGCCAGCATTCAAGTGGAGACGCATTTGATTTCTCCCATGCGTTTGATTGGTATATGGGCACAGTTTTAGTTATTAGTTACGCACACGGTTGTGGTAAAAATAGCGATTTTAAACGTTAAGTATGTTTTCAGTTTTCTGTCCTATTGATTGAGGGTATTTTTAATGATTTGCGGCTAACATGCTGCACACGAGGAGTTGGAAATGTATGTGAGAAGCTCATTGCTTATTTATGCATGGACATAGGGATATATGATATATGGTAATGGAGAGCCAACCTCGGGCAATTAAGTTTTCCTTAATACTGTAATTCAATTCGATGAAAACACTTACTGTTGGGAATTCAATCGATTCTTCACACTCCGAAATCCGAACCCTAAAAATACCCACATACTTGTTTGGATTTTTAATTTTTTAACTTTTTAGTTCGGCTTTATACAACTCAACATATAGGGTTGTGTGACGATGTTTTAAATGATTTATGCTGTGGACAAGCGAATTAATGGGAACTAATGATACACGATTATTTAGGCCACGTTACGTTCGTTCCTATGGACATCATTTTAAGTTTACTGTAAGGCGTCAAAGATATTAATTTTCATACAAGAGAAGCTAAAATTGGCAGAGATGTTGGGAGGGAAATTTACAAATTTCCCACTTACTACTTTTGCATATATTTCAATCAGAAAAGTTTCCTGGACAGTTTTACAAATTTTCAAACGATATTTTGGATAGATTTGTAGCTTGTAAAAATGTACTGGAGGCTCCAAATCATCTGAACGATGATAAGCTGCATAATCGAATGGAATTCGTCGTAAATTTTATTACAAATGTTGGACTAAAGAGCTATTGACTAACAGCCCGATTCTGCTGTTGTGAGGCCTCACAAGTCACAAGCTGCTGTGAGGTTGATCTCTGAAATACCTTCATCCAAAACGGAGCAAATATTTATTAATGAAATCCAAATTCACAAAAAAAAAAAACCGAAAGTCATAAGCCGATTTATCTTTAAACATCATTATCAGTGTGTCGTGGGCCATGATGCAACTGTAGTGGTCTTGTATATCTGCAAGTAAAAGATTTTAGGTTACCATTCCAACCAAATAGAAATCCACGACAAAACCTTATATGTCTACCTAACCCTAATAAAAACTGCTACATATATTACCCCAGCTGAGCCTTTATCATCTGGTACCGTATGGAAAATACGCTGAAGCGATCTCTGAATATTACTTCAGCTGGAAATTCACCACCAAACTGAGATATATCCCCCTCCGAAGGACCATGCCATCATAACAGAGAGGGATGCTGAAGATTACTCTGAAACGAGAGAGAACACCATAACTTAACTTCAATCGTGAATGAATGAGCTGGAGTACACCATCACAAACGCACTGCTAAAGATTATCTTCAGAGATGCTAAATGTTCTGGAGTACACCGTCACAGATACATTTTCGAAGAAGCAAATGCGGAGGAGAACACCATCGCACACGCATTGCGAAGGATTACATCCAGATAAGCTACCTTAAAAGAGAAATATGCAGGAGTACACCATCGCTGACACATCTTGCAAAGATATGAAGGAGAACACCATCCCACGCATACTGCCACACATGAAGCGTTAAACAAACAACACCGAGCCTGCTCAGCTGGCTATTCTATCATGAAATTTATACAAGACAAAAATACTGAAGAAAACCAGCGATCTACACTCGCTGAATTAATTCAATGTATAAATTAACAACGGATACGAAACCCAAACGCTGACCAAGCGTCTGGTGCAATCAACTGGAATAAATAAACAGAAATGCTGAGCGGGCGCTTCACAAGAGATCCAGCAAACGAAATCAACTGCTGAATAGACACTTTCCACGAACGAGGCGAGGTTACAAGTTAGGTATCAATAAAATTGTGAGGCCTCAGAAAAAATTTGTTTCCTACTTTTGTGATCGAGTTAATTTAACTTATACAATACTAGCTGAACCCCCGCCGGCTTCGCCAGGCAAAAAAAAAACTTTTTCCAATTATTTATATAAAAAAAAGTAAAACATTTATTCCAATGCTTTAATGTTAACAACTTGGTTATTTCTTATCCATCGCTTGTATAAACAAATAGTGCAAATGGTTTTCCGAGAGTTGGACACTGTATTTTCCAAATTTATACCGCACATTTGAAAAGATTGTCCTTGCGACTTATTAATGGTAAGGGCGAATGGAAGGCGAATAGGGAATCGAAGACGCTTAAACTCGAATGGGACATTAGTTGGAATCATTAGGCCTTTCTTATTATGCTCACATGATCTGTATAAATCATTGATTTCCATGGTATGAAACAAAAGTTGGATCTTGTACTGTTGTTGGAAACCGTGAAAATCAATGATCTATACAGATCATGTGAGCATAATAAGAAAGGCCTATTGGTGGGGGAGAGTGGGGCACATTTGAACGCGGGGTACCTTTGAACAGCACTAACAAAATCTTATTACAAAAATATTTGACAGCGTAAACTACATTTTTATCCTGTCAATATTGTTGTCTTTAAACGTCAACGGCTTTCGGTCATCTTTTCAGTAGTCGCTTGAAACTAGCTCGTGTTGAATGTTTTTATGCTGCATTTCCAGCTTTTTTT
This sequence comes from Cheilosia vulpina, assembly GCA_916610125.1. NCBI lineage: Eukaryota > Metazoa > Arthropoda > Insecta > Diptera > Syrphidae > Cheilosia > Cheilosia vulpina. The sequence goes on along the minus strand of OU744276.1, from coordinate 15,251,246 downwards.
TTTTTCTTTGTAAGAGAGATATACAAATTTGTTGGTGAACTTTTATATATGTAAAAAAAAAAATTTCGAAGGCGAAGGTTCATTTAGAACCATATTAAGCTAAGTTTTTCTTATATATGTATAAACAAATTATTAAAGCTAAATTGTTCGTGACAACACACATTGGGGGCAGGTTTGAACATGTTCAAAATGATGACTTTTGCTTTTGACTTCTCTAAATTTCAGTTCGGTAAATGTGGCTAATCCTCCTTTATGTAAAAACTTTTTTGTTTCGTTATATTTATATGCAGATAAATAAAGCTATCTGTGAATTCAAGTTGGTGAGCCTATTTTAAGTTTTTTTTTTGTTTATGTTATATGTTCGTCGTCATATATGGCTTCTAGTTTATTTATGTTAAGTTTATTTATCTCTTTTTTAAAAATCAAAACTTATTTGTAATTTAAATAAAGTGTAAAGTCTTATTTCAGGTTAATATTTTATTATAAAAACTGTCGTTCAAAGGTGTCCCAGCCTAGTTCAAAACTGGCCCACTGAGGGGCACCTTTGAACATAAGGACCTGCTTCATTCAAAATATAATAATAAATCGAAATCTTCCTAAAACGGATAGAATTATGCGTTTAAACTAAAGCTGAGTTCCATTGCTAAAAGAAAAAAGAAGTTACCGATCAAAAATTCGAAAACAGATTTTTATGAGACTAGTAAGCAAAAAGGAAGTAATCAAAACTTCTTGGAAATATTATTATCACAAGATCCATACATTTATGCGCCTATTATCGTATCGCTAGTGAGTTGAACAAAAAATTCTATGAATGTGACTTATTTGTATTATGAGACGTGTTTTTTTGAGCTTCATTTTCAGCAAAGCAAAGTAAAGTAGGATTTTCTGTGTGCTGAAAATCTTACTTTACTTTAACGAAGCTAAGAAAACAGACCTATGGTTAGCGAATTGAACAAAATTCATTCGCCAGAACTGTCAAACCCCTGTCAAATGTAAAGTCGCCTTTGCCTTAAACTTAAAATTTTGGTGAACAAAACTATTTGGTGAAACCAGACGCGAATGGAATTTATGAGCTAGGGAAATAAATGAAAATTCAAGAAAAATGTATAAAACCCATTCAATTCATGTAGAAAAATATAAATAAAATGAAAGTCGCCAAATCCAGAAGCTTTCACTCAGGGAAAAAATGCAAACTAAAATGTAATATGTTCTATTGAATTTTACGTTGAATAAACTTAAATAAGGAATATTCCTTTTCACGTTAAAACATATTTGATTTAAATATGCAATATAATTTTAAATTAAGTAAACGTGGATTCAAAGTGAAACGTATTCACTTTTACATTAAAGCATGATTCCACGTCAAATCAAGGTGCATACGTGGTTAGATCAAATTAACAATATATGCATTTAGAGTAGGGAAACCCTTTGAATTAATGTTATGCCACTTTGATTAAAACATTTTCGTAGTGGATGCTAAATCATTCCGAAAAATATTTAACTCAAAGTGGTTTTCTTTGACTTTACGTTGTTTTTTCTCTGGATGTAGTTGAGCTCATAGAAAAAACCCAGTCATAGGGTTAGTACAATTTGGAGCTTCAGAAAAATCCAACAAAGAATATTGGGATAATTTCGCTGTTGAAATAAGAAGGGTGTACAGGCTAACTTTATAATAGGAATGATTGAAGAAGTGCGCATAGATATGGATTTGTCTTTTATTTGGTCCACTACTTGCACGAACGCTTCTTTGGTTAAACAAAAGTTGGACACAAATCTAAAAAAAATTCACTGAATTACTTCGTAAAATAAAGTGCTTAATTTAGGTAATTCCAGATCGTTTGGTAGTTCTATAATCTAGACGTAGTGGATTGGAATTATCCCTTATTCTTTGTCTCCATCTATACATATCTAATGCCACCTCCATATTGTTGTCTTCAAAAAATAGATTTATATTGCTGATTTTGAATTCTTTTTGTGTTGCCATAAATGTTCGAATTGACGTTTTGGTGCTGTAATTTTCGTTTTTATTATTTTGGTAGCCTTTGATTTCAAGGCAAATGAATGAATTCGCCGACCATAATCGACAACTAACTCGATTTACGCGAATAATTCGCAAAACAAGTTCTGAATTCTCTTAAGAACATCGGATAACATGCCGACTATTTTTCAGAGAGGCTTTTCAATACACATCCCAACTTCCCGAGGACTTATTTGAAGTTGAATTATGAGCTCCAAGAACTTCATTGAAACAAACAACGCGTTCCAATCCGGAAACCTCTTCTACTGAAGCCTATTTTAGGGTGTCTTTATACTGATTCCTTGCATAGTTTCATGGTCAACGAAGACGTTATACCATCTTTTCAAGCTCTTCTCCCAGGTTTTGCTGCAGTTGAGCGAGCGAGATAATGCAATTTCGTTGTAAGCTATGAAAGATGTGTACATTCTTTGGTGCGAAAAAATATCGTCGAGTTATCCTCCTACCAAAGTTTTGAAATTTAGAGCTATAAACTTCTGGCTTACGGTTATAGCCACGCTTCCGGTGACCACAGCTAGTGTTGAAAGAACCTTTTCAACTACGGAAAGAATTAAAATGTGTCCCGAAGCGTTATGGGGAATGCAAGATTAAGCTCACTTGCTATGATATCTGTTTATTCGGATATTAATGTGGATTCAGATAATGTGATTGCTATTACATACAAAAAAAAAATCAAGACGTTCCCCGGAAATAAAATCCTGACTACGGCACTGATAAAGGCCTATTATTTATTTAACATACTACGTTTTGGTTCATCTAACCGGTCCCAAAAACTTGTTCATCAGCGGTTTTTTTTTTTGCTTTTAAAATGAGAGATGTTTTTTGTATATTTTATTTTATTCTTTATTTTAATTTGAAATGTAAATTTAATCTATTTTTGAAACAGAAAGAGAATTTCTTAGTTATTAATGTAACGTTAATATGTTATGTAGCTTCTTTTTTTAGTGAATTATATTTAAGCCTTGCTTAAATGTGTAAGCTATCATAAATAAATGAACTATGAACTATGAACTAGGAACTATTAATATCACAACAAATTCACAGTATTAACTTTTTACAATTTCAAAAGTAGCCAAAAAGAACTCATGCCGGCATATGAGCTTCGCTTAGCAAAAAATGTCGTTTAAATTCAACATAAACGTGTGTTAGCGAAATAAAATTACACTCACAATATTATGTATGAAGTATGAGCAAAAGAAAATGTACATACATGCACGTACCGAAACTCGTCCAAAACACACGCTTATTTAAGTACAAAAATGAAGAAAGCTCGGAGCTTTTTTGATGAAAAAGAGTTTTTTTTGTCAAACTGATAGATTTTAAATAAATTTTTTTTTGGCCTATCAATTGATCACCGTAATTACCGACATTTCAAAAAAATTAACTAAATTGGTTGAAAATTACGAGCGATAGAGGGAAACATACTTTTTCACCACTTTGTGTTACATATAGAGAGAAGAGAAGAAGATACATAAATTAGATAAAAAAAAAGATTGCTAAGCAATTTATTGAAAACCTCACCCTATTTAAAATCCTCTCTGCCCACTGCTTGTTACAATTTGACATCCGTAAAGTTGAAATTTGTAATTTCTGTAGGCAACAGCTTCAATAGAGCGACTGTAGCCTTTGTTAACCGAAGTTGATCCATTTCGAAGTGATTGTTTCGATAATAACTTCAGTAAGACTTTCACGAAGCATATACATAGGGATATGAATTTAACAGCCCGATTTTGCCGTTGTGAGGCCTCACAAGTCACAAGCTTTTGTGAGGTTTGTTGTGATTCGATAAAATTTTTCGTATTCTTTAATAATGCTCACAATAAACTTTACATGAAATTCACCTCACAATGGTTAGATTACCATCACTTAAATTTTGCGGAATCTGCGAACGAAAATTTATTAAGAAAATATGCAAAATGTTGACACTGAAATATTTTAGAATCAAAGAAAATAAAATATTAACCATATTTGTCACAAATCAAAATTTCCACATTCCTCAGTTTTTTTTTTTTATACATATATATCAATTTTCCCCGAAGAGTTAAAAAAAATATAGCGCAAAATGTCAGGTCTTCAAATGCCAGGGGAACAATGCCATCAAATACAAATATTGTCATTTGTGAGCGCTTATGAATGGTATTCTATTTTGTGACCTGCTCCATCGGGCAGCACAGTGTAGATTGTTTTTGTGAGCTCCACAAGTTGTGACAGTGCGCTGCCAGAATATGAAAACCTTTCAAAATCAATACCTCACCCTGTGAGGGTTTTCTGGCTAGTGAGGCTTACCAGAATCGGGCTTTAAACTTACTCCCTTGTTCAACTTATAAGACAAAATGTACTCCCAGCTTTTTTGTCCTTAATGCATTTTAAAAAGTTATTTTCAAATTTCTCATACCAAAAATGAAACCCATTTACAACCTACTTTCTAGGTATCTGCTTCTTATAATTTATTTCCAATCCAAGAGTGCTAGCGCTAATATTGGAACCAACGCGAAGTCGGCTGACAGCAGTTCATATTTAATAAGTCAATGACAGAGATAAATACTTAAAAAAGATGGATATCATCGTACGTCTTCCCCCCCATAACCCATTTGTTTCAAATAGACGGCCACCATTCCTTTTGCTTTTACTTTTCGTATCGAGCTTGTTTTATTTTTGTTAAGGCTCTGATTAAAATAAAGAAAATAGTGAAATACACATTTCGGAATAGCGAATCCTTGCATTAAAGTCCAATTCATGAAATTACATATTCTATAAAAGAAATGAGTATATGTGCGTGACTTCAGGAATTTTTTTTTGAAAACAGCTTGTAGCAGCTGCCTTTCCACTGATAAGTTTTGTAACTTTGTATTTCATTATCTTTGTCTATGGTCAATGGATCAAATATCTGGCTGTTCATATTACAGGCACAACCCCCTTTCAAACAGCAGCGCTAACCAACGAGGTGGATTTTAATTTTCTCCTTTTTGATTGAGCTGTCACCTTTACTGTTGACGTTTTGTTCCTTCTTTTTCCAGCCAAGCACTTTGCGTTCACTTTTCAGTGCGTGATACTTTTGGAAGGTAATAAAAAATTTGTAAAACGCGATCCAGGACACTTCAACTTTGTGGCCAACAGCATCCACAAATATACAAGACTCCATCCAGCGGACATTGACAGGTAAAAAAAAGTCGGTTTGTTAAAATATGTTTCTTATATCCTGGTTTGTATGACACTACATTTTTTCCTCATTTTTTTCATATTAATAGTCAGCGGTGTGTAAAAGAGACTGAAAGTGTATTACGAAAGGGGTAGCAATTGTTTGCAAAGCAACCACAAATTTTCAAACGAATTTATTTTCAAATAATCTTGAAATGTCAAAAAAGCTTCCAGCAGCTGAAAAATGTAATTTGAATACATTTTTATTGAATTTTTTTTTTGACGTTTCTACATTTATAAATTCTACTCCTATCGGGAATTTTCGTTCTAATAGTTCGTACTGCCCTAGTTTCATTTTTAAAGTCTGAAAAATGCAAAAAAAAAAGTAGTGTCATACAGGCTTTATTTCACTGCGTAAATCAGGTAAATGGACTGTTGAGTCGGTTGTCAAACTCAGATTTCAAAGTCAAAAGTTTGACATTTGCGATTTGTGCAATTTTACGCGGTTCATTTCCGAGCCTAAATCGTCGCGGGAAGTTAAAAACTAAAAAGTGTGCGTAAACTATTCTCAATACAAAATCTGACAGTTCATATACGAGGTGGTAAATTCTGCAGTTTATGAGGCTTTAACGCGTTTAAGTGAATACCCTTACTCTGTTGAAAGGAATACAGCACAAGTTCAGATATGGACAAACTTTCCTTCTCGGTTCCAAATTCAAAACACCCTCAAAAGCTGAACTCATTTCAATATTTTTATTGTTTGATTTTTTGTTATGTTTCGCATGGGAGGCAGTGGGTAAATGTGATGGACTAAACCGGTCTCTGGTTAGCCACCCGGGAGAAAATAGTGTTCTTCATCAAAAAAAAAAAAAAAAATACTCACACAAAACTGTTTGCGGTAAGAAGCTCGGCCCAGGGTCCTACTTGGACCTGTTGCATCAAACATTATTTACAACCTACTTTGGAAAATTCTATTTCCAGAACTATCACTCTCATTTCAAACATTACATAACTCCGACCAGCTCTAGTGAATGTCAAACACATTTCGCCATAAGCGTCCCAAGAGCGCACCTTTCAGCAAGTACCCAGTGATTAATGGCAAATAAGCATCAAATCATTTCTCATACACATACCACTTGCACATTAATAATTTCCCACTCGCAAATCCTATGTTGCATGTGTTTTGTGTACCCTGTATCCATCCACCATTCCCTTGTATATACGTCGGTGTCGGCACCAACAATAATGGGTTCGCTCCGATTCACAGTAAACAGTTCACACAGCTGTGGCCGCAACCGAAATAAGTAACTTGGTCAAGAGAAATCAAGAAAATCCACCCGCCGCCAACTCGTCGGAAATCCTCTTTTGACACATATTACAACGGGTGGCCACTGCGCACGATCCGACTTGTCTCCGTCACTCTCATTCCTCTTCACGTCGAACTATACTAGTACTTGTGGATCGTATTCGCATCGATCCACAAATGAACTGCCAGGATGGATGAGCCACAAATTTTGAGTGAATTTTTGTTCCGAAAAAATACACCCATCTCATTGGGATATCCATGCCCCTGTCCAGGATTTACTTGAGCAGTTAAAAATGGTCCATCGTGCTGTCAGCATCCCGGGCATTTCAACATCCGCTGCTGGACCTTGAAAGTGCTACTTTTTTTTGTGTTCTCCCAAAAAAAAAAAAAATATATACAAGAAACCCATCAAAAATTGTCTCTTGAGTTTTGTGTCCTTGTTGTGTTTGCATTGTGAGTTTTAAGTTGAAATAGTTATAGTGGTGTCCTTAAACCCGGGAAATGGCACAAATCGAACATTGGCAGTAATAGAAACCGTATTCTCGGTGTCGGTTTTCATTTGGCTTGGCGAACAAAAGCAACAAGGATATATACACGCACACACGTACGTTCACACCATCGTGTCAGTGTCAGTCGTTTGGTCGTTCGCTTTTCTTTTCGTATGGTCTCGTATATTGGCAGTGAAAAGCCTCGCTGCGGTGTGATTATTATTAGTTCTAGATAAGAATAAAATAGATCTACTAGTTATATATAGGTAACCACAAGAACGACGACGTATCAGATATGAAAGTGTTTTTGTCAAGATTGTAGGAGAGTATCCTTTATTTTTTTTGTATACTTATCTGTGTGGGTTACCCCTTCGGAGAATGGGTGAGACTTTTCGATACGTGATGGGTTACGTGTTCTCGTAATAAATAATCCTCTTCCTACATAATATTTTCTGGCTTTCTTTCCTTTATTTTGTTTTGTTCGGTGTTGTGTATGGTGGTCGTGGTGGTGGTGGCTAATTTTACGTGCAGCAAAAAAGATGTAAAAGCAATCGCGGAAGTGGAGGATTCACTACAGGAAGATCCAGGGCGGCAGGAAAATTTGTTTTTCGCTTGCTGTGCTCGGCCGGGATGGTGTCAAGTTCGCTGATTTCTTGATATGTGGCTCATACCGATTTGATGTGGTGTTCCCAGAGTTATATAATTGAATAGTCATCGCGAAGGATACTCCATGAGAGTGAATGAATTCCGAATGTATATACATAGTAATCAGGTTGGCGAGGATATTTTTTGGGATCAGCATGATTTTCCGCAAAACCGCAACTAAAAAGGTTTGTTTACAATTTTCATACATCCCCATCGGTTATAGTATATTTTTTTTTTGTTTTATGAGCACAGCGACACGATGCCCAGGACGTGTCCTGTTTGCCTAATGATAATTTTGGGACATTTCTGATTCAAGGCTATGAAATGATTTATCGACGGTAATTGCGGGGACTATGGTATTAGCTTTGATTGAGATGGAATTATTCGGTTGGTTGAGTTTAATTTTAATTGAACCTTTTTTTCGATATTTTTCGGCAGCCCGTTTGGCGGTGGACTTTCATTTTTAGGGAGTTTGCTGATACGTTTCCGGTGGCGATGATGGCGGACGGAAGCAGAGTGGAAATTGTTTTAGGAACTTGGTTGGGTTGGTTGAATGTGAATGACGGGTAAAATAGTTTTAAACACCTCCTCGAGTGTCTTGATCTATTGTGGCGACTTTTTAATTGCTTAAGCGAAGTGTTTTTTTTTTTTATGTGGTGGGGCTCATAATCTGAACTTAGATGAACGAAAAGGTTGAAATAAATATTCTGCTTTAACTGTTCCGTAAGAAGAGCTATTTTTCGGAGGAAATTTGAAGAAGCTCTACTTACATGTATTTTCAGTTAACTCACGTGCATCTTCGGTGGGACAGAAGAACATGCAGCCTCAACATATGCAATGAATTGTGTTCTTTTCTATTTGCAGATCAACAATACCTTTTGTTATGATGTTTCTCAGTTGTGACAATCTCTCCTTCTATGAAACTTCACATTTTATTTAGTTTGTATTTTATTAAATTCGATTTAGAAATAACATCGGTGAGACAAGAATATGTTGTAGCCTACAAAATTATGATTTGGTAAAATTATCCCACCATAAACAAGCAAGCTACTTCCGAGTATGGTAGAACTGAAGGACTGATAGTTTTCACACCCTCTGGCAGGCCACAAAGTACCCCACCCACGCGAGCTTACAAATTTTAATTCAACAGAAGACATAACTCACACTGCAGCTTTGCGCCGGCCGTCTTTCTTTCCCCAACCGTATCCTTATTTTCGATTACTCCTGCAGTAATCCGCGTTTGAAATATGTTGGCCAACACTTTGAAAACCTGCCAAAAGGATGTGTCACTAAGTGCCGGTCTCTCTCGAATCCCCCCCTACCCCAAACATTCAACACTCTCTGTCAAGTTGCATATCTTCAGAAACTGTGACATTTATCATACAAACTGACACGAAAGTGACTGCATCTTCAGCGGAGAATAAGGAGCACTTATGTGTGGTTTCATAGCAAATTGAAAAAGTGTACACCCGCTGCCACCCATCGTACACTGTCAAGGACAATGAGTTTTACTGCACACAAAAAGAAAAAAAGAAACCCCCTCATCAAACTAAAACTGCATCCACTCCGAGTCCTCTTTCAAGACATCCTCTCACCGAAAATTGTTTTATTCTCTCGAATAATCCCCGTCGACGAAAGGTAATGCTACTACAACATCGCTCTTACTCATTGTGTGTCTGGGCATTTTCTATTCTATTCTTTCTTTCCATTTCAATTTTCTACACAAAAGTTTCCCCATTCATGGCACGTACCAGGTCAACCGTCACGATGTGGTAAACCACCGCTATGTTGGTATCCTTAGGAGACTACGACATCGGGTATCGAGCTATATGCGATTAAATTTAAAACCACAACAAGACAAGACTATGACAGGAAATAGTTTCCTGTATACGGGTATTGGTCAAATTAACGACTCCGAATGAAAGTGTGTATGCAAATCGGTTATCCTTTCGCAGGAGTCACCAACCAAAATTCGCCAAATAATAAATCAATGGCAACGAGCTGCTTCGCCAAAGTTCACAAGTAATTAAATTTAAAGATGACGGCTACCACGGCTGCCACCCACAGCCTTCGCAATCATTTTGATTGATGAACTGTATGTATCTGGGTTGTGGCTTCTTGGGGGTATAGTCAACCACCTTTTGAAAAAATTATTTTATGCATTCCCCGGTTGTGGTTAGATGAGCTAGTGAACCTCGCCGCAATAACCAGCTGCCAACGGGGCATGAAGCGAGAGGCATAATCGAGTGTTGCACGAGAGCGAGATGACAAAGGAGCTCGCACAAGCGTTAGACTGCACACGGTGCAGAGAATACGTAGTTCAATAATATACTGTTTGGCATTTAATTAAGTTAATTAGAGTGGTGCCGGTGCTATATGCTCGTACTGTGGAAAGTACATGCAAATTGAGTATGACAAACAGAGCAGCTCTTGAATAAAGGTCCTTCGACGCGTGCATTCAATGGAAAATGCTTGGAATAGCTGCAGCTCGCTCCTTGGATAGAAGTTTTAATATTAACGTTAGTGCTGCCTTGGGGAGGATAATGTCAGCGCCGAGAGATGGATTTCGATACTCGGAAACAATTTTGAAACAAGTTTTAAACTTTAAGTAGCTTTTTGTTTTCGGGTGGTATTTTATTGGATTTTTGTAGGGAAATTTGTGTTGCAGTTTTTATTAGCGTGTAACCAAGGAAGCTGTCGCTTTTTGGAATCGCAGTTGTTGCAGTGTTTGGTACTATTTTGTCTTATAAATAAATAATGTTGGTTGGGTCTGGAGAGACAGTAGATGCATCCACTTGTGCAAACTGAAACGAGCTCTTTTAGGAAAAATCGCTCTTTCTACGAAGCACTGAGATTTGTTTTGGTATTCTTCGTGAACACCATTGCGAACTTATACTTTCACCGTATTCTCTCAGTCACTTCAATCGTATCTGCGAAAGAGAGCTATATTTTCAGTTTCAGTTGGAAGTTTTATGGATGTGACAATATTCAAAAGATGCGGTAGTCCGACCATGCTACCAACACATGCATGATTCGTAAACCGAATAATCTATCTCACAGAAGTAGGGTCGGCGCAGTGGCTTAGTGGTTAGTGTGTTGGACCACTAAGCGAGGGGTCCCAGGTTCGAATGCCGAAAAAACCCAAATTCCAACTTAAGGTTTCTTTCGCTGCGCCACCTCTCGCGAAAGTCTGACAAACACCCGAGAGTATAACTGTCATGAAGGAGCTTCTCAATGGCCGTTTGGACTCGGCATAAAACTGTAGATCCCGACGAATGGTTGTGAGAAGCTAGGCCTAGGGTCCCTACGGACCTGTTGCGCCAACAATTTTTTTTATTAGAAGTAGGGCTGCCGTGGCTGTTTTAAAATCCCAGACTTTGAAGTTTGAAGGACATCATCTACAATTAAAAAAAAAAGACAAAATGAAAACAAAAACTAGGTTCATGAACTCAAACAAAAATATATTTAATTTTTAAAGCAATATAAATTAAAATACAAAAAAATAAATAATTTATAGTTAAAAAGAACATTTTATAAAGTATGTACATGTTTTTAATACTGCTAAGTCTTTTTGAACTCATATTTGTCTTCAGATTGGATTTTTTTCAATATTTAAATAAATTACAATGGCCTCGTTCCATTGCCCGTCTAGCAAAAAATATCCCAGATGAAGGAACGTCCGCGCTAGAACGCTAGCGCCAGCGGCAAATTGGCATTTGACAATAATTATTTCCACACTATAACTAAAGAAATGATACAATCTATATATATAAAAATTGAGCATTAAAATTGTGTTCGTTTGTCGCCGATTCACGCCTTAAAGCATAAACATCTTTTAATAAAACTTTCACACATTTTTGGTATTGGTATATATATGGTTTTTGTGAAGTTTAGTTGATATCGGAAAACGTATGTGTGTGTTGTGCATGCGTGAACAAACACATGAATTTCAGTACATTTTGGTGTTTGTCCACAGATCATAAATATAAAATTCAATTGCTGTGCGTTATTCGGGTAAAAACTCAAGAACGGCTCGATGGATTTGAATGATACTTTGTTTGTCTTGAATCAGGAATGGTTTAAGATGAAATTAAAATGAAAATTCGGAAAATTCTCAACAGGTGCCGCTGTAGGCATATTTAGTTTTTCATCTATCTCCTTCTACAAATATATATCAAAATGAGTCGCATTGTGTTTGAATTGATGGTCTCTTAATCTTATTGCGTTAACTGACTTTGTTTCCGGAAGTTTAAAATGAAAGGTGACGTCAACACAAAGGTTTGTATGGAAATACGGTTTTTGTTTTTTTATTGGTTATACGAGTTATAGGTGTTTTGAACATTCCTGTGTTGTCAATCTCCGAAACCCCGCTACCGATTTAAATGAAATTTTGTGGATGTGTATGGTTGGTTGCAGCTTAAAAAGGAGGATAGTCTTGGACCCGATAGCGGGCGCTGTTGTAGATGCCTCTTTTTATCATTTGGGGTGGTGGGGGCAAATCGCAAGCATTAAAGAATATGTGATGTGGCATGTGGTCTATGAGTGCGTAGGCCGTACGGCACATATCGCTGGGTAGAATGAAGGGGAGGTATATTGTGTTCATTATTCGTATACTATCATTTTACAAATTGGCTTTAAATAAGCGTTGAAAATAACTGTTTTTATTTAATTAAAAAAAAATTATATCTCTGAAACACTTTAACAGTGACAGAAAGAGGAAAAATAGATGCTTTCAGGGAGTTAGAAATCTCAGGTTGAGAAATTGAAAGGAGGCTAAATAGAAGTAAGACTGCTGTAAATAGTTATCTTGCGGATCCACAAGACTATGGGAAAAATCAAAAAGGATGTACGGCAGAAGCAGGAACATTGCAAGAAAAGCGGTTAATTCTACGGCTTGCCTCAAATTCTACCCTATCAGCGACTAAAATAAAAACCAACAGTGGACTATCGACCAGCATAGTAACGGTCCGAAGGATAATACGAAAAAGTGGTACTATACAGAGAAGAAAACTTAAAAATAAACCCGTTTTGAGGCAAGTACACAAGGAGCATCGAATGAATTTTGCAAGAGAACATGTCACTTGGAGCAATGAATGGAAACGCGTTGTCTTTTCGGATGAAAAACAGTTTAACCCTGACGGCGCCGATGGTTACAACTTTTATTTCCATGATCAAAGAAAGGAGGAGCTTATTTTGACAAGACTTCACAGCCGTACATCAGGTGTAATGGTGTGGGGAGCTTTAACCTACTATGGCACAATCGAATTGAAGTTTTTGTCCACAACAATGAACGGAAACAACAACATTTCATTTCCGAAAGTGAAAAACATTTTCGGACCCCTGTCTTGGATATTCCAACAAGACAATGTCTCTATCGCCACTCCCGGGTTTGTTAGAAGCTGGATTCAATCAGAAGACGTTGAACTTTTGTCATGGCCGCCCTATTCACCGGACTTAAACATAATCGAAAATGGATGGGTAGAGTTATCTCGTAAAGTGTATGAATGCGGCAGACAATTTGAAGGCAAGGACACTTTAATCAAAGCTGTTCGTGATGCCTGGGCCCAAATTTCTCTTAATTATTTAAAAAAAAAAAACTCTTAGATTCTATTCCAAACCGGCTTATAGACGTCATACCGAAAAAAGGCTAGCATACTCATTATTAATGTAGAAAAACATACTTACTATTTGTAATAAAACCATAACTTTTTTTCCGGCCGTAAGATGTTTGCCCGGAATAGATTAAAAAAGTAATGCACGAAATTGATTCCGGTTGTCACAGTTGCATTGAAAATTGTCGAGATTAAGAGATAGGATATGTTTTATCATTGTGCGCTATCCGGAAGCGGAGATATAAGCTGATATCTAAGAAAAGTTGTAATTCTCGTATGCCTTCTAGTTCCTAGCTCATGAATCATCCAAATGAAATAGAATTTTTTTTTTTAAATAAAGTTCAATTACGTACAAATATTTCAAGATATAAATCATCTTTGTACGTTATCCTGAAGTAAGCAATAAATTATAAATTTTATACAATTCAAAAAAGTAAAATGTTCGATTGAAGCTAGATCGATGGATTTTCCCAGCGTTGAGTGGAGGAAATTTTGTGTGTGTGTCTATCTGTAACTTTTGTGATGTCGCTGTGACGCTGTGTGATTTTTCCTTATTTCTTTTATTATTATTATTATTTTGTCTTTTTCTCAATGCAGTGGGTAGTTTTGCGTTATATTGAGAAATTTCCCTGAAAGCGAACTGGCCATATAATTTATTATTTTTTCAGTACGAAAAACGGTTTCCGATCAAATCATTCCACTGAAATATTTCATTTCTTTATTGTTCGAATAGAATCAGTGGTGGTTTGTTTACACTGGAAAAATCAGTAAATTATTTCTTTTAGAAAATTTAAAAATAATTTGCTCAACTAACTTTATAAATACAACGATGTCTGCTGTCTATCCTGTTCTATACTTACTTTTTTTTTACTTAAGGCGGGGTCTTCCTCTGCTTCGCTGTCCTTCAGGGGTGTAGATTCAAAGAATAGTCGGGCAAGTGCGTTGCTGTTCATACGTTCCACATGTCCCAGCCATCTTAGTCGCTATATCCTCAGCTTTTTGACCAGGTCAACGTCGCTGTACAGTGCACAGTCTATAAAGTTCGTCGTTAAAGCTCATCATCCACACTCCATCGATACAAACTGGACCGAATATCGCCCGAAGAATCTTTCTCTCGAAACATCCCAGGAGGTTTTCATCCATTTTTGACACAGTTCATGCCTCTGCACCATGCAGCAGGACGGGGATGGTGAGGGTCTTATACAGGGTGGGCCAAATGCAAGTTTATTTTTAAAAATGCAATAATATGAACAAAATTAAAGTTTTTCCATGTGTTATAGTAAGAGCAAACATTGCCATTAATTATGGAACACAAAGTCGTTCAAGTGACTGCCTCGGCTGGCTTCAAAGTCGCACATTCTGGAAATTTTCCAAGACCTTGTTGATGGATTCGGGCTTAGGCTCACGGATTGTTTGGATCATATTGGCCTTAAGTGCTTGAATCGTTTCCGGATTGTTGGCATAACATCGGTACTTCACGGTTCCTCACAAAAACAAAAGTCCAAAGCGGTCAAATCGCAGCTCCAAGGCGGCCAATTGACATCGCCAAGACGGCTGATAACACGATTTGGGAATTCAGTGCGTAAAAGACCGATTGATGCATGGGCTGTGTGGCATGGCGCGCCATCCTGCATGAACCAGAGGTTGTCCAAATCCATGTCTTCAATTTCAGTAAAAAAAAAAGCCGGTTAACATGTCGCTGTTACGTCCACCATTGATCGAAACGTTGTTCCTAGCCTCATTTTCGAAGAAAAATGGTCCAATAATGCCACCACTCCACAAACCGCACCAAACTATCACTCTCTGTGGATGTATTGGCTTCTCGACAATAACGTGCGGGTTTTCCGAGCCCCAGATGCGGCAATTTTGTTTGTTAACGTAGCCGCCGAGATGAAAATGCGACTCGTCAGAAAAGATGATTTTTCGTCCAAAAATAGTTGTCCAATACGCCTTCAATTGCTGAGTCAATTGGACCTTGTAAGCCGAGGTCCTTGTGCATAATTCTCCTCAGGCCAGTGCGTGAAATGTTGAGCTGTTGAGATCGATAGCGAGTCAAAGTCTTTAACTACTTCAACTACAGTTGTATCTGTTCATCGTAACGTTTTGCGCGAGTCGTCGACGCTGAGAGTCCTTTCTCGTCGACAGCATATACTTTCCTCCTTAACAGCAAGGTCCATCTTTGCCGCCTCTATTGTAATACTTGCAAATGCGTCACTGACAGATCTTCCGATAATGTCAATATCGTTAGCATATGCAAACAGTTGAACAGGCTTCTGAAAAATTAAGCCTCTGGTTGTGAGTTTCGTACAATTGCTTTCATAATGATGTTAAGGAAGTTCCACGATAGCGCATAGCCTTGTCTCAAACCTTTTTCGACATCAAAGTGTCTATCCCATTCCACACAATTATAAAATTTTCAAGAAAACACAAGAACGATAAAATTTAATTTGAACTGACACAAAAGTAAATTTTTCTGACAGATTTTTTGCTTTGACCGCCTAAATGTAAAAAAAATCTCATTTTAATACTGTTCCAATATTTTTCTGCTGTATTTTACGTATGACTGTAACTGAGGCCTAATACACTCCGCATAACTATCTTCTTACATCATTGCCAACAATTTCATTCATTGATCAAAAATTTTGATACTATTGGGTTCATTTAAACCAACGAAAATTTTTGGCATTACAATTGATTTTTCTGAGTGTAGAATTTGCATTGTTAGCCGATAATATTTGGGCTCGAAACTTCAAGCCATTTTAGAATATAAATGAAGTTCTTTTTTAATATGGAAACAAGGAAGAGCCCAAAAACCTACTCGATTAACAGAGTCAAAAAATAAGACTATGAATGTGAGCAGACTGACTAGCTGAATGGTAAGAAAATCCCCATACAAATTAAAACCTTTAGCGCGATAAAAATATTGATGCTACAAAGATGCATGTACCTCAAGAGTTGTAGGTACAAAAGTTTGATTGAAATAGCCTGAAGAAGCTCCAGTACTGTTTATGGGTCCAAATAAAGTTGGACCGTACAAAAATTATGTTCGATCTCTTTCAGTTGCAAACAAGTAGGAAAACCGCCGAGTAGCATTCTCTATTGCTATCCAAGTCGCAATAAAATCTGAATATTGGCAGTTCTATCACCGCACCAACCACCGCACTTCAATCAAATGGGTTAACAAATCATAAATACCAGACACTTCTCACATGGCCTGTTGAACAAACACAAATGAAATTTCGGTCTCCCTCTGCACCTGTGTACTGTTTTCTTGTTTGCTCGCCGAACTTTATTCTGTGCGGAAATTGCAAAATCAATATCCCAATTCGAAGACTCATTCCGCCGACACCCACACTCTGATGACTCATCGAAGGCCCCACAGCTATAATGTGGCGAATTCAATCATCTCGAATAGACAGACACACTGCCGCAACGACAGCATTCTGGATCAGAGGGGATGCGCCGCCCATCAATGAAATGTGGAACCAATCAAAATAAAAGCAACACAATAATAATACGATGGTGTTTGCTTCTTGTCAGACACCAATCCTCATGCAAACAGGTGTACTGCCGACTGGTAATTTCCCACTGACCCACTGAAACATTAAACAATGATACCACCATCTTAAATAAATGACCAGTGTATGATAAACCGGCTTACAGTGTTTTAAATCAAAGGAAGTAGCAAGCGATGGAGTGCGTGTGACAGCAGATGTGTAGAGCCACGGAAAATCCTCGGCGCAAATATCGTCGCTTTGTTGTGCTCGTTTTTGAGGCGTCCCAACAAAATTAGCCATTTTTCTGAGCGATTAATTAATTATTCGACTGGGCGTGTGTGGAATGCTCTTGGTTGTACGGCTGTATTTATACTCATACTAGAATGTGTTCGTTTTCACGAAGGCAAGGATTTGTAAATGTTAAATGCGATGGAATTCGATGCGCGACGCCACTTCCACCAAAGAGGATTTCCGTATCCGTTTTGTTCATTCTCAGACGCTAGTGGTGCGATGACCCAGATGAGTATACAAAAGGACTTAACTTAATCACACAATATTGACTTTAACTCTGCGACAGCGCTGTAAATCAGAAAAAGCGTGTCTTGCTTTGTGTGTATGTATGTGTGTGTGTATTTAGGGCGAGGCAAGTGGGAAGGATTAGTCGAGAAGGTTGCGAAGAAGCTGATGACTGGAAATTACGTAGGATCTAAGATGGAATTGTTTTTTTTGTTTTCTTCTTCTCTTTCGGATTAGTTGCGGAGTCTAAAAGGAATCGTTTTCTTCCCAAGAGAGTGTTTGACATTTGCCTTATTGCATTGACTTGCCGCAGGAAGAGGGGTATTTGCATGAATACGGACTAGTGCTAGAAATTTGAAGATTTTCATCTCTGGCTTGTATAGTAAGAGATTCTGCGATAAATTGCCACGAATTGGGGTACGGGGGGAGTGGGGGGGATTTGTAAGCCCCACCGCTCTTAGCTAAGGCTTTGGTAAGGTTGAAGCAACATTGAGCACTTGATTGGGCTGTAAACTGGAGCACATGTTAAATAAAGACAGAAAGCCACTCTGGCGTATACGTAACATATTTTATATGTGATTGGCTTGGAATGTTCTTAGGCAATGAAATGTGAACTGCTAAGAATACTTTGAAGATTTTCACATTTTTGGGAGAACGATATGGATGTTTATGGTGAGTGATAGTCGAACTGGCGTTCGTGCCAATTGGAGGCTCTTAGGAAGGAGGCTAAAGGAAAAAATAACATTTTTTTTTGGATGTGTTTCTTTTTACAGATTTATTTTCTGATTGATAGAACTTTTTCCAGCGATAAATCATTTGACAGTTGACTGCATATTTGCACACATAGCGGTTTGTCATTCCACGGTGGGAAGACCTAAGACGGAGCACCGAATAGACCGCTCCGTCAAGGGGACAGATGACGACTCGTTCGACAGTGTATTTCACTAGGATCCAGTGTTGCAAATTTATTTCCTCGCCAATATGCGAGCTAAAAAGTTAGAAACTGATACAAATTCGGTATATATATAAAATAGTTCATGAAAGTTCATCCTCCCAGCGCTCAAGTGCCTTGTTGTACACCACTAATCCGCCCACCGCCAACAAATAGATGCGATTTTCTGTCTCATATAGCTGACACAAACCCTGTGATGCCCATTAATGCCGCTTACATAAATTCAACCAAAATGATTACGGGTTTTACAGCGCCCATTATAACTGTAATCCACTAACGCTTTTACTGCCGCTTAACTGCACAAAAACTTCTCAATATTTATAGACCAGTTGCTGGCAACTTATAATGGGAATATCATGTGCACAAGTTCGCCACAACACTTTGCAAGGACACCAGTCATAACAGTTAAACAAAACTCTACAACCACTGGCGGGTGCACTTAATTAAACTTGCCATCATCATAACACCATGAGAGCTCCGACCGAGGTAGCGTAATGTTCTCTAAAGTATCCACATAGACCATAACAATTTGAGAATGTAAAGAAACTGCTACAATTTGGCATCACACCCACAATAAAGTCGCTGATTTCCTGCGAGAGTGTACACCCTACGACTACCCAAATCTAATCATTTCCGCTCTGTTTCATTTCACAGAAGAATGACTCGGCAGGACACAAACAAAATGTCCCTCCCGCCATCGCAACTGGGAACCTATACCCAAACCTTGGCCCTTGTCAGCCTTAACAAAACCGATTTGGACAGAAACCTAATTACATGGCAAATTTCATGATACAATGATTAGTAGAGTTATTTTATTGCCATATGACTAAATAGGAACGGACGTCCTGGCTGTGTGGCCCAAAACAAAAGAGCGTTCGGCCCACAAAAAGGCGCCTCCTCTATATATAGGAATGCGTGACACAGATTTGCTTTCGTGTGGTCATTCTCCCTCAATCCCTTTTCCATTTCGTAAAAGATTTATGGTATCATAAATCCTTTGATATGGCTCTTCAGTTGGGGGGCTGGGTCCCAGCAACAATTCCATTCATCTCATTTACATGAAATGGCAATCACATAATGGAGCGCCTACACAGCATACACAACATATACAAAACATCTTGCAATCGCATACGAGTGTAGTGTGTCCTTGAACCCTTCCATCGTTTGAGTATATATATTTTTTTGTGTCCTTCTAATGCGAGTACCTTTTGATGGGATATATACTTTCAGTGGCATGGAATCAGCTGTCCCCCCTTATGCTATAGAAGGAAGGAAAGTTTATCGACAAATTTTGCATAAGTGACTTGAAGTTGTAAACGGTTTTTTCTTGCTTGTCCTTTTTCTTTTTAAAGTTTTCTGTGTGTTTTGGGGCTACATGGAACTTTCGCTGTAGAAGGATTAAGCCGAGAGTTGAACAAGTGTTTACCAACAACAACAGAAAAAAAAAAATAATTACAAAGAACTTAAGCTTACTTAAGTTGTTTTGTTGGCATTTCGCTTATCCCTTTCGTGTGGCATTCAGGGATTCTAATTTTAGCTAAGAGAGTTAGCATCAGGCAGCTCCAACTGGGAGCCAATCATGAGATGAGGGTCTACTGATTTAACTATTGTGCGGCTTGTGACTGTTTTGCGTTTTTCCTTTTCCCCATGCTTGCAATAAACGTTATTGCAGCATCATTATAAGAAGTAAAGTTGAGTGGTGTTGGGCTTGCAAATTTGTTTCAGTTTGAACTGACAAAGTTATGTCATGAATAAAAGATTGGTGCGTTGAAATTTAAAATGGGAAGTACGTTTTTGATTAAAATAGGTTTGGCAGGAGGGCGTGATCACGTTGAACGAAAGGGAAAGAGGTTATGCAACTCGGTTTTTGTAATAATGGTTGGAAAGGTGAAGTAGATATCACCAGCATAAAAGAAAACTATGGTTGGGTTTTTATCCCTGAATTGCCGATAGCATCAGGGAAGGATAATATGATATGTATATGTTTAGTCTTTAGAAAAAACTTGTCCTGATCAGGCGCAACATTGGCCAAATTAAATTCTCTGACTAAACTTCGGCTATGCATCCACCTAACTATACCTAGAGAATCAATGTTTTCTGTAATTTCTTAACAGAAATATATTATAATCTCTGATCTCTGATATATCCATTTAGAATTTGTCTGAACATAGCCTCATTGCGATCAAATAACGTCAGCACTGCAGTGGAAAAATAGTTTGGTTAAGAAGCGCCGGATTTATTTTGATCAAAAGGACTGTAGGAGTCTACATTCAATCGTGGACGTTTGAACGTTATTTACGAAACCCGAATAAATAACACCAACTTCATGGATCGACCACAAGAGTGCGACACTAAAGCAACCTCCATTTTGTATATTTTCTCGCGTTTCATAGTCATTCGGGTTTGGACCTTCATATCGTAAATCTGTCATTTCATTTTGTTAAGCATTCAAAATTCCCTTTGAGTCCAAAATTTAATTTTTCTTTTGGTCAGCAAAAGTTAGATTAGTACTTGAATTGATTATTAATAAAGTTCCAATTTATAAATAAATTTTTGCAAATCATTTATACAAGGTGGGCCAAAAGAAGCCATCCGATGTTGTTTGGCTCTCATTTTTTTCTGAATGAAAAACTTCGATTCTGTTTTTTGATTATGTTTATTTGAATTTTATTGGTTAAGTCGAGGAGATGATATCGGCCAAATGGGCGCCGTCACAATTAATTGCCATACGGGCTCGTTTTATGGCACTTTTCATCACTTCGGCGAGAACTTCGGGCGACAGATTCCCGCACTCGTGTCGAATGTTTCCCTTGAGGGCTTCTAGAGTCTCGGGCTTGTTTACGTAAACACGGGATTTAAAAAAACTCCACAAAAAAAATCGTGAACGGTTAAATCGGGCTATCTTGCGCGCCAGTGCAAATCGCCAAAACGAGAGATGAGGTGACCCGGGAACGCCGCCTTCAGAATATCGGTTGTGGCTCGCGCAGTGTGTGCCGTAGCTCCGTCTTGTTGGAACCACATGTCCTCCCTTCCTAATTCGTCCAATTGCGGCAGAAGAAAACTCGGGTAACATGGCCCTATAGCGCGCACCGTCCACTGTTGTCGTTTGACCAGCGGCATTCTCGAAAAAAAATTACCCGATGACTCCTCCAGCGTGAACAGCGCACCATGCAGTAACTTTGAGCTGGTGTAATGGCTCCTTGTGCATCACTCGTGGATTTTCGGTGCCCCAGAAGCAATAGTTTTGCTTGGTCACGTACCCGCTGAGGTGGAAATGAGCCTCATCGCTCATTATGATTTTGGTCGAAAAATTGTCCACTTCGTCCTCGAGATTGAGGATGGCTTGGGCATAGGTTACACACGTTTGGCGGTCGACAGGCAGCAGCTGATGCACGGACTGAACTTTGTACGGGAACATGCGCAAGTCTTTGACCAAAATTCGCGTTAGGAACGACCGGCTGATGGCTAATTGCGAGGCACGGCGTCTGGTCGATGTTTCCGGCGACTGCTCGACATCCACGTCAACAGCGCCGATATTCCCGGCACAACGGGCGCTCCGGAGGCGGCCACTCTTGGTAACATTTGTGTGATCCCATACTCTTCAAAGTTAGTGGCCAAACGGCGCAGTGTTTACGCAGTCAGTGTCGGACGGCCGTGGAATCGGCGACGGAATTCGTGCTGCGTCAAAACTACAAACGAATTGTTACACAAAAAAATAGACACGATTATTCCGCGTTGTTGGGGAGTGTATCGCTCAATGGCTTGTTCACTTGTATTCTACATCTGTCTAGTCCACATATGTCAAAACAAATCTGATATTGGCGGCCATTTGCAAAAAGAGAGCATCTTCCAATAGGATGATCTCTTTTGGCCCATCTTGTATGTCGGCATTATCCTAAAGGATCACTCTAGAGGCGGGCTTTTCCCCTTCACACTGTATATTTTGTAGGTCACAATTTGTAATTAAATATGGAGTTAATTTCACATGACTTGCACGCTAAACATGATTATGAGTATCGCCTACTTATTTTTAAACAAACGAAAAACTCCGTTTACCTTAAAATTAGACGAGAAGTTTGATTTGCATTTTTGAGCATACGTACTTGGAAAGGCCGCAACGGTTAGGTCCTTCTGAACTATCGAAAAAAAATGCAAACCTCAAAACTCATCGAAACTAAACACACATATTTGACATCTTTAAGTTAAATCAGACCTACTAAATCCTGACATTTCTGACAATTATAAAACAAATAGGACCAAGTACTGAAACGATTATCGTCGAAACGATTTAACAGAACGATATCGTTTTTATTTTGCTTCATATTTCTTCATCGTCGCATCGTTCTTCGTTTGAATGTGACTGTAAACAAACTCTGACACCGAAAAAATTTAAAAATGTATGGAAATTGTGTTTTTTTTTATTTTTGTTTATTTTTCGTCGTTGTCATTGATTGACATGGAAGTTAACGCACTGCAACCGGTCGATTATCAGGTAGCAGTACAGCGAACCCTAGGGGAGTCGCTGAGTCGACGTATTCATGTACAAACCTGTTCTCACGATCCGAGAGCATATGGGGATCGGATTGCCTGCATGCGCGGCCCACCGGATACCCATGCAATACATCTATTTGCCGAATCAGCAATTCGCATCGTGGGACCAACGGTTTCCAAATGGGAAACCTTCTCAGAATAAGTTAGTTCTAATTGGACGGTCGGGGAATAAAGACGTTTTAACTACCGATACTATATTTGTTTGTTGATTGTGTAAGTCGAACAGTGGGTGTGCCCCGGCACACGTTCGCGGTTTTTTATATGTCCTGGGAAGGACATCTTTGACTTGCAATTTGGCATTTAAAGCAAAAATAGACAGCTTAGGTAGTAGATTTTTTTTGCAAAGGGGCGAGTTGTAAATAAAATTATTGCAATTGCATTAAAAATGTATGAAATTATTAAACAAATAAATGAAATCGATTCGATATTCCAAAAAATGAATTCTTTTAAAATTTGGATAGGAGCGAGTCACCTTCAAAGAATATAAGTGTGTCTTCCTTTAATTATATTTTTATTCTTCTCCCAGACCTAATTAAACTGAAAAAATGCACCAAAAACGACGGAACGATTGCAAAATAGCCATCGTTCAATCGAATCGTTTTTACCATAGTATTTGGCAAATGAATTAGTAACGTGAAGCAAAATTAAACGAAGATCGTCCATTCGTTTCAACGATTATCGTTTTTTGGTTATAACCGGAAGTAGAAGCATCGTCGAGACGATATCGTTCGATCGTTTTGTGCTTACGCGATTAGAGCCCTAATAAATAAAATATTATTAGTTAAATATTTCAAATGCACGAAGTTGACAAGTAAATAAATTGCAATTCCGTCCTAAAAATGAGCGCAAAATAAAATCTGTGCAAATAAAGAAAATTCGGCGACTGTCGAATGTTCTCCCAGAACGTTTTATATACTGCAAAAAGATATGTTATATAATTTATTTGGGATACAGGATTAGATGTGAAATATGTAAGTGGCTTAAAGTAGTTTGAAGTCTATCCACGTGCCTTGAAGTATATTTTTAGTTTTTTGAGAGAGTTTCGCTTCATTTTTTGAGTTTGACAGATTTTTGGAGCTTGGTTTGGCAAAAAATGTGAATGGACCTGTCCTATTTATGTATACAAAACGAAAAAATTTTTCGTCTGACGTGCATTTAGCAAAAGTGGTGTTGTGTCTTATTTTTTTTTTTTTTATTTTACTCATCGACATAAAACAAAACAAAAGTCGTCGTACTTTCCATTTTTTCAAGGAGATCTCTAAATTTCATTTTATTTTAATTGACAAACCACGGATTTTAAAAAAAATCATCACATAAAAAAATTCAAATTCCACTGCGCCGCACCTCGTGCAAAGATCTGGTAAATATCCGAGAGTGTAGCTCTCATAATTAGGCGTTTGACCTCGGCATAATTTTGTAGATCCCTTCCATTCGTCACAAAAATGTGAAACTAACACAAAATGAATGGTTGTGAGAATCTATGCCTAGGTTTCCTAAGGACCTGTTGCGCCAACTACCTATTTATTTATTTACAATAAAACATGTCAAAAACAGACTTTATACATTCGCTGCTCCCCATGTATACTCAAACCGTATTAAATTCTTCTCGTAAAGTCCAGAACATTTCTAATCAATCCGGGATTACCATTGGTGAGTTATCGTGTTTTTAAAAGGAATGGAACAGTTTCTATGAGCAGAAGGGGTCATATCCAAATATCGCTTTTTTAGCATGCTGTGCTGTGAGATTGAAAACTTCACAAAACGTGAAGGGGATGAAAACATAAATGACGAATCAATTATTTCTCAAGTTAGAGATAATAAAACTCATTATATGTAGCTGTACTTTCGGTAACAAATAAATACATTTGCTGCATATTTTACCGATGAATTTAAGTGGGCCGATTGGTTGGCTTCAAAGATAGGATAGTTTTGGACCCGTTGTTGTTGATATAAATATTTTAATTGAGTTACTCGTACCTATTCTACACAGACGAAGTCGCGGATACGAAGTCTTCTAACATCAGGTAGGTTCACTTGTCGCCAAACGTAGAATGTTTTAATTTCGGACACCTTTTTGTGGTGTTAATCAATGAATTCTGGCAATGCGAGCTATTTCCATCTTAATCAGCACGTTGGGCTTTGTACAAGGTGGCGCAAAAGTAATCCTCCTATCAGAAAATGCTATAAATTTTGCGATTGGCCCCTAATGTCAGTTCTGTTTTGACATTTATGTAGTAAACACATGCGAAATACACGTTAATAAACAATGTTACGCTACACTGCTCCAGAACGCGGAATATTGGTGACTATTTATTTGAGCAATAATCGGTCGGTGACTTTGGCACAACGTGAATTTCGTCGCAGATTTCCTAGCCGTCCAACGCGTCCTGGTGAAACACTGCGACGTTCAGCCGCTCGCCTCGAAAAGACTGGCACAACACGAGACGTTGCCAAGAGTGGCGGGCACCGGAGTGCCCGCTGTGCCGAGAATATCGCCTCTGTTGACGCGGCCATATTTTTTTCGCGAACGCCGCTGGTCAAACGACAACAGTGAACGGTGCGCGCTATAGGGCCATGTTTACCGATTTTTTTCTACCGCAATTGGACGATTTAGGATTGGAGGACATGTGGTTCCAACAGGACGGAGCTACGGCACACACTGCGCGAGCCACAACCGATATTCTGAAGTCTTTTTGAAGTCGCGGGTTTATGTCAACAAGCCTCAGACTCTTGCAGCTCTTAAAGACAATATCCGTCAAGAATATCGCCGGAAGTTTTGGCCAAAGTGATGGAAAATGCCATAAAAAGGGCTCAAATGACAATCAACTGTGGCGGCGGCCATTTACATGACATCATATTCTCGACTTGATGTAAAAAAAATTAAAAGACCAAATAAAAATAATCCACAAGAAGAATCATAATTTTTCATTTTTTTTTTAATTACAGCCAAAAAACATCGGAAGGTTATTTTTGCGCCACCTTGTATATCGTGACTGACTGCGATAAGTAATTGCTTTTGACTAGTTCTTTGACAGGAATAAATATCAACCAACAGTGAAAACCGAATCGGATTCCTTGCCAATCAATATTTAATCAATGCTGGGACTTATTGGAAGAAAATGTTGAATTTTCAGCGAAATCTGTCAAAAATTAACTGAAAAATATGTATCCGTTAAAGACACTTATTTTTTTTCTCGATATTTTTCGTTTTATGTGCCTAGTTAGTTTTACTATGCTTGGTTTAATGGATTTGCTGCTAAAAACAAATTTCAAAACAATCATTTCTTCAACTTAATCTCTTAAGCTCTCAATTTTATCTATTAAACCAGTATCCAAACGACTGTAAACGACCGCGTTTGTCAAATAAGCTAACTTTCTAGTTTCGTTTTAAATACGCTAAAATGTGTGTGAACTTGTTGGTAATTTTCTGTTTATGTGGTTTGCATTAAATTTAGCTTTTGTTTGATTTTTCTTAATAGCAGGAAGATGCTTCAATTTTTCAGAGTTTTCCACCTGAAATAATCTGTCTCCTCCTTTTAAAATGATATTTTATATATTGATACTGGCAATGTTTTCCACTAATAATTGAAAATTATGTACGATGATTTGTTTTAGGCTTCAGGAATCAAATGATTAAGAGACGGATTTAATAACAATATTTCTGCGGTATTAACAATATGTCTGCCATTAGAGAAACTTTGTCTCAGCTGCTGAAGTGAAAGAGCAATTTAAGAGACTTTTCTTCAGTTCAGATCAGTGGCTCTCGAGCTTAGCGCTGTCATAAAGATATATACGCACTAAAAGGGAAACACGGTATAAAAAGCCCCATCTATTGACTCTTATTCAAACTACACTCTAAACACTACCGACACTAATTGGTAAAAACTTATCAATTTTCAGCAACTTCGATCCAGCACTTTTTGTGTCATTGAGCCACACAAGCACTTGATTTCATTTATATAACGGGTGATTCATTTAGGCCCCTTTTTCGAAAAGCTTTTTTTGAGAGATCACGCGTAACTTGGCTCATGGTGTCGTGTTATTCAGATTCACTATTGTGAATCACATATCCAAATTATTCAACTACATTACGTAAACCAGCGTTCTGTGCAAATGATGGCTTTATTGAGAAATAATTTAGGTGGACAGCTAATTTCGGGACAACTGTCAACTGGCCATCTAGATCGTGTGATATGACACCCTTAGACATTTTTGTCGGAGTGAAAGTCTTCGCCGATTAACCAGCTACGATTGAGGATTTGTAAGCGTAATTGGACAGAAAGCTGTCGCAACGCTGAATGCAGTGATCCAAAATTGGAACTTCAACATTAACACGAAAGTAAGAAAGTTAAAAAGTAAATGTCAGACACTGTTATTTCAGGCGATAATAAAAATTAATTTTATATGCTTTTGTTAAAATTAAAAAAAAAGGTCGGAATGAATTTCATCATAAGAGGCCATTATCGATTTTGCCCACAACACCACAATAAAAAAAAAAAAAAATGTTGATCCCCACTGTAGCGCGACAGTTGCAGCCGCAGGTTGATGGGTAATTATCATAAATCAGAGAAGCGCGTTACTCGCGAATCGAAAATTTCGGGAAAATGGGAACGTGTGTAATAAAATAGGATATGAAAATGTTCCCCAAAATTTTGAATAAATTAAATCAAGTATTACGAAAACTAAGTCTTTTGCGCTAAAAATAAATTCCATCATCCATCACCTTGACCATTGTGTTTTGAATTGTTTTAAACAATGCTTTACTTGTTTTGACTTCAGTGATATTTACCAAAATCGCCATAAAAGCGAACGAGTTCAAAATGGCCGGGCAGAGGACGATAAAAGAAAATGCCAGAGCTTTCCACTTTTCATTGGATAAACAATGTACTTCCTGCCACGGGAGATATCCGCCCGTGAATTGCGTTACACACTGCTGAAGTACAGTTGTTTCACATTGAGGTACTTGCAACATTTCAAGGGACTTTATTTTTTTTTTATCTTTGCCCAGGATTGCCCGATGGGAAGGCGTATGCGGTACGGATGGTAAAAGTAAACTCTACCCAATGTTTGTTATATATTGTGATTGTGAACCAAAAGTTGTTTTGTGTGTCTACTCATTTTGTTTGCAAGCAGTTTTTGCCTCTGGGCAGGGCAATCCCTTGCGTCATCGCAAATATATTTTTTTTTTGTTGACTAAAGTCCAAGACTTTACAGGGATTTGCAGAAATGTGCTTGTTGTGACCGTATGATTGGATTGAATAAGAGACAAGAACCAATTTATACACAAGTAGTTCATTTGAACTTCTTACAGTGACAGCCTTTATTAATTGCCTTGAACACAGAAGTAGAAAGATGTTACAAAGAAACATAAGGCCCAAATAAAATGCTTAATTCATGAGTATATTTATAATAAGGTCTAGTTTGAAGTTACCACAGTGGTGACAAAAATGAGGTCATTTTCAAAAGTATAACAACCATCCCGCTCAGGCACTTTTTTAAACACACCCATGACTGGAGTCTTAAGATTATACAGTCTCAAACTATGACAGATGATAACCAGCTAGCTTAGCCTAATAGTGGTGATCTAGTCTTTTATACAGATGGTGTAGAAAAGGACGCTTTCGACCCTGTATTGAAATGAAAAGTATGTTAAGGGGCCATGAGATTCATTGCCCCCAAGTACAAGCCCACCACCAGTTATCGATTGGCTCGCCTGTACTCGTTTGCTCTGTTGAAGGCTTTCCGAAATGATTTCAATTAGGATTTTCAATTTGTGTCGACAATAATAAGGGAACCGATAAAACGATTCCCATTCAACTCCATCAATTTTCAACCCCGCCTGAAGTAGGTCATTCAATAATCCTGTCTGCTGTTTGTATTATAAATACATTGTCGTAAGTAAATGACAGTTCAACACAAGCAAGGACACTTTGTACATTTGTCGCAGAAAAGTGGTCGTCGACACACGTTGCCGCTAAGTCGCATGTAACAATGTTTATTTTTATTAGTACGCGACTCAATTGCCGCCCTAATTATCCTTACCGTGCAATATATCTACCCGACAGTCTCAACTCACAGTATACTCTCGGGACTTCGCACGCTCGATCACCCACCTGCTTAACAGAGCATGAAAAATGAAAACCGGTTACTACGACGGTCACTCGTGGACATTGATAAATTATGCCATCGTTCAGTGTATAATTTAAGGATATCGATTCCCGGAGAACCACTGCCACGAAATAAATAAGCACACAATTGCAGTTCGAGAACACAAACGCCAGTAAAGAAGTGACAACGATAAAAACGGTGACATTGACAAAAAGTCTAAATTAATAAAGTTTCACATGTGACAAGAAGCGAGTTGAGTTCATAACTTTCACAAACTGTCCGCTGTTCAGACAGTTAAAGACCGATTACGACGGCGACAAATTTTAGTTACGATTGTGCTGTAATGTTGGGAAAGATTTCATAAAAATTAAGTGACTCCACGATGATGGAGCGAACGAGTAGCTGGTACTACATGATTCGCATCCGTGCAACTTACATACCAAAGTGGTAATAAAATCAAGTGTATCTGATACTGATGATTGTGGTATTTTTTTTTTGCAGAGGTCGCTTGTACTGAGAGTGTATACAAAGGGAATGGTTATCACCCACTAATAATGGTTATTAAACGGCTGTGAAGGCTCAGTACATGGATAAGAATGTCCTTTGACCATAAAAACAAGCGTTAAAGACCATAAGCCTCGTAAAAGGGCGTGTGATTGTAAATCTGCGTTGTTTAGAGCAGTATTTTTTTTATATCGTTTATATCGATTTGCGATGTTGGTGATAGAAGAAGGGACTTGATTAATGAGAATCCGACTTTCGTTTTAACTTTGAGGGATTAAAAAATGTTAATTGCATGTCAGAGATTATGGGAATTGCGGGCTGCTGCTTGATTCGTCTGTTTTAGTCTGGCAAATCGAAGAAGACTTGTCGAAGCATTCTCACATATTTAAGTGTTTTAGTTGTCTGGCTCGTTGGACGCTTTGAGGATGAGCTCTTTAAAGTCCTCGAAACATTAGCCATGGAAATACTTAAAGCAATAGGATGATGCAGTTGGGGGACCTTCTAAAAGTTGAACTTCTAACCTAGTTGTGCTGTCTAGCAAGGGAATTGAATATTTTGGGACAGAGCTGCAAATGTTAGTTAGGAGGAGTTGTTTTGGGAGTTTGTCAAGCGCTAGCCAGATTGATAAACCTGTAGCTATAGCTCTTAAGCTGCGTCTTCTAAGCTCATCGCATTTAACGGGTGCAACAATCACTCGAAGAAGAGGACGTCTTCATCCATTTTGCTAATGTTTTCGTTTCTTTATTGAAGAGCAAAATGCTTTGGTACATGTCCTACATGAAACCTGTTTTTCTTGCCAAGACCTAACAACTCAACGTGTTATTCTTCGGTAGATTTCTGATGAGGATGTTTTTGTCAAAGTTAAACATAGAGCCGAGGTTAACAGTGTCCCAAGTGCAGCTCCCCATTATGGAGTCGTGTCTGACGTAGATGGCTGTCTGGCATATGGTCCAAGCATTCACACATTTCGGCAGGCAGTTGGTTAACTTAGGTAAAGTCATGCTGGAGGGACAGTTGGCATTATATGCAATTTTCACCCAGAAGCCATTGTGGGCCATTGTGACTACCCTTAAGTAGCACATGGAAGGCCATGCATTAAAAAAAAAGAATTCCGAACTGTTGATGAATCTTCTTAGATCTGATAGAGGTATCGTTGCTAAATCTTCCAAGCCTTTGAAGAACCGTTCTGTTCTAGGGCTGAGTAGGAGCAGTTCGACAGATTCTATTTCCTCTTTATCTCTGAAACTTCCTTAGAAGTCATTTGTAAAGATGCCCATCCTTAAGGCTGCAGAGACGAAGAGGAAATAGAGTCCGTGGAACAACTTCTATGCCACTGACCAGCCTTATAGGAACGCCGCTCATCCTGTATGGGAGCAACGTTCTTCGAAAGTTTGTGCGGCTTGGAGGGGATACCAATATCAGACATAAAACTATTCCTCAACAGATCGAAGTGATTTTGTTAGCCACATGTCCTTACATGTACAAACAGGGTACTCACAATGGGCCTTCACGGCTTTCGGGTGAAATTTGCATCGGATAAAAAACTGCTCTCCCAACCTAACCTAACCTATGGCCATGTTTCCAATAATGTAGAGTCCGAGGTAATAACCACGACGAGCACTTGGATTTGGTTTCCATCAAGACATGTCAGGATCTTTAACCTTTTTGTCAATTGTGGGCCACAAGCTGCGAGTAATTTCCACCGTGTTGTTCCATCGTTATTTTGCAGAATTTTTGTTAAAAGTATGTCCATTTCTGTTCAGCTGTCACGTTCCCGTCCATACCAACATGTCCACAAACCCAGCATAGCACTATTGGGTGGTGCCTAGCCTAATTCAAACTGGAGCTTTGCTTTCACGAAATATGACTTTATAAAAAGAAGAACACTTTCCGAGTTAAGATAGAATAAAAAACAATTCGACTGAGGAAACCAGCCTTTCAACAACCAGCAAAACTTCCAGATGTACTGGAAGTTTACTGGAAGGAAAAGAGAGTCGGCTGGAAGTTGGCGGGTGCGTTCAGTTCTAGGTATTTACTTAAACAAATGAATTATATCGCTCTTAATTCGGGAGGGCACTGACTTAAGTATCTACTACTTAGCGAAAGCTTTTGTGGAAGCGTAAAAAGCATTTAGTCCAGGTGGGCAGATGTAAACTTCTAATTAATGTTTAGTCTGGGTTCAGATTATGTAAGGTGAAAACGTTGAAAGGTTTTCGTGGGCACAAATGATTTGTTCTAGGTTGCAGAAGTAAATCGTTCATACAGACGACAAAGTTTGAACTTTCCGCTTACAGAATGCCGACCCTGGTCTCCTC
This sequence comes from Cheilosia vulpina, assembly GCA_916610125.1. Lineage (NCBI taxonomy): Eukaryota > Metazoa > Arthropoda > Insecta > Diptera > Syrphidae > Cheilosia > Cheilosia vulpina. The sequence goes on along the minus strand of OU744276.1, from coordinate 15,219,579 downwards.
CTTTATGGATCGTGCATAATTTCCTATAACCAAATATTGAAATTTATCTGTATATATGCTGTCCATTATAATGACTTGAATAAACCGGCAGATGGCCTTTCATCTAGTTGCGTATCTTTTTATTTGGACTAAAGCTACAATAGTGCCGTCCTCACTATATTCTGATAACTGGAAGTCTTTGCTTCGATTGTCCACGTTGAATGGTTTGAATGGCCTGACTGAAGAACTTCTTTCTTGTTTGACATTTAACAGCCAATAAAAGCTAATTTCTTATTTAGTCAATGGGTACCATCGATAACTCTACGATCATATTTATTTTATCGTTCTTTCAGTCTCTGTTTGGGACTTGTTGCCTTGAAATGTGACCAATAATGTCTCGCTCCAAACCTCTTTTTTTGTATGAAGAAGCCGATGTTTTCCTATCCCAGTTTTCTCTCGATCTTATGTACATCTTTTCAATTTTATATCTAAGGCTTATTGAAGTCCTAGCCATACCTTGTGCAATATTCTGACATATTTCATTATATTCGGAGTTGACGTATTTCTAGTGGCGAGTTGTAATGTATAATATTTCATATTATTCTAGAGAGCATCAGTAGTAATTTGCGAAAACTTCGAAGACAGACTAGCTTTAAAAATCTAACCGAGCTTTAAGTTGTATAGGTAGCGCAAAAAATTGGCTTTATTTATTAGGTGATCGAGTGAACTATACAAATTTATTGGATCACAGAATAATGTATAGTGCTCTGAAAGCTTTAAAGTGAGCTTTTCCTATATGTCTTGTTATTTTTTTTTTAAGGTTGGCTTTTGTGTTCTATTTTGTCTCTTCCCTGAAAAGGAGTTTAAATTCATTTGTTTTAAGATGCTTTAAGCTTAGACCTCTGAAAGCTCTGGGCATAAGGAATTAACCTTGAGATATGCGTGAATTTTCAGTTTTATGGACTGTTCTTCCCACTACGGCAGCTTAGGACTTATTTCATAAATACATTCGAATCCCCTTTGTCTAGTTTTTGTGGCATCCTTCCGCCCACTCGCGATTTAATCGGCAAAATCACCTTAATTTCAACAGATAATTAAATTGCTCCCCAACCTTAAAAATAAAACACACAAACCCTATAATTCTTGAAATAACTTCATAACTCGGCAGCACCATGTCCTCACTGAACAGCTCCCAGCTAATTTCATTTTCATTACACCCACACACACATCCACATCTCCCGGCGGCCCCCAGTACAAATATCCCTCTAGGTTAATGTAAGGTATTACTTCGGCCAGCCTCTGCATAGACAACAGTAGATACCGACCGGATCGATACAATTACCCAACGATAACCCTTTTTCTATTCCGTATTGATGGGTATGCCAACTTTTAATTTATCCCCTGAGATTTGGCCCTGACACAGGAATAGATAAAAAACACGATAAGGAAAACAACGTACAAAAAGGAGGAACGAAAAAAAACAAAATCTATATATTCACAGCGTGACATTAGGGAAATGTGGGACGGACATATATCTTTACCCAGTGCTAGACTCATCGAAAATAGATGCACTAGCCGGTTTGACGAGGTCAAATCGAACTACCCACAGTCCATCTAGTGTTACTCCGGCAATGTAACGTGTTTGGGGAAAAGACCGGTCGAGCAAAACTAACACAGCACGAGTATGACGCAAACAGACCGCCAGGGAGATGTGGCTTTTAAAATATGCAAATTCTGGGAGCACACTAAACTGATGGCTGCAGCTGTTCTTGAAGGATATTTACCGATTTAAATGAATCAATAAGTTAACTTGCAATTGCAACCCGTACACGTTGAAAACGACCCATTGTTGGTGTTTAGCAAATAATGTTAAATGGAGTAGAATTGTTTATTAATTTTACTAGCAGCGTGTCCAATTATTTTATGCAGACAATTGCATGCGGGTGGTATTGGTGTATGCCACAAAATGTTGGTCGGTTTAGAGACGATGTGGTCTGGCTGAGAAATGAGTTTCTAAGGACACATTTTAATTAACTCTAGAAGAAGGAAGTGAGTTCCAAAAGCAGGAGTAATACATGAAGAAATATTTTATTCCATTACATAATATACAGTTTCGCTTGAATAGAACCCCCCTTTTGCTGTGAATTTGAAGTTTAATATCTTCAAAAATAATAATGACAATGACTTGTTTTTTTTTACAATTCAAGGTTATTAAATTCTGTAAATTAAACAGAAGGATTGGAATCCATATTTACAATGATATTATTTTTTATAAAATTTTAAGCGATGTGACTCAACAAATTTTGGCTCATTTGTATAATAAAAAATTCAAAAACTTATTTTCGATGTTAAACTTAGAAATTTATTAAAAACACACTTAAGATATTTTTTTTGGAATTACAAATAAAATAAAATTATTAACGGGTGCTTCTGCTGTAGTTATAAATAACCTCATACATCCTGTTAGGCAGGGAATCTATAAATTCCTGATGTAATCAAATGAAATGGAGGCCCCAGCTAAATTTTATTGTTGTAATTAGTTCCTCCTTATTGAAGTATTGCTTCCCAGATTCGTCAACCTTCCGAGCAAGCCATCCTCAAGCATTTTCGATAATTTTTTGGAGCCTATCTAAAAACGAGATATTTACACGCTGAATAAATTGTTTTACCACTTTGGCCTTGTGAATAAGTGCGTTATCCTTCTGTAATTTCCACGGAAAGGCACCAAATAATCCATTAAGGGAAAACCTTTTCTGGTACTCCAATGTAGGACTGTGCATTCATACAAGGAGTAAGGAACTGCAACTCCAAAGTACCATAGTACGTTATGGCTCCCCAAACGATAACACCGGCCATTCGGCTGTGCAAACGATCTAATTGATGTTCCTCCTTCCGCAAATCATGATAGTAATAGTTTAAGCCATCTGGACAGGACCCTCTAAATTAATCGCCTTTGCTGCCGCACGCATACTTAGAAAATCCTATGCAAAGATCATGCTCATCGGGCGGCCATTTTCTGGTGAGATTTCAAGTGGGAGCAACATGTTCGGCATGTTTTGTGCGGCGTTCACATCACAGTTCAGTTTAAGAGTTTTTAAAAAATTTATAAAATTTTTGGTATCAAATGGAATTCCAGTTATAATTTCGTTACAATGCCAATTACCTTAATATAATATAATAATCAATTGTCCATATCTAGCAGAAATCTAGATCTAGATCTTCTTTTTTTTTAGTTCAGAGCTGAGCACTGAACTGAGTTCGAGCATTATAATCGCGCTCTGAACCGAGCGTGCTCAGATCGTTCTGATTTAAAAAAAACACACTCGAGTACATAGCTGTCGTTTGTTATAAAGTATACCTATGTATAAATAGAATATTCATTTAACCTTCAGTTGCTAAACAACAAGGTTGGTCCGCCATTTTAACTATTTTGTTTTTTTTCCTGTCAAATGCATGTAAACAGCTTTTTACTCAGTCTGCTCAGTCAATTTATTCTGAGCTCATAGAGCGCACTCTAATCATGCTCTGAATGTACTACAATTGGAGTAATGTACTCCTTTTACGTTCCCCAAAGACAAATTGTACTCCTATTTTTACCCGACTGGTTAGTTTCGGATTTAACTATTTTCACTTTTCTTTACATTCCCCTATAGGGAGTAAATTGCAAAACAAATTTTACGTTCTTGATGTTTCATTCCGATTTTGTGTGTTCTATCTTGCCTCCTCACGGTGCCAACGATTCGGGTGGTCGAATTTATGGCTGATTTATACCGAACCGTTTCTCTCGAATTTGGTCTTTAAGCGTTGGAGAGTCGACTTTGAAGGGCCCATCAACCCGCCCAATTAAACCTGTTGCAAAAAATGTGCTTCTTAATTTTTGTTCTGTACTCCCCAAAAAACACCTTGATACCCTAACTTTGAGCTCTGATGTGTCTGAGCTAAAAAAGAAACACGAACTTTTTGTAACAGTTCACGTTCTGCTCTGAACGAAAAAAGAAAAACGCTTATATTAATCAGAGAAAAATGAACTAACACTTTTGCACTTTTGTTAAGCGATTTTGTAACTTCCGGCTTTTTTTTTGTATATTTTAAAGAAAACACACTTTTGTTTCGTTTATTTTAATGCTTTTAATTTCGAAGCCAAATTGAAGCAAATATATTTTAAGACAGTTTAGGGAAAACAATTTTTCATGTCGTGGGGTAAAGATATTTTAAATATAAATTTATTTAGTATGCATTTTTTAAATCATTTAAATAAAATTGGTGTAGTTCTGTTCGACTAAGATTGAATTTGACGGCATGTCTTTAAATGCAAAAATCTTAGAAACTGTTCAAAATATTCTGGTGCATTTTTCACAGGCCTATAGAGGATATCTAGGCCTACAATCTCTACTTTATTTCAACTCTATATCTCTATAAATTCCGGGAAAAATTGGACAAGAGTAATTTATTTTTTCGTTTCGTGTTGCTTTTTTCTTTGTCACGCTTTCCGTTCGAAAATGCTGGGAGTATATAAGTATAGTAAATACTAGTTTATAGAGGACATCTGCAGGTACAACTTAGGATATCCAAAAACTCGATAACTTAAAAGGTTTTTTAATAAATAGGCAAATTTAGAAACATTTATACGATTTTCACATGAGTGTGTAGATAATGCAATATTATATTGACATCTCTTTTAACACTATTTTACTCCTGTGACGGAGAGGGGGACAGAGAGAGGCAGTACGCTGTGTGGTTTGCTAAAAAAAAAAAACAAAAGAAATGGCAAATATGTAGGAAAGGTTTGATTGTCCTGTTTTGCTTACAAAATAAAGTGTCTAGAAAGAAATGTCAAATAGGTATAGGTACCAGTGATACCAGATCGTGGTATTATTACATTAGGGGATTTATATTAGGGAAAATTCCTAGTGATACACGTCGTACTATTTATGAATGTTATTTGCTATTAAGATGAGGCAGTAAATTACCCGGTGGAGTTTTTAAATAGCATTACAGCCCATAGCCTTTTTGCTCATAAAATTGAATTAAAAGTTGGAGTTCCCATTATGTTGCTTCGCAATTTGTATCCCCCAAGCTGTAATGGTAATGGTACCAGAATGTGAATGAATTCGTTGCAGAAAAATGTTATAGATGCGTTAATTTTAACTGGGTGTGGTAAAGGAGATACGGTTATTTATACCAAGAATACAAATAATTCCCAGCAATTATCTATTTCAGTTTAAACGGATTCAATTTCGTTTTAATGTTTGTTCTGCCATGACAATCAATAAGTCACATAGTCAAACTTTAAGAAAAGTGGCAGTTGAATTCACGGGCAGTTATAGATAATTATGTAGCGTGATCCAGGGTAAATAATGCAGGAAATATCACTATCTCGGCCGATAGAAACAAAACTTCTAATATAGTGTACAAAAAAGCGTTACATTAATAAAAAAGTGAGTTAAATACCTATTATAAAATTATTTTCTTCCATTTTCATTGTCCAAAGAATATTTAATTGTTGCTGCTTAGTCCAACGACCTGGTGCAATGCCATGAAGACAGAGTGGACTCAGTCTTTGGGATGTTTTTTAATACGGGCTCAAGTCGCTCAATATTGCAGACCGCTCCCTCGCGTTATACCTCTGCAATGTCTATCGATGATTTTTCTTTGAGCGATTATAAAAAATAAATGTGTCCCCTACAAGACAGCAAATTTATAAAAAAATTGTTTCCATCAACTGTTCTGAAACCACATTTTGCACGGGCTAAGCCGGGCGGGTACAGCTAGTCTGAAATCAAATAGCAGAATCCACTTTAACACCACGTTATATATTGTCTTTTTGTTAGTAGTTTAATCATACTTTTTACGAATTTTCTTTCCGATATTAATAGTTTTTTTTTTTTTTAAATATAAATCGCATTTGCATTTTTACTCTTCCTAAGTCACATTATTACTGTTCAGTGTTATTAAACTACAGAATTTCCAATCATATTTTGGTTTTGTACAAATATAGTGTTAAATAAACGAATTTGAATATATTCCATGTTTGAATGGAATGAATTTTCTAAAATTCACTTATGCCTTAGTGGAAGCTTGGGCTTAACTTGCATGTTGTTAACTCATTTTTGGAACAACCCCCACTGATTTAATTTATGCAGCTGCATGAATTTCGCTGTCAAAAATATAATTCATAGAAACAAAATTAAAATAAAAACTGAAATGTGAATGGATGAATAGTTTTTGGTGCCGAAGATGGAAATAGAACAAGTTATGCTATCTAAAAAAACATAATCAACATTTTCACTTTTTTACATTTATTGTTTTGAATTCATTTAAAATTCTTTTTTATTTAAATAGTGCCACCCGGCGTCCATTAATACACATATTCACAGACAGGTAAAAAAAGAGCGCGCGAGAGAGGATTTTCAAAACCCTCATTGCGGGGAAAATCGGGTAGGTCTACGGAAGCTGACGGCTGACCGTCTAGTTTGGTTAGTCTATGTCCATTGTCCACGTCACGTTAGCCTGGCAGAAACTAAGGCGTTGCTCTTTACGGGATGGGTTAAGCGATGGTTTTTCATTTAATTTTAACCACTTTAAGTGCTTTGCCTTCGAAATAATCCGCTATTCGCTAATCAAGTGAGCGGCAATGTATTTATCTTCAACCGGTATAGGGTTTCGGTATTGAGAACGTTCTTTGACTGGGTTTCGAAGTGACGGATATGAACAAAAAACATACTTCCACTTCAAATCCTTAAGCGTGGCTTTCATTCGTTTGTGCCTCAAGTAGGTAGCATCCTTCGACTATCTTATTATTTCCCAAAAGCCAGGTACATATTCGATTTAACTTCCCGTAACCATGTACAGCCATATCACGGAGCGCATTATTCTCTAATCACACACACGAACAATCCGTTCAACTGCAGATAAAGGACTCAAAATATGTACTCTATACCGTATAGGAGTGTGGAATGGATTTTTGTCCTAATTGTTCGAATACACTCTTGTATATAATTAAAATACGCCCCCTAATTCACCGCTTCAGGGGTGAATCAGCACCAAAAATCGGCGCAAATGCTTAGCCCCCTCCAGTGTGTCGAAGACACCCTGCCACCCCGTGGGGAATCCTGTTGATATCACAGACAATATTACAATTTGTGCATTGTTTTTCGTTCGGGGGGCTGCGTTGTCCTTGTGGCAACTCGGAGACGGCTGAGACGCTCGTGTTTGGTTAGACGACGAGCTTGTAGCACCCTTAACTTGGGATTAGAATAACAATCACTTAATGAGACTCCGTTGTCGCATTTATTTAGCAAAATGATTTACATATTGAGGCGGCAATTATTTGTCTCTCTCGTCCGCCTTGCCATCGTGTCGTTATATTGGGACGGGGCATAGAAGCGCTTCAGCTATATAGCTGCGCGCATATTTCAATAAATTTTGGCAATTCAAGTCAGGTACAGTCGACTTTGGAACGACTGAAGAATTCACTGAATGGGTGGGAATTGGAGTATGAGTATACGTGTTTTCGGAGATGAGGGTGTTTGAGCTGCTCTCATCTCCGGTTTAATTACGACGAATAATATTTAATTTTGGCACACAAATTCGGAAATGGGATCGTTCAAATTTCAAGTTTAGTATAAGTCTGACAATCAGCTCCGTTGCAGTTTTTATTGGTCAAGATTGGTCACGTGAATAGTTCTTTCAGTTGAATTGTATGGAGAGCCGACAAATTTAGTCAAGAAAATCTTGCATGCATACTGAGTTGACATTTCGAAGTGTCAAAATTCAAAATATTTGATACAAATCAAATAACAATGTGAGTTTATATAAGTTTTAGCTTTCAGTAACAGCCAATTTTCGCAAGTTCTATTTACAGAATTATACGCATCTAATTTTAAAAGCTCTTACAGTTTACAAGATTTTTAAGTACAAGGACCGGCTGGTTTAAGGTGTCTATGTTTGGAATTGAAAGTTGGGTTCGCGATGACTGATATCTTTACATAAATATTTTATCTCGGAATTCAGGGATTTGTTTAAGAATTTACGTTAATAGTCAAAAGCTGAATAACCCGATGGACTTGTATGGAGGTGCAAATAGAGTGGGAGTTTCTGATTGTGTTCCATTTGGTTGGAATTATTTTAAGGTGCAAGGTTGAAAAATAAAAGAAATGGCTAATATTTGCTAAAAAGAAGTTTTGCATACCTGTTATTGCATTTTTATTGGCAGCACGGTATCGAGTTTAACAAAAATATACGAAGACCGATCGGAATTTGGGTAGTCATTTTTGAAAAATAATTAAAAAGCGGATTTATTCAAAGTTTTTGAGAAAACCGAAGTACGGGATCTTAATTGAAATTATTTTACTATCCAAATTATGTTTTTTGATCAAAATCGTTGCAGCGGTTTTTGTAAAATCATGCAGGCAAAACAGTAACAAGTCTTTCAATACCTATTTCGTTAGAAAAATATCATCACTTAACTATTTAGCTAAATAACTGAGCACAAGATATTGTTCGGGATGTAAGCTTTACTTGGTTTTTAAAGTTTTATCTAAATCGAAAATGGGGTTTTTGATATATGAGCAGTTTCTAAAATTAGTGTTTTTGGTGATTCGAATGTAAAATTAAGAACGCAATTATTTTGAAAACTTTAGTCTTACTCTAAGTAAGAAAAAAATAATTTAAAAAAAAAATACTTTTTTCAAAAATCCATTAACAGATATTATAAAGAAAAACTAAGTTTGCTATTAGGTTAGAAATGACCATATTACTTCAGAAATGAATTTTTCTTCCAATCGTATTGTCCGTTTTCGAGATCTGTCTAAATTTCAAAAGTACCATTATTCGATATTTTTATCGTAAAACTGAATCATGTTTACCTTACCTACTTAGGCTCAAATATTAATTTTGGTTGAAATCGTTAGAGCCGTTTTCAATCAAATCAAACTGGTATGTACATTTTGTATTGGAAGTACCATTAATATTGAGGCTATCTTGCAAAAAAAAAAATAATAACGGCCCCCAAACTGCCTCAGGAGCATACGGACAGATGGCCAGAAATGCGCCACTTTTTTTGAGTTGCTCTATCATCGTAATGTCAAAATTGATTAACATATCGAGTTCGAAATTTTGTACGCATACATCGACCTCTCCCTTACTACGAGAAAGTTAAGTTAAAATCGGTTTTAGTTTGAAAGTCTTAACAGCATCCGACTGCAATCCCCTTAGGACCAGGTTTTTTTTAAACATTCGCGCCTTCATATCTCTTACCGGGGTTACTTAAATATTCCCACCACAACCCTTCATATAAGCAAAGGGTTCCATAATAGTCTACATTGCATGCAAATGACCGTCCTGAGCTCGCGCTACTCGTCCAACGTATAAAAACCCAAACTCAAGTGATCACGTACATCACAGAAATCGGTCTAAGTAACTTTCTCCGTACGTGCTACAAACTGAACCCTCCATCAACTCACCCGCATGGATGGAAAGTCACCCGAGTATCCCTAGAAATGCACAGGTGGTAAAAATTATATTATCCCAGACAGCCTGTTATGATACCCCGCACAAAACACGTCCGCACCGGTGCTCTCCACATATACACTTTAATATTCTTCACCCAAGGCAACTGACAAAAAATATGCTGATATCCTCATCTACACCTCGGCTTAGTTCCATTTTTAGCATCAAATTTTGCATACCATCGGCAAACATTTCGTCCACACGGATGGTACTCTGATTGAACCCGCAGCTCCACATGACTTGCTGCTCCATAAAACTGCAAAATTCTTCAAAAAGACAGCGCTCCTCGCCGGGCACTCATCAGGCGTAAACCGCACAACCGAACCTTTCCCATCATTGACGGTGAATGGAAATATCTTTAAGTTGCTGCCGTGCACAAACGTGTCCTGCATGCTTAAGGCGGCAAACTGCCGTGGTGTGACCGCAACTTGGGCATACGTATAGTGTTATCGATTTTCAGCCCGCCTCCCCTCACAGATGCCATCTCGTCGCCGACTCCAGCGCTCATTCCCGTCCACTGAATGTCTGATCTCTTTCTGCCCAAACTGTTGATGGTGAGGAATATTTTTGGATAAACGTATATATACCCTCCCGAATTGAATGTGGGGTATATTTAAATGCTTCGTTTTCGTCCTTGTTCGCCTGCTTCTTTTAATTTTACCAAGTTTGCGTACACCAACAACAGTTACATGGAGTAAAACGGAACAAATCTACCCACGGAATCGATGCTTACCCTTGTTTATGTGAGTGTTACACTCAAAGAAGGGATGTTTCCGATTTTTTCCGTCGAGAATGCTGCCAAAAAAAGAAAAAATAGAAAAGAAAAACATTCCACCATGCTCCATAGCCCGCCATACAAAACAACAATGAGACACACCACCCGCACAGGGCACCCCCTCCCCTGCAGTGAAATTAATTTATGGTTTCTCGCATGGTGAAAGCGGCGGCGGCGCGCGGCAGCGTAGGAGCGTCAGGACACATTTTGGGGTGCGAACTCACATCGCATGATGGAATATCTTCTATATGGCTGGCGGTAAGAGATTGTGAATTTTAACGAGGAAGTACAGGCAACCTTTTACCCCTCTGTGGGCGGCAATGGATATTGAATCACCCATCCCCCGCCCGCATGACATGATATTATTATTACTGCCGAGAAAACTACTTTAAATGGTTTTTGAGCTGCTGATCTCCTGCAGTCTTTATGTCTGTGATTTGTTTTCCACATTTTTATGAAATTGGGTGAGAAACAAAATTCGTTGACGGGTTAGCAACGACAGGTGACGGCTGAGAGTTAATTGCTGTCGTTCAGAAAAGTTTACACGACTATAAAGTCGGATATTTTAAGAATCCTCGTTTGGCGTTGTAATAATATTTGTCCAAGCAGTCAAAAGAATAAAGGCGCTAAAGCAATCGATGACGACGGATAGAAGGGGGGTTGTAGGTGCAGAGCTGTGAAATGGGGCCTGTCAGATTTCTGCTTTATTTTGCGAATTTTTCCAGCAGAAAAGTTTTCGAAGAGAGGGAGAAAGTTTTTTTTCTGCAAAAAAAATAGGACGGAGGAAAAGTTTTCGCAAAAAAGTTTCAGTCTTACGATCGAGCGAGTGTGGGCGAACAAGTAAAGTCCACGATTAGGAATGAATGCGTCCCTGTCCAGTGGGAAATGTAAGGCAGATTTAGCTGAATGGGCACAATTAGATTTGGTCATACCATACGCATGTATGGTATATGGCATGAAGGGGAACTTGAATTTCACTTGGGAGAGCTGTATAAGTTGGTCTGTCATATCGGGCAATTTATTGACGCAAGAGGCTGAAAGTTTGTGTTTCGGTTTCAATACTTTGAATTGGGAAGGGGAACTCAAGAAGAGAGTCGACGTACGAGTAGCTCGTATAGGTGAGTCCTTGTGAAGTGCTTGTTTGAGCGTAAATAAACTGCAGCCTCAGTAGTTCACTGATGAATGGAATCAAGCGGGTACAGTGGAAAAACAAACATTATTTGAATTATGAGAAAAAAAAACACACACACACTTTGAAATGCTTACATAAAGTATAACTTTAGATAGGATCATAATTCCATAGCAGCATTTAGAGTCGTTTTCACGAAATACAATTTTCCAAAAAAAAACGTGATTCAGAAACGTTCTAGAATGAACAGGAACACATTACCCTGGCCACCGAATTTCGACATAAAGGCGTTATTGAACATAAACTAAACTTCCGGATGCAGCCGGATGACAGGTGTCAGGTAGCCTGAGGTGGGTTCTCATTTCGTTATCGAGTGTGTTGGCTGTGTTGAGCTACATTTTTAGTGACATAAAATCATATGAATAGTTTTCCGATTTTCTTATTTCTTGGTATCAAGTAAAACTCGTTATGTAGCTGGACACCAGTGCGATAAAAATTAGTTCTAAACAAACATACGAAATAATTGAAGGGCAATGAATATTCAAGCTGTAAGCTATTTTTGTTTAAATCATTCGATAATGCATTTTGGATACATACCTACCTACATTTTAATTTTATCGATTTCATAAAATTGTTCGCATATTCGCCATAGAATTTCATTTGAGTTTCGCAACCTATTTTGCCTTTCATATTCCCATTTCTTTCGATATTCGCCAGCGGTTTCTCTTTCGACTTATTTTTAGAAATGGTAGATTCGTTAAACAGTTAACAACAACATTAAACAAAATTGATAAATTTAAAAAAGTGTAAGAAAAATTACAAAAAAACAGATTTCTATAATAAATTGTGGGAAGAAACAATAAGAAATGTGCAGTCATCATTTTGCAAGAAAAACTTTTTATACAAGCATTATTCATATTATCGTCTGACGCAATTTGTTCAGAATAGCAGCCACAGCTTCTCGAAGCACTCATACCACACACCAATTAAAAACCTGGCAACACCAGTTCAAAAACCAAACTGAAAATACTGTAATATTTAATCTATATATTTAAACATAGTTTTCTTTCTTGTAAAAACCTAAATAACTGTTCATTCGTTTTTAAATCACGCTATCGATCAGTAATCTTCCATATTAAAATTTATCCAAGAAGAGAAAGTTGTTTTCTTTAAGTTTTTGGTTCAAATAGCAATCGATATATCTGGCACAAAATAATGTCAGATCGTTCACAATTGTGTGCAAATATAAAATCATTATATGTCAATTGTTTCAAATTTTCTAATAAATTTAACTACAGTTTTCTGTTGTTTTCCGAAATTAAACGAAATCTTCATGAAAAGATTTAAATTGAAAACTTATACCCTCTCAGAAATGTTCATATCCCGGCAGGCGAAATGATTTTCCACCAAAAACAACAAACGAAAACAGACACAAAAATTGTAGGTCCAAAAAAGTTATATTTTGTTTCCATGAATGTTTTTTTTTTCAGTTTATTCCTTTATTTTTAATGTTGATTCCATATTCAATTGTTTATTAACAATTTTAAAAAAATACATGTTTTCGTGGTCAAATAAAACAACAAATTTAAACATTTGGGATTTGGGAAGAGACTCCCTCTCAGTCAGTGTTTTTAGCACTCTCTCTATATTTTTCCCACTAAGCGTGGTAATTTCTTCGTTTTCACCGAACTCAAATTTCCTCAATTTTTTTAATGAAAAATCGGTTTCTTAAAAGTAAAATTTGAATTCTTCAGAAAGAAAATCACATTAAATTAACTTTTAGTATAAAAATAATGACTTTTTTTCTATTACTGAATTTTGCAAATGAGCAAAGAATTATTATCCCTTTTTTTGTGGACATTTTGTGCGTGTATATTTTTTGTCAGATTATTGATATTGCCAGAATTTTGATGTTTTTTTTTACCCACGCAAAGTTTTTCGGAAATTTAAATTTCCACAAAAAGGTAGAAACACCTACCACGATGTGGTCAGTAGTTTATTCCTTCCGTCATTTAGAAAGTTATATTTTTTGCTGCTTGATTGATTTCAATATAAAAAAAAAAAAAATTTAAAACAAATTTTAAATGAATTGTAACATGTGTTAAAATAACTACCTTTTTTTTAAAAAATATTAATAATTGATTACATACTGTGGCTTAAATATTTAGTAGTTAAATAAATAAATACATTGCAAATTCACACGCATCACAGGCAGTACAAACCAAAGCGGTTGGGAAGGGGTATTATTGAAAAACAACAATCGATTCTTGAGACTCTTCTTTATTTTCTGAGAACCCTCACTGCAAAAATAGACAACATGGTTCAGCTGCATTCTACCGTATTCCTAATACTGCCATAAATTCTGTAACAAAATTATTTGCGCGCATTTTTTAAAATTAACACTTGCAATAGACCCGTTAACTTTTTTTTTCTTAACATGTGCATTGTTAACTAATGAATAGTAGCCAGTTTGGTTTCAGCTTGCAGTCAATTGCATAAGAGCGGAAAGAGTGCTGGCCAATTCTTCAATTTGCTAAAACTTCTGGGAATATCGAGAATGTTCGTTTATCGAATTATTGGTCTATTCAGTGAATTGTCGGAGGTGGAGGACAGGCCAAGAGGTGGTCGCCCACGCGTCACACGTACGGTAATAAAAGCTGTGCGTGAACGTAATCGAAGAAATCCCCTTCGGAAGCAGAAGATCATATCCAGGGAATTGAACATATCGATGTCAAGGCTAGCTCGGGGTGATCTTCACATGAAAACCTATCGTTGATCAAAAGGCCATCTTTTAACTCCTCATCTAAAAAAAATTACGGCGGAGAGATGTAAGAGACTCTTGCTGTGGCACGTCAACAATGGGCATGGAAACATTCTTTTTACGGATGAAAAAATGTTGACCAAGGAAGAAGTTTTTAACAAACAAAATGATAGAGCTTATGCTCTGTCATCAAAGGAAGCGAAAAAAACTAATTTCAAGGGTTCACCCCGCTTCCGTATTGGTTTGGTGGGGGGTCTCTCACCAAGGTGTCACATCTCTCCATTCCTGTGAAAAAGGTGTCAAAACAGGTACAAAAGTCTATCAGGAAAATATGCTAGAGGGCGTTGTAGAGATGCTAACAAATACTCTATTTGATGAAGAAAGATGGGTCTTTCAACAAGACTCTGCTCCGTCGTATAAAGCCAAAACCACGCAGGAGTGGCTGAGGGTCAATATACCTGCTTTTATAGCCGCAGAGGATTGGCCGTCGGGAAGTCCAGATCTGAACCTATTGGATTATATAGTCAGAATTGGAGAGCAAGGCTTGTCAAACTCATAGAGAGCATAAGAAAACTGTTGATTGAGGCAGCGTCCATGATGTCCATGGAAACAGTATGTGCCGCAATAGCTCAATGGCTAACAAGCTTGGAAGCTTGTGTTAAGGCAAAAGGTGGACATTTCGAGTGATGTATTTTTTTCCAAATTTCCAATTTTATTATCTAATAAATGCAGAAAAAAACAATTCAAAATGTTTACTCGTTTTTTTTTTTATGCCGCTTTATATTTGTAACAGATTTTATGGCTGGACATGCTGTTATTGGAAGCTTCTTCCAACGGTTGTAGTCATATTTCATACCTTTAAAATCTGGTCCGTTTCTTGAACTTCATACTTGGAGTTCTGTGATTCATCTGTTTCCATATGGCGTCTTGAAGTTTCTGAAGCTTAAAAATATGAGGTTTTTGAATATAAACCTTAGCATACTTTTGGATTGGTAGCTTTGAAATGTGACCGAGATAAATAATACTTAACTACGATTTCTTTTAGAGGCCGAAAGGAAGCTTGTTTAGATAGATGTAGGTCCCACATTAAGAGGCATTACAACTTCAAAAACTTAATCTAAATTTTGGCCGAGTTCTTGAATTTCTTGTTGTTTCCCAATGATGTAAGCTACCTTCGACGTACATGACATAAGTCTAAATTCGAGTCACCATTCAACTGCGTTCTCGAACTCCGCTTGCTATACTTATAGTTCAGATACATTTATGTCGAACCAATTTCTACCTATAAATCTGCGAAGCGACAGTGAACAAAATGCTATTTTGATGAAAATCTGTTGCAATTGGATCGAATAAAAATGGTCCCGGTATGACCCCTGTAGTAATTTTAAAAATTCCGGTATATCGTCAGCAGGGGAATCTCCAACTTTTATTGTGGAAGCTCTGTCAGTCTACCTGTCGGTGGATTTCCCCTCTTAAGATTCCTTAGATCACGACTTGCTTCAACTTTCAAAAATCTAGTGCTAAAAGCATTGCTTAGGTCAACGAAGCTCATTAATGCATTATTAAAGTTTTGACATATAGTGCTTTTACATTTTTAAATTTAATTTTGCTCGTGATTTTGGTTTCGTTTATGCTTTAGTAAATTATTTATCATATGCTATAATATCGCTGAAATATTATTATCTAATATTAATATTTGAAGGTATAAACATATCGCTCAGCATTGTACAGGGTGCCGCGTGAGTAACGTAAAGTTTTTTTTAATGAATAACTTCTCTCTTTCTGATTTTATTACTTTGCCATTTATTACAATTTATATGCTAGTTTGGTAATATATTCACATTATGTCTTGAAGATAATATCTATTATTTGGTAGTGGCGCACTACCATATTACAAGACATTTTGTGTTATTGTTTTGGGAACCATTTTGTGAAATAAGAATAAGGAGCTACAAACGCAGGTTATATTCACTTATGAATACTTACACATATGAACGGATGAATATCTTTGCGGAATTTGTTTTTTTATTCTCTAAAGTTAAAACAATAAGTTTGTTGAGAAAATAAATTGACTTTTAGCTTCAGAGAATTAAAAAAAAAATAAAAGTACAAAATTCGCGCGAATTTGAGAAGGACACTTGTCCAGTTTCAGAGCTGAGATGTAGATGTCGCTAAGTGCAGGGAATGAAACTCGCAGCACAAATGTTGTGTTAGTAATGTTGCGACACCGGTGTTCGCGTTGCTCAGAAAACTTAAGAGAATTTTCCTACTTCAAGCTGTTTTCCCTGTTAATATGGTATGGGAATGGGAAAGTGTGTTTGCTATGTTAAAGTAATTTAAGAGAGAATTTTATTTTCAAAATTTGCTGGGGCAATCTGGTTGGTGCGAGGGAAGTGCATGAAGTATCTACCAATTATTTCTCAAGTTAATATAATTTCTCAAGGATAATAGAATTGATCGTAGGTATTTATATTTGGTAAAAAAAAAAATGCATTTGCTGTGTATTTTAACAATGAATTTAAATATGTAGGGCTAATTGGTTGGCTTTAAAGATAGAATAGTTTTTGACCCGACTGATATAAATATTATAATGAGTTACTCGAAGTAATAATTCTACGCAGACGAAGTCGCGGGTATCAACTAGTATGCATTATTTTTCATGCACAATAGCGCATTAACCCGCCAATGGTGACCTATTGGTCTGTGAGACTGGGTGCGTTAAAAAAATCGAATAACTTTACTCTCCGTTATTGTTTTTTGTTTTGTCAGTTCATGTCGAACCTGGCTAGTGAGCACAAGTTGTGTATTTTTTTTACTAACCCGGTTCGTGAGACCGTGTGTCACCGTGTTTGTAAGTAAAATAATAATCAATGAGACTAAGGCTGTCGGAGTTTTTACATATAGATTATGTACCTGGAACATCGGGTCCTTCAAGAACTGTCCGGTTCTATGAGTGTGGATGGAAAAACAAATAGAAAAACCAAGTACGCTTGCCATGAATGTCAACAATATTTTTGTCTTGAAAACGTAGTGAAAACGTAGCAGCTTTTTAGCTAAAGAAATGTAGTTTCTGAGATGTATTTTTTTATTATTTTTTGTTTGAAAGGATACCAATATTTGTTTATTTTGTACAAGTTCCGAATGTCGAAAGACTAGAAAACGTTAATTTGCTCAAGGGACATGTGATTTTTTATTTTTTTCTTAATTTTAAAAACAGAACTACTAAAAACTGTGTTATTTTTAATGCTCCTATTAAAAACTTGTTTGTGGATCTAATTATTGAAATAAAAGAAGTTAAATAGATTAAATATCTCTGTTTTATTGTCAAAGACCATAAGATTAACAAAAAGATATGAACTATTAGTAACACGTTTCGAAAAATCTTCAGTTGAAAACCACGGTGTGTGAGACCGGCGTCACCATTGATCAAAGTTAAATTTGCGTCACCATTGGCGGGTTAAAGGAAATTGAAGATTATAGTATAATTTTTGTAGTACATAGTAGTTTATAATAATGATTAAGAAAACACTTCATGTACATTAAAATATTTCCTGACAATTTAAAAAATACACACGTAATTGTTCAAGTTTTCACTTCTATCAGCACTCCCGGAGTGCCATTCTTTTTTTTATCTCTTTTATGGTGCCAGTTATTTGCTTCGACCTGACCTGCTTTTTAAAGAGCATTTTCCATGACCTATTCTCAGAAAAAAAAGTCGGGAGCTATTAAATCAGGCGAAAGGGCCGATTAATATCAGAAAAACACGATACCGCCAAAAATTTCCCTCAGGTGATTTATGGTCGGACTATCTAGGTGAGCCTTGGATCCATCTTGTTCGAGCCATTAGGATTGTCTCTACCTTTGGCATTACAAAATTGTCTGTTATTGTCCCCATATTGAATGCCATCCAGATTTAATTCAATTTGTTTGTCGTTTTTTTAAGAAATTTTGTCTAATGATTCTTTCTGAAGTTATTCAATACCCAATACTGCATTTAAGTGGGTGCATTTGATGATCAACAACTATTTTTGGATTGTAGGTATCCCATATTCTGTAACTATTTTTATTCGTGTATTCACCATTGAGGTAAAAATTGGCCTCATCGCTCATTATGACTTCGGAATAAAATCTTTGGTCTCTCGGAAAAATTCTTCTAGTGATTTTGTGAAAAAAATGTTGTTTTAACTCGTGAGCCATCGAATTCTATATGGAAAAAAGTGGAACAGCTTTAAAGTTTTCCTCAATACTTACTTACAATCGACGAAAGTTTACCCGAGGTCTTCTAACAGGCGCAAGATCAAAGACAGCCCCTTGCTGCGGAAAAGACTGAGCAAATTTGTAAGGTTTTGGATCACTGGGTGCATTTCGAACATGAAAAAAATATTGATAAACAATATTTGATCGAATGTTGATTATCAAAATAAAAATGAACAACTATGGTTCCCTTCCATTATAACTTTGACATGTATTTCAAAGTTAATTTTGGAAAAATAGGCATATAACAAAATTATTCAATAATTACCCATTCTCTACTAAAATGGCCTACCGAGATTTCATAAATTAAATAAATATGCTATGACTATGAAAATTTCCTGCGACACTGCCTTGGATTTTATTTTATTGGTATTCCGCGATAATAAAAATAATAAATTTTTCGTACTCACAATTGCGAAAATTTCAATGGAAAATTGCATATTGTGACCTACAAAATATATAAGGTGAAGGTTAAAAATGATTGTTAGCAAGGCCCATTGTGTTAAGGAAGTCTACACACTCTTTCCATACAGAAATCATGAATTCGATAGCATATTACGTGAAATACAAAATAATACATTGGGGAAGTTCTGGTCAGGATGATTTTCTCCCATATTCCATATTGAATGCTTCACTTTATTCCACTTATTATTCTAAAAATAACCTACAAGTACCTGATGTGCGACAAGCTATTTCAGCCGTCATTCTTCACTTTTCAATGCGCTAAAAATCAGAAGTTGGTGAGGGTAAATCGACTTTGGTCGGCTTTGTGATAAGTATCCTTTTTCGGGGGTGATCCCGAGTACTTTTTAGTAAAAATAGTTAAAAAAAACAATTACCATCAAAATATAACCCAATGAATAATTTAAACTTCCTCCTCACAATTGCTATCACATAGATCCCGTATTAAATACCGGAAAAACTACACATATTACGTCAAGTTTTCTCTTTACTTCTCCACTTTTCTCGATGATTAAACCAAAGCATAATTTTAAAAAAATAAA
Source organism: Cheilosia vulpina (assembly GCA_916610125.1). Lineage (NCBI taxonomy): Eukaryota > Metazoa > Arthropoda > Insecta > Diptera > Syrphidae > Cheilosia > Cheilosia vulpina. Next base: position 15,200,167 of record OU744276.1, on the reverse strand, counting down.
TGAAAGTCTTAGCATTCACTAAATATTTGTTGCCAATTTAATTACAACTATTCTATCAACCATTTTGCATCTACAATTTTTCGCTAATATTTTTAAAATTACTAACTACCATTTGGAAACTCTTTTCATTGCAGCAATAACAAAACCAAACAAAATTAATCATCAAAAATCAAAATAGCAACCTCAAACAAAGAACACTGTGTTCAGCCTTTTCGTTAAATCTTACAAAAAAATAACGCAATAATTATATTAACACAAAAAAAAAAACAATTAACCTTAACTTAGCAATATTGTATGTCTTTGAAAATCTATACTCGATAACAATAAATTTCTATACAAAATATTCAAATATTGAAGGGTAAAGGCCCTCAAATCTGCAAGCAATACAAATTTCGAACTTGATTTTGTAACATTATATCCTGTTGGTGCGGTGGATTGACAAAACGATGTGGAGCACAATATCGCCGACAAATTCAAAGAAATTACTCATCGGCAGTACACGAAGCGTTGATTATGTTGGTGATAGTGCGACAACGACTAAATCGACTAAAATCTCAATCGCAATGGAAATTCATTACCAGAATAAGTGTATCTCAGCATAGCGCATCACTCTGGAGGGTGGTGCGGAGCCCCCATGGCTGCAGGGCCCCCTTAAAGCGGCATTTCTGGGGGCCTCAGGAGTCGGTAAAACAAGTATTCTTCAGGTAAGTTTGATTTTAAATGAAATTTTTGTTTCGTAGGACACTTTACGAACTCACTCGAGCCCGAACTGTGGATATATGGAATGAATATTAACTACTCTACATAGTACACCAACGTCACTCAATCGAACTACATGTGCTGGACCTATTTTAAATAATTCGTAGTTCAAGTATGATTGGCTGGGATTTCATCACTCATTACAGTAGGGGCAAGAATTTAAGACAGCTTGTAGCTGTTACGAGCTATACGATTGTCTCGATCAAGACGCGTGGGGTTAACTTTTTTAAATATTTATTTCAAATATAATACGTATACAATAATGATGACAAATTAAAGAAAAGAGGGAGGCATTCTCCTCAGCACAACCCTACGACAACTGTATCCCCACTTTTTTATTCTTTTTATTATAGGCGCTCGAAAACGAACAAAAACCCCGTGACGTTTTGAGTCGCCATTGAACTGCGTGCGTTCATCGTGACAGTGTTCTAATGAAATCGCTTTATTAGCGCTTTGTGTTCTCTTTCAAACTTCGCTTTATTTTATTGGAAGTGCATGTTGTTAAGCAATTAAGTCTGTTTTAGACATCTCGGATTTTTAAGTATAACATACAAAACACTGTTTCAATATGAGTGACACTGTTTACTGCGCTGACAATTTTTCTGTTTTACAACTGTCATTTCGCAAAAATTTCCTTCGGAAATGACGGAAATACAGGGTGGCCCAAAATTAATCATCCAATTTTGTTTTTGAATTCATTTTTTTACTAAATAAAAAAAATGATTTTGAGTGATTAAAATTTTTATTTGGACCTTTACAATTTTTTGTGGAAAAGAAAATATCCGTCAAGTGACTGCAGCCAGTGTTAAAAGACATTTGTCTCCGTTTTATCACATTTTCCATGACTCCGCAAGATTTACAATGATAAATGTTCGCTTTCAGTCGTTGGCAAAATTATTTGCACAATGTGTTTTTCATACCCTATCTCTTCTAGAAAGTGGTACAACTGTAAAAGTAATTAATTTTAAAAAAAATGGTTTATTTATTCATAACTCTTAACATTTTCTTGAAACGGTAAGCAAAAAATAAAAAAAAAACAGTTTCATATATAGCGGTCAAAAACACGAAAAAGAAAATGGTAAAATTATTGTTACATTGAAAAAAGCTGCCAAAATTATTTGCACAAGTGCATTTTTCTTCCTCGATGCATCTAAAAGGCGAAAAAAAAAGAAGATATTTTAGTACAATCACGATGGTTTTATTGACACAGTTTTACCTAATAACTTGTGTTTCCTCCTTTTGCAGCAATAACCTCTGCAAGCCGTCTTGGAACGGAATCAATCAAATGTCGAATTTGCTCTGAAAGAATGGTACTCCAAGCTGATATAAAATCCTTCGAAGTTTCATCTGCAGACCTTCCTATGTTCTGTGGAATTTTCGATTGCACAAGATGCCAAACATTTTCGATGACGTTTAAATCAGGATTTTGCGGGGCCAATTTCAAAGTTTCTTGACCTACTTCCGATAGAAATTTTTTTATGTTCCAGGCAGTGTGTATGGGTGCATTATCTTTCATCTCCGATGAATCTAGAGCCTGCAACTAGTGCAACATCATTTAGAATCTCTAAATAATGTGACTGTCGCATATGATCGGAACACCGCACAAGTGGTCCCACGCCACCATACGATATGCATCTCGATATCATAATTTTGCCTCCATTGGAATGTCTAGTGGGCTGCGTAACGGACTTTTTGGCTTTTGTTTTTGGATCAGAATAAAAAAACTTTCGTCCATATGTACCATCCAAAGAACAAGCAGTCTCGTCAGTCCAAAGAACTCTCCTCCAAAAATCCGGTGGTTTATTAATGTGCTCCCTTGCGAATTGAAGTCTTGCGAGCTTGTTTCTTGGTGTAATATAGGGCTTTTTTTGGCTGACGTAGGCTTTGATTTTGTTTTCTTTTAACCTCCTACGTAATGTTCTTTCACTGAAATTATTTTCACGGCCCTTGTTTAACTCCTTCAACACATTTTTTACTTTTTCACAAGGGTTACATTTAAAAGACCGAATAATTAGATTGTCTTCCCTATTGGAAGTTACCCTTTTTCTGCCTCACCAGGTTGGGTTTATTAGGCTCCCAAAAGCTTTCTCTTTCTCAATTTGATAGCAAATTGTTCTTCGACTGCATTTATATTTAGCGGAAAGATTTTCTACCGAAACGCCGATTTTGTACTCTGCAACAATTGCAGCACGTGTCTCTAAAGTAATTTCTTTGGACCTAGCCATTGGAACAAGTTATCTGAATGAAAGGTGATGCTTAAATGACCATAAAAACAACCTGCACAACAACAACACTCTTATCAGCCGTTTCATCTCTGTAACTGTTAAATGCACTTGTGCAAATAATTTTGCCATTTTCTTTTTCGAGTTTTTGACCGCCGTTTCAAGAAAATGTTAAGAGTTATGAATAAATAAACCATTTTTTTAAAAATTAATTACTTTTACAGTTGTACTACTTTGTAGAAGAGATAAGGTATGAAAAACACATTGTGCAAATAATTTTGCCAACGACCTCCTTAAAGGCTGCGATTGTCTGAGGCTTATTGCTTGTGTGCGGTTGCACTGTCTTGTTCAGCAGCTCATCCAATTCCGGTAGTCGAAGTAATTCGCGTTCACCAGTTCGTAGCGTTCGCCAGTAACAGCGACCGTATTACCGATGGTGTTATCAAAAAAATACGGCCCAAGGACTACTCCCGCGTGAACGCCGCTCCACACGGTTCCTTTGAGTGGATTTAATGGTTCTTCGTGATACGACGATTTTGCTTATTGACGTAACCGCTTAAGTGGAAATGCTCCTCGTCACCGTCCCACACCACCGACTTATCATTGTTCAAACAAATCGACAAAATTATTCCACGCTCTTGCGGAGTATAGCGCTCCATTGCTAGTCTGTTTCATACTGCAGCTGTTTAGCTCACAAATGTCAAATATGATTGATGTATGACGCCATTTGCAAAAATTATAACATCTTCCGATAGGGTGATTATTTTTTAGCAACCTTTTACACCTAAACAGCGCAAACTCTTCCAAAAACGTTTCACTTCTCCAAGCATCGTTCCAAACTTCAGTTGTTGTTCTAAAATTCTCAAAATTCTCTAAAATTCAAATTCCTGAAAGAAAAAAAACAAACGTCTCTTAATTGATAGTACACAACATGTTGAGATAGGTCTGCATAATGTTTACATAACCCATTCCCGACAGCCACCTCATTTCTATTGCATAAGGCTCATTACAAGCCCTCAAAATGTAACACATATCTGGCCTAGGTACACTCTTACACATCCCATCCAATTGCCACTTTACTATATCATCATTCTTGGCCACCTCCGCGCATACCCTTCATGTAATCATGCTTTCGCCAACCTTCGGAACGAGCCGGGTGTATCCTTGAAAGAATTAGGCCATTCAATATAAAAATAGACAGAAAACCACTTTTAGTGATACGTTCGTATCTTACGCTCGCACAAAATGATTTTTAATGACATGTTTCATGGGTACTTATGCCTTTGCCGGTGCGGGAATGTTTCTTGGCCGAGGATAATACATCATGGCACCACACTGTTTTGAAGTCTGAATTGAAATGGATGTGTGTGGGTGCTCGTATATGCCCTAGCGCACATGTATCCGCATAATTGATGGGATATCACGCCAAAAAAAGAAAAGGTAAACACGTATTGAATTTTGTATGACGGGGCGCAGGGGCTGTGTAGGGCTTCTGTGTGTGTATGGTATTGATGTAAGTCTGTCATTATCCTTTTTTAAGTACATCAATCCACCCCAGACCTAAAAGGTCTGGATGCAGAAATACGAAGTGAAAATGTGGTCATAATCGCTGTGGGCCATTTTTAACCTTCACATTATATATTTTTTAGGTCACAATATATATGCAATTTTGTATTGAAAATATCGCCATTGTGAGTTGGAAAGATGTATCCTGGACACTTAAAATAATTATTAGTATCGTGGTTTGAAATTGGGAACGAACAAGGAATTTCGTTTCTTTTTTTAATTAATCATAAAATTTCAATTTCGCCCTCCAGTTGTAGGAACAAATGCTTTGGCAGCATTTTTTTTTGTCCCAGTCACATTCCATCGAATTATCCTCCACGTACGTGCATATACAGGGTGGGCAAAGTACAAGTTTCCTTTTAAAAATGCAATAATATGAAGAAAATCATTTTTTTCCATGTATTATGGCTTTATTAGTAAGAGCAAACATTCAAATTAATTATGGAACACAACGTCGTTCAAGTGGCTGCCTAGCTGGCTATAGCATTATTATAGCATTATGTCACTCCAATTTTCAAAGACCTTGTTGATTGTTTCGGGCGGTGTAGCTAATGGATTGCTTGGATGATATTGGCCGTAAGTGCTTGAATCGTTTCCAATTTGTTGGCATAACATCGGTCCTTTACGGTGCCTCACAAAAAAATAGTCGAAATGGGTCAAATTGCAGCTCGGAGGCGGCCAATTCACATCGCCAGCTGATAAAACGATTTGGGAATTTGGTGCGCAAGAGATTGATTGTGGCATGGGCTGTGTGGCATGGCGCGCCATCCTGCATGAATCAGAAGTCGTCCAAATCCATGTCGTCCATTTCAATAAAAAAAAAGTCGGTTAACATGGCTCTGTAACGCCCACCGTTGACCGAATCGTTGTTCCCAGCCTCATTTTCGAAGAAAAATGGTCCAATGATGCCACCATTCCACAATCCGCACCAAACTGTCACTCTCTGTGGATGCACTTGCTTCTCAACGATCTCACGAACTTTTTGCAAAAATGTCCGTACGGCAGGCGCGGTGGATGCTTCATTTCGGCCAAAACTTCTTTCTCTTCAAAAATCGCACTGCTTGGGCTACACAGCACTCACTTTGGAAATAAGTTTTCAATATTCCCCAATGATGTTCAAGCGTAAAGCGACTCATTTCGTTCCGCGGAGGTATGATACTGACTTTCTGACAAGATTTCGAGCTGTCAGTGTCAAAATAGCCTATGGTTTTAAAAGAAACCACTAGATGGCCCACCCTTTACTTGTACGAAGGAATTTGCCTGTGAAATAAATATCCCCACCCGTTGGCAGTAAATATACACACTTTTCCCTTGGCTGATGATGTTTCGAAATATGAGTACTCGGATGGGCAAATCTCGCAATGAGACAAGAAAAGTTTACCCCGTGACGGAATGCGAAGTGGAAAATGCCAAAGAAATGTAAATCAGACCCACAACCATAGTAGTCGCCGTGTCGTTTTCGTCCGTAAAAGTTTGCCTAAGACGATGGAATGTTATCGTTGCCGCGTGTCGTTACCGTTTGTTTGCCTTATGTGGTAAATTGCTTAAGACAAGACACACGCACACATAGTAAAGTGGGCGTTCTGGTGACGATGCGAGAGGTACCCTTGTAGGTAAAAGTGTCTGTAAACTTTTGTGGCAAAATAACTTACGACTTATTCAAAAGATTTTATCTGGAATTTCAGCCGAGGAAAGAATTAATTGGAGTTAAGCTAAGCAGTTGGATTATGTTGTGCATGCACTAAGGGTAAGTGTAAGTGGTTAGTGTGTCGAAGTTGTCTGCATAACTAATGAGCGGTTGGCACGCAGTGCTTTGGTATATTCAGTGCCGGGCGTTTTTGTTTCGTTTTCACTGTTAGCCAGGTAGCATTTCTGCAATAAGAGAGTTTTTATTTGCCCCATTTTTGCGATAAAAATTAATAAAATCTGCTGAACCGATTTGGGTGTAGTTTTCAATATTTGGGTCTACCGTCTAAAGGTCTAAATTTTATTGCAAAACATTTCGTATACATTACTTTAAAGAACGGTGCTGCCAACAGTTAAACACTCCTAAAAATAGTCGCTTTCCATTCCAGTATATAGTATATTTTACTCAAATGGCAACCCTTGTCTTACTGCCGCAGCTTATCCCCGGCACTCTACAAGAACAAAATGAATTGTGGATGGTTTCGTTACATCTTCAGCATTGTTCATTCGGCGCCAAGTTGAGTTGGCCCCGAAAATTGTTGCGAAAATGAAACTCCTGTCGTCACAGTTCTCGTTTTCACTCAAAGAGTGAGCATGGAAGACAATATAGAGTGACTCAGCGAAAAGGTGTTTGCAAGAAAAGTCCTCAAGGAAGCTGAGTCGTTGCCTTAATATTATCGATGGATTGTGGGTGTGCGTCTTTTTTTTTCTTCGGCGTACGGGATTCCCTTGTGTCGGATAGAAGTATCGACCCGAAACGATATGTTTGTTATCAGCGCGAAACTTCTCAATTCTTATTTCATTTATCTTCTTCTGTTTCTGGGAAGTGTGGGTGGCTGGATGGTTTGCTGGTAGCTGCTAGCTGGTGTGGCAATGACGTTACGTGGGTTTGGGTTTGAGTTTAGATTTCGTTGTTGTATGGGGAGTATTGTTGTTGCCAACAAGTGCGGAGGTGGAACCTTAATCGCTTTATTAAATATCTTGATCCCAATTGATTCCATGAGGAAAATATATTAATGCGGCGCCTTCACGGGTCCTGTATGAGTGTGTGAACGCCCTTTGAGTGTGTGGTTTAGAGATTTAAAAAATATCCCTAATCGATATGCGCGTTACAGATGGTACACTGGCGGGTGGCATTATTTTTCCAATCAGACGAGTTCCTTTAGAGCCAGCAGAATATTTTGATGAAAATAACATTGCGAGGGGGGGGGGGAGGTGAATTTTATTGATATTTAGGTTCTAATTTGATTTTGACTTTGGGGGTGGCATGGTGGCAACAGAAACATTTGCTTTCAATGGGCGATATCGGCGAATCGCTAATAGTACGTGACACCCAGGCAATGCATATACAATCCGATGAATAGGCACTTTCTGTTATCTAGGGAAAGCTGATCCGGAATCCGGTCGTCGTTAAACAGTGTGCGATGTATGAATGGTTTCGGGTGCGGGGTGGCTTCGAAAGCAATTTGTTAACTGATTGTTGGTTGGTCTAATGAAAGTGTCAATTGAACTCAAATGAATGGACTTTCCAAATGTTGCCAGTCGAAAAACGACTCATTTGTTATTGAATTAATTTGGGCAATTTTAACGAAGTCGTCAATCGGTGTAGTAAGTATCGGATATAGGAAACTTGTATCAAAAATAAGTTTGATAATCGGTCAATGGGATTGGAGGGTCTTTCTATTTTTTGGAGAGGACGTAATTAAATGTAGCTTAGCTTAGGTTAGGTTGTGGTAGGTTAGATTAAAGGGTAGGTAGAGCAGGCTGAACACACTTGGATTCAGTGGGATACTCTCTTGTTGGGGGTAACCTTTGGTGTTGCATCGGTTGTCTACATGCTTTCCTTCTTGGGGTAACCAGACACCGTCCAGCCGTTCCGATGTCATCAAGAACCGGTGAAGATTAGACAGTGAGTCTTAAGGAAGTTCGTGCATATGTCATGGAAGTAATAGTTTCCAAGTGTTCCGTTTCTTAAGTGATAGAGACTTGGACAGTGATAAATGAAGTGAGGTGTGGACCTTTTTGTCTTCCAAGCTTCTGCATATGTCGTCATCTTAGATATTTAGGTTCAGCGTGTAGTTTATTAGGAAGTTAGAGCTTATATCAGCTCAACTACCGACAACATGTCAAATTAGAGAAGTGTGTTTCCCCTGTGTATACTATATTCTGGCTAAAGCTTTCGTGATACGTTATCTTTCCACATGCTGTTTGCTTTTCACGAATCTTGTTATCCACTCGTTCTCTCAGATTGCTAAGTGGTGGCTTGATTGATTACTGACCCATTTATCGCAAGTTCGTCCATTTTCTTATTGCAGACTTTATTTCTGTATCAGAGTTCTTTGTGCATAAGGGCTGAGCAATTCCAAGAAGATGGTTTCAAAAGGCACAACGTTGACATTTTCATTGGTTGTATTTATTTGCCCCCCACTTTTGCATACGGAAGACAAAACTTACATCTTGGCGTTTCAAATTCAAAATTACTACTTTTAAGTCGTTCGTAAAAATGTTTAGGAAAATGTTGGGGTTTTTTTGGAAAATAAAACAAATTTCGAGGGAAATATTTTGACCGTCTGGCAACGCTGTTCTGTGCCTAAGTACTCTGCAGAGATCCGTTGTGTGCAAGACATTTTAACTCTTTGCGGCAGCCGTTGACCAGCTTGGACTTCATTACAAAAGTAGAAAACGCTTTTATGTCCGCCTGGCTCTCAATGAAGATGCTAATATCGCCACGCGGTATTGTTAAAATTGACTCTTTAGGTTCCGCTTCGGCAATTTTAAAATGTAGCTTAGCAAGAAGAGACGTTGTTTTGGTTATTAGTATGAAATATCCTGCATGAGCAGTAGAAAAAAAAAAATTCTCCTACATTATTAAGAAGTTCCGCTAGTAAATTGTGGACTACCTTAAGATACGCCTTCAGGTTACGTTAGTCCATAATTTTTTTCTCTCACTAGAAAGCTGGTATTGCGCGATACCAATAAGAAATTTTAGTCACGACTTTTAATTTACAGAAGCTCACAATTGTTAAATTTGTATCGGAAATATAGCCAAAAATATAACTTTCAAGACTTAGAGTTGAAAGTAAAAATGTTTATTGGTAAGGCCCAATCACTGTAGGTACTTTGTCGACATTTTTTTGATGCTAAACTTATCATATCTGACCTTTTGCTCGTTGACGGCTTGATAGCTTACAGTCTCAACAATCTGCTTGATGGCGTGTTACCAGATCCGTTGAAAGAATGAACAGTTTGTCATTTAGATATATGTTTTGCGAAACAGAACTTCTGCCGTTTACGAACAAAGTTTTAAAAATGCGGTCCAGCCACTTATTTTTTTATGTTCAAAGTTAATTTAATTTCTAAACAGTTCTTGAGTGTTGTCTTTGGCTGCATTAACATATTCTAATCAAAACATATGATGATCTACACATCATTCACTAAACTAAGGAAAAAATGTTGAAGGGAGCAAGTTGAAGAGAGTTTTGAACTACTCAGTTAAATTGAGGAGTTCCGTTGCTGTTATTTTATGGTGGCTTAGCAAATTCATATTTAAACGTTTGCGCAAAATTCATTGCTTAGAAGTGTCAATTCTATAATATTCTATCAATCAATAATTTTATATTAAACTTACCTTTTGGTCTTCAAATACTGGTATGAAAACATTTAGAATAAAAGAAAACTTAATTTCTGGCGGTTAACAAAAACATCAAAGAAATCAGATTTCTAAGTTTAAAACTAATTTTAAAATTTCAACTTGGGTATTCAGGTGTCACCCAAACTTATCCCCGGTCAACTCATCTCAGTCGAGTTTCCCACCTAGCGGTATCTACATCTCAACTCTGCAACTGGACACCTACCTTCTCACTACTCACGCTTATCGTTCGAGTTGTAGTCTATGGTATTTAAAACAACTGTTGCCATATTACCAGAAAATTTGTGTTCGAAGTTGGTGGTGCTTAATTGTTTTTGGAAAACATTTTTTTAAATAGAGTAGGACCTAGAAAGACAAGCTATATTCACTTATATGACATCACTTAAGGTAAAAGAATATTTTTTTTGTTTTTTTGAGAAAATAAATAGATTTTTAGCTTCAGAGAAATTTGAGAAAATTAAACTAAAATATTCGCGCGAAAGTCGATTAATTAAAACACTTTTAGTTTTAGCTTCAGATTTAAATTAATTAAATATTTTCAACCTGGAAAGCTTATAACTCTATTCAGGTACAAAAAACATAAAGCATTTCCCTAAGGGTGGGAAATGCTTTCTATCTTCTACCTGGCATTACATTAATTTAGTACCAACCTCCTTCCCCCCTTTTATATTTCAAACATATTATCTAAAATTGTAACATTCAGAAATCTTTAACCACACAACACTCAACAAAATTCTCGTTTGATGGTAACACTATCCAATAAAGGTGAGTGACACGAATATTGGCTTACAGTTGCGTAGTTAAGATGTAGATGGCGTTAAGGGACCGACAACAAGCTGGTAAATATTTCTACGATAACTGCCAGCACAAAAGCAGAATCGTCATCGTGTGGCGATCGCTCCCGCTCCCAAATAGAGGAAATTGAGAAATGCTGGGCGACGAGGAACGATACGGAATTCAAGATAAGGGACCTGAAAAGGCGTTTTCATATAGTGAATGCAAAATACAGTCAAGTTCTGAAGTTGAAGTGGTCATCGCAAGCACATCGAATATTTTTATAGTTTTATAGGTGCAAGAACGGCGACTACCTTCCCAGTAGGTATGTACAAGGTAGCGCAAAATGAATCACCCTATCGGAAGATGTTATAATTTTTGAAAATGGCGTTGTTAATCAATCATATTTGACATATGTGAACTATATGGCTGTAGTATAAAACAGCTAAGCAATGGAGCGCTATACTCCCCAAGAGCGTGGAATAATTATGTCGTTTTTTTTTTACCAATATCATATTTTCCACTTAACAGCAAAAATTGGTCCAAATAAAAATTTCCACCACTCAAAATCCTTTTTTTTATTTAGGAGAAAAGTAATTCAAAACAAAATTGGTTGATTAATTTTGCGCTAACCTGTATTAAGCACCGACTTTCAGACATTGGACCACCAACTGGTTCCCGAGCAGGCCAGTAGCTTGATGAATTTTAGTTTGCTACGTCGTTTTTCAGTCTCATTCTAACTCACATAATGGACCTAATACATAGTTCCCAACAAGACTTTGCAGCTAAGAAGTTGCAAGTAGCTATCAGCAGAGATGCAGTTCTCGGGAATGTGGGAACCACTTTCAGACTTAGGTTAAAGCAAAAGTCTCAGTTAAGGCTATATTGCGCATATAATTAGGTCTGCCTTCACGTTTTCCTGAACAGCAGGTTATTCTCAGGCATTTGTGTAAGCCCCCACAATTGTACCCTTCAAAAGAGTTTTGACAAAAGAATATATTATCCACGGACAAAGTAAATTTTTCCTTGTACCTCGTCTTGGCCCGTAACAAGCTGCAGTCCTTCATGAACTCATTTCGCGTTCTTTGAAAAACGTTAGCAAAAGGCCCAAAAATTCCCTTTAACGCTGCCTGCAAAGCAAATGCTCACCATTCTCTCGGAGTTGGCTATCAGCTTTATTGCGTCGTTTCCGGAAATCTCATATCTCATCTCCCACTGTGTATAGGGTAGCGAAATCACCCTCGGCCAAATAGATACTTTTGAATGGAATTTACAAGTCCGCCTGAATACAATCTCCCATCAAGATGGCATGCCAAAAGTAACTACCCACCTGGAAGGAAGTACGTACCTACCAGAAACGCAGTACTCGTGCTCGTGCCACCACCAACCAGATAAACCCCCAAGTACTGGCCATCAATTTTTCCCCTCCACCTGTTTTGCTATTACACCAAAAAGGATACATTTTTTTACAAAACGGAAATTGAAAGAAATTCAAACTAAATTCTATTTCGCTCTTTTCCTGTTCACTGAACTCTGCGTAGCTATTCCTCGCGCCAACAACAACAACTGGGAGATATCCAAATGTAAATTGAAATACGAATATAAATATAAAACCAACTTTTCGCTGTTTTTACAACCATTTCCGTGCGTAGGTTTACCTATAAGTGTGAAACTGAATGATGTCTTTGTATATCGCACACCAACACAATCTCGCTTTGTTGTTGGCTTGTAAAAATCGTTTTCAATTGACTTTACAATGAGGCCGAAGTGAAGGATCAAATCGCATAAGGAAATCCTTTCAATTTCATCTTATATATAAATCAAACCGTGCACCGTACTGAAATTTAATCAGATTTTCGTATTTCAATGTCCGCGTATATCCTTTGACTGTCGGGGTCGGCCGCTCGCGTGTGCCATAAATTGTATCCTTTTCACTTATTGCTATTTCACAGGAGCGACTTCCGGGCAAAAAGCGAGCAAATGAAATGCAAAGAAGGGACGATGAAGTATCCACTGAGAGCAAATTTCATTCCGTGCGTACTTTATTTTTGTATATGGCATGGCAGAGGCGAGATGGTGAGAATCCGGCTCGAAGGATGAATGTACATCGTTTGGCCCTTGCCGAATTACAGCATGAAAGGTCGTAAAGCCCAATCGAGTGTAATTTATCAAATAAATTGATTTTTATTATCACTGTACACGATGTGCCTTCCCTGCACTTAAACGCATGTTAACAGCCACTTGGCTGTGTCTGGTCTGGTGTGCAATAAGTTGTGTCTTATATCCCGAGACGGACTGTTCTCTGTTTTATATGGTATACGTGTACTTTGAGGTTAGTATGAGAGAATGGCAGGTGTTATAGATTTATAATAAATCTGGCGTCTCAATAAATACAGCGTATTTTTATATTTTATTATAGATGCTTACAGCTCTGTGGTCAAGATAAGAGAGAGAGATAATGTACAGCTTAAAAACTAACTGGAGAACTAATTGTAATTGGTGTAATACTGAAAATTACTTAGCATATGTTTCTAATAAAGTAGAGGGTGATGCCAAATATTAAGCATTAAGTTTTTGAGGTTGCCATAATTAGCAAAGTAACATTTCATGATTTATACATAACAAGATCCACCCATGGAATGCAATGTCAATGAAACTTCAAACCCCCCTCCAATGTCGCATGAAACCTCCCTCCACTGGCGCATGTAAATTCAATTTGGCTCGCCATATAAGGCGAACGAGGATCTGCTTTGACTAAAAATGCAACTGAAATGGTGCTCACAGATTATGGAAAAATCGATTTCACAGTCCATAAAACTGAAAGGATTTGGGAGTAGAACTGATAAAAAACAACATCTGTTCAATCGACTTAAAAGCGGATCCGACGGATATGCAACGGCACAAAACAGAAGGTGAATTGAGAAAATATGGCCAAGGGAATTTCGAATGTGGATGGATGGTATGACTGTCAGTTCACAGAAAGCCGATTTATTCGTTGTTTTACGTTTAGATACCAGAGGGGTCATGCATCGTTGAGACTTATTTATACCTGCGTTATGCCAAAAATCTGTTGTCTTGTGTTATCCTGTAGTAAAATGATTTTGTCCGATTTCCATTTCCATACTGCAGTTGAACCAGCTGTTGCTGCTAATTATTTCCTAACATAACTACTAATAATAATCTAATAATCATATTTAGTGTCCAGGCTGGACTTTTCGCACCATTGTGAACTACAAAATATTTATTTAAATGTTAAAATCGATCAATAATTGTAAGTCCCGGAGTTTTTACCTTGAATATGTAGACCTTTCACAAACAAAACTGGACAGTAGGTTGAATTTTTTATTGTAAATTCTTTCCATATTTTGCATGGTTTTTAAGAATATCCAAATATTTAGTATAAAGGTTAAAAATTAATAACAAGGCCCGACTATTTAGCTTGAAAATTCTTTCCACATCTTGCATAGTTTTTAAGAAGACCCAAATATTTAGTGTAAAGGTTTAAGATGATTATTAGCAAGGCCCGAAGTGTTTAGCTTAAAAATGTAGACCTTTCCCATACAAAACAAGAGAGTAGTTTTAATTTTTTATTGAAAATTCTTTCCACATTTTGCATAGTTTTTAAGAAGACCCAAATATTTAGTGTAAAGGTTTAAGATGATTATTAGCAAGGCCCGAAGTGTTTAGCTTAAAAATGTAGACCTTTCCCATACAAAACAAGAGAGTAGTTTGAATTTTTTTATTGAAAATTCTTTCCACATTTTGCATAGTTTTTAAGAAGACCCAAATATTTAGTGTAAAGGTTAAAAATTAATATTAATAAGGCCCGACGTATTAAGCTTGAAAATGTAGACCTTTCACAAACAAAACTGGACAGTAGGTTGAATTTTTTATTGTTTCCACATTCTTTCCACATTTTGCATAGTTTTTAAGAAGACCCAAATATTTAGTGTAGAGGTTTAAGATGATTATTAGTAAGGCCCGAAGTGTTTAGCTTAAAAATGTAGACCTTTCCCATACAAAACAAGAGAGTAGTTTGAATTTTTTATTGAAAATTCTTTCCACATTTTGCATAGTTTTTAAGAAGACCCAAATATTTAGTGTAAAGGTTAAAAATTAATATTAATAAGGCCCGACGTATTTAGCTTGAAAATGTAGACCTTTCACAAACAAAACTGGAGAGTAGGTTGAATTTTTTTATTGAAAATTCTTTCCACATTTTGCATAGTTTTTAAGAAGACCCAAATATTTAGTGTAAAGGTTTAAGATGATTATTAGCAAGGCCCGAAGTGTTTAGCTTAAAAATGTAGACCTTTCCCATACAAAACAAGAGAGTAGTTTGCATTTTTTATTGAAAGTTCTTTCCACATTTTGCATGGTTTTTAAGAAGACCCAAATATTTAGTGTAAAGGTTTAAGATGATTATTAGCAAGGCCCGAAGTGTTTAGCTTAAAAATGTAGACCTTTCCCATACAAAACAAGAGAGTAGTTTGAATTTTGTATTGAAAATTCTTTCCACATTTTGCATAGTTTTTAAGAAGACGCAAATATTTAGTGTAAAGGTTAAAAATTAATATTAATAAGGCCCGACGTATTTAGCTTGAAAATGTAGACCTTTCACAAACAAAACTGGACAGTAGGTTGAATTTTTTATTGAAAATTCTTTCCACATTTTGCATAGTTTTTAAGAAGACCCAAATATTTAGTGTAAAGGTTAAAAATTAATATTAATAAGGCCCGACGTATTTAGCTTGAAAATGTAGACCTTTCACAAACAAAACTGGAGAGTAGGTTGAATTTTTTTATTGAAAATTCTTTCCACATTTTGCATAGTTTTTAAGAAGACCCAAATATTTAGTGTAAAGGTTTAAGATGATTATTAGCAAGGCCCGAAGTGTTTAGCTTAAAAATGTAGACCTTTCCCATACAAAACAAGAGAGTAGTTTGCATTTTTTATTGAAAGTTCTTTCCACATTTTGCATGGTTTTTAAGAAGACCCAAATATTTAGTGTAAAGGTTTAAGATGATTATTAGCAAGGCCCGAAGTGTTTAGCTTAAAAATGTAGACCTTTCCCATACAAAACAAGAGAGTAGTTTGAATTTTGTATTGAAAATTCTTTCCACATTTTGCATAGTTTTTAAGAAGACCCAAATATTTAGTGTAAAGGTTAAAAATTAATATTAATAAGGCCCGACGTATTAAGCTTGAAAATGTAGACCTTTCACAAACAAAACTGGACAGTAGGTTGAATTTTTTATTGTTTCCACATTCTTTCCACATTTTGCATAGTTTTTAAGAAGACCCAAATATTTAGTGTAGAGGTTTAAGATGATTATTAGTAAGGCCCGAAGTGTTTAGCTTAAAAATGTAGACCTTTCCCATACAAAACAAGAGAGTAGTTTGAATTTTTTATTGAAAATTCTTTCCACATTTTGCATAGTTTTTAAGAAGACCCAAATATTTAGTGTAAAGGTTAAAAATTAATATTAATAAGGCCCGACGTATTTAGCTTGAAAATGTAGACCTTTCACAAACAAAACTGGAGAGTAGGTTGAATTTTTTTATTGAAAATTCTTTCCACATTTTGCATAGTTTTTAAGAAGACCCAAATATTTAGTGTAAAGGTTTAAGATGATTATTAGCAAGGCCCGAAGTGTTTAGCTTAAAAATGTAGACCTTTCCCATACAAAACAAGAGAGTAGTTTGCATTTTTTATTGAAAGTTCTTTCCACATTTTGCATGGTTTTTAAGAAGACCCAAATATTTAGTGTAAAGGTTTAAGATGATTATTAGCAAGGCCCGAAGTGTTTAGCTTAAAAATGTAGACCTTTCCCATACAAAACAAGAGAGTAGTTTGAATTTTGTATTGAAAATTCTTTCCACATTTTGCATAGTTTTTAAGAAGACGCAAATATTTAGTGTAAAGGTTAAAAATTAATATTAATAAGGCCCGACGTATTTAGCTTGAAAATGTAGACCTTTCACAAACAAAACTGGAGAGTAGGTTGAATTTTTTATTGTAAATTCTTTCCACATTTTGCATGGTTTTTAAGAAGACCCAAATATTTAGTGTAAAGGTTTAAGCTGATTTTTAGCAACCCGAAGTGTTTAGCTTAAAAATGTAGACCTTTCCCATACAAAACAAGAGAGTAGTTTGATTTTTTTATTGAAAATTCTTTCCACATTTTGCATAGTTTTTAAGAAGACCCAAATATTTAGTGTAAAGGTTAAAAATTAATATTAATAAGGCCCGACGTATTTAGCTTGAAAATGTAGACCTTTCACAAACAAAACTGGAGAGTAGGTTGAATTTTTTTATTGAAAATTCTTTCCACATTTTGCATAGTTTTAAGAAGACGCAAATATTTAGTGTAAAGGTTAAAAATTAATATTAATAAGGCCCGACGTATTTAGCTTGAAAATGTAGACCTTTCACAAACAAAACTGGACAGTAGGTTGAATTTTTTATTGAAAATTCTTTCCACAATTTGCATAGTTTTTAAAAATATCACAACCGCCTAAAATTCGACGAAGATGAAATTCTAGACGACGACTGAAACGATTTTTTTAAATTAATATATAAGCTTTACAACTCTATTTTCGACGAAAGCTTATTGTCTGACATGGAACCCTCAGAAGACAGTTAACATCTCAGCGATTGCGATAACAACTCTGCAGATGGACGTTAAACTGCGTTCGTAGCATAACAAGTTTTAGTAATGATGTATCTTCAAATTGTTTTTTTTTTTGGCAAAAACGCAGATCTGTACTTTCCCCAACTCTGCTAACTAAACTTTGAGCTGTTGACGCGGCAAATGCTCATATATACATATAGAAATGCTTGCTTAAAAGGTGTGATGAGATAGGAACTTAGAAAAATGTCCACACATGCAACTTCCATCTACGAAGCTCTGCCGAACAGTGGATAGTTATAGTAGGGGAGAGCTTACATTTTTTTTAAGTCAGTATACACAAAAGCACTTTGAGAATCATGGTTATAGAAATGGCTTAAGTGAGCTTCATGTTTTGTACTTCATTTTGTGTATTCAAACTAAATAAAGCCTTCATTGGAAGAATGTTTTTAAATGCATTACCTGATTAGCTGTTACCAGTTTGGAAAAATTCTATAAGCAGATGACCCCTTTCGATTGGATCCCCTGAAAACGCCTGAAATTCGAATTGAATTTCTTCGGACACTTTCAATGATCTGTTCACTGTCCACATCTGAGGAACTACTAGAAGACTCTTTCCGTTTCTTACAAGGGCAACTGCATTTTTCGTTGCCTCCTCAGAGAATTTTCCATGCTGTAGTTGATTTACACTTCTGCGCTCAATACAAGGTTTTTTTTTTAGGAAAGCAAAAATCCATCTATCGAGGTTTTTATTTATCATTTTCACATTTCTGAATATTCACTAAATCTGCGCCTTGTTTTGTCATCTGCTGCTAGCGTGCTAAATTTTGAACATGTAGTCGCAATTTTACCAATTTCAGTATTCAGTTCACTGACTACATTGTATCTGTGGGTTTCAAGTTTAGCATCGACTTTTATGCCGGTCATCTAAGAAAAAAATCGGAAATTTACAAACCCAGCTGTTTTAGATTTTTAGCCTCCGTTAATCCACTTTTGAAAGCACCTCTTTTGCGGCCATTAAATCTACAACTTTTATTGAAATAAATAAATTACCGCGACACGTGCGTAAATGTGAAAAAGCGTAAAAATAATCATAAAATCAAATTGTCTCTTATAAAACTTTTCAATGGAAGTCACCGAACGCTCTTGTATTCGTAGCAATTACCTTCAACATGGATCTAACCTAGAAAACTTCCCTCAACGGCTTTTTAAAGAAAAGAAAACTTCCTGCTGACCATTTCCATAAATTTTTAATGCAAATCGTTCATAACACACGCATGTCTTTTGAATATTAAAATTACATCATGTGACCGTAAAATTGTTATGCTAATCAAATTCAAAACCTCGTGAATTGAAAATTTAGGCTCCATCACTTGCACTGAACTTGAGTTCTAATTAAAATTCAAGAAAATAAAAAGGAAATATAAGAAAAGCATATACACCATCCGGATAACCGCAAAATGTATATTCGCCCTTTCACCACTGTCAAGCACCATCAACAACCCCTAACTAACAGAATAGATTCCAGGCTATAAAACTCAATTGGAAAATAAGAAAGTAAATCATTTGGTCGGGCCAAAAGCGGGAAAGTGGAACCTCTCTCTGTATAAGGGTACACTTTCTGGTACAAGACTGTTTGTTACCACCACGCGTTCGACTTAATGGAATCCCATAAATATTTCAATACTAGCGTGAAATGCGGTATTTTGCCTACGTGTCGGGAAGGGTGAGAAGTAGTTGCACGAATTAGGGACAGAGTATCCTATTTTGAATTTTCTATTGTCTTTGAGCAAGTGGATGTGTATTTTTTTTAGGTGGCGCCTTTCCTTTTAATATCCTTTAGAGCAACATCTTTGCGCAGTTTCAAATGTAGTCAGCAAACAATGATACATCTCGGCGAGATATTCAAATCAGATCGCCTTTGAGCTTTGCGTTCGAAATTGGATTTTGTGATTCCGCACAAGAACCGTTGCAATGCGATGGGGAAAATGAGATCCTTGGATGGGGAATCGATTTGTGAAGCATTTCGGTGGTCATTGTCAGACGGAATTGCTTTTGAGATTTGCCAGCTGTTAGGGGGTGTATTCAAATGAGCACAGCTAGTTGGTAGAATGACGAACTATTAGGGGAGATGGCAGAGATATGTATTTGAGGTAAAGAGTATACTAGTGTCAAAATAGCAAACAATACGAATATCGCTTATTCAGTTTGAAAAAAAAAGAAAAGGAACGACTACTTAACGGAGCTCATTTCAATATGAATAATCCAACTCCAGCGAGGGAAATTTTCCAGTATCAGTTCCTCCAACCCACATAGAAGAGGCTTAAGCTAAGCTCTTGAAAAAAGAAAACAAGTCTGCCCACCGAATTTCAAGCCATGGCTTACAAAATTCCCATCACCTTTAAAGCCCAGTACGCTGATGTTTTCAACTAAAGATTTGTTTCCACTGTGCCACGTCTCTGTCGAACATCCGAGGGTATAACTGTCATGAAAGAGCTTCCCAATTAGCCGTTTGGACTCGGCATAACATTGTAGATGCCTTCCATTCGTCCTAAAAATGAAAAAAAATCACTCAAGACGAATGGTTGTGGGAAGCTAGGCTTATGGTCCCTACGGGCCGTTGCGCCAATTATTTTTCTATTTATTTTTTTACACTGCTGTTTCGAAATGAATGATCCCATACACAATGAAATTAGTAATGACAAATTTTACTCTCCATTTCGTTTTGCAGTTGCTGCTTCTGCGAAATGATGGCGACAACTGACTAAATGTAGTAGATTGCTTGGTACAATTCTCCACTCTCTTTTCACACATTTATTGCCAGGACGGGACATTAATTTTCTTTGTGGGTTGTTTTTAAAAATGGATTCTCACTAAGTGGACAATATGGAATTTTTTCATTCCGAAGAATAAAAGCAGGGCAAATGACCCAGCAACACTATAATTTTAATTACAAAATACAAATTCTGGCCGATGTTAAGGCACTTATACTTAGGGTGATCAATTTCCCTGACTGAAAAGAGGACATTCTCATAAAAACATTTTTCTAAATAGATGCATAGTATTTATTTATACAAAACAAAACAAAAATAATAATAAATTATTACAACAGATCGGTTTTAGTTACTATTATTGTATTAAAATATAATTTTCTTTCAAATACAATGCCGTGCAAGAAATAATACCCTTGAAATTGTATTTGCAAAATTTGATACCTCTTTATCATTTAACACCATTTTCGACTTTAAGTCGATTCCTTTCATCCGACCATTGGCTCGTTATTAGAGAAAATATGCGTTCAACATTAGCGTTATGGGTAGGATTAGCAAATACAAATTGCGGAATAAAAATAATATTTTAGTAAAAAATTATTAATTTTGTATTTTTTTTTTTTTCAAATATTGCAAACATTTTTCATGAATTATAATACAAAATGCATTTCAATACAAAAAAAACAAAAACAGTGGCACTCCGGGAGTGCCGACAGGGTTGAAAACTTGAACAATTACGTGTGATTTTTTGAATCGTCAGGAGATATTTCATTGTGTAAGAAATACTTTTAAATAAAGTGTTTTTTTTATTCATTTTTATAAACCACTACTACAAAAAAAAAATATGCCAACTAAGGATTTTTCATGCCTTTTATGCATTATTTCATTAGCTAAGGCTTTTTTTTCAAAAAAGGATAATTGTTTATTTGAAATAAGTTTTTAATTTTTTTTTTCAATTCAACATATCAAATATCTTTCCAAAAAAAATATAATAGTGACATCAGTCTTAAAGAATGTGTTTCCACCTTCAAATTCTGTCCATTTTCCGAACACTTTATCTGTCATTCTTTAAAAATAATTCCAGTAAGTGGAATGAAATAGGAAACACGTCATTTGAAAGCTGTTTGTTGTAAAAAAAAAAATGTTTTTCTTAATATTTTTATATTTGTATTTAGTTTTTGATTTAGTGTTCCACTTCTTCATCTTTTTTTTCAAGTTACACATTTTTTCGTCAATAGTGGTTTTAAATGCGAAAATTGGTGTCGAAATCAAAGATAATGAAATACTTTACTAACTTTCCAATGGAAAAGCCGCTGCCTACAAGCTGTTTTCCCGAAAAATTCATGAAGTCACGCACTTAAGCTCATTTCTTTTCTAGTTTATGTTCATGAATTAGAATTCCTTATTCTGAAATGTATATTTCATTATTTCTTTTATTTTAATCGAAGCCTTAACAAAAACTAAACAAGTTCAATACCAAACACAAAACAAGTGAACAGCTATGTTTCCCCTTTTTTCCTGTTGAATTTTGCATAAATTTCCCAAAGCGAAAAAGAAATTTTGTTTGGTAATAGTTGGAGGTCGGTGATTTATACACAAAACATAAATCTATACAAAAACTGTTTTTAATAAAATCCTTAACAAACTTCTACAGCCATTAGCGGCTAAGTGGGCTCAGTGGCCACTGAACACGGGGTCTTAGAAATGCAATAAACAGTATTTTACCTAAATTTAAAACAGCACTTGCAAGATCCTTTTCAACTTAGATTATATACCAGTACATAAATTTAAACGATTGTTTTTGTTCTTGATGATCAAATAATTTCCCGCGGAATTTGACTATAAAACTATTGTTTGTTACCATTTGTCAGAGTACAAGGTAAATTTCCCCCCATATAGCAACACTATAAATACAGATTATTTATCCGTTTTCATGTTCCCTCAAAAGTTTCATCACTTATCACCGACCATTGCTTGTTGAACGGACTAAAGAGCTCCAATAAATTCCCGTTGAAAGAAAACCAATCGATTATCATCAAGTATTTGCGGCATGAACCCCCAACAGAGGGAGTGCATCGTTCTCAACATCGTAGGTCGATGCAGCTCGCTGCAACTATCCGCATGACCACGTGTCCCGTCCTGAGAACTCATTTATAATTTATGACATTCGCCGAACACATGCACATTATATTTTTAAATCAGCGATGAGCGTACAGTTTACTCACCAAACCCAACTAATTCTTCACAATGAATGTCAGCTGTGAAACCATCCCTCCAGGGTATTCTTGGGGTAGGTCCTTATATATATAGGGACTTACCATTCCCCAAAGTTGCTCCTTTTGGGACAACATGATTAATGAATGTTAAATGTTGCCTGATCTATTTCAATTTCTCCCAACACGCTTCGACTATGGCTGGCGAATGGTGAGTCCTTCGTCGTCGTTGTCTTGTTCGTTCGCCAGAAATGACCCGTTTCAGGACCATTTGCTTCAATTTATTATTCGCATAGATTAGGCCAAGATATGACCTAAAAGATTTTCCAAATGAGTGCAAGTCTCCAAAGACTGAAAATCTACCAGGCAGCAAGTAGATAAGCCAACATCGAAGTTGGACAAATATGTATGAAAGGCGGCCGCCCAGTTGAAAGGATGAAAATTTGACAGGCGATTTAATTCGCTGTCATATTTCAATCGGCGGCGTTAATTAGACAGAATTTATAGCAATAGGCTTGAGTGGGGACAACGAAAAAACTGGCAGCTGGATTACAGTTTGACAACGCACTTATTACATCGGCTCCCCAGAGTTCAACGCAGACCGTAATTAATTGAGGTCCTTGTGGGTTTGTTTCTTGTTTTCCGATGATGGGGCGAATGAAATATATATATCAGTCCACGGATGGAGTGGATACGACTCCATTAATATTGTTGCCGAAGTGCTTTGCCAGCTCTGACGCTCCTCTGCTGATGTAGTTGACAGCTGATTTATGTGTCAACTAATTGCTTGGAGCTATGTATGAGCAGTGCATGAGTCAGGAAGTGATTATACAATATATATATGTACTTAAAAGTCAATAATATTGTATTCTCTGTTTCTTTGCAGCAATTTTTCAACCATGACTTTCCAAAGAGTCACACAACCACAACAAGGCGACGTGTGTATAAGAACTGTCTTGTCTGCGACGCTTGCATACGGGAGCTGATGGTACTCGATGTTCCACCCCAGGTGAGTAGCCCAATCCATTGCGTATCACGTATACACCATCACTGTGTGTATGGTATGCGGAGGGAATTTAAATTATAAGTGGGTCACAATAGTCTGCAAAGTAAAACCGTTTCATTAAAATATGAAATTCCAGCCTCGCGCTGTTGAAAGAAGCGTAGACAAAATTAAGTGGAATCCCTTTTCATTAGAGAGAATCTCATTTACCTACAAAGCTCCTTTGCCCGAGTCGAGTAGTGCTCTTGCTCCTAAAATTTGCATTCAGTTTAAATGACGTAGAAAACGAGTGGAAGACCGATGCAAAGCAACTTTGGTGTTGTTGACGTTTTTCCCTATTTGCTGTGGGTAGGTGACTTCAATCAGGGTATACATCAAAGGCCGCAGGTTTGTAGGGTTCCTTTTGAGCGGGGCCTTTGTGAAATGTAAGTCTTCAATAATTGGCTTGACTGGTTTTGATACCAAAACTTGTTGCTACTCCCGGGAATAGAGGTACACATTTAACCAGTCCTACGGTTTGTCTTCTTCGTACATGCATTTTTAGGTTTCAGGGGTTTACGAAGTTGGAGTTTAACGGCGTCACGTAAAATAGAACAACGGAGATGCATGTACCACCACAGGGGAATCATAGAGTGACAGTATAGATCTTAAGGCTTAAAAACAATTGCATGACATTTCAGTCAAAAACAAAAACAAAACTTGCCTAACTCTCATTTGAACGAGCTGATTTAGACGATTCGTTTGCTAAGTGCTGCGTGAACTCTCCTTCACATACTGGAAGTTAAAAAACTAAGATTGAAAAATCCATGTATCCATAGTCTATACGGATTTTATTTTTAAAACTATCCCACTCCCCCAATCGGTTATTTCGAATTTTCGAAAATGTTAGAAAAGAAATTCCAACGCATAAATTCAAAATATATTTTTCTCGGCATCTGAAAAGAAATGTGTCACTAAACAATACCAAAGAAGGTAAAACTTCCTGAAAATATTGTTTTAGAAATATTTTTATGCAAATTAATTTCGAAAAATTAATTTTAAAGGCAAGAGTTTAGTCGACTTTTCTTTTGACAGTCACATACATACGTATGTCAGAGACGGAGTCAATCAGTTACCACAATTGCATGACTTTATATAGTTTCCGAAAATCAAACGGAAACATTGAACATTTTTTATTTTCGAAAAAATTTAAGTTCGAATTGAATTTACTTCAACAATGGTGCACCCCACAGAATACTTTGTTTACATAAAATGAAGAGAAATGACATTTGAAATGAGCCGACCCATAGAATTCGTTGCGGCAATGTATTCAACTGACAGGTTGATAGAATACACAACACGAAAGTGACGCAAAAACAGTGTAAGCGCTGGATGCGACGGATAAAGTATGTGTAGTGTACTTTCTAGTTTTTTGTCCGTTGCACCCGTTGACAATTGGTACAGCGTGGGATAGGAAACACTTTCATTGGTGGAAATATTGAGAGAATCAAAGAAACTGTCATTGGCTGTCATGCGACGGATTCTATGGGACTGCTCGATCCGTCGAATACGTCAATATTGACGGCTTTTTTTCTCAAATAATGTAGGTTAATAAATTGACAGGAAAATAAATACCTGCTTTAATTTAAACATTTCATGGTCCGATTCAAAGAACAAACATTCAGTTTTCTATGTTAAAATAAAGATACGTCTTTTTGAGAGAATTCTGTTTTCGTACTCATCAGGTATGGTATTCACTCTCAAATAGTGGTTAGAGAAAATACTTAAAAAATGTTCATCTAATATTAACTGGATTTATTTAATCCTCTCTCTATTTCGTTCCAAAAGGCAATCTTGTTCGAATTTGCTTTCCGACCTACTCCCCCGTAATACTTTCGAAATGCGAAAAATAGTATCAAATAATATTAATTCAATACTTTACATTCCGCTTTCGAAATGGGGAGTAAAAAACATTATTTTTCGAAAAATTTCACTTTCGAGATACAGAGTAGGGCCTTAGACCTTGAAATAAATAAGAATATACATTGCCTTTCGAATAATCAGCTTTCGTTATTCGAACTATTGCATTAGTGAATCTTTCACCTCGTAACTGACGTCATTTATTAAATTTGTAAGCTCTGTGTTGTCAGTAGTGAAGTAAAACAGGCAAATACGTATCTATACAACTTTTTAAACGAAACTATTAAATAAAATACTCACCTCAATAGTAAAAAAGGTCTGATTACAACTTGTAATTGGTTTTCAAACTTAATGTTCGATCATACACTACTCATAATCATAATAGGCACCTCCTCGCAACCTTAACCTCCTTACAAATACGTCTCAATGTTATAGGCGAAGCACAACGTAGTTAATTGCCCCTTTATGACGGACTAAATCTACAACTAATTGCATTATGGTGTGTAATACCCTGCGACTGTCTCCCATATTAATTACCAATGAGGTAATATTATTCACCGGGATGTCATTGTCATTACTGCATTCAAATTTCAAAAGAATCATATGGTGATTTTCTCATCGCAACATATTTATGAGCACAATAAAGTCGCTTTAGTTTAATGCATAACATGAAACAATCCGTGTAGCCATTGAATTGGCTTTTTGGGTAAGTGGATCTTTCAGTAATCGAAAATAAGTCGAACGTTGAAACCGAAGGATTTGTTAGATCAAAACTTATACACAGAATTATCATCTTTCTGCATCAGCATCATGCAGAATTCTTGAAGCGTCATAGGTTAGCATTTGCGGGATAACATTTAAAAAATTAAAAAAACGAAATCCTAAGTTTTATTGTACCACAAGTACCACAAGAGCGGTAATGCACTAAATCCGAAAATAAAGTTATAGCTGGCACAAAAAATTTTTTTAATTTTCTCGCAGTTCTCTTGGAGTATAGCTTCAGCTCCGCGAGTATGATTACATGTAGTGTTCCTCAACACAATTCACTCTGTTTATTTTTTAGATTAATTTTTACATTTTTATTATTTTTTGTTTTTAAATTGTTGTTCATAGTCCACAAGATATAAACGCGGTCCACAAAAAGTCGAAAAAAGTCAAAAAAAATTCGTTTCAACTTAACCTCTATATCGAATTGTCATTGAAATGTATTATGTGAACCGACTGTCAAATGCGAATATTCGTTGGTTGTTTAATGTTTGGTCGCTCTCATAAATATATATAAAAAGAAACCTTCAATAGATTCATCTAAAAGTTCATGTACCTATTTTATATTTCGACCATTTGCCCATCTTGTTAATTTTATTTTTTTTAAGTAAACTTGCCGAAGTTACTCAGATGAAAAAGGTAAAATCCATGAATACTGACACCCTGCAACCTAACAATGGAGGCGCTCCATAACTTGCAAGCATGCACTTGACTAAAGGGGTAAAGAAGAGTAAAAACTTTTTGAAAGATAGCGATGCAGTGAATTGTGTTGTATATGATCCTACAATACTGAAAAAATTTGAGGGCAACAATATCCGCAAAGACCAATAAGGAAATACAGTAGTCCCTCGATAATGTGAACTGATTAAAACAAGGCGTTTTCGGATTTTAGAGGGACTCACATTACAGGAACTTTTTTTCAGTACTTACTAAACTGATTGAAACGATTTTCAAATTTATGAAAAACAACGCAAAATGATTTTTTAAGCACAGTTTAAAACGAAAATCGCCCGCAAAACGAGCAAGATAAATATAAAAACTTTTACAAAAAAATTCACATTTTAGAGGTTGAAAATTTCGGAAGTTCACATTATAGACATGACATTGTCAAGTTTTGCCGATTCACATTTTAGAGAAATTCACATTATCGGTAATTCACATTATCGAGGGACTACTGTATTGTTGTAGGGTCACAGTCGGTGGTTATTCGCACTAATGCAGGCTGTTGAACTATGGTGAAGGAAAACATCGCGTTGTCTGGCTCTTTCGCTCAAAAATAATATAAAATATTTTGCTCTTAAGATATGTAGGCACCGCAACGTAGGGAGCGCTAGCATTGTGATTACCAAGCGAGGGGTCTCAGGTTCAGTCCCAGGAAAAACACAATAATCATATCTTAAGGGTTTTTCCACTTTTTCTCCGAGAGTATAACTGTCATTAAAGAGCTTCTTAAACGGACTTCTTGCGATAACTATTTATTTTTATATGTACCGCAGCAGGTCTTTGCAGACGAACTTGTAGGTTTTGCAACTATTTGTGTTTTTTTTTTTAAACTAATGGGAAGGACCTAGTTTTCTATCTCGTACCTAAACGGGGATTTGACAAGTTCATCTAAGGACAATAGAGAAAGACTAAGGTTAACGTGTCTTTTCATCGCCTATGCATATCAGAAAAATTTAAAAAGACTAGTTTGCTTGCTAAATTTTAGATTGGAAAACGGATTTTCGAAGTACTTCCAAAATTGTTTCGAACATACACTCACCACTGAGCTACTGAGCGAACCTTTGTGACCTTTGGAAAAACTTTTTTTGACAGATGTGCAGAAATAAACTCAAATAAGTGCACTGAATCTTCCCTCTGTTATGCACCCCTTAAATGCAGCGCAATTCCATTGATTCAAACAAACATAAGCAAGGCCCGATAATTTTCAACTCCTCTCTATTACAAACAAAAAATTAAAAAAAAAAAAAAAATAAGAGAGAAATCCCCAACGCGAAAGACAACAGAAGGAAAAATAATTCAATTCCTATTTATAGTTTCACAGCTCAACTTTGTCTCTGGGGGTATTTTGTTCATCTTTGAAGTCCCTCACCTTTTAATTTTGCAAAAAGAAGAATGAAATGAATGTCCTGGCTCTGCCCGCTGTCCCTCTCCCCGCGCCTAATGGCTTAACTCAATTATGCGGACATAACTCTTTGAAATATTTCTGCCCACCCAGAGCATAATTTTTTCCTTTTTTTTAGCATTTCTCTTGTAATCGTACTCAACCGCATGGACATTGTTTGAAAAGATATCCCCCAAGGACATGGCCACTCATCACAAAAGCAAATAATAGCAAGCGGAAAGTATGTGAAAACCGTAGGCGGTGAACGATGTGATGAGTAAGCGCATCACACTCAGGAACTGAATGAAGACAAAAGGAGCACGATTAAGATATGCATATGGATTCAATGGAAATAGGGGTGGATAGGGGATACCTACTAAAAAAAGAAGAGTTAAATGAATGGCAAGCCAATCCATCGCACACAGTCTAGCAAATGGACGAGATAAATTTTCCTGGGATTTTACAAGTTTTATCCTTCGTAGTCCCTTTTGTATAGCCGGGCTGGATGTTCTTCGTAAATTTAATTACGACCCCTTTAATTTATTTATAGAGGAGAGCACCCTGAGTTCGGTTGAAGCACTTAAGTGCTAGATTATGCTTGCGATCTTGTCACACTGGACAGATATATTTTTAAATTAGCTATGTTAAGCGGATAACAGCAATGTTGTTTCGTAGAAATTGTCTTTTCGTGTTTTTAATTTTTTTTTTTTTGGGTAAGTTGAAGGCGGTTATTAGTAAAAGCATCCATGTAGGAGGGGGTAAAAAACGATTTTTAAATTACGAAAGTAAGCGCGGATTTAATTTGTTGAAAAGGCCTTGGAGGGTCGCAAGGTTTTCGTTTTGCAGGACAGTTTTCGCCCTCTTTAACATTTGCAGCTTTGCTTGTTGCATTGAAGTTCTATGTCATTGGTTCTTGTTAGGTGTATATATTTATAACTCAAATTGAAATTGAAAACGAATAGTCCTAACGGACTTTATTTCTCTTAATAAGAGTTCCTAAAACTTGTTGAACAATCCTTCTCGCTTTTGGAAACCCAACTAAACTCATCCAAATTTTTACTCCATTCAAATGACATTCGCAGACATTGGAAATGCTATATTTCAGTGATAAACCCCACTCGCAGCAGTTGCAATGACATACCAGAACAATTATTTAAATAAACACAATACAGCGCCCGCAATGAACAATGGCCCATCAAAACCACATTAGAAAGCAAAACGAATCCACGGGCACTTCTATTATCCTTTTTTTTTGTGTTGGTGTTTTCGGTAGCCGATTGAATTACGTGCAAACGACAACTTAAACGCTCACCCTCATTTAAACTGTGTCGACCATTTAACTTTTCCACGAACTGACACAACCCATTCAGCTTTCTAGTACCCTCAACAGGATATCTGGCCTGTATAGTAAGCGTTCCAGTATATGTGGCTTTGTCGCGCTTGCCAGTTCTGCACATAATGGTCATTCGGTTCAAAATAATATTTAAAAGTGCTGTAGAGAAACACACAAAAAATGCCAGACACACTGGTGCTCGGTTGGATATTTGCTGACTTTTCTTGCCGTTTTTGGGTCCTCTGCAGTTACACTGTTGATTTTCAATTATGTATGGATGTGATGTCATTGTTATGCATTTGAATGTGTGTTTTCCACTTTTCGTGCTCATTTTTATGAAGATTTTGTTTTTTGTTTCTCTTTTTGGTAATGGAGAAGAAAAGATTTCCAGCTGACAATTTTGCCGAATGGAACAATGGACACCCACTGGGGCTGCGAACGGTACACGCTTATGTTTTGGTTTTTGACATGGGCAATTTGGACACGTTTCAGGTGAGTCCATGAGATTTTTCATGCGAAATGAGAAAGTTATGTCTATTGGTTTCGTTGCAGTACTGCCGATCGATGAGAGATCAAATTTTGGACAGTTTTTGCCATCGTGATTTTAGTATTATTGTCGTTGGAAATAAATTCGATACAATCACAGAAGCTCAATCAAATTCTCAGGTAAGTGTGACAGTGACAGTGAGTCGTATTTAAACATATATCCCTTAACTACACAGTTATTGCAGCTTTTTTCCGTTTTTAGCCCAATTAACAGTCGAATTGTTTAGGTTCGAGAGATTTATGGCTGTTGCTATTCGCACGTTGTTCGGGACAGGGCTACGTAATGGAATGTCAAAGTAAAATCGCAGCAAATAGGGGTAGATATGTGGCTCCATTCGCTCGCAAAAAGGACTCCATACTCCAGTATTTAATTTTGGGGCACGATCCTGTACGTTTTAAGTACCAACTTATTTCTTAAAACACTATTTTTAATAAAAATGTCATTGCGTTACGTCAAAGCCGTGTTCCAAAGCTAGACAAACGTCAGTCAGTTCAAAAATAACGTGCGAATAGCCACTTCGGCGATGATTTTTCACCATAGAAGTGGCTTTAATCGCGGTGGTGCCAGCGATTGTGCCGCCACAAAATAAATCAAACACAAGAATTAATGTACGTTTACAATGCAGGCGGTGAAAAGAAAGTAAAATGTTTTACCAAAATAAAAAAAAACAACTGGAATGCCCATCGAGCGTTGAAATTACGACAAAGAAGAAAAAATACCTCAAGCGAAATTATAATGTTGAGAAAATTGCTAGCAAAGTTATGCTGGAAAAATTGGGGACGTTCAAGTATCTATTCTAAATAAGTAGTCTGACAGCTGTCTAGATGTATCTCTGACAGCTGACTAGATGTATCTCGGTTTTGATTGGGCACATTTAAGAATCTAGTTATCTTAAGTCCTCTAGATTGGTGTGGATGGGATGTAACCTGAACGCAAAAACTAGATTGGTCAGGAACGTCACTTTTTCAACGTCAGCCATACCTATATGCGAACTGTCAACTTAGTGCTCAGTCACGAATTTCTTGACTTGATTCGTTGGCTAACCCTCAATAAACGTCAACGGAAACATCTACTCATATGACCGATTTCAGTCATTCAAAACCGAGATACATCTAGTCAGACAGCTGTCAGACTTACTAAAGTAGACACTTGAACGTCCCCATTGGCAGGAATCTGAAATCTCAGATCAAAATCTGAAAAGTCAAATCAAAAATGACATTAGTCATACGAAATGAGTACGTTCGCAATAGATGTATGCATTAATTAAATTCCTAAGGAGCCATACTTTAAAGTGAATAGCGTAAATTAGGAAAAATCTCCAATGACAATTTTAAGGAGCCAGTGAAAAGCTCGGATAGCCAAATCAGATATAAATCATACTGAGACCCCCAACTCGCAATCCTCTTGCCGCTGGCTCCCTCAATTTTTTTTAAAATTCGCCATTTTGTTTTCCTATCGGTGTTATGCCAATTAAGAATCCTTGTGACATGCAAAAACATACAAAAAATACAAAAATAAATGCTGCCAACCTCGGCGATCGTTAGGAAATGTGCTAGAGTTCGAGAATACCACATTTTTACTTACATCACTGAATGCCATTGGTTAGTTATTATAAATTGTTAAAAGGCGAATAATTCGATTTTGTTAGTTAATAAAACTATCTACAGGAGATGTTTTATAAATAAGAAACATATTAGGGCAAACACGGTTATGTAAAGGGTCCGCCATCTAACTTTTTTTTTCAACTAGTGCTTATTTCGCGAATGGTAACACTTAGCTCATTTCTGATTTGACAGATAATTAGTTTTATCCTTCCGCTGAACGAATATGGTTGTGTATACGCTTGAACAACGCTGGGAAATATTGCGACATTACTTTGAAAATCATGGTAATGTTGCAGAATGTGTGCGAAAATTGCGTACGGATTTTGGAAGAAGAGAAGCACCGTCAGCTCCGTATGTTTGTTATCTTGTGAAAAAAGTGAAAGAAACTGGCATCCTCATCGATAAACCAAAGCGTGAACAGCCAAAAACAATGCGTACACCCGAGAAAATTGAAATTTTGGTCCAGAGGCATAATTGGGCCATTTTTCTTCGAAAATGAGCAAGGAGTGGCCGTTACAGTCTATAGCGATCGTTATCGGGTCATGTTGAACGAATTTTTGTTCACAAAAATTGAAGAGGAGGATATTGGCAACATTTTGTTTCAACAGGACGGCGCTACGTGCCACACAGCCGAAGCTACACTCGATGTTTTGCGCCCTGTTTCTGAAGATCGCATTATCAGACGCAGAGCTGATGTCGTTTGGCCACCGCGGAGCTGCGATTTGACACCGTTGGACTATTATTTGTGGGGTGCCGTAAAAGATAAGTGTTACGCCGACATGCCAGAGACAATTGACGCTTTAAATGACAATATTCGTGAAGCCATTGGTGAAATACAGCTGCAGCTGTAGGCTACTGCATGGCCAGCCGAGGCAGCCGATTGAATGAAATTATTTTCCATTATTAACCGGAAGGATTTTACTTTCAAATAAAATAAGAAATTTGTGAAAATATTCAGTAGTTTTTTTTTATAGCATTTTCAAAAAAAAAGTTATTTGGCGGACCCTTTATTTACCTCTTTTCGATATCATTTAGACCGATTTCATGTGTACATTTTTCCTAAATAACTGATAAAGGTTTTGTCAAAAGGTTTTTATGTGCATGCAACCATTTTACAATGACAATTTTTTATAACCGGAAAATTTCATTCCGGAATAGGTCCGTTCTAGGGTTTATTCAGACCAATCTAGTCGCCTTAAGAGAACTAAATTTTTTAACATACAAATTGTGTGTCTTACGGCTAACAAAAATGTACTAGATTTATGTGCACGAGTTGCCTAGAGGCCCAAGTTTAATTATATATTTTAGATTATAATTTACACCATAATTGATTTCACGTAAACACGAACTTTTAAAGTTACCTTGCTTGGGTAGTTGTCTGGAAAGACACACTTAGACCAAATTTGTTTAGGTACTTTGTGAAACCACATGAGTTAAGGCAGAGGGAGAAGGCCAGTGTCTTATCTAGACTGGACATGCGATTTTGGGCGCATTTCTGCTGTCTGTTTTTAAAGTTAAAACCACACGTTAAATTTACAAAAATCTCTGTAAACACCTCTCCAAGTCATTTCTGTCAATACGTTTAATTCATTTATATCGCCCAACACATAATTGAAAAAAAAAAATACACAAAACGAAACGACAGTAGTTATTATGGACTTGGCTCATTTTCATTTCCAACAAAACCAGTTATTCCCTTCTCTTAAATCCAATTTGCCAAAGCATACGGCCATGAAGAACAATTCCGATTAAACGAAAAATAATTTCCATATCAAAATTAACACTTAAACAACAAACAGCTAAACTGAATCACATTATTTTTAACTTCATTAGCATAATTAATGCAAATTTCTACCTACACATAATGGGAACCCTATAAAAATGAAAGTAAAAATTGTATTTCCAAACTAATTTCAGGAATTGAAGGACATTTCCACCCTCGTACGAAAGCACTGGCGATGCGGCTATGTGGAATGTTCAGCGCAGTAAGTATCTACTCGTACTCATTCGTTTGAAAAAAAAAAAAAAAAAAACAAATTGTCTCAATTAACTAATACCCAGCATCCTGTCCCATTTATTCCCATATATAGATACAATTACAAAATTGGTGATGTTTTTCGAGAATTAATGGGCTGTACAACAACGGGCGGTAGCGGCATCGGAACATTGGGTGGCAGTGGTGTTGGTGGTGGTGTTGTTGGAACTGAATTTTCACAATCAACTAGGAATAAAGGACGTTGCACAATCCTCTAGCAATTTCTTAATAAATTCATAAATCAACAATAGTGGTACATAGTAGTGTTAAATGTAAGAACAACAAAAATATTATAGCACACATTCGGCGCATCCTTTTTCTGTGTGTCTTCCTCGCCCCCATTACACTCATGCATATAAAATTAATAGGAAAATGTAGGTTTGTAAGTCAATAAGCAACACTTTACTCAAAATGAACGGGCATTCGTATAACCATATTTTACACAAAATAATAAAAAAATAAAATAAAACTTGTTAGAATTTTTCAGATGCAACTGGATAACTGAGAGAGTTTGAGGTTTTTACGATGTTGGTTGTAACAAAACTTGTTATACAATATTATATAAGAAAAAAATAAAAAAAAAAACACAGAAAGTAAAGAAAAATAGAAAACTAATATAAGAACAATATTTAGACAATTTATCAATGAGTGAGCTTTGGGCTATAACGTGAAGGTATGTCACGCGTCGTTTTGGAACATTTTTAGATTACACATTGAGTCGGCTGCCGGGAGTTGTGCTGTAATTTTTTTTTTTTATTAAAATTTGTGTTAAACTGGGCAACTTTTTGAAAACAATGTCAGAAGTCTTAAAACAGATAAGATATTTTTCAGTGGGCAACTCACATATTTCTGGTACTGACATTTAAGTCTGGAAGTAGTTAGAAATAAAAACATTTTCTTGAACAACTTTCGGGAGCCATTGGGTCGTATGTATGGAAAGGGAAATTTCATATTAACTCAGAATTTAGGTTTCTCGTACTTTCTTTTAAGTACAGGCAAAAATTACCGATAGGGATGTGAAACTTTAAAAATAAAAATACACTAGTTAAGTCTGCTACATGGGAAAAGTGTACAATTTGTTAACATTGGAAACGTGCAGACACAGTGGGTCTGTTTGGTAGCTCACTTTTCTGAGCTACTAAAAAGCCGTTAAATTAAAAACAAAAATTATGCTGGGTAAACGCAACCAGAAAAGGGGAAATATAGTCAAAAGTTCGTGTATAAACTACACAATAGAACCATTTTGATAGAAATCAAAACTATTCGAAACTGTAGCGAACTTTGCATTTATTAGAGCTCATTCTATTACCAACCCTATCATTGAATGTAATATTTATTTTTACTCCTTTTAATGTTTAAGGCTGGTACGCTGCTGGAACTAAACTTAATTTTATCTGCTCTACAACTTTTCCCCCCAAACATTAGCTAAAATCCTAGCTAAATTTTGACATGTCGTTGATAATTTTCTCATAAAACAGCTGTTTTTTGAAAATAACTTACTTCAAAGATTCAACTCTCACTAGGTAGGTATTCCTCATTTTTATTAAACAAACTTATCCGTGCTTAATTTTCCGCAATAAAAAAACGCAACAGAACAACAGAGCAGAATTGTCTGTCAAAATTTAGCATGAGAAAATGTGCCACGCTAAATGTTAAAAGACACATGAAGTATTTACATTCAATTTGATTTTTTAGCTCGAGCTGCGTACCACTCGGTTAAAAGGATTCAATTAAATTTAGCTCAGCTAAATTTTGGACAGCATTTTGTATGGGAGCTAATTGTCAGCTCGAGCAGCATATTAAGCTTAACCGAGTAAACCTTCCAAATTTTGTTTTCTCTATCTGAACCTTAACTTTACATTTTACATGCCGAACGAAAATTCCCTTCTTTTCGTTCTTTGCACAAAATGCGAACATCTAGATTAATCACACCAATGAAATAAATACAACGACCATTGACATTTAATGACGTTCTCAATACATTTATCTAAAGGAACGTGTTCATCTAGAAGCGAAAAAAAAAAAACAAATATGCAATATAAAAACAATTATAATAGTTACAGATGGCAGCTATCCAGTTGGCTAGCCAGGTGAAAACATTATTAAAAAGAGCTGCAAATGCAAAATAAATTTATGTGCTTTAAATAAAATCAAAACAATTGGAAACACTCTTGCCACGAACTGCCAAAATTGCTACACGAAATAAAGCCCTGATTTACAAATCCCAAATGAAGAATTCATTTAAACTAAGATAACTTTAAAGTAGAAAATGTCTCCAGAAACTGACTTGCTGTGAATGACAATGTCAAAATGCACACAAATTCGTTCTTTTACATAGTTTGCTATTTCTTCATATTTGGAAATGCAGTGATGACGTTTAATACTTTACTGAAAAACGGATTCGAAATTAAAAACATGGATACCAAATAATGCTGTATATCAACTGCGCTAAATTTGTATCTTCGGATAAATAAATATCTGATACATAACTTTTAAACAGAGATATGTTGTTATAATGTGCTATTAAAATCAAATTTAAATTTAGTATTTTCTTTTGGCGGAAGAAGACGTCTAAAAATTAGCTAAAAGATAATAAGCACATTCAAAAATCTAGTTCGTCACTAGTCGCCTAGATTGGCCAGGACTAGATGTAACCTGAACGCAAGAACTAAATTGGTTTGGAATGACAGTTTATCTGATTGAGCGACGTATGCAAACTTTCAACTAAGTACGCAGTCACGAATTTCTTGACTAGATTCGTAGACTGTCCCTCCATAAAAGTCAACTGAAAAAGCTGTTCATCAGACCGATCTAGGCCAATCAAAACTAAGATACATCAAGTCAGACAGCTGTCAGACTTACTAAACTACATACATACTTGAATGTCCCCAATTTATTATCTTTTATCCGGAGCAGGATAATATTTTGACAGCTGAAGTTGCCACACAGCTTAGGAAAGAAAGAAAAATATTGAGAATTGCAAGCTGAAGGTTTCAGTACGTAGATAATGCCTCTGCAAATATTGGCTGTGTTCAATAATAAGTCAAAAGCATCTGATGGGTAGCTTTATCAATCATACTCAGCAACTTTTTTTGTTGGTTTGAAAATTATGTCAGCTATTTGTTATTTCTGCAGATTGAGTAGATTAAAACCAATCAAGACGCGACATTCCTATAATAGCAGTGCTGTCACATTATTACAAAAATATTGCAATTAAAATATCTTAGCTTCCTTTATTCAAGTCTTACATGATTCAAAAGTTTGAAAACCACCCAAATTCTGTTTCTGAGTTTC
The DNA here is from genome assembly GCA_916610125.1 of Cheilosia vulpina. NCBI lineage: Eukaryota > Metazoa > Arthropoda > Insecta > Diptera > Syrphidae > Cheilosia > Cheilosia vulpina. The sequence goes on along the minus strand of OU744276.1, from coordinate 15,163,310 downwards.
AAAGTTCTTCTTTCATCATACGACTCGTTACAATAAGCCTTATCGGTAGAAGTAGTTATTTCATACAAATAAATTGGTTATACAAATTAACGCAATCCAATCATCCTCTTAAACAAAATAATTGGAAAATATTAAATGCCCTTATTTCCCATTTCACAATATTTTCCATTATCCCTCTTTATAGAATTTATATAAAAAAAAAAGATCCCACCATAGTTTACAAAATAACAAAAACAAAAACGTATATTGCGAGATCGAATTTCTATACAAACTAAGGAAAAATAAAACATACAAAATAACGAAAGGTTTACGATAAACCCCACTGTTAAGTTTACTCGCAACTAACGAGTAACGAGTAAATAATGCAATATTTAATTTTAATTAAAAAAAAAAGAGAATAAAAACCAAAGTTGTGATCTTTTTGTAGTAGGTTATATTTAATATTCTATAACAAAAAAGCAAATAAAACCCTAAAAACAATAAAAGCTATATAAGAATTGTAAATTATATAAATGACAAGCCAACAAAAACTCAAAACATGTTCGTAGCAATAAGTGTAAACATTTTAGTGAAATTTATATTTTAGTAGTGTTTACATGATACAATTAATACAATACGCACAAATGGAAACCAGTGTTAATACAACTAGTGGTATGGATATTTACGTTTAAATTGTTAATAGAAAATTAAAACCAAAGACAACGTTTTTTTAGAATAAATTACAAAGGAAGCATATTTTCGAAAAACACGCTTTGGCTTGAATGAGTGCTACAAAAGCAATATTAATATATATATGTTAATACGAAGAAGATGTTGAACGTTGCTGCAGCTACTTAACCGACAGTTTGGCTTTTTCTTTCACAAACTTTGAACTATTCAGTCAGATATTAACCTAAATTAAATTGGATTCGGTGACAGATGCATAAAAGACTGCATAGCATATAAATACTGTAAAAAACGGTCAGGCGAGACACACAAGCACTGAGCTTGGCAATTGGTTTAACAGATATTTTGCTGCACAATTTCGTGAAATGTACAAATCGTTTTTGGCGAGCAACAAGAGAGCTCATGCACTACTCGGAATATTGTTGAGCAATCCGTTGAGCAACAAACTCCAAGCCCATCGAAGACATAAAATTGAATTAAAAAGAAAAAAATCCTAAATTGGATTTTAATACATTGAATTCGAAATTGATGCGTTGTGCACTTACTTGACAGCGGACATAAGGCGCTGTTTGACAGCTAGTTATCACAGACATTAAATTACACATTTAAAGCTTTCTCTCATCTTTCACCGATGTCACGTGCTTAAATTTCTTTCAGTTTTTAGCCACTGCATCGTAAACAAAGTTAGCCATCGAAAAGAGGTGGAATCGAAACATATATCTTCCATTCTTCGCCGCCTGTCACGTCTAAGACAATTCGAAATGGAGTGACTTTCGTTGCGTCGTAGAATGGTTTCTGATTGAAATACGTACTTGCTCGATTTCTTACCAAAGCGATCACAAACTGTCAACCACGAAACAGAGGGAGACATTCTTGAAATCATTTGTGTGAAGTTCAGATCGTATGTGTCACATTTCAGTCGAGAAATCGATATAGAACGAATCAAATGTCATTCGATAAATTTGCCGCTCAAACCAAAAGGCAGCGTCTCGACTTTGTATCGTACTACATAGTAAATCAGAAAAGTACACCCTAAAAAACCCCGTCACAGGAAATATCGAAATTGTCAGCTCAGTCTTTGGTTGCAATTTTCGCAGAAAAAGCACTCATTTCTTTTACTCCCCATGCACAATATGCGTTTTACAGCGCGTCGTAAAAATGCTTTTGTGAATTCATTTGATCAGATTTTGTTTTTGCTGCATTATTATGGTCAGTTTCGGTCGATCTTGGCCAAATTTAGAACAATTTCAATGGTCGAATAATAATTGTCTTTACGCAATTAAGGATTCCTCAAAGACACTTGAGTTTGACACAATTTATTCAAATACCCAGCACGCAATTTCTATTTAAGGACATAAGCAATCGAAGAAAAATAAATTTATTAAATATAATAAAACAAAACTGAATCGTCAAAATGGCTGTTAAATCAACACCACTTTCAGAGAGAAAAAAAATACGCACTCATAAAATGCTCATTATTATAAATTAGCCAGCTTAAATTTAATGCTATAAGCCAAAGCAAGCCAACAAAAAGTTATACATATATTATACTAAAATATTGTTTTCATTAAACAATATTGTACAATACATATTTGCTTACTACAAATTGTTTGTTGCATTTTATTGTAAATAAATAATGAGTTATTTATTTTAAGCAACCAAAAGCAAAACAAAATTAGATTTAATGATATTGTTAAAATTTTTAGGCACGCAAGCACATAAACACGCATAAATATTGAGTGAAAGCTAGCAAAAAAGAAAAAAACATTAAAGCGAAAAATGTTGAAGATTTAATTAAAAAAAAAACGCTATGTAGTTATGTTATACATTTTTAACAAAAAAAAAAAGTAATGTGAAAAAAAAAAAATATATAAAAGTGATAATAAATAACAATAAATTTGACAAGGAAAGTAAATATTAAAATTAAAAAAGAGAGAAATAAATTAAATACAGCGTGATTGTTGAGAAAATAAAAACGAGATATTGAAAAACGAATGTGTTTTGAATTATTTTTTCTTTGTCAGCCAAGATTTAGTACATTGGCAGCAGAAATCAGAAATCACTGATCGACAGTATTTATAGCGACACACTACCAAATGGGTGACAGCTTTTTATGTCGGAGCGAAATGCTTATTCAAGTTGAGAAGCGTATCAGTTGCGACTTGCGACAACAATTCCATTTTCATCACATTTTTTGTTTTTGCGAGTTGAACTTCCAGTTTCTAATTGGCCGAGAAACCAATTGCGTGTGGAGAGTATATAGTGGCCATATTTGGTTATTTGTGTGAGACTGTCACATGAAAAACCATTTGAAAGGCACGATGTGTCACGCGGCGGTATGTTGTATTAAAGACAGATGATGATCGAATTAGGTTGTGCAGAGAAAAAAAGTTGGTCAAATGACATTGTTCTTTGACATTTGTATTGTAAACATAAACAGATAGAGAATATATCCACGGTGTAGTTGTAGAGTTATTGGACTCATTGAAAAATTCAGTAGACTTCAGCCACATGTTTACAAACTGTCAACTACTTTTGTAGTAAGAATGGAAAACACTGTCAAAATAACAGTGGTGGGGATACATTTTTTCTCAGAGAGAGACATTTGCGAAAAAGTTAGGGATTACTTTTGTACTAATCTATGCAAAATGAAAAGTACATAATTCAGAAGTTCAGAAAAGTGGTACACAAAGTCGTTAAAATGTCTGATAAACTCGAAGAATTTGCTAATTTATTAACAATATTAGTTGATTCGTCTGGCGATGAAAGTGATTCGAAATTAATCAAACTTCTTTACTATGAATCCTCGTACCTATGTGGAAGAGTTTATACTGACTAAACTACAAACATTATAGAAGAGGAAAAAGTGGCACTCAAAATAACGTGGAGGAGATTCTCCCTGCTTACAGCGTGTGAAATTTCGTCACCACTTTCGAACGCAATCTTGAGAAGAACATTCAATTTTATTTTGCTCCCTGTTGATACCATTGTAATACGCAGGAAATGAAAACATATGCACTCGAATGCTAAATAAAATAACAATTTTCAAATCATCAAGTTCTATCTAGGAAAGACAAAATTCTAGACTTCATACCTCTTTCAAAAACTTTTAAAAAAAAACAGAAAGAAGGGAAATAGGACGATAGTTATTTAGTGCCGCACACTGCGATACATTTTTCATAAAAATTGAATTTCAATATAAATTTTGGACTTTGCCATTAAGTGTGAAATACAAAATCATTCAAATGGCCGCCTCGGGAAGATTCGAAGCATGTGATTCTTTTGAGGTCATTTTAAACCACTTTTTCGCACATTTCGTGCGGTATCTCGGCCATAACTTGAATACCTAATGTTGGTTTTTAATACGTCTAGAGTTCGAGGATTATTCACGTAAACACGTTTTTTTGCGTAGCCACACAGAAACATGTGGCGCTCTGGAAGTGCCGACAGAAGTGAAAACTTTTACAATTACGTGTGCATTTTTTTAATCGTCAGAAAATATTTTATTGTGTAGGAAATACTTTTAAATGAAGTGATTTTTAATTCAATATGATAAACTACAACTACAAAAAAAGGTCAACTAAGGCTTTTCGATGCCTTTTAGGCATTATTTCATTAGCTAAGGCTTGAAAGCTTGTTTTTTTTTCAAAAGGGTATCATTTTTTTCTTTAAAAATGTTTTAAATATTTTTTTTTTGATTCAACATACTCTTTTTTTAACAGGTATTTAAACATTCTTAAAAAATCTTTACCAACAATAAAATAAGAGTGACATCGATCTAAATGAATGTGTTTCCACCTTCAAACTCTGTCCATTTTCCGGAAACTCTATTTGTCATTCTTTAAAAATAATTCCAGCGTTCACTTCCATTAAGTTAAATAAAAGTGGAAACAAATTTGGAAGCTGTTTTGTTGTATACAAAAAAATTATTTCTTTATTTATTTGTGTTTAGTTTTTGATTTAATGTTCCATTTTACCAAAAAACAAAAATTTTTGGCATTATATTATTGAAAAAATAAACTATGTTTTTCAAGTTACGCATTTTTTTGTCGAAAGTGGTTGGCAACGCGAACATTGGTGTCGGTACCAAAGATAATGAAATAGAGAGATATATCACTTTCCAATGGAAAGGCGGCTGCCTACGAGCTGTTTTCCCGAAAAATTCATGAAGTCACGCACTTATGCTCATTTCTTTTCTAGTTTATGTCAGTTCATGAATTGGACTTTAATGCAAGAATTCCCTATTCCGAAGTGTGTATTTCTCAATTTCTTTTATTTTTATCGAAGCCTTAACAAAAACTAAACAAGTTCAGTACTAATCGCAAAACAATTGAACAGCGCGATGACCGTAAAAGTAAAAGGAATGTTGGCCAGCCATTAGCAACATGCTTTTTTGTAGGTCACACGTATTCACAGACGGGGGTTAAAATTACAAAAACAGAAATGTAAAAAAATGGGTTTTGGGGGTATAAACTTACGAAAGATATCCATATCTTTAATTTATTCATCTCTGGCCGGAACATTGATGCCGCGAGTTCAATGGTTTTTCCCCATCTCAAAAATGCCCAACGCGCCTAAAGAAGTTTTAACTTCAAAAAAATTGAGCTGTGTCAAATCGCATTATCTTGGTGGCCAATTGACGTCGCCCAAACGTGAAATTACGCGACCAGGAAACTTCAAACGCAATAAAACCATAACTGGTTGTGTTGTGTGGCTTATTGCCCCGTCTTGTCGGAACCACATATCGGCCAAAAAAAAGTCGTAAATGACAACTATTCAACTAATATTATGACACTTCAAATGACAGGTGTCAAATACCACCGCTACCAACTTGATACCACGAAATGATACAATCGAGCAAATTAATGGCCGAAAAAACAATAAGTAAATAAAAATGTACAACAATTTTTATCTCCAAGGAAACAAACGAAAAGTCAGTCAGATATTCCATCCTACTAACCGCGCTGCTTCTTTTAGCCAGCATTGGAAGACAAAATTGGATTCCCGACCCAGTGTAGTCATTGTTGACGTTAGTCATGTACAACTGTTGATGATTGTTCCAGATGGATTGATGTACATTATCAGCATAAACTCCGTTGATCCCTTCTGTTGTTGATCACTTTAACTCAAAAACAATACGCAGATAAGCAACCTGATGCTTTTATTCCGAAATCATGATCCAGTCAAAATACCTATAGTAATTATAGCGATATTTGCAGTTGTAGAAACTCCGAAATACTCGTACTTAACCTCTCACAATAACAACGAAAGCAATGTGCGCCAACAGGACCTACCCTCTGCAACATCATTGTTTACCCTCCATGCATATTATAACCAAACAAAGCAACGCCATTTGCCAGCCAAAGCAGCAACCAACACTCGGCTACAATACGCCACACCGAGTCGATAAGAAACACTCTTATCAAGCTAAAGCTCAAGCTTAATCCTAATCTTCGTGTTCAAGTTCACGCAACACAGGCGACAACATTGTGAGATAATGCATTTTTCGCGCGCTCTACTTCCAATCGGAGCCGACTTTTGAGTTATTTTGCAATCCGACTGCCAAGAGGCGAGCCAGTAGATTATCATCTTCCAAAAGCAGGGCAACCGCGCACGCGATGTACGCGTATAACGTGAACGTTTTTATCAAAGGCCTCGTATGGTTCCTAAGTGTGGCGAGTGTGGCGAGGGTGACCGCAGCGGCCAAGGCAATGCATTTCTCGCAGTCCTATCAGGAGCATCTGAAAGTGATGAATTCGCTGGTCGATGACTTCCATGACCCGTGCGAAAATTTCTTCAAGCACGCGTGTGGCTACTACGACACTCAGGTGGCGCCGATTGCGCCGTTCATGTACAACAAGGAGGCCGCGGTGCGGTTCTTCGAGAACAATCGAGCTAACTTCTCCACCACCGGAGGTTTCCTGCTCAACGGGCTCTACGACTCGTGCAAGCAGAGGAGTTGGAACACCGCGCAGTGGAAGGAGATCGACTTTCTGGCGGAGTTCGCAAAGTGGCCGTTTTTGCATTACCAGTGGCAGGATGCGGGTATTGAGATGCCGTGGTATCACTTGGCGGCCCGTCTAACGGCGAGAGGCATCCCGGTGTTCTTTGACATTTTCTTTGCCGAAAATACGATTTACGTGAGTCCAGCGGACATTTCGTGTCCAGCGTCCCAGGAGGATATCAAGACGATAATTATGAGTCCAACGACGAGCGTGGTCAACAACCAGATAGCAGACATTATCTCCTCGGAGTTGTGGGCCTTCTGCAAGGAGCTGACTGAAGGGCACCCAACCTCAACCGAAAAACCCGATGAAACAGCCAGCGAAACGGAGGCCAACCAGTTCTTCAGCGAGTTCTTCGCAGCACTCAACTTCACCGCTGAGGAGGTGGAATTTTCACGAAAAGTACAGATCCGAACCGAACGACTGGACGAGATACTCGCCGTGGCTCGCAGGACCGAGCCAAGGACAGTAATCAACTTTATCATATGGAAGATGCTTGAGGCCCTCGACTACGGAGATTGCTTTCGCCTAACGGAGGAATTCGAACCGTTACTGCTGTCGGAATACTGGCAGTGGAACGTTTTCGAGCACAAGCTGAGCAAGGAAGTCGCGATGGCCAGCTTTCTGTACCACACCACGCGATTCCAAAAGCGACGAAAGGATACGATGCTCGCCGAGGACTGGGCGTCGTTTCTAGATCGGAGGCTCCGAAAGAAGGACCTCAACATCGACCGCTTGATCAAAAACTATGCCAACAGCAAGCTGTCGCCGGAGATCTTTCAAGCCGACTATTCCAACCTGGAAATTAAAAGGCAGTCATTCTACCACAACTACTTCATCATGAAATCCCGGCAGCTTCGACTGTCCTTCGAACAGGACAATTACGTGGACAAGGAGGACGTCAATCATCCGTTGTACTTTGTTCGGAAATTCCTTAACTTTGTCGTTTTCATTGAGGGGCAACCTCTGTTTCACTACTTCTCGACGGAGGGATTCGATTTGTGGTACAACTCGGGGTTGCTGTCCTCCTCAGACGACCTGTACACAGCCATGGAATGCCTGGGCAGACAGTCGGAGGTGTACGCCGAAGAGTATCCGATTTTCGAGAACCTAACCACCGATCAAATGATGGAAGAGGTATTGAAATTCAATCGAGCGTTCCATGAGTCGCTTCACGACTACCTCTTCTGGCTGGAGGGTGAGATGTTCTCCTTCGCCGAGGACTATGTGCTGGAGCATTTCAATTTGAACTCAAGTCGAGTGCTGTTCTATTCAGTGGCACAGCTGCACTGTGGGCGGGACGACACAAAGTACGAGACCTTGATAAATCGCAGTTTTATGAACTCCCTCGAGTTTCAGGACGCATTCGAATGTGATGTGGAGGTGCCGATGAATCCCGTTTTGAAGTGCGTCTGCACGAATTGTTAGCGAATAAAGTGATTTAATAAAAATACAGTTGTTGTGTTATGTTTCATTTGACATCAAAAGTATGTCAACGGTTTCGGCAAATTCCAGATAATTCTTCGTATGGCCATGCGAAACCGAATATTTCTACGACTTTCCAGATGATGATATGCCAAGTGAGTAATCTGCTAGATTCGAAAAGCATTCCGCAAGAGATATAGGTAGGTAGACTCGAGAAGTGCGATTAGATTTGTGAATAGCGTATTCAGACGAGTTGGCTTTCAATACCGCAAGAGATAAGACAGCGCACACCAATAAGAAAAAAAAAATGTTGTGCTACAACTACAAAAATCAACATATCTAGGGACATATGCTTCGAGTCACACGGAGGTACTTTCGCGGGCGATTTGATGGAAGGGCTGCTCTTATGTTCTTCAATATATGTCCAACAATATCACATCTGCTCTAGATGCGTTGCTTACTGTTACTCGATGTCCAACGAGACTTTTCTTGAAGCGAAGAAGGTTACTTCCGCTAAATTAACGTCATGCTCCCCGATGAACACGCCAAAATGGCGGAACTTATGGATAACCAACGTTACCCGATCGATTTCGAAAGCTAATGTGGTTTTCGATTGGGCTTCTTCAGATTTGCTCTCAGATTTCAGATTTCGTATGTCAAATCGAACTAAGAAACGCCATTCGCTGTTTTTTGAGTTGATATTCATGCGGTTCGAATATGTGTAGCCCTCAACACTTTTTTAAGCGTTTTGCATTCACTTGTTAAACTTTATATTAAAACATTCCAAAATTGCGTTCAGATTGATGTCTAAACATTTGTACAGAAATAATTAACAGAAATAGATCCAACCCGATGCAATGCATTTCTTTGCAGTTGGTAAATTTCACGAAAACGTAAACAAACTCCACTAGTTGTCAAACTCAAACACACTTGTATTGGTATATCTTAGGCAACTCTGAAAAAAAATTCGTACCAATCGAAAATAAAAAGTGACCTAGAGCAAAAAAAAGAGCTCTGAGAGTGTCCAACAGAGATGAAAGAATAAAAGAGATGGTTATCTTTCGTACGTCTATCCCCCCAAAACCCATTTGTGTACATTGTTGTTTTTGTAATTTCAACCCCCGCCTGTGAATCCGTGTGAGCTACAGAAAAGCATGTTGCTAATGGCCGGCCAATATTCCTTTTGCTTTTATGGGCATCGCGTTGTTCAATTGTTTTGTGTTTGGTATTAAACTTGTTTGGTTTTTGTTAACGCTTCGATTAAAATAAAAAAATAGTGAAATACACATTTCGGAATAGCGAATTATTGCATTAAAGTTCAATTCATGAACTCACATATACTAGAAAAGAAATGAGCATATGTGCGTGACTTCATGAATTTTTCGGGAAAACAGCTTGTAGGCAGCCGCCTTTCCACTGGAAAGATATATATCTCTGTATTCCATTATCTTTGGTGTCCAATCGAATACCACATAAGATTGCCCCGCCATCTGTACTAGGTATTCTTGAATCACATCGTGATTCTATTTAAAAACAACATGCGCACCCAAAAATCTAGTTGTCTAGATGTGCTTACCCAAAACGCAAAAACTAGATTGGTTGGTAACGTCACTTTTTCTACGTCAGCCACAAATACGAACTGTCAACCTAGTAGTCAGTCATGAATGAAAATGAATATAACGAGATTTTTGAATGTGCCCAGTTAAAGTTCAAATAATTCGCGAAAATATAAAAAAACAATTAAAACGCGTTTGTGTACCTACTTAGTCCAGACAAATTTGGTTGACGTTTTACATGAACAAGGTCCCCATTTTTATTGATAGCTTCTCAGTGTTGTAACAAACAACAATTAATTATTATATTCACATAGGTATTACAATTCTAGTACATATTGCAAATGGTTCATCAAAAGAACAGAAATAGACCTAGCGTTAGGCACCTACCTATTAGGTATCACAGTCACAGCGATTTTTCTTTTGCTCGTTACTTTTCACACTCCCTGACATATCTGTTCATAACTCGTTATTCCATTTGCAGATGCATTTGTTTGAGGGATAATTGCTCTTTGAAGAGCAACCTTTTTTTTTTTTAATAATTTTGACAGTTAGATAGAAAATCCAAGCTAATGGGGACGTTCAAATATCTAGTTTAGTTAGTTGCTATCTCACTAAGTTGAATCTTGGTTTTGATTTGTCGAAATCGTTCATCTCACCGATGACAGCTGTTTCAGTTGCCGTTTATGGACGAATGCCGACGAATCTAGTCATGAAATTCGTGACTGAGTACTAAGTTGACAGTTCGCGTATGTGATGACGTAGGAAAAGTGACGTTCCCGACCAATCTAGTTTTTGCGCTCAGGTTGCAGCTCATCCAGACCAATCTAGTCGACTTAAGATTACTAGATTCTTGAATGCGGCCAATTTTGTCCGCCTGACTTGCGCACTTGAACATTTTTTTTCATAAAATATAGAGAAATATTTAGCAACCGCTCGCAAAGAGTAACCACCACACTTTTATTTTGACGTAACAAATGACATCGAGTGATCAGGGCGATAACAAATGAGCGATGGATCGCATGCAGAAGTTTGTCTTCACTAACGTTACGCGACCAAACCAGGGAATTCTACCCGAAAAATCATTAGAAATCCTTATCCAAGAGGTGAGTTCTCCTCGTACAAACCCTGTTAATCGTGTTATAGATGCATCATCTTCTATTTTTGCTTCTGCAAGCCGGCTACTCGTTTTACACTTGGCCTTGTGCGCCCATACTCGCTTGGTTTCTGTGGGAACGACGACACTCGTTGGTGGGAAAACGAGTCCTCGAATTGGCACCGCTCTTCCTGGCAATTTAGTAGCAAAGTGCGGAGCACAAGTTGTTCTCAGTGTCAATTGTATCCTACCAAAGTCACTGGCACACATTCGCAGATCCTGTTTGGCTAATAACCTGATTCCTGGTCAAGTCATTGATGTAATTGGGCTTAGTTGGGGGTTTGCTACTGGACAGTGCCTTTAACTTGGGAGCACTTGATTTGATAATAGCCGCTGATTGTTTCTACGATTCCAGTGTATTCGAGGACATTGTTGTTACGGTTTCGTCTCTGTAGAACAGAAATCCTGAAGCGAATTTTTACTTACCAACAACGCAGTGCTGACTGGTCTATTGAAGCGTTGCTCAAGAAGTGGAACTTGCACGCTGTACAGATTAATATCGAAGATATTTGGCAAGTTTTCTGGGGTAGATCTGATCGAGTTGATACATTTAGTAGAAGTCTCCAAGTAAAGCAAAACAGTATGTCTACGTCAGCGGCTCTTCGCAATACCTACAAGCTGTTCATTGGTAGGTAGCCTTTGCATACCTTTTATCCACTATTGGAGGAGTTTGTGTTGGTTAAATAAATGTACCTAAAAATTAAATTTAAAAAAAAAACGCTGCAAATACCTACCTATCTCATAATAATTCTATCCAAACACAGTACAATTCCAATCCAATATATGAAATCAGTGTCACAAATAGCATGCAACGTGACTCGCCAATAGGTGTCGCTAACAGGTGCCCAACAAAATTTCATGTTTTTTGTGTATTTTCGAGCGCTTATAGCTGATACATCCACCGCAAAATCCTAAGTCCCGAAACGCGTATTTCCGCTTTAGAGTCGGGCTCTGAGGGCGAAATTTCACGAAAATTGGGAGAAATTGCAAACCCGAGATTTCCCAATCTGATGCGATAATAAATAAAATATTAATCAGACTGACTTAAGGGAGTGCTGATGATTGTCTTATTTCACTTCGGCTGAGATATGACGTTTGATTTGAGCCGCACAAGAAAAACAAACGAAAATGGACCTTTTTTTTTATTTTTCTACCTGCGTCGGTCTAAAAATTGTTCTATTGCATAGAACAAAGAGGAAAAACCCGGGGGCGTCGGACAAAAATAAAAACCCAAAAAAAAATCATTAAATCAATCGGATTAACGTAACTTTTCAGAAATTCACCAGGGAAATCGTGAAAATCTACCTCGTCTCCTATACCTACCTAACAAGAATAACATACACCCTGTGGTAATTTTTCTTTAACTACTGCCGCGCCATCTACCCCAGCATAGAATACAATTCTAGCCAAGACGTAACAAATTCCCACATAAAGATACCGCCACCGGTATGACCTCTATTCAACCTTTTGACGTTTACTTATCAGAATTTTATTGGCGAATTTTTCTGTGTCTTCCCCTGCTTCAAGAGAGATTTGGAAATAAAAAGTGAATCGTATTGTGTCCACCCTCCAGTAAACACACCGGAAACCAGTGGTCCATCATCTGTATTTGTTGAAAAATTACATTCTTGTGAAATTTATTAACTTTCTCTCCTTCTCTTGTGGAAATCGTCAAGTAAGTGAATACTTTTATTTTTGAATTTTTTTTTTTTATATTCGTTTTTGAAATTTTTTTTCATCTACCTTGCGGTGACAATGTGTAACTTGGTGGTTCCTGTGTCTTCGTTTCATAACGATTTGAAAAATGTGATTTAACTTAAATTCATCGGAATTTCATGGGTTTAAGAGGTGTACGTGTAATCCCCCAGTTATCGGCTTCGCCAATCTATCTGATCTCGTGTGAAATTCAGGAATCCAGTTGATGACGGCATAGTCATCATCTTCACCGTAATAACTGGCAACCTTGGATAGCCCTTGAACTTTGCTCACTCGAACGTGGTAGGGTAATCGCACAAAATATCATGGTTCCTAATGGACAGCTCACAAACCTTCAATCGACAAAATTTTCCCTTCGATTTATCTGTGCTAATCACTCGCTAAGAAAATGACGTCGCACCATCGTACTAAATATTTTCAAAAGAATGCCACTCGATTGTGTAAAAATAAACCAGTCGGGTAAAAAGGGCCACGACCACGACATTTTCTATTTTGCAAGTGATCGGTTGGGGGTCCTCCTCATTCATACATTTCACACGATGACTAGCAACGACACATTGTCTCTATCTGTATGTTAATGCGTCTCTAATCGATGCACTCGCCTCTGTTAATTGCCAACACGAGCTCTCGAACTATCTGAAAATACCTGGCGCTTTCTAGTTGCATTCACCACCTACATGTGCCGACGATTATTCACTTTGAATTTGGAAGCATTCTCTGTTGCTTTCTATTTTTATATTCGCAAATCTGTGTGTACTTTTGCGATGCATTTCTAATTGCGGCTCTGCTGTGGTTTGTCCACTTTCTCCTTGCGTGGAATTTTCCAACAGTCTAGCTATCAGTTGGGCTTATCAAGTGTCAAAGGCCAAACAAACCACAATTGGATCTGGTCCGTTGGACAGCTTGGGGGCTTGGTTTTTGAAGACACGACACCCTTAGATAAAGCTTTCGTTGTTTGTGGCTGGTGATAGTGTGGTTTGAGTTTATTTTTTCCAAATTTAAATAAATAAACTTGGTTGCTTAAACCGGTTCAGATTGAGAATCGTAGAGTAGTCCCACGACTGGTTCCGTTTTCTTTTGTTGTCACTTGCATTAGTTTTAAGCGGTTTCTCTGGTCGAACAGACGTTTTAGACAGTTCGTTGTAATTAGTTTTTAGCACCGTTTACTCACGCGAATTTGGATTGAAGGTAGGTTCTTTAACACGCTTGTTGTCAGTTAAATGGAGGTTCGTTATGGGACATATTTTACTTGAGTTTGGAGACGGTTTTGGGTATACATTTTACTGTCGGACTGTTTTACTACTGTAAGCTGTGCTGTAGGTATACTGTTTATGTACGTGCATCATCTAGAAGGACAAAGTAAATGCATTGGATATGTATTGCTTCATTTCGCTGTTCGTTGGCCCTCATTAGTGACTCTTATCGTCGTTCGCTTGCCTGTTTTTAAGCTCCAGGAATACACCCACTATTGAGTACGCTTTTCTTCAATTTTCGCATGATCGATGAAGTTAGACGCTTCCTTATTGGAAGCTATCAGCTCTTTTCTTGCTGTCGAATGGATGTTTAGAAGTTTGAACCGCTCTATGCCGCCCATCTACTGGCTTTCTTTTAGAAAGTTTAGTGTCCCTTTGTGCTGCTCACTTGGAGACAGCTGAAACAGAGCTTAGCCGTGACTATGATGGATCTGCTTCTCTCATTCGATGCGATGGGGTTAAAAAACAGACATAAACCATAGACCTCTTCCCTCTTCTACTGCTTCGTAGTTCCACTTTGCTCTTGCCCTTGTAAAAACCAGCCTCTCAATTTGACAGTAATTCCGAGGACACAAGTTCTTCTAGAAAGGAGCTTATCAAGTTGTTACTGTACTCATCGGTGTCTCGCGCTTTCGCAGACACATCTCGATGAACCTGAAATAAATGTCCAGCTATGTCTAACATTTAAACATTCTTTGCAATAGCTCTTCTAAGTGCGTAGCCTTTAGTTTCTACTTTTACATAAGATGACCGTTTGCGACTTGCATCATTTATGGTGTGTAAAGATAGATTATCGATAAATACCATTCAAATCGCTATCAGTTGTTGAATTACTTGTATATCGATTAATAACAGATAGTGCACTATCAAATAATGTCTTTTATGTTTTGTCCACCATCGCTATCTCTCGGTAGAAATAGAACGTATAGTCGAAGGTCTCTGCCTTACAGATAACCAGCTTCGTTCTCTTGATGGAATCTTTTTCCGAACATAAATCAATCGATCAGTTTACTGGTGATCGATGCAAATTGGTTCTTCGAATCGTATCAAAAGCTGTACGAAAATGCACACAACACAAGTGTTTATCAGCGAATTGTTAATTAACAAACAGAAAAGAGGTTGAGAGGCTGAATGTATTTTTAGAACAACTTGCAGCCGCAAAATTGTTATACATTTGTTTGCAAATGAAGAATTCTCAATATGAAAATGTGACATGATTTTCGTTTTGTTTCCATGCGAAGTGTGATTCTTTTCAAACGAATACAGATTCGACGAGATAATAAATACAACGCGTTGACCTTGAAATGTAGACAGTTTTTTTTATGCGTGTTTTCCATTCGATGTTTTATTAATTTAAATACTCTCTAATTTTATTTCGGGAGCAATGACAGCCCGATCAAAGTGACACAATCCTCTTTGGCTATTGCTTTTGAAAAGTCTTGCAATTTTAATCAAGTTGATGGGTTGATTTTATGAATTTTATGAAGCTTGTATTGATTTCTTGTTCCGCTCACAGTTCCTTTTGTTCTCTTGAAGGGAGCGCCTACGCATTTACACACTTGTTATTGTTTTTTCCCCCATCAACTTCCTAATGCTCAGCTGTTGTTGAAAGCTCTGTCTTATCAGACTGTAGGAACCTATGAAAGTGTCGTGAGAAAAAGTGTGTATAAGAACAACTGGTGCTAGTCCTGCAGAGGCAGGGTGACCTCTGCGAAAGTAGCAAAAATATGCAACGTACTGTTTAGGGGGATAGGCACAACAAACGAGTTATTTCTGAGGAATCATCCCCATTCATCAATAGAAGATGGAATATGCTTTAAAGTTATGAATCGCGGGCGTCTGTATTTATGGGGAACTTTAATACTCAAGTTCCCAATTCACGTGAACTTCCACTCATGATTGTTTGATGGATTATGGGTTAGGCAGGGGATTTTGTAATTTAATATAGAAGACACGATATTTTGAATGACTGACACTTTTAGCTTTGTACCTTTTTGGCGAATGTCACTTTTATTGAGAGTCTTATAACTCTGCTGGACAAGGATGTCTTTGGGGGTGCAACCAGTTCCGTTTCACATGCTAAGCGGTTCTTATTTATGAGGCAGCAACGCACAGCAGTCCTTCGATTGGGAACGTTGTTAGTTTCCACAAAAAAGCCCTCTAAGGCGTGGCACTTTTGGCACTCGACTGTCATCAGAAAATGTTGGGCGCTTCTCTTCATCTAACACAGAACACGGCCCCGGTACTCACTTACCATTCGCCTGGAATTGGGGCGGAATGTCCCCCTCGCAGCATCATCTGGTGACATACTCTTGTCACCCTTTCCTTTCATTTAGTCATCGGCAAGTTGACTCCAATCAGTGGCTACCCTATGCATACCACACCCAACCAACTCCTCTTGTCATCATCCAGTTTTACCGGTGCCTCAGTGGTTATTGTGCTAGAGGTTCGAGTATCACAAATTACACCTTCACACCAAAATCAAGAAACGGGCCAAGAGTCCCTTTTTGTCCTCCATCTTGCTGTTGTCCAAGTAATTATTTCTCGGGCACCTGTGCTCATGTTCTGTTATGTTCACATTGATATATCTGTCACTAAAACTATACGAATTGAAACAAATGTTTTCAATGCGAACAGTTATCGCATGAGTTACAGAACATGGGTATAAAATGTAAAAAAAAAAATGGAAGACCTGCAACAAAGCCCTCCGGAGGGTGATCCACACGTAAATCCATGAGCATTCACAGAGCCGCATTTGAATGGCGCACTTTCGTCAAACCGATAGTCCGTATTTTGCACGTTGCACAAATTCATCGATAAATCATTGAGTAGCAACCATTAAAGCATCTGTCGGTAGGGTGTTTTTCACTTCATAGTATGAGGTACCGAAATATCACAATGACGAAAAAATGCGATGCCATTTAAGTGTGGCATGTGTTTGACAACAAATTTTCAGTAAATTCCTCTGACTACAAAGTCAAAGTTATTTCAGGTTTGGCACGAGGAATTTTACTCCTTCTGGGTCCCCAAAGCTGCTAACTGCGTCAAATCTGGCTTCCTCACGTCATGTCACAGCGTATACCCAATCGGATGAGAGGAAACGGCGAATCGGTGCTAATGTTCTTAGAATGTTGTTCGTCAAAGTCGACCAAACATTTAACTGATGCCGGTCGTGTCTCTTAATCAAGGTCATAAATGTTCACCGAAAGTCGTTGCCTCCTCGCTGTAGTAAATCGAGTTATATTCTAAACTACATCTGATTTAGAACAATGCAGGAAGGTGCACATGACTCCCCCCAAGAGCGAACACATCTGCTGTTCAAAATTCAACATGTCTCCACATTTTTCATTCAAATAAACCATCTGACGGATGCTGTGTGATGTAACAAAAGATGATATCCACTCGTCTCTATCTGTAAGGCGTGTGTTTTCTGTGCTAGGTACAGGTTAAACATTTCGTGTCCTTTACGTCATCAAACCTCCCCCACGCGGCATACAAACTCACTTCCCCGGTTTTAGTTTTATCTGGGAATGTAACTCAGATTCAGAATGAGATGGATACACAATAACACGATTCGTCGAACATCAATTTGACCTCCACCAATGTCACCTACAAAAAAGCTACCCCACACCAGTTGTGGGTCTGCTTCTGTTCTCCGAATGCGCATGCTCCAGCAAAGCTCGCTCTCTGTAACGCTCTGCAAATGGATGGGTTCTCGCCCCCTACCACAGGCATGTCGTCACCGTTGTCACTGGGAAAGTGAAAGTGAAAGTTATTTTTGGTGAAAAGCTCTGGCTTCACTCAGAGGTCGGTCACCAGCAAATAATTCCATTGGCATAATTCTAGTTTTTTGGAAAACTCTCAACGGTACAGTTGTCGTGGTGTTCAGTGTGTCGCTCGCTCTTTTGGAAGTGTAGACTTATCACAGAGGTCAACGTCAAGGTTATTACAAAGTATCGACTTTCAATTTCAAAGGTGAGCATTTTGGGTTTTTTAACCGTTTTTTTGCAAATGTTATGAGTTTTTTTTTGAAACAATCTTTGCGAATACACAGTATGGTAGGATTTTCTTATCATTTGCGTATATGGTGCGATACACTTTGCTCTACAACGAGGCAGAGGTAATCAATTGCTGTTTTATGTTTGGATCACTATTATTTCGGCGCAATCAATTTCGTTTTACCTCGTTAATCGTTGTTGGGGGGTTGCAATTATCAATGCAAACGGTCTGTGTATCTGTTGAAAAGTACCCCTGACATATTCAGTTCAAGTTCACCTTTCTGTGGTACATATTATATCACAGTTGGCAGGTATACACTTTTCGCTCTTAATTTGCTGTTTAAAGGGTTTTTTTTTTTTTGTTGAAATCTTAGTCGGGTTCTACTGCAAATGAATGGATCTTCTAAATAGTTTGGCAGTTCTTCTGATATTTAGCTTAAGTAAACAAACAGTCAACTTTTTTTTAAGGATATTCCTTTTGTGAAGTTGCTTTGCATCGTCCTGTTGCAATGGTGCGATCTAAGACCTAAGATTAGTTCAGGGTTCTTTGATCTTCTAATGGGTCGTGCCTTCTTATATTTGTTTCTTTAGTTACCTCCTGAGCTATTACAGCCACTAAAGCGAACGTTGCACTGCTAGTTTTAGAAGTATTATAATAAAAATCGCAAATGGTTCTGTACAGTAGTCGACTACACACGATGGCTAAAAGATCGGGCGAGAGATGGCGCTGAATCTATACGTTTTGCATCGCCAACAGGTACCTTCACCACTCCATGATGTACCTTTAAGTCTACACAGATCATTGATTTCGATGGCTGGCAACAACAGTTGGACCTCGTATTATTGTTGTCAACCATGGAAATCAATGATCTATATAGATCATGTGGGCAAAACGAAAAACCCCTATCAAATATTCGCAAAATGCTGTTTGTTATGATAGCTTAAGGACTGCACATGCACAACTGATTGTCAGTTGTCACATTGCCTCAGGGTACTTAAAGTAATATTAACACAGAAATGCCGAGGTCTTCTGCGAACGCAGGGATGCCATGTAGTTTTGATAATTCGGAAACGCACTTTGCATGACCTTCTTTCGTTCGATAGTTTGTTTTTCTCTCAAACATCATGTGAACGATGATCACTGTTGTCTGTCTCTTGTCACTTGACTTCTCAAACTGATATATAATGATATTTGTAACGACTCTGCCGTTTAAAATTAATCAACTATGAACATAGCCACCACTTAATTTGTACTACTCAAAACAAAATAAAGTCTAATAAAATGCTCTCTCTTTCCATTTACAGATTAAATAAAATCTCAAGATGACTACCTATTTCAATTATCCATCAAAGGAATTGCAAGCGGAATTGAGCCGCATTGCCAAGGCTATTGTTGCCCCAGGCAAGGGTATTCTTGCTGCTGATGAGTCCGTTTCCACCATGGGCAAGCGTCTCCAAGTGAGTTTCACATTTCATATTATTTTGCAAGTATTTTGCTAATGAAATACATTTTTTAGGACATTGGTGTTGAGAATACCGACGAGAACCGTCGTGCATACCGTCAATTGTTGTTCTCAACTGACCCCAAAATTGGTGACAACATTTCCGGTGTGATCTTGTTCCACGAGACCTTGTACCAGAAGGCTGATGATGGCACCCCATTCGTTGAGTTGTTGAAGAAGCGTGGAATTATTCCCGGAATCAAGGTCGACAAAGGTGTTGTCCCATTGATGGGATCCGAAGATGAGTGCACCACCCAAGGTGAGTTGTGTAAACCGATTGGAATTGCCAATCGCTTGTTTTCTTGTTCTCTACTTTGCTGGTAGAGGAGCAATCGTGTATCAGGAGATAGTAGACAGAGATTGAACTCTGGATGATCTTTAGAGAGGAATACATTACTGCAACGTGGACTTGTAACCATAGAAACAAAGTTCGATGTTGATTTTTCTAATAGAACGCTGTAAACAACGCTCTTATCTGTAATGACAAAATAGTCGTACATAGTTTGTTTGTTTATTTAAAGCTATCACGGTATTGAACAAACTGTTATTCTGTCAGAGAACACATCAAATGAGAAGATGGAAATTATTTACCAACAGAAATTGTTGCCCTAAATTGAGAGAGAAACGTTGTTATTCCCCGCGTTTCCCTATTCATTCTCTAACGTTATCAGATCAGACTGTATTTGATGTTCTTTTGAAGGCTCAACTCGAAATAGGGCGTCTCAAACCATTTTCAACGATAATTTTTTATAAGAGGATGTTCGATGCAAAAATGGCCAACAAGTAATGCTGCTGACGCGCTATAATGTCGTGTTTACGTCTTCGCATCAGCGACATGAGTTACGTGATTGTTTGGTTGAGCAAGAATGATTCGTCATGTATGCATTTAATGGGTTCCACTGCCCCATCCTTTAAAACCTAGTCACCCCAGCTAGATGCTTGGATTCCTTTAAAGATTATTTCCTCATCATTATTTTCAATGCCCTGCACAAACGATAACGCGTGTTGCGGCTATAGGTTGCTTAAATATATCTTCTTATCATTCGCCACCGACTGTAAATCATTACAGGCCAACTAAATACGAATGGAGCAGATTGGGCTTGATCCACCTACGCACTCAATGCTTCCACGAAATCCGTTGCACTGACATCGAAGAACTCCTTTCACTCCTAATACGACGGTGTAAATGGAGCAGAAAACTTACCTTAGCACAACACTCACCTACACATTCAGGTGTCCCGCTAGTCTTCTTGCTACCTGCACAGGGAAGTCGGTTGCACTGACATCGAAGAAATGTTTCCACGTGCAAGACTCCTAATAAGATCAACGGTGTAATAGGAGCACAACACTCACCTTAGCACAACACTCACCTACACATTCAGGTGTCCCGCGAGTCTGTTACTGTCTGCGAAGATTCATCTGAGACATGTGGTAGATTTTTTGAAAAATTTATCAAAACGCCAGGTCTAGCGAGGGTTGTGTTCTTGTGCCTAGTCTAATTAGATATTTGTTGCCTGTCCACCGCAGTATGATGCGATGCTCATACCAAAGTTATCGGGCGTAACCTGTCGGTAGAATTCAAAAAGGTCTTATGAAGTTTCTGTATCGAAACAGATGGAGAATAGATGCACGTACTTTGATCCTTCTGCAAATTCATCACAAAACAAAACGTAAACGATAGCTGATCATGCTACTGACATTGATTGGTCTTCGGGCCACCCTGACTCAACGTCGTATAAATGCATCGCCTTTGTTCTCTTATTGCTTAGTCCATAGTGCATGAATTTTCCTTGCCGTTGTAACATAATCTTTGTCGGGACATAAGGGTCAATGGCCACACTTTATATTTTCCTGGCAGACATGTTCGACCAGAAATAGCTCACCTATTGCACTGTCCATGAACATTGAACATGTCTATTTTTAGACTCAAATGTAGCCAATCATACAAACAACAGGCATGCCCTTTATAAGTATTAATGATCACCAACTGAGTCATGTACACATTAGAACGACGGACGACACAGACGGCAAGCAAACTAATGCTAGTTGGATGGACTTCCTATCCCTTGTGCATTTCATGCCAACTTCTTCCTTCGTTTTACTAATCAATTTCGTATTTATTATATATTTGCAGGTCTTGATGACTTGGCTGCCCGTTGCGCCCAATACAAGAAGGACGGTTGTGATTTCGCCAAGTGGCGTTGCGTATTGAAAATCGGCAAGAACACCCCCAGCTACCAGTCGATCTTGGAGAACGCCAACGTCTTGGCTCGTTATGCCTCCATCTGTCAGTCGCAAGCTATTGTCCCAATTGTTGAGCCAGAGGTACTCCCCGATGGTGAGCACGATTTGGAACGCGCCCAAAAAGTCACCGAAACCGTTTTGGCTGCTGTCTACAAGGCTTTGAACGATCATCATGTCTACTTGGAAGGTACATTGTTGAAGCCAAACATGGTTACCCCTGGACAATCGAGCGCCAAGAAATACAGCCCCGATGAGGTTGCTCTTGCCACCGTCACCGCTCTCCGCAGGACTGTCCCAGCCGCCGTTCCCGGTAAGTTTAAAAGAAAAAGAAAAAAACAAACGCCAGCATCTTTTTCTAACACTGAGTGATGTTTTTTTTTTTCAGGAATCACCTTCTTGTCTGGTGGTCAATCCGAGGAGGAGGCCTCCGTGCACTTGAACGCCATCAACAAGGTGCCATTGTTGAAGCCATGGGCCCTCACCTTCTCATATGGTCGTGCCCTCCAAGCTTCCGTACTCCGCGCCTGGGCAGGCAAGAAGGAAAACATTGGCGCTGGCCAAACTGAACTCTTGAAGCGTGCTAAGGTAAGTGTTCAGTGATTCAGTGTAGATGGTGTAGCGCCTCATCCTTGGGAATTCATTGTCATTATTGGTATTGCAAAAGTCAGACGCGGTTAGAGGACTTGTTATTTACTAAGTTTTTCTGCGAAGCCTTCAATCGAATTCGTTCAGTGGTTCAATGGCAAGACACGGGATGCATATTAATCGCCAACAACCACTAATACCCTAGTTATGCTCGCGCGTAGTTAATGGCACGCAGCACAATAATTTAAGTAGTGTGCTGGCCCGCATACATAATGCGTTCTAGTTGATCAGCATGTCTGGTGTGGTGACTAATGGCCACCGGCTGAGCTCAGATTTCCTCATTGCACCGCCTATTGAATGACTGCGATCCGATAGCACACTTATGACCAATAATTGGTTTTCGCCTAAATTGGCAAACGCAACAATTTCAAATTTATTATTCCACGTTTTGGCCATTTGCATTTGAGTTTGGTCAGAAGTGGATAACCCCGTTTGGAGCAATTCTCTTTAGCAACGCGAGTGCTATAAGTAAAGCGGATTAAATATGTTTTATTGCTTGTTTGTGACTAGTAACAGGGAGTTATCTTCCATAAACGGATGCATGGCACGTACGATTTGGTACGCAATTTTCGCGTTTTATTACTTTGTTATCGATACATAATTGAGTTTGTTTAAGAGACGCTTTAAGGGTGAAAAAGCATGTTTGTAGATAATAAGCGCTTGTACTAATACTGTTGTGATTAAATCTAACACAAGTGATCGATGCATGGGGCAGTGGGACAGCTGAATTATGTAAGGAACCTGCTTCAAATCGGACGCATAACATGACTGGGGGCGAACAATTGTGTAGACTCAGCGAAGAGTCAAGCGAACTTACATCTTTTTCAACTGACATCGTACGAACTTAGCTAATGGGATATGGAAGTTGAGTATTGTCCTTAAATGACCTCGACAATGCGTTCCTTGAACCAGTTATATATTTTAAACAGATGCGGCTATAAAAGTGTTCATTTAAAAATGCCTAAGGGGACCAATCGATTTGTTTTGCACAATCCAAGCCACGCATAAATTTGAAACGTAACAACTGACAATCAACTGACAATGCCAATCAACTCAAAAATAACGCGCGGTTTGAACTGATGAAGACAAACCAAATTTCGTGCTAAGATTCAAACACATCGAATAATTAAAAAAGCTGTTGGTTGGATTTGTAATTTCAAAGTAGAAAGCCACCAAATGTCAAGCACTCCAACACATTTTTGACATTCAATGGCCGCATTCAAGAATCTAGTCATCTTAAGGCGACTAGAATGGTCTGGATGAGATGCATCCTGAACGAAAAGACTAGATTGGTCGGGAACGTCACTATTTCTACGTCAGCCACATATGCGACCTGTCAACTTAGTACTACTCAGTCACGAATTTCTTGACTAGATTCGTTGGCTACCCCTCCATAAACGTCAACTGAAACAGCTGCTCACATGACCGATTACGACCAATCAACACCGAGATTCACTTAGTGAGAGAGCTGTCAGACTTACTAAACTAGATACTTGAACGTCCCCAATGGCAGAAGTTGCTAAATTCAAAGACGTCAACTGTCAGACAGTCGGAAGATGAACAAATTCGTGATTTCACTCGCCAAAACAGGCTGCTGACAATAGAAATTCAGTGTCTATAGAACATTCTGCCTTACATCACGTTGCGACCATTCTTTGACATTTCTACTAGGTCCCCCTATAAATCACATTCAATTACCACAATCCAAAGAGCATTCCATTACGATAAGTCATAAAAGTTTTGCGCACATAAATCTTACCATCTAAGTTAGTGGAACCTAATATAAAACCGATCCAAAAGAGGGCAACCAACAATGACAACAACTAGTTGCCGCTATAAAAACTACACCGCATGTAGTTTATGACTTGCATGTCATAACATAAATGCAACAAATCAATATTGCCACTTTGATAAATCTCTCTGGGTTGATGGGGCCATCTGAAATCCAATTAACTTTGTCTCCATATATGGTATCGTCCTATAGTTTCGGAGACAATGCACACAACTGTCGACTATGCTGCGTGCAATGGCCAATAAATTAAAGCATTCGAAATAGAGATTAATCGTTCACCTGTCTAGGAGGTCACCTGACAGTTGGATGCATTCGGCTTGCATGCAAATGCCAGCAACTGACGACGATAAATCACAAACTCAATGAAAGACATGGAGACGTTTGCATGGGTTAAAGGCGAAAATCGGATTAAAATCGATTTTAGAATTTAAACAAAAATTTAACGAAGGATGGAGACATGCCAGTTATTATTGTTGTCTGTCAGAGAATAGTGCTGCTTGGGTGTACGAGCAGAAACAAAAGGATGCACGTTTATTGTCGCATGGGATAGAGAGGACAATCACATGTGTGTAATTAGTTTGTTTTCATGGTGGGGAAATAGGTTGTCAATATATTGGAATGTTAAGTTAACCATCCCATCGTCGAAGGCATTTCATTGAACGTAATTGTGTTCAGCAATTATTAAGGGAAAAACAGATTAATACCATCTGGTGGGTTTAGCTATTTGGCCGTTTTCCCTTCGGTCAGTGAACAGAAATCTGGCGTGGCGTGAACTTTGAACCACTTGTCATGCATTCAGTGAGTTTGTTGTTGACAGGTTGCATGTTCTGCGATGTTTACTTGAGCAATAGGGCGGAGGCGGAGACTTTGACAAGCTAAGGGTCAACTTTTAGTCACATCAGTGGACATTTTGTTATTTTGCGCACTATTTGGTGACAGACAAAGTTTCGAACTTGTATGATAAACGATGTAATGTGTTCGTTGGCTTGGACCGCCATCTGCTGGATGTTAATATGTAAATGAAAAAAATCAAAGTGCACCGCACTTCAAAAGAAGATGAAGAGAAGAAAAATGGTGGACTGAGTATCAATTTGACAGCCAAAGTGAATCGCGAAATATTATAACTCAATTTCGAATACAAGAAACGTCAACCAAATATTACTTATGTGTCATAGTTACTAGTTCTCCATTTAAATTCAACGCTATGTCAAAACTGACGTAATTTCGAAATTCGAAATTTCTAAATTAATCTTCGAATTTTGCTTCGAACACGAAAGTTGTGTACGACTGAGTGTGTCCTAGTATTTGGGATGTATGCTCACCAATTGTATGAATATTCGAAATTCAATCCGACTTCGAAAGCCATGACTTTTGAGTCTGATTTGAATTCGACCGTCAATACCACAGCTTCAATTCAAACTTCTGAATTACTTGATTTTGAGATACATTTTCGAATTTCGAGATAGAAAGTGTTGTGTTAGATGCTCCATTTGATGTATCAACTTCGAATGATTGGGTGTCAAATAAATGTTCAAATATTTTTGACCTCCATTTCAATTGATATCAATTGATATCGAATGCCAAATAAGGGCAATCCTCACGTACATTTCGAATTCGATTGTATCAAAACAAATTATACTTCAGGGCCACTTCGTGTCAAATCTTCAAGTTTGAATTGAATACCAACCCGCGCGTGGCGCATTCAAATACAATTTGCAAAGTGAATGAGCCACCAGACAATTACACCACAACAACACTGTCAGCCAGGGTAGCCATTTAAATTCACATCCAGATCAGTTTCCGCTGAAGTGAATTACGCTCCTCATAATGACCTCATTCTATAGCTGACAGCAATTTAAATTTATCACAAGACCAACGACGAAAGTAAACAAATTCCCCACCACCACAACCAATGCAATCTAAATTGCATCGCCTCCAGAGCGATACTCTCTGCAAAAAGGACATTTGCAACAATGCATATTAAATTACATCCGAGAAGATTTACATACTTTCGCAGTTATTTATTTGTATCCCATATCTCTGTTGGGGTTTCCTTGTTTTTTTTTTCTATTCTATTATATTCGAGAACATTTCCTCACAACACTACTAATTCCATTCCATTCCCATTGTTTACGATTGAATGCAATTTAATATTTTATCTCCAGAATCCTCTCGGTTTTCGTAACTGAGAATCCCATTTCTATGGGCCAGAGTCGGGCAGCTTCTTCTCGTAACTCGGCGTGTTATACCATTCTCCTTTATCGAGATGAATAACATTAAAAGTAATTTTTTTGCTCACTCTCCTCCTGTGGAATGCGAAATTTATTCGAAAATGCTGCAAGCGATGAAAACACCACTTGGCACTTGCCACTGTGCTGCGCGCTCAAGAATGGGTGGAACGGGCTATAAAATGCATGGACATCTAGACGAGATTGTGTGGGATATATAATATGCAGTTGCTTTGCATTAAAAACAAAAAACGAAGATAATACTGGAATATTGTACTACCTCAGGACAGAGGAGAATATTTTTCGAATGTTTACATCGAAACCACAGAGGATGGTGGAGGGGCCCTCCTTATGCAGTCAGAAATGCATCATGTGTGCATTGTTGGCCATCGTCCTGATAGGGGAGCTCCCATGGTCCCATAAGCGGAAATTAAACTACCGAATAAAATCGATTTCTCACGTCGGTCATCCATCTATAATGGGAGTCGACGGAGTATAGAGAGAAAATGATTTTCAAATTGCATCTCGACGCTAAATGGACAATCATGTTAGTAATTGCAATTGCAATTACATGTTCGACAGAATAACAAATGTTTTCCAGTCAGAATTTCTCTGGTGTTGGTCGCGTTTTGGTACACACGTTATTCCAACTAATAAATTGATGGTTGTTCGTATTAGTAGAGGTCGGATGCGCGCCAAATTCAAGTTCAATCTCGTTCCTTTTTAAGATCGAGCTAAACTAAATTTTATCTGGTCTCCAACTTTGCTCCCTAAACATCAGCTAAAGCCCTAGCTTAATTTTGACATAGAGTACGCCGTGGATAAATGTCACAGAAAAAAGCAGTTCTTTGAAAAAACTTCCCTAAAAAATTTAATTCTCTCTTATTTCAACTTTTCGTTCATGTAATAATTAAAAACACTCATCATTGCATACTTTTCCGCAACAGAACAACAAATACAAAACGATCTGTCACAAATTAGCTTGAGAAAATTTGCCGACCCATTAAATGGGCACGCTAAAATTTGACAGACACATGAAGTACATTCTGCAACGAAAGTTTGATTATTTAGCTCGAGCTGCGTACCAGTCAGCTAAATGGGTTCGCTTAAGTTTAGCTCAGCTAAATTTGGAGGAAATTTTGTCTGGGAACGAAAATTTAGGTCGAGCAACGTACTAAGCTTCAGAGTTCATTTTTCGAATAACCTTTTCGAGCTCGAGAGATTTTTATTAATTCTCCAAAACATGAGTCAATTCCATCCGTGAGTGAGAGTGAGTCTGCTCATGAGTTTAATTTTTTTGAAGAAAATCTATCTGCATCATCATTTTCGAATTTAACCTGGTAAACGAAAGCGCCAGAAGCAAATCTGCGAACTGCGTGTACAAGAAGTTTCAAAATTATAGTTCGAAAGCACTTCCAGTATGACTTCGAAACGTCAAATAAATCTTCCAAATTCAAGTTCGAAAAGAAATTGTTTTCTTGTGAAAGTGGACTTCGAATGCAGTCGTTTGGTTGCTTAATCTTAATGTTTGATTTCGAGTCGTCAGATGAGTTTGCAATCTAAATTCCGCCGCCGAAATTTCATAGTTTCGAATAATACGTCATGTGTCAAATGAATTTTAGAAATTTGTGCCATAAAAATAAGACAGATCGTCCCAGTTGGCAATACGATTTGGGACTGGGACATTGCGCAGCTGTCAAACGTTTCAGTATAAAGCTGTCAGGAAGATTTTAAAACTTCAAAAATAAAAATTGCTTGTCTGTTTGACATGACACATTAGGTCTGTTCCTTTACTTTTAAATCTTACAAATTTTTACTAATTCTTGGTGTAAAAATTGAAAAGGCTGTCAGTCACCTCACAATTTACAGCTGGTTTGAAATATGTTGTCCTATTTGACATATGAGTACATTTGTTTTCATTTCTTGCGTATTAAAATAAAATTGAATCTTCTCCTAAGATTCTTTTTGAAAGTGGCGACGAAATTCTTCCTCGCTGTAAGGAGTAAGAAAGGACAATCTCCTCCATGTAATTTTGAATACCGTGTCGCTTTCTCTCCTTTCTTTTCGTACTGCATTTTGAATTTTTGAATTATTTATCTGTTATTTTCATACATTACTACAAAAGCGTTTCCTAACTTTTTCCTAAATGTCTCTATCTGTGAGAGAATTTATCCCCACCACTGCCATTTTGACAGCCTTTTGCATTCTTACTACAAAAGTAAAGGAACAGGCCTAATACTTATTCCAATGATGATAATAAATGTGTGCGGGATTTTTTTTAGAAAAAAGTGTTGCCACTTATGTTTTTATCAGTTTGTTCCTCAAATCGAAAGTTTGGAAAGTTCCTGTTCTTATATACTAATACATTATTCACGTGCCAAAGTAAATGAAATATTTATGGAAATGCCACAGGCGCCACACAATAGTGGTTGCGGCACTTAACTGACTCCGTCTACCTATGCCAGCAAGAACTTCTGACAAGAGAATTAAAATACGTTTGCTCGTAGCTGCTGAACGCGGCAAAGGTGCGTTGGAGTGACTCGAGAGGCGCCACACAAAAATCATTATCACTTCTACCACCGAAATGTCGTTACTTGGAATTTCCATAATCGTGCAAAATCAAATCAAATCAATACGAATAGGAACACCCATCAACCTAACAGACTTAATTGCAAATGCACAGCACAGTCCTGAAATTGGAAATTGGATTGCATCGCTTCCAAGCCGTACAATGTGTGTTGAAACGAGTTTGTCTCAACAACGGCATGCACTTGAATAGAAATCAAATCGTATCTGAACGTATTAAATCCTCACATTCCTCTCATTCAGTTTCTTTACCCATTGTCTACCACTGTTCTCCACTCATTCATTAACAGCGATTCTTTAGATGTCCCGGAATTCCAATTGAGATTGGATTTTTCCAATCCACTCCACACACAACACCAGTGTGTGCTGTGCACCGTTTAATTAGACCGAACAAAAGGATAACCGAGCAGGGATTTCAACTCCATAGAGAGGGAATTTTTTCCGATTGCATGTTGCGCACTTTTCAACACTCTAAACACTTTTATTCTATTTAACACTTTGCACGTCCGCACACTAAAACATTTCATTTTGCACTAACCAAAAACCTAAGCTTGAAAATTGGTTTGCTCTCTTAATTTGACTATGACAAAAAAAAAACACACATTTTTAAAACAAACTAGGCCAACTCGCTGGCTTCCCAAGGTAAATACGAACCAGGATCTATTCCTTCATTTGCTGCCAACGCCAGCTTGTTTGTGGAAAGTCACGCATACTAAACAAAATAAACGAATTGGACATTGACTCTCACATAGAACGCAACACTTTGTAAACAATAATCACTCTGGACCTACAACAAAGACTGAACAACAACAAAAAAATCCGGAAACAACTCGAACTCTTTCTACTTTTCAACTATACAATTCTTGTTAATTACTCTTAAAAGCCTGTTTGTGTTTTATTTGCTTTCACTTGTTTTTATTTTTATTTTATTTTCTTAATCTTACGTTTTTCTTTAAGACACTTATTTTCTATAAACAATAATTGTCAAATATATATTTTTTTTAAAAAAATTGAATTCATTTTATTTTGACGTCAGTTTTGACAGCTACACTAAAAGGACTTGATAGGGGTCTTCAAACAAAAAATAGTTTAGTGTTATAAATATAAATGAATCTTGGAAATTATAATCTTAACATTGGCTGCGTTCCATTGTCCGCTAAATGAACGGCCGCGCTAGAACCCTAGCGCCAGTGGCAAATTGACATTTGACAGTAATTATTTCCACACTAGAACTAAGGAAATGATACAACATATTATAAAAACAATATCTGAATGACTATTTCACCTTTACCTTATTAACAATTTTATCACATCATTTTATCACATATCATATTTGCTCGGCTTCGGATTTATTTGTCTTTTGTAAGCGTTTGAACGATTTCCTTTGACAGGTCGGTTTTTTTTTGTTTTTTTTCCTCTCTCAATGCAGCGGGTAGTTTTGCGCTAGATTGAGAAATTTCCCTGAAAAGGATATTTCACAAAAAGTGCTAGCGCAAATTGTGAAATGTCAATTTTTTTTATATCGAGTTTGACGTGCCGCTAGTCATCTAGCTGACAGTGGTATGCGGCCATTATCGAGAACAATTGTAATTGAAAATCATATCCCATCTGTAGAAAAGTGTCAACAATTGAACTGACAAGACGTCACTTTGGTCTTGTACCGCATTAAAAGGATAGTCATTTTTCCTCGAACGCGTCTAAAATGTAAAAATGAATTAATATTTCCTTCAATGTTCTTCCTTAGTGATGGGAGTCCAGTGACCTGCTGAGCTACTCGTTACTTTTTAGACCTGGTTGGTTGGTTCGTTTGGTTTATGTGACTGGTTATCGGCACTTTTCAGATCTTGGGAGTTGTAGTCCCAAAACGGCACTTGCCTACAATTTACAAGAAAAGGTAAATCAAAGGAAAAAAATTGGAGTAGATCTCTATTTAAAGTCCATAAACGATTTCTCATTTTTTAGACGTATAAGGCGGTATAGCCTTTTCCTGTTGAAAGTGGTAGTTTCCTGATATGAGTTTGAATGATATTGAATTGTATATTTGTATGAATCGCTTTGAGGACAATGTCTACTTCACATTCTGTCAGTAGACGTAGTGGTGGTGGGAGTTTAGTGAGCTAGTTCATTTGAGTTACTCAACGGTTACTCGTCAGAAAGTTAGAAGCTGCTTTTAAACTCTTTGCTTCAGCAAACTAAGTTGCTAGTATGCGAGGTCCATCAACTTGTATTAAAAGAGTCCAAAGCTAATAACAGATACATACCGGTCCATTTCAATAGTTTGCTAAATAGTTCTCCATAAATATCCTTAACAAACGCCAGCGACCGTTTCTAACTTCTAAGGTCTAGGCCATCTGATGAACTTTTGTGGCGTGAGTTTTATTTTTAGCATAAATATAAAGGGCCTACAGTTTCCGAATCTTCCGTTGATACCGCACGTATTTCCTCCCCACCATGTTGTTCAGTTTGGTGGATATTTAATGCCTTGAGACTTTGTGATTGGCCCAAAGAAACATGCACCGACTCAAGTGCACATTTGTTGACTTTTCACCGTCGGTGTACTAAACGTTCCCCAATTTACTCTACTTTTACGGTAACTAAAACTCTTCCAATTTTTTTTTAACTCTTTCCCTTGTAAAGTTGCAAACGGACTCCTCTTTTTTGGAAAGGAGAAACAGGGTGTATGCATTTGTTTCCCCCTTAAGGTGCGCGAAGCAGTTCAGTTGATGTATCCCACGGGGTTTAAAATGACATCCTGTCCTAAACTACGTAAAGCACATACTGACGGCAAGTTCTTTGTCAACGTTTATGGCTTTTTGATATCCGTTTAGTCATCTTGTGTGGTTTCCTCTACGTGGTGACTTTTCTCCTAAAGACCAAGCAAAGCTTTACCCATCCCCAAACGGCTTTCTTCGAAAAAATGTGCCATTAACTCTGCACCACCTCATAAAGATGAAATTTCTCGATAACGTCCTTAATCCACATATGGTAAACCCCTTATTAATAGGAGTCATTCCAGTTTAGCGGAATACGCTACATTATGGTGGTTCCCATATACCGAGTTATATTTCTCCGACGTAAATCATGTCATACGCCACCTGAAGCACCTCATAACGGAAGCATCCTCCCAAAATGGAGAACATGTCACGTCTGGAATCAAGTTGAATGTACTCGCGCGCAGTCTCCAAGTTCCGATTTTTTCGATTCGCTGGGAAATAATTTTCTCATCATTTTTATTCGTCTTTCTCTTTTTTATGGGCACACTCATCGTCGTTGAATAACAAGTACCGCAACCGCACCCTCTTCCAGTAAACTTCTTCTCCTGCTCTCAATCATTGCTTTTGATTATAATGAATGGCGTTTCGAAGTCAATGTCCTCTAGATTGCATATAAAAAAAAGTAAAACACGCAAAAAAGGATCAAAGCCATGAACAGAACAGAAATTTAAAGGACGCTGGGGTTACAGGTGAACTAAGGCAAACACGGAACCGCTGCCGGAAAACTTACCTTTGTGCAATTTATGTGGGAGTTGGATATGCAATTATTTGTCTGAAGGGAGCTCCTGCCAACATTCGGGACGTTGGGGATACGTCGGTGTGGTTGTAATTTCATGTTTTTCTTTTTTTTTATACACCAACACAATAAAAAAAGGAATATTTGCGACGTAACGGATGAACGGTGAACCTACGCTAAAGTGTCCTTTTCAAACAAAATATTTACTTTGAGAGCCTTAAATTCCACAACGCAGCAAGAGAGGACTATGCATGTATTTTCGCAAAGAAATTCCCGCACGCAAGGACAGAGAAAAAGTACCTTAATTGTTTGCATTCCCCAAAAGGTCGCATATTCAAGCACATTCCCCAGCAACTGTATGTTTACCCGCTTTCGCTTAATGCGATCATGCGACATCCTTTCTTCGCAAATCGCAAAAGCATCATTCTATTTCCTAAATTACTCGTGTCTGCTGCTCCGTTTTCTTGGTAATCACGATTAGTACAGATTTCATTCGAAAGGAAACCCTCTGTATAGGGACGCCACCAGTAAACCGCATGTCCTGCATACATATAGTTTCCAAGTTAAATATTTAAGTTTCGCAAACCTAAATTGCGAAACATTATTTCCATGGGTGACCTTAGTGGGACGGGGACGGGAAGCAAGATTGGCATACTAAATGTGTGCAGAGCTGTGATAAGACTGCAAATTGCTTTGGGGGTGATGTGCAGCTTAGCATTAGAAGAAGGGAAGATAATTGTAATGGCTCGGTCACGTCTTTGTTTGGAGAAATTTATACACAATGTGTGTGCTATAATGGGAAACACGGAGCAAGGACTAAACTAATTTCAAAGTAGGTACTTGTACCGATTAAAAAGCAGTATCACTGTTTTACTTTGGTGTTTGCTGTTTTGGCAAAGATAATACTTGTAGCTACAGAAGGAGGACAGTAGAAAGCGAAAATTAAACAACTTAACGAAACTACGTTCATTTCCAAATGGGTTTGGCTTGGCTGTGGTTCGCAAGAGTAAACTAATTTCAAAGTATCTGCACTGTTGTAGGTACTCCATTGTATTGCTTTTTAGTTATGTAAAGATAATACTTGTAGGGGGTTTCATTGTAAAGTTTAAACACAAAGTGACAGCTTGGATTCGCTTCGGAGACGTCTTAATGCGGGAGGTATTCTTTTCGTCACTGATTGTGATTGGAATTCTCTGAGAAATCTGTTTTTGAAATTGCGTTCAATGTCCCCACTTAAACAAGTAGTGATGTTTATTCAATAGACTGCTTTTTGGGACTGTCGGGATTATGTACGAAGAGTTTTGGGACGAAAAATGCAGATGCTATATCGAGAGACCTGATAAAGGCTGAATACAAGCTCATGTCGGAATTTCCTATTGAAAATTGCGACACTTTAGCTTCTAAATAACAATGCTGACATGATCTATTCTAATAATTCGGTGATTTCAATGGTTTACAACGACAGTTGGATCTCGCATTATTCTTGTAAACAACCGTGGAAATCACCGGTTTATCTATCATATGGGTAAAATAAAATAAAAGCTCTAATGACGTCACAATATTTAGACCCATACATTTGGTATTTCACTATGGGAGGGAGAACTAATGGTAAATAAAAAAGAAAAAGTCCATCAACAGATCGATATGGCAAAACTAAGAACCAACCACAATGATAATGAATACCAAAACTCCCGCAAAAACTTGTAACAAATCACCGTTATACATAAACTCACAATTAACCTCCACTTTGTCTCTTTCCAGGGTAACGGTGAAGCCGCCACTGGCAAATACGTTGCTGGCAGCGTTGTCGGTGCTGGTGCTGATGCAACCTTGTTCGTTGCCAACCACGCTTATTAAGCAAAATCTTCTCATCTTTTAAAGAACAAACAACCAAACATCAACATGATTTCGGAATAAAAAAAATATGATTTTTATTATTGTGGAAATATAGTTTTAAGCAACAAAATAATAATAAAAAAAAAAAACAACAACAAACCATAAACAAAAGCTATTAAATAACTGAGCACAATGGACCGATTCTAATCCTAACCTATAACAAACAAACTAATATCCTTTCCCACCAACAACTAACAAAAAAAAAAAAAAAAAACAATACCTAACGTCTTATTTTTGTACAACAAACCAACAATGGCATCACCAGAGGAAATCATCATTTCATGGCTGAGAAAGAGACGGTGAATGAAAATCCATTTATTACAATAGTTAAATAAATAAACAAAACAACCTATGTGTAGAGAAATGTATTCTAGCTTAGAGAGATATCCTCATTTGTAGCATCACTTTGCAGCGGGTTTAGAGTGTGGTTGCGATCAGAATTCAGCAGCTAGCAGCAGGACATGAATTTATCGAGGTGTAACACAGAATTTTGTTAAGTGTATTTTATTTAAAAGTGAAATTGTCACAATGGCATTATATCGCGTACACTATTGTTATAAAGAAAATATTTAATTAATTTTAAAGTTGAAAAATGAATGAAATAAAAATTTTGGAAAATGTAAATTTCCCAAAAATGATTGTTTGATTTATCATATATATATATAATCTACCGAAATCGTTCTCCTTGAACTGATGAAAAAAACTCGATTTTTCTGAAAGAGTCAAAAGGGA
Source organism: Cheilosia vulpina (assembly GCA_916610125.1). Lineage (NCBI taxonomy): Eukaryota > Metazoa > Arthropoda > Insecta > Diptera > Syrphidae > Cheilosia > Cheilosia vulpina. Next base: position 15,128,403 of record OU744276.1, on the reverse strand, counting down.
ACAGCAATATATTCGAGTGTAATTCGTTTCGAGTTCTCCGGGAAAGATTTTCGCCGCCTATGAGCCCGTTTAAGAATCTCAAAGCGATATTATGTCAGTGGAAGAATCAACTGCGATTCGATATAACTTACGTGGAAGAAGGAAATGGACACGTCGCAAAGTTGCGAACTACTGCCAAACGATTATTGAAACTTTTCAGGAACCGATATGTCAGTGGAAGAATCAACTGCGATTCGCCAAAATCTACGCGGAAGAAGGAAATGGAAACTTCGCAAAGTTGCGAACGACTGCCGAGCGATTATTATTGAAACTATCCAGGGACCGATATGCAAATTAACTGGGGTGATAGTATGCTGGGAACAATACGTCGGTTGACAAGTAAAAGAGTTTCACGTCTTTCTCTATTCTGGTTCTAAAAATATTTGAATAAGTGGTCTTGATTAACTTCTTGAAGTCACGCTCTACTGCAAATAAAATTTAAGTCGATTCTTGGAAGACCTGCTTAGTTGAGGAGATTCCAAAATTCTTAAGAGTAGGTAATTGATACCTCACGCCATTTAATACAATTTCCATTGCTTTGTACTGATGTGACTTTATTTTTGAAAACAAAAGAACACGTAGATTTTATAGAGTTAAATATGTTAAACTAATGGGTAGCTTTTTGATGAGGGATCGTATTTATTAGCTCTACAAAAAACGCTGAGAAAAGGTCACATATCGCTTAAAAAAAGCCACGAAAAAACACTTCAATAATATCCCAAAAGCGCATTAAGGAATGCTTTACAAAAAAAAAACGAAAATAGCCGGGAAAATTGCTCATGAAAATCTGAAAACGATTTAAATCGAATCAAAAAAAAGGCGAAAACAATAAACCAAACTCGGTAAGATGTATGTTGTATGTATATCTAAAGAATGGATACGAAGAATACCCCGACTTAGGTGACCTGTTTAAGTAGCTTAAGCAGCTTCAATAAGGAAATTTGACTTTTGTGTGGTAATCGTAAATCCTTTTAAGAAATACGTGCTATGCAGTCGAAGCATTTAGGACTTGGAAAGCTTTCTTTGTATCGTTCCCCAGGATTTATCATTGAAACCAAATCTAGTCAATAAAATCCTGTCTGCAAACTAAGTCGATATTTCAAAGTGTCAAAATTCGAAATAAAAGCGAGATTATTAGAACAATTTCAGTCGACTAGATTGGTAACCCGAACGCAATAAATTTGATTGGGCGGGATAACGTCACTTTTCCTACGTCAGCCACACATGCGAACTGTCAACTTAGCACTCAGTCACGAATTTCTTGACTAGATTCGTCTCCATAAACGTCAACTGAAACATCTGCTGATATGACCAATTGCAGCCAATCAAAACTGAGATACATCTAGTCAGACAGCTGTCAGACTTACTAAATAGATATTTGAACGTCTTTAATGCGTTCGTATACCTAGTTCAGACAAATCTAATTGACGTTTTACATGAACTAGGCATAGGAACGTCCGCATTCATATGGTAAAAAAAAATGTTCAACTTGATGCCAAATTATATTTTCCATTCACCCACATTGCCAGCGTGTTCATCACGTGGAGAAGGCACGTCATTGCATGGGCACGCAACCTCTGGCTGAGAAATGAAAATCGATTGCCAATCAATCAGTTTGATTCGACAGGGAAGGAAAAGGTCATAAACTGACTTTCCGAATCAACTAACTGACATTGGCATCGAAATGCATTCAATAACGGCCGGCCGGTCTATAAACAATGACTTTGTCAATTTTTGTTCCTAATGTACTTACAAGGTCCCCCCTGCATATCCCCACTGCCCATTAACCAGCAGCGCGTACAATATTGAACAGCAATGTCAGCCGTGTTCGTGGTCCGACATGGTCGTCCGATCACCATTACCGCAGAGCGGGAGAGTGTTGTAATAAAATCTTATTTTTGGACGAAACAATTTATATTTATGATGGTAATTTCTTACGAAATCACGACAAAAACACTCGCCCTGATTATTATTATCGTTAATAATTTATCTTGCTCGCTAAATTAGCCCATCTGGTGGGCGGCGAGGATGAATTCGAGTTCGAGTGGCCGGCGTTGGGTGGATGCATTTTTGAGAATATCTGGGCCACCAAGATTCGAGACGAAAGGCATTGCCTTAAAAATAGAACGGTATAGTCGCTGGCACTCAGAGGATACACACACACAGGTGTGTATGTCGAAGGATTTGGGATTTATACGGCGGAGTAATTGAAAATTTATTCGATCGTAAAGTTACCAAAGTGCCGTTCATAGGACAAGACATCCGCTACAGAAGTTATGCCCTCTTATAAGTTGTCGTTTGCTACCATATATAACTATTGGCTGGTGATAAACTGGCCATTACTTCCGGATTGGAATGCAATAAACGTGGCTGGCAAAAGAAACATCCTTTAGAACTGTAGACATTTTTATGGTTAAGCTGAAGTTGCACTAAAATATGTTACTCAACATTATTTTTACTGACATGACGGTGACATTTGTTTTTATATGACTCGTGTCAGTTTGACATCGACTGCTCTTACTAGGTTATAATCACAGATTGTGTTTCCTTATTCATGGAATTATATAACTTTGAGTTACATCAATGTTCCCCGGATCCCTCCGGTGTTCCAAAATCGTAAAAAAATATTTAAGTTCTTTTGACATAAGCCGGCAAAAGGATTTGACATTTGAAATTTGATTTTTTTTTATTTGCTCAAAACTAAAATAAATTATACCGATGGCTGTAAAAAATTTACCTATCAAGTTCCGCCGTTGTTAACTGACATATTTCGTCATCATTCCCATTAGTTTCGAGAGAATTCAGAACTGCTTTCATCAATAAAACTCGTTGGAGTACTTTTGCAATAGTGCACATCATGTGGGATTTGGATTTTTGTTTTCTAAAGTAAATAATATTAATTTTGAATTGAACATTTGCATCTTAATTTTCGGATCACATAGCTAACAAGTTTTTTTTAACAGCACATCAAACTTTTCGATGTGTCATTTGGCAAGTGAAAGTTGTTGAGATAAGACAATTTTTAAAAAATATCCCAGACTCTTCTGTCGTGTTAAGAATCTACCTGCAAGTCAACTTCTTTTCAATGAAACATAGAAAATATAGAAAGAGTACTTCTAGAATCGCTCTTTTGATAGTTTTGACATTTCAAAGAGTTACTCTCTCTCTAATTAAAAAAAATAACAGACGAATGTGTGATTGGTTTCGCTGTCACATTGTATATGTGTATACCTGACTGACATATGCTTCTCTTTACAAGTTGAAGTTGTTGCGGTTTAATCAGTACATCCAGACATATGTGACGGTAAATTTTAACTCTGATATTAGTATCAAAAGCTAGGTTTCAAAAAGTGGCTAAATAAATGATCGGTGTTCCTTTATTTGAAATAGTTATATGTACCTACTTGGAGTCCATCATGCAATTCCGGGATCAGTCAACCTTTTCGGCCTTCACTTTGTTTACTTAATTATTGTCTTCAATAGTAGTCACGCTGTTACTGCAGTTTAAAATCATTACATGTCGTTCTGGACAATTTCGTGATTAAGCTTAGTACGCTGCTCGAGCTAAATTTAAGCTAGAACTAAGTAATCAAACTTTTGTTTCGGAAAGTACTTTATGTGTCTGTCAAAATTTAGCGTGGCCATTTAATTGGTCGGCACATTTTCTCAAGCTAAATTTATTGTGACATATCGTTGTGTTTTGTTGTTCTGTTGCGGAAAAGTATACAAGTATGAGTGTTTTAATTATTACATGGAAAAGAAGTACCTATAATCTGAAATAGTTGATATAAGAGACAATTACATTTTTGATGGTCGTTTTTTTCAAAGAACATCTGTTTTCTGTGATACTTCTCTAGGGAGTACTCTATGTCAAAATTTAGCTAGGATTTCAGCTAATGTTTGGAGAGAAAAGTTGTCGAGCAGCGTACTAAGCTTTAGCTGGAAGTATGCCCAAACAAGTTTTGTAGTTTAAAGCATGTCCAAACTTTTATAGTGTCTGGTCGGAAGAGCTTTTTATGAGTTTAGAGGTGTAGCAAATTTTGGTCTAAAAAGTTTAGGAGCAGAGCTAGTTAAAGTAGCGCCGATATCCGGCTATTCCTTGTTGACAGTTGTGAAAATTTAGTTAGTAAAGTCAGTTGCATTAAAAAGGTAAGAAAACACTACGTAGGTAGTTTAACTTTATTGAGTGCAAAAATAAAGTTACATTGAGTACTCGTAGATAAATAAAAGTTAAAGAAATATTTCACAATATTTCAAACGTCGTTTAAATAAAAAAAATATATATTATCGTCTCGGGTAGGATTAAAAACCTACACGCACCAATTAAACGTGAGTTGATAACTTTTACGTACAGTTTATTAATATATGGGTAAGTGTTTTGAAACGTCAAGTACGAACGCTGGGAACCAAAACTATTGCTTGACGATTTGATGAATAAACTTAAACGTCATAAAATGGCTTGACATTTTGATTGGGGACAAATTTATGACCTTCAAGTATCTAATTTAGTAATTCTGACAGCTGTCTAACTAGATGTATCTCGGTTTTGATTGGCTGAAATCGGTCATATGAGCAGCTGTTTCAGCTGACGTTTTTGGAGGGGTAGCCGACGAATCTAGTCAAGAAATTCTTGATTGAGTACTAAGTTGACAGTTCGCATATGTGGCTGACGTACAAAAAGTGACATTACCGACAAATCTATAGTTTTTGCAATCCGGTTACATCTCATCCAATCCAATCTATTCGAACTAAGACAACTAGATTCTTGAATGTGCTTATTTAGTCGGCTCAAGGTGATTAGATTCTTGTATGAATGTATACCCATTGGCTCTTGTTTCTTGTTTCCCTAGAAACATTAATCTATTCACTGGTTGAGAGCATATAGTCCTCGTCATCAATATAATAAAAACCTCCGGCAATCAACAAGTTTCGGCCAACAAATTACTTATTATGATCATAAAAAAAAACAATTATCGGTTTTCTTTCACAATTAGCCCCCGATTCGACGTTTTCTTCTGACGCAATTTTACATCCTCGTTCCCAATTAAAATAATAATGTCCACCATGAGAAATGGCTCTTCTTATTCAGAGCATAACTCACACGAACACAAGTCTCAATGTTCTCTCAGTCTCACATAAATCCCGACAACAGTTGGTGCTTGGTGGAAGTACAAATTCTCATTTCGTGATTTTCCACGAACTCATTCATTGATTGTGTGCTCGGTGTTCGGTCGCATTGCACAACCTATTGCAACGGACTGAGTTTGCATTGCAACGCAATTAGCCATAATTCACCTGTTCGAAAAGATAATGTCATCGTAAATCTCCTGACCATGGCTAATGGAAGCAACAAGCCACTGGATATCTTGTGTAGTTGCAAATGAAATTACATTACAATATGTGAATAAAAGATGCTCATACAGTATCGTACACTGGAATTAAAATACAAAACAAATAATAATGGCGCCGATGTTGTCATCTATTTTGAGGAAATACACACAAGTCTGGGAAATATTTAAATTGACAATAACATGTTGTTTAGAAGCTGCAGCCAACGACGACGACTAAGAAGTCTTCCTTCCAATCGTGAATTTAAATTACAATTTGCTCGAGAGGAAAGGATTAAAGAGCAACAGCCAACCGAAGAGCCTTGTGCTGTAAGCAAAGGTCATTGTTTGTGTAAAACAGTTTTGGTTCATATGGAAAATTCCAAAGTATAAGTACTTAAGTAAGCAGTTATCAGTGAACCTGAAGTAGGTATACCGAAGGAATTTACGAAAAAAACATCCTTATCGAAGTAAGTAAGTGATGCATGGGTTTTTACAGGTCAGTGAGTTTTGTTTTTTTCAGGGTAGGTGCTCCAGTGCTTGTGTTTACAAATTCAAAGTGCATTGCCGATGGAAATGTTTCAAACTGCAGGACTGGATGCTTTAGATTTAGATGCTTAAATGCTCACAAAAGAAGTTAATTTTTGTGTGAAAAGCCACAGAGTTGTTTAGGTATAGTTATGCACCAGTGGTAAGAAATGAGGCAAGCAAACGTGGAATAGTGGAGTGGGTAAGTTTGCTTTGATGATTTGCATTTTGGTTCCACTAGGTCTACATCAATTTTATTGTTCTCCTTCTTTGGTGGTGGATAGATTTTTTGGTGAACCTGGCCTTATTCATAAGCTTCTCTAGTTTACACGTTACTTAGGTACTGTTCCCATTTGTGCATTTCAAGCTATGGTTGAGGTCTCCTTCCACCTTACCTAAAGCGAGGTCTTCCTTTACTGCGTTGTTTTTCTGGGTTGGAATGAAAGATTTTACCGGCCGGAGGATTTGTGTCCATCCATTCTAAATGTCCTATATCCATCTAGCTAATGCGCAATTATTTGACTAGGTCTATGTTGCCGAACAGCTCGTAATGTTCGTAGTTGAATCTTCTCCTCCAAAGACCGTCAACGCAAATGGAAGCATTTTGCGAAGGAAAGAAATACTATCGAGGCGACCAAGGATAACGTTCAAGCTTCAAATTCAAGCGACGTAAAGCAGGACTGAAATGATCAAGGTCTCAAAAAAATCGTCTTACTTCGCCAAGATATGCTTTTGCTACTTAATTGCCTTTTCAGCCCGAAGAAGCAGCGATTGGCAAGAGTTATCCGATTAATTTCCGAAGAGATCTCCTTTTCAGATGTTATAGCAGATCCAAGTAGACAAAGTCTCTCAAGTAGATGTTGCGGTTCAGCACAAACCCAAGAAGTACTATGTCTTGCCTTTTTGTTACCACATCAACTTGTGTGGCCTTGTTTGTCGCCTCGCCTTATATATATATTTGCCGACTTGCTCTATATTTACGGCGTTATTCCTGTAAAAGTGTCTCGAATGTTGATCTCGAGCTCGCCCACGGTTGTTGCTGCTTGTTAGCGTCTACTAAAGGACTCAAGTCAAGTCGCATGATCGCGGCGACCACTTAATGTGCGCTGACGCGATGACACAGCTCGGATATAAGAATGTTATCAGAAAATCGGTTAAAATCGCTCCACACCTGGGACTATTAACGGTAACAATGTCTCCTGCTTCATTCGAAGGAAATAAGGTCCGATGATGCCGCCTTGCCATAAATCGCACCAAACAATCAATCTTTGTGGATGCGCTTGATTGAACACCTGTGGATTGTCGTCGCTTCAATAGCTTAGCTAAATATGTGATTCGTTCGAGAAGAAGATTTTTTTTTTTTGACCAAAATCAGGATATTCAACCAAGATTTTCAGCGCCCAATTAACAAATTCACAGCGTTGTCTATGGTTGACACGACATTATTTAACTCTGGCGTCACCACAGTCTGACCCAAATCCAACTGCAAAATAAGCCAGATTGACCCTCTGGCGACGTCTAATTCAGCTGCTCGGTTCGAATTGACATTTCTGGGTCTTGTTCGATAATGGCCGCTATGGCGGATATGTTTTCTTAATTTCGCAGCTATCTCTGTAAAGTTGTTGGCTTAAGGTCCAAAAGAGTGAACTAAATCTCACTTTTTCACTATGCGACGAATTGCACACTGCAACCATGAAGACGACCGAATTCACGACGAAATTCATTCTGCGTATTTTCAACTGAGCCGAAATTTTGACAATATTTTTTTAATAATTTCAGCGCGATGTGTGACGAAAGTTCATTCGCATACGTATGGTCAAACTGAACGCAATCGATATAAATCGATCGCAATCGCACACGCTCTCATCAAAAGTGCCAGAAAAAGAGAAAATTGGCAAAATAACGAGCAGTTTCTCTCTTCTCTCTTAGCTCGAAACAGCGCAGAGAATTTCAACCGGCATGTGCTGTTAAATACAGGGTGGCGCACCAATTGTGCTACAATAAGAAATTCAAATAACTTTTTTTTTAATCGATGTATTTCATTTATTTTTTTTTTATTGGTTAGAAAATTAAATTTTATTTTAAATAGTTAGTTGTTTTTAAAGATTATAGATCGCAAATGACCTCCACGCTCTCCCACGCATATGCGGCACCTGATCAAAAAACTATTCATTGCGGCCTGAAGAGTTGAAGTTGGGATCGCCTCAATTATTGTCGTTATGGACTGCTTTAATTCAGTTAAATTCCTGGGCTTCGTTTTATGCACCTCTTGCATGACATAACCCCATAAAAAGAAGTCTGGTGCAGTCAGGTCAGGTGACCTTGGGGGCCAGCGAAGAGTGGAGTTCCTAGAAATTAATTTGTTTGCGAATTTTTTGTTTAGCTCCGCCATAACTGGTCTGGCTATATGTGCAGTTGCTCCATCTTGCTGAAACCAAACGCTGTTGAATGGTATACATCTTCGGCGCAGTTCTGGGTAAAAAAACTCCTTCAACATCTTTAAATAACGGTCCCCATTGACAGTAACGGTTACACCGTTTTCTTCAAAGAAGTACGGCCCGACAATACACCTTGATGAAACTGCGCACCACACAGTGACTCGTTCTGGGTGCAGTTCCGTCTCATGGAGCATTTCTGGATTAGACTCTTTCCATATACGGCAATTTTGCTTGTTTACATTGCCGTTAAGATCAAAATGGGCCTCATCAGACATGAGCAATCAATTGATCAATGTGTTGTCTTCTTCGGCCATTGATATCATTTTTTGGCAAAATTCCAGGCGAACAGGCAAATCCTGAGGGTTTAACTTACTAGTAATTTGGACTTTGTACGGAAACAAGTTTAAATCGTCATGAAGTATCCGTTGTAATGACCGTCTACTAACTCCAATTTGCCCCGATAAGTTTCGGGTCGAAACGCTCGGATTGGCCTGTATTGCAGATGCTACTGCTGCGATTGTATCCTGAACCCGAACATTGGCATCTCGATGGTACGGCCTTCGTGCGATGCTTCCAGATTCGGCAAACATGTTTACAAACCTCATAATGGTCCATCTACTCGGGGGATTACCGCCAAACTCCCGCCTAAATTCCCTTTGGACGGAAATGACGGACTGCAAAGCATGGTACCGTTGCACTATCCAAATTCTTTTCTCCGTATCCCAAGCATCCATTTTTATAAATCTAAATAGTAACCTACAAAATAAAAAAAAAAATAAGCCGATTACTCACACAGAAAAAAAGTTATTACGTTTTATTTTTGTAGCACGATTCGTGCGCCACCCTGTATGTCAAATGCACATAGTTGTTAGGAAACAAATTTAAAATCCGTCTTAAAAATCAAATGCACAGAAAAATAAAATCCTTGGAAAAAAAGATAATTCGGCGATTGTCAAAAGGTAATTTTAATATTTATTTGTGAATTGTGATATTGATTAGATGTCAAAGATGTAAGTGGTCTATACATGGAGAATATTTTCAACTCTCTGAGAGAGTTTCGTTAAATTTGTTGGGTTTTGACAGATTTTTAGTGTTTCGCTCGGGAAAGTGGATACGCGAATAGACCTGATGCATATAATCCTAAACCTTACTGAATATTTTGACATTTGACCGCTGAATGTCATTGTTTTATGTAATTATGGTAGTTCTAAGCTTAAGTTAATCATTTTGCCAGAACAGAGCCACTCTCTCGCCGACTGTCTACTAGTTAGAAGTATTATTCTATATTTTAAATAATTATATAAATGAATAAAATAAAACAATAATTAAACAAACTAAAGCTGTTCTGATATAATTGTAACTTTGACAGCTGCTGAAACATCACAAAAATGGAAAATTTATTATTGCTACTGAGAACTTAAATCAAGTAGGTATCTTCAACTTGCTCATTACATTTTTTCTCCACCCAAAACCGGTAATACTTTTTTTGGCATTTGCATTGTTTACATTCAATAAATCTTTTTTAACAATCAAACAATGGACACCCAGTGTGAAAATTATTCCGTATAGCAGACTGAATAAAGCGTGACTCATGAATGCACAACAACGAACAAATTAGTTTTCCTTAAGATGACTTAAGCCATTATACAAATTCTCTTTATTCAAATTCATTTCTTGGTTGTGCTATAAAAAAATAATATTAAAAACCACTTAACTCGGCAACCATAATTGGAACACAATTATTACAATACTATTCATTTCAATTAATACATTGGCGTGGCCAGCGCGCATCTGCAGCATTGCTGATCGCGGTGCGACGTGCGAGTACGAGTACCTATCTGAATCTTTGTCTTTCTATATTTGCTTACATTATATAGTAATGTCTATTAATAATAATTTCTGTTGTAGGAGTTAAGTTCTGGAAATTCATCTGTGTTTCTGTGTAGTGTCTAATGGCAATCTTTAATCGCATTGTCGCCATGTTGTCTCATGTCAGAATGCCACAAGTTTTATGGGATTTTATTTGGAAAATTGTATTCGCATCTCGCTAAAGAGGAGACAAATCGTCGCCAAATAGTGTTGGGAATGAATGAAATGAGAAAAGACTTTTGAACTACCGTCGGTAAAATGGTTGGGGGCAAGTATGATATTTTATTACTAAATCGAGAACCTTGCCATAAAAGATGGAGTCTGTGCTTTAAAGAAATTTTACTGTAGGTAGTCGCCTGTTGTTTCAATATAAATAAAATGTATTTCGAAAAGAAGAATGAAGGAAATATAAAATTATGGCACTCTGTGTAATAAAAAGAGAAAATATAATGCATGCCATTGGGGACGTTCAAAACTCTAATTAAATCAGTCTGACTCGATTTGTTTCAGTTTTTATTGACTTAGAGTTATGAAGGTCTTTCTAATTGACGTTCTAGTTGGGGTAGCCGACATATTTACAGAGAATTCGATTGGGCTTCTGTAGATTCACTCTCAGATTTTAGATTTTGTGTGTCTAATCGAACATTAAAACGTCACTTGCTCTTCTTCTTGTTGATATTCGTAAGATGAAAATATGTTTTCGAAGCATTTTCCATTCACTGGTGAAATTTTATATAAAAGACTCCATTCTAAACATTTGTACATAATAAATTAAGAAAAAGAGATCCACCCGATGCAAGGCGTTTCTTTGCAGTTAAAACATTTCACGAAAACGTAAACAAACTCCATTATTTGTCAAACTAAAACGCACTTGCCTTATTAAATCTGAAGCATTTCAGAGCAAACAAAATCCAGATTTGCAAAAGTGGTCTGAAATCGGAAAAAGATACATTCTTTTACCAATAAAATTTTAAAAATGACGTAGAGCAAAAAAAAAATGTTCTGACGTGGCTGACGTAGTAAAACTGACGTTTGCGACCAATCTGTCTCTTACGTTCATGTACCTTGTCTGTATTAAAGATTCCGCTACGTTTTCCTTTGCTTTTCTCCCCTGGCAGATATGTAAGTCACAGTTTTGGATTATATATATTGGTGTCAAATTTTACAACAACAATTTAAAATCAAACAAAAGTTGTAATTCGATGATCAAAATATTGCTGCCACCAAGCAATCGATTTAACACCTTTAATATTTTTACGTGTAAATGACAAGATGACAGTCTTTTTGTGCGGAACAATCCATAAATCTATGAAAGACTAACTAGACAACATTTTGATATCAAGGACGGAGGTGGAAATGCATGCAAGTTTTTGCACAAAATGAAGCAATATTGGTTCACTCTCTTTATTCATCCATTTTCTATTTTTATTATCCATTGTTATTTGCGTGACATCTGTCAATTTCGGTTCTCTAGGGTAGAATCCGTTCTCTCAGTAGAAAAATCACCAGTAGCTTCCCAGAAGGTCTGGCAAACCTTTTTATTCCGATGTGGACTGTCAGAACATCGATTTATCTGATGCCATATCTGTCTTGTGTGAATTTTTGGGGCGTAAACACAGTTTCTGGTATTTAAGACAGTATGAAAATCTGAATCGGTTGTCTTAACATTTTGAATGGTTGCCTTTAGGAACGTTATATGCTTCAAAGGGTAAAACATTTCCTTTTTCAAATAGGGCACTCACTTGGACATTTTAGTTAGAACTTCTTCCTTCAGGTCGTCAGTGCCATGCAAGGCGTATAATAATTGATCTTTTGCGCACAAATTTCAGTCAATAAAAGCCGCCTTAGATGGTGACAGTATTTGCTCGGAAAAAAAAACCTAGACCAGGGACCATAGCGGGCCTACTGCCCTCAAAGAATATAGGAAGTTAAATTCTACCTTACCCTTACAGACTACACGGAAGAAACATTTTCTTTCCTTGTCATTGTCTAAGAGCACAATTGACGGCCAGCGTGACGTATCTCCCTTTATAAATTTCCCCATGCCCACGCTTCCAACCTCTTGTTCGCAGATCAATACCCCACTAAGCTAAATTGACCTTCAAATCTACGAGCATAGAACCTTTCCAAGTGACAACACAAAGTGATGACTTTTCCGTATATTATTCTCCGACTTACAAACCACAACACCCACTCATCCCGACGTGTCTTAGAATCCTAATAAGCTCGATTTGTCCACTACCTAGTATGACAAATTTTCATTTCATTCTAAAGTAACAAAAAAAAAAATACAATAATTAACGATGGAGACATCTTCAGCCTATATCTTCCGGGATAGGCACAAGTGCTTAAGAACCGCGATTGAATGGTGTTTCGCACGTCCATTTGTTCCAAATTTGGTATTCCAAGCGTAATCCCACTCTGCGGTTGACCGAGTGACTCCCCCAACCCAGTGAATCGTGTTCAGAAATTATTAACCCAGCCAAAGCATATGTAAATATAAATAAGAACGGATAGATGGATGGCAATAAAATTAATCAGATTACCTGAATTATTTGGCACAACAGGCGCATGTCAAGTAGATTTAGCGTGCGAGCATAATTGGGTTTAAATTTCAGGCACACACTCGGTGGGAAATTTTCCACTAGGTTACTAAGGTGTTTGTTGAAAAATATTTTCAGAAAACAAGTGACGTAAGCGTTGGAAGTAAATTGGTCTAAAATTCTACATAATAATTTTTTTTTTTTTTGGCTGAAAAATATCGAACAGTATAACTGTCTGAAGAAGCTTCTCAATTCAGCCGGTCGGACTGGGCAGAAAATTGTAGTTACAAGGAGGCGTAAAAGTGGGAGGATGCCATAATTTTTGCAAATGGCGGCAAATGCCTATTTTGACATTTATGAAGTAAGCAGATACAAAATACGGCCTTGAGCGATTATTCGCAGTGTCACAAAATTGATGTCAACAAGACAAGACTCGAAGGATTGTTTCGATTTTTTTTTTTTGCGGAATAATTCTGATGTGTTGGCTCAGCGTGAATTTTGGCGCTGATTTCCCGGTAGTTCCACACCAGTTGAGCAAACACTACGATGTTTAACTGTTCACCTGGAAGGGTGTGTCCAGCACCGGAGCAGCCGTTCTGTTGAGAAAGTTGAAGGTGTGCCTGAAAAGGTGTAGCACAGGACCCCGGAGTATTGACCAAACGACGTAATCGGGCATCAATCGGAGGTCTTCACAGAGAATTTTTGTTGAAAAACTTGAAAATAATCCCTCACAAAGTAAAGACAGTGCATCAGCTGTTAGCTGTTGGCCGCCAAGCGCGTGCTACCTAAAGCCATCCTGAAAATCGACTAAAACAGATACAATTTTTAGCGATTAAACCCTTTCAGACTTCTTTATGTGTTTTTTTTTAACTCAAAAGTCTATATAAGTAGTCGCAGTTTCTTACTGTTTGGTATGTTGGGCTACTTAGCGAGGGATCCCAGGTTCGATCCCCGGAAAACACAAATTACATCTTAAAGTTTTTTCCACTGCGCCGACTCTCGGGAACGTCTGACAAACATGCGAGGGTAGGTACAACTGTCATAAAAGAGCTTCTCAAGAAGCCGTTTGAACTTGGCATACATTTGTCGATCCCTTATATTCGTCCAAAAAAGAAAAACTCGTACAAAAAGAATTATTTTGAGAGCTAGGCCTAGGTCTTTTGCGCCAACTATTTATTTATTTGAATCTATGTAAAAAAGCCTCGTAGAAAATGTTCGTCAGGAATGCGAGGACCTATCGCCGAAATTTTTGGTAAGAGTGATGGAGAATGCATTCAATCGGGCCCGAATGTCATTAATGCTGGTGGCTTTCACTTAGCCGATATAATTTTCTCGAATGAAAGGAAAACAAAACATTCAGAACATTCAATAGACATAATCCAAACGCAGAACCGAAGTTTTACATTTATGAAAACAAATTACAACCAAAGAATATCGGGTGACAACTTTTGCACAATGAATCAGAAATTGTGTCAGAGTGTTCCCGAGAGATGGTGCTGAATCTATCCATTTTGCATCGCCAACAGGTACCTTCACCACTCCATGATGTACCTTTAATCTTAGTATCCTGTTCGCGCTAAATTTAAGCGTCCCTAGTCTCCACTTCAATTCTCCACACAAAAGATAAATGGTCGCTAAATTACCAAACATGGTATAGATGGGACAAAAACTGTATTATGTTCATGTCGGGTAAAACCCTATTTGCATTGGAATTTTTTTGCAATCTCCATTTTTTTGTTTTCGCCACAAGCCCCCTAAGTTTTTTTTTTTTGTTTTTTCATCGCCTGAAAAGGAATTTTTGATTTTGCTTTTTCTTTTATTTATCACGAAAATGTGTTCTGCGGCTTCCTTCAAAACAAAATTCAAAGTAAACACAACACAAACTCTTTCCTCCTTTTTCTTCTGTCAAAATTTATCTTCCATTTAATTTACCGGACATTTATTCCGCGAGCTAAATGAGTGGAGACTTGTCATCGGCCCATCTATATGAAGTTAAGAATTTAGCGAGCGCACAAGATACTGCTTTGCTAAACTGCCTCGCTAAATTTTATCTTTGTAGAAATTTTTGTGTGGGAGATAAATTTTAGCGCGAGCAGGATACTTAGCTTTATACCCAAAACTTATCTAATCCCTTCCTGCTACATATTTATAATTTGCTACTGTGAATTATGTCGTCTTCCTAAATACAATTGTGAATTCAGTTATTTATGTTAGCTGTCATATTTGACATGCCCGATATAAATGGATTACTCTTGAGATGACAACCGACCGACTTAACAGCGTGGTTCTTTTTCCCTCTGATCACTTCCACACTTCCCTCCAACTTAAGGTTACAACTCATAAACCTTTTTCAACAGATATCCCATATTATGAACGCTCAACATTAATACCGCATTTATTTATGTATGGGCTTTTGCCATATACCCAAACACAGTCACGTAGATTCGCTCAATCCATAAGGTATGTCAGTCACAGATTAGAGACCCAGCGAAACAATTTTTATTGCATACGCATTGATTAAATCGATATTTACGAGAAATGGCGCCGAAACTACTCGATTTAATCAGACCGTGGGAGATTCTTCACAGAAGTAAACTTATGTACATAATACACGCAGGCGGAGGTCTGTTCCTTTGTTTCTATGGCCAAAGTTTATTCACCCTGCAAGTAGCAATGTGAAGCAATAACCGGCAACCGGAGGAAATTGGTTTCATATATTCAAATAAATATCTGTATGAAGGGCCGAAGATAGTGTGAAACAAGTACGGTTCCGCATTGTTAACTGGATGGATATTTATTTTATAAAGGCGCAGTAAGCAGAAAAGGAAAGTTTATTCAACCGTTTACTCTAATGGGGTTTTTACCTAGAAACTTTTTATTGTGTGTACGTGGAAGGTACCTACTCAGTTATACAAAACAGTATTTATGACTTCGGTCAACTTTTGGTTCCACGTGTAAAAGACTATTCTGGGGTACAGACCACTCGTCAACACGAGACAGTAAGGCATTGCAAGTTTTTATGAAACTAATAGTTAGGAAGTATGTAAAGCCACAAGCGTCAACTTTGTCTTTCTTTTCTTTGACAAATTTTGACGGGCTGACATCACAAAAATTCACTCATCCGGTCGTTACTCGTGATTCTTTCGTGAGAGTGCCACTTGCATCCTATCATAAAGTGTCCCAAAATCCTTGCCAAAATAAAATTGTCATGCGGTGACAGTGCTTAGTTACAAAAGCAATTGACAAGCGATCACATGGCGGAACACGCGTGACAAAATTGATACGCATTACAATTTTGATTCAGCGGTGAAGGCAAAATGTCTTAGTATAGTATAATCAGATTTAATACATACAGGGTGGGCCAAAATAAAAGTTTCTTTTTAAAAATTCAATCAAATGAACAAAATTAAATTGTTCAAAACAGTATTTATGACTAGCATACAAGTGAACTATTTGCACAAACTTGCGTACAGCGGTGGGTGCTTCATTTCGGAAACAACTTTTTTTTTTTTTAAACTCACTGTTTGGGCTACACAGCACTCACTTTGGAAATAAGTTTTCAATAGCTGTTTTTTATTATCAGCTATGATCCATATAGATCATCGATTTACATGCACTTACAACAACAGCACATGATCCTGCTTCTCATCGAGATCACGAATCATGATCTGAAAATTATTTCTACTATTTCCCTCTAGATGGCTTGTTTCATTTTTAAATGTTGGTGTGCCTGAAAACGATAGCTACCTAATCACGTTGCCAGACAAAAAAATGAAACACAAAATATCAATTGATTTTTTCCCGCACGAATTAAATCCCCATCCGTATTCCGTGTTATTTTCTTTTTATAAAGGTATGTTCAGACCAGCCAAACACTTGATAAACAATTATATACCTACATGTTTTATAAAAATTTGCTGGTTTGGATCTGGACACAAAAAAAAAATGAATGAATTGTTTCACAGTTTCCAAATCGTGATGGGAAATCATTTTTATTTTACAAGTTTAACTGCAGAAAGTGAGCGCTGTTTTTAGATTATCATTTATTTTTTTAAATAAAATAAAAATGTCAAGAAAAGCTCGCTGCTAATAGGCCTACCACATTATTTTCTTCTAGTTGGACTAGAAAAATAAAATTGAAATATTTCATAATATAAATGTGTATGAAATGTGTCCGATTTGCTTCAGAAACATTTCTGAAATGTGCTAGCAGCAAAATGTTGTTCATGTATTGCATATTTGAACATAAAATACTAAATTTGTTCCTAAAAAATATTGAAAAGAAAAATTATTAAAATTTCATTCAAATATGGTAACACCCCCGACATTGCAAGCGAAATGACATGTGCCTTGTGTGACGTCACGTTGAGCAGAATATTTGCAATATGGCTGGTGGCAATGTGAAGTTTGTAATACCCTGTATTATCTGTTTTGTTTTTGAATGCAGCTATTGCCACAATGATCCGTCTTGTTTTATTTTCGTAATTTGATCGGGATCAGATCACGCTGATAATAAAAAAACAGCTAATATTTCCCAACGTTGTTCAAGCGTAAAGCGACTCATTTCATTCCGCGGAGGTATGATGCTGACTTTCTGTCCAGATTTCAAGCGGGAAACAACATTTGTTGAAAAATTACAAACACATTTTTTTCAGTTGACAGAAAAATATTTCCTCAAAATTATTTGTGTGGTTTTTAATTGGGATTCCCAGATTTCGCAAGAGCATTTCGTACATTTTGGCATTGCATTCGTATGTATTTTAAGCTAGGTATAGATTTTCAAAATAATATGTCTTATAAAAGGTAAATGCATTAGTAAAAACAATTACTCAAAAAAAGGGTCTAATTTGTTTTTAATTAATAAATACAAGATGGCGCAAAATTAAACCCTATCGGATGATGTTATAATTTTTGCAATTGGCGTCGTGCGTCAATCATATTTGACATTTGTGAACTAGATAGCTCCAGGATAAAACAGACAAGCAATGGAGCGCTATACATAAACGGTTACGTCAACAAGTAAAATCTGCGTTTCTGGGGCACTGAAAATCCGCGTATGATGCACGAACAACCATTACATCCACCCAAAGCCACTGTGCGGTGCGGCGTTCATGCGAGACGAGTGATGATAATCGAAGGGTACAAATGGCGGTAGCCACTATGACGGATATCATCTTTTCCACTTCACAGAAAAAATTGTAAAAGTCCAAAGTTAAGATTTCCATCACTCAAAATCATTTTTTTTATTTGGTACAAAAGTAGTTCAAAAACTAAATTGGATGATTCATTTTGCGACATAATGCTTTGTGAATACTTAAAACGGAAATTTTCTGTTCATATACAAAAATTGATTTGTTCGCAGTTGGGAGTCGTAATGAATAGTCCTTTGAATCCTCAAATACTAGGGGAGTTCTGCAAATACGGATGCCGCAGTTTTTTGACAAGCGCTGTTAACTGCTAAAATGTGTCATTCTTATAAATTACAAGTTAGGCACAATTTGGCCAAATTGGATACTATCATATAATTGTCATGAAAAAAAGAATTTTCCTCACCTGTTTTTATTTCAATTAAAATAAGAGTCCGAAAATTGAAGTATTTTTTATATAACCCAACATTGTATTGAATTCGCACCACCATTGATAAATTTCTCCTTAAAAATATTTCACTTTCGATTTCATAGCAGTGGTCCCAGACTGTGAAGACTGTTTTTCCCTTTTTTTTATAAGCAAAGAAAATAATTTTCCCCTAAATTCGAGAAAAGTTTCCCTTTTTTTGTAACTAAGTGAAATTAAAAAAATGTAAGGTTTCATAACTGTCTTTATTAACAGGCATATAAATAAATAAAATATACATATTATGCAAGCTTATTCAATAAAAAACCTATAATAAAATAAAAACTTCATTAAGAAATAAAAATAAATGCATAAATTAAATTACAAAAACTCTTACATAGACGTTCGATGGGATGTTTTCTTTCATATTTAGTGTGAACATTTCATCCAGAGTAAACTTTGAAATTTATTTGTAATGGAAATGCGTTTAAATTTTACTTTTAAGCAATTTGAGTTTCAAAGAGATTTCTGATTTTTTTCCCCTTTTGTTAAGCTTTCCCTCATTTTCCCCCCTTTCATTGAAAAAGCGCATTTCCCCTCAATCTGGGACCACTGTTTCATAGCTCTTCTAGGACAAATAAAAAAATATATCACTTCAGTCGAAAAGCGTATCAGCCTTAAATTAAAACTCGTCGCGGAAAAACCGGTGCGGCACTAACAAATACCGTGCACAATTATTGTAAGCAAAAATTTAACTTTCTTATTATTGTCGACGGAAGTCCAGATGTGGGAAAAAGGGCTTAAGGGCACTTGCGACTAACTTTCGTGCACTAGCAGTACCTATACCTATAAAGTACCTACAACAGAAATTACATTACAAAATATTTTAACTTTATACAAGTGCTTGCGTGAACGCATATATTTTCAAAAATACATTAAGTAAATTGAACGCTAACTTTTTTTTTTTTTGCCGAGATTAGTTTTAATATTCAGCCCTATTGAGGTATCCGTTCGGAAAAAATTCCAATACGAAAGTCAAATCTGATCGGAACTCAAATTATGCGCGTTAATTTTACATTAAAATATTCCGCAGGCCGCAGAAATTAGTTGTCGGAGAACTTGGGAAAAATTTGCCGTGTAGCTGTCAAAAGATAGTGGTAAAAAGCGGTGCCATGTAATGCGTGCGAGACGCATGATTGTTACGCGTAAGGCATTGTAAATCCGTGACATAACTGTTGGTCACTCTGCCCCAACAGCGAGTGACAGGCGAAGACATGATAGTTAAAATCTGTCACTTGAATCGTGACATTCGCCGCATTCAAGAATCTAGTTATCTTAAGTCGACTAGATTGGTCTGGATGAGATGCAACCTGAACGCAAAAACTAGATTATTCGGGAACGTTACTTTTCCGATGTCATCCACATACGCGAACTGTCAACTTAGTACTCAGTCACGAATTTCTTGACTAGATTCGTCGGCTACCCCTCCATAAACGTCAACTGAAACAGCTGCTCACCGATGACCGATTTCGAACAATCAAAACCGAGATTCACTTGGTGAGAGAGCTGTCAGACTTACTAAACTAGATACTTGAACGTCCCCATTTAAACAATGCCACTTCTGCCACGCGCTGTGACAGCCCGCATGACCATACGCTTGACAGGCGATCACACGTAGTGACCAATTTAGGACAAATGTTTATATCATAGTGACGTTGGCATATGTCAAAATTGGACATGAATAGTGACATGTGTACTGTGTAATCGTAGCTTAATATATTGTGCGAACCCAGGGGTCGTGTCGGATCATGAATGAACGAGTAATATGTCAAGAAAGGTAGATTTAAATTTTTATATTTGCAACTTGCTTCTGAAGCATCATACTCTAGGAGTGGCCAATGACGCAACTTTTAAGGTAGTTCAATCAGAAAAAAAAAACATTGTCATGGCAACAAATTTTGTTGGTAAAAGGATTCCAACTCCAAAGCCACACAAATCAATTGACAAGCCATTCTCAAACTTCAAAATATCATATTTATTTTCTTCAGGGGTATGACATTGACATTGCATGGAAATGCCTAGTGAAGTTGCAAATTTAATTTGTAATCCCTTGATGCGCAGTTTTGCCGCAATCTCCTCAAGCTCAAAATAAATATTTCCCTCTTAAAGAGTACAACGTACCTACTCGTATATATATTCCAAATGCGTTTCGTCTAAAGGACAAGTATCTTCGCCTTAGGAAAGTATAAACTTCTTGCAAACTGATAGAAAGCAAACTCGTTTTCCCTTCAAAAACGGGTCAGCATACGAACGAGTTTGCTCATCCTGATTTAATTCAAAAAACTTTGACATTCTATTACTTGGAAATTGAGTCTCCAACTTTGCAAATAGTTTACCGAGGCATCGCCAGAGGGATGGCAAGAATGAATTTTGAAGAGAAAAAAAAGCTATAAAAACGAGAAACTCGTATAATGCGATGTCATGGCGAGGGGAATTACCAATATGTGCGACGCACATTGGAACTGTCACATATGTTGAGGTTCCTTCATTCGGATTGCTTGTGTAACCTGAAAACAAAAAGAAAAGGCAACCACTCTGAAACATGTGCGCAGGGCTTATTCTCTCGAAATTATAATGGCTGCAAATTTGAATACAGGCGGTACCATCTGTAAACATAGTTTTTTGAGCGTAGACACTAAACGGATGCTGATAATGGTCCAAATTTGTACGGGACCCGTTCTGTTGAAGGACGAAGAGCATTCGCACGCCCTGGTGGTCTTCTTCGTCACTATTACCACTTTCTCACCACTCGAGTCATATATAAATGGCAGCATCGATGTGTTTCCGATTAACTGTCACTTCCTGATGTAGGTTTGATTTCCCTTCCAGTGACTGGCTAAACATCCACTAACCATTGAACAGTGTAATTGCCATCCTTCATCTCACATCATGGGTGTCCGTGTCACAGGATCACTTGCGTCTCATCTCAAAAAATACTCGAAATGTATCCCTTAACCGCAGTCTCGTTGAACGCCTCTTGCCCCTGATGCTTTAGCTTTGACAGTTGTTGAGGAAATCGTTACAGAGCTTCCGTTTCTTCCTGCATCTTCGATGAAATTGTGCAAGCATTAGCAACGGACTCATGCCTCTGTACCATGTACCGAAACGGGAAGCTGTCATGTTATCCCTTCGACCATATGGCGCTGGGAGAAACGTATCAAATGGATGCTGTAAGCGATCCGCTATACAAGCGACGGCCGGCGGCCAGACAATCTACCTTAAATGTCTGACTTTTTATTCCTCGCTTGACATATTTTTTTTTGCACAATTTTTGAGGTTTTGCAATCCCTAAACAGCTGCCTATGCATCAGCAAGGTGGGTGACATCTAACAGGTTGAGTGACCGGCCGTCGCAGCCTCTAGAGCAAATGGGGAAAAAAAATTAAAAGGCAGGGCAGACAAACTTGTCTGTCATCAGTGTGTATCCGTATCACCATCAGATATAGCAATGGCTTAGCAACGGTTGCGTGTGCGGAGTGCATCCATCTGAAGTGTTTGCGTTGTCGTGTTGGTCATTTATTAATTTTTCGTTCTTGCGACGTTGACATCAGTATCGGGTTACGTCCGTCATGGATTCCGAACTGTTTTTCTTTAAAGAACACCGTTTCGACATCACCTTTTGTGATAAGTATATGTTTTGTTGCAGGCGGCCAGTCCATGGATGGGGCAAGATGATTGCCGGCCGAACATTGACTGATGGTCGCATGTCGATGTCAGTGATCTGAACGCGTCTATAGTTCAGTTTTATGCTCGGAGGCATGTCAGTGATCTCGATATTGTTCTTTGGAGGTTTTTTTTTTACATCGGAGAAATGTTGATACTGGACATGGTAGACATAAGGTTCCTTGACTTGTGCATCAGGTAGAGCAAGCAGTTGTTATTTTGGGGAGGTCAGTTTTTAGGGGTATACTGAACTTGCAGTTAGTTCGTTGAACTAAACGTACAAAATCAGACGGAAAAAGACCAATGACTTTATAACATATGCAAGCGGGCGACGGCACAGGCTTACGGTTGATTAGTGCCAGCCGGGATGGTGGCGTTCCTCTCAGACTTAGTTACACGAGACAGAGATTTTTTTTTGTTCTTGTGGTAAAAGTCGGCATTGTTCGAACTTGAGATTATGCCGCCGATAATGATGGAGAAGTAATTCATGACACACTTTTTGGTGGTAGATTGTTCGAACAATCGGCCGATCGATTCCTCTTTAAGAGGGTATCAGAGAGACAGGGGTTCCAAAGACTTTATGTTTGACAAAATATGCATTCTTAATAAGCTTACATGTTTTTGAAATTGCGAATTGGCTAAAAGCTTTGCTTAAGTGATAAATGGAAGCTGCAGAGGCTTTGGGACCGACTGTTTTCCGATTCCGATTAGTTAGCGATTTTTCTAGGGGCAGAGGCACACACCCTCTTACCTAATCATACGGAAACTTATAGATAGGAAGGAAATCTGTAGCAAAATATAAAAGCCACTGTAGCTGTTCCTTTTGATAAAACTTTGCTCGCCTGAACGTAAATTAAATAAAAATTATTGCTCCACAGCTTCGGTTTTAATCAGCGTTCACTAAAATAAAATAAAAATTCTATTAATAACCCGACAACAACGCCACCTACCGGGTCCAGATTTTGGGAGTTATTGGCCACTCACTAAACCGTGTGTATTTTGAATATGAGTAATTTTGTTGAAGAACCAAGATAGCATTTGTAATTTTTTTAGGAAAGCGCCACCTATCGGACCCTAACACAACCAATTATGGTATCAACGAGCTTATTACAAGGTGCATAAGCACATTCAATGATCTCTGCAATGAAATTGATTTTTGCTTATCCAGATTAGATTTTAAAAATTGCGTTTTTTCATTGGGTTTTGATTAAGTTAATTTAATATTTGAAGTAGTCTATAAGATTGAAGATCGGTAGATGACGCTAAGTCGCGCAACAAACAACAGTTGTGTAAAGCGTTACTGAGAGGTCACACTAAGAGAACGTAGTGTTTTGTGTGTCCTCGATGATGGTAAAAAAAAAAAAAAAAAAAATAAACCTTGGTATCGACAGGGCAAATAAATTATTTTAATAAACAGCAGTCGATTAGATACAGCAACGAGCTAAGAAATTTACATTCGTTAGGTGGCTCCCTGTATTTTCCCTGCCAATCAACTGAGCTTATTTGACTTACAGTCCGGGTTGCCAGATTTTAATTTGCTTTAAGCGCCCAAACCTTAAAAAAATGTAGCCCAAAATCGTTGGCCAGAAAGAAGCCCAAAAATCGTTAAAAATAATCCCAATACCTTTTTTTCTATTTTTCCCATTTACCCATCTCACTTATGCGTGCCGCGAATTTTATTTGACTTCTGTCTTCTGCAATTGGCTATTGTGGCTTGTGTCAAATCAAAAGGCCTGCAAAATAAATGAATGTGCCTGAAAGTTGAACGACTGTTCGATGTCACTTGAGTGCAAGGCTGCTACCAAGTTTTAAAAGTACGGGTTTGTTCGAAAATGTTTTAGGAATAATACAAAGTAAATTAATACACAATTTGTGAAACGATATGTACCCCAAAATTGTTTCGGGTGCTCATTTTTTTCATTTCTATCATTTTGTTAAGAAACAAGATAGCCCAAAATTTGTACGACGTAGCGCACAATCTGGCAACACTGCGTTACAGTTGTTAGTAAACTGTCAGATAATTATCTGATAATTAGTTAATATAATAATTAACTTGAGACCCTGCTGTTAAGTTTGATCGATCTTACAAGCAGATCAACTGCACACATTTAACTGACATACGAGTAACTCACTTGGACAAATATATACGTCAAGACTGACAAATTTGTGACCAAAAGATGCAGCATCAATGGTATGTGTCATATAAAATATTTTTTTTTGTTATTTTCGGTATTTGTATATCCCATAGCCAACCATGAACAAATTTGCCAATTAAGCCCGAAAATATCTTGACAACCCTTCGTGCCTTGACATCGTCGCACGATCCCCATCTGCATGTGATTCATTTTCCATTTGATGTTCAAAAAACACAATGCCTGACAATTGGCAAACACATTCATCGTTTTCGTGTACAATCTCAAATCGGCGATGACATCGAGAATCTTAAGGGTACCCTCGCACCGCAGTCCGCAACAAGAACACTCGTCGTGAGCACATCGCTCAGCTGCTGTCATGGAATCATCACGCACACGATGCAAAAGTCAAATTGTCGCACCAAAAACTTGGCACCTTTCATAAATGCTTGTGGCATTTGAGGCGAACGTCAGACGGTTGACTGTTTTCATTTCTATTTCGGATCACAGTCCAAAATTCATTACCACCAGAGAGATGTGTCAAGTGTATACGCGCTATGGCTGACATGAACACGAATCATGCAAAAATGCATTCATTTGTTTTGTTTCCGATGTCACATAGTATCATCTATTCTAGTTACGTAATGGTGGGCGAATAGAGCAGGGGGCCGCAGCTTCTCTAACAAAGATGATTCCTGTTTCTGCCACCCTGATGTGAGGGGTGCAATCTGTTCGATTTAATATGTCATTTCAGGCAAACTTTGGGTTCGGGGGTGTGGGTATGGGGCGGTGTTGCATTGAAATAGTTGCTACAAGCGATTTCCATTATCATCGCTTTCCGAGCGGAGCAGCAAAATGGAAATAATGTCGAGGGATTGCGGAATAGTTTATGTTTGTCCCAGTCGTAGTAAATGCACTAAATTGAAATGGCGTTGTGTATCTCTGGTGTAGTAAATTCGATGGTATTATGCTAAAGGAGGATTTATTGGGTTCAACAGTTGCAAATAGTTGGAGGATTTGGGATCCTCAGGACGTTTGCGGCAATCGTGGGTGTGAAGCGATATAATGGGTAGATTTCCAGCACCAGAGTGTGTCAGGGTCAGCATGCAATACACAGTTCTGAAGGTGAGGATGGGATGCGAATAGGGCAGTCGTTTATGCATATTTGGACATTTAACAGGCTTAAAATTATGGAGTGACAATAATGCTTCTTGAATGATTTAGCTCCACATTGAATTGTGAAACAGTAGCGAATGGGGATGTGCCAATTTCTACGCCTCAGCAATACTTTCGATGCGAATTTCATTCGCCTATCTCAATTGCTTTGGGCGCTATCGTGTTTTCAATCGACAGAGAGACACATGGGTCTAATATTGATTTTGTATGGGAGGTACCCGAACTACTTGACCGACATAGCCCATTTTCAATACCAACCTGACGACGATAAAAAGAAGTCCTTTCACCAAATTTAATTCGCTTATGTCACTTGCTTTGGGCGCTATCGTGCAGACAGACAGACAGAATATATATACTTTATGAGGTCTCCGGTGACTCCTTCTTGGCGTTACAAATGTAATGACAAAGTGAATATACCTTCCTGTGGAGGGTATAAAAATATATATTTTAAGCGCTCATGCGCTATGATTAGGTAAGAATTATTGTTTTATAGTTGATGCTGTTAAGGAGATCTTTATCCAGCTCTAAGCTAAACCAAATTTTTTTTTCAATATTTTACAGCATGAAAGGCTCAAATAATTGCTAATCAATATAAAAAATTAAGAGTACTTAAATCCGTATGACACTATACATTTTTATCACATTAAATCATGTTTAAAGGCGCGTAAAAGGGAAAAAAAGTTTAAGTGAAAGGGGGAGCAATTTATTGAAAATCAACCACAAATTTTCTAACGAACTTATTTTCAAATAGGGTTGATATTAAAAAAAGGTTACAGAATTTAAAAAAATGTAATTTCTTTTTTTTTACATACCTAAATCTACATTTATAAGGTTGGGATTTTCTTGTCTAATTTCATTTCAATAGCATGAAAAATGTAAATAAAAGTATCATAGCCAATGCATTTTATAATATTTTAATCTATCACTCAGACCTCTTCTTCATTATGAATCTGGGCTACAGACGAAGTTCTAATAAATCAATAGCAATCGAAAAATTCAAAAGTCTAGTTATCTTAAGTCGACTAGATTGGTCTGGACTAGATGTAATCTGAACGCGATTTAACCTGAATGCAAAAAAAAAACAAATTGGTCGGGAACGTCACTTCTTCTACTTCAACTTAGTACACTGTCACGAATGTCTTAAATAAGCGTCAAATGAAACAGCTGTTAATGTGACTAATTTAAGCCAATGAAAACTGAGATACCTACATCAGTCAGCCAACTGTCAGACTAAACTAGATAATTGTAATTGAACGTCGCCACTGTGTCACTGGGTGTCGATTTGTGTGTTAGTGATCGCAAGAGAAGTATGCGATGTGTATGAGTAGCCGAAACAAAATACGTTTTCATCAGTTTAAAAAAAAAAAAAAAAAATATTATTTAGTCTTTTATACACCCAGAGAAAAAACTGTGTAAAATTTACCTAAATCGCGGTATAAATCAACTTAGTCCTAAGGCCATTTTAAACTTGGTAAGTTCTAAGGTAACTCCTTATGTAACCGAACATTTTTTGACATGTGTAAAATTAACCTAGTTTTTCTTAACGATATGCCAGGCTGTCTAAAGTGTTTTGCCTTAAACCTAGGCTGAATAAAGCCTTATACTTTACCTAAAGAAAGTGTCATCTTACACTGCAAAAATAATTGTTCTAAATGATGCTTACGGATAACATGAAGGAATCAAAATTTAGGTTTTTTTTTATATATGTATTTATATATTTATTTCATTATCCTCATGTTACAATTTATAATCTTCAAAACTAATAATAAATATTGCAGCTAAAAATTTTGAGAATAGTTAGTGACATTTTGTATTAATTAACATAAATAGCGGCAAATGTCACATTATTTAAAAGTAAATATTTTCCAAACACTTGAAAAATAAAATTTTACCAATTTTTGTAGATGTACATTGACATATTCATACCTTTTAATTTCATA
This sequence comes from Cheilosia vulpina, assembly GCA_916610125.1. Taxonomy (NCBI): domain Eukaryota; kingdom Metazoa; phylum Arthropoda; class Insecta; order Diptera; family Syrphidae; genus Cheilosia; species Cheilosia vulpina. Next base: position 15,101,136 of record OU744276.1, on the reverse strand, counting down.
GCCAGGTATTTCTTATGCTGATGCTATCAGAAATGTAATAAAAATTAAAGAAATGTTTTTTATGTTAATTCATTTTTATCTGTATTATTTTTCTGCTATTTTTTTCTTACAATAGGGGCGATATTTAATATTTACCTATATAATTTAAAAAGTGTTTTATGATATGCAATGTTAATATTATCTGGAAATAGAAAACATACATTTGACTAGGTATATACAATTTTCTTTGTGAAACATTGTTTACGGACCGATGTCCATTTTTGTTTTAAATTGCCTTAAGATCTTTTAAAAAAAAAAATTTAAAAAAATCGTCCTTAATTCGATTTGAAAACAATGTGTTTTTATAAATACTTACATAAAACAAATGAGATATTTCAATGCGCTTACCTTAAATTTCTTCTCCGACAAACATTTTCTCTAATATTTTGTTTGTTATTTGTAATTAACTTTACGTTTTTCCAAACTGTATTGCATTGTACTGTTTTTAATGTTTTTACATTTCAAGAACTTATTGAACTTATATCACTGATTATTTTTCGTTTACAAAATATGTCCACAAAATACAAAAGCCAGTAAAACACTTTGCATGCAACAAGCGATAATTTATCCGGAATATCAGCCTAATACCATGTTCACACCAACGTGATTTAGCCAAAGTGATTTATAAATCACGAAAGGCGTCTCCACCGAACTTTAAGTGTTTTAGTGTGACATTCACGTCAACTTTGACATTAGGTGACCAACTTTCAATTCCTATCGTAACTAATAAAGTGCAAAAAGAAAATTACTTACATCAAATTAAAAGTTAAAATGAGTTCAAATGCTTTCATTCATTTCCATCTATCACAAAAAAGGCAAAAATGATATACCTAAGCATTTTCAACCAGAAGAAATGTTCTTCGAAAAAAGCATAAAAAAAATTACGTTAATAATATTTATTTTGTGTGGATTTGCGATGACAGATACGTAATTAAAATTTAAACACGTATAAATCACGTAATTATAAATCACGAAAATGTTTGATAAATCACGTAATTTATGAGATGATTTAGCTAAATCAAGTTGATTTAGCTAAATCACGTTGGTGGGAACATGGTATAAGCCTAGTAACTATAAGGTAATTTGCACACTGTTTCTGGTTGCAGGCGGCTTCTATTTGATGGCTCCTATCAATCAGTATGGTATGCAAAACTTTACCTTAGAACTAAGCAAAGTTACGTATGTCCTTAGGTGGATACACATTTATTTGTATTTACGTTAAAATACATTAGGTCCTTAGGCAATTTATTATTACCTATGCCATGCATAAATAGTCCTATTGTTGGCTGATTTATGCCTGTCCAAAAAATTAAATACAAAAATATTTACCTAAGGCGTTTAAGACGTGTTGTTTTACAAAACATATTTCTCTGGGTGTACTACTCATTCATCTAAACGTATTTGTCCTGCCTATCTATAACATAAAGTAGAACTCTCTCTTTAAGCTTAGTACGCTGCTCGAGCTCAATTTTCGCTCCCATACAAAATGCTCTCCAAAACTGTAAGCTTTACATTTCACACTCCATCTGATGATTGGGAAAGTCGTGGGGAACATCTGAAAATTCGATGCACGTATACCAAATGAATGTACGTATACAAATAACCAAAATTCCAGAGCAAACATCGAAAAGTACAAAAATTCCAAAAATTTCTAGAAAAGCATTTGGCATTTTCCTTTTTTTTTTTAAACATTTTTTAAATGTAAGAAAATGCTCAGATGGCTCCTGAGACAACTGGGCACGTGGGAGTGTGCTGCTTTTAGTGCAAATTTATTGCAAGTGTTTTCCGAGGTTTGTCAAACAAAGCCGCACAGTGTAACTCGCCACCTATATTCAAAGCTTATTACGAGACATTTCGAAAAACATGGAAAGACAGACGTTAGCACATAGGTACACCAGCAAAACACCATTATATCCAATTCGGGAAACCTCCGAGCGATGTTTCATTGCGACAAAACGACAAAACATCCCCCACATCATCTTGATTATAACAGACAGATATAATTCGCCTGCGAATGACCTCAATCACTCAAGAGAAAAGATAGCTGTTCAAGGAACTCATAAATTCATGTTCTCAAAAAATGGTAAACAAGGCATTTAAAAATTATTAAATTCAATAAAAAAAAACATCGCGCAAAGAAATATCTAAAGATAATGCACTCGTACATTCGCTTGGTAATATTTTTTTATTTCTTTATTTCGCGCATAAATTTCTTTTTTTGAGTTGTCAAATCGAATATACCAGACATCCTCATACCCATGTCTTTATATTATTTTCCGGTGAATTGTCTACAAGGAGCGTCCGCAATTGCATCTTACCTTAACCCAGTTCCGATGGAAAATAAAAATGCCAAGTCCCCCCAGCACCGATAGATAAATTGCACAAAGTTTGTCAGGAAGAAGGTATATTTTTTCGTTCACTAATTGCAATTTCAGAAGTAGCTAGTCAATCGCATTTCTAGAATATTCAAGTTCTTGTTGTCATTCATTTGTCGTGTTTTTTTTTTTTTGAAAGGACTACGCTGACGAGTGGTGCTCGTCGTATGCAAATAAGCCCACCGCACGGAGGACTGGTAAATTTGTTGCGGACTTGGGAGAAAAGCGGACGTTACAAGAGCAAGTAGAAATAGCCAAGGAAGCGGGACAAATAAATGAAATTGAATTCAATTGAGTGATCAAAGGAATCGTTTCGAAAATTTGGATTTGGAATGGAGCAGGGGGAAACGGAACAGCAATCCACAGCTATTGATGAGATTTTTATTTTTTTTGTGTCAGTTGCCGTTTTTTTTCATAACCAATTTATTGTCAGTTCGTGATGTGGGTGAGAGAGTAGTTCAATTCATGTGAATGCGTGATTTTTGCCGACTCTGGCTGCAGGTAAATTATTCAAATTGCCGGGGATTTCCATGGAAATGATTTTATTTTTGTCAGCATCATCAGATGCGGTATAGATATTAAGCTTTGACCGACTGTTTTTGGATAGGTCGCCCTGGAGTGCCTATATAAGCGAATGGAGTAGGATTTATTTGAATAATACATTTTTGCATATTTATCTACTTTCCCGGTACATCGGACTTTTGAACACAAAATCGCAGTACCTACGGAAATATTTTTCGTTTTGATGTTTATATTGTCCTTGGTGACCAAGTTTGCGGCATCCATCAAATGCAACATGGATTGTTACGAACTTATAACCTCAAAACTAAAGATATATTTTGGAATAGGTTTTCTGTTTGGTTTTGAATCAATTTTCCAAAGAATCGGGGTTAAGAAGCTAAATGAAGGAACATAAATGACCTTGGCTGCATTTTTGACGGATTTTTTCTGATTTAGAATTATTATAGACACGATTTTGTACAGATTTACTTCATTATTGGTGTCATACTCGTACACCTATTTAAGGCTGATAACCCGAGGAAGACAAAACGTCTCAACTACCCAACCCATTCATATAGATCGATCCCAAGCTAGCTGCATCCAGACCCGATAATGGTGGTCTGATTCGAATATCTCTCGAAATCTATATATAGCTGCATCCAGTAGTAACATACATTTAGTTGACTAAGGCGCTCTTTAGCTGTTTTGCAAAAAACAGTCGAGCTACTCCGCGGTCGTGTTTTTTGATTTTGAAACCGCTTAACATCTGTTTAACTTGCAGAGTTCGTAGTTGAATATCCTCCTCTGCATTTCTTTAAAACAATCTGAGCCGAATACGAATCGATGAATCTTTCTCCTAAAACGTCGCCAAAGGTTTTCATTTACACGGTCAAAAAAGTCTATGCACCATTACTCGTTGAAAAAGTCGTTTAATAAGGGTTTCTTTAGCTTTAAGATGGTTTCACTTTTAAGCTGCCTTCTTAAAAACAGCAATTGATGTTATTCTAGAACCATCCTCCCACAGAAGGCTTTAAGACATTAAAATGTCCACAAAAAGGAATTAACCCCACTATATTATAACACTGCCCATAACCATCTTCCCGTTCTTCATTTCGTGCCACTGGATAACTCGTCGAGTTCTCCGGTAGTTGAACGGATTTTTCAAAAACAGCTCGACTGATGTTGAATTGTGAGTTTCTTACGAAGATAGAGGACAGCGGGAGACTTTGACGTTCAAGGTTCCGGTGGTATTTTTCCCGCCTTTATTGTAGCACCAAAATTGAGCCTTCACAAACGAACGAATAAGTCTAGGATGCTCAAACTTGCTATTTTGTTCTTCCTTTTTAGGTGGCTCTAAAGTTGGACCTCCACTGACAAGCTTCTGCAGTTAGCTCGGATCCTATACCTACCTCCCTCTAGTTGGTCGCTTTAGGTTCATTCGGATTTTGTTCTGTTTGTTTGCGGCACTAGCAGGTCGCCCATCGTAGTGTGCCTCTAGGTTAAACTGAAAGCCTCTAAATTCCGAATCCTTTTTGTTTATCCACTCTACAATTCGCCTAGGCGTCTTAATTTATTGACAAAGTCAGAGTCGCTGTACAACTCGCATGGTTAGTCATAAATGCTTCTCCTCCAAGGCCCGTCAACTTAAAAGGGACCGCGAATACCCAGTTTCAGCCCAGGGCTTTGTTGAATCCGACTCCACTAAAATTGGCATTCTTCAAAATTTGACATGGCTTTGTATGCATACACATAGTGCGGACATAGTGCTCTTCTCCGGGTCTGACAGAGGCTGAATATTTGCTCGGTTGTCGTTGTAGACTTACCGGGTCTATAATTGAACTAATCGTAGGAGCCAATCAAGTAGTTGACAAATAGTAACAAGCGTACTACGGCAGAGATGATTTCGTGGCACTATAAGAGGCGAAGTTTACACGGCGTCCGTGCTGGTAGACCTGGCAACCTGACCAACGACTTTCATCAGCCGTAGCCTACACCAAATCTCGGAAACGAAGTTGATGTAAGCTTTCCACCTACCTACTACCCACTGCTGTCGTGGGCTCGGCAAGTCGTCCAGGTACGCTGCCGTATCGATCCCTTCTTCATTATATGACTGGGGTGACGGAAGTTTAGACTTTGATCGTCCAGGTTGGATAACTCTTTCTTAATGCTCTTTGTCGTGCCGGAATACAGTCTGGAAAAAGTGTACCACCAACTAGGGATATACTACTAGTTCGCCTCTTCTGATGGTCTCTGTTTAAAAAGTCAACGGGCCTTATAATAGTTGTCAACCTTCATCTTAGGTATATATTTTGTAGGTCGCAATATACAATTTTATATGGAAAATTTCGCCATTGTAAGTTGGAAAAATTTCGTCTGAACGGCTTTTCTTCTTTAATAACCTGTTCCATTTCTTTTTCTACTTCTTATTCGAATTTACATCGCCATACGCATCAGCCCTTGAGAATGCTTTCAATTTCAGTATCGGAAAAAACCCAAAACATTTTCCACAGCTGTTAAAATACAATTTCTGGCAAAACAATTAAAAACCAATAACGTTATTACCGAGCACACAAATTTCTCAGCATGATGTCAATATTATTTGTCTCTTTTATGATCGATAAATTACTCATACTCCATCGCATCGCATCAGCGAACTGGTATAATGGCGCAAACCAAAACAAACTTTAAAAATAATTCCAAGACCGGAGCTAAAAATGGAAAGCCGACTAAAATTAAACATTTAACGGAAAAAATCGCGTAAAAATAGAAACTCGAATGCGAGCCACGGGCGAAGATAACTTACGGTATATTCAGCGATCCAGTTGTTGGCCGTGGCGTATATCGTATTGCTGACAGCGTGGGGGACAAAGCACAACAAAAAAAAAAACTTGATGTTTGCGAAGCGAGGCTTTATCATCGGCCGTCAGACCTTTTGTCATACGACTGCGAGGTGAGGATAAATTTATGATTATTCTGACAGCTTATGCTGTGCATTAACTGTCACGTCATTGTGCCGTGACGTAGAATGGCTTTCATTTAATCCCGATGGTGGACTTTTTCTTTAGAAGGGATATATTTGTTTAAGGCAGGCACAGTCATGCGGCTTAAATTGGCGTGGCTATGTGATTTTCAGTGGAATAATGCAAAAATACATTTTGTGTTTGACGTTTGCACTGCGGCTTATCGTGATGATCGGTCTTGAATTAAGAAACTTTGACGTCAAGTTGGTGGAACAGACTGTAGAGCAGAGCCTAAAGCTGTTAAAAATTGTGTACTAGAAGTTGATGGGTAAGTAGGAGTTTTGCCGTCGTCAACTACATATGGAGGGGTGGGTTTAAAAGTGACAGCTGCTAAGTGTAATTGCTATAAAGTGAATAGAAAAAGTCCTGCCTCCAACTTCTGTTGTGTATTCGATGTCTCTTAGAGAAGAGGTCTTTCTAATTGACAGCGATTTTGTTTTGTCTGCTTATAGTTGGTAGTCCCATACTCATACCGGAGGCATACTGAGCTGAGTTGAGAGAAAGGTCCGCTTCCAGAATTTTCCCTACCTTTTGGAAGTAGGACTACCCTTCAGTGCTTTCAAATTCTCTCCTAAGGACATTAAATAATTTCTCAGATAAGTCAGATCTTGATTGAGTATAGCGATTCTTTGGGTTTTATTTTGAGTACCAATTTTACGCCTTTCTGTCGTGTATCTTCTGACACGCTTTTAATTCTTCGCATGTTACAAACCGCTAAAATAATAATTATTTTTAGTATCGAGGCAAATTTTTCAAACTCACAATGGCAAAATTTTTCATTTTTCAACTGCAGGGACGGCCGAACTATGTAAGCCAGCGGAAGAAAAGAAGCGGTCTTATCTATATAAAACTGTTCCTAAAATGGTATGACTGATGAATGGAATCCAAGCATTGTTTTTCCGGTTCACCAGAAGGGCGATTCTTAAAGGTGTTACAACTATACATAGGCATGGGTGTGCCCAACACATCGAGTACAAAATCCTGCCCGCCGTACTGTGTGTCTGCCTGAAACCATATTTCTGTTCCTTTACTTTTATATCTTACGATTTTTTTACAAATTCTTTCGAATTTTTACAAAGTCTTTGAAAAATTTTACTCAACGCCGTTCCTTAACTCGAAAAATTCGTGGAAGATATCGTCATCAAGAGAGCAAGAGAATCTTACGAAGTTTTACTCAACAAATTTCTAAAGATCTTGGTGTAAGAATAGGAAAAGCTGTCAGTCCTGACAATGACAACTAACAGCTGATTTGATATTTGTTGTCTTATTGGGTGCATATTTCTTCTTTTCCTGTGTATTAAAATGATATCAAGAGGCGGCAAATATAATCGAATTGTCGCCTCAAGATCTTCCTCGCTGTAAGAGAGGACAATCTTCACCACGTTATATTTATTGCAGTGTCACTTTTTCCTCTTTTCGGAGGCTTGTAGTGTAGATCAATCAGAAAAAATTCTTCCACATACTCGGATTCATCAAAAAGAAGTTCGACTAATTCGGAATCACGTTCATCGCTAAGTAGATGAATCAACTAATTTTGTTAGTAAAATTCTTCGAGTTTATCAGATGATTTCACGATATTTCGTACCACATTTTAATTTTTCAATTATGTATCTGTCATTTTTCATAGATTACTACAATAACGTTCCCTTAATTGTTCGTACGTGTCTCTGAGAGAGAATTTATCCCCGCCACTGCCATTTTGACAGTCTTTTCCATTCTTACTACTAAACTTAAGGAGCAAACCTCATTTGTCAACAAACATCAATAAGTCTGACGGATCGTCATAACTACAGTGACCATCCGTTCATTATAATAATGAACAGTCTGTATTTGAAGACGATATTCATTATGAGTTTTTTTTTATACAAAAACAATTGAATGTTCTGTATGTCATTTAAATTTTTAAAAACAATTGTAAACATTAACAAAACCAAAATTCAATGAATAAAATGGTAATACTAAAGTACCATAACTTGCTGAACAAGCAAGTAATCTAGTACAAAAAAATGTGCTCCGTTTAAGCTTTTTTCTTAAACTGTTTTATTAAATGATAAATAAATTAACAATTGAAAAAATTGTTGGAAATTGTGTCATTTTCTAATGTTCATTGTTTAGAATTCTAAAATATGGTCACCTTAGTCATAATAGGCGGCAATCGATCGTTTTAACTGGGTATACGTAGTCTGCTTTCGCTACTAAAGCCTAGTCCTGCTCGCGCTAAATTTTAGCGTCCCTAGTCTCCACTTAATTTCTCCACACCAAAGATAAATGCTCTCTAAATTATTAAACATCATATAGATGGGACAAACACCATTTGTTTATGACAGTAAACGTTATTTTAATTATTCGCGTACATACAATTTTCGAATTTCAAACTTTAAAGACAATGCATTGTATGAATTTATCGCACAAATGTTTTCTGCGGTTACCTTTAACAAATTTCCAAAGTAAACACAACACAAATTGTTGCCTGTCCTTTTTATGTCAAAATTTATCTTCGATTTAATGTACCGGACATTTATTTCGCGAGCGTGGAGACTTGTCATCGGCCCATTTATAGGAAGTTAAGAATTAAGCGAGCGAACAGAAAATTGCTCTGCTAAATTTTATCTTTGTAATCATTTTTGTATGGGAGATCAAATTTAGCGCGAGCAGGATACTAAGCATAACTCTCAAAATAACATCACATCAGAAATTAACCGATAACACTAGTTTAGTCTGATAACTGATAACACTGACAGCTGTCTGTCTTGATGTGCTTCAGTTTTGATTAACTTAGATCGGTCACATGAGCAGCTGTTTCAGTTGACGTTTAAGCTTAGTATCCTCCTCGCGCTAAATTTTATCGTCCCTAGTCCCCACTTCGATTCTCTACACCAAAGATAAATGGTCGCTAAATCGCGTTTTTTTTTTTATCACGCCAACGTTCTCTGCGGTTTCCTCCACAAAATCGATAATAATCACCACACAAACTTTTTCCTCCTTTTTCTTCGGTCAATATTTATCTTCGATTTAATGTACCGGACATTTATTTCGCGAGCTAAATGAGTGGAGACTTGTCATCGGCTCATCTATATGAAGTTAAGAATTTAGCGAGCGAACACTGCTTTGCTAAACTGCCTCGCTAAATTTTATCTTTGTAGACATTTTTGTATGGGAGATAAATTTTAGCGCGAGCAGGATACTGAGCTTTATGAGAAGAGTAGCCGATGAATTTAGTCAAGAAATTCCTGACTGAGTATACTAAGTTGACAGTTCGCATATGTAGCCGACATAGTGAAGTTACAGATCAATCAAGTATTTAAGTTAAAGGTACATCTAGTCCAGACCAATCGAGTCGAATTTAGATAACTAGATTTTTGAACGTCCCAATTCACTGTTTATTTTTGACTTACGGAGGCAATTGAGTGGTAATGGTGCCGTGACATAAGGCCATGTGACATAAGACCATATCTCAAAATATGGCCTTATGACGCTTTCACAAAGTGTCGTAAAGCCATATTTCGAGGTATGGCTTCATGTCGCTTTCGAAAAGCGACATAAGACCATATTAATTTGAGACATAAGACCATATGTTTTTTTTTTTATTTTTTCAATAACAAAAACCCGTTTTAACCGTTGGAAATATGATTATGAATGATCCTGACCACTGGTAATTGCATGTAACAACTTTGCGCGCTTCTCATTCGTATATCGTGACTCAAACACAACGTGGTTCCTACGATGGAAAACTCTTCCGATTTAATTTACAGTTTCGAATATTGCGAAGGTCTTAGAAGAGGCAGTAACCTACTTTATATTCCGGAGATTAAGCATCTTTATAAATTTAAATACAACGCAAAATTATCGAAACGTTACGTATGCTACAATAAAACATGTAGTGCCAGTGCAGTTTTAGATTTTCTAAATCAGAATCTTGTCCGAATCCCTAAATCTAGTGCCACGCATAACCATACAACCAACGAAAATGTAAGGAAAAAAATGAAAGACATTTCTGATATAAAAATAGAGTGTGCAAATGTCTCACTTAAAAGAAGTGGCATTCGCGAAGTATTCAATGAAGTGTGTGCAAGGGATAATGAAAATCCTTCACAGGTAAGATAACAAATATGTCGTTAAAATAGGTATTCATTTTAGGTATAAATATGTTTAAGTGCAACTTCTCTTAAAACCTGTTTCTAATATGCGGCTAATTTATAATTAGGATCCATTTGGTAAATTACGGAGGCAGCTCATCCGGATTCGGAATGAATCGTTTCCAAAAGCTCCCGTTAATGCGAAAGAGGTATCGGACCTATTTAAAACCGAAACTGTAATGGGTAGTTTTGGTATGTCGCGATATCAAAATGCGGAACCTTTTTATAGGAACACTGTCATTGAAAAAGGTTTTTGCTATACAGTGTTTTTATCGCCAACAATCGCAGCAGCCATTCAAAATTTACCTAAAGAATCCTCCCGAAACTATCTTTTGGATGGCACTTTCAGTGTTGTGCCATCTTGCGGTTATAAGCAACTACTGATTGTACATTTTTCACATAACAACCATGTAAGTTACCACTATTTTTTTGTGTTGTCTAATGTAATGTAATGTGTAATGTCTAATTTGAGAATCTAAGCTTCAGTTTTTGAGCATTAGATAAAGTAATAGTGAGAAAATTCGCGCGAATTTTTTCACTATTACTTTATCTAATGCTCAAAAACTGAAGCTTAGATTCTCAAATTAGACATTAGGTATATATAAAATTCGCGCGAATTTTTCACTATTACTTTATCTAATGCTCAAAATATATATATCTAATTGGAAAATCTAAGCTTCAGTTTTCTAACATTATTACTTTATCTTATATTTAGATTTAGGTATTTAGATTTTGAGCATTAGATAAAGTACCCAATAGTCAGAAATTCGCGTGAACGGTATGGTATGATATTTCACTTGCAGGTTTTCCCTTTTATTTACGTACTAATGAGTCATAGGTCGGAGGCCGCTTATCTTCATGTATTTCAATACATTGAAGCCAATTTGTTCAAATTTGAACCAAATTCGTTTGTAACGGATTACGAAAAGGCAATGAGAAACAGCTTACAAAACGTTTTCCCAAGGGTAAAGTGTACAACGTGCTGGTTTCACTTTTGTCAAGCTGTTAGGAAAAAAGCATCAAAGTTACCAGCGTTTGTGACTTCTTTGCATAAAAACAAAGAAGCGAATAGACTATTCCGCAAGTTTTTAATTCTTCCGCTCATGAGACCTGAAGATATACAGTCAGCTTTTGAGTTTCTGAATGGAGAAGCAAATGGCGCACCATTTAAAAAAAATGGGGAAAGCATTTTTAAGGACTTTCTGATTTATTTCAATAGACAATGGATGGAGAGGGTAAATATTTTTTTTTGGTTTCCTAAGGGAAATACTTTCTATACTAATACATATATCTATTACATATTTACTTCAGGAAACTCCTTTACTCTTCTCCGTGTTTAGTGCACCGATGAGAACTACAAGTGCACTTGAAGGCTTTAATAGCCATCTCAGCGGGAGGCTTTCCAAACACGGAAATTTCTTTAAGTTTCTTGATATTTTGTTGGACGAGGATCGAGTTAAATCGAGAGAATTTATAATGTCCTTAGATGGCACATATGACATCTTTGAACCTCCAAAAAAGAAATTTAAAGACAAAGGAGCTCAAATTGAAATAGCCCTGGGAAAACTAAGCAAAAAAATAATTTCCATCAACGATTTTCTCAACCAACTTACCAACGAACACAACAATCTGCTTACAGAAGAAGCTGCGAAATTAGATCACTGCCAGGAGCATGAAGAAGAACAAGGTGAAGATTCTTCTGAACATCAATATTTAAATGCAGATGAAGCACCAGTTCTTTGCGTTATTTGCTGCGAAAATACCCGCACCATTCTCTTGCAGCCATGTAATCACTTTAAATTGTGTTTAAATTGTTTTACAAAGCTGTCGGAGAACTATATAAAGAACAACAATGCAATTCTATGCCCAATTTGTAGACAAATTGTCGCAAATAGCACAACTATATTCTGTTAAGTGTTTAAACATTTTTTCTTTTCATCTGATTGAACATAATTGTATTTATAGAAAAATAAATATTTACAGTTCTTATAATAATTTTGAGCTTTTAAATCTTTGAATCCTTAATAATTTTGAGCTTTTAAAGATGACATTTTATCAGGTAAGGGTTAAAAATCCATTTGAAAGTGACATAAAGCCATAATGGTCTTATGTCGCTTTTCGAAAGCGACATGAAGCCATACCTCGAAATATGGCTTTACGACACTTTGTGAAAGCGTCATAAGGCCATATATTTGAGATATGGTCTTATGTCACATGGCCTTATGTCACGGCACCGGTAATGGTGCCGTGACATAAGGCCATGTGACATAAGACCATATCTCAAAATATGGCCTTATGACGCTTTCACAAAGTGTCGTAAAGCCATATTTCGAGGTATGGCTTCATGTCGCTTTCGAAAAGCGACATAAGACCATATTAATTTGAGACATAAGACCATATGTTTTTTTTTTTATTTTTTCAATAACAAAAACCCGTTTTAACCGTTGGAAATATGATTATGAATGATCCTGACCACTGGTAATTGCATGTAACAACTTTGCGCGCTTCTCATTCGTATATCGTGACTCAAACACAACGTGGTTCCTACGATGGAAAACTCTTCCGATTTAATTTACAGTTTCGAATATTGCGAAGGTCTTAGAAGAGGCAGTAACCTACTTTATATTCCGGAGATTAAGCATCTTTATAAATTTAAATACAACGCAAAATTATCGAAACGTTACGTATGCTACAATAAAACATGTAGTGCCAGTGCAGTTTTAGATTTTCTAAATCAGAATCTTGTCCGAATCCCTAAATCTAGTGCCACGCATAACCATACAACCAACGAAAATGTAAGGAAAAAAATGAAAGACATTTCTGATATAAAAATAGAGTGTGCAAATGTCTCACTTAAAAGAAGTGGCATTCGCGAAGTATTCAATGAAGTGTGTGCAAGGGATAATGAAAATCCTTCACAGGTAAGATAACAAATATGTCGTTAAAATAGGTATTCATTTTAGGTATAAATATGTTTAAGTGCAACTTCTCTTAAAACCTGTTTCTAATATGCGGCTAATTTATAATTAGGATCCATTTGGTAAATTACGGAGGCAGCTCATCCGGATTCGGAATGAATCGTTTCCAAAAGCTCCCGTTAATGCGAAAGAGGTATCGGACCTATTTAAAACCGAAACTGTAATGGGTAGTTTTGGTATGTCGCGATATCAAAATGCGGAACCTTTTTATAGGAACACTGTCATTGAAAAAGGTTTTTGCTATACAGTGTTTTTATCGCCAACAATCGCAGCAGCCATTCAAAATTTACCTAAAGAATCCTCCCGAAACTATCTTTTGGATGGCACTTTCAGTGTTGTGCCATCTTGCGGTTATAAGCAACTACTGATTGTACATTTTTCACATAACAACCATGTAAGTTACCACTATTTTTTTGTGTTGTCTAATGTAATGTAATGTGTAATGTCTAATTTGAGAATCTAAGCTTCAGTTTTTGAGCATTAGATAAAGTAATAGTGAGAAAATTCGCGCGAATTTTTTCACTATTACTTTATCTAATGCTCAAAAACTGAAGCTTAGATTCTCAAATTAGACATTAGGTATATATAAAATTCGCGCGAATTTTTCACTATTACTTTATCTAATGCTCAAAATATATATATCTAATTGGAAAATCTAAGCTTCAGTTTTCTAACATTATTACTTTATCTTATATTTAGATTTAGGTATTTAGATTTTGAGCATTAGATAAAGTACCCAATAGTCAGAAATTCGCGTGAACGGTATGGTATGATATTTCACTTGCAGGTTTTCCCTTTTATTTACGTACTAATGAGTCATAGGTCGGAGGCCGCTTATCTTCATGTATTTCAATACATTGAAGCCAATTTGTTCAAATTTGAACCAAATTCGTTTGTAACGGATTACGAAAAGGCAATGAGAAACAGCTTACAAAACGTTTTCCCAAGGGTAAAGTGTACAACGTGCTGGTTTCACTTTTGTCAAGCTGTTAGGAAAAAAGCATCAAAGTTACCAGCGTTTGTGACTTCTTTGCATAAAAACAAAGAAGCGAATAGACTATTCCGCAAGTTTTTAATTCTTCCGCTCATGAGACCTGAAGATATACAGTCAGCTTTTGAGTTTCTGAATGGAGAAGCAAATGGCGCACCATTTAAAAAAAATGGGGAAAGCATTTTTAAGGACTTTCTGATTTATTTCAATAGACAATGGATGGAGAGGGTAAATATTTTTTTTTGGTTTCCTAAGGGAAATACTTTCTATACTAATACATATATCTATTACATATTTACTTCAGGAAACTCCTTTACTCTTCTCCGTGTTTAGTGCACCGATGAGAACTACAAGTGCACTTGAAGGCTTTAATAGCCATCTCAGCGGGAGGCTTTCCAAACACGGAAATTTCTTTAAGTTTCTTGATATTTTGTTGGACGAGGATCGAGTTAAATCGAGAGAATTTATAATGTCCTTAGATGGCACATATGACATCTTTGAACCTCCAAAAAAGAAATTTAAAGACAAAGGAGCTCAAATTGAAATAGCCCTGGGAAAACTAAGCAAAAAAATAATTTCCATCAACGATTTTCTCAACCAACTTACCAACGAACACAACAATCTGCTTACAGAAGAAGCTGCGAAATTAGATCACTGCCAGGAGCATGAAGAAGAACAAGGTGAAGATTCTTCTGAACATCAATATTTAAATGCAGATGAAGCACCAGTTCTTTGCGTTATTTGCTGCGAAAATACCCGCACCATTCTCTTGCAGCCATGTAATCACTTTAAATTGTGTTTAAATTGTTTTACAAAGCTGTCGGAGAACTATATAAAGAACAACAATGCAATTCTATGCCCAATTTGTAGACAAATTGTCGCAAATAGCACAACTATATTCTGTTAAGTGTTTAAACATTTTTTCTTTTCATCTGATTGAACATAATTGTATTTATAGAAAAATAAATATTTACAGTTCTTATAATAATTTTGAGCTTTTAAATCTTTGAATCCTTAATAATTTTGAGCTTTTAAAGATGACATTTTATCAGGTAAGGGTTAAAAATCCATTTGAAAGTGACATAAAGCCATAATGGTCTTATGTCGCTTTTCGAAAGCGACATGAAGCCATACCTCGAAATATGGCTTTACGACACTTTGTGAAAGCGTCATAAGGCCATATATTTGAGATATGGTCTTATGTCACATGGCCTTATGTCACGGCACCAGTGGTAATGCCTTGTCAATAGACACTAAGCATACTCTACATGAGAATTGAGAACCTCGTCGTCCCAGTCCTGCCCTCTAGTTTAGTTACACGTGCAAAAAAAAAAAACACTTCCTCTATTAGAAAACTCCCCCCAGATCCAGCACATTATCATTTTGTTTCTATCCATCCGTTAATAAATTTCCAGACAATTCAGGCAACCACTTTTGTAATAATAAAAACTGAAGATCAACATTCATCCACTCCCAATACCTGGCTGAAACTTTATTCATTTTTGCTTTGCCGTCCCTTCATTAAGACCAAGGATAGGGCGTAGAAACTCTTTTCGCCGACAAAAGAAAGCAATAAGCCATTCCACGCAGAATATCCTGCTGGATTCAGAATTCATGAAAAATAAACCAAAAAAAAGGATACCATCTCATAACACAAAATCCATTCTGCTCTGTTGTATAAAGTACAAACTCTGCCTTCAACTGGGAAACGGTAACAGTTCAATGGCTGTTGAATTAAACTTGTACATCAAACACTCGTCCGTCGTCCCTTTTGCGTCTTCCTTTTCATTTAATATTTCTATGCGGTGAATATGGCATGGATATGGATACTTTCACTGAGGGTGGTTGTAGCTTAAATATGCCGGCAGCCAATATTCCCGCCAGATAAGGTACGCAAAACGCAACTACCTCAACATTACACCAATGGCAGGGGGTTGTTTTTGTCGTCCTTCTTTTCGATGGCATTTTCGCCGACTTTCGTTGGAGCATGCTCCCTGCCGGCGCCGCCGGTTGTGTGAGCAAGCATGTGGATCGTATTGGTCTGATGTTGTGTGGAACCAAATTTTCTCTCTTTTCGGTTTTTCACAATGTTGTCGTTGTCGTTGCTGCCTATATCCTTATACGCCATGCCTGTACACGTGACTGTGCCTTGTGACGGCTCATGTCGTGTGGTTGTATTTTCCGTGAAACATAACTTTCGTCGTTCGATCAGCTGCTGGTCTACATCTAACAGCACTTGCCAGTTGCCACTTGGTGTTGGTAGGTAATGTGCAAGGTTCGTTCGAGCCAACAGCATTGGTGCGATTCGGTTCGTTCAGAAAGGACACCATGGTGAAAGTGGAAAAGGAAAAGGACTTTGCGTTTGGTAATCGAGTCAACGAAGAAAGTTGATACCTCAGCTGGACTTTCGCGAGCTACCAATACCAAACTAAACCAACCGAAGGCACATTCGAAACGGTATCCTCTTTGGGGTGCACAAGTCAAGCTAATTGGGAAAAGTTACGGTCGGGAATTTTTCAAAATTCAACATTCAGTCGACGACTTCTTCCCGAGGAAGATGCATCATCATGCGCAACGTTCTACAAAACCAACTGAACAGTAGTTCGGTTTTGATAAGTGACACAAAGTGCAAGGGGAATTAATCGAAAATTCCATTAAACAAAATTTAAAAAGTGCTCTCGTGCTAATGTTAGTTTTAAAC
The DNA here is from genome assembly GCA_916610125.1 of Cheilosia vulpina. Classification (NCBI taxonomy): domain Eukaryota; kingdom Metazoa; phylum Arthropoda; class Insecta; order Diptera; family Syrphidae; genus Cheilosia; species Cheilosia vulpina. The sequence goes on along the minus strand of OU744276.1, from coordinate 15,084,395 downwards.
TTGAGGAAAATTTATTATTTAATTTAAATATAAAATAAACTTGTGCGTGTCGAAATTTCTTTGTGTAGAGAGTAAAATAAATTGCATTCCAAGTGAAATGACAAAACCTTTGGCTGTTCCACTAGGATAACTTTTTGAGCTACTACCAGCACCAGGTAAGTTTACCTTCATAGAGCTCGTTTATGGCATATGTTGTTATCGCTGCAAATATTTGCGTTTAGGCTCTTCGGTGTATCTATGCTCATCGCACGTCGTCGGCGAATGTGTATATAGTGTAGGTATTTAAAGTAGATCTCGTTGCGGCAGAGTGTGTGATCCCATCAATTAGCTGCTTTTTAGAAAATCCCTCTGAAGTTGAGTAATTGTTTCGGGGTACTTTCATTATGGAGCTTAGTGTGGCACTTTGTAAAGGATATCATGGGTAGAGTTGACGCAAGCTTGCGGTGTGACACTTTTCGGTCGACGGTAACAGTATGAACATGAATTTACGATATCAAGGTGTGTGTGTGTGCAGAAAGGCGACATATTTTGTTTATTTTGTTCCGTGTGATTAATTAATGGCGGGTCATGTAAATTTCAGCGATGAAATAAAAGAGTGTTTAGTGAATTTTTTTTTGGGGACTCACTTTAAATGTGAGCGTTTGAGCTGAGTTTGTGCATGTAGATTTTATTCGGGAGATGTAAAATGTAAATTAATGAATAGAAGAGTAGAATGCAAAAGGAGTGTTTCTGTGATGCTAAAACTCTTACTTTAAGACTTCTTTTCAGACTTAGAGATTGATTACAATTGAACCACTGAGTAGAAAAAGGTACACATTCCACAGATTTGAGAAATTGAACTAAGAATGACAAAGTGTACATCTTTCTATAGTGCAACGGCTGAGTCAAGAAAAAAAAAGTTCCCATAGAAGTAGGCGCATAAAACGAATCGAAAAAATTTCGTTTAGTGCAAAAAGGAAAACATTACTCGAATATTTTCCTTTTTCTAGTCAACTTATGAAACAATCCGTTAGAATTTGAAATTTGAAAAATCGTTTATGTGGGATAGTAAACTTCAGTTTCTTATTCAGTGATTATAAACAGATGCAAATAGTCACATTCTATATTTAAAATAAAGTTTTTAATAAAAAGCATTTGCGTTCGATTTTTAACTAAATTAGTCGAAAAAGGAAAATATTCCAGCCTCTTTAACTACCATTATTGGGCTTACCGCTTTGGATTTTAACTTAAGGTTTTGGGATTGTGCTTCTTACTGTTAGCATTTAATTTGTTTCCTAGGAAGTTTTGGAAAATAACTTTTAGTTGCTATGATAAAAAGTTTTTTTTTTTTTGATTTGTCAGAGGCAAAGACACTTTGATCTCTGGAAAATGTACCTTTTTCTACTCAGTGGTTCAATTGACAGAAATAATCTCATAAATCCTTCCTTATCAAACCTTGTTTAAACAATATAAATATAATAAACCCAAATAGTTGAAGGAATCCCTTTTATATGCCTATACGCTTTCCAATAGTGGGTACCTGTTTGCCAGGTCTTTCCCCACATTTCTAGGTCACTCAAATGGAGTTGTTTAGAAAATTGAGGATTAGTTTTCGGATTTCATCCACTTTGGCAGTAGGTATCTAACAGCTTTTAGCTTATAGATTGAAAAAGGTTTGTTGGACCTATTTTCCAACACGCACTTCTAAAAGTGGTTGATCTGTCATCTTTAGTATGGGTCTCGACATTATTATTTTTTTACCGAAATCCTGCTGCGTTTCCTTCTAGAGCTCAATAAGCTGACAAGGATAGGTACAGTACTGGTACTTTTTTAAGACTAGCAGCTAAAAATCACTTGGCATACCTTTTATACGCTACAGTCCGGGGTGGATCTGCTCTGGGCCTACCAAGGTGGGCTCTAAATGCACTAAGTGAGTTTTACCTGTCAACCGACATCTAGGGTCCGCCAAATAACTTTTTTTTTGTTTGAAAATGCTATAAAAAAAACTACTGAATATTTTCTCAAATTTCTTTTTTTATTTGAAAGTACAATCCTTCCGGTTAATAATGGAAAATAATTTCATTCAAATGGCTGCCTCGGCTGGCCATGCAGTAGCCTACACGATCGGTCCAATTTTTAAGCACATTATCGATTGTGTGCAGCTGTATTTCACCAATGGCTTCACGAATATTGTCAATTGTCTCTGGCATGTCGGCGTAACACTTATCTTTTACGGCACCCCACAAATAATAGTCCAACGGTGTCAAATCGCAGTTCCGCGGTGGCCAAAGGACATCAGCTCTGCGTCTGATAATGCGATCTTCAAAAACAGGGCGCAAAACATCGAGTGTTGCTTCGGCTGTGTGGCACGTAGCGCTGTCCTGTTGAAACCAAATTTTGCCAATATCCTCCTCTACAATTTTTGTGAACAAAAATTCGTTCAACATGGCCCGATAACGATCGCCATTGACTGTAACGGCCACTCCTTGCTCATTTTCGAAGAAAAATGGCCCAATTATGCCTCTGGACCAAAATTTCAATTTTCTCGGGTGTACGCATTGTTTTTGGCTTTTCAAGCTTTGGTTTATCGATGAGGATGCCAGTTTCTTTCACTTTTTTCACAAGATAACGAACATACGGAGCTGACGGTGCTTCTCTTCTTCCAAAATCCGTACGCAATTTCCGCACACATTCTGCAACATTACCATGATTTTCAAAGTAATGTCGCAATATTTCCTAGCGTTGTTCCAGCGTATACACAACCATATTCGTTCAGCGGAAGGATAAAACTAATTATCTGTCAAATTAGAAATGAGCTAAGTGTTACCATTCGCGAAATAAGCACTAGTGGAAAAAAAAAAAATTAGATGGCGGACCCTTTACAAGTACACAGGACCACTAAAGATGTTTTTTTTTTTTAGAGCAAGTTGTCATTGTCTTAGACTGGGGGTAAAAGTAGAAAAATCTTAAGGCGTAGATAGAACTTTTGAATCACCAACTCTTTTTTTTTTTTATTGTGGGCCTGCCCGACGGCGAATGAAATTTTAACATAAAAAAATTCTCTAAAAAAAATGAGCTGATATCAATTTTTAATTTTTTTTAGGTACCTTAGGTATACAGTAATTTACATCACTATGGTTCGAAATATCCGCACATATGATTTGAGAACAGTCCACAAAAAATGAACATTCAGAAGCCACTACATCCAAAATTATGAACTGTTCAATGAGGTTTTCAATTACGGTGACCAAATTTTAGAATTCCAATAGAAAAAGACACAAATTTCAACAAAATATTTTCAATTATTGAAATAGATGACTTTTTTTGGAACTAGCTTACTTTCATGCTCTTGCAGCAAGTTAGGGAACGTTAGGATTTTGATTTTCATGGAATTGAGTTCATTTGGTGTCGTTTTTCAATTTACGGAAGCTCACAATTGCTAAATTTGTATGGAAAATAAAACCAGTGTGAACTACTTAAATTTTAAGTCGAAACTAACATTTTTTATTGGTAAGGAAAATTGAATATTAGTTTTCTTAATGTTATAGTTTTTAAGAATTTAAATGAAATACAGAACAAATAATAACAGCTTTTAAGATACAGAATATTTGTATGTTTTCGTATACAATAAACAACCTCTACAGAACTGTTCACTACTATAATAAACAGATAGTGACCTCATTTATAGTACGCTTATGGCATAGGTAATACATTTCAACTGGTAAAATACGCCCAGAATTCGCATTCGTCAACGGAGATTATTACTCTGCCATAGTTAGTGAATTTTTGTTTGGTGTGATTGCAACGAGATGGCGCTACGTGCCCTACGGCGATTGGAACTATTTTAAAAGCTTGAAAAGGCGCCATTTGATATTTTTGGATTATTTCCTATAAAGTTAAATAAAGTCGAAGGTTTACCAAAAACATGGGGGCGGAACGCCTTCGCATTACAGGCCACTCAATAATTGCAAAGTATTCATTTCTTGGTTTTATTCATAACTTGAAAATAACGTTAAATGGACGCAGGTTTACTATCAGAAATTTAAATCTTTAGAAACGTTGTCCTCGAAAACTTCACAAAAAAAAAAATGTAATAATTCTTACGGAAATCTATATGATTGGTGGTCATATGCCTGAAATCGTTTTTGAATATTAGTGTCATATATTTATCTAGGGTAACCATATTGAAGAACGAAAAAGCTGACTCTGTACATTTTTAGGGGGACAACTTTTACACTGGCAACCTTCTGTCCTCTTTTTCTATTTTGAATTTTATGGGTACAAAATCAAGGAGGACTATCCACGCAGGGTAAGGGGTAACCCTTGTCAAATTATAAAATTTGGAATAATAGAACAGATTCAAGTTCTATCAGGCGTAAAATACACATTTTTCGTATATATTTAATTCGGAAGACAACTTTCACGCGCAGAGAATAGATCATATAAATTTGGAAAAAGAATGGGTTCCATCACGGAGCTCGGTGGTACACCAATTTATTTTTGTATTTATTTACGTTCATGGTTTCTTCTATGCTCATCATTCGCGATATCTTTCTTTCTCTCTCCATCTCAATGAAACTAGCAAATTCGACATACATAAAACGGAGGTGGAATAGTTTTTACCCGACTAAACACGGGGAGGGTTATGTGTTTCGCTCGTATCCTAGGTCCGTTCCTACGTGACGCCCTGTAGCTTAAACGGCTTGACTGATTTTAAAGACTGAGGTGTCATTAGATTCGTATTCTTCTCAGGTATAGGTACTTGAATGAATCTTGTTCATATCTTTTTAACTCTTTCAGTCAGTCGGGTTTTTTTGGTTTTTTTTTAAATTAACATTTTTTATTGTTCTTATGACTTCAGTAGTGGTTTTGCATTTTACATCAGAAAATGACTGCAAACGGTAGGAAAACCGACTTCAATTGACTAAAAATTATTGAAGTCGAATGCAAATGATGGAAAATGTAAATGTAGTAAAATATTATAGAAAATAATTAAATTGATTTAAAAGAATGCGAGTGATTGCAAATGGTTTGAATGCAAACATTACAAATAACAACCTGACTAACGAAATGAAAGTGTCAGATTATAGAAATTGATCTACAAGGTTGAAAACGATTGAATAGAAATGCAATTAATTGTCTTATAGTGCGACACGAATCGCGAGATTTAGGGCAAGAGATTACAAATAAATCATGAGGTATATCCACAAAAAACAAAAAGTTCAATTTGACGTTTCACCTGATGTTGTCAACTACTGTCAAATCGAACAACCCAAAATTGTGATATTTGAAAAAAATTAATTAAAAATTCAAAAGTTGAAAGTAATAAAAACTGAGTTCCAAATGTGAATAAATACTTTCGCAGTTGACTGTAGATCAAAAATTGAATGCTCTCAGAAATAAATTCGGTTTTTCTTTTAATCACACAATGTCAAATAAAGCTCTTTTGACATCTCAAGCTGTGGAAAGTGTGTTCACAAACCGGACTGTACATGCCAACCCGGTTGATAAACGAGATTTATTTCTAATTTCCCTTTTCATGAGATTAATTTTTGTACGATAAATCCCGAGATTTATGCGGGACTTACAGAAAATTTTCTAAATCTCGTAGTTAAGCTCCGGTGCATACGTAGTACTAGCAGAGACAAATCATACTGAGACCCCCAACTCACAATCCTCTTGCAGTTGGCCCCCTCAATTTATTTTCAAATTCGCCATTTTGTTTTGCCACCCCATAAAAATATAGCTTGTAGGCACGTAACGGGAAATCGGCCGAAGTTGGTAGTCTCAGTATTGTCTCTGGTACTAGAATGCAAGTGATTGAAAATTTGTTATTTCAAAAAAACAGTGTTTAAAAAAGTTTGCAGACGAATGAAATGAAATCATTTGATTTCCGAAATTCTATATAAAAAAAGACATCTTAAGTCGGTCTTATCTAATAATCCAATTACCGTATGGAAAAATATATCAAATACAACAACCCTCGTGGAAACAACCAAGCGGTTTGTCACAAATTTTTCCGACTTTGCTCTCACACCAATTTTTTATGTTTTTTGTTTGTTTGTTATTCTAAGAAGGAGTAAGGGCGTGTTGTTTTTCTTGCCTAATATTTGCGTAAGTCTTCAAGGTTCAAGTCATAAATCTGAATATTTCACTTGGAACTTCTCATTTGTTTTCATTTTGTGTTTGTCTCTTAATCGAACTCATTCGTTACACATGTTCCATTTCTCGGATTTTTTCCTCTTCGGAAATGATCGGGGGAGAAATAAAACCAACGAAATCTACAAAAATACGTACCTTTAGTAAAAAAAACAAAAAAATTGTTGTATTGGTGATTTCCTGGAATGTTTAGCTTGAAAGGAGGACTCAATTTTGTATATTTTTTTCGTACGCCACAAAAGTCTTTTCATTTATGGGGACAGAGGAAATGTTCCATCCAATTATACAGGAGTGGAAAGGGATTTAGTAATAAAACTGATTTCATTGTTAATCGTAGGTAGGTAGACACAGACATTTGTTTGGATTCCAAATTCCTATAAATAGCTTCTTGTGGATCTGTAACTAGTGGTGGATACGTTGTATCCATGGATAACTATGATAGTAGCTATTTTAATTGGACAACTGCTGTTCTTGCAGGATGCAGGTTGTGTGCACGTGGTGTATATAAGTACACGTAGAAGTGTTCACTGAACTATATGTTGTGGTTATGGACGGAAGATAAAGTTTGGACTGCAGTTGAAGTCTGTCATTAAATATTGATGGAACAACATTGTTTACTTGTTGTATAAACCTTTGGTTGAAGATTATTGTTGGTCCAATAGGAAATCGCAAGCAAAAGTAGATTGTCAACCTTCATAACATTCAAATCAAACTGTGGTTTGACGACAACGGATCAGGATGAGAGCAAGCAAAAAATAGGTTTCATGCTCATAAATATGGAATCGAATTTTCGAACATATCCATTAGCTTACAATTTGCAGAAAAGCTACAAGCTCCTCTGTTGGCCATTAATTCCATAAAAATAGGTAATCGATTACCAAGACAATTTCAGTCTTTATCTACCTAAAGGACATTGAAATTACAGCAACAGTAGGAAAATAAAAAAAAATTCGATCTCCTTGTCGGGTAATTTGTTTCTCCTAACCAGAGTTATGTACATGATTGCCCCCAGGACTTGATATACTTATGTATATTTTCTTTGCATACATTGCATTGCATTGCACCTACTCGTAATTTTGATTCAGTTGCAGGCACTTAAAGTTGGTTTTTAATGTAGGTCCGAGAATATGAATTCAAGGAATACCTATGGCTTCACTTCAAGGGGTGCGATTTTTCGGAATTACTTGTACCTCTGTCGGTGGTAAGATCTCTGGAAGCGGAAAAATGGTGCTCAATTTGTGTTCAATTGTTAACCAATTTATTCTGGTTCTTAAAGGTTGTTGCCCAACAAGGAACACGGCTTCCTTGACCCGATTTCTCTGGAAACACCTGCGTGACTATATTGCCAATGACTGAGTAAATGGAATCAATCTTCCATTCTAAAATAGAAAATGAGATATATAAATAAAAATGTAGACATGAAATGAAGATAATATCCTCGAAGGTAATTAACAATTCAAAAGGCAAATGGATGACTTCTTTCTTGACCTATTTTTTTGTTGTGTTATTAACATCTTTGGTTTTGATTAGGTTGCTCGATTTTATCAGTGAAGAAATATGGTTAAGGTATTTTCTTGTTTGTCTTAAGAAAACTTTTGGTTTGCGATATTTTTTTCTGGCAAAATTAACTGTCCATACAGCTGTAAGGATGGACAGTTTTATGCCCTGTAAATTGGGTTCAATTTAATAAAGATTTCAGTGATAGTTTTGCGTCTCTCAGAGTTTATATAATTTCAAAACAAAATGGGCTCTAAGACTGAACCTACACAAATCCGCAGATTCAACTCCTCAATAAAAGCTCAGTTAGCCTCTTTCAAATCTTCCCGAAAAATACGCCTTAAACCGATTCTAAATAGAACAATCTTATCGAAAAGAATATTTTGGTTTACCATCTAAAAAGCAAGTAATCAACGCTACTACTTAACGACATAAAAATGACTGCAACAAGTCAGTTAATACTTTTCCAGAATCTTTATCCGATATGGCGTGGCTCCTCTGAGAGTGTTTTTAGCACTATAAAAAGTTTTTCGGAATAGGTGGCGTTTTCCAAACTTATTAAAGACAAACATTTTCTTTTAAAAGATATAAGATAAAAGAAATTAAATTTATAGGCACATATTGCAGGCATACTCGTAGTTGCAGAATCACGCAGAAAGATGTACATCAGCTGTGGAAGGCACTCTTCAAAATGTGGGCGGGTTTGGCTAAAGGGCTAAAGGGTGCCACACTTCTTTAAATCAAATCAAATCAAATCTGATTTTTTTAAATGAATGTATCTATATAACTAATTCAAAGAGATTTGAAAATGTTTGTGGGACTGATGAATAGGGGCGTGGCACCTCCAACACAAAAAGCCCCTGAAAGCATAAAATAAATATGTGCTTTGGAAATTTTTATCACCAGAGATGGAAAACAAATTTCAAAATATGCGCGGAATTTAAGAACAAGGCGTGGCACCTTCTATACAATAAAGTACATACTCTTAAAACTCTGAATTGTACCTTTATCCTTGAAATTTGGTAAATAAACGTGTATCGCTTAAGAAAGTTTTGCTTGCATTTTTGACGCAGTTAAACAAAATTCTAGACCAAGCTACATTCACCAATCCTCTTCAGTAAGTTCGGTACTTATCTCTTAAACAATTGTCTTTAGTTGCCTCAGTTATTTTTTTTTGTCTCCTTTGAATGTTAAAGACTCTTCTGTTCTACCCAATTTAAACGGCCTTTTCGAATTTTCGAACCAGAAGTTCTCTTCATCTTAAATTATATCAGTTAATATTTACGCAAAGTTAAAAAACTGAATGATCATCCCACCCGAATCAGCGGCGTCCCATTACGGAGAGTTTCCCGCTCTCGACACATTTGGTTTTTCATTTCTACCCCCAAAGCTAAGCAACAGTTAAATCTCATTAAATCCCCAACAATACACTCCGATGAACTCGTAAATTCCGAATTCCTTTATCCACCCAACCCTACAAGTTCCAACGGGCTGGGGGCTACCCATTCAAATCCATTTAACCCTCCGTCAACTGGATTCTAATTTTGATTCACAGATCCATCATCAGCGTTAGCCCAGATAAACGTCAACACAGGATTACCTGACAGACGCGTATTCCTTTGATCTCATTTATGTAATGCCACAAATCTGACATTCACATTCAGACATTCGCCGGCTGCCGCTACCCGAATCCAATAACGACATTCACACCGGCATAGCCTGGCTTTTACATGACGACGCACCCCTCTTTGAATACAAAATGCAAAACGCGACGTGCAGTAAAGACGAATGCCAAACGCAGCCGGTGGCGGCAGCGGCTCGGCGTCTTCCTTGTCGCCAGCATAATCGTTATACCGACCAGTGACAGAAAACAGAATCCTTTTTCCACACTTTCCTCCTTCCTATCTTCGGTGTGAATTCTAAAATTGAATCACTTGACACCCAGAAGGCGAACTATACACCCACACACATATATTGTAGGTGTTTGCGCCCAGCGCATAACAAGGACACCTCCGAAAGGATTCCCCAATTTATTCTCCCTCAGTATGTGGTGGCAGTATGCTAACGCTCGTAAAACGCTACAGGTAACACAGAATGTGATTAACATTTTGTACTTGCATGTCACATCGTACGGAATTTTATGTGAGATTCTGTAAAATTTCACTATATGGAGGTCCTTTTTCAGCTGTCTCTCCTTGTGTTATTTTACAAACGAGAAATTGCGTTCTACTTTGTAATTACATGTTTGACTAACAGGAAAACTTCCAACACTACATCAAATTACTGTTATTAGTCGGGTTGGTGGGAGGGCACCATTGCTATAGTGCGTGTCCTTTGGCCGTACAAATTAAGCTAACCGGGCCTAATTGAATTTGTTGGAAATTGTATCGCTCAGATGGGCTTTAAGAATTTATTGTAAGCATATCCCAACAACGTCGATTATGTTTTAAGCGACTGAATCGAATTCGTTTTCCATTCGAGTGACAGTGGGTAGCTGAGTGGGTTGGTGGCTTTAATACCGAAGGAGGGTGTGTTGTTTTCGTTGGATTCGAATAGCTTTTATGTGACAAGTTTTTAAAGAGTTATTAACAGACAGAGAAATCCTGCGAAGAGTTCTTGGGGGACTTAGGCATTCAATTCACAATAAAGATGAACTGAAGGACTCCTCAAAAAAGTCACTTTCATAACTGGTTTGCTATCGAGATATAAATCCTTCACCTTGAGAGAGGTTGCTCGAGATTGACGCTCTTAATAGATCTGATAGAGGACGAGAGGAGATTCAATAAAGCTGAGTATAAGTGTAAGTATTTTTAAGTGTCAAATAGTGTGCTTGTTTTTGACACGATCCCCTAGTAAACTGCGACACTTAGGATGCAAAAACTTCTTTGGTGATATATCCACAGAAGGATGTGAACGATTTCGACCCTACTCAGAAATAAGATATGTCCTTTTGAAAATGACCTTTACGCTTGGCGCGTACATTCGTTTTCCGTAGCACAACTAATTGGTTACATAAATTAAGGCACAAGAGTCTAAATTCTAAAGACGCTTTTAAGCCTTGCTTTCAAACCTAGCTAGGTTTCCTGATACTATTTTTAATTTTTGTTTCAGATTTCTGAACTTTCAGTGACAATTCAGTGACATTTTATTTGATAAACTAAAAGGCTTTTCCATGACTAACAACAGAACTAAGGTTAAGGCTCAAACTTATTCTACTTTCACCGAACTAATAGCAGTGCGAAAAGGAATGGTCATAACGAAGTCATGATGTCACATTTTGAATACAACTACATATTTCGACCTACATAGCTCCTTTAAGCTCCTAATGGAATAAAATCGCTTACTTTCGAATTGCTTTTAAAGACCGGAACGCATCGCAAACTTTTTTTAGAATAAATCTCATTCAGAAAAGGTGCCTTTCGAAAAACACAAAATAACGTCTTAAGGCAAGCTTCCTTCGGTGGCTCACATTCCGGCACCGTTCTACACATCGGAGAGTATAACGATCGTACAAATTTTAGGTTCCCTCCAAGCTTTCTTTTAAGGTTCGTATCCCGAAAAAAAATTAAATTCCAACTTAAGTTTTTTTTTCACTGCGCCACCTCCCACGAACGTCTGACAAACTTCAGTACAAACTGTTTTGAAGGAGCTTCTTAATTAGCCGTTTCGGCATAAAATTGTAGATCCCTTCCATTTGTTCCAAAAATGAAAAACTCACACAAAACGAATTGTTGTGAGAAGATAGGCCTAGGGTCCCTACGGACCCGTTGCGCCAACTGTTTAGTTATTATATCTAAGCTTTCTTTTAAAATCAAGACTCACCCATTTAAAGCCTCCAGGAAATGGGTAGGAAACTTATGTTCGACAAACTTAAGATGTCAGAAATTTCACAACTCTAACTACGAACTATAATTTTTTTCAAGCTTAAATGTGATGGCTGTTGTTGGACTGTAATTGAAAAAAAAAATTGCGGCCTTTCTTTTTCGACTGTCAAAAATACTATTAAAGTTTCTAAAATTGCGAATTTGTTACTCCTTCGAAAAGATATCGTTGGGCGGATTGCGGAGAAATTTTGTATGTGGATGACAACTTATGTCAAAAAGCTTATAGGTGGCCATTTATTCTAAAATTCATCCCCCAGTGTTAAGGAAAATCAAATTTCAATGAGTTAGTTTTTTTGAACACTAAAAATGTCATATAATTAAGAGATGTAGTGAGTATGTTCGAGGGCTTGGGGTACGTTGAACTGTTATAAAAATATAATACCCAAAAATATGAAAAAGTCCGGTAAACCAAGGACGGGAATGAACTGATATTCCTGCCCTATGCCGCAAAAGTATGAACGTGATCAAGAGGCGCTTAAAAAACGAACAGAATTGCGTTTCGCTGAAAGTTTAACTGGAATGAGAATCAAAGACCGACAAATAAGAAAAACTCCGGTAAACCAAGGACGCGAATGAATTGATTTTTCTGCCCTTTGCCCGAGAAGTATGAACCTGATCAATGGCGCTTAAAAAACGAACACAATTGCGTTTGGCTGAAAGCTGTTTGTGCGACTATTAATGCAGTTCTTCAAGTTTAAAAGTAAAATTCCAATTAAAAACCAAACAGGTTGTACCGAAAAATAAATCAAATCACGAATATTCGGATTCATTTAACCTTAAAGGGGCAATTCGGTTAAAAGGAGCTTCAACCTCAACCGGGCGTTTAGAACTAAAGACAGCAGCCATAGATTGAGCTGGCATGTTGGTTTGGTAGGTTGAGTCGTCACCAGCGTTGCCAACCAATTTTGACGAAAAATTGCGATTGATGTGACGAGTATGTGCCGCTTTAGCCTAATTTTGCGGACGTTTACAGAGCTCATGGAATCGAGTGCGAAATATTCGCGCCTTATGAAGAACTGCTAGATTTGGAGGACAAAACCTTGAACCTGAGACTAGGATATTTCGAGGGCTCCTCGTAACGCACCAAGTTCAGCGCCTCCATTCTGCATCTGTACTACAAATGTTCACATTAAATGAAGCAAAATCGTGTGTCTACAAAAAAAGCGCCATCCAAGGACCGAATATCATCAACCCCTATTCTAATTCCCAGCACGTCCGAGTTATATCCCCAATTAGTTTCATAAAGCGACAAACTTGAATTTCGATCTAACACCACTGACCATTAGAGGTGCATTTTGATGCCTACATGAGGTCATCAATTGACAGTAAATCGCCAATAGTTCAATGAGCACTTAATGACGATGTTACTTATCGAACCGAATGTTGCAAAAGCGACATCAAGAAAACGGTTGAAATAAATTGTTTACAACCAGCCACGAGTACATCATTAGAGACACCGTCTCCTTTTATATCCAACCACGTTTATGCTGTGCCCCAAACAACGCTTTGCAGCGAAGAAGACTTCCGCCGCCATAACATTATGTATTTGTATTATGTCGCCAAGATAAGACGTCCTTTTTATGCCGAGCTGTTATTCTGTTCAATTTTGCCGACGACGACGTGGTAATGTAGCAGTTCGATGGCCGTTTAAGTGTAAACCACAATTGTAATGCCCAGGGATTTTAATTTAATGAAGATTGGTTTTCTCAAAGGATGCGTATGAAATGGCTGATAGAATGGTGAGACTTTTGTGCTTAGTTGGCTTAATGGTTGTAGACTAATTTATGTTTTCCGGCTGGTGATTTTGATGGCTGATCTGCAATGAAAGATTTGAATTGACTCTTTGGTCAGTCTGGAAGGACATAAATTTGAAATTGGTTTCTGAAATTTTCACTTGCATTGCAGGCGGGAGTTCAAAAACTTTTTCCGTCTTAAAAAAGAAACTGGACTGGCGAAGGAGCCACTTTTCAGTCTTTCTTCAACAATTTTGGACAAGAAAGAAGAAACTGGATCCTATATCGTGGGTACCGCTTCATCGTTTGAACAATTTGCTCCAAATTTCAAGGCTTAATTGTGCCAAAGCTCTCCACAGACATGTTTTTTTTTATGGTTGGGTAAAGTGTAACAGGAATTGGGGAATGGAATGACAAGTGATCGAGCTTAAACCTTACGAACGATCTCGGAGAAGCTACCAATGAAAAAAAAATCACCAACTTTAAAACGAGCTTTTTATTTCGATAGCTGAAGTAAGCATTTTAAGGCGCATCAGCTGTACCTATACTTTTGGGCCCGACAGAATGATAAATCAGTGTAAAATGAAAGGATAAAGAGGTTGATATGGATCAGATCCTTATTTCCTTGTGCCCACATATGTATTTTTGTTTTTAAGTCGCTTCTAGTCCGGGCGTCAAAAATAAAGCTATTTATCACAGAAGGTTATTTCAGATATATTTTTTTACAACAAACCTTTTGATCCCAGAAAGGTAGGGCTATGTTACCTTTCACAACACAACAATAGTCTCTAGAATCTATTCACAAAGATCCAAAAAATTACAACTCCGGCCCAAGGCCTAGGCAACTCAAAAATCAACCAAGGCTTGACTACTGGCAGACCTCTTGTGAAACTACCGACAACTTTTTCAAACAAATCATCCGTTCGCTAAGATTTCCACAGTTGCGTCTTGCATATGTCAACATTATGTCGGCAACTTTCTAGTAACCAATTTATTGCTGAAAAATTGTTCTCATAGTAATATGTACTTTGAGAGGCGCAGTGTCTTTTGAAACTGGTGAGGTAGGTCCAGTGTTGCCATAAAAATATTTGGAAAAATCTTGGTTCACAACAATTTTTTTTTAAGTAGCAATAACAAAAAAAAAGGGCTGAATACGTGAATGGTAGAATACAACCAAAGCAAGTGCGCAAGAAATGTTGAAATTATTTTTTAAAAAAGAACAAAACGTATTATTGCGAATTTCTGCGATTTCTTTAGATTTCTGGCTGTTAAAAGTCTGCAGCTAGGCTGATAATCTGCAAGGTCTTAAGAAAAGGCAATTCCGCACAATATTTTATGCCTCATCTCTTATATGTAATCTCTGTTGACTCCTCGAAATGACCTTAGACTAAAGCCGACGATGGGCATGGTGCATTCGAGGTATGCGGAAACCAACCAAGCATTATTTTGTGTCTCGACAGTCCGTTGTAACAACCGTAAATAAAGAAACAACATAGAACTTCACAACAGATAGGCAAGCTGAGTCTTCTGCAGAGGCTGCTTACAAAATTTGTCGATGACAGATGCAAGTGCTTACTCGAATATGCTATTTATTTCTACAATCAGTCTATATCTGGCTCGAAGGACCATATTTGAGTATTGTTAAACATCTCCGTGGCAGCTGATATTACTCGCAACGTGCAAACAAACTGCACGCATTCTTCATAGCCTTCCAATCTACTTAAAATTCATAAGACAGCTCTGTGTAATTCCAACTGCGAAAACGGATAAACACGAGCTTCTTTCATTATATCCTCTAGGCGATAAACCATGAAAAATAAAATAAAATAAACCATCTGTTGACAGAAAACCGATTAATCTCTATATCCCCTGGGATGGTGTTGTATTGTGCCTTGCAAAACAGTTCGCAATGACTTCGGGTGAATAGCAGCGAAAAGAAAATTACATAAAAACCAAGTGCACAGGAAAAATGAAGAAGGACATAAATTAAATGTCACCACAGCGCTGTTTTAATTACATTTCTACTCCTAATGGAGGAGCCAATTTTTTCTTACACGCATCTGGCTTGTCTATGTATTGGTTTGGGAAAAATTCCTTGCGAAGAGATATTAAAGTGATTTTCACGACTCATCAATCCCCAAAAGGATTCCCCATCGACTTGATAGATTTGGGGGCAAAATTTCATGAACCCAACCACGTGCATGATTCGTGGTTTCCTTTTAAGGTTGCCAGAGCGTGTCTGCGTTTATACGGCAAGATATCGGAAAACCCTTAATCAAATGATTTAGTGGTTAAATCGGACGAAAAATTGAACAAAGGTTCTAATGGTGGCCACGTCAATGGTTATGCAACGATGATGTTTCGAAGTTGCTGCAAAATTGACCGGAAAATGGATAAAGTTTGCGTGTCAGCGATGGTCATACATATACATAGGTGGCTAATGGAAGGTGAAGGTGCAAACTCACAGGTCATGTCCTTGACCAATCGATATGGGTGTATATGTACTGGGAGTAGGAAGAATTTGCACCTCGGAAATACGTCACAAGGGAGAGCCCAAACAGTGCCCTATCTGTGTGAATAGTTTAATATCTCCTCGGAAATAAAGAACCGCCTTCTGAAGGCCTTACAATGACTTTTCTGATTTGAGGCGCTACAAGGAGGTGACTTAATTAAAATTAACTCTCACCAAAGCATTACAAAGGGAGAATAATCCGAAACGAAACCACCCCCGAGACTTATCCCCCATATAAGCCCAGCGACAAAGTTCACTTCATAATTTTACATTTCGGCCGCCTTTAACAGTTTGGGTAATCCTTAAAATTAATCTAACTAATTGCCCATCAATGCTGGAGAAGTTATTATCCATCAACTCAATCCAGCTATGTGAACAGAATCGATACCGACCAGACGTCCTTTTTCAATGTATATACCTGTAGAATAAATAATTATCTACATAAACATACACAATCCACCGGCAATCAGCTTTTGTGGGTGGCGTTTCACTACACCAAGCAAACAAAGCCTATAAATAATGACCACTGAAGTGAGTCTTGTGCTTTCATCAATTTATGAAAGAGATGACAAATTATGAATGGCGCCAGGTCTGGGCTATTAAAACCATTGACGCATAGGATGAGTGAAATTTAATCCCTAAATTGGTCTCATATTGGGAATTATGTATTTTATAGACTCGTACCCCTAGTACGAATCAAATTCAGCAAAATATTGTCGCACGATATTGCGAGGGGATTTTCTGATTATTTTCGGTCTAATATTTATGGTCAGGGAAGAGTTGGGTGGGTTACAAGTCCTTTATCACAAAAATAGTCTCAACCACTTGCCAATTGAACTGAGGAAATCACAGCTTACGAATGGACTAGGTACCTACTTCCGTGGTCTTCTAACAAATTTGATGCTTTTGATACAAAGAGCAACGTAACTTGTGCCAGAAATGAAAAGTGAATCTGTTGTAAGGAGGAGGTAGCCCAGAGTGTTGTCAGGGGACCTCGAAGTTTGCCCAGCTAAATGATATTATTTTGGTTCAGTACTCTTTTATTGAAATTTTCTATGAAAGTTTCGCATAAATGTGGCTGAATTTCATTAATACACCTCCCAATTTCCTCTTTCAAGGCGTTGGTGGTCGTGGGCTTGTTTGCATAGACCTTTGATTTCAAAAAACCCCAGAGAAAAAAGTCCAATGGCGTTGAATCGTAAGATCTGGATGGCCAATAAATCTGATCGCAAAACGGCCGATCACACGATTAGGAAATGACACGTGCAGTAATTGAATTGTTTCTCTGGCTGTTTGGCATGTGGCACCATCATATCTTGTAATTTAGCACTAAAAACTGGTTTATCATGTCGTCACGATAACGAACACCATTAATTGTTACTGCCTGATCAGCCGCATTTTCGAAGAAGAATGGTCCGATAATGCCTCTAGCCCAAAATCTGCACCACATACCTACGCGTTGGGAGTTCATTTGTTTGTAAACAATAACTCTTGGGTTTGCCACAATTTTGACGATTATCGAAGCCATCAAGATGAAAATGTGCTTCATCACTGAAGATGATTAGATATGTACGAAAATAGCGGACTGTAGATGACAAACCTTCATTATTTTTAAAATATTGCTCAAAAAATGAAAATGTGTTGTTCTTTTGTATAGCGCTCCATTTTTACTAACCGCGAACTGTCATCTGTCACATTGTTATCTTTTTTTTCCGTTGGCATCACTGTATTAAATGGCGCAAAATTAAAATTTCGCTTGAATTATTTGATACCCTTTATTAGTGCCCGTCAACAGCAAATTTACCTCCAAAAGAGAGACTGCAAGGTTATGGGTCGTTACACAGGATGATTGCTAAAATTTACTTCGAACTCAGGGTTTCTGGGGTATAGAAACTGAAAATGTGTCCAAAAATACCGCAATGGTATCACTTCCCTGTGGAAAACCTGCATCTAGACCTGCAAAGTGAGGATCTTTAATTTTTAGAATAAATTTCGACAAAATTTGTATCCGGTAGTCCTTCGTAATTTTGTGGTAACTATAGCCAGATTTACGGTTTATTTTTTGGTCGAAAAGGGGATTTTTATTTTTTTTTAAATTCTTAATTGAATTCTTTTTAAATTTTTATTTAATTTGTTTCTATTTCACAATCATTTAATTAAAATTTCAGCATGGCAATCGAGGTTAAAAAAAATATTTGGCATTTTAAAATGCTTTTAAATAATCGATCCTTCAAAACAATTTTTACTATTTTTGTTTACAAAACAAGTTTTTCAACAATGGCTAATGTCAGTTTCATTAGGAAAAAGTTGAAGTTATTTGTAATAGTTACTTAAATACTTTTTCAGATTTAAACACCAAGCTCATCTGTCAATTTTATATACAACAATTTCATCATAATTGCGTAAAGGCTGTTGTGAATCTCTCAAGATTGTTTCAAAATGTAACATGCGATGACATTTGCGTTGGATTTATTATTTGAATGCACTTTTGCATTCGGAAAACCAAGGTTCATTTCGCGTTTCAAGTTCGAAATTCCTACTTTTAAAACGTACATAAAAATACGTTAAAAATAAAAAGTGAAAAATTTTTTTTTTTTTTTGAAAAAAAGATTCTTTAAATGTGTCTGTGTGGTCTGGCAACGCTGAATATAGCAGACCGTTTCCTGGAGTAAATTACTGGTAAATTCGTCGTATAGGCTAATAGACCATAGAATTCAAACTGTGCTTGCAAAATGTACATAGACTTCGATGGCACGCACCATGCTCGCAAATTTCAGACCGCAAGCAGAACGGTACTGAAAATTTTCAGAACATGACATGGTAACAATAAACTGAAGCCGCAAAAAATATGTAAGCGTACTTGCGACTTCAGACCAAACTTCAAATCGACTCTGGAGGCAGATTGACCGCTGCACAAGACCCAATGTGAAAAACAGGGCCATTTTGAAGCTATTCTGAAAATTTTTGAAGTTTTTCACATTATTTAAGAAGCATTGGCTCGCTTAACACTATAATAGTGTTGGTATTGACAACCTGGGCTATATAAAAAAACAGCAATTGAAATAATTTTGAAGACATTCTACAACTACAAAAACGACCAAAATATCAAAAAATTGTGTCAGGCTCTCAAAAAAAAGTGTCAAATAGGAACTTTGGTCACACAGCGTCTGTGAAAAACAAATGCAAAAACCTTTGTCAAGTTATCATGATAAAGATTAAGGCTTCCGAATAAAATCAGAACCGTTCTGGCTTCAACAATATCATACATAGGTACCTCATTTAGGCAATCACTGTCAGTGTTTTTCTCATCGAGAGTCACTTAAAACTGACATCCACCGCGCGGCAAAGTTCCTCTGCTGTGTGACAGACGTCATGTTGACGTTACCGCCCCCTACCAAAATCGTAGCAAACCTGCCATAAATTTTGAGTTATAATGACGGACCATTCATTAGCCGGCTCCACATTTGAATACGGCAGTATACCTAACCACACTAGGCCTAACTAAATCCGATAAGTGTTTATTTCACTGTAAGAGACAGGGTGTTTTGGATACAGAACGATAAATGTGAATACTTCACAGAAAAAAAATAGTACAATAAAAAATCTGTCAGTCTCAAAATTTGGCCCTAACCGAGAGAGATTGCTGTTTGGTTAATAAATATATATGAATTTTAACACGTAGTCTCTGTCGAAAAAAAAGGATTATTCATTTTTAAAAACTACCGAGATAAAAATACACACGTTATCAGTTGTTATCAACCAATTGTCTCGGTTAATGTCCTCCAAACAGTTTTATTTTGTTTTTTAAGACCGCGAAAATTTGGAGGAAAAATTGATAATACAGTTATTTTTAACCGAGTTTTCTTAAACAAGTTGACTCGGTTATTTTTAATCCACTAAGTCTGTAGGACCTATATTAACAGTAATACTCAGTAGTTTTTAACCGAAAGTTGGTTGATTTAAAAAAAAAAAAAGAGATTTTTCTGCGTGTGCTGCGTGTGTTATCGAGAGAAAAATATGTTTTATGCCAAATAGCCTGAACAATGAAAGATTGGAAAGAAAATCTTCTATCAGGGTCAGTTGACCTCCACGCCGTGGAGCAATCCAAACCCGAAAACCTTACGTCATTTTGAACAGTAAAATATGACATCTGATGTTCAACGTGGCTGGAAAAGTACGACTTCCCAATATGATTCACAGGAATTTTGGGAAATCAGTAACACCTCAAAACCAAATATCGAATAAGAGCTATTTCGGAGAACACCACTTAACACACAACCGGATTCCTTATTAAGTTAGTGACTCTTAGCAATTCTAAGAAGACCAAAACAAACAAAAGTTAATGACATATCCAAGTAAACACAGGGTCTTATCGACAAACGAACATGTGGAAACGTTTGGTAGACCCCGTGTCGGACAACATTCCTGTCAATGGGGCAAACAAAATTGTGTGCACAGCAAAAAGCTGACGTCCTCTCAAGTGGGCATACCTCACGCAACAGCGGAGCCCAACTTGGCTCCAGAATATTACAAAATCCAATAAACTGCCTCTCGTATAGGTATACTATACGTATAATTCTCTATACCCAATAAATCATTGAACCATTGAAAAGCAAGAAAATACGACCTAGCCCTTATTGCATTTGGCACACGCAATCAATGGGTTACCCCTACGAGTGTCCTTGCCAAGAGAGCATGGCCATACAACTGCATATGTGCTTAGGAGTTAAGAGGTCACCGGCCTAATGTTTATTGTCCTCGTGTGCCGTCGTCCACTGGCCGCAATTTTTCCGCCACTCTAATTCAACAAGTGCTTTTTCTTTGAATATCACATACAAAGACATTAAGTATAAGGTATACGCAAGGAGAAGGACAATAAAAGTGCTGCTTTCATGTTCATTATAAAGTACTGCTCCCGGGTCGTATTCCGTATTTATTCAGTTGAATAACAGATGAGTGGGAAGTGGAATAGAAAAATGTTCTTCTAATTATTACAGCAAGGATGACACCTTTTAGATTTACATTTGCACGCGCTTCCTTCAACTTTATTACCCTCCCATAAAACTGAGTGAGGCGTACCCGTAATTTGCGGTCGACACGCGATAGAAAGAAATGGAATCGATGAACTTACCATAACACCGAGGCTGCTCCACTGCCATGTATATCAATTATCCTGCTACAACAATTTATGACTATACTTATCTAGTCGGGACCTAGATCTGTCAGACGGCAGCGGGTCCAATCCATTTCATAAGTATATCTACGACAGATTCTAAACTGCGTTGTTCGACAATAACCGCACGTTAGCAACTTGATGGTTTTTAGCTTCCTTCAGCTCGTTTTTAATGGGATTTACCGCTAAATGCATTACTATTATAATGCAATTACATTTGCTGATTACGTAAGCCAAACAGAGGGAGACAGGACAGCAGTGTGCATCGCAGTGTAGGTTTGGGCTAAGGTTTGACTCAGTACTCACTCAGTACATGTGGGTTGCTTACGTAATCCGGTCGCAACAAGACAAGTGGGTTGTAGTTAAAATGACGTAGCTACCTAATTGTTTTTTAAAATGAACAACAGACCTGAGATTATGTCCGCCGAAATAAAGCACTTTTTCGTTTCGTTTCGATCAGAGTGTTTATAGTGGGACTCTATTTTCGGAGAGGATTTCTAAAAATTCTATTCCGAATTTTATCGTCCCAAAAGATTGAACAATTGGCGCCCAACGAGGAGCCTGACACTTTTGGCTTTCTGGAACTATGGCGAAGTGAAGGATTTAGATCTAAAGTTTGATTTTCGAATACCGGTGAATTATTTTAGAAAAGACAGGTTCCACATCGAACTTTTTTCTATCGTAAGGATCAGCCTATTTGCCTACTTAGGATACGGAAATTGTCTTTTATTAAGGTTATTTCTGAGAATCTTAAAACCCCCTGGATTTTTGCCGTAAATTTCTTTAAGAAAGCTCAGTTTTAGTCAACCTGACGTTAAGAAAAAAGAATGTTATTCCTTTTCTTTTCAAAAATACTCTTTTAAAGTGGGCGTGGCAAAAGCCATGACATGCTATTTTCAAATATTGATTTAAAAAACAAATTTAAAGCTTCAAAATTTCTTGATTAGTAAGGAATTGTGAGTGAATTAAAAGTCCTTGTAATTGTGGTATGGTCAATGAGCCCGTAAAGATCCTTGGATTCCCTAATATACCCCTTCATGCAAAAACTATTCTTACTGCCTTTAGTGCTGCAGCTTCGTCTAGTTCGGACAGTCATATCGGTTTAAAAACATCATCTGATCGAGCTTTGAAAGGTCGCTATTAATCAATATCTCCGTTTACAAAGGCGGTATAGCCTTGTAATCCATAATGGCTTGAAACTACGCCTCAGGATACCACCATACCCAACTTGGAGGTGAATATCAGGACAAGTATCAAGCCAGCATTATCGTAGACTAAAGATTTGGGCCCAATTTACTAGACTAACTGCACCAGCAGTTTATTTTTTTTGGTTCGTACCAAGCTGTCATTTGCTGTCAAAAAGCTTACCCAATTAAGTAAAGAGAACTGTAATACCTGACTAAAGTTACGCGATGAAGCGATGTATTCATTGAGCTGAATCCTTTGTGAGTACAACAGGACACGGTAGATATCAAGCTCTTTGTCGTACTTGGGTTTATTTAAAACCCTACTACTTTTGCCCCAATTCGTTGTGCATTAAAATATGCAACGTTTTTACTAGATTTTATTTAAAAAAAAACTACTTGACGTACGTAAACAAAATTGTATTCCACCGTGGGAAATAATTAATTTTAAGTGAATGTATAAATATGTAAAGTTTATCCTTTCGAATTCGGGAATACTTTTCCCAAAATCATTTTTCAACCTTATGTAAGTAAAATACAAATTCCTCATTTAGCTTTTTAGTCCTTAAATTGGGCTCTGCCACCGTCTCTGAAACCGTCTCCAGCCATTCCATACCATTCTTCGTTCGAGCATTGCCAGTTCTTCACTTTTAAATCTCCTCTGATAACTAAACAATTACTGTCCTTGTTAACCGTTCATTATAAGCGGACTCTGCTAAACTCTCAAGTTAACTCATGGGCACGACCTGAACCATCCTTCCCTACTTTCAAATCTAATTAAAATTATGTATATATAAATATCGGGTGAATTTCCTCCAAAATTGGGAAATAAAAGATCCCAGCCCAAGTGCGCAGTCCACACAAATTATTGGAAACTAATTAATTTGTATAGCTTTTCCTCAAGTAAGCTTACACCTATTTTCGGTTTATATTTCGATTTACCAGAATTAAATTTACATCCAATTAGGTACTCCCTTGGAAGGAGTTGGGTTTTTTTTCCTTAAACGATATGCTGCTTTCCTATCAATTTCAATCAATATGGAAACAATATCAAGTGGTAATTAAAACCCCAACCCCCAACAGCACCCTCCAGAGAGAATTGGGCGAAATTTTAAATAGCTACAGCGAATTTAATGGTGTGGATAATTTACGTGTACAATTTGAAATCTTCATAGAAAAGGACGTTAAAAGGTAGCACATTCTACGGAATGTGTGTTTGTACTTCAAGTCTAAATAAGTATTGAGTTTGGCGGAAAGCGTGTGACACGTTTGAACAATTCAAAACAACGGCCATTGAATTTGGCCAGAAGGAAGTTTTTGCAAGTTACGTGCGATCCAGTCGTACATATTCTTAGAATGCATAAGGATATAGATAAGGATATAAATGCCAAGACCCTAGTGCCAGCCTCAATCATTCGTTTGTGTCAGTTTTATCTTTATCGGACAAATAGAAGGGACAAACAGTTTTATTCCGAGACCGAATGGACCAATCTTTCTCAGAACAATTACTCTCGGTTGTTTGCCAGATGTTCACAAATGGTTTTGCAGTGAAAAATACCTTAAAGTGTAATTTGACTATTTTCGAATTGAACCGGTGGCCATAAAGCACAAAGGCCAATAATAATGTGCGATTTTAGACCTCGTCGAAAAACACAAACGTACACAAAGTACTCGTATAGGTTCATTTATGATTCCGTGTCTTTACCCTTTCATCGGGTGTGTGAAATTTGTTTCTGAAGTCCGTATGGCCTATAGCCTGCAATAATAAAAGTTGACAATCACGGCAAAATCCAGGAATATATTTTGGACTCTCATGGAAAGCGTACCTTACGAAAGCTTCTAAATAGTTACCATGTATTTTTCATATCCAGATTTTGTTACGTATTTCAACAAACTACCAAATTTACTTCCACAAATTTGTACTTGTAAATTACTACTACAAATTTGTACTGTAAAATTTGTAATACAATTTTTTATTTTAGAAATTACAAATTCGTAACGCACAAATTTAGGATTGGAGTGGGCAAATTGTTCTTAGTAATTTATTATTTTGGCGTTCTTAACTTGTGAGTGTTACATTTTAAAAGTAAAACACTCTGCCTGTGTATTTATAAAATTTTTTTTTTCAGTCGTGCGGGCGATCTGTAGTTTACCGTTTGCACTTAATTCATCTGCTGGCATCGACTATTTCATTCACTATTTTTTCACTAAAACTATTGTAGCAAAATAAGAAAACGAATATTACTGAACTCGGCCCACGACGAAGTTGTGGACATGTTCAGTCAAGTAAATTACATACAACCAACTTCAGGCTGGTAACGGCCATATTGAAAAAAGAAGAACAGAGACGTCAATCCGAAAAAGGCATGCGCAAAATAATTACATTAAATGGGTAATTATCCATTTTGAAAACGAATCAAACGAAGTTTTATTTAAATACTGAACTTATATTTACTATAAATAACTCAGACAAATAAATGAATAATCGGCCAACAATTTATTTTCCTTTCTTAAAACAATCATCATTTCGCTGCTGCTGTACTTTGTCACCGACTATTAGACCATTTTCAATAGGAAATAAAACTTGTAGGAATAAAACGTCAACTTTCACAAAATATTCTTAAGTACAGAAAAAAAAATTGTAAATTAATTCTGTGCTGTGAACCCTAAATTCACAAATTTGCAGTTTGTTAATTTTAACTATAAAAAATATCCTCTTCCGGAAAATAGTATTCTCATAAATTTTCATTACAACTACAAATTTGTAATACCCAAACTTTAGTGCAGCGGCGCAAATCAAAAACATTAAAAAACGTTTTAAATTACATTGGATTTCTGTATTTTTTTAATTGCTTATAAAGTCTGACATTCCGTAACAGTTTGCGAGAAAATGTAGAGATTCCAATCTTATTCAATTGTTGTTAGTATTAATGTTTTGTTTTTCATTAAAATAAAGAATTTAATTAATTTAAATTGAAACGTTTGCAATTATACAGACTAGTTTTGGTTGTGGTCTCCGGCCCTACCTTTTATAAATATGTTATATTTTACTATTCAATAAGTAATAAGTTTCATTGCATTTCTTTTAAAATAAATACAAAGAAAAGTGTTCGGAAACTTTTATGAAAAAATGTATATCGAAAAGTGTTTGTTTCTAAAGTAAAATCATTGAATCGAAAGAGTCACACATCCCAGATAGTGACTCACTCTGTTAATGCGATTGCCCAGTTAAAATTATTTATAGGTGAAGGTTCCTTTGTGAACTCGAATAATTTTCGTTCAACAGACAGTCTTAGTTCTTAGTTAAGCCACCTTGTTCCCATCTACTCGTTAAGAGTCGTTCCTTTTTTTGGACTCGTTACTTTCCAAACTGACCTATTAAATACAAAAAAATTAAATCAGTGATTTTTCATTAGCATTTTGAATCGATGTTAAATGTCAAATATTAAAAAAATAAGACCAACACGCATTTTGAACTCCTATATCACGCCTAAGACAAGATCGACAGAAAAGGGATTTTTTCCCAAAACCTCGGTGGTTCATTAGCTTGAGCAATATAAATCCTTAAACACATCGTTAGAGCCTTTCCTTCCTTTCTATCGAGCCTTACGCATTCAACAGATATTTTAATAATAAATAAGGCAACATCGGTATACCTCAGGGTTGCGTAGTTTCACTCATACTCTTTCGAAATGTTTGTAATCGATCATCCATTGCTTTGGGGATGTTTTCGTAACATTTCTTAAACTGCTCCAATTCTATTTCACTCTATTCGTAACAGAGTGTCAGACCTTAATTAGAAAACCAAGATTGAATTGAGCAGACTTAAAATTTTGTCTGCGTCACGCTGAAATCTCTTCTGAATGTTGCCATTCTATTTTTTTGTTTTTAATTCTAAATTTCTGCTTAATTTTAGTTAAAAAAAATATGTATGTCAACACGATTGGAAGACACTTTGACACTGCAAACTCATAAAGACATTCACTGAACTCGATTAAGACAATACCATATGTCAGTCGTACATACTTTACGGATTACTGAGGATAAAATACAAAGCCTAGGATAAGGTATACGCTTTCGTTTTATGTCCCTCGATATCTGAACTCCATTCTGCGTTCACAAAAGTTATCTAAAAAGTACCTCCTCCAGGCGCTTCACATTACATTTAATGTCGCATCCAGAATTCACACACCCATAAGCCCTTAAAGCCCCAATTAAGAGTGTGACCTTAATTATGCCAAAATTACTCACATCTCCCAAATCTGTCCGCAATGAATTTTTAAACTTTTTATTTTGGAATTTTTCAAACTCCAATTTACATTTTTAACACTAACTGTGGCACACATTGATGGACGACCAAATGATGACTCTTTATGCACCAAAAGACGTAGATTATCCTTTACTGCAGTTAAGTGCTTCCTTGTGGTAGCTATACCATCAACGTTGCATGCATTTATTCGCTGTGTTGATGTTGTAGGGTAAACATTTTCCCAAAAAACAATCGTAAACCGACATTTTATAACCCACTCATAAAGAGCATATGACAACAATGACGATGGCGAGGACTAACCGGCAATGACACACTTTGCTCGTAAATTATTGTCGTGTGAGGTTTTTCCTGTGCTCTACTGCGTCTTTCATGATTTTAGGTTTCCAACTGTATAACAAGGCGTGGGAGGCGTAAGGTTTTATGGATTTTGAAACAAAACAACTGGCATTACACATAATACATCAACCATTGAGTATTTTCAATCTCAAAATAGAACTGACTAGCTATTCCGCACCGACGAAGGTGGGAGTTATTTGTTCTTTGTTGCGCAACGTATAGTAAAATAAAAAGGATTTGTTGCGCTGCCGTAGTTTACGCTAACCGTGGCGTGGAAGAAATACTTTTTTTTTAACAGTGGTAAATATTTGATGGTGTAAGTACCTCCTTGTGCGGTCATTCGCACGAGCTGTGCTAAAAAAGGGATAGCAGAGGTTATTCTGTGGGGACTCATAAACAATGTAGTTTCCTTATAAAAATGAGAAAAATTATTTCCCGTGGATATATAGGTATAGCACACTATGAAAAGGTCACATTTAGCATAGTCTAGTTAGGCGATGTGATCTCATAGAGCTCAACACCAAGTAGATGACTTACAAGATTTTGCGTGACAGGATTCAGCTTGGAGCTCCAACAATTTATTACCCAAATGAAGAAAGATGCTAAATAGTTCAGCTGTTGGTAAGCTGAGCGTGGGGCTTAACATTAATGCGTCGGGTCCGTTGCGGCAACGTATTCGACTGACAGCTTGACAGAATACGCAGTGGCTTATGGAAGATGACGCATAAGCAGCGCACGTGACGGATGACACTTTTCCGTTTGTTGCACCCGTTGACACTCTTGACAGTAGTTGGTACGGCGTGAGAGGAAGCACCTTCATTGGTGGAAATATTGAGAGAATGAGAAAGACTGTCATCGGCTGTCAACGTATGCAACGGACTCTATCTCGTTCTGTCGATCCGTTGACGCGACGGAAGGAACGAATTCAAAGTCTGTACCCTTGAGTGGCGCTAAAGAAAGTCTGAAAAACATCCAAAAGTGTAATGACCGTAAGGAAGCTGTTATCTTCAGTTTATCGGATAAGACATAAATTTGTGTGTTTCTTCCATTTGTGATACAAATGAAAATGACACAGCAGATAGTCAGTGAAAGCATCACCGGCTGTGCTATATATGAGCAACTGTGAGTGGGACCACATTCTGTTTTTTATGCAGCAGTGACTGCTACTCCTCGTTTTTGCACTCTCGAAAGTGGGAACTTTGATTCAGTGTTGCCAGACTTTGAAGTCTGTGTCTTCCATTTTTTTTATCAGCAGATCAATTAGTTTTCTCCCTAAATTCAAAAATAGTTCTTCCACGCCTTCGTGAAATTTTCATTTATTTTCATATGAAAATATTAAAAAAATGTAAGTATGTAGTTTTAAAACAGTTATTATTAACAAGCTTAAAAACAATAATGTAACATCAAAATATTCATGTCATAAAATTATCAGGTAATTAAATTACATAAAAAGTTAAAATTTCCTTAAATAATTAAAAAAAAAAAAAAAAAAACTTATCAAAGGGCTTAATATTAAGTATAATACATTGTAAAAAATACATGTAAAAAAATTGACATATACATTGACCCATCGAACGTTTTCTTTTATATTAAGTATGAAAATTTCCTGTTGTGTAAACTTTTAAATTTTGTTGTAATGCACTTTAAACGAATTAAAGTTTCTTAGAGATTTTTGATTTTTTTAATCTTGTTTTCCCCATTTTCATTAAAAAAGCGCCAACACTGGACCACTGATTTAATTTGCCGGACTTTATAAACGAATTGCATAAAAAACTTGTTCTTTTTGCGAGACTGACTTATTTACTTACTTAAGGTGGCGCTACTGTCTGGGGTAGTCTTGGGTAGTAGTCTAGCCAGCTGTCTCCAGTTTGGCACGCTTAATTGGTTTAAATCTCCTTCCACTTGCGTGCGCCACCTGAGCCGCGGTCTTCTTCTTCGTCTACCGAGCGGGACGAACGCCATTTTAACTTTTTTTTTAAAAATGACATTACTCAGTGTCTCCCTGCTATCCTAAAAAAGCTTGATCTTAGTCTTGGTTAAAATAAAAGCCCTAATAGTGGCCTACCTTTCGACGAAGATAGGTAGGTCATCTCCGGATGACCCTTTATTTTGGAGCAGTCTACCCGCCTCCCGGTTGCCAAAACTTCTGTCTGGTTGATGTTGACGGCGTTGGGACGGCGGGGAATATATAGGACTTAGCAATGTCTATAGAACCTTGAGGATCAGGCTGTGCAACTGAGTGCTTTAAGTCCACAAGGCATTGCAAATATGTGCTGCCATCGGAAATCAGCAGTAAAAAAGTATTGTGAGCAATATACAACCTTGTGGACCTCCATTGTTTTATTAAACTTATTTTTGCCTACTTCTCTGCTGAGCCGTACCTAAAGTCAAGATATGCCTTTAATCAATACATTCAGTCAATCATACATTCAGAAAAGTAGCTTTTCGGTATTGAGGACCTTTTCGTTTTCTGGTCTTCCTCGCACAACCTCTTGCTCTTTGAACAATGTTTTCCAAAGCTTGTTTGGACTATGTTTCAGTCATCTTCCACCCATGCTTATTTTCCACATATAATTCCTATTTAAACCCACATGTGCCTGGTTGTCATGCTTTCTTCCAAGTCCCCACGTTGGGCGCCAGCCAATTCATAGCGAATTCAATCGTTTATTTGGAGTGTCATACTCCAAGAAAATGTACTGCACCCATCAAACATTCTCCTTAATTCTTCACCCAAATTTGTACGCCCCAACGCCTTTCACCGTCGCATATACTTTTAAAAGTTTTACAACTCACAAGTATGTCTGCGCGGTCTCGTCTCCTAATGTATTCACAAAACTTGTGTAAACTTATATCCTGACATGCAAATTCTCTCCATATCAGTCAGTGCATTCCTGTCGCCAGAGGTTTACTCAAAAAAAAACTTATCCCTCCCAGATAATTAACATATTTACTGAACTCATTAATATTGGATTAGTGAACTTAAATGACATTCTTTGGCACTACACTCGCAGTGAATATGCAAACAAGTAAACACCATGCACCAAGGACGTCTTAAAAGGTTTCCACGGCAAACAAAATTTGCATCCAAAAGAGTTCCCACCCGCACGGACCTCGTTATGTCATCCCTGTTGCTTTAGATGCAGCACCAGGCGCACAGGTCTATTATCGAATGCGTATCCCTTCTAGAAATTTCTTTATAATGCAAAACTACTCGTGAAATCCTTTTCTAAATCCCTGGGCCGTTAAGTTTTCCTTATTAATTCTTAGAGAACAACAAATTACGAACTTAAGCAGCCCCTCTGCGTGGCTCTGTGTACATGATATCAGCTTGCATCCTGTTTTTCTCAAACCACACGGTGTTGAGTTCAAAGCTGGCGCATCCTGTTTCCCTTGGCATATTGGATGCTTAGTTCAGGATGTTGCAGATGGACCCTTCCTCTTATTTCTAAGGTTTTTTCTACACCATTTTTTTTTATGTGGTCCAAAGGATAACGGATACTCTTTTCGTTGCGCAGCAAGTTATATACTAAACAGAAAAAAAAAGAGGAAAGGAAACCATAAAGGATATTGCGACAAACACAGCCATTGTCAACAGATGAGCGAAAATTGTGCCAGGATATAGTATACACCACAATGGCACTGTGATATTTGTATGTGCACAAGAATTTGATATCACTATCCTTGCAGTTGCAATTTTTCGGTGCTAAAAGTTATGGCAGAGAACTTTTTTTTTCAATTCCACTTTCGAAGGATTTTTCATTAAAAGAGGTGCGGCACTACAGACTCCACATTGCACCCTCCACGCTGTCATTGTGTCGTAAAGAAAATATTCTGATCTGTTTGGAGAGAGCGAATGGATGCAGGGCGATGGGAAGGGACTAATGGTTGTAACAGGCTACACTCTGTCTAGAGTGCGTGGGAGTTTCGGATGGCATCATATATTGACGGGGTGAAATAATCTAAGTTGTTCCCCGGTATTGATGCTGGTGACAGGTTGCATGAGCACATGATACATGAGCAAAGTGATTCTTTTCAAATGTTTTGCAGTGCGAAAGATTTTCGAGAGGAATCCTCTGCTGAAGACATGCAGTATTGGAGTGTCTGATGGATCGTTATGTTGTAGCCACAACGAACCTGCACTTTTAACCTTCAAGTCGCTACTGTCGCGGGAATTATTTTCTCCAATTGCTGCGATTTGATGCCTTACCAAAAGTATACACAAAAGTCCTTTTGAAATGTGTTACTGAAGTGAACTTATGACCCAGTTCAACACCGCTGCACTCCAGTGTAGATATTAACCAAAAGGAGCAAACCCAAATTAAAAAGAATGTTCATTTCCATTCAAGCAAACACCATTATCTTCAAATTAATTTGATTCATGGCCCTACATGGATTGAGGTATTTTTTATTTGAAAGCGGGGATTCCAAATTGTGAAACGCTCATTTGTGATGGCACAAAACCGTGATTTTGTTCAATTTGGTTTGTTTGGTTTTCAAATTTAAACCACGCTCATATAGTCTAACCACCGCCGGGATAAAAGGACAATGCGATTGAAAAATGTACAAGACTTTAGCTGTAAAGTTAAACTGAGTCTTTGTGAGATATCCCCAACTCGTACTCTCAGAGGCGAAATGGAGAACCTGACACCGAGCAGGCGCTCTTGGTAGCTCTAGATTGAGATGGTCAGGTCAAGTCCAAAATTTATTCTCTACCCGTATGGGGAATGGCTGATGATTAAGAGTCGATGATGGAAGATCGAGATTTGCGGAAACCTTATAATAGACTTCTGTGACATCAGTTCAAAACTGGGTAGCCAGATGATAGGTTTTAAAGGGTCTAGAGTGTTTATTGCTTCGCTAACTTGGTACTGTCAAAAGATCGAGATTTGCGGAAACCTTATAATAGATAGACGCGACTTCTGTGACATCAGTTCAAAACTGGGTAGCCATATGATAGGTTTTAAAGGGTCTAGAGTGTTTGTTGCTTCGCTAACTTGGTACTGTCAAAAGATCGAGATTTGCGGAAACCTTATAATAGATAGACGCGACTTCTGTGACATCAGTTCAAAACTGGGTAGGCAGATGATAGGTTTTGAAGGGTCTAGAGTGTTTGTTGCTTCGCTAACTTGGTACTGTCAAAAGATCGAGATTTGCGGACACCTTATAATAGATAGACGCGACTTCTGTGACATCAGTTCAAAACTGGGTAGGCAGGTGATAGGTTTTAAAGGGTCTAGAGTGTTTGTTGCTTCGCTAACTTGGTACTGTCAAAAGATCGAGATTTGCGGACACCTTATAATAGATAGACGCGACTTCTGTGACATCAGTTCAAAACTGGGTAGGCAGATGATAGGTTTTGAAGGGTCTAGAGTGTTTGTTGCTTCGCTAACTTGGTACTGTCAAAAGATCGAGATTTGCGGAAACCTTATAATAGATAGACGCGACTTCTGTGACATCAGTTCAAAACTGGGTAGGCAGATGATAGGTTTTGAAGGGTCTAGAGTGTTTGTTGCTTCGCTAACTTGGTACTGTCAAAAGATCGAGATTTGCGGACACCTTATAATAGATAGACGCGACTTCTGTGACATCAGTTCAAAACTGGGTAGGCAGGTGATAGGTTTTAAAGGGTCTAGAGTGTTTGTTGCTTCGCTAACTTGGTACTGTCAAAAGATCGAGATTTGCGGACACCTTATAATAGATAGACGCGACTTCTGTGACATCAGTTCAAAACTGGGTAGCCAGATGATAGGTTTTGAAGGGTCTAGAGTGTTTTTTGCTTCGCTAACTTGGTACTGTCAAAAGAGTTAGGAATATAAGAATATTTGTTATCGAGGTGTCGTTGAGAAAGTAGATAATTGTGAAGATGAGGCTTCTTGAGGTTAGCTGGGAAGGAGACGACTGACTGCGTTTCCTCCGCCTTCAAAATTTCACACACAAGTCGTTGCTGGGCAACAAAATCCATGCACACGTCTGTCCAAGATCAAGTGTCCGCTAACAATAACTATTGAGTCTTTTTAGTCAAAGGTGCAAATCACAAAACGATTTGCAAATAATTTTCAGAGTGCAGCTTGACTAGCATCAGTGATTTCGGCTTTAAATACACTTAGCTGCTTCGGAATAAAGAGAGGTCTGTCAAATATAAGGTTTTCGGAAAAGATACCTGTTATTCCAGACACATCGTTTAAAACTGATTTCAACCGTAAGTTGGAGAGCAGTAACTTTAAAAAAAAGCTTGTCTGAAAAATGTTAATAGCGTGGTGAGCCGGTTTGTCTCTCCAAAGTCTGCTAACTCGGAGTCTTGATACATTGCTAGCCCGTATTTCACTAACATTACATACGGGTAGATGGTTAAGAATGGTTTGGAAGCAAACAAGACATTAAGTTTCGGAGCCCTTAAATTTGAGCTTCTATCCAGAGCCGGCTGCCATAGTAAAAGATACATTAAATACGTATTGTTCTAAAATGAAGATTTTCAATTAAAAGGACTTAGAATAAAATAGCTATAGCTATGTTGAGGAGAAATACTATTATTGTGAGCTTGAAAAAAATATCCCTTTGTCAGGAAGGTTCAATTGCGACACCTTTTGATAAGTGATACCCCATAGGGTAAATGTTTTCTAAAGTTTGAATTGGGTAACTCGTGTCCAAATGAACTTACTCCCCTAAATCTTGCTGTACAAATTTGACCATCATATGCACTAAAAAACAGAAGCAGTTACTTGCAAAAATGGTGTAGAAAAAAAAAAACTGACTGCCAAAAGGTGTAAATATTCAGAAGAATGAAACAGTCTCGTCCGACTCTCTATAGCTCTTCCTTCCCGGACAGGTAATCGTTCCTCCAATCAAATGTTTTACGTGACGGTTTATTTGTAAATCAGACTTTTCTCATAACCATAACCCATGAAATTCGTTTCACTTGTTCCCTAAAATTCCGTCTATTAAAATCGGTATGTTTACATTTCATCAACTTTGATTATTGAATGGATTTCCAAAGTAAGTTCAGTGGCAAAAAATAAAAACGGATGTGTGACCTTGGGATATTCAAATTCGAATATTAGCCGATAAATCAAGCTTCAAACCTTTATTGCCTTCTATTGCTGGCCAACTTTTTATTTCTCTTCTTCCATTGGATCCTTTTTCAACTCAAGTTTTCGTAAAGAAATATTTACTCAAACTGTCTGCGAACTTCCTTTTGACAGAATTTTCCAATAATACAAACCAGTCACCTTATTTCAACCAGAAAATTCTTGCTAGACCTGCAAGTTGTTTTTAAAAAAATCAATGAAAGCCATTAATGACAAACGAGCCACCTCGCTAGACAATAGTACGGCACACAGACCGGTGTCCATTCACACATAAGAATTTAATGGGAGTTTACATTTTTATTGATGTCACCATGAACTTGAACACTATAATGGTCAAGCGGTGAAAAGGGTTAAAATGTGGTTTTGTGGTTAAGCAATAATCCCCGACAACCGCTGGGTAGATGAAAAAGCAGAAACTAGTTCAAAAATCAATAGTCTACCCACAGAAGGAACTCCTGTTTGTTTCCCTGTAAAAATTATCTGGCGACTATATTAACGACCGCAGGGAATGGGTGGAGGTATGGAAATTTCTTTACCACCGTCTAGTGTTGACGTCATTAAAAGAGGAATTGCCATCCTGAAGGTGAATGAATCTTTATATTTCTGCAGACAATGGCGTTAATCGTTTTAAGGAAGCAATTTAAGTTTTTTACTGTTTATGGTGAAAAATTTACGGCTAACGTTAGCGTCAACGTAAAAATGTTTCCCAACGCTAGAGCTGATAGAAAGGAAGGTAATAAATATTAGTACCATATCCACTGTAGCTCTTAGCATGATGAACAATTTTATGTGGTAACTGCATGTGTTATGGTTAGCTGTACCTACTAGGAAGTGCTATTTAGGCGACAAAGCATTAAAAAAAAAATTGCCAATGCTTTCACATAAAAGAGTGGAAGAAGGTATATCAATTAATGGATCACACTGTGGTGGTGGGCATCAACTGCATATTGTGATTGTTTCCTAGTCAAAATATACAAATATACATCCAGTGTTCCCAGACTTTGAAGACTGTTTTTCCCTTTTTTCATCAGTAAAAGCAACAGTTTTTTTAAGTACCTAAATTAAAGTTGCATTTATTTTAATATGAAAAAAAATAAAACAAATGTAAGTCGATTTAATTAACAAGCCTTAAATACAGAAATAACATAAAAATATACATATTATACAAGAATCAGTTAACTGAATCATATTAAAGATTGAATTTGAAATTAGTTGTCTTTTCATTACACAAACAACTGTCAAAACAAGTGAATGAATTCAGTTACACAAATATTCTTGCGTAGACGTTTGATGGACTGTTTGCTTTCATATTTAGCATGAACATTTCATTCAGAGTAAACTTTAAAATGTTTTCCTTGTGTAAATGTGTTTTAAATACTTTTAAGCTGAGAGTTTTTTTTATTGTGTTCCTCTTTTTTTTAAGTGTTTCCCTCGTTTTCATCATTTTTATTGCTCCTCAATCTGGTATCACTTGTTCTGAGTGATTATATCATTTTTAAATTTGTTAATTTGTTTACAAAAAAACAAAAATAAACAGGCGTTTCTATAATTTTATAATTATTATAAAAAAACCAAGCGAAATCAAAGTTAATATAATTTATTTATTTTAAATTTTACATTACAAATAATAAAAAGCAAAATTGTTGATAGAAAGTTAATTAAAATTTAAAAAGGTTGCGATTATGCGACTGTCTTTTTTAGTTTGAGTATATTTATAACTAGCTGACCCGTGCTTCGCCAGCGGATTTTAATTTAGATCACAATTGAGTGTGACTCCAAAAAAATCCTATTTCATTTGTATGAGTCATTCTCCGCTTCCGGACAGCGGACAATGATAAAACATATCCTATCTTTTAATCTCGACATTTTTCAATGCAACTGTGAAGAC
Source organism: Cheilosia vulpina (assembly GCA_916610125.1). Classification (NCBI taxonomy): domain Eukaryota; kingdom Metazoa; phylum Arthropoda; class Insecta; order Diptera; family Syrphidae; genus Cheilosia; species Cheilosia vulpina. The sequence goes on along the minus strand of OU744276.1, from coordinate 15,048,695 downwards.
TGGAACCAATTTCGTGCAATACTTTTTTATCAAACAATAAATTAAACAAATCTATTCACCTAAAACACCAATTTAAGAAATTTAAATTCAACAACGTAAGTAATACAATTCAACTTCTTGAACTCTTCACTTATTCACGTAGGTAATATCAAAAGAACCACTAAAACAAAAACCTTAAAATAAATTTGTATTTACAGTAACAATAAAGCAAACAAATTAATTCACCTATATCGTCTTCACTTGTTGAATTCTTCAATTCTTTACTGTAGGTATTATTGTTTGTAATATCACAACCACCAAAATCAAAAACCTTAAAGTCAATATATATTTACATCACCATAGGCCCATCATGGCACGTCATCAGCCTTCTGCGCTGTTGATTACATCCACACTCACCTCGCAAACTTCTCTTTCGTTTCACTTAATAGGAGAAAACTTCACGCAGTTTTTCTTGACATGTATATATGTGGTTGTGCGATGTGCGCCAGCCACCCACCCACCCCAAAGCAGTACAGCGATCAAGAACAACGGTTGCTGATAATTTTCGATCTGAGAAAATAAATTTAGTTTATTCATGTTGGATTTTAGGTTTAGGTTTATAAGCTGATTGATGGCTTAAAATAATTATGGAAGTGTTGGGTCTTGTTTGTATTTTGATTTGTTTGTATTGATTAAGAATTGTTTGAGTAATGGCGATTAAAAGGCGGTAAAGTCAGAAAAAAAACACTTTTTGGTCCAAAACGCTCCCAAAAAATAGGCATGGCAATAAAAGGCATGGCCTTTGTCCTTCTCAGAATCTTAAGGGGCATTTCAAAAAAATTTTAATCGAAATCTGTGCAGTACTCTTTACGCCAACCGTTAACACATGAAAACGGCTACAGTTTTATTATATGAATAGAATAGATATGGAGAGATATAGATAATTATTCTTTTGTTACATTTTTCAAAATATTTGGTTCCGTCCGAGTACTAACTAACTGACTTGCTGAAATTTAAAGCAAGCATTGTGTTGAGCTGTAACTCGTTCTTTTGGTACAGAAGTTGAGCTGTACAATAAATTCAAAACCGATCCTGATGATGAAAAAACTCTAAAGCTTTTTGTGCGGCTCGGAAATGAATAATTGTTTTTCATAAAGGGCCGGAAATTGGCAATGGATACTGGACTTTCTTTTTGAACGAAAATAATAATAGCGGACAGGCCAAAATACGGAAAGTGTTCCTATTCAAAACGGAGCTAAAAGTATTCCTATTTGGTTTTGGATACCCTTTGTGTGCTGCACAATTAAGCAGTGGGTCTGGGGTCTGACAAATACTTCAAGACAGTTAAACGCAATCGTCTAAAAAACATTCGAGAAGTACCAAGCAAAGCTAGTCAATTCAATCATTCGAACTCGGGACAAATTAATTAAGTAATTGCAGCATTTATAGGTGATTTCGCAGTACAAAGAAATCAATTCATTACAATGCTAAATGTACACATTCTTATGCCATTTCGGCACTCCACAATTTTCTCCTCCCAGAGTTCAATGAGAGCCTCTTCCCCGTGAGCGTCCATCATTTTCTTGTTTTTATACCGCTTTGCCATGATCTTTAATAAAAACGAATTAGGTTTAAAAAATGTATAAATATTTCTCGATTCTATTTGTTTTCTTCTTTTAATATTGTTTTGATTGTCACAATTGTTTTGGCATTTTATATTTTGACATCCACAAATGAACGCAAAATAAACCAAAGTTCACGGTGCAGGCTTGATCGGTTTGATAACCTCTCACGGACGTATGAACTCAGAGGGGTTTCAAACGGGTTTCGCTGAAAACCCGAGGTTTCGAAACCTCAAAAATGTATGGCAAAATCTCGGAGGTTGGGGAAAATTTTACGCGGTTTCGTTTGGTGGGAACATGAAGTTTTTGTTGCAAGTCATAATAGTTTTATATAGCAAAATTTATAAATTATACTACTATAAATATTCGACATAACTTAGACTTGTTTCAATTTGGACTAAAGAAAAGAAGTCAGCACCACTCATTTTAATATATTATACGACACTTTTACCGACCAAAAACGGCCCCTTTTGTGACAATCCACTTTGACATTTATGAGTTTTGATTTTGACATATAACTACGAATACAAAAAATGATGCCAAACAACAAAGCAATATAATTCATAAATAGTACTCGAATAATTATCTTTAACATTTAAAAAAAAAGTTATAAAATTATAACAATAAATCCTACTAAATCCTTTTAGCTGGTATTATACTAAAATTAGGAGGATAAGGATTATTACGGATATATTTATATTATTTACATTTCTTTATCATAGAAATTAATATTTCTTTTCATGATATCTACCTGTGCTTCAAATTTCAGCTTTCAGGCCTAATAGTCTTTCGGCCTTACCAATAACCATTTTTAGTTTCGACTCTAAATTTTAGTAGTTCACAGTCCAAGGTACTAAAAAAAATCATTCTTATTATCCATGCTAATTTTTTCGACCTCAATGGCAACAATTTCCATACAAAATTGCTGACCAACAAAATATATAAAGTGGGAGTTAAAAATAAAAGGCCCAGTGGCTATATTTTTCACATAAATTTCGCAATTGTTAGCTTCCGTAAACTTAAAGTCGATACTAAAATTTGTTATTAGTAAGACGCTTTGATTAGAACATCAATCCCTCAAAATATTGTCTTTCGACTGAAAATGCATAAATGTTGTGGAGAATAATTATTTCCCCATAAACAATCAATTTGTTTTCCGTAGATTAAATTAACAAAATTCTGATCCATCAAATGACCTCCCCATATAAATCTAATTTCCCTTGACCACCCTGTATTTTCCTCAACAACCAAACCACAGATGATTTTCCTACATCCAGACATATAATTCCCAGTCCACTTATCTGCGATATTACAGCATCTCAACCAATTTTAATTTCCCTTCCATTAACCACTGCCCACACACAAATCCAAAATAGGGTGTGTATTTCATCACTAATTGTATTCACATTACCTCGTAAGTCGAAGGACGCAAGGTGCACCCACAATAACTCTGGCTCGCCACATTGACAAGAAGGGAGAGCTACCAAATATTACATCATTACTTCCGATTAACCGTTTATTTTATTCCTGTCGATGGCTCCGGTGCCGGTCTCCGACTTGGTGGAAATGAAATTTTCAAATTTTGCAGACATTTTGAATTTCCTCTCGCCAACTTTGTATTGTATTTTTATAAAGCACTGGGAACGAAAAGGAGAACTACTGACTGAGCTGTAGCTGTGCATGCTTACGTCAGTTGTGACTGTGAGTATATTATATCAGTCAACATTTAAGGAGCGGCTAGCTGTGATGAGATGTTTATCAACACTCTTCAAATAGATACAACACTCAACGCAATGGATAGAGAATTTATGGGAAAAAAAAGAAAATATTTTGACGGGAAATTGCTAGAATTTTTTAGGACTGGTGTGATGTGCCTCGTGAGTTAGTCAATGTTCCCAGAAAAAAAACTCGTGACAAGCTTCTTCCTGCCGATATGGGGTGGATATTCTGATGAATTCTTTTGTATGAATTCTTATTGTTGACGAGAGTTTACCTATGAGACTGCCAACAGTGTGTGCATGCAGTTAAAATAGTGGGGAATGTCCAACCAAGGTCGCCAATAGTTTTATACAGATGGTAACACGTGTGTAAGAGAGTTCCGTCGGAGTTTAAATTAAATACATGTGGGTCGACATGAAGGCCTTTCGTATACGTTGTGAGTACGGTACGACACATAGGTATAGCAATACATTTCTGTCAAGTCACACGTTTTCAACTTTACACAGAACAATCAATTTGTGGTAAAACAGCAGCTAACAAGTGGCCGGGATTTGTGAGGATATTGAAATCTCATGCCGGAGCAATTGTGGGTTTTTCGTGCCGCCATGAAATGCAAATTTTAGAAAAAAAAAACTTTCCAAAGCGCTTTCAAAAACAAACCAAAAACCGTCGGTGTTGGGTGGCGTTTTCGAAACTATGGCGATGTATATCAAGCGCGCTGCTTCACGTATATACATAACTGCCCATTGAGTCATTTTGTGTTCGCCTTACCAAATTTGTGTACATTTTCAACTTGATATTGAATTTATAACTATATCGCATATATTAGTGCACGAACATCTTACTTTTCAAATTTAAACGCACCAATTACAAGCTTTGCAAAGGGATATTGGTACCTATAGAGATATTGGCGACACCCTTATCCGATGCAGTTTAAGTATGAGGTTTGTTGAGGTTTACCATCGTTGCAGCAGAATACACCAATACATCGAGTTTGCTTCGCGATTGGAACATCAGAAATAACCATTCTGTAATTTTTTATCATCGAAACGAGAGTTCTCCAGAACTAGCAACTATAAGTGCAAAAATTCCAAGTTTGAGACAATGTAATAAAAGCTGACGAAAGGGGAAACCCCAAAGGCGACGACAATTCGCCAAAAGTCAAATGAAAGGAAGACTTGAAAGAGAACGCAATTTGTCCACAAGTTTGGTGCGAGGTATAACACCCCCACATGCTCTTCTGTGGAGTACCTAATAAAGAGCAAACCGTTTCAAATGACGCCATCTTACAGAAAAATAGTCAACCAAAAATAGTTACCAATTATAGTTTATGGGATTAAAAGGAGTCACGCTTCTAAACCCCAAATTCAACCCGTAATCCCGCACACAAGTTCCCAAAACGACAAACTTTCTATCTCCGTGGGAATTGTGTTCCCATTTGAGTTTGAACAATAAATTTAACGACTCTTCCGACTCTGCACACGCGTCAGTCACAATGTAAACCAGAGCAAAGACATTTCGAAATTTATCACAACGTTTGTTTCCTTTTTGTGATTTGGTGTTTTTTTTTTTTTTTTTTAAATAAATCCAAGTTAACTGCTTCAGGGACATTGGACCGACAGAACGAATCACGAGCATCCGTTCCACATCTCCGGACAGCTTCCCGTAGAGGAATGCCATTTCCTTCGACTACAACTTCCTTGAGATCAAATCGAGCGACGCCGACGCCTCTAGACAACAGTCCCCCTTAAGCTCGATTCACCTTCTCCTATATGCGTATTCGTGTCCTCCTTCCTCCGGAGACTGTCATTTAATTAAATTCATTTCTATATTTGTGTGTTATATCGTGGGTAGAAGTTTATAGTTCGACATACATGACCCACATGCGGAAAACTAACCGCAGCACTCCTTGTTGTTTATGGGAAGAGGAAACTTTTCCAAGAAACTTTGTGTACGTCCCCGAGTCGGATGTTGTACGCGTCATTTGATCGTCATTACCCTAGGGGGGTGTGGACGCAGGACATGAATATCGAACATCTTCATCATTAAGCTGGGAATTGCAGGCGAAATCCCCCCTCACCACACCGAGGGATGGCACAGTTTGATGTACGGGTCAATTATTGTCCAGGACAAAGGTATAGCTGCGGCCCATTGATGGGGTTTTCAATTGACTTGGCTCCCGCAATCGATTGTAGTCAAACGTCCCGCACCCGCGTGACGTGTTCCCTGCTGGATAAGGACAAATGAGTCTATACGCCCGTCATTAGGATATGCGTGTTTGTTTTTTCCAGTCTCCTTTTGGTAGCTTGGAATAAAATATGCGCTCGATATTGAGACGAATGGATTGTTGCACCCTCGAAATTGCCTCCGCCTTCGGTGTCACCGATATTGGATTAAATCGATTTTCTGTGCACACAATTTGAAACCAACCATCAGTGTGGCGCGTGTGTGTGTGCTCTAGAGTGAGTGCAATTCAAGAGCCCTGTTGAATGTCACTTCAGAATATGTGTCGATGGACACGACGCTCGGTTTTTGTTTCGGAACTAAGGCGAAGCCCCCGACAGTCAAATGAACATGGCCATTCGTGTCGACCTGATTTTTCAATTAACACCGAGTAGAAAGTAGGGTAGTGCCTTCAAGCTCATATACCTACGACCATCCTGGGGACAGCACAAACCATTTTTGGATGTGCATACATCGGAGATGAAATACATGGGAAGCATTCTGCCTATGAACTTGGACACTTCAAATTTAATAACAATTTTCACAGAACAGATGAAGGTTTGGAACGACTCGTTCCCACTAGAGATTGAGTAGGTATTTATATTTCATTTCAAATTTCAAGTTAAATAAGTTTGCCGAGAAATTTATACTCGCAATTGGATATCGACTGCTGGGACATGGGCCTAAGGATTACGTACCTACTGTTTTTCAATGGAAATGTTCTCGGAAGTGAACAAAAATAGGTCAAGGGGAAATGACAAATCGGATATGGGAGCGTTGTGACATCCACTGATATTGACATTTTTATTCGATATGAGATTTTAAAGGAATTCATTTGAAATCATTGAGAATCACTGCTCCACTCCGAGGAGGATATGTTTGTGACAAGTTTATTTTTACTGTCAAAAATGTTAGCTTGGTTTCTGTGTTTCGCTGTGAAGCTTCGTGACTCTACTTTAAATTCGCCCTGCACTAACTTTGGTCTGCACTACAGAATTGGGTTATCTGACTAACTTACTCTATATAAGCAGGGTCGATATTCTGTAAGGCGAAACGTTTTCGTTTGCACGAATGATTTACTTCTGTAACTTAGAGCAATCACGATGTTACTTTTCCGGTCAATCAGTTTGATCTCGTGTTATCTAAACTCTGTAGACTTGTTCTGCAAGGGCTAGTCTATTCTATGCTGCGTCAACTAGCGTAACGGGTACAGTAGTTGACACCCTTTTTTTTGATACCTCTCTGTTTAATAGGGATTTCCTTCCTTCCATTTTTTTCCCTCCAAATATATAATAAATTTTCCCGTTTTTTTTTTAAATTCTTTTATGAAAGGCTCTCTTCAGTCCATACTTGTAAATTAAAATTGTAAATACCTATCAATGATTTTTTTCTTTGTGTAAAATTTTGTGAATTTCATTAAGGACTTCCAATTTTGTTAGTATACATTTTTTCTGAAATTCTCAAAATATGTATGAAAACTTTAGCTATTTCAAATAGCAATACATAAAATATGTTTTAATTAAAGTTAAAATATTAAAATTATCTGCTATAGTATATTAAGTAAGAGTGGCGCCAATAACTGTATCAAAGAATAGCAATAGATTCAATTATTAACAGGGGGTGCCAATAACTTGTTCATATGGGACAAATAAATTGCAATAAATTTGTTTTAGCTATGTCCTTTAAAGTCTTAAATTTAATTGTTCAAATACAAAAACTGAGTTGTTAATTTACTAATTTATTATTATTTTTTCAATTAATTATGTATTTGTTTTATTTTATTCAAATATTAACCTATCAAACTGCCGCTTTTTTTGTGATATAGAAGCATTAAATGCGTTTTAAAAAAAACCGGTAGTTACTATTTAATCATTGTTTTTGGATGCCAACAACTCTAATTTCGTCGAGTGGTGACTACTGTACAGAGGTGCCAACTGATGTAGTTTTTGAGACATTTTTTCGTATTAATTTATTTCTAAATTGGAAACCGTTGATTAAAATAAGTTAATTTATGGTAAAAATAAAATTCCTTAGGCAATATAAAAATGTACTACATCATATTAAAATTACGTTTAAAATAACAAAGCCGGGATTTTTAAAATTCAATATTTCCTTATGGGTGGCAACTACTGTATCCTTTACGCAGTATCAATTTTTGCAGTAAAAATTCTTTCGGTTTTAAGTATTTTTTTGTTCTTTTAATTTTAATCATACTTTAAGCTGCCTAAATCAGAGCGCGGAAGTCTGCATTTCCTACCAGCTGCGGCCGTGTTCCGTATATCGTAGGCTTTTATTATACTTATGGTAAAAAGGCACAATTAAATCTACTCAAATTAAAATGGCAAACCAAACTGTCAACTGATTTACCTGTCAAACAAACATATAAAAGAAAAACACTCTCATATTCTTTGGCAGTTAAGAGAAGTGCCACGGAAATTTAATGTGACAATGGGCTTCACTAATTATCATTTTTAACCTCCACACTAAATATTTTGTAAGTCACAATATGCAATTTTGTATGGAAAGTTTTTTAATTACCTACTCTAAATTTTTTATTATACCCTCCATCTGTCTGTCTGTCTGTCTGTCTGTCTGTCTGTCTGTCTGTCTGTCTGTCTGTCTGTCTGTCTGTCTGTCTGTCTGTCTGTCTGTCTGTCTGTCTGTCTGTCTGTCTGTCTGTCTGTCTGTCTGTCTGTCTGTTGGTACTAGTTGTAGGTAGGTTAAGAGACGTTTATAATTTCCTAAAAAGTTAGGCACTGGTCTGTAAGTTAAACAAATCCTTTTTCAAGACTGTTAGTAGACCGTGTAAATATTTTCTTCAAAATGCTCTCACACAGTTCTTGCCCCTGAAACCGTTCATACTTTCTGACCTATCCCTCTTACTAAAACTAGGAAAAAACATGCACAACATATTTAAAAAAATACATTCCTGTATAAATAATGCTTCCCCTTTATTTATTTTCAGAGTTTCAAAAATTGCAAAAAAAAACAAGGTAAATATACGCCTTTTCTATTTTTTTTTACTTTAAAAGCTACATAATAAATAAGGATTTCAAACACAAAATAATTAAATTAATTTTTTATTGTCAAACCCATAACAATGTGCCCCAAACAAACGATTTATTTTAGTTTAATACCTTAAACAAACAAACAGCATGTGTTTTCATATGAGTAACCATTTAAAAAAATATCTCCTCTAATTTTCTATTTTAAAATATCCGCCTTTCATTCATAAAGTTTGGATGTATTCTTTTCATTTTTTTTTTGTTAACAAAACAAAATCTCATTAATCGCACAAGAGGTAAAAAGAAATACTTTTATTTTTTTTTTAAAATCGCATGATAGGCAATATGCTCGTGCCTTTTCGAAAAGAAATGTCACAGATCATGAACGATTATAATTTGTTTCCTCGCATCAACTATAAGTGGGTGGTTCTGCTTGGAGAGGGTAAACATTATCTGAAACAGATGTGTAGTCATGAGGAACATTTGAAACGCATATACAAATTACGACAAGTATAGTAAATCGTTTTAGAAAATTTTGTAATTCGAAACTCTTATTGCGGAAATTGCTTATTTTTCGAAAGTTTTTCTTTTTTTAGGAGCGGAAGTGACTATCGGTTTATAACTTAGAGAGGTTTCTTACGCTCAAAAAAATAATTCAAAAAGAGTCAAGAGCGTTGGCCATTGTAAGGAAATACTCGCTTCGCAGGTGAAGGCTGTACGACAGTATGTTTTAGTAGATCAAAGTGGGAAAGTATTGAGTGTTGCATCGAATTTCTAGCTGGGTTGTAATTCAAGTAAGTTCGACAAGGTTGAACTTTATACTGAGGGCAATCGTTAAAGTGGGGGTGGTATTTAATATGCACGTAAACTTTAAGATTTTGTAATTCAGTCGAATGTCGAAATGAGCAAGGTAAGGGGTAGTTTGGTATTCGACTGTCGTTTTACAGAATCGTCCTACAGTTGGTAGCATTGTAGATTACCAGCTTAATTTTTAATTTATCCGTCTATTACATTAGAGATTTTCAAAGAGTCTTACTAATAATCATTTCTAGTTTTCAAGCTATCTTTTTCGAACATTGACGAAATTTTGCATATTGTGAGTTTGAAAATATATATAAGGTGAAGGTTAAAAGTGATTATTAGTAAGATTCAAAGACCCATATTTCTCTCGCTTTTTAGACACGAGTGCCTTTGCGTATGTACCCAGTTTGGGGTGTCTCATATCCAGTGTGTTGCGATGGCTATATCAATGCTCTCTTGTTATTGAAAATTAGTATTTTCAACAATATTTTAAATCACATCAATAGGAATTCGTAAAGTGCCTCGCCCAAATCCCTTTTTCTAAAAAAATGGGCCATATAATAAAGCCTCCCGGGGCAAGGCTCCAGAAATGCAAGCATTTTAAATACAACTGACTGGTTACATCGCACCGGTAACAACCTACAAACCAAAAAACGAAATTGTTGAACACTAGAGCTTGAAGCGGTAACTCGGCAAGCGGAATTATAAAGCCACTTTTTAACCTGACTTTTTAGCAAAGAGACCTAAAACGATAATGAGAACAGAAACAATACGCACATGTGCTGTAAGCACTTATCTTGGACACATTTTTAAAGAAATAAAGTTTTCCATTTACCCAGGTGCCTCTTTGTTTAACAAAAGTCATAAGTATTTTGCGTATAGCTCCAAATAAACTTAAACATAAAGCTTACGGAAAAATCTGCCAAAGAAATGAGAAGGAACTTCTCTAAAATTTCGTCAAAAAATATTGCAAAGAAAGGGCAACTCGAAAATTGTCCCAAAAACTCAGGAAACTTCAGAACAAAACCAGTATCTCATTGATCGCTTCTAAATGGTTCCTACATTTTAAAAATTGTGTAAGAGATTTTCTCGGTAACAGAAGCATCACACTAACTGAGCCGAAAAAAGTAAATAAATAAGGTCGGTGCAAAAATCGAACAAATATTATGCCAAAAACTTATCAAAGAATGATGCGAAAAAAAAAAACACAATCATCTTGGCAATTATTGCTTCAAAATGTATTCAAAGTCCTACCTAATCTCTCCTTAAAAGAGCTAAAAGTTCGATTAAAAACTACTGAAGGAACAGTTAAAAAAAACATTAAAATTCGGTACAAATCGTGTGGGGAAAATTATTCAAAAACTCTCAGGAGCTAAAATATTACTGCCATAAGGGGCATAAGACAACATTCAAAAACCAACGCTTGTAGGACGCCTAAATAATTATTTTATGATGGCCCAAAAAAAGACTAAAGATATTTTTAAACAGTTCTGAGAATTTTTTTAAAATCACAAAAAGAAATTATCCACTCAAGGTGATTTTATAAAATCAGCCCAAAACAAGTAGCCTATTATCAGCTTTATAGTTGTGTTTAAAATTGAGTCCAAATTTGTTCTAAAGTCTTAAATTTAAAGTCAGAGAAATCACAAAAAACATTGTGCGAAAAACTTAAAAAAAAAAATACCTAATTAAGTTACTGAATCCCAATAAAAATCAACAAAAACATATTAAAAATCTTCCTAGAAATCACTTCAAAATAGTGATCGAAAGTAACTCAAAACTCATCCGAGATCACTTTCTTAAAATAATCTTGAATGGCAATAGGTACCTACTTTTAGAATTCTCCCTGGAAACGGCTTAAATTCGTCAGTAGATTAAATACCTTTAAAATACACATTACAGCCTCTAGAAGCTATCCTAAAATGGTCTATAAATATAATTAAATAAAATCACATAAAAACTCGGCACAGTAGGTAGATTTCTAAAAAAAAACGTCAAAAACTCATTTCAAAAATAATTTGCTTAAAATTTAAGACGAAAGTGCCTTTTAAAGTTTTAAAACATATATTGACATAATATCGCCTTTTTGATTTTTCTTAAAAGCACTCCAAAGCCGTTTGAAAGATCGCTTTGAAAATAGACCTACCAGCATAAAGTCCTTAATATTACAAAACAATTCTTTGCAGAGTCAGAAAATTCGAGGAGCTCTATTTAATGTCTAATTAATATAGATTCAGATTTATGATTTTCAAATTTTTAGGCCCTACTAAAGTGTGCAAGATTTGTGGTCAAAAAGTCATATAGTAGATTCAGCGGCCACTGAAAACAAAGTACAGTCTCTATTATAATAGCGCACATTCCTGCGGGATGAAATAGGAAAACCTCAACTATAATCTAAAACAGCCGATATATAAAATTTGCATAAACATTCAAGTTTATTTGTAAACCAAGCCCCTTCGATTAAAAAAATGATTATCCCTGTAAAAATTATGTGCAAATAAACGTTTCTGTGTTGGTTAGCCAACTCGATGAGGTGATTCTAATTGTATTTCTAAATAAGCAAAGCAAATTCTTCGCAAAAGCATTCTTGTGCAGAATTCGCAAGTGTATCAATGGAAAACATTTTTCAATGCTCGGACAGTATGATCAATCGTATTAGAAACAAAAGTGACCTTGATGGGTTCAATGCTGTGAATAATGGGTTCTTTCGCAGGATCAACGTTCGCTTTGGATAGATAATATGGGATTTTTCAATTATTCGGTTTGTTTGTTAAATAATCATGTCTGCATAAATGAAATCATTGCCCAACTGTTAGAGACGAACAATAGTGGGTTCAAGAACGCAGAGGTTATTGATGGGGTTTCTCATGATGTTTGCAAGGTCTTGATATGTATATCGTTCCTTTCCTCAACAATGCCGCGATATTAGTTATCATTTTTAGTGTCCCTAAATTTTTCGAACACAAAGTGGCGAAATTTTCCATTCAAAATTGCATATTTTGGCCCACAAAGAATTTAGTGCGAAGGTTCAAAATGATTACTAGTGAAGCCCAATAGTTCTATCTACGGTTTTCTTTAGCAAACATCTGTCTTCTATTTAAATCGAAATGAATCCTACAACCATTTTTGAAAATTGTTGGGATCAGGGGCCGGCCGCAGTTCCGAAAGTAAAATTTTTCGAAAACGAACGTACCCTCTATTTCGAAAGCGGAATGAAATCTGCTACAGTCGGATTTAAAATTCCAAAATTGGAAATATTATTATATTGTACTATTTTTTTGCTTTTCGAAAGTATTACAGACTAGAACTCCTTAAAAACGGAACGGAAAGCAATTTCGAAATGGATTGACTTTCGAGACGAAATAGAGAGAAGGGGCCCCAGAAGTCAGAGGGTTGTGTTAAAGTGTTTCTTGTTTTACTTTACCATTACATGTCCCTTATAAGGAAGCAGAAAACAAGTTATAGAAAGTATAACTTAAAAATGCTTTTAAAAGTCTATGTCGTGGGGTTTGAGCTAGGGAATGAGTGTATTGCGAAACTATGAGAAGCTCATGTTTCGAAAGTGGTTTAACAGAATCTGGCCTCTTGCACCTCCGAGATGGTGCACAGGCCATTTATACAAACCATGATTATGAGAAACCCGGAAGGCAGAATTCGACTAGGACTTTCACGCTTTTATTAATTGCTTTTATTCAGCCCTTAAGCTAAACTCTACTTGTCGTCACAAAATATACATTCCATAAGGGCTCACCTCAAAGCCCTTTGCTCGCTAACAAACTGCCATTCATGGGCAATGACTGTTTCGTCCGAAGCTTAACCGTGAAATTCCTTATTTCGTCCACTCTCTGACAAATGGACGAAATTGGGAGCCGTGCGAGACCGATCGATCAGTTAATTCACTTCACACCTTGATGGCGTTGCTGGATATAATTGATTACATATACACATACGCACACCGCGCGTTATTGGGGCCTGCGGTGTGTAAGTAAATTAAAATATTTTCCCTCTTTTTCTGAGTGTTTAAAGGCACCATACCGCACACGTGTTGTATTTTTGTTGCCGTGGAAGCGGGTGTTCCTTCGGTTATAATCAAAGTCATCCGTCAATGGCGGGGTGCTGCGCTTGGTAGGTTGGTGGCTTTATCGAAACGAGCTGTTTATATTGAACTTTAACGCCTGTGCACCATGAGTTTAAATACAAACACACACCAGACGCAGATTGAGACGCATTACTTTTGAAAGTCTTTAGCTACTGTAATTGATTTCATTACAAAGATCTGTCAGCGGGGTTGTTTATAGTCCTTGCGATTGGAGCTGTACCTAGTCAAGATGTTGTGTTTGATGAATGAATTGCGTGGTTTGTTTTAATTGACTTTTAAAATATGCACGGTCAGGGTGAGTTTTTTACTTTAGAAATCAATTATAGCGCATTGAGTTTTAATTTGAATTAATTTTTCTCGCCGAATGAAATTGATTGGATTGTGTTGTGTGTTGGCAAAAAACTGATGGTAACAGAAGCATTTAATGGTTGAGGGGTTTTCGTGTTCGGTGAAGGCTAATTGGGCGTATTGAACTGCTGGTCATTGGCATAGCCTCGAAAGGGATGGGCCCTTTGAAGCAACTCGCTTACAGAACAGACACCTATTTGCAAGCTTTTTCTAAGAGAAATGAATTTAGTTTAGTAAAAAGAACTGAAAATAAAATATCAGCCAAGAAATATGAATGTGAGCACAGGACAGCTGAACTCTTTACATAAGTTTTATATTTTTGTTGCTGGATGTTGGTAGGTGCACTAAAGACATTCATACAAATTGCACCCTCGCCTTCGGTTTTTAAACAACGGCTGACATCGCTGTGTTGATGAGCGAAAAGTCGTATTGTCAAAAACGTTTGTCGTTTGACACTTAAAGATATGGATGCAGTTTAGAAAGCCAAGGTGACCCTACTCTTATGCTCAATCATTGGTACCATCATCGAGATGATCATCTAGATGGTACCAATGTATTTGGTAGATGTCTAAGCCGTGTATTTATTTTATTAAATACAGACTGAACTTCAGTGCCTTATAGTCTCTTTGACATATAAGTTTTACTGACAACTTATGATTTATGACTCTTCACATGAAGGGATAAACAAACTCCATTCCGGATGCAAAGGTGCTTGACTGCCCTACTTTTTCGAATCGGAACATCTACACATAGGTTGTAGGTACCTACGTCCACTAAAAAAAACAATAAAGACAGACCAATACATAAAAAAAGAAATAGATTGACCAGACCCAATTTTTCTTAAATTATTGCTTTCTAGGAAATAATAGACTCGCTGGGTAGTCATTACCTACATACCCTATAGTGATAACAGCACACGTGTGCCAATTTATTCTATGAAGCCAACCATTTATTTAATACAAAATTATAACAACAAACCGAAATAGTCGCTCCGGAAAAATTGGAAAATAATAGGTTTGCGTATTGTTTTTTTCAGAAGCAATGTGAGAGTTCGAACAGACCCACTAAACATTCAAGAAAAATTTAATTTCAGCTTTTTTTACACGTGTTTTATAAAAAAATATTAATAATCGTTGACACATTTCACCACCACCTTTTGAAAGATTTAAAAATTGTATAATACCACCGGTCTTTTACTTCGATGAGGAATTTTCGATGCGTGCCATATTTAAGGTAACCCACTCTTTCATCTTACCATTAGCTTCCAGATGGACAATTTAATTTTATGTGAAATTCTGACAGTTAATTTGTATTTCCATCCATTTTCATAGGACTTTAGAATTGATGGGCCTCTAAGACGAACATTTTTCAAAAATGTGGACTCATATCCGTCAAATAAAAGTTGTTCATAAATTTTGTATTTTTTTTTTTAAAGATGTCTACAGCTTCCGACGGCTAGCGGTAGGTTGCAAATCATTAATAGAGTGGACTTTTGACTTTATTTTTAATTTTTTTAAGAAATCTTTTTAAAATGATGTGGTGCTGGTAGAAGGGGTGCTAAATGTTATTTGTAATGACAGAGAGATTCCTTGGTCGGCGATGACCAAGGATGATTGGGCATATTCAACTTTAGATTTTGAATGTCAGGTGGTAGTAGATCATTGACCCGTAAATGAATAATGTACTTTTAATGACTAATATACTTTAAGTCAATGTTATAAAATAATGAGAACAAAGCGAATGATAATATATATCGGGGTGTATTTTTGTCGTACTGTTTATAAACATACTTCCCTGACATACAAACGTTTTTAGCTCTAAACCATTCTAAGAGAAAAACTAGTCGGTGTAAGCAACGTAAAGAAAAGCATCCATTTCTGTGAAAAGAAACAGAGAGATAGAGAGAGAGAGAGTACCACATGTCAATAGATTTAGTGAATAGAACAATAAAAAAATTTAAAAAGAATTGTGCATTATTTAAAAAAAAATAGCTCCTTCTGTTAAAAATGTATTGAACTATTTTCAAGCATTAAATTAATAAATAAATCGATTGATAAACAATAATACCACTTTATCTACCTACCGAATCTAAAATATATGGTAATTATTATTATTTATTAACCAATAAACATAAATGTACAGGTTAATCTTAAAAAAAAAACTAACCGCGCTAGCTCCAAGGCTTACGGCTGGGATATATAGTAATTTTATGTAGTAGAAATATTAAAACACGCAAGTGTATTATTTAAAAATAAAACCGATCGACTGGCATAGGATATTCTGGTCTAAAATTATATTTCAATAATGTGTAGACTGTTAATTTTAGAATTCGTTGGGGCAACCAGGCAGCTGCTTGCTGGTTGTGCTATCAAGGCAAATGAGAATCTATAGTTTATAAAAGCAAACATTTAGGACAGTTTTACCAATCGGATTGCATCAGGTAGGTCGTTATTTTTAACTTTCTCGTACAGTTACTAAGGTAGAAGTTACGAGAGCAAACTTGGGATTTTTCGTATAAATTGATTTTTTTGGGGGTTTTGACTGTTAGCTCTTCAAATCGAGTGACGAAAGTAATTATTATTAATTAAAATTTGAAATAATATGCCGTTTAAATTATTTTTGTGAGAATTGGTCATAGTCTGATTCGAGCAGTGAAGAGGTTGGAGAATTGGAGCTGATAAGAATTTGGTCTGTGAGAGACGGCAATACAAAATATCACCATTGACACGGACTTGAAAAATAGGACGACCATGACTTTATCTATTATTTTCGTCTCTCAACACGGACGACAATGATGGTGCTCCATCTTATGATGAATTCTTTGCCGTGCGTCTGGAGAAGGTTTTGTGCATCGCGAAAGAGTGGAAATTTATTGTGTATTTTATTAAGGTCTGTGGTTCTCTTGTTCAATAGATCTTGTGAATTAAAGGAGTAACAAACTTGCGCTGGGAACCGCAGCAAACAGCACATGACTTTTTCGCGAAAGCAAAATTCCCTGGAACAAATTCATTTTTATGTGGATATCCAGTAAAATCCCAAGTTTGCTCTCCTAACTTCTACTATTTCGGGGAGTTGGGAGAACCCAAAGTTGACAAACTTTCGGTTTTCTCAACTCCGGGATATTCAAAGTGGAGCGAGTCAACTTTGAGTGAATAAGAGCAAATTCGCAAGTTGAAAATTAAAACCCCAAGTTGTGTTCAACTTCGAGTGAATAAAACCGGCCTAAGTATTCCTACAGAATTTTGAGCTCATGATGAATTAATTCTGACATTACTATGATAGGAGAACTAATAGAAGTCGGTCTCGAAAATCTGTCCGTATGCTCCTGAGGCCCACAGCCAAAATGGCTACTTCGGATTTAGAGTGAAGTGGGCTGTTTTTTTTGTTGCACATTAACCTCAATATTAATGGTACTTCCCGAACAAAATTTTAAAACTTTACTTATCCCGAAAACGGACGATAACAAAAATGCTTTTCTAGGGTAATATGGTAGTTTCCAATTTCATAGCAAACTTAGTTTTTCTCTATGCTATCCTACAATGGATTTTCGAAAAAGGGCCTTTTTAAAAAAAAAAATTCTTAGTTAACATGAAAACGGCGCTAAGGTTTTTGACCGAAATATATACTTGGAGTAAAATTGTCATTTTCAAAATTATTGCTTTCCTCATTATCCATTCGTATCATCGAAAGCGGCAATTTTAAAAACTGTTCATATCTCGAAAATTCTATTTTCGATTTGGATAAAACTTAAAAAATCATATAATTCTTGAATCCTGAACAATACCTTATACTTATTTTTTAGTGAAATAGTCAAGCGAAGGTATATCTCAAATTAGACATTTCAATATTTGAAACTATATTTTGTCTGCATATTTTTACAAAAACCGCTCTAACGAGTTTGATCGAATTCTACTAAGTCTAAAAAAGACCCCGTACTTCGTTTTTCTTAAGAAAAAACAAAGCCGTATTAAAAATAGCTCTCATAAATGGGCGAGAGGAGGCGACAAACTGCCAATTTTTAATAAGAAACACCATTCCAATCAACAACATTATTTTTTTTTTCTATGTAACTACCATTAATGATTTCGATGGGTTATATCGTGGGATTTATCCCTTTCTGTGGAAGTTTCGATGTCCGAAAAGCCTCCTTGTAAAAATAGAAATAAAACTTCACGAATTTTAGGAATCTGACAACAATAATATTCAATGATGAGTTTTTGTAGAAATTTTATCAAAACATTTACATTTCACCATGATTATCAACACACGAATGTTCATAAAAAAGACCTCATTTTATCAAAAAGTTCTAGTACCAAAAAATAATCATATTAATTTTAGCAAACTGTGGTTTGTTTATATGGTTAAAAATCACAACTTTAAATTAAATATTTTTGGGGTTGTTTATAATGACAACTCAGAGAACCTTTTAAAATTTTATAATTTGCATGTATTCAAATAAAAAAAAACTAATAAACGATTTATTAAATTTAAATAATGATATCAGACATTATTATGTCTGAAATATTAATTTTTAATATACCTAGGTAGGTGGAGGTGGGTTTCATTGCAAAAGTATTTAAATTAAACCCTAATTTAGATTGAAAAACTATAGAGTTTAAACATTCATCCACTAAGTACCTACTCCATTCAGTAGGACGCTCAAACTATGTCAAAATTTTAACCAAGCGACAAAGTCATATATTTGGATTCAAAAGTATTTAAATCTAATCACTTTGGTTCAGATCCTATACGAAAACCAAATACAAATGTATTGAAGAGGATGGGTTTAATAAGTTCGTAATAAAATGTTATATTTCAGCTCAACTATCATTTTATTGTTCTTGATTGAAATATTATTTTAATATAGAAATATTACACTATATTTAAATCTTTCGAGATTAAAGTTCAGGAAAATCGTACTTACATGAACAGATTAATGAAACAATTATTAAATTTGGATATGAAAGAATATGAAATTACAGAAAATTTGGAATAAATTGGAAATATTGAAAACTAATTTTTCTTGGATAGACCTATAGAACTGCGGAGGTTAGAAACACCCCCATATTCATAACAGTGTACCAAAGGTTAAAAAAAACTTCTGACTTGCCAAGGCGAAAAATAGGCACTTCGACTTAGAAGGTCTATTGTGCCGGTGGACCAAAGGTTAGTTTAATGTGATTACATTTCCGTGTAATACAAATTTTACTCTTAAAAACTCTGGATTTTTCACAAAGAACTATTTTAGTAGGGAATTTGAGTATGGTAAAAGCGAGATATGACTTATCTTCGTGGGAAAAACGCAGAGAGTGTGCTAACATAACGGGGCTTTCTATTTGTTCTTAATCTGACTGTCATAAATCATGGCCATTTTTAGAAATACATATGAAGTGATTCAAACATGGCGATGCTTTAGAGGGTTTCTTTAAAAGCGGATTTACGGAGCTTTCAATAAGTTGAACCAACAACTTAACTAATACCGTGCTAACTTCTCGTCGTCAATAGTAAGCCAGCGTTATCGCTGAAAAATTTCAAAAAGGGGTATTTCAGATGGGCTCAGCTAAAAAAAGGGGCCTCCACATGAAATAATAAAATTATAACAAAAAACAGAGCAGCAAACAAATTTATTTATATCAAAAAAAAACATTCATTAAGAAACACTTTTTGCATTCTTTTTCGTGGAATACAAACTAAAAGAGGGGCCATTTTGTTAATTTGAAAATAAATTGGGGGCCACTGGTCTTGAGGCTAAAAAAGGGACCAAACGGCAACGCTTTTTGTAGCTGACATCTGTGTTCTGAAAGCTGATGGTTTAGTTCAGAGCACGACTAAAACACAAAACTTTGTGTCGATTGACAGATTTTATTTATACTTTTATCAAACTCTATAGGTGAAGTGTTCAACGTCAAAGCGTAAAATGGAAAAATTTTCGAGCCGCCGGAGTGTTGAAGCCGCAAAAGCATAAGACCACGACCGGTTAACTTGAGCCTGTCAGTGCCGGGGGATTATCGCAAGGTTCTCTTCTTAGCATGTGTGTTTTCTTTGAGAGTATAGGACTGAAAACAAAATAGAGTAGAAGAAATTAAGAAGAGTGCATTGAGAATACTTGGACTGTGAAGTGGTTGTAGTGGGGAGCTTTTGACAAACCACATTTCCCGGTACAGAGGATGTTGAGGAGTTTCCTTAGGAGAGCAAAAAAAAGATAAGTAGAGCGTTGTGAGTAGGTAATAGGTTGTTCTTATAGTTTTCGGATAAATTGTGAAAAATATAGTCGAGTGAGGCTTCGTTCCGTTTTCTTTAACCATAGCCATTAACGACTACTTAATAAATCCACGATCCATTGTGTCATTTAGTGACCGTTATCCATTGAACCGTATGGTAATCGGAAGCTATCCGTTGGCCAAAAACCGCAAAGTGAAATAGTTTGGTTCATTTTCTCATTTGAAAATCGCGTGCTTTGTACATTTTTTTGTCTAACACTTTGCGTTCCAACTTGTCGCTCTTGTTCCGAACGAGGAGGAGATAGCAGTTGTGTAAAGCGATACTAAGAGCTTCCAGATCTGTGATGTTTTTTTTTGTTTTCTAAAATAGTCTGTGGTCTGTCCCAATTTGTAATTCTTTAAATCCTCCGTGGGAAGATAATTGAAGGCTTTTAATACATTGTTTCGAATTTTTTTGTTATCATCTATATCTAATTGTCGTATTTCGCAATCTCCCTTTTTCAAAGACTGCGTGGCGCCCTTATTTCAAATTACAGATCAATCCCCCTGTCTTTCTTAATTAACAAAATCTCTACCGTGATCGAACCCACACTCAGCTGACTAGCCAAATCGCGGCATCAACGTGCCGCTTGTTGCACTTTCGCATATTCTCTTTCACGCTCCCCATTCACTTCCGATTTGACAGATCGGAAGAAAATTATCACTTCGATCTGTCTGTAACCTCTCGGGCAGCGGCGGCTGCATTTGTTTATTCGATGTTTTTTTACGCTCTAGAATCGTTTCCCATAAATTAAAGTGCAGCAATGTTTCTCGGAAGGATCCTGAATATATTCAAAATATCGACGTTGTCATTGCTTAGCTGTTTCACTAACTGCTTTTCATGACTTGTTGCAGTCCGATTTTATTAAAAGAGGGTTCTCGGTTCCCCTACCGCAAATTTATATGAATTGAAAAAAAAAAAAAAACACTTGAAAGCCTTCACACATCACTTACAAAACCAATTTCGAAAGGAACTCTCAAATTCGTTCGAAGAGCACCTAACCCTCCTAATTTATATTTAAATCTATATTTATCCAAAGTCACACGGTGTTCCACTCGCAAGCATCTACAAGTGTTAAGTACTCCATCTGTGACTATAAAAGAAAATCACTTTACATAAACACCTCAAAGCGATGCGTAAGCAAACAACATCGCTGAGCGAAAAAAATAAAACCGCAAAAACACCTACGGTTTGGCCAGATACACTGTTTGATCTGAGAAACTTCACACCCCCCGCATACATGGACGAACGCTCTTGTAAACAAATCTGCGCCATTGTACGACACGACAAAGATGGTTTCTTCATATTGATAAACAATAACAACCTACTTGGCAATTTCATGCGGAATCAGGGAGAAATATCCAATCTGAATGGAAATCCAGAAAATTCCCAGCACCCCCCAAAACCCACACAAAGGTTGAAGCGATAAGCCGCCAGTCAACCAATTCTAATTGAAATTAATCCTAAACTAATCTGTCGGAGCTATAGCTCTGATTTCAGTTGGAGGAAACTCGCAACTTCTCAACGAAACAAAAGGTCCTCGAGTGCGGACTGCGGATATTATTCTGCACTCTCCAGTCGCCATCGGCGCTTACTTAATTCAAGGAGGAGCATCCCTGCAGAGTATTCAATTAAAAACTAAATCCCGGCAAGATTATGGTGAAAATTGAAAGTCCTGCTTTCGTTTCTTTGTTTCCTTTCGATTATTGACAGAGTTCTGTTCGGCGTCTTATAGGTAAAGTGGATTTGGTCAGCACACTGACGAAATTGTGGCTTTATTTGTTTGCACACAATTTTCGGTCGAAAGTTCGTTTGTTAAGCGAATTTTTTTTTTTTTTTTTTGGTTTGTTGCCGTATGACAGTGTGTACGAGTACTTTTGGGCATGCAAAAGTTGGAAAGCAATCTGGTTCGATGATGGGTCTTGTTTGCTTGTTGTTATTATGTAACATTGGATGGGTGGGGGAACATGAAATGGCAAGCAAACAAATGGATTAAAAGATACTTTTTGACTGGATTGCTTTTTATTTTACGAAAGCGATCTGTTTTATTTTTGGATTTAAAAACAGGATTACGACGAATTAAATGGAGAAATCGCGGATAAATCATGTGCAAGTTGTTGATGCGAGATGATTGGTGAGAACAGAGAGATCTGTTGGGATTACACTTGTCGTTGGAAGAAAATAAGACCCTTTGCGCTATAAGGAGTAAGTCGCTTAGGAAGCTTATTGCACTGGGGAATCCCGATTGATTTATGAACTGAAGTAGAGTTAGTTGGATGAGAGGCCTTCTACTAGAAGTTTTAACCGCTGGAGGGGTATCTATAGTAACTTGTGCGCAACCACCTACGTAAAGTGTTCAATTCTATTGACAACAATTTTAGAATACACGTACTGTATAATACTCCGATTTAAAATGAAACACGGTACGAATTTTACTGTGGGAAAAATATACAAAAAACCCACATTTATTTTCTCCGCTTCTTCGAAGTATGATACGTCTTTCACGGTCGGAGTCCGATCAAGAAATAACTCTTACATGTCATTTTACAATGTAACACGTATGGCCAGTGTTGCCATACGTAACACGTACCTCCCAGTAGGGTACGCATGACTTGTTTTCCTTATAAAATATTTGCCAACTGAATCAAAGAACTTTTCACACCACTCTGAGCCTCCCATTCAGAGGCCCAACTCATAAGTGTAGTAGAGCTTAGAAGGAAAGGCAAAACCTACAGAATTTTCAACTTTTCAATATAAGTGGATCTGTTGTTGTAGGACTTTCATGTTTAAAGTAAAATAAAAAAAAAATGAATAAATAGTTGGCACTCCCTAAAATCATTTGTTTAGTGTGAGTTTTATACATATTTGTGACGAATGGAAGGGATCTACAACTTTAAGCCAAGTCCAAACGCCTAATTGAGAAGATATTTCTTGACAGTTATACTCTCGGATGTTTGTCAGACTTTCGCGACAAGTGACGCCGTGGAAAGAGCCTTAAGATGTAATTTCTGATTTTCCAGGGATCGAACCTGGGCAATTGCTTTCAAGTACTCAAACTAATTCGGTTGTTTTACAAAAGTAATCGATTGACAGCAGAAAGTAACGATTGTTGGTACACTCTCGGTCAGACGTTGTAAACTCTTACTTTGAGCAGCGAAGCCGTTAACAAAACCCCAAATAAAGAATCGGATGACTCTTTTTAAAGCCTAAATGTAAATTTCTCATAAATGACAAATGACTGGCAGATTTGCCGGCTGTAGTTTTGAGTTGGTTTTACATCCCTTAAGGTTGCCTCAGGGATCATGGTTAAACACTCTACACGGAAGACACGACCTATGCGATGTTGTAGAGCCACACCTAGTTGTAGAATAAACCTGATTTGTCATCAGTGACTTGTGCTGGTGAATCTTCTAAAGGAACGACATTAAACAATCAGCAATTAAAGCTAGTCTCAAAATACGCAGGCGCAGTGTCATACAACTTGTCGATGCCTTGATACTGAATATATTGAATTAAGTAAAGGTACCTACGTTTTGAGTAAAACCCCAAAAAAATACAAAACTTCAGGAATTCGTCTGTCACTAGTAGCGCCACTTTCGTGAACGAGCTTTGAACGTTGGCGGAATTAAATGGATTTAACACGTGAACCAAAACTAAATTCCGTCACGTAAACGCGATTCGACCCGAGGTAAAACTGATCAATGATCTCAAGACCAAAAGGATTGTCTTCTATTGAAATGTCAAAGTGATCAGCACAGATTTTTGACCTAGGATGATGGCCAACATGCCCAAAGGATGGAAGGACTTGAAAAAACTATGTTTGCGAAGCAGATGGTTGGAAAACTAGAAATGATTTTAACTTTTCGAGCATTTTTCATAGAGCTAGTGGCCGAAAGTGACGCTACTAGTGACTAATGGGAGCATCATCAAAAGCAAAATGAAAAACGATTGCACTCATTGATGATGACATACCCAATCCATTGCGAAAATTAGTCCTACTCTGAAGGAGATCACTTTTGAAATCAAATTGCTTAAGCTCGGCAAATCTACAAGAGCGGAAATGCCAAAGCCCTAGGTACGATAAGTTTTATATCTATTTCACTTCATTAAATCGGCACGTGACTGTGACGAAAGATCTGTCGATTGGCAGGTCCTTATCCAGGTTTAGAAATGCGTTGGCGAATTGTGGTGGAGTCGACCATCAAGGGTCGAATTACCGAGCCAAACTTTTCTGAATTTTGTGGATTTTACAAGCAAAACAATTACAAATTTAGCCACATAGTACTCGATCACGGATGCGGTAATTCAACCCCAGCTTCAGCAAGCAATCGAAAAAAATTTGCAAAGTCCCTATTATGCGTGAATGGCGAGTACGACAAATGAGCAAGTGACGTTTATGCAGCTTTTGATATGACATATGAAATAGAATGGGAAAATTTCAAAGTCCGTTGAAGTGCATTCCTGTGAATTGCTGATCGTTTCGCGGACTTATCACAATTCTACCACAAGCATAACATCATTGCACCCAACCGGTGAATGTTAAAATTTAGCCCCGTAAATTGTAAACTTGTCAAAGGTGTCGTGCGTTACTTAGGCTCCACAAATAGTTCTTCAATGAGGAAACAAGTTGAAAGGAAAGTGTGGAGCGATTTTATAAAGAGGAAGATACTTTTTAAACGGAAGTTGATGCATAAAACTGAACTTCTTAGCTCACGACTGTCAAAACTAAAGGTACACCTCCAAGACCTTTAGCCCAAAAGTAACAAGTTCGAATTTATTCTCCACAATTAGCTAAATAAAAAAAAAAATTCATAGAGTAACATAAATCGCCGGAAACAGCTTTTTGTGTACGTTAAAATTTATAGACAACCCGGCAATCTTATTCCCTAACTTTTCAGGCGATTATCGTCGAAAGGAAAGACCTCTTAAACTAAAGCAGCTTGGTGCAAACATTACGAGTTTGATAGCTTAATTCATTTAATTTTCCACAAACGTAATAAAAGCTGACAATGGTCAAAACCAGCTGATCCAGATGTGATTTCCTTGACCTTGTAGGCGACACTCTTTTTTCTTAGTCCTCGCGATATAAGTATTCGTATAAGACCAAGTTACTTTGTCATTGACAACGGTCTATCACGGATTCTATGAAATTTAGCTACCAGCCTCTGTGGCGGAAATGATATTAGTCACAGGTAACGCGCTGTGGATGTCCTTTGGACAAAATTTCACTGCATTCCGTTTTACTTTGACTTTTCTCTGACAAATTTATGTGTCCGGACTAAGCACACATTCTTGCAGATAAAATGTTTGACCAACTTGATGATGATGAAATGTTTTTTTCGTCGGCTACCATTCCGTGCAAAGAAATTTTTCAAAATTGGCCCAAGAGTTTTTCTGTGAAGTTTGGTCAAAGCCGGAGAAAGGAGCGTGGCACCCCTCAAAAAAAAACTTCTAAACTCTCTTTATCGAGACTGATGAGACCTTAAGTTGTTCAATTTGGAACATTCAAGTCAATTCCCCGGACACAACATTTGTCGAAACTTGTTCGGGATTGGAAAATGGGGCGTGTCACTTCCCATGCGACAAAATGACGCATCAGCTACCTATTTTTGTATATACATACATAGATACTGCTGCTCAATTTTAGCAATAGCGAATAGTTACTCGGTTCGTTAGTGCCTTCTAAAAATCACATCTTTGTGCTCACTGAATGTGACCGAAAACACTTACGAGGGTTCTACCTAAACTGTTGCTTCCCCTTATACATCAGACATCACTAATTATGTTCCATTGCGATTCCGTTTAGACGTGCCTTCCCCAATGCCACTTAGGTACACTATACTCGCTCTGTCACGTGTGGCTTGTTAACACTCCCGTCGCTTAAAGCATCGACGTTTTTAGCGCCCCTTCCCCTATATACCTAGACCTACTCTTACAGCACTTAGCAAAGTGATGAATTTTCGCTGTAAGGCTCGCCATGGTAACAGCTTTCTTTCTGCCCCAATCATCGCGGAATCTTATCACGTGTATGAATTAATTCAAAAAATCTTATCGCATTTGGTCATCACCGAAACCGTACTAAAGAACCTAATCCCCAAACGGAGATGGAACAGACTAACATCTCTGATTAGCACTTGTATCGCTATTTCCAGCTGTTGACCGAGACGACGAGACACAAAAGACAAGTCTTATCACATCTGTCGATCAGTCCGTTTCACCAGCACGCGTTTTACATTATCAATTCCATATGATAGCGGTGGTAGAAAGAGATCTGACACAAGCCACCACCCGTTGAGCTATTGTTATGAAAATGAACGATATACATTTTTTTTAAACAAATTAGCACGTATTACAATGCTGACGGATGAGACCGTGCAAATATCAATTTTGTTTGTACTACATATGTGACGGTTTTAGTTATCAATGTCATGGCTGTGGTTGGGCGTTTAAATGTAGGTACGATTGGGCAGCGCTGCGTGTATTTGTTTATTCGACAGTCTATGAGAGTGAATTTTGCGGTAAAATGTATTTCATACCGCAGTTGTTAAACCAGACAATGTAAATATTTTTGTCGTACTAATTGGATAACAAATTAAGTTTCACGTGATCGACTGCTGTTGGTCTAAGACTAAATGGCGCCAAGAATAATTAAATGGGTTGAGCTAATTCTGGAACTGGTTTCGACTTGAGGTACAAATGTGAGAATAGTTGCATTTTCGATGTAGTATCGTGAGTTGTATCAGGTCGCGTAATTTACTCTTTTGCGAAACTAATTCATATTTTGTTTCGGGTTGGATAGGAATTTTTTTTTACAAAATTCTATTAACTGAATTCTGCTTACAAAATTCTGTTCCCAAAATTCTGCAAACAATTCAAAAAGATTTGGAAAATGGTCAAAAGCGCGCGCTTTTTCTTTTATCTTTTTTTTTCAATTTGAATTTTTTTGTTAAAATGTTTTTTTTTGATTAAATTTTGTATTTTCCAATAGATTTGTTTAGTATTTTAAATTTTTTTTCAAATGTTTAATTTAATATTAATTTTTTTTTTAATTTAAATTTTATTTTTGTTCTAAAATTGAGTTTTTATTTTTCTGAAAATTTGAAATTGTTTTTAATATTTTCTATTTTTCGTTTTGTTTATATTTATTAGTTGAAGCTGAATTTAAATTTAAAAATGGGAAACTTTGAAAAGCAGATTTTCGATAACCGGAAAACACAAATATCAATATCTTGAGGTTTTTTCAACAAACATCCGAGAATACAACTTAAGAGCTTCTTCGTTAGCCGCTCGGACTGGGCAAAAAATTGTGGATCCTTTTCATTCATTCTAAACTGAAAAACGAATGATTGTGAGAAGCTAGGACTACAGACCTGTAGCGCCAATGATTTATTTTTTAGTTGGCTCAATCGTGAATTTTGCCATGCTGATTTGGTATCAGTGACTGAATAACAAACACCAAACAGACAGACGCCAAAAAATATGGCCGCCATAGGCTGCCCACATCGACCCGTCCCAAATGAACAACTCTCTACTTCCCACCGGGAAGGCGAAACTAAACACTTTAACAACGCCTTAGGATATGATTTACTTTTCCCTTCCTTTTTATTGAATCTGTCGCAAAGCGCTTAGAATATCTTGCGAAATATCTTTCTTCGCATCTGTTGTGCCCGTTGACCCATCCATTGCCACCACTCACACCCTTCCTTGCGAATCAATTCCTACTTCCGCCTAAGGGCGCCTCAGTAAACTCATTTATGCATGAAGTTCATTGCATCCAATTAAGGGTCATACAGCGAATTTAATTTAATATCCATTCAAAGGCAACGCTCGGACGTCCGCCAGAAACGTTTAATAAAACACAAATGTGTCTTCCAGCTTTTTCCGAATTCAATAACCTCCCAACACACACCGAAGGCAATATAAAATAGAACAAAACAGTAAATCCTCTTGGTGCACTATAAAATAAAAAAAAAAAACAGAAAACATTTCGAATCATCCATGCACGGATGCATTTTATATACGAAAAATCAATTTCCATGCAATTTAGATCGGAAATTGAGTCAATTTTAGTCGACGAGGAAAGGAGAGAATTTATTGGCGTTCTCGATACATACATTTTTATAAGCTCGCACGTATCGGTATTCCGCACGAAATACTTCTCCGAGTGGCCGGGAAAAATACTGCATGCGACAATTGCAAGGAAATCGTGTTTTTTTTTTTTGTTTTCTGTCTTTTTGTCAATGAAATTTATTTTCACCATTTATAGGCAATGGTACTACCTTTGTGCCATGCATGTCACATCATTACACTACCTTCGTAACCGAATGTGTATCTTGTCGATATCTATCGATAAAACAAGTTTCGATTGCAATTATTCGATTGGATGGAGTAGGTACCTACAAAGGCAATCCTTTTTACAAGTCCCATTTATGGCAAACACGTGGGTAGAAACTTTCCCAAGGACACGATGTAAATAGTCATGTCGTGATTTCGTGACGAGAATAAAATTCGTGTACTCCCATTTCACATAAAATAGTCCTTAAAATAGTTAAATGTCATGAGAGTAAGTATGCATACTAAATTGGGTCATAAATGTTGAGCCCCATTTTCAAACCTCGTCACTATACTCGTATCCATCAAACACAATTTTAAATCGAAGGTGTCCCTATTAACATTCCCATGCGTAACTGAAATGACTGATGAAAAATTCCAATCTCATTCGTCTTGATGGCTATCAAAATCAGAATACCAAACTTGTTTACATAGAACGGAAATTTCGACAGGAAACACATTTCCACTGCATGAATTTGACCGATCCATTGTTGAATTGAAGGCGCATTTTTTTTTAAGTTAATTAATTGCGGTGATCGAATGATTTTCTTAAAATCGGTAAACAAACCTGATAAGTGCCAGTGAAAAATAAAATCTCTCTTACATGATCCAGTGATAGTATAAGTGTGCTAGTGACTCATTTGCGTACGGAGCACCCACATTGATAAGAAGGTGCCATCTTATCTGTTTCAAAAAAAAAAAATGTATGATGAAATACCGGGGGGAGCTGATCGATTAGCGGAAATTGGTTAAAACAGATTCGACACAGTATATAGATGCAATAGCCACAGAATTGGAAAATAATTCTTATTCCGGGAAGCACATCCGGGACTAGCGACCTAAGTACTGAAATATTGGCTGTAAATAAGTAGACGGTGTGATTATCTGTTTTTGAGGCTTTTGTTGCGAAAAGACTGCGCGCAATCGTTGCGGAAGGGGCTCAAGATCCTCTTATTTCAGTTAAAAAGACCGACAGGGTTGCCGTGAATAAATGCAGAGGAACTTTTAATAAAGGAAATAAATAGGTCTGTATAGATAGCCTAGGCGTACCTTGTCATTCGTTTGTGTTTTGAGTTTTTTTTATATTTTTGTGACAGAAAAAGGGATTTATGCCTAGTCCAAACCGCTGAATTGAGAAGCTTTTTTAGGATAGTTGCAATTTTGGTTGTTTGACAGAGTTTCGAAGGAGGTGGCACTGTGGAAAAAGCGATGTTATTTGTTGAACTTCAGTCTAGCATAATAGCCACTGAGCTCGGCCAATTCTTTTATTTAGCCGCTTTGAGGTATAGAAACCCTGAACGTTCCTTGGAAAGTATTGAACTTTAAACAGAAGTGCGTAATGGTTCCCTGGGTATGGCGATGGGCCCGCTGTGACTCCTGGTCTTTTGTGACGATCTCACTACCCCACTCAACCTAACCTAAGCTTATCTGTCAATAGTCTATATGATTGACCACTTTATGGGACTCAAATAAGTGTTCCCTAAAGCAGAGGCAAAGCCAGTTTGTATATTAAAGGTAGAGGTAGAGAACAGGTTCCAAGACAAGACCAAATTCTGAACAACAATGACTCAACACATGTGCGTCAGAAAATTTACAAAATTGTAAAGTTATCGTAATTTTTAGAGCCGAAATTTCTCACCTGTAAATTGAAAAAAAAGCTTATTTCTGGAACCACTGAAACCTACATATATATCGATTATAGAAACCGGATCCGCCAGGTCTTTACAAAATTTGGCCGCAAGTCGTGTATATGAGAACCAAACGCCATGTATACTCCACTTTTTGAAAAAAAAAAATAGAGTCGGCGATGCTTTTGGACACTCCTTTTTGAGATCTTTCTGTTAATGTTTTCGTTAGTTTTAAAAGTCAACTAATTCCAAAAATATTTTATGTTGAATATTTGGATTAGAATCAAAACCGATGTATTTTCAATCTATTTTCTAGTTAAAATTAGTCTTAAATATTTTTTCGGTTCCGAATTCAATTTAAACTTTAAAATTCGAAATATGCATATTCCAATAAAAGAAATTTGAATTCAGTACCGGAATTCGGGAAGGCGGGAAAAATCTAATGATTTTTTTTTATGAAATTCTTTTTACCAAAACTTGGCCAGGATGTATTTATTTTAAGATATTTCTACATAAAGAAGCTTATATGCACCGACGAGAAGGCCAAAAGTAAAAATTTGTTGTTTTCTACTGCGTTGAAAACGCATCTATATTGCAAATATTTCCTTTCAAAACAATTCTATTCTATAATATCTATTCGAAAATACATTCGCAATATTTCCAATGTGATTAGTTGTTTAAAAATCTATTTGAAGATCTTTAAGTAAAACAGTTTTTAATAATTCAAAGGCAAAGGCTTAAGAAAGGTTTGTTTTTTGAATATCTCAAAACTTGTAAAAGTGTAATAAATTGGTTTCGATTCTGAAAATTTTGTAGTCTGCGAAGCTTTAAACCACCACTGCGCCGAATAAAGGTTGTGAGTCGAATCGAGTTTGAAATTCGTCTACAATTTAAAAACAGCGACAAGCCGTCCACAATTTGAGTCATTGAAAAGACTGCAAATGTCAGTTTAGGTACAAAATGAAAATATTCTCAAAGAGAACCTTTGGAATTCAAATCATTGATCAATAACCCATCCAGATTTTTGCAGGTAATGAACCGAATCTGATGATAAGTGATTGAATTCGTTAACAATCTTGGACTTATAACAGTGATTTCTGGCACAATTTTCTTCACTATAAAAGCTATAGACTCCCAGCTCCTATTTTTTTAATTTCTAAGGACTTTAATCGCATATAGGGAAAAAAGATATCGAACGACATCGTCTCGACAATTTCGTTTAACAACCAAAAACGTGGAACAAAAAAAAAATGTCGGAATGTCATCACATTACAAATTCAACCTTGTTTGGACAAACTTTTGCTTTTTAACACTACTATCCGTGATTGACTTTTTTGATAAAGTGCTTAAATCTTTGTACCAGTAGAGGTCTTAAAAATAAAAAAAATAAATAATTGGCGCAACAGGTCTGTATGGACCCCCCAAGCCTAGCTTCTCACAACCATTCGTCTTGTGTGAGTTTTTATTTTTGGGACGAATGGAAGGGATCTACAATTTTATGTCGAGTCCAAACGGCCAATTGAGAAGCTCTTTCATGACAGTTATACTCTCGGATGTTTGTCAGACGTTCGCGAGAGGTGGCGCAGTGAAAAAAACCTTAAGTTGGAATTTGGGTTTTTCTCGGGATTCGAACCTGGGACCCCTCGCTTAGTGGTCCAACACAATAACCACTAAGCGACTGCGCCGACAGTAGAGGTCTTCCTCCTTATTAATTCCCCTTTTGGCATTAAATGTCCAATTCCACAGCAATGAAAACGAATTAAGCAAAAATAAAATTCCATACATTTTTTGATTTTTTAGTTGTCACAGTTTGTTTACAGTCATGCTCAAACTGTTTAAAATGAGAACTATTACCGATTCGATTTAACGACGATGTTGTGATATAAAACAAACTGCAAACGACGTCGTTTTGTTC
The DNA here is from genome assembly GCA_916610125.1 of Cheilosia vulpina. Classification (NCBI taxonomy): domain Eukaryota; kingdom Metazoa; phylum Arthropoda; class Insecta; order Diptera; family Syrphidae; genus Cheilosia; species Cheilosia vulpina. The sequence goes on along the minus strand of OU744276.1, from coordinate 15,016,764 downwards.
AATCTTTTCGACTAGGATCGTTTCATAAATTACACGATTAGAGTCAAGGATTCAACCGGATAAAGAATTTCAAAGAGTTTGCATTATGGGTATATATCACTAACGAAAAAAATCGACGAAAAAGTAACAACTAACCAACGAAAACAACGCGACTCACGATTACCACCAGTCCATGTGCAAAACTTTCCCAATTCGCAAAATTTGAAAGATTTGAAACCACTTTTCAGTTTACGTGAAGTTAAATTATTTCGGACGCTTTACCCCGACACCCATTTCTATTTGAAACCCAGATTTTGCCATTAGCAATACTACAACAAAAGATGATTACACTTTTCACTTTTTTTTTGAATTTATATTTTAAGACCCATGCGGTATCTATTGCGTGGGCGGCTATTTTGCGTGTTTCTTTATGAAGCAAGAATCACTCAGCGGGAAGTAGTTCCCTGCACGTGGCAACACCCCGTCTCTCATGTGAACAACACGCTATTTTGCAAACAATTTGCAAATCGCCGCGATAGGAAATACCCTACATACGGTGGCCCATTTTGCTGACACACGATGCTGTGACTTGTGAGTAAATTATCTGCTTCAATGTCATTAAACTATCGCAATTCTCAGTCTATAAAAATTGCGACAGAAGAGACTTCAAAGTGTTATCATTCACTTTATGGATGATCAACCCATGCAAATGCCTGTCACACATCATTTTGTCACTCAAGTATTTCTTCTCCTTGAAATGTTGGAAGTTCTACGAAAGTTCTACGAACACCATTCGAAAGTAATTACCTCAGCACCACCGAAGACAGTTCAAAGTGGGTCAAAGTTACGGCCCATTAAAACTGTCGCGTTCTTTAATCAATCAAAAAAAAAAATTATCAAAACTGTTCTAAATTAAGCCCTAATGGATATTTTAACAAAAACCAATATTAGATACTCTTAATCTAAATTCGGCCTATAGACATTTTTTTCGTGGACTCTTTTTCTTTACGAAATATCAACAAAACCTATTCTTAGAGACATCTCTTCTAAATTCAGCTCTTTTCCAGCAAAAAAAAAAAAAGATGGACTGCACAAAAATGTTTATATTTTGTACACTCCACTCCATGAGTAAGCATTCAACGAATCGCCTGCGAAATTATTAAAAACAACGTTTTATGTGTGCAGAGCTTGTACGTGTTTATGTAAAATTAGATGAAATGAAGAACTTTACTCGCAGCAAATTGATTCATAATAAACACTGAACCGGCACTCATTGAGCAGGAAGAAATAAACATGCTTGATGAATCGTTTCGCATATGGAGATAGTTCGTAAATTACTTAAGAGTAGACAAATCGATATATAGTGTTGGTCTTGTGGCAAATGAACACATTCGGCAAGTTTGTGGCTTCGCGCCTTTGGAATGTTCATTATTTTTTTTGCGCGGCACGATATGGTGCCTGTGTGAAATGGGAATTGCATTTGGTTTGTTGAAAGATGGTAATTTATTTGCGCTTTGAAAATGTTATGATTTGGAACCGTATGCATTTAAATAGTTCTGGGAATTTATTTTAATAGGAAATTGGTGGAACGAGTGCAAATCCTGGAAACGACATAGTAAATTTAAGATGGCGCTGGTTAGTCCGGAGAACAACCCAGCGGTAACCAATATATCCATTTTATGAGTTTTGGATACAATCATCGCACCAGATTCGTATGTACGAGCTAAGCAGCCACGGTGAATTTTCTAAAGTGCTCAGTTTTCACTGCTCATGGTCTTGGTTACACGAATAGCGAATCCGTTTGCTTGTTTAACATTTCTATTTCTCTACACTCGTCTGTGAAAAATTACCCTGCGACATTATCAAGCAAAATACCACAGCAAACTATGACTCGATCTGGTAGCCTCTCCAGTTCCTAAAATATTCGAGGCTTTAACCGACCCTTTTTTTGCCTATTGTGAAAATCAATACAATGTAAATGGCCTACGTATGCAGGTTAATTAGAACTGACTTACATAAATTGCCTCTTGCAACCTTTGTCCGACTTTTCTTGCCAATAACACAAATCCCTTCTTATGGTGAACTCCAAGGTCGTCTTATGACTGACATGAGTTCGACTTTGGGCCTATTTTACAAGCCGACAGAACAACAAACCTTACATTTGAAATCAACATTTTTCCAGAAGTGGAGATAAGATAAAATTATTGCAGAAATGTGTTCAAATTCAAGCACTTGCATCAAGCCTTGGTTGATATGTTAAAAGGTGGTAGTCCGAAGACAGACAATTGAATTTCATATAAAAAATCTGCCATCATACTTTCGATCCTTACTTCTTTCTTAAGAGAAAGGCCATACAAAAATATATTTAGATCAACAGTTCCGTAAGGCACTCTAGGCCTAGCTTTTCAAAACATTTCGTATTGTGTGAGTTTTCAATTTTTGGGACGAATGGAAGGGATCTACAATTTTATCCCGCGTCCAAACGGCCAATTGAGAAGCTCTTTTATGACAGTCATATACTCTCGGATAATAGTCAGACGTCCGCAAGATTTGTGGTGCAGTGGAAAAGCAGTGTTTTTTTCGGGGATGGAATCTGGACCCCTTGCTTGGTATCAAAATAACCGCTAATACACTGCGCCGCCATTTTAATAAAAAATAAATCGGATAAACAATCAACAAACTATCCACCACTCTATTTCCTGCCACACATTTTGTTAAGAATCCATACTGACCCACACACACTCATAATGTGTTTCCATTTCAATTTATGTCCCAATCCAAATTGCAGCTTTAATCCCTTTGATTTATTTGTAATATTTTGCAAAATTTATTCGGCCTCATAAATTTTTATTAAAATCGTTTTCTTAATATTTCCTCTTTTTTTTCGTTTCAGGTGAGTTGGAGAATGGTTGTGATGGTCAAAAGTAGGCTAATTTGTGTATAAACGTTTGCAATATTTCCCAAAAAAGTGCAGGGTGTCCCAGAGAAATAAGTAATATTATAAATATTTCAACAGAAAATATAATGGGAAATGGAATAATGAAGCGTGATAAAACACAGGCTTCCAAATGATTGACTACTTTGCGCCATATACTAGTAATAAATTTAAGTCTCGACTTTACGTTTACGGAAGCTCACAATTGCGAAATTTCTATGGCAGATATAACCTCTGTGAACTACTAAAAATCAAAGACGAAACTAAAAATGAAGGCCCTTTATCTATATAGCATATTGGGTGTGGAAGAGCATTTCACTGTTTTGTCGAAATTTATATGATTGTTTTTTATACGGTCCGAATGGTTCGATGACAACTGTCACCCAAAATCGGCACCAAACAGTGGAGCGTTGTAGACACATTGATTTTTTGCACCCCAAACTCGACAATTTGACAAAGCATAAAGACAAAAATGAGCTTTATAGCTAAAGACGGTTTTATATGAAAAATAAGCATCCACTTGTTGTTAAAGAATCAATTCAAAATGCGTTGTTTTTTAAGTAGAACTATTTTTTCTACAAGCCTGAACTGTCAACTGTTACGCTGTCTTTTTTTACGTTGGCAACACTAAACAGCATAATTTGTGGAAAATTAAAATCTTCCTTGAATTTTAGGACACCGTAAATTTGGGACATATACATTTTCAGACCTGCCAATCCCCATAGGTACTCCAAAGAAAAGTAAATTTTGCATGTTGCCCATTTTAAGTCTTCTGATTTTATTATGGAAAATTCACTAGTAATGATCAAGATAAAATATGCATTTCGAGCAAATCTCATCATTTAATTGTTTTCACGTCTCGCCGAAGTCTGAACTACTCTACACCATTTTATTAGAAAGAATTTTAAAATCATAATTTAAAGTACAGGTATCTAACTAATAAAAGATTTTTAATTTAAGTATGGGACCAGAAAATATTTTTGTTACATATAAAATTTGTTATACTTGAATTGCAACTTTCGTTTTATGAATTTGTATACTTGAAAGTAATCCGTACTTTTAGTTTGGATTACACTTTTGCCTTAATTAACTAAATCTTCCAAAACATAGTAGAATCTCGGAAACAAGAACGGTCATACAAGGTGAAGTTCGGAAAGATGAACTAAAAATTTTCCGCCTTTGAAGTCTTCTGACAGTCTACAATAGAGCTGTTTATTTTCGAGCAAAACGTATAAAGTCTGTTTATATACCCTTTATAATTAACTTTTATTACTTTGTAATTTTTCGTTCTTTTTTTTTAAATAGAAGGAATTGTTATTTTGATATATTTCCTGCTTTTATGTTTGGCAATACCTTTTTCTTTAACAAATTTTTTAAGCTAGAAAAGATGAAAAATTCGAAAAGATCAACTTGTTCATCTTTCTGAGATTCTACTGTACAGAGATTTAAACTTTTGGGGAGTTCAGTCATTTATTTTACAATTTTATCGGTACCTACAAAGTTATAATTAAAATATATGTAACAGAAAAATATTTATGTAAAGGAACGAGAGATCGATATTTATAAAGAAAAATTTGGTGTTTCGAAAATTCTTATCAAAACCATAGACAAACCCTACTGAGACCACCAACTTCTGCCGATTTCCCGTTACTTGCCTACAAGCTATATTTTTACGGAGTGGTCACGATTCGGTGCACTGTATTTTTACATACAAATTCGAATTGACAAATGTCACGTAACTTAAAAAATTCTGAGTCACCAACACACTTGCAAAAAATATGAGCCACTGTGCATATATGAGCTGTGTGCTGGCAGAGTGCATTGAATTTTATCCGTCCAATTTGAAGTTGTTGGCCGCGGTTGGCAGCATTTATTGTATGTTTTTGCATGTCACACATATTCCCGGTTAAATTACACCGATAGAAAAACAAAATGGCGGGATTTAAAAAAGTGGCAGCGGCAAGAGGATTGCGAGTTAAGGGTCTCAGTATGATTTGTCTGTGATCAAAACCATAACAACACTAACAGTGCCACGATAAAGCTGTATTCTTGGAAAAGTTCTTATAATTTCTTGATAGGAAGAGCTTCGTTGTATAGTATAGTTCGTTGAAGGAAAACTCGTCGGTACTTATTAATTTATTTACATAAGTTTATTTGTTAAATTAATTTTTATTTATTCATTGGTAATCAACTGTTTACTTAGTTATTAATTTTTGTTTTATTTGTGGTCCATTAAGTTTTTATTTATTTAGTATATACTTCACTTCTTGATCATTATATTTAATTTATTTATATTTAAAAATTCTAAATTTCGTAGCCCCCGCCTCTTCTTCTCTCTATGTTGTCGGAATCATAAAAGTACGCTTCAATCGTAGCTTAATTAATAATGTCAAAAACATTTATAAATAAATATAAATGTAAATTCTGCAATACAATGTCTGGTTTTAGAAACAAAGAATGATATCCACTTCTTTTCCAATTCGGCCGCTCTTTTATTTTTTTAAGTATTGCAATTCGATGGCTTTTCAATTTGAAAATACAACAATATTTTTCCACATAAATTGATGCTCTATGCTCTATGCTCTCTTTCAAACTGAGGATACGTTTTATTCACCACACACAATTGCATTGTGTTCAATTGTCCCCCCTCTCTGCCAAATGAAACCAGAGATACTACCCAGAGCCGTACTGTCGGAAATCTTACATCGCATCGCAGGACATCTTTGTTTGAGAACTGACACACAATCCGTATCAGTATCCGTCTCCAAATCAATACACATCCTTGTGTATAACAAACAGAATGAAACACATCTCTCACTCTGCTGGTCTGTGCCATTAAATAATGCATTCCACAAGAAATCAATCTGACAGAAATATACACTGCAGCAATATTGAGTATCCCCACAGAGGAGTTCCAACTAAAGAGATACCAACAAAAAAAGAACCGAAGCTCATAAACAACAAAATGACAGCTCAATAAGGCGTAAGTATGTGCGGGTGTCATGCCCGCAGAGACGGAGATGCCTCTACTCTGGGTAAACATAATTTCCTGCTGTTTAATTTTGTCCAAAGGAGTTTGAGTGTGAGGCCATCGTCAGCTTCCACTGCAGTGTTTGCGATCCGGATCTGGATCTATCTGCAAGGATATGCCATACATACGTATGCATTGAATATTTCATTACTCTTCCGTGTGTACACACACATCAATATACAATCAAATTTAATTGCTATTTCGAGTTGAACGCATTTAAATATTTAAGAAACCGTATAAGGAGCAAAGTGCTTAAGGATACCCTTGTCAATCAACTTATCGCAGCTAAGTGGTCCTTAGTCCTTAGTGTAACATGGCAAATTGTGATAACATAAAGGGATAATCACTTTAGCCAAAATCCAATCACGTGGTTTTGCACAAAGAGTGTTAAAGGAGCGTAGGAAGTGAAAATAAAAGGAAACTTTAAAAAAGGAAAAACAACCACCAAACGCTTACCTTTTTCGCAAGGAGCTTACCGGGTGACATACCCTGTAGGCTGAAGAGTTTCTCCTTATCCATTGGTAAATATCCTTTCTTAAACGATTTGCTGTTTGTTTACCTGATAAAAATTCAGACGCATGACCTAGTGACACGCAAAAAGGTTTTCGTAACCCCGACGATGGGTGGTTGGGAATTTAGATAGATATGCATGATATGCGTATGTAGCTATATAATAGAAATTCGTTTCACGTATCCTCGTGGGTGTATATCGTGATGGTTTTATTTTTGCGGGTCACATGCGATGGGTTAATGCATGCAAAAGCGTTCATATCCCGCAATTGGCACGTTATGTGTTCGGAAAGGTGTCATGTATCAAATCCGAGTGGCTTTTGACTTTTAACTGATGGCAAATACTCTGTGTGATTATGTCACTTTGAGAGGGATATAGTACGTTCAAGGAAGTACATTAGTCAGCACAGTAAGTTGGACACAAATTTTTCCGCTAATCCGCTCAAATTAGTACCGAATTTGTACTTATATCTGTTGGATCACTCAGACTGTGATTATTCAGTGATGAGGAGCTTATGTGCATAGCATTAATTATATTAGTTAGAGAGGAAGTCCTAAAGTCTTAAGTCATCATCAAAAAGAGTGTAATCGATTTCCAACAGGTAACAGTTTCTTGAAAATTTTCTGAAAATACGCGTCAAAAGTTATTGCAAATAACAAAGCTTAAATTACAGAAACTGCAATAGAAATCTACAGAAAAACGTTAAAAATTGGATTTGATTATAAAGTTAACCACCATTAAAACTAATTAGAGGAGGTCTCGGAAGTACCTTAAAAAGTGTCCTCGAAAAACTCGGAATTGATAGAATCTCTTCCTAAAAAATCCTTCGAAAACCTCTCAAAATTCCTTGTGAAAATTATGTTATAAGAGTGCTTAAAAATCGCCCGATAAAAATTTAAAAAATCGACTCAGAAATTCTCCAAAGCTATAAAAAAAATACGCCAACAATTAATGTTATCACTAAAAAAGCAAGTTGTCAGTCGTTTTAAGAAAAGCTTAATTTACACAAATTTTTTTGTCAAAATAGTCTACCCATTCAATCCGAAATGGCTTACAAAGGCGGTCCACAAAAACAGCAGTCACTGTTGCAAAGCTTTTATAAAAAAAAAACAAGTAAAGCGCTGGGCCGTAAACAAAAAATAATAAAGTGCATGACTGGGTCGAACGAAACTTTCTCGTTCACCAAAAGTTTGGTGCAAATGAAGTGGGAGTTTCTTATTGTGTTAATATTTGCTAAAATAAAATTTTGCGTAGCTGTTATTGCATTTTTGTCGGAAGTGGGGAGATTTTAACAAAAATTTAGCATAGATATGTGAAAATAGATCGGGAAATATAAATAATTAAAAAAACTGATTTTTTCGAATTTTTTTGAGAAAAACTAAGTACGGCGTCTTATTTCGAATACTCATCTTATTTTCAGTATGTATTTTGATCAAAATTGTTAGAGCTGTTTTTGTAAAATTTGGCAGACATAATAGTACCAAATATTGTTTAGTTTGAAAAATACTTTTGCTTAACTATTTAGCTAAAACCGAGTACAAGTTATTTTTTGGGATGTAAGCATTACTTGGTTTTTGAAGTTTTATCGAAATCGAAAATGGGGTTTTCGAGATATGAGCAGTTTTTAAAGGTAGCGTTTTCGTGATTCGAATTGAAAATTAAGGACGCAATAATTTTTAAAACATCAATTCTACTCTAAGTTTGCATTTTGGTTAAAATCGTTATTGCCGTTTACAGGTAAACTGAAGAAAATTACATTTTTAAAAAGTTACATTTTTCAAAAATCCATTTTATCTATTTTACGATAATACAGAGAAAAACTGAGTTTGGCGTTAAGTTAGAAATGACCATATTACCTTGTATAATGGAATTTTTGATACAATCAAAATTACCGTTATTCTCACCTAAATATCAATTTTGGTTGAGATCGATAGAGCCGTTTTCGAACAAATTAAACTGGTATGAACATTTTATATAGGAAGTACCATTAATATTGAGGTAACCGTTTAGGCTGTAGGCCTCGGGACATACAGATAGACGGACAGAATCTTGCTTCCCCATTTTTTTGAAATCCTCTATCATCGTAATTTCAGAATTGATTAACATCTCTATTTCGATTTTTTTTACGAATACCTACAATATCTTTCTCTTACTGCGTAATGCAGAAAGTTAAAACGAGTATAGATTAATATAGAGTCAAACACCGAGTCGAAGAAAAGTCGAAATCAAAGTGTATAAAATTACAAATCTTAAGTTCGTAATCGCAGAAAAATCACTAATTTAAAATCAACCAACTTTCGGTTAAAAATTACCATGCTAACAGTATTGCTGTTAACTGTTAATAAATTTATATTAGCAAGTAATACTGTTAATAAATATACTTGTTTCAGAAAACTCCGTTAAAAATAACCAATAATTAATTTCAAATTTTCTCGGCAGTATTCCCAGACCTTTAAACCTGTTTTTCCCTTTTTTATCAGAAAAAAAGTTTAGTTTTTCTCTAAATTTGGAAAAGAATTTCCTTTTTTTCCTGTAAGTGAAATTTGCATTTATTTTTATAGGAAAAATATAAGTCGTTTTAAAACTGTTATTTTTAAACAATTTTAAAATAAAAGAATAATATCGGTTACCCGAAAAATATAAACAGTCCAAACAAGTGAATGCATTCAGTTACCCAAGAGTTCGATGGGTTGTTTTCTTTTATGTTTAGTATGAAAATGCGTTTTAGTTTTACTTTTAAACAATTACCAGAGATTTTCGATTGATCCTATTTTTTTTTTAAAAAGCTTGTCCCTGCTTTTCCCCTTTTCAATTAAAAAAGAGCCAAAAATGTTGCTTTTCCACTCAATCTCTTATCACTGTTTCTCGGTCGCAAACAACAAACAAACTCTGTAGAATTTATCCAACTTACTTTGTTTGGTTGATATTAATCCAGAAACTTGGTTGATAAAAACTGATAATATGCGGTCTTTTAACCATTTTATTTCGGTAGTTTTTAACAACGGCTACTCGTTTCTTTCAACAGAGACTTTGTTAATTTAACATGTTTTTTTAACGGAGCAAAAATCGCACTCTATTAGGGCCAATTTTTGACCGAGTAAGAGCCCGAGTAGTTTTTTCTCAACAGCTTTCAAAATTCTTCTTTCAGTAATTCAGAAGGGGCTTTGAATTTTTTTTTTGTCCTTTGCCTAGTCTTATAGCCAAATGGCGATCCCGACTTTAAATAGAAGTGAAGAGTTTATGCTTACCGAAGTAAAATTTTGCAGAGCAGCGATTACTACTTTATTTTCAGATGTGGAGTCAAAGGCGCAGAATTATATTCATCGTGTGTTATGAGAGATTAGTAGAATACTACGTAACAGCACTCTAGCTTAAAGACTAGTGCCTAACTTTTTACTTAATTATAATCTTTTTACCTCTTTAACCTACCTACAACTAGTACAAACCTTAGAGTGGGTGCGACCCAAATTTAAGTCAAACATACCCAAGAATTGACAGTTTGGGAAATTCGCTTTCAACACGCTTTAATAAAGTGACATCAAGGACTAATTTTTTTAAACAAAAAAAAACTATATATATTCCAGTTCATTGATTTTTATTGGTTTTTAAATCGTATGTACTTAAGCCAACATACTTAAATTATTTTTTTACACACATCTTTTCAAAGCAGAAGACGTCTTAATTTTTTTTTTGACATGAGATCAATCACCTTATCTGGATCCAAATTAATATCCGAACGAACAAAATTCAAAAGCCTTTCAGATCGAGAAGTGATTAAATAAAAAAATTGATTCGAATATGGGAAGCAAATGGCATAATCCTCTTTCTGAAATAAGAAATTTAATTTCTTATGTTTAAGTTTAAGTTTTATTTTTATAAATTCCTTTATTGAACATTAATTTTAACTAATATATAAACTTCATTTGACATTCTGTATTTTCCATGTAATTAAAAAAAAAGTGAGCAACTTTAACTTAAAGATGTCTTATGTTCGAAATGCAAAAAATTACCAAAATTATGACACACAACATTATTTAAAAGAAAAAATTGTACGACAAAACACAAAAGGGCTTACGCTTGCAATAAACCAGTAAGAAAAAAACAGAAAACCACCATGAACTTCTTACGTCCCCCATTCGCTCACTCGATAAACTAAACGAAAAACCAAAAGAAAAACAAAAAAACCTCCGAAAAACAGCAGCTAAATGGCAATGACTTTGAAAAAAGATCGACTTCTGTCATGAACATGAATAGATACCTACCGCCCGGCGCAAAGGTCGAACATAAAACACCAGACCGCTGTAATAAATTACCCAAAATGAAAAATAAAAGAGCTCCGAGTATATATCCAACATTCAACGCGTTCCAAAACTTCTAAACCAAAACCACCAGCTGCCAGCCGATTGAAGTATCGCGCTCTTCATGTGTATGTATGGCGAACGAGCGCCATCTGCGCAATCGATTCCATTAAAATCATGCCCCATGTTGCCCTTGCTGTGACAGCGATCAATTTAGATCGAAAAGTTTCCACGGAGTGTCGTAACGCTTTTGCATCAATTAACCCGCCCCAAGTAATGGCGTCCGATCGAATTAGGGTACGTGCCGTTTGTTTAGTCATGTGTCAGAACCAACGAGCTATGACGGCAACTCCATAAGATATTTTCGCGCGTCAAGTAAACACCAACACCATCTCGTAGATGGAATGGCAGTCCTGAGTCCCTGCTGCTTGCGGTGCACTAAACCTCGCAGTATAAACTAAATTGCTTTCGCGAGGACCGTGTGTGCACTTCGTACTCCCAGCGGGAAACGGGACACCAATCGCAAATGGTGCTCTTCCACGAGATGGTGTACAACCGCCATTATGGATGCTCGTATCAACATTCTAGATAAACAGACACACATCTCTCTCCTTAAGCCATACAAAGAAGTGTATGGCTGGCGAAAATTGGAAACGCATTTGTCAACTGCGCTGCCCACCCAACCCACAGCAGCCGTCTTAAGAACTCGAAATGCATTTCGATGAGATTGCACCACACATGTGAGTGGTGGGTGAGTGTATGCCGTATAAAGTGCTGCTTGCGAGGGACATGCGAGTCTCCGCTCTTGTGTGCTCAACTCATTCAGTCGACGGGGCGACCTTTAACAGCTTCACCGTGGCGCTGTATAGCTGTGTACGTATTTGCTTTGCCTTCGGATTAATTATATCCCTCAAGGAATTTTAATGATCGTAATTAAACGAAATCTGGTAAAGTATAGCTTTCCAAAGCGTATATATACCAGTAGAGCAAGGGAGACGCGTCTTGTAATTAAGAGGATTGCAGCCTGAGCTGTAATGGTGACATTGCTTCTAATTGAGTTTCGCAAAAGTACATGTGGAGTCTCTTGGCGTACACCTACCAGGTGAATGCCGCAGTGGGTCACATATTTCAAGTTCGAGGATGTGGATTAATGGTAATGTGCTTGCTAATGGGTGTTGTCATGAATTCCGTTTGTTTTGCTCTTGGAATTGCGAACTTCGGGAGTCCAAAGTTCATGGTTGCGACCTCGGGTGCAGATTTTAATTGGATTTTGCCAGAAGCAGGTGTCAGAAGACTAGGAGGCCGCTTAATCCTTAATCTAACGAAGTGCTCTGACCGCACACGGAATAGTTCATTCAGTTTGTCGAGTGTAAAATCTTCAGCTCTATGATAGAATTTACCGGTCTCCACTACTCAAAAGAACTGTCGCTTTTAGCCAAGAGTATCCTTCAAACAGGAGCTCTAAAAAGCTTTGCATTGGTTTCTTTCGTTGCAAAAGAAGGCCTAGAGAACCAACCTTCTTCTAATCATCTTCAACGTTAAAAATATTTTCTGTTCAGTTTATGTCAGCGTCTCTGAGCAGAACCAAAGATGTCTACCTTACTCATCGTATGCCGAAACCTATGCAAAGCTTTGAGGGAGACTTTGGACTTAAAAGTCCAAAATCATTAACAAAAATGGCTGAAGCCTACTATCTGAAAAGTACCGACTGGAGTTTTATTATTCATTGACACTGAGCCTCCATCGGCTTTATCTTTTATGTGGTCGTTTTCCGAAAATCGTTTGTCATTGATGTCGCTAATAACCGCAAGCCCGTTCATTCACTTATCCCCTCAACTGTTTTCTCCTATTTGTCAAAAAATAAACCAACACCCTATTTTACCATAAGCTAGTAAATCTGACGAATTGATCGGCAACTAGGTGCTAAGTGAGACGCACATAACGTGCGTCGATATTTTCCTCCTAACTGCAAACTTCTCTCATCCTATCCGCCGTCTACACCTACACACATGAAATGAGAGGCGCTAGGCGTTTATAATTTGTGCAAATAAATTAAAATGAAACCTCTGATGAGTGATTTCTTCTCAATGAAAATTAACTGAAGCATAAAAAACACACTTTCGTTGAGGTTCGATGACATGACGGGCACCGGGTTTATCAAAACAAAAAAGTGGTATAGGTTTGACTGTGGGTGTCTGTCGTACCCAGCCCAGCTGCAGAGGCAGGTCCTCTCCTTAACCAGTTGGCGTCCATTTTTGGTTTCAAATTCGATGATTAAATTTCGCATAATTGCTTGTGACGACAACCTGACATTTGATACCTTTCATAGTCGCCGTGGAAGCCAGAAATTGATAAAAAAAATGATCCCCCTCTATGAAATCACGGATCATAATGACGACCGTTTCTCGACGTTAAATCGATTAATGAAGTGTTGGTGTGTGCAAAACTGAATCTGGGGTGAGCCATATGCTAGGGTCACGTGCCACATTTTTCATGAAACCATGTGTATATATATAACTATTGTTTTCAGTCGATAATCCTTTCTATGGGTTTGTGTGGGGTTTAAGGGAATACACAAGTTTTTGTGATTTGTTAAAAATAATGATCCCTACCTATGTTGGATTTTTAACGAGTTGTTACTGGCAGAGATGAGGAATATCTATTTCAAAAGTATCGCCTTTTATAAAGCTAACTGGTTCGGCAGTTGTAGGTTTCGCATTTTAATGACAGTTGGAAGAATAAATTTTATTAAGGCAGATGCAAATTAACGTCGAGGTGGCTTAGTCGTTAGCGTGTTGGACTACTAAGCGAGGGGTCCCAGGTTCGAATTCCGAAAAAAAACTCAAAACTGTGTCACCTCTCTTGAACTACGCAGTAAGCAACAAATTATTTAAAAATGCTACACTTACTTTCCCTTTTGAGACAATACATAAGTAAGCCAGGCTTCAAAAGTATTGAAAAAAGTCAAAAACCCAGACCTTCGTGATCCTCAAATGAGCCCACCATTCAGGACTTTCCTGACACAGGTTGAGAAAAAAAGACCCCGAACTACAGCTACAAATCCACAGCCCGGTGAGGATCAACTAACTTCAAAGCACAGTACCTACCGCTTTGAAATGTAGAACAGCGTTTTGGGCACACGTAGGTAAAAAGGTACGACAGTAGTTTTATCCATTGACCAAGTGTTTGATAGGTAGTTAAAGCTCCAAAAAATATCCGGCTTAAAATGCAGGTTTAAACTCAAGCAAGAAGTTATTTAATGAAGACTGCGTTCATTATAAAAAAAAACGGTCGCTGACAGTTGGTTCAAATTCCAATCAGCTTTCTGAAAGCATCTATTTTTATGCTTCAGTGGCTCCTCATGCCAACGCCTTGAAAGCTGATTAAGGAGGTTGTAAATTACTTTAAGCCTCTAAAAGAAGGTCAAAGCTACAAATAGTCTTCAGTAGGAGAAGATTAAGGTTTTGGGTACTGTATGTATTTCCGGCATTAACATCGACATCCCAGTGTACATTTGTTAAAGGTTACAGCGCAAGTTCATCGAGATAGTCTTAAACAGATGGTAAGATAAAAGATTTTTTTCAGGATTCTTTCAAAATAGTCAAGAGCGTGTCTTTGTTCGCGAGCTTGAGATCATGCTTAGGAAGGAATCTGAACTTATTTTCGAACAAATGGGGAATTTTAAGGCAGATTATCACATTTTGCATACCCAACGTTCCCATCTATCCTGTATCTCGCAGGATTATCTTGTTTCTCTATGCAAAATCCTGCCAAAAAATCAATCCTGTATTAATCCTGTAAAGAGCACGCAAAATTAATTAATCAAAATTGAAAACCTTTCCTCTCTCTATTTAAGATACCTATTGAAAATTGAGAATTACTTGCAATGTCCGACGCAACTTAAAGTTGAAACGTTAAAAGCTATTTTAACTACAAATGACATGCCTCGAATTTTTTAATTGGTTGAAAACGCAACCAGAAGTTCTCAAAAAAATTCAATCGAGTACAAAGTACTCTAATAACATTGAAAATGAATTGTAAACATTAAAAATATTGTATACTTAAAAATAAAAAATAAAAATTAAAAATGCATAGCAATATCATGCAAAAATGTTTTTTTTTATCCTGTATCTCAGCAAAATAAATATGGGAACGTTAAGCATACCTAATGCTGTCAGAAACTAAAGAAACTTAATTGGAGTATGGCATAGCCCGCTTCTGCTTCAGATTTATACGTCAGTGGTTTTTTTCATGAGCAGTCTTAGAAAGAAAGTCAGCGACTGTAAGACCTAATTTGAGTCTGAACGTTGACAATGATAGCCTTCTTTAACATCGAATATAAGTAATTAATAAATAATAATATTATACAAAGTGCAGTACTAATAAATACAACATTTTAGTCTCGAGCTTTAATTTACGGCAGCTCATAATTGCACAATTTGTATGGAAAATGTAGCGATTTAAATCGAAACTAAAAATGTTTATTCGAAAGGCCCAAAATGAATTTGAAATAAAATAAATTCGCTTGGCAGCTTTGCCGCTCTTTGGAACTTGTTTACACCCCGGTATTATTAATTTTTTGTTTCATTTTCAACAAAATTTCACAAAATTTTTTTTTTTTCTTTTAAAATTTCATCGGAACCTGAAATAAGATTTTAAAAATTTAGTAAGCGTCAAATTTAGGTGAATTGTACTACGAATCGAAATTCCGCAATTTGGATCTAACTAAAGTTAAAACACGTTAATAATCAAATTCACAATGGCGAAAATTTCCATATAAATTTACCCATTGCGACCTACAAAATATTTATATTTAGTGCGAAAGTTAAAAATGATTATTAGTAGTTCCCATTAAATAAAATAAATTATAATACACTAATTTCAATACACCAAGTCATAGGTATTTATAATATATAAATTAAATAACTTCAAAGAATTACTCATTGTGACCGAAAAATCAGTCTGAAGATTCAAAATGATTAGTAATGCCCATGGAATAGAATAAGTTGTACTGGACTGATCTCAATTTTTAATTTCGACTTTAAATTTAAATATAGTTCACAATTGCTATATTTTCCATACGAATTTCGCCATTGTGAGCTTCCGCAAATTGAAAGTCGAGACTTAGAATGTATTAGTAGTACGGCACTATGTCTTTCGTGAAGTCAATAGTATTTTTGACGACATTTTAAGTCCGTTTTTTTTTAAATAAGCAGTAGTGGACATAGAACGAGAACTTGAGGAACGCCGTAGTAGGTTATAGGCGCATATGCTCATTGTCACGATAGAAACGTACATAAAAGAATGTTTAGGAATCCTCCTTCTCTTTTTGTCAATTGTTAAAGACGTCTTTCTTCCTCACTTTGATATGGGTTTCCGTGGGCACTATTCTGATCAGTTGCAATATCTAGAACGCATAACAGTCTAAAAACTTGAATGGACCTATGATAAAAGTCGTTCCAAACCAATTTCTCATAATTCGTTTTTTGAATAGTAACTGATGTCAAACTCCCACCCTCCACTGTACTGCTCTATACAAATCACTCTTGCTAACAAATTGTTCAAATACAATATGAAAATGAAAATAAAGCGCGTGTGCTTCAGACCAATTATTACGCGTAAACATAGGAAGCGATGATGGGACAAATAGAAAAAATTTTGTTTTAATAAGTCTACCCCCACACAGAGACACACTTTATACGCATTTTTTGATGGTCAATTTGTTGAAACTAAAAGTCTGAAAATCAGAGTGCAACCAGATAGATGTCCGAGAAAACAAATAAAATGATAACTTTCACATCAAAGTCGAGATTGACATTTTTTCCCATATCAGTAAGTAAATTTTTGAGACGATTGGGAACAGAAGACAGAAAAATGGGGTGTGTCCCGTTTTTATTGATAAGCGCTGAAACGATATTTTAATCATAAAGTTTGCCAGGTCAACTTTCTGCCAGGACAATGATCTTTTGGTCTTACGAACTTGAGAGCAGTTGCTCCATTTAACAACCTTAACATCGATTGAGGCCAAGAGGTGCGGAACTACGCAAGCGTTTCCAATATTACGCATTTTCGAACTGTCATTAGCAGGTCAATATTATGTTGGTCAATCTATCTATTAGAAGGTTATAGTACATTCCGGCTCCATATGAAGAAATTTGAACCGAAGTCGAAAATGTTAATGTGCGATTTCCCAAAGAACCCACCTGGTTACTAAATCGATTAAGGTCTGTCATATTTGTTTCAATAAGCTGTGCAAACAAGCAACCGCCAGACGGCGTTAAGACACTTGTTACTTTAACCATAATCAGTATTGGAAATCTTCCACAATTAACAATGTTGATGAGCATCAGCGGAAAGTAAACGTCTTATTGGACGCAAGACGTTTGTCAGTTGACGTCAGCAGAAGAGATGTCAGTGACTTAGGATGTGTGGAAATTTTTGTGTAACAACTGTTTAGACTTTTACTCAATGACATGTTTCTATGGCTACAGTTTACTTGAAATCGTTGCCAGGTGATTTGATACATGTGTCAAAGTGGTGATCACCTCTGAAGCCAAACAAAGCTTAACTATGTAAGAAAGAAGTTTTAATAGCGCCTTGTAACATTTGTGTCAATAATGACGTATGAACTATGACAAACATAATGTGGCAACATACAAATTTAAGAGTTTGTAATGGGAAGTTAAGCTGTTGGAAAGAAATTGTTGGATAAAGAAATTAAAACTCTCTGACAGTATGTGGCTTATTTCGGGACAAGTTTGACATTTATTGAGATAGCAAGCTGTTCCATGCCAAATTTCGGTTTGCACGAAAATCTATGACAACTAGTTGGTTGCTGTACAAAATATCTACGTGCCGATGAGGTTTAATTAGTGACAGCTGGTCTAAGATTTGTTGATCAGTGATGACCGAAGTGGAGCAAATAAGTATGGTCGTTATTCGGGAGGTAAGTTCTTGGCAGCTGACTTTTTCAGTTGATATTTCAATTTATCCAGCATGTTTGGATGAGTGAGATGACTTAAAAAATATTTCAGCGTAACATTGATGTCTCTGGGTGTGTTTGATGATTAAGGCCATCTTTCGAAGTTTTGGCTGGTTTGGTAATAAAATGTCAAGTTTTTGATAATTAGATTACTTCGTTTCGGCTTAGAAGTTTTGCAATTTGGTGCTTGCAGCTAGGTTTGTGGAGTTTCCTTACTAACTGTATCGAAAACTGAGCCTTAGCAAGAGAACTAAAGCGAACTAATTGAACTGAATAGTTTCGACTTAGAAGTTTGGCAATAGCTTATATATTTTTATATTGGTTTACTAACTAACTGGGCCTTAACAAGAGAACTAATGTGAACTAAATCTAAATAGCTCAGCTCAGCAGTTGCAAGATATCAAAACAGTACATTGAAGAACAGAGTAAATTAGTCGGACCATAGGCATAGCTTCTCACAACAAAACGTTTTTATTTTTGAGACGAATGGAAGAACTAAAAAGAATTGAACTGTGAACTTAATGTATGAAATAGTTCAAATGAAAGTTGCTGCAGTAGCTTTGTGTAATGCTTGGCTCTTCAAGACCATTGCGAGTTTAACATTCTCACAAATGATGTTGATTTTCCACAATGCAGATGTGCATATCCACTTGGCGGCTGGAAAAAAAATTCTAAGGTTTTAGACATATTGGTAGGGCCTTACGAATATACATTTTTAGATACGAATCTAAATTTAAGTAGTTCACAGAGGCTATATCTTCCATATAAATTTCTTTCGCAATTGTGAGATTCCGTAAATGTAAAGTCGAGACTAAATTTTGTATGAGTAAGGCAGAGAATGTATTATAATATTTGGAAAAAAAAGTCCTAACCTGCTTATGGTTCGATGATTTATTTTACGACGCATCACATCAATACATTGTCCACTGAGGCTTGAACTAGAGGAACTAACCTGAACTCGTTTGTTGCGAAGGTAGTTCAACGCATAAACAAAAACAACTTAGTGTGCAAATAAAACTTGTTTAAGCTCTGTCTTTATATAAAATAGTTCTCTATATAGCTAAAGAGATGTTGTTTTGGGGCTTTTTAGTTAAGCCCTCAGTCAACTCCGAACTGTAGAGCCATCTAGAAAGAAGAAGACACATCAAGTTCCACTAATTTTCAATCTTCACACTTAATATTTTTAGGTCACAATGGTCGATTTTATATGAAAAATGTCCGCATTTTGAGTTTATAAAAATTAGCATGGACACTGAATATGGTTATGAGTACTGCGCCATGTCTATAGATATTTACTTTTAAATTGCAAATTGCGATTGACCCTGTCCATTGGACTGGGACACTAACATGACCTACCCCAACCCCAGCAAGGGCTAACTCCTCCGTCAATGCTCCATCTACAAATTGATCAAGTAAACACATTTCGTTGTTCCGAATCTCCGTATCTGTTGCAGTTTATTTCCATAAACTCCTCCTATACTTTGGATTTAATTTTCAATTGAAAGAGATCTGAAATTAAGGGTCATTGAAAAGATCTTCCACAAGAACTCCTTGGGAAGTTCATCGTCAAGGCAATGACAAGCAATTGGCATCAACTTCAATGATTAAGAAATGTTTCTTTTCATGACGTCCACTCTGCTCTTGATTACGTTCCATATGACCATGCGTTCATATACCCCTAAATATATCTCATCGGCTAGCGGACAAACGAGAGCAAAACGAACAACCATGTGTATAATGCAATCCAGTGAGAAGTGGTAGTAAATTGTATTTCAATCGGCAAGGTCATCGCATGTGCCTCAACTCACCTAAAAGATTCCTTCATTCAATTAAATCCATTTCGTTATATGCCAAATTGTAATAAAAGTGTATCTAATATAAACAAGCGCATCCAGGGCACAGGCCCCGACTGTAACAAAAGACCGAAATTAATTTATTACATCGTTAAACTCGGCTGCTCTAATGTATGAATCAGTTCCATCCCTCCTGGTCGTCCATACACATACCCTGAGCTTCTTCTACAGACAAGCAATTCCAAATTGCAAACTAATTCCATGCAAAATATATATAACATCACACATAGAGTAGATATATGCAGGCAGGTTCATTTGTCCAGGTGTTTGCTGGCAGACAACGTATACGACTATACGAGATCAGTGTATCTGCGTTTGGCCGCTTAATGCAACCACGTTATCACGTGAAATTTTATGGTAAATTATTCGCATTCTCCGTTGTACCAGCAGTAGCACGTCTGTGGGGTGGAGTAAATTTCCACTATCGCCAGTACCTGTCTGATTTACAAAATTCAACAATAGAGAGTAGATATAAATTAATGAAATTTCCACAGAGGTCTGGCTACCGTTCGAAGGGTATAATGCGACATTACTCAAGGTAATTATGGAAAAGTATCTATGCAAAAAGCGAGCAACAACTGCGGGTATCTTTTTAGTGCGTGGAAAATTCTGAGCTGCGATTTGTATCTTTATGGCAAACAAATTGCTTAGTAATTATACTAGAGTATCGTAAAATGACAACATAAAACCTCCAAATACTGATGTATCTAGTGCGAAATTGCAGGCAGATACAATTTATACGCAGACAAAGATGTAATAAAAGTTGTCTATTGCGGGCTGTTGAGTTTCGGAATATGAGGTGGGTATGGGTATACCGAAATAATTTCTTTTGTTGACGAATATTGTGAAATAGAGTCGCAGAAAATGAATTGCTTTATACTTCACGTCGATGAGATATAAAAGCCAAGCAATTTCCGCACAGCTGTGTGTCGCTGTTATAATACGGAGTATACTGACCGAAGTAACATAACCAACTTGTCCAGTCCTTTAGTTGGACTTAGGTCTGTTATCACTTACACATGAGTCTCTGATACTTTAAGTACGACCATGATCAACCCAAAATCTGGGTTAGAAACACTTGACTATTGTAACCGAGATCAATCATTTGGGAACCAGAACTAAACCTATCCCAAATTATGGCAAAAAAAAAACTCTGTCGCATTGACTTGATGAAATCGATTTTAAAACTACACTCTAGACGAGGTGAAGTCACTCAGCGAAATGTCACAAATTATACCCGAAGGCCCTTTCGAATCATTTTCAAATCTCACAAACATCCCTGAGGATGACTTCCTATAAAAACCGCTCAATTATACCTCCCGGATTTGGCAAGAAAGTGCAGGTATCTTCCGTTCCGTTCTTGCCAAAATACAAGACCACACAAACGTACACTTTTGCAAAGCTTGGGCTAGAGGGTTCTGTGCGCACCAGTAAAAATCAATAATTATGGGAACATCAATGGACTGTCCGTGATTTAGCGAAAACTCAATATCGTGCAATACACAAGCCGTTCATTAGTAGATCACCTCTCGGGCTTTTGAGGCATCAATTTTAACACCATCATTTCCTTCCCCGTTGAATTGTGGTTGGTTTTGAGCAAAACTCGCTTTTTTATAGGTTACGTGGCGCTTGTGTGCTCCAGGAACTCCCTGGCGGAGTTCCTGGAGCTAACCCCTGACAAATCGTGGTTCAACGTTAACCCAGAATCTGAATGATCCGGAAAAAAATAAGAGTAATTCCATTTTTAAGCTCAATTCATAATGTCGAATTTCTCAAATTTATATTGTACGATAAGTTTCGCATATCCTTTTTTGTAATAAATGACTTTTCCAAAATTTGTAATTTTTATTAGCTAGCAAGTTGTTTTTGAACACGCAATTAGCAGCTGATTTGATAGGCACACCTTAACGCCCATTTTAGTATTGAAAAAATGAGCAGTCTGGACTTTAGGAAATTACAAAAAAATTTAAAGGCTTTTCCCTAAAGTTGTCAAAAAAATAAAAATTATTTTTTTATGTACAGAACTGCGATCTAATTTTATAACAAAGAACTTAAACCGGTTTTATTTGAAAGGGGAAAAGAATAACTAGCTGCACTCAATTTGAGCCGCGCCTCGCATAAAGTAGTCGGCTCACCCCGGATTCAAACCATTCGTAGAAAAGTGACAATGTAAAGAGGGTTTTCTTATATAATACTGATTGCAAATTTGCACCTGTTTATCAGTTGTTCAATAGCTCTTTTTGCAAATAAAATTAAGTGTTTATTTTGAATTCCATATATTCCCAAACCTCCTAGTAAGAGTTTCTGTAAAGTCCAATCCACCCCGTATTTGAACCATTTGTTAATTAGTGCAATTCATGGGGAAATTTCATTCTTATAAGGCAAGGATTATTTCATGGAACTGTTGGAATATTCTATACGACACTGCTTGTCATTAATTGATTTGTATATTATGCTTTTAGGAAGTTGGAGCTTAGCGAGTGTCCCAACCCAACAAGGAATCATGATATACAAACTTAATTAAAAAAACAAAGAAGAACCAAATGCTTTTCAGATTGACAGGAAGCAACCATCTGAAACAATTTCTTAGGTAAGGACATTTTTGTGATCCACCTTTTTGTAATGGCTCTGCTTCAACTGAGGTGTAAAGTAAAAATAGCTCAGGCGTATCTCTACGCCAGGCATTAGATTTGCTCCCATTGAAATGAAACTGACGAGGCTGCTGTATGGAAGTACGTTCACTTTACAGATGCACTTCATTTCAACTTCCACATGTTGTATCGTAATATTTCCTACGCCATTATAAATTGCATGAGTGAAATACCCAATCAAAAGTGGTACAGCATTTTTTCTGATAATGACGCACGAAAAATAAATATCATGTAATGGCTGCGTTCACATGTATACTTAAAACAGTCAACGGCTACATGCCGATTAAATATAAATTTTTAAATTATCCCAATCAACTGGAGAGATTAATACCAAGCACGCGAACAAAAACTCTCACGTGTTCACTCTATCCAACATGAATTTCGACACAAAAACGTGCGTATCTACATTCTTCAAATTATTTAAAAATATATACGAACACACATGCATAAATAGATACAACATATCTCTGTACTTGGTTATTGAAATAATTTCATTTTCATTTTAAATCATTAAACTGCATAAAATAGCACGTTCGAGTGACGCCTGCATTCTGCTGAATAATGAGGTTACCTACTGGATTGTGAACACAACCCATTATCGCCTGGGATGACAGTCTACATTTATTTTATTTTTTTTTTAGCTTAAAATGTCGATGGTCATTGTGCAGTGTACCTGGCTTGTTCTTATTGGAATTGCAAACACAAAAAATGGCTATACGTAGATAATCATGGAACAATTAAAAATGCATTCTCGGGACTCAATGTAAAACGTAAGCGATACTGCATTCCGCTCTCATGATTGCAGCCAGTCATGTTACAAATGAATTCAGTTTCAAATATGTCAGCTTAATTGACGATGAATTTATTTTGGTGCAAAAGAGTGCATAACAGTGGAGACAAAACAAAAAGACTCTAAACACGTGCTGCACGTGGAAACATCTAACAGAAACGGAAGAGTGATGGGATGATAGTATTTCTTAGAAAACTTCCGCTGACACGTTTAAAATGCGAATGTCAGGTCCCTAAAGCATAATTGGGACATTTGAGCGAGTGTCCACGGCAATCGTAACCGAAACAATAATGCATTGTATTTTACCAATTCAATGGGAGAACTGGTAGCAGACACTTATTGCGTGACAGGTAGCATCTAACAAAACGATTGTGTAAATTCGTGACATGTGGAGGAAGGAAGAAAAGTGAAAACATTTAATTTGTTGTTTTCTTCGTGTCAAGTAAGTTTCTATCGCAAGATCTATCACAGTCAGAGGTGATGTCATGCTTCAATTAATGTTATCTGTGGTTGATGATTTCGTAATAAAAATGTTTTTATTTTCTACTACCATATGTCAAGTATATTTGTGTCTGGTAATTTTTTGCTCAGTAAATTTTAGTTATTTTCCAACTGTCACTGTTAAAAATGTCTCCATCTTCTTTTTCATTCCTTCCAAATGCAGCTCTGTTTGTGTTTTTACATTTTTGAAATCCCGATTTCGAGCTGTGTTTTGACTTTTTTGTAGTTTTTTCAAATTTTGCTTCGATGTAGTACTTAAGTATCGACTTCAGGCTTTAAGGACCATGGTCCTTTACAGCTTATTGTTAAATTTTGGCTTTCCTGCTAGACCAGTTAGCAAAAGGGCCAACGAACCCACTGATAGCGAACAAGTTTTAAGTCGAGACAACGCTCTATTTTGGAGCAATTGGTGCGAAAATTTCAACCCAAACACACGGATCTCATGGAAAAGATCTTACGGCAAAACGTCACAATTGACAGATGTAACTTCGAAGCTGTTGATAACTTTGTCTGCCTAAGAAGCTACAATATTAGTTAACTAAATGACATCGGCGCAGAGATCAAGCGAAGAATCACTTCCTGGGGCCGAATACGACTTTGTACCTCTTTGTAAAGTACCTCTTTGTAAAGTACCTCTTTGTAAAGTGGGTGTGGCGGTTAATACATCATGCTCATATTTACCGATTATATTGATAAACAAATTCTCTGAGTCGATATGTTTGCTTTAAAAATTAACAAAAAGTACAATTTAAAAGACATCGCCCCCAAAAAGAGGGCATGACCCGATACTCATTTTTATTAAAAAAATGTACAATGATCGTTGATCATGATATGCAACAAACTCCTGTCGAATTAGTTTCGAAATATCCAAACGATCTTAGTATTTTTAAAAAGAAGAAAATTTCACCGATCTCTATCGAACTTGACCACTCCAATGACATTTACAGAGCTGTTTTGTATCGTGGCGCTTACGAAAGAAAAATTCCGCATGTCGATAACTATTATGTCAATTACAGCATAAAATGTACACAATCAAACTTAATTGACAACTAGAAACTGCATAACGTACAAATTGCTACACTATACCCAATCAATTATTAAAATGAAAGTGGTAACGATAGACATTAAAACACCAATTGCGGTACACTGTGAAACCGCTATAATACGTTGCGGCCGGCAAAACAATTACGTGATTAGAATATCATCCATTCTGTCAGACTACATTTCCATCGGCATCACTTTCAATACCATACACCCGTAGGTCGTAAATGCGCAAACGTAAACAATCTGACGTTGGGAAAATAATAATTTCGCTCAATTATCGTTCCGTTTGTACTATGAACTTTTGTAAGACAAAAATCTACAGTAAATTTAAAAGAAAAACGTGACTTCGTTGGGGGAAATTTGAGAGAGTTTTTTGTCAAATTTCTACCGAAATTTGTTGTCAGAGCTGTGCGGAGATTCATAGAATTTGAGGAGTAGTGTCCGTACTCTATACAGGTGAGAAGTACTCACTTCATGGTTGGGGATGCTTTTCGCACCGAATTATAAAGTAAACAATAAAGCTGTCGTAACTCAAATACCTCGAAGAGGGTTGATGGCGAAGTACCACAAATATTTTCCTTTATTGTCGGTGTCGGTTCGTTCTGTGGTCTTTGGGTCCAATGTGCTGTTGGAAATACTGACCACGACAATTGTGTTAAATTAAACGAAATGTAGGGCTTTGGATAGATGTATGTAATGAATAAATTGAAAAGGGATGTAAATCCATCAGTCTATCTCAGTCTATCTCAGTAAAGTTGCATTCCAACAAATAAATGCCAGTTTGGCCAAATCTTGTATGTCGTTTTAATAATTTCGGAATACAAATTAGAAATTCCTAATTAAGGCAGATTCATTTAATGGGCTTACATACTTTTAAATACAACAACTTACTGCTATGTTTGCTGTCGAAAGTGTGTATGAAAACTCAAGAAACCCAACACGTCACAGAGCTTTAACATCAGAAAGCCTCTGAGTATACCATAAAAATCACGAATTTGTTGCATCTTGATAAAGGATGACAAGTCGCCTATTTTGAACAAGGTGCATCTGTAAACGTCAGACTTTCCTAAATATTTGCACTGCTAATCAACAGAAGATGTTAGCCCCACAAGGTGTTTCGATTTGTTTTGTTTTCATATTTTTTCGTATTATTGAAATGTCTTACTTTTATTGCATGTTTGGGAAAATCAAAGTTAAAAGTACGGGAACAGTTTAAACTGTTTGCGCCACAGCAAGACGTAAGTGTCATTTTATTCTTTCCAATTTGAGAGATTATGAAGAATTCGCAAAATTTAATTTTGTACGATTTTTTATTGTGAAAGGGACTATTTTTCGGTCGCTTTTTAAGACCACATTCTAAAGAAAAGTTTTCTCTTAAATATTTTGAATTTTAATTTTTACTTTGTGTTTAGAATACCAGGTTTAGTTTTATGCAATTTGAAAGTCATTCAAAAAGCTTTAATGAAGCCGAATTTCAAACTCTAAAAAAGCTTGGTTCACAATTTACTGTAAAAAAAATATATTCATGAATGCGTCGCACGTTACTTTCGCATTTTTGTTAAATTTTCAGGAAATTTATAGCTAATTTTAAAAATGGAAACATGTAAATAGAAGGCGCAGGAAGTCCGTTGGCCTATAGCTTCTCAAAACCATTCGTTTTTTGTGAGTTTTTCATTTCAAGTACGAATGGAAGGGATCTACAATTTTATGCGGAGTTCACGCGGGTAATAATTGAAAAGATTTTCATGCAAGTTATACTCGTTGGAGAGAGGTGTGGCGCAGTGAAAAAAAAAAAAAAATTAAAAATGGAATTTGAGGTTTTTATAACTTATGCAGTTAAATTTTTTTTTTCTAATTTTTAAATTTTAATTTTTATTCAATTAACAAAACTATCGTACAAAGACTATAGATCGGATGTTCGTGGTACATATTAGAGAGCGCAAAAAAAGGCTTAAACTGTATCAAAAGTGTATTTGTGTGGAGGTGGAACCCGAGCCCATTTGTACAAAGACCCTAAGCAACCAAAATTAAGTTGGCTATTGTCCTAATATAAGTTTTACTTCCAAATAGCCACTCGTTTCGTTAACTACCTTAGTGCCACGTAGGTAAATTTGTAACAACCTTAGCCATAAACCAAAACACTTTAAAATCATTCTTCCGTCACTCTAAAACGTCAATAATACCTACCTACATTTTTATGGTCGAATTAAAAATTCACTCGCTTTGACCTTCACACTCGTTCGTCATCGCCATATGTAGTCACGCTCCTTTTTCTCCTATCCCCTATTCGCTTGACGACAATATGCTTGAAAAATAAATTCACCCATTAACTAAACTCCATTAAAACCAATTCAGTTTATGTTTGTTTTGTCCATTAAAAGATGCGGAACTTCTCAAACAATGCAGCTGTGAGTTCAGCAGTAAATTGATTTCATAACCCTAAGTGTTCTTTAATTACTTTCGCGTACAACAGCTGCTTGTAGCAAGGAAATGTTTCTTTCTTTTTTTTAGCAAACGAATAAACACAATGATCCAGAAAAATGCTCCAGGAATTTGTGCAAATAAACAAAGAATATTCATTTCAATACAGCACTTAGCTACCGTCTAAAGTTCAAATTTTTTTTTAGGAATTTGATGGGCTTGACGAATGAGTTCACAGCGCCACGCTATATTTTCTTTGACGAATTATTATTAATTTGATTGATTGACGTAAATGAGCTTCTAAATTCTAATTGAACGGGAACGCACAGGAAAATATCCAAAATTTAAAAAAAATAAATCCCCACGAGCTACGACTGAGTTACAAAAGAACTCCACAGTCCAAAGCGACACGAAAAAGTTCACGAAGAACATTTTTTTGCAACGATTGTGAAAAATAAATGCGAACGAAGAACAAATCACGTTTTTTGAACATTTGATTATTTTTATATGGAAATTTTAAATTTTCAAACAGTGGTATATCTTGAAATATTTCAAAGAAAGGTGTAGGTTAAATAATCAATTAAGTTACGAATAGAATGTGCAAATCGGGTTGAATATATTTGGCTCACTGTATGGTGGGTATTACGAAATTAGGGTCAAATGGATACGGCAAACTTGATTTGGACCTAAAAGGATTTGGCAATGAAAAAAGGATTAGGATGACAAATTGATACCCTAATTGGATAAGAAGGTGCTAACTGGCGCCCTGTAATAGGCTTATATAACTTTTGGTTGAATACATTAAGCGAATGATTACTTTTAAGAATACTCCAATGCACGACGGATATAAGAAACCTTTAAAGTCGCAAAACTTTGTTTCTTATGTTCTTTAATGCGAAAAACAAAGTCTATACGCTGTTTCCAAATGTGTACAACGAGAAGTGTCATTTTGCCGTCATGTACTTTAACGCAACGCAACTTGCACGAGGAAGTAGGTACATACATATAACATGACTAGTTAAGCCATAATTACCTTAATTAAATTCCCTGCTTTCTAACCGCTCTCCTTTCTTTTGAGCATGTCTTTCAACACAATTCCAATCTAATTGCATAATTGCGTTGATCACGCAAGCTTTGATCTTCGAAGAACTCTTGCAACTAAATTGGCAAATGCGCCGGCATGATAATGAGTAGATCCGAATTCTTAAGAAATCAGGCAAATCATATTTATGATATCTGACCGACCAATCATTTCTCTAAATTTATTAAAATTATTTAAAAAAAAATGTCACGATAGATATCACGCATTAAATTATCGAACAATCAGAGACATATTTCCCAGAAAAACTTCGGTGGCAGATAAAGCATTGTAAAGCTGGTATTACCATCGTGCTGGCAAACTACCAATATCTATTATAATTACTTTAAGAAAATCTCGTGATAGATATCAGTAAGACATCAGTAACTAATCAAGTCTCTCACAAGTCACAAAACCAAGGACAATGAGAAATTTTCCCAAGGCACGCTGATCAGGGATAATTGATTGAATTCTTCGCTATAACCTGTCAACGATGAAGCTCTGAGTTAAATGATTATTTATCAACATGATGTAGCGCGACAGTAAAATTATTCGTTATACAAAGTTATATCATCAGCTCACCCAAGCATGTTACTCTAATTGGGTGGGCAATTAACTTTCAAGACACTTGCAGCACTTAGCCTACGATGTAGAAGAGTGTGGTAACAAAAAGTTACCAAACTGGAAAAGAATTTTATGATTTTCGTGATAGATATCATGCAAGTCTCGTCACAGAAAGTGATCATATTAAGTGGAAAAATGATACACAATATTTTGAAAATTACGCGATAGATATTACATATATCATCTTTTGAAGATCGTTCACACTTTCTGTAGATATTTTGTTTTTCCTATTCAGCCGTGGTAGCAACACCAGGGGTCGATTGTCTACATCCATAAATATGCTATCAGTTCAGGGAATTAAGCCAATTTTACATACTAAACAAAAACAAATTCCGGCATTTGTTGCTCATTCACAGATGATGTATTCGATGTCATATACTTTACAAGTGAAATGCTTAATGAAAAGTACAACTGAGATTGTGTCCTCAATTGTGTATTGAAAGCAACTAAATAGCCTGCCAAAATTGTGCAATAAATATTGCGCAACACAGAGAACTTTCAAGCGATTTTCGTTGAATAAATAAGTCCAAATAAGTTTAGTTGCGGTTGATTTAATTTGAATAAATAAGTGATAATTTCGAGATCATACTTGAAAAATTAACTAAACTTGTAGCGGCTAGTCACTGATATAAATGTAAAATTTTGTGATACATCAAATGGCAGCAAGTAATTGTCATATCGACCAAGAGAAACAATCAGCATCGTTCGCCGGGATATGGTACCAAAAAAAAAAAAAAAACAAAGCGCATGATTATTCATATAAGAAATAACGAGGTACATTTTCCAAACAACATAAGATGGTTCGTTTTTTAAATCAATTTATTGGGAGGCAGTCGGAGTTGCGTGATAGATATTATGCTGACCCTTTGAGCTTTGAGTCATCAGCATATGTCTTTGCACCAGTAGATACACCTTCTTTCTATAACTGAGCAATTATATTACTAAACTGAAAATAGTGTCGCGATATATATCGTGATATTAAAAAAAATATATCAACCCATAGAAGTATTTTTCCCCTAACCACAGTAAAAAACATACCGCTTATCTCTGATTTAGATAATGATACAAATATCATGGTATATATTTCGTGCAATAACATATCGCATCAATCACATCTTCCGGTGAAAGGTGTGATTATAGATACAATTCTTCAGGAACATTTACTAACAATATCTCATTGTAAAAGTCGTGTGATAATTTTTCTGAACCAGTGCATTAAAAGAGGCCACTTTGACAGGCACACTTTTAGTCAGAACCAAGGTTCATGATCAACTGCTGGGTAAGTAGTCCACTCCTGTGTGAATTTACAACTCCTCAATCACACACATTTTCTGCTTGAACGCCGACAGCGTGAGATGTAAACTTGTTGAATCGTTCCGTAGCCTCCATAAATAGATTGCCTACTTCCCATGGTACTCATCCTCCAACTCTCTAGCCCAAGAGGTTACTCAATTCAACAACAAAGACGATTAACTATCTCCAAGTAGGTACCACGTTTGACACCCGTGATCATAAAAATTGCATTAAATTCAAAAAAATTACAGTCTACAACTACAACGCTGTGAAGATTAAGATACCAGATCCAAACGCTTTTAGTAGAAAAATGCACTTGCGTAACACAGCGCTTGGTGGAAATAGTTTCTCACAATTTTTTTATTTCTTGCTTTGTCTTGCTCAAGTAGTGTGTGGTTGAGGTCGATGTTCCAGTGCTTGCCAGTTGCGACTGTCACTTAATAACTTGGAGGCATTCATCGTGTTGCATGCGCGATATGACCCTGCATTGGTTGTTTTATATCTCTCTTTTTTTCGTTTCTCGTTTGGGGGAACGTCTTTCCACTCTCCAGTACTGCAGGCATGTGTCAAAACAACTGGCGGAGCTACTAAACATGTCTTTGACTGATACGACGATGAATGTAGGTGACCTTGAGGTATATTTTTGTACGGTTACTATAATGTCCCACCGTCAATAAAATGTTGTTTTTTTTCCTTCTCTGGATCCAAAAGTAGATACAAAAATTCCAATAGTATTTTTTCTGTGGTTACTTTTTTTTCAAAATCATTGTAAATTTACATTGCGCATGCATTTCGGCCGGTTAATTCTGGTTTTACTTGGCTGCAATAAAATCATATGGAAAAAAAAACCTTACAAGAGAATCAACAAAACAGAAATAAAACTTGTGGACGAAAATTTATTGGCGCTCGAGTAGACAACTTATGAAACATACATAAGTGGGTAGGTCGTTTAGATACGGTATCTCTACAACATTGTTCCAGTTGGCATAGTCATAGATAAGCCGCAACAATGGTCTCAAATTGTTTTCTCCGAAAACTGTGTACTAACTCGTTAGCAAGTGCGCTAACAAAAAAAAAAGAAAAGTCAAGGCGAAGGAACCTGTCCATCGCCATGTGGAGAGTATCTGATGAATTAAAAGTTTTTCGTGTTTATTTGAATTGGTTTTCGCTTTGTTTGTCTACTGCATTTTTTCGTGTAGGTTTTATTGGGATTGATTGCTTGCAAGCAAGTTCAAGGTTAGGTTCGGTTTCATTGGCTCCTTGAAGGAGGGTATGATGGAGGAAGTGTTGCATGAATTCTTTCTATGTAATGATTCTTACTTATTGTTCTCGCAGAGGACGGTAATATATGATCCGAATTAAAGGAGGTTTGTGTTGTTCAGAGTGTCAAGGGTCAACTACGGTCAAGAATAAAGAAGCTTTGTACGATTCATTTCGAGAATTTTTTTTCTGGGTATAAATGTCAAATGTATCGAACATAAGTAGAATTCTCGAATCTAAAATCTTTCCGTCCATCGGTTCATAGAAAGTCGAATTTTTCAGCTCTTTGAATCACCCCGAGGAGCTGTGATTTGGCATGTGGTCTCACTCTGAGGTAAGACTCCGAAATGGGCTCCGCAGTCATGAAGAAAATCTCTGTTACCCCATATTTTAAGGCGATATATTTTCAGTCTATCGGTGTTTGCAGCCGCTCTTGCTTCATCCTGAATATACATAAAATGCAAAACAGATGTTTTCAGATCAAGTTGAAAATGATTCCATTGTTGCTATACCAGCAGAAAGTAGCCCCTGGGGCCCTAATCTCTACTTCGTTCGGAAAGTCAATTCTGTTCGAAATTGCTTTCCGTTCCGCTTTAAAGAAGCTACCTACTCTGTAATACTTTCGAATTAAAAATATGAAATATGAATACAAAAAAATAATGCCAAATAGTATTAATTCCACTTGCGTGAATGTAGGTCCGACAGCAGTACATTTCGTTCCGCTTTCGAAGTAGACAGTACAAAAGGTTCGTTTCGAAATTTCATTTTCCAACACCCTTTTAACAGCTTGGCCATTTAGGGCTGATGTGACACCAAACTTGATTTTCTCATCAGGTCTACAAGGGACTGTGGACTATTTGTGTAAACCTCCCCATTTATGTAACTTCGTTCAAGAGGTCTATAGCTATTATGGTGGGGAGTGCCAACCAGTTCCTCCATTTTTAGAATAATATTGAAGAACAATATAGCGCCATCTGGTGGAAACTACAAAAGGCCACTAAATAGTTGACTCAGCTGCGGAGTTAATCAAAATGTTCAAATTTTGCTCTTCGTTACTGCTTTCCCATTTGCGTCTTCGAAGACCGTGACTCAAAGTAGAAGTGAATATCTGTAGCCAGTTTTCCAATTCCTCGAAAACGCTTTTGATTTTCAAATGGGCTTCATCTGTTTGTTTTTGAATCCGTTCATCCGACTTGAACCTGTAGTCTCAGACTTTGACTTGTTGACTGATATGAGTTTTGTATTGAAAATAATACTTAAAATTCTCAGCAGAGTCGTCTATAGAAAGTTTTTCTAGATTTTCGCCATCAGGTGGATGTCAAAATCTGTTTTTCAATAGATGATTAAAAACGACTTGTGTTGTCTTCAATTGACTTCAAACGTGGGTTTCCTACTTTGTCTACTTTATAGTTGATCACAGTTCTTTCTTCCCGAAAACGAAATGCGAAAGGTATGTCGACATATTAGGGCGGGACAATTCTTTAAATTAAAAATACAGCTAAGTTATTCGGTGTCGTTCTAATCTAATAGACATATTTGTCGAGTACATGATTCGACAAGAAAAAAATCTTCTTTTTTACGTTTTTTTTTTTGGAGATCTACAAAATTTAAAAAAAAATTAATACAGATACCGGCTAAGGTTATAATAGGGTGTTTCAATAGGTTAGGTTAGGTTAGGTTCTGTGGGGCTGTGAGATCGTCACCAAAAAACCAGACACCTTAGCGGGACCATCGCCATCCCCAGAGAAGCTAAACCATTTCGCCCAAACAGTCAATTTCCTTGCATAATTTAAGCATGGGCTTAATTTTGTTTGGGAAGTCAACCTACTCTAAGTTATTAAAGAAGTACCTGATGTACCTGGCGCATCCGTCTACTCAGAGCAATTTCTTGACATTCACAGAAAAGATGGGAGATGTCTTCCGCGACTTGTAGGGTTGGGGTTTTCAATAAAGACAAGTCGGTGTCGAAATGGACTAAAAGGGACTGTGTGTGAGGTATTAAGTTCTAAGGTATTAAGTTACTAAGCACTTGGACCATATTAACAGAGATCCTTTGTGATGCCACAAGAGTGAAGGGAAAGTGGCAAAAGTCTTCGGATAGACGAAGGGTAACCGAAACAGTCTACCCCTCGCTTGTAATCCCTTTGACATCTTGTCAAATTAACAGAAACTGGTTTATGGCAATATAACATCGCTGATGCATATCTTCATGATAAATCTGACTCAGTTTGCTACGAGGGTAAAACAAAAACTAGCGTCATGGTTTCCATCCAGCAGGAAGGTCTCCCTACCGACCTTACCAATCTTATGAACATTTACACCAAGTTCCATGAATCTTTCAATATATCTCCTCAAAGAGTAGTGGAAGACCTTACTGCATATGGGAACTTTGTTCACTCCAAAAGAATATCACACCTCCAACGGAGTCGGGTTGACCACAACTCATTTTTTCGTCCCTAAATTGCCATTCCGACCATCTCTTCACCAATCATCTCCTAACAAAATTCCTTTTACTTTTTATTACCAGAATGTAAGAGGCCTTCGCTCCAAAACCAGTTCTGTTCTGCGCCAGTCTCATGCTCTTCCATTCGATATTTATGCCCTAACCGAAACCAACCTAACCCCCGAAATAAAGAGCCAAGAGTTATTTCCCCCTTCATTCAATGTCTATCGAGACGACGAAATTCCATGCCCCTCAAACAATTCTCCTTGTCGGGGCGTTCTTCTGGCCATCCACAATAGCCTTGACTCATCCCCTGTTGCTACTTCCTCATCTTCGAAACTGGACTTTGTGTCAATAAAAATAACACTCCCCCAGAGATCTCTGTACGTTATATGCTTCTATATTCTACCAGCCCAACCTATTGAATCGTATCAACTTGCCATCGACGCGATTGACAAATTAATCGACACATCTGACTCCCTTGACAATATCCTCATTTTCGGCGATTTTAATCTGCCCCAGCTGCACTGGTCTCCATCAGATGATGAATCTTTCTTCGTAGCTTCAAATGCCAAATCAACTAAGGAATGCCTCTTCTTAGATAGCCTGACAGACTCTAGTCTATTTCAAGTTAGCGGGGTCTCAAACTTCATGGGTAGGCAATTAGACCTAATATTCACAACTGACCCCATTAATTCCTCAGTCTCACCTTGTGCTCTTTCTCTATCTACTATTGATAACCTTCATCCCCCTCTTCTTCTTTCATTTTTCCTCAACTCTCCACTACAGTCCAGTTCCTCCGCAGTCATCTCCTCGTACGACTTTCACAAAGCTAACTTCCAAAAAATTAATACCTATCTCAGTAGATGCACTTTCGATTTTGCCAATCTATCATTAAGAGATGCGCTTTCCATGTTCTACAGAGAGCTATTTACCTCTATTTCTCTCTATGTTCCCTTTTCTCGCCATAGAACTTCATCCAATTCCCCCCCGTGGTATAACCGAAAACTTCGTTCCTTACGTAACAAAAGGAATAAGCTATGGGCAGTATTTCTCCGCACTGGTTGTTCTTCCGACTATTACGACTACCTCGGTATTTATCTTAATTTTACCCAGCTTTATAACTCCCTCTACCAACGCTATCTAAATGATGCACATACCAATCTAATAAACGACCCTAAGTCCTTTTTCCAATTCGTAAACTATAAAAAAAAATCCGACGGTTACCCTCCTTCGCTCTCTTATGAAAACGTATCTTCCACCGACCCACATACCATTGCCAACTTTTTTGCCACATTTTTTAAGTTATCGTTTGCCGACGACTCCTTCGCACCGGATCCCTCCTACTTTGACTACCTACCTAACTTCTCTATCGGTCCCTTTCTCTCTCAAATTGTTGACCCTTCCATTATTGAAAAAAAATTACAACTGCTTAATGACGAATTCCTACCCGGCCCAGATGGTCTTCCAGCCATTTTCCTTAAGAAGTGTTCTTCTAATCTCTCGCTCCCACTTTCTGCTCTCTTTCATCTTTCTCTCTCAAATGGAGAATTTCCCCAAATTTGGAAAACCTCGTTCATTACACCGATACACAAAAAAGGATCAAAAAATGAAATTACTAATTACCGCCCAATTGCCAAACTCTCGCATATACCCAAACTTTTTGAAAGTATTGTATATGAAGTCTTAAGTTTTCGGAGCAAGTCCCTTATTTCACCCTACCAACATGGCTTCCTGAAAGGTAGATCGACTACTACAAATCTCGTCGAATTTGTTTCAAATGCCCTATCATCCCTAGAGAATGGCAATGAAGTTGACGTCATCGCAACTGACTTCAGCAAGGCCTTTGATAAGATATCACATCAATTAATCCTCTTCAAATTGTCTGCCCTTGGTTATGAACCTATATTGATAAAATGGATATCTTCCTACCTTGAAAACAGATATTACAGCGTTCGCTTTAGGGCGGTACATTCGTCCTCTTTCTTAGCAACATCTGGTGTCCCACAAGGCAGCCATTTAGGTCCCCTTCTCTTCATCGTAACGGTAAATGATCTTGAGAAGATCATCAAACACTCATCTCTGTCTCTCTACGCAGATGATGCTAAAATCTTCAAAACCATCTCTTCACCTCAAGACTCTTGCCTCCTTCAAGAAGACCTTGACAGTTTTTCGACCTGGTGTCTCAAAAACTGCTTAGAACTCAACATCAACAAATGCCAATTCATTACCCTATCACGCAAGCGCAACAAGTCCCCTAGCCGACGTTACCTTCTCCATGGTCAACCAATTTCTCTCGTTTATTCTCTTCGCGACCTTGGCATATTGTATGATAGGGAGCTAAATTTTCATTCGCATATTGACGAAATAATTTGTAAGGCCAACTCATCACTCGGCTTTGTTAAACGTTGGTCTAAAGAATTCTCCGACCCTTACGTGACTAGATCTCTCTACATCTCTTTAGTTCGCCCCCTCCTTGAATACGCTAGTCAAGTGTGGTCTCCTTTTCATAGAGTTCATGTAGACAGAATTGAGAACGTCCAACGTCGCTTTCTTCGATTCGCCCTTCGAGGTCTGCCTTGGGATGATCCTTTTATCTTGCCACCCTATATTGACCGGCTCAATCTCATTAACCTGAATACCCTAGAGGAACGCAGAGACGCTGCAGACATTCTTTTCATTTTTCGTCTTTTCTCCGGCTCCGTCGACTGCGCCTCTCTTTACAACTCTATTTTCTTCAACACTAACCCCCGCAATTTACGTTGCCCTCGGCTCATTTACCCACCACACCATCGTACCTCATATGGCTCCAATGAACCGATATCCCGTATGCTGCGAAAGGTAAATTCCAACCTTTCAGTTTTCGATTTTAACCGCAGCGCTGCCCACCTGAAACTCGATCTCCTTCAC
Source organism: Cheilosia vulpina (assembly GCA_916610125.1). Taxonomy (NCBI): domain Eukaryota; kingdom Metazoa; phylum Arthropoda; class Insecta; order Diptera; family Syrphidae; genus Cheilosia; species Cheilosia vulpina. Next base: position 14,980,160 of record OU744276.1, on the reverse strand, counting down.
CACTCTCCTTATCTTTAAGTCTTTTCATGTCTTATTTTAAAGTGTCTTAGATTTAAGCTGTTACCTTAAGCCTAAATGTTAATTTTAGCTTGTATTAAGCCAAATATATGGGGGTATTGCCCCCACTAAAACTGAGTGGTCAGATTCTTCGCCGGATCTATGTTTTTGCGGATGCATTGACACCTGGTGAACCTCATGTGGGCTGGCGTCTTCTCATATATGGCAATTTTGCTTCTCAACATATCCATTCATAATACAGGTGATCTTTCAAAAATTGCAGGGTCCTCTTCCAAGCGCTCCGAAGCCCCGTCAGCTAACTAACGGGGTTCTCTATGGTCATTCCGAGTTAGTAATAATCACTTTTAGTGTCCAATTTTTGCGAAATTTTCCATACAAAATTATCTATTGTAACCTACAAAATATTTAAAGAGATTAGAATGATTATTTGTAAAGCTCATTAACTTTGAGCTCCTGGGTCAGTTGGATCTTGTGCGGGTATAACCCCAACCCCCATCCTGACTCAAAATTCGCCAAGGTAAAGTCTGACTGCCTCTCCAGTACACTTTCACTTACGGCGGCAATGTTCCCGACCTATATGGCGTTCCTTTGACATACCACCAAATGTTGGAGAGCCGACTTTGAGGGGCCACCGCATCTACCACAAAATGGGCGCAACACTTGTAGTACTGACCAACAATCATTTTGGTAATAAAAAGAATAATCGTTTGCTGATTTGGCATCAGTCAGTGAACAATAAAAACCAGATTAGGCTGCCACCCGTCCAATTGTTAAAAATCCTTCATGTTCAACTGTCTACAACTAATCATCTTTTAGGTATATTTTCCCCTAATAAGAAGACAGAGGTAATTGTCCAAGCGATTTAATATAAATGGGCCAACCATACTAAACGTCGCAGAAAGGTTGACAACCGCAATGAATGTTTATTGTTGCTTATCGCAAAATTGCTATATTTGTGTGTCATTCAAACAATACGCCCTCCAATCCAAACCAAAGACGATACAACGATTAGCATGCCATCAATCAAACCTTCAATAAGCAGGTTTTCACAGCCCTTGATACCTTCGAAACGCTCAAATCTATGTAAAGTCGTAGTAGCTGTTTAGTGACTGATTATCACATCACTTCCTTGTTGATTTCTACATTTAGACAGTCGCCAGTTAGCACCAATCGATATCATCCAAGAAGACGCCTTCTCGAAAGGGCTCGATTAGGTAACCGAAGGTATATCTGTTATAGCTAATGGATTGCCACAATACAGCTTCATTGCACGACCACCTCCACTGATAATGACAGAAATTTCATAAATCTATGGAATTTACTCTTGTCATTTCAGTTGACACATCATAAGGGTGTCAAATAGTAATGATGGTGTTGACTCAATATACTAATCACGTATTAGAAGGCGTTCACCACTGGCAGCTTCGGACACAGATTACTATTGATGGCGTTGAAATATTTGGCTTTTGCGCTTAATTAATGATATGCACGCGAGTTACTGGACTGCCTTTGATATGCATTGAGTCAGCTTAATCGAACTCCGGCAGATATGTAAATGTGATACAAATCATGTTTTGTTATGTTGAAAAAAAAACCCAAAATCACATGACTGTGGCTTCCGATTAAATGCGTATCGGGGCATAATTGCTATTCAGTCAGCGTCATGGGGGGTTTTCTCCAAAACATAAATCGGGACACTTTTGACAGCAGACATAGAGAAACGAGAATTTAGCTCGAAGAACACGCGGTCAACAAGTGCATAGTTAAAGGGATGCCGGCAGAAAACAACTCCACCTGTAAACAAGCTAGGGAAAACCCCTGAGGTGGAATCACGAAAAGTACACCACTGCGGGCGGCGTATCTATACCAAGCAGTCGACTGTTTATAATTTTTGTAAAAAAATGCCCTATCAAAACAGCGACACATTTAAAACCAATAACTCGTTTCAATGGCTCAATTATACATGTAATTACCGCCAACATGCGGCATGTCCAACGTCCATGCGTGTTTCAAGCACCACAATCGTTCACATTCAAGTTTCATAGAAAGGGAATGCCCTCTGAATTGCGTCTTCTGTATATACTCGTAGAAGGTGGCTTACAAATACAGAAAGTTACGTGATATAACACAATTAACACCTGCTAATGCTAACAGTATACGGAGAGACTGATAATTGTGGGTAGTCATACCCCTCATACATAATGGCAATGACAACGAACTCCTAATATGACGACTCCGAATTCGGTGCAACTTCGGCGTTTGTCTCAAGCGTTATATTCCCCATCAACCTTTTTTTGACAATTTTTTTTTAATTTATTGATTTATGACAAGGTATCATATTTTGCAAAAGCACAAAAAAAAAAGAAAAAAGTTCAACTGCTGAGTAATTACTTTCTGACCGATTTAAGTGCACTCAGTTGGAAAGAGGTTGCTAACAAAATCCAAAAACACCGAACCGAAGCAGTAAAAATATAAAAAAATAAAAATTAATAATTCACAAGTCCATATAACCATATAAATCACGGGGGGATAATTTTTAATCAACAGTGTCAGCCAATTGTGCAGATGAGCCAGCCAATAAAACACAATAGGGTTCTGCACTGACCAACGCAAAGTGAATGGAGGGGTGCGCCGAACAGTTGGGAAAAGGAGTGCATGTGTGGAGGAAAAATTAGGATGCTGCTTCTAAAACAATCTCTTGTCCCGCTCTTGCAGATTGGCGTGCCTTGTGCACAAGTTTTTGGTCTAAAAATATAATGTTATACATTCCTTGTTAGGAGTTGTAGGTACATATGTTGTTGCCTCATACAAAAATAGCAGACAAAAAAACGAGTCGCACCAAAATCATGTCGTGAGAAAACTTGCATCGAGTGTTCAGCTCGACATGTGTAGTATTAGTATCTCGTGGTATGCTCATGCGGAAATAGATAATGTATATTGGAGCAACATTTTGATGACGACTAATTCCGGGTGAAGTTTTCATCTTTACCATCAACTTGGAGTTGCCTTCATTTCCTTGATAAAGTTTATCTTGGTTGATGGTAAACATTTTTGGATGGCTTTAAAGTGCGAATAAGAGGAGATGCGATTTTGGTTAGGGAGACCAACTCAGCAAGGGTATCAGAAACCGCCTGAATTATTTTTTGTTTTCTTATACTGATCCACCAGGGAATACGAGTTGATCGCTTTGGTTAGGAATACTATTAAATTCAGAAAATCATAAAATAAGTGAAAACTTTAACAATTACGTGTATTTTGTGAATCGTCAGGAAATGTTTTATTGTGTAGGAAATACTCCTAAATGAAGTGTTTTTATCAATATATTAATACGTGAATATGTCGCCATTAAGTCTGGCAAAATCAAGTTATTAATTCGCCATATAAAACAGGCAATTGAAAGGATTTGGGCGACATTCAATTTGTCGCCGACATATTACCATAGTAACGTATTCAAATTAAAATCATCTTAGATTAGAACCTGTTTCCAATGGAGCAGCTCATTTACGTATTTTTTCGATATCTCGCTCTTTTCGTAAATAAAAAAAAAACATAAATAACGAAAATAACTGTGGTACGTTTTTTAGTATTCAATTTTACATACTACAAGGATGCTAGTATTCATTATTATAAACTACTATACTTCAAGGAAAAATGCCAACTAAAGCATTTCATGCTTTTTAGGCATTATTTAAATATTTAAGGCTTTAACCATTTTTTTTTCAAAAAGGCATCATTCTTGATTTTTTTTTGATTTTTTGATTCGACATACAGACTTTTTTATTTTTTAAACAATCCTAAAAAATGTTTGCCAAGTTATATGTAACCTTGGTCTTAAAGAATGTTTTTCCACCTTTAAACTCTGTCCATTTTCCGAACACTCTATCTCTCATTCCTTAAAACCATTTCCAGCTTCCACTTAGGTGGAACAAATTTGAAAGCTGTTTGTTGTATATATAAAAATTCCTTGCGTTTATTTTTTTATATTTTTGTTTAGATTTTGATTTATTGTTCTACTTTACCAACAAAAAAATATTTGAGGCATTATATTATTGAAAAACGCCTCTTTTTTTAAGTTAGGCATTTTTTCACCAAAAGTAGTTGGCAACGCGAACACTGGTGTCGGAACATTGATAACAGAACACTGGTGTCGCGAGTTCAATTGTTTTATCAAGTCTCAAAAATGCCCAACACTTTAGGCGCGTTATTATTTCAGAGACAAGTCTCAACAAATTGTCGACACTTTTAGAGCTGATGTTAGAGGGAAACTAGCCCGAAGTATTTGTTTTTCCTTAAACTGATCCACCAGCTTCGGAGAGAGCTGTGATAAGTGACAGCCTGGTTGTTTCGCAATATATCTGTTTAAGGGAATCGGTCCGAATTTCATACCGTACTGTTGATATAACCCCCCTGTTCTTTTTAGAAGACGGTTTCTTTAAAAGATTTAAAATCGCGATAGCTTTTGAACCTTGTGATGGTTGTATTAATTTGAAACCTCCCATATTGGAAGTAGAAGAGCATATGATTGGTAAGGGAGGGTTTTCTCAATTTTTTTTTCAAAATAACCCCTAAGCCCCTCTTTTAGAGGGGGTATAAATATACTCGGCCTTTCGACTCTAAATTTTAGCAGCTAAATTTTCTATACAAATTTCGAAATTGTGAGCTTCCCTAAATTTAAGTCGAGACTTAAATTTCTTGCTAGCACGACTGTGTATGGAAAGAAATATTTCTTCGGTTGGATTTTCTTAAAACTTTCTGGAAGTCCACAAAACTATTAATGCAAAAACATAGCTCAACGATTCCCACAATCCAAAGGGTGCAAAACGCCCCTTATTGTTTAAGTGGGCATTTTCATAGTTGCGAGACTTCATTGATATAAATTTTCACGTTGATTGGAAATTAAAAAAAAAAATTTGAAGTCTTTCGTAGCTGGATTTATTGAGGCCTGTAATTTCAAAAGGGTGTAAAGAACGAAAACCGTCACAAGAGAGTGCCAATGGAAATTTTAAGACAACGATTCTATACGGTGTAGCTTGAAATACGCGAGGAAAGAGGTTTGCATTTAAGTTTAAGTCTGACAAATTTACTTTTTGTCTTTAGTAATTGGTCAACAAATTGAGTGTATCATTAGACCACAGCGCATACCGGTCCACAGTGCACCTAAGTCAAACTATCTCCTAGGATCAGCAGACACATATTATTGAATTAAGTTAAAATTCTGCAGTTCTGCCGCTGACCGATAAATGGTCAAAATTTTGTTCCAAAAATCAGCGTGAACTTATGAACTTTCAAAAGAAATGCAAGATGGCTGCTACTACTTAAAATAAATTTATAAGACGGCGAGTTCTACTTATGGATTTTTTTCTAGCTCGGTATTTTTAGCTTCGAAATTTTTTGACTTTTTGCCAAAAAGTACTCGCCTGCGCAAGGTGCCTTCATATCTGACATCAGCAGAATTTTGTTCAACCTCTAAATGTGAAGTAGGTGCAGTGGCTTAGTTGTTAGTTAGTTGGACTACAAAGCGGGGTGTCCCAGGTTCGATTCCTGAAAAATGACAACGTTATGTATTTTTCCAAACATCCGAGAGTGTAACTTCCATGAAAGAGCTTATCAATTAGCCGTTTGGACTCGCCATAAAATTGTAGATCCCTTCCGTTTGTCCCAAAAATAAAAAAAACTCACACAAATCGAATAGTCGTGAGAAGCTAGGTTCAGGGCCGCAAATACTTATTTTTGTGTTTTTTTAAATATGAATAAGACAATTTATTGGTCTTCCCATCTCTGACATTGCTTAATCTCACTGTTGCCATATAATTGTGGAATTTTCTCAAGCGAGTCAAGTAAGCCACAAGCTTATTATGAGTCTTCAAAATATTGTGTTTACTACTTATACCAAAAATACCCACTCTAATCCGACGATCCATCTTCATTATTGGTCCAACATGTGACACAAATTGGTTACCCCCATTCGTCGGTATTTACTTAAAATTTTTGTTCGTACACCGCTTCTGTTATTTTTGCTAATTAGCAATAATTTTGCATAGAACTTTAACGTAAGCAAACAATTTGGCTCACACTTTATTTCGCCGCGTGCGCAGTTTATTTCAACAATAGTGTCCACATCACCTGTGACGTTGTAACAATTATTTCCAACGAAAATATGACCGAGTACCATTACACAAACTTATTCACCAAATTTCTGATTGTTGACTGTTAATGCTATATAAGAGCATAAAAAAAAACTCCAGACTGATATAGTTCTTACCAAGTGACCATGACATTCGCAGTAAGTTCACAGTGACAGCTATAAATAGGCACTGGTAGACTGTCTGTTCGGATAGATTTTTTTTTAAATGTTAATGTCAAGGCCAGTTGAATTGTATTGAATTAATAATATCTAATTGGTGGAACTAAAAATAAAAAGAAACTCCTCTATCACAACACGAATTTTAAATCAATAAACGCTTACGTAAGGATGACAGTTTGATCTTGATACAGTTTGTGGAAATTTTCTCACGCCTAACTAGACTTTGAATTTGATTTAATTATCCCCCTTAAGTGCCATGCAATTATTAGTTTGATTAGTTTGTAGTGAAGCTTGACAACTATACAGAACTGCCCTATTAGACAAACTTCTAATTAAAATAACGAGTAATGACTTTGGTCGTTAAATAGATATACGGCATGGCGTTTATTTCTATTTAATTTACGTCACTAGTTCGAAGATCGAGTCGAGTTCTTTCAATTCAGAGTTTTGTTTTATGGTGTAAGCTATGGGGTGACTAGAGGTGTTATATATTTGAAGTGGCTGCTCTTAGGGATGTGAACTCTTTTCTTTTTTTTTGAATCTATTTCGGTAAGAGAGACAAATCTGTAAAGAGTCATAGGAGTTTTTTTGTAAACACGAAAATCCGTCAAACACTGAGGTGACAGTAAATATGCACACATCCGTCTCCGTATTAGTGCAAAGTAACGAGTAATTGCTCGCCTTCAAATAAACTCTTTTTGGTTTTAAATTATCGCCACCTAAAGGGTGATTTTTTAAGAGGTTTAGAACTTTTTTAAAAAAAAAAACACAAAAAATTCGAAAAAATGAATGAAATATTTATTTGAATCGAACCTTGCAATTTAATGTTTAAAGATAATTTCATGCAAATGTTGACCGCGGCTGCGTCTCAGGTGCCCATCCGCTGAGTCCAATTTTGGCATACTCTTTCACACATATCGGCCGGTATCTCACGAATGAATGCATGGATGTTGGCTTCCAGTGCGTCAATCGAAGCGGGCTTGTCCCTATACACATTAGCCTTGGCATACCCCCACAAAAAATAGTCTAATGGTGTCAAATCGCACGATCTAGGCGGCCAATTGACCGGCCCGAAACGTGAAATTAACTGTTCACCAAACTCGCCTCGCAATTGCGCCATTGTTTCGCGTGCTGTGTGGCATGTGGCACCGTCTTGTTGAAACCACATATCATGCAAGTCAAGAACTTCCATTTCGGGCAAAAAAAAGTTTGTTATCATCGCTCGGTAGCGTTCACCATTGACAGTAACGCTGCGATTCGCATCATCTTTGAAGAAATATGGCCCAATAATGCCGACGGCCCATAAACCGCACCAAACAGTGGCTTTTTCGGGATGCATTGGTAGCTGTTGCAATGCTTCTGGCTGATCTTCACTCCAAATGCGGCAATTTTGCTTATTTACGTACCCATTCAACCAAAAATGAGCCTCATCGCTGAACACAATTTTTCGATAAAAAAGCGGATCCTCGGCCAGCTTTCCAAGAGCCCATTCACCAAAAATTCGGCGTTGTGGTAGGTCGGCTGGCTTTAGTTCTTGCACCAGCTGTATCTTAAAAGGCTTTACGCCCAAATCCTTCCGCAAAATTTTCCACGTAGTGCTGTAACAAAGGCCTAACTGCTGGGAACGGCGCCGAATCGACATTTCGCGGTCTTCTGTCACACTAGCTGATACGGCCGCAATATTTTCTTCACTACGCACAGTACGTAAACGTGTTGGTGGTTTAATGTCCAACAAAGTAAATTTGGTGCGAAATTTGGTCACAATCTTCCGAATAGACTGCTCAGAAGGTCGAGAATGCCGATCATAAAATGGAAGCAGCGCGCGATGAACATTTCGAACCGAGCACGAATTTTGATAGTAAAATTCAATAATTTGCAAGCGTTGTTCATTTGTAAGACGATCCATGGTTAAATTGCAAACCAAACTGAAGCTGTTTGACAGTGACACAAGGTACTAAACACACGTCAGCTGTCAAAACCGGTGTTGCCAAAACCAAACCAGCTAAAAAATCACCCTTTACAAAGCAGCTAATATTTTTACAGTGCTGATGACGCTTTTTCAGTGATCTTTTTCGGCACCGTTGGTCTAGAAAAGTTCTTGTTAAAGCTACTAGTTACTTTTATTGTTAATTATATCGTCGAATGATAAATTAACTTGTAGATAGGGTTTTTAAGCAATTTCAACTGAAATGATTTTTCCGTCGGCTTTTTTGCCCTAAAAATGGATAACAATAAGAATTCGTGTACCTAACCTATCGGCAGACTTGAGGTAATTTTTTTTGAACTTTTCCATTTAGCCAAGGTATTTACCAGAGACAATGATGTATGATTTGTCTATGGTATTTACTTTTCGTGATGTCATTGTATGACTTAGCTAGGCCTTTGGTCAGACTTTACAACTTCAATAGATACCGAGAAAATGAGATGAAGTATTTATGACTCAGGATTTGAAGATATTTGACTCCAATTTTAAAGGCAAATTTTAGCAAAACTTCATGTTGAACCAGACACAAGGTACCTAATTTAGGAACAAAGCCAGAGGAGGGGAATTGATATAAGACACCCATCGTTTCAGTCTTTTGCTACTTGACTCAGAATCAGGTGAAAGTACTTTTAGTTGCTCCAAATTGAAGGTGGGGTCGAATTACCAGATCCGGATACCGGAATTTTGAGGATCTTACATGCAAACCAAAAACAAATTCATTCAGGTAGTACTGGATCACGGATGGGGTAATTCAACTCCTGAATATTTTACCCCCTTTTAGTTTCTATTGACAATGGGTCTTTCGAAAAAAAAAATGTTTAAAGTTTACCTTAAATAATTCGTCAATAGACTGTAGACTTTTCGGACAATTTACTCCAATAACAGAGTTATTATTATTTGAAAGCATTTGTTGTACTATTGGTCTATTGCACCGGTATTAACAGAGGTAAAGAAAGAATGACACTTATGGCAAGGCAAAAAGCCAACTGGAACGGCCTCTACAACTTCTTTACAAATTTTAACTATGTTCCGTAGACTCGAAAACGATGACGACGCGATCGCTTGTATGTTTCAAAAAAGGTACAAAATGACATTAGATATTGTGTCCTTTTGGTATTAGGATGATCCAATGACTCGAGCTGTAGGTTAGCTTAGGTTTACTGGTATGTATAGCAGAGCGAGTCCTGCTACATCCCACTTACGTTCGGACCCATTGCGATGCCGTTGTCAGGGGTAAGTCGTTGTTATGAGTTTCTGTTTTCAGCTTCCCTACTTGTGGTTTCCTGACCTACTGCAGCCAACCTAATGTATTTATAAACCTGTGAAGATCAGACAGTGGGACATCAGAAAATCAAGGAAGTAATTTCTTCCATTATGCTCTGTTCCTCAAGTGACAGAGGGCCTTACTAATAAGCATTTCTAGCCTTTACACTAAATATTTTGAAGTTATGTCCATGTATTCTTTACCAATGGGTAATTTTGTATAGAACGATTCGCTATTGTGAGTTCGTAAATTCTAGCCTGCACACTAAATGTGATTATTAGTACAGCGCAGATACTCGGACTTGACAAAGGAAGTGAAGTGTGTCCTCGTGTACATTTTCGTCCATGCAGCATCTACATATAATTTATATCTAAATGTCATTTTTGAATTTGTTGTGTGTTTTTTTAGAAAGTTATGGCCATACCAATTTTTATAATGATCAAACTGCGTATAAGCTTGTTAGACCGACTTGTATATAAATTCTGGCCCTATCGTCGGCGATATTTCGCAAGTTATTAATTTTTTCCGCCAGAAAGTCTTAGTTCTCGCTATCGCATTAAGATTAAAGAGTGGTGTACGGCTACAGCTGTAAGGATGCTTTTAGATTCGTACATCAAACAGAAACTTTAATCGATGCAAAAATTGTACTGCAACGTCAAAATGTCATAAAAACATCGAATTACACGAAAAGGGTAGTAGAAATTCTCCCCTGGCAATTTCGTCACGAAAATTACAGCCTTAAGAGGTGTTCTTCTAACAATTGTGTTTGTTTTTATTTTTCTCCGTTTATACTGAGCTACACAGATAATTATTTACTTAAATTTTTATATTGATCTGATTATAGATTTTGGATTTAACAAATTTAACAACACAGTTTTTAAGAGGTTTTAAATTATTTACTTCCATAATATTAATGCATTATATAATTTTAGGGCTTTATAAATGAGTGAGTTCTGAGGCCTTGCTTTTAGAAAGTTTAGGTCATTTATGTTTCTTAAAAATTACCTTTATAACATAACATGGGTACATATTTCGTCGATTATCTCCAGTTGAGACCCTTATAGTCCATTCTCGTCCATTCTTTCGAATATCATCGATAGCGATACACAAACGAAAGAGAACGCTTGCAGTTTTTGTGGAAACGTGTCTATTGTGATTTGACAGCTTATTTGACAAAAAGGGAAAATATGTCTTGCAGTAATCTTCCTTTCACCATCGCTCAGGTGAACGAAGGCTTGATATATTGAAGGTACTTCAGAGGCAGAGTCCGTTATTTGTAAAAAAAAGGTATGTTTATTGGACTGATGCTTGTTTCCTTCATTGAATTGAAAACTAACATTAATTCCAGTTCTCATATAGATAGGTGCTCTCCCAAGCTAATATATTTCACTCTAATTGGAAAATGATAAGAAGTCGCAAAACTGCTGCGGATTATTTGTGTGCCCTCAAAAACAAATCTTACTATTCAGAAACTTTTTTAAATATGTAGAATCTTCAACTTTTCAACTTGGCCTTGATCTGGTGCGTCGAAAATGCTATGAAATCTCACAACTTTGTACGAAAAAGGCTTAGAATTACTGAAAATTAAACAAACTCGCATATCGGACCACATATTCCCATCCCTCAAGGGTGGTAAAAGGATATTTTTCATAATATTCAACTCTTTGTTCAACAAATGATTTCTAAAAATAAAACCCCACTGTTTATTAACGACATTGATGTTCTTACGTAGCCCTAGAGTTCAGTTTGTACATTCAGTGATTTTGGGATCATTTTGACCCAACAAATACGAACATTTATTTCTTCGAATACTGAAGTCAATGACAATAAATGGATAAGCGCCCTTAATGGATAATTTTCAAATTTGTCATGCTCATTATACAATCATGGAGCTAAAATTCCATCAAAATCCTTTTCAAATTCTTACCTACTCCTCACTTCGACAGCATATTAGATATAAATTTTCTAATATCATTTTACAGTAGGTAAAAAAAATCCCACTCAAAATGAACCCATCAGTCAAGAATTAAAACTAAGATAAGTTCAGGGTTTCGCAATTTCGAAAATGTGAAAATAGGCCAACCAACCACCTGGAATCTTAACCTACCCTACTGGGTTTAGACTGTCAACTCTAACCGCAAAACGGTTTTCTAGCCAATGGCACTTATCTTACATCATACGATCAATGACTTGGCCATTTGAATTTGAAAACTTTCCCTTATCAAAGTGTATACGATAATAATGAATCGAATTTGAATGAATAAAATGAATGAACCGCTTGACGTAACGTTCTAAAATATTTAGATAAAATCTTTTATTTCTCTTATCTATACGTGCAACGTCGCGACAATATTTATTTTTACCTTCAAGATACGAGTACGGTTTAGCGAAATCATTTGTTGGCGAAAATTACATTTAATGATGCAAAAGTGTATAAAATAGATTCACTCGTAAGGTGAATTTTTATTATTAATTGACCCACGAATGGGTGCCGTCACGTCATGCATTCAAACAGGTTACCATGGGAGTAAGTTTCCATTGCTTATTGTTCTGACGTTATGAGTTGATATGGCGAAGGGTAGGTATATGGAAAAATGGATCTGATTGCTGTAAGACAGCATCGCACGAGACGACAATTAGGTGAACATTGTCTTGGTGAATCAATTGTTTGTTTCTAGTAGACACTGAAAGTGATACTGAATTGGATTCTATTAGATTGTAACTGGATACAAAGGGATTAGTGCGATAAAGTTGTCAGTGTTGATAATTTTAGTTAGTCATTGCTCGAATTCCATTTGGTTGCGGGTTGTTTTAACAAAATTAGATCTAACATTTTAGCTGTGCCGAATAAGACTCGAAGTATATTCTGTGGTTTTAACTAGATAGCCGGTAGGGTTTTTGTTCGATACTTCTGTGACGACTATATCCCCGAGCCTCCAAAACCAGCAACTAAGTGCAAAATGTACGATATTATCTAGTTCGTTCTCCACACCTGTAATGGAAGCTTATGGTAATCAAATCAAAATATCGGCCTAACTTTATTTTGACCATCAAAATTTCAAAAACGATAGCGTCTTAGCCCCAAGGTCAATAATTGAGCTATTGAAATCAAAGTTCGGCGACCGTACTGTCACATGAATTGTCTTTCTAGGTTTTTTTTTCAGCTATATCTAGTTCATGGTCTAATTGCCAATAAGGGGGGACTTCTGAGCGAACTTCAATTGTCGGCATATTTGTTCGACAAATATCTTAGAAAATTGGAATCAATGTACTCACTCACTTTTTGCAGTGATACCCGTCTTGGAAATATATATCCATTGAATTTTCATCCATTTTCCCGGATATATTTATCGAATGTAATATTTCTAAAATCGAGTTCGCCCAGTGGTAAAAATTCGACCGTTTTAGCATCGTGCCATATTGGAAAACAAATTACACACAGAATTGCACCTCTGCATAATCTACCCAAAAAAATTAATCGAATATGTTTTGTTTAAGGCAGTAAAAGAAGTTTCTAACAATTTCCCTTCGCCTCTTATACATACGATTTAGACCTTGACGGCTTAGCCAAACTCAAGACCTCTATTGAATAGTAGCCTACCTCCTGTGCCTATAGTGCAGTCTTAATTTCAACTGATTTATGTCTTTTTTTTTAAGCCGGCACCTTATTGTAAATGAGCCGAGTGTGTGGCACATTTCCCTTCAAGGAGCCCAGTGACTATCTCAGTTGACAGGTCAGAGTAGCCAGTTTTTGAATTTCGCGCATTGTACTAAATTTTCAAAACGATCTTTCATGTTTACCACTCCTTTGCTGTATTGCAAATGCCACGCTCCGTATTCACAAACGCCCATATTTTGTAAAATCCTTCTAACTGTCAATATACATTTTTCAAAATTCAAGGCTTAAAAGGCCAAATCAAGATACAGTATTTCAAACGACTTTCTCGTATAAGAGGTGACACGCCATCTTGCATAACACCGCCCATATATTACAAAGTGCTTTGTATAAACAATGCTCACCAAAGTTCTAAATTTTAAAGCTCATAAGTGCTCAAGTGCATCGAGAAATAGCGTTCTGAGTACCTACTTATTTTGAAAGAAAAGTGCCCCGCTTTTCAATTCCGCCCTCATTTTGGAAGATGTCTCTGGTATGGTCAGTATATAGCCATTTACCAAATTCAGTAACTATGGTTGCAATAGGTTCCAAAATTTACCGATTCAAGTTTTATAAGAACAAGGAGTATAGTCTTAAGTTTTCCTATTCTACGGGAGATGCCACGCCTCTTTTTTTCTAAAACTTATTGCCTAGTGCTAGAAACGAGCTCAGAAGATTGTCCATTGATATAAGATCGTTCACATAAGTTCTGGAAACGTACAAAAGGCACACAGATACCCCTGTCTAATTGATTGTTATACAGTTGGTGTTCAGCGCCGCCTATCGTCAAACCTAAAAAAAAGTAAATTTATCGTCCAGCGAATATTTTAAAAATTTTAGGATTATCGGTCGGCGTATTCTTCGAATATTCCGCCATTGAATGTGTTTATTTATTTATGCATCCGAGAAGGTCGCCTTCTTTTATATTACTTAAGACATTTTTTTTAAATACAACAGATCAAGGAAATACCTACTTTTACTTTTGCTGGCTCTTACAGACTATGGAAAGACTCACTGTAAAAAGGTGGCCGTCTGTTTATTTCTTGGAAATTTTTACTGTTTATTTCTTGGAAATTTAAGATCCCGCCGTTAAACCTATCTGTAGAATCGAGCCACTTTTAAGCAGACAAAATATATATTGGGTTTTACTAATAATCTATTTTAACCTTCCTTTTTCAGATCACAATGTGCAATTTTGTATGAAAAAACTCGCCATTGTGAGTTAGCCTGGACACTAAAAGTGATAATATTAGTATCGCAAAATGTCTACAATAGTTACTCAAGTGATATGCTCAGCTCATACATGACTCACGCTCACTAACAGAAAACCTATTCTTAGGAAATTCGTTCTCAGTTTACCTTGTGAGCGGATAGGTAAAGTCCACTGGCTTTAGATAAGACGCACCAATTTGACTCTACTTCAGCTTAATTAATCGAAATTTAATCTCTCAGCTTACAGGCCGGATAGAACAACAATTCGAATGTCGAAACTGAACCCAATCTTAGAATGTTGTTGCTAAGTAATTATTGTCAAAGTCAAAGCGTAAGTAGGGCAGTACTATTGAAATTAAATTTAATCATGGCGCCCGTTAGCTTTTCGCTCTGAACTGATAACTTAAGCCGGCGCGGTGATAGCTACCCCCGCATAATTAGGGCGCAAAATTTAATTCAATCAAAATTGCAGACGTCGAAAATTTTGCATTTATTTCCTTGGACAATGGGCTACCGGGGCTGGTGTTAAGGGACCGATTTTTGCAACAATTTTTGTAACAACTGGCGCCGCACTAGAGTAAAAATAAATAAATAGTTGGCGCAGTAGGTCTGTAGGGGCCCTAGGCCTAGCTTCTGACAACCATTCGTCTTGTGTGAGATTTTATTTTTTGGGACGAATAGAAGGGATCTACAATTTTATGCCGAGTCCAAACGGCCAATTGAGAAGCTCTGTCATGACAGTTATACTCGCAGATGTTTGTCAGACTTTCGCGGGAGGTGGCGCAGTGAAAAAAACCTTAAGTTGGAATATGGGCCGCACCAGAGTGTCAAATACTAAATACCAAACATTAAGATTTTCGTGCGGCTATATGTTATTTGCACTCAAATTGATTGTAATTAGCAATCGCATTTGGCATGAGAAAGAAAGAAATTAATTTGTAGCCATTCACGATGACAGCGTAGTTTTTGACGGACAAAAACTTGTTTGTGTTTTTTGCAGTGGACTTTGAACTTATGAGTTGGTTGAGTCTATTTTGGCTCCAACAGGTTTTGTTTATAAAATGTCTTTCGTTCGACTCTATTTATTTTTTGTTTATATTTATACCTCAATTCTGATTTATGAAACCCATTTCGAGGTGCATGTCAATTTGCACAAGGTGTTGTTAGTCCTACAGTTCTTGGAGCTCATCCAATGATTACTTTTTTGGATGCCAATTCTAGGTATTATAACCTAATGTCAAGTTACTATTTTACCAGAATGGGTTTCCATCGCATATATGTATATGTGCAGAGTGGAATCTTCAAAGTAATCTTGATGAATGACAATTACTGTATCCTTGGACTGATTGACATTAGTTGGGTAATTTGTTCTCTCATAAACATATACGACTCTTCGTTCGTAGGTATATAGGTTAACTTTGTTAAATTGGAAAGTAATTTGAGCAGGGATGCTGCAATGAAGTTTGTGTGTCGCAAAGAAATCCCTTCGATTAAGGAAACTGATTGCTTTTGGGGATATTCTTTTATGTAAGTTTGTAAGGCTAATAACGAATGAATTGTATGTTCGACATCCGCATACAGAGTGAGTTTTGGTGATTTTACGAGTTATTGTATTGATTAGTCAACCTAACGCCTTGGGTTCTTAGAAACTAGGTTCAGGGTCATAGTGGGTGTTACAATTCAGTTATAATGTTCAGTAAAATTGATTAATTTTTCTGACAAACGCGCACGCTTAAATATTAGCTCTAATAGAGTGCGATTTTTACTCGGTTACAAAAAAAAATTGGTTAAAAAAAGAAACAGTGGCACTCCAGGAGTGCCGACAGAATCGTCAGGAAATATTTTATTCTGTAGGAAATAATTTTAAATGAAGTGTTTTTTTATTCATTATTATAAACTACAACTACAAAAAAAGGCCAACTAAGGCTTTTTCATGCCTTTTAGGCATTAATTACCTAAGGCTTTAAGGCTTATTTTTTTTCAAAAAGGCATCTTGTTTTTTTATTTTAAATACGTTTTTAATTATTTTTTTTTTGATTCAACATACGGCCTTTTTAATTTCTTAAACATTCTTAAAAATTCTTTGCCAAAAAATAAATGTTATGTAACCTCGATTTAAAAAAAAATGTTTCCACCTTTAAACTCTGTTTATTCCGAACACTTTATCTGTCATTCATTAAAAATAATTCCAGCTTCTACTTGAAATGAAATTGGAATCAAATTTGACAGATTTTTTGTTGTATGTTCCGGTTAACCAAAAAGAAAATTGTTAGGCATTACATTATTGCAAAAGGCATCTTTTTTCAAGTTAGGCATTTTTTCGTTAAAAGTAGCTGGCAACGCGAACACTGGTGTCGGAACATTGGTGTCGCGAATTCAATGGTATTTTCCAATCTCAAAACGCGCCCAAAAAAGTTTTGACTTCTAAAAACGTGTAGGTATTCGTTGTTAAAGACTACCGAGATGAAAATGTTAAACAAATACACTTTTTCAGTTGTTATTAACAAAATTTCGAGATAAATATCAACCAGTTGATTACATTCTACAGGGTTACTCTGCCAGTTACAGTACTTTTCATTTTTAACATTCACACTAAATATTTTGTGGGTCACAATAGTCAATTTTGTATGGAAAATTTCGTCATTGTGAGTTTGAAAAATTTAACCTGGACACTAAAAATGATTATTGTTATCGCGGACTTTGTATTTTACGACCCAGAAAATTTGAAGTGGAAGTTGATAAATCGATTATTTTTAACCAAGTCAACTTGTTTTAGGAAACTCGGCTAAAATTAACCGATTTATTAACTTCCACTTCAAATAACCCACTAACTCTTTAGGAGCTATATTAACAGTATTACTCGATACTTTATTTTTTACCACAAGTTGGTTGATTTTAAATAGGTAAGGGATTTTCTGCTTGTAGGCTGAAATTTGTAGGTCTTATAAGCTGGAACTTTCCTGTCCATTCCATCTCTGAAGCCGAATCAATGCAATAAGTCGAATATTCATGGCTCTTGAACTAAAAAATCTACTTCTTATTTCTTTCTGAAGTCAATACAGTTGTCCTTCCAGCACAGAGTTTTTTTAATAAAAGGGTATTGAATCTAACTATTTTGACACATTGAAGTAGCAGGGCTTCCTCATATATGGTGTCCAAAGAGCTTTTCTTTTTTACGGTGAGTTAGATCTCCTTAACTACCTCGAAGTTACTGCCGTCGACAGTGAGGTCTTTTTCCACACGATGGACAGATTTTTGTTTGCTTGTTAATAGCATAGACAAATCATACAGAGACCCCCAACTCACAATTCCCTTGCCGCTGGCCCCCTCAATTTATTTTCAATTTCGCTATTTTGTTTTCCCATCGGTGCTATGTCAATTTAGAATCCGTGTTACATGCAAAAACATAAAATATACAAAAATAAATGCTGCCTACCTCAACAACCGTGGGGAAATGTTCTAGAGTTTGGGAATACCACATTTTTTCATTGCTGAATGCCATTGGTTAGTTATTATATATTGTTAAAATTCGAATAATTCGATTGTTTTGGTCAATAAAACTATCTAAAGGAGATGTTCTATATACTAGAAACTTATTAGGACAAACATGGTTGTGTATTTTCCGCTTTTGAATATCATTAACTTCGATTTCAGGTGTAAATTTAATAACTGAAGAAAATTTGCAGTTTCCTACAACCAATCTACGCTGTTCGTTTTTCTTTAATATTTTAAGCAAATGTTCACTTATTCCTTAAAAAAAGTATTATGCACACGTAACGAATAATTTCAAATTTAACGGAATAAATTCTATTAACGCTGTCAGCAACTTTGCCCACAGCGGAAGCGGCATATGCAAAGTGCGAGTGTGTTGCTGAGTCGGAATTTTTGAAGTTAGGTGACATTTGTCAATACGAATTTCTATGTAACAATACAAGCGCACTTAGCATTTGCCACCCCATAAAAAAATAGCTTGTAGGCAAGTAACGGGAAATCGGCCGAAGTTTGTGGTCTCAGTATTGTCTCTGGTTAATAGGTTGTTTTTCTTGCTCTCAATAAGTTTAGGTTCTAAAATAAGTTGCATATTCTTCAATAGCCATTTAAGCTTCTTCAACAGCTTGGAGTCGATTAGGGGAATTATTTTTCCTGCCGACTGACAGATTCTTCGTTCACCTGCTGATATTTGTATATTTTATGAAGCCTGTTGACGATTTTCGCCTGAAACCGAACGGCAAATGACAGCGCGATACTTACAATCATATTTAGAACTCACAATGCCGAAATTCAACATATAAAATTAACCATTGTCACCTGCGAAATATTTAGCGTGAATATTTAAACTGATCATTCGGAAGGCCATTAACCTCTCGAATGGTCTCCAATGGGTCGCATGTCTCTCAAAAGCAGCTATACAATGATAGTCCGCGCATAGTCTTTCGCCAAGAGAAATATTTTTCTAGCAGAATAGACCCTTCTTGCACACCCTTCTAAGACATCGACTCAGCATTTAAGCAACTCCGTTTGGTAAACGATCAAGGCCGGCGGCTCAAATTTTTGCAGCTGAGCCAACTTCTTTACAATGGGTGATAGTACGTATCTTACTGCCCTATCACTGCCACACATCAATAATCTGTTATTTCCTAGACCTCGGCGAGTAAGTCTCCTTCTCTGTCATAAATAGCTTGCGTTCCGGTTTTAAAGGCAGCTGTTTGGCTTTCTCATTAAATGCTTTCAGCTGAAGGATGATGGAAATGCCTCTTTTCTTTTCATTCAAAATCGTCGTCTCCTCCTTTCGGCCGAAACAAGTGACTTTCTGAATCCGAAAATCCGACAATTTTGATCATACAGCTACCTCCTCATAATTCCAATCCTAGATAGATATGACTAAGTTAGACGGAGAAGATGGGTTACCAATGGGTCATTTTAATTGGGGTAGATTGTTTTATATTTGTTTTGTTTTTTAGAGTTGTATAACTACCGGGCGAAGTCCTACCTATATTTAACGCAGATTGTATAAATTCTCCTCAAAAGATGTTTTAAAGACCATCCAATCAAGGTTTGTACTGTTGCAATGAATGCGACAAAGTCGTACTGGCGTTAGAGTGATTTTCTTAAAAGGCTACTTGTTGCAGAATTAAATATTTATTGGTCCCCGATGCAAAGGCATACAATGATTCATTTGAAGCAAGGTCAATATTTTCCAAAGGAGCGAGTCTTTGAAATTGTTTGAAAAGCGTCTTCCTAATATAGAACTTAGTACAGGCTACAGGAAAAGGCGCTGAAGCTTAGTGGTTAGAGTGTTGGGCTACTAAGCGGGGGGTCCCACGTTCTATTCGAAAAAAAAAAAACAAATTCAATTTTACTAATTATACATCCGAGAGTATAACTGTCATATGAAAGAGCTTCTCAATAAGCCGTTTGGACTCGGCTTACAACTGAAGATTAGTCCCAAAAATGCGTAACTCTCACAAAGCGATTGGTTGTCAGAAGCTAGGCCTAGCGTCTCTTACAGACCTGTTGCGCCAATTAGTTATTTATTTTGCAGGCTTCAGGATGAACATTTTTCTTTCTGGAGAAGATGGACATTCTTCTCAGGACTCTAATTTATGTATGGAGTAAATGTAAATGATTCCATTTGATAGCAATCATGTGGATATTTTTGTTTGTGACACTATTGTCGTTTAATATTTTATTTCCTTCTCTTCTAAAACATTTCAGTATTAGTAATTCGCTTATTTTACTTTCTACTAACTTCGCGTACGTGTTCGGACCTCTACGGAATAGTTTGTGATAATAATTTATGATTGGTTTTGAATTTTGTTACCTGCTTTTTAGGAGATAACAATTTCGATTGTTTTTGTGAAACTAACAAGTTGTGAGTGTACTGCCAGAATATGTCACTTTAGCTTGTGACTCTTTTGTGACATGTGGGGTATTAGTGATGTTTGCGAGAATCGGTCTGTTGCCAGGTGAATTTTTGCAAGTTTTGTTGTGACGTAAACGTTATCGAATCAGAACAAAGTTTACAGGAAATTAAGCTCACAAGAGCTTGTAACTTGTGAATATCAGAATCGGGGTGTAAATCTACTCAATCAATTCGCAGTACAAAAATGTTTTCAATGAGAAGAATTGCGAGTACATGGAACAACCACAAGTTATCGATGACGGATCCGGGTGAGTATGCAAACTACGGAAGAGTGAGACAACCCGATTACAAGTCACAAATCTTGTGAGAACCGTACTGTGAGATGCTGTATAATCAATTGGATTAAAAACTTTTAAAATGTCACTTATCGCAGCTGTTATCACCGAACATAATTTATGAGCAATTTGAACTAAGTTGTTAGCAATAAACAATTTTAGCACGACGATACGGGACGCGCTAGGTAGATTATAAATTTAACTTTAACGATCGTTATCTGTCGCCATGCCAATATACATATATTTTAATTTTGTTCTTTTGTTTAAACAAACAACATGAAGCAATCTTTGTACAGATTTTAATTGGATTTTATTACCTCAATTAAATTAATTATCGCTCAAGTCGATTTTATGAGGATGGTTGACGACAAAGTCGCGCGCTTTACAATCTCACGTATAATAGGATGTCTAATCACATTTTATGACATGAGTGACATATCAGAAAAATTGTGGTAAAATAGAACTTGATACTTTTAAGTTATAACATTTCTATCGAGAGTACTTAATTTTAAACGATTTAAATGAGTTGAAAATTTGACTTTCAAATTTAGAAGGTGTAAATTTAGTTGGTGCCCGTTCTATTAGTTTGTAAATTTTTGACACTTCTCGTTGTGTTTGTTTGTTTTTACCGATTCGGAAATAACAAATTATCATTTATTTGATCTTGTGTTTGTTTTCGGTTTGGTACCTTCACCGGCGACTTGCTTTGAGAAAAAATCAATAATGTGACCATAGTAGAGGTTTTATTTTTGTTCTAACGAATCACAAAGGTTGAGTGGGTTTTTACAACTTTATTTACTAATTAAATACATTTCAGAGACCTTTGCATTAAACAAACTGACCTACTTAGCAACAATGTTGGCCTTTTAAAAAACTTGTGCACTTTTAAAGTGGATTTCCACTGTTGAAAATGTACTCCTGCGAATACTCTTGCCATGAGCAAAAGCCTGTTAGAAACGCTGGTTTCAAAAGTCAGATTTGAGCTGACAAATCGTAGTTATATGTCAAATGTGCAAGAGCAGATTAGTCTCAGGGGTGATTTATTTCGATGGTTTGGTTGCAATGTGCTTCTTATTCTTAGATTTCAATTTTACATTTTTTTAGAGGAGCTAACATATTTATCTGTCAGTAATCCATCAGTTGTCTCCTTTGGATAAATATTTAAAAAAAAACCTTGCTTAGTCTTGACTCAAATATATCGAATATATATTTTGAATGTCTACTGACTTTAAAACAAAAGTTCGTTCAGGCAGTGCTACTTATCTTTGCTTTTAGGTTTATAAGAGTTCACAAAATTTGTCAGCCTAGCTAAGGCATCCGAAGGGAGGCCCCTTAGTTCAACTTATATGCAAATCAAATAGTTGAAGTGCGTTAAAGTAAATACAGGAAAAAAATCACGGTTCAAAAAGCGCTGCTGTATGTTTTTCTGAACAGATATGGTGTACCTCAAGGTTGCGTTCTATATCAACTCTTATTTGGGAGAACTTTAGATTCATTTCCAAAGATCGTCCAGTGATTTTGTTGGTTGTAGGACATGTAGGACTATAAACCTCATCAGTCACGGAACCGTGTTACTTTGTAAAAATTCAACCAACATAATTAAAAAGTTTTTCTAGATATGGAAGGTTGAATCTTGAGGACTTGCTGGTACTTCAAAGTATGGTTGGTGTAACGTTTTAATCATCGTTCCGATCGCTTTACTGAGCAGTAGGTACATATTTCACAAATAGTTGAATAAAAATAAATGGCGCAGTCGCCAAGAGTGACTAAAAGCATGATTTACCCTTAGGTACCTAGCACCCTCCTTATAATCAGTAATTATTTATTTCAAAAACTATGACGTCGTTTGTCCCGTAACTTACTAGAACACCATATTCAGTCCGAGGCGATACTACTTTGATGTTGGTACGATAAAATCAGTTACACCTACCACTTGAAGCTGCTGAAATGAATTGAAACCCTATTAACAGGTGTAACAGACATTCGCCACTTCAAGGCATACAACACCTCTTACATAAGAGCAAACTTCTGCGACTATTCAATTAATTTTAATCTGAATGGCAACGATAAGAAAATTGATAATAATATTCATGATGCTTTGCGAAATTGATAACAATCCTTGGATAAATTTTTAGTGAAGTTAGTTCTAAATAATCAGATACAGAGGCGGGGAAGCTTTTAACCGTTCCCTAGATTTGTAATAAAAATCGGATAAACAAAATAGTCCCACAATGTCTGCAACGACAAACCCGTTCGGTGATTAATGACATATCTGGCCTTCTTTAATTTTTAAATCTTGCGATTCAAAAACCACAATTTTAACTGGTTCGACTGATCCATTAATTGGTCGTTAACAATCAAGATGGGATCGATAACGAGCATCTTAACACAAGCTCAAATTGTGACTTAGTAGAGTTTCGGGAAGTCTATTGCCCCGATGAGTGGGCAGTGAATGAATATTTTAACCTCATTAAAAAAAAATTCATCTCCGAGAGCTTTGATTGAAAGTGACTGATTTTGTGTAGAAAATGAGCTGTCCAATCTTTGGCTTAAAGAGTCTTATAGTCAGGTCTCGTAAAAGTAGCATAGGTGCGAAATGTGTCTGCGTCTTTGGTTTTATCAAAGAAGAACTTCAGCCCCAAGGGATAATATTTCAAAGGATTTAAAAGTCAAAACACTGAGCGCGATACTAATCACCAAATTTAGTCTCGGCTTTAAATGTAATAAAGCTCACAATTGCAAAATTTGTAGGTATGGAAAATTTCACCACTGTGAACTAATAAAATTTAGAGTCGAAACTAAAAATGTTTATTGGTAAGGCCCTGGGTCCTCACTGACCCAATATATTTTTATGTACCTATTTAATCAATCTGGCAGCTGGCTGACTTGATATGTCACAGTTTTGATTGGACTAGATCGATCAGATGGACAACTTTTTCAGTTGACTTTTGTAGAGGGGTAGTCGACGAATCTAGTCGAAGTTGACAGTTTTCATATGTGGCTGACGCAGGAAGAGTGATGTTGCCGTAACAAATATAGTTTTTGCTTTCAGGGTAGATCTAGTCCAGACCGATCTAGACGTCTTAAGATAAACAAGGTTTTCAAATGTACCTAGTTATCGATTTGACAGTTGAAAAATGTTAAAAAAGCTCACGGCCCCAATCACGTAACTTTTAAGACGATTATCGTGAAAGTGAGTCGGCGCAGTGGCTTAGTAGTTAGTGTGTTGGACTACTAAGCGAGGGGTCCCAGGTTCGAATCCCGAGAAAAACCCAAATTCCAACTTAAGGTTTTTTTCACTGCGCCACCTCTCGCGAATGTCTGACAAACATCCGAGAGTATAACTGTCATGAAAGAGCTTCTCAATTGGCCGTTTGGACTCGGCATAAAATTGTAGATCCCTTCCATTCGTCCCAAAAATGAAAACTCACACAAGACGAATGGTTGTGAGAAGCTAGGCTTGCGTCCATACGGACCTGTTGCGCCAATTATTTATTTTTTTTATTTTTTTTATCGTGAAAGTGAGAGACCTCCAAAACTAGCAACTTAGTGCAAAAATTTCGAGTTCGAGTGATTCATCTTCTACAAATGTAATGAAAGCTGATGACATTTAGAAAAATTTCAGCACAAACTTACTTATTGTGGTCATTAAAATTTCAAAAAAGGTATCGTCCAGACGATGACTGCTATATGTGATCTGGCAACACAGTTTCTATAATTCAAGGAACTCTAAAGAGGAGTTTTTTATGATAGATAGATCATTTTTTATTTCTTATAAATATATAATAAATTAACAATAGTTCTTAAAACTTAAAATAAATTACTACTTTAAGTACATCAAGTTGACTACTTTGAGTGAAGGTTATTAAAGGTCTGCTTTGACTTGTCCGATGAAGTATATTTTTGGCTACAAAAATGTCAGTATGTTTTCTGGTGTCTTCTGACTACTGACATGGAACCCCTCGCTAAGTAGCTCATAAACCAATAAGGCACTGCATCTACGATTGATCTTCTCAGACCTTCTCAGACACAAAAAAGCCAGGTCCTTTTTCCACTTATTGGTGGTCACTGTTTTCCCATAATCTTTAAGTAATAAGTAAATATTTGAAAAAGAGCCAAGTTTTGCTCCCAAATGTACAAAAGTCCTCTGAAGGGCTTTCTTAGATTCGCCTGCGTCTTCTCAACAAGTCTTTTCCAAGCACCTATATGAACTGAAAATGTTCCATCGTTTACCAATCAGATCTTTTAGCTACTCTTAACTTATACAAACATTTTGAGACTCACCGACCTCAATTAAACTCATCCATACGGGCGTGCAACAACTCCAAAAGGCTCTTAGTAGCTAAACGTCCATCAACTTATAGTCGTCTGTCGAGTTGCATTTAAGCAACCCACCCATGGTCATCTCATAGACGCACAGCTCGCAGATCATTTACAGAACGACCAACAGTTCAGTTCAGCTATAAACCTTCACTGAATCAATTCGATCTCAAATGTACGAAACGAAACCAAATTCCCTCAGTCAGTCCAGCAAGTAGGTTCACTAATACCGCGACTGGGTTTCAGCTCAACCCATTCGCACCAGAACATTTCATCCACCATTATTTTTGGATTAGCTCCTTTCCTTGCAGCCAAGCCCAATATGCAATTTGCACCAGCTGTCCACAGATGACCTGCAGTTCAGGTGTTTCAGATCAACTTTGGCCAGTGGATGGTGTGTTAAAGGCAGTCTCATTGACCTATTCAACATTGTAGTCTTGATTTGGTAACATGATGTTACGCTCACGAACTGATTTCTGGAAGCAACTTCTTTCCAAACCTAATTCCTGTTGAAAGTGTTTAAAACTTTTAGTAGAAATACCTAGTAGACTCTGTGACTACTTTTTCTACTCATTTTTTATTTTTTTTATAAATTCTCAAAGTGTGAATAAAAACAAAAAAATATGTCACAGAGTTACGACCTGTAGCTTCTGGGTCCACCATCAGTATTGCAAAATGTAAATGACAAAAGGCAAAGTCCTGATTTTCCTTCGTACGACATATGGTACCTACATACAATCCGAACCAAAACAAATCTTCTAAACTGGTCTTTTTCATAGCTAAACCTTAAAAAAAAAAAAACATTCACAGTGGGGAAATCCCACCGCAACACCAATTGCATTAACTAACTATTTCTTTTTTCTTCTTCGTCTCGTTTCAGCACACCAAAAAAGAAACAACACACAGTACCTTACCTACTTCATCCAGTGGCCAAGATCTCAACGAAACCCAGTTACCTGAGCTGGTTGCTGGTTGCTGCCGTGTGCAACGAACTGAGGGAATATCCAATACCTAGTTTCTGTTTTGCGCAGAAAACACCACCATTGCACAATACACCAGCCGACTTATGAAAACCGACTCACAGATACGAGCAGTCGGTTTACTTTTGTGCCTTGGCTTAGCCTGGGTACGCACTTAAGTCCGAACAACAACAAAAAAAAAAAACCTGCTTGCATTCTGTCTGAGGTGGTTCCCCCAAACTAACTGTTGGAGACGTCATCGATTTAATACATCAACAAACACCAGACAATTAAATTTACATAAAGTGACAGACAGTTCCAGAGAAAATCAAAAAATAAAAAAAACTGACATCATCCACGTGGCGAACGCCTGAAAATCTAAAGTTCACACCCACCCGGATTCGGATGAGAAACGCAAATTTCAGCATGATCTCAGGACTTGCTCGCTGTATCAAACTGACAAGTAAACAAAAGTCTCATTGTTTGCATTAGATAAGCCCTTAGAAATTCAGTTCATTGCTGAATTGTCACCCAAATCGATTAGAAGACAAAAGAACTCTGATAAGATTGTGTACCTTAGAAAAAAAAAACACCAAGTACCAAATTCAGTAAGAGAAATTAACCCCTGCATATCAAGTTCCAAAAACAACCTCAAATCCAAATCCAAATAGAAAGGCGTCACACTCGAAAATTCATTGTCTAAACAGAGAAAATAAAAACAACCAAACTCAAAAATCCACTCAAACATCACTTCTAAAGGAAAATCCGACGCGCGCCACTCAAATACTACAAATACTAACAGAAACTTCATGCCACAGAGAGATAGCCAGTACTTAACAAAGGCAGCATAAAATCCAATTCAACTCACCGATCCAAAAGGAAAATTCTCACTGAAAATTCACACCGATGAGGATGACTTTGACTGTATCAATTCAGACCGCAGTCCCCATCTCCAGTCTCAGTGTCATAAAAACAATCGCGTACTAGTTCTCCCGCTCAGTTCGTGTTGACTCTCATGTCTCATTATCTCTCATCGCCTCTCGCAACCACTCAACTGTTCTCAGCTTCAATAGTTTTAGTTTTTACATTTCACACACACGGTCTACATCTACATCCACACTCGCTCCATACAATTGTGTTTATTTGTTAAAAAAAAAAAGAAACAAATGAAATTTGTGATTTTTTTTTTGCCGTCTCGCGATATATATTTCTTGAGGGAAAACGTTCCGATCACGAACAGTTGTGAACGCAACGCTCATGAGTGAAGATCTTTTTCGCGTATATTCTTTCGGCGGCGGTAGTACATTTGAACACAGAAAGATACTCGCTCTCTCTCTCGAGAAAAAACGAAACAAAATCAATTTCAAGCGAAAATAAAAACACAAAAAGATCTTAAACTCGATCGGTATAGCTCTGATATAAAAGTGAACAAGTGAAAAGAATATTCAAGTGAAAATCGTCAGATACAACAGAATAAAAAACGAGACGTTGTCCTCAATAAGAGAAAATTGAATAATTCTGACAACAGCGATCGATAGTTTAACAGTTTACCTAACTAGTATTTGTGAGTAACCAATGAAGGCGAATGGATTAGTATACCAAAAATAAAAGAATTAATCGCAGTTCATTAACTAAAAACAGAAACCAACCTAACCAGTGCCAAAGTGCCAATTCTTAGTCAGAAAAGAAAAGCAAAGAAAAAAAAAAACAAAAACGAGAAGTGATCTTCAGTGTATGTCTCGATATTAAACCAAAAAAAAACTTGCATGAGAACAAAAAAAATGTGCACAAGCTGGTCGCGAGACAACCGCCATCAACTAGTCCGTATGTTTTCGTTTAAAAAAGTATCCATTCACACGGTAAAACACAAATAGATACTATGCCAGAAACTTGATCAGTTCAACGGTAGATCAAGATCGTGCAGCTAAAAAGAGAGACAAAACAAAAAAAAAAACATTTCGTGTGTTTGATACCCGGAAGAACAGTGACAAAAGTGAATAAAAACAAGAGGCTTCAAGGAAGCTGGAGAAACCAAAAAGATCTAGCCATTTAAACTCGACATTAACACCACCATTTAAAAAGTAGTATTATGTACAAATATGGCAATAGACTTTTTAATTTTTGGTTTACTCTTGATATCATTCACAATAAATCTGCTGGCATTAGGTGCATTCTGGGTGACACCAGGGTTACGAACAACGGCTAATCGGTTCGTTATCAATTTACTAATAATCAACCTGATCGGATGTTGTATATTAGCACCCACCCTATTTCTAAGTGGCACCTCCGCCGCACAATCATATGACGACACGGTTGATACCATCTCGAAGGATACGACTCGTCACCTGAGCATTCATCGCGATGGCCAGCTGATCGAGGAGACGGTGGACGAAGTGATCCGCAACGGCAGCGACACCCTGGAGAAGATATTCCAGTGCAATTCGACGTTTTGCGAAGAGCTGACCGTTGAGAAGCATCCACACAATATTGTGATAACCGAAGTGAGCGAGAAGATGTATAATAATGTGATCGTGGATCCAATCCTAAGTAAAGATAACCCTACAGATAAGTCTAGAATAGTTAATTCCACGCCGATGATGAGGTGTTGGTCGATTGATTTGGCCGCGGCCCTGGGAGCATTGTCTGTGCTTCTGGTGGTCGGCGACACATGGTGTGCCGTGACTGATCCTCTGCGGTATCACAGTCGGATATCGGGAGTGAAGGCGTGGGTGTTGATCGCACTCACCTGGGCGCTGGGTATACTCTTCGGCGTGATGTCGGCATTTAGAGCGATCGATTTCGAATCGACGACCGTGATCGGAAAGCAGAAGAGATTCGCCTTGT
The DNA here is from genome assembly GCA_916610125.1 of Cheilosia vulpina. Classification (NCBI taxonomy): domain Eukaryota; kingdom Metazoa; phylum Arthropoda; class Insecta; order Diptera; family Syrphidae; genus Cheilosia; species Cheilosia vulpina. The sequence goes on along the minus strand of OU744276.1, from coordinate 14,951,402 downwards.
CCGACCAGATCGAGGTGTTCAGCATAACAACGAACACGATCTTCAGCATGATCTTCGCGTGTATCTACTTCATTGTGATCATCCTGCTGCCGTTTGGATTTGTTTGCGGCATGTACTGGAGGATTTTCTCCGAAGCCCGAGAGAATGGTCTGCGGATGCGCCAGAATGGATCGTCGCCGTTGCTGCAAAGCGCGCTCAATCTATCGCACCATCGAGAGCACTCGCACACGAACAGCCTGTGTGTGCACAGAAACTCGATATCCGGTGTGTCAACCACTGGCGGCCTGCAGATGCAAATCGACCACAAGCGCAACCGTCGTGATTCAACGGTGACGATATCAGCGGCCGAGAAGCCACAAAGGCGAACATCATCCACACCGCCGCCGCTGCTGCCACCGCTGTCCGAACCAGAAGAATCCAGTCTGGCGGATAGAAACCAAAACAACATCCTAATGACTCTGTCCACTGCAAGTGGTGAGATCAAGCGCAACTACTCTGTGCGCCAACTGCCGCTTTTGGGCCGATCATCACAAGATCTCATAGCAGCCGACCGGATGCATGGCATTCGCCAGATTCACTCATCGCCGAATCTCCAAAAGTACACCCAACACACACTGGACGCAACATCACCGCTGCGCCACATCCCCCACCAGGCGCTGCAGATACCCACAATCCACGCGTCACCAAAAGCGCTCAGCTACATGACATCCATCCGGCATCGGCTGTCGAACGCCTCGTCGCTGTTCAAGTACCGCGAAGAGTCGCGTGCCGCTCGCATCAGTATTCTAGTCGTCATAATGTTTCTCGTCTCATACCTGCCGTACGGCTTCCTAGTCCTCCTGCAGGGCCGTGTGATCAAGGACTTTGCCCACTCAACCCAGTTAGCAGTGTTCATGATTCTCCTAGCGAATCTCAGCTCACCGTTCATCTTCGCTTATCGGAATAAGCGCGTTCGCCGTGGTGTTAAGCGCCTCTTCGGCTTGGATGCCCGTTCCCGAGAGCGTCACCTGCAGCGCAAGGGCGGCTTCCTGCGCTACGGTACCAAAGCCAGTATTAGTGTTAAACGCAGCAGCAGCAAAGTGTCCACCTACTCGATCAATTCGTGTAAATATCTCACCCCGATCCTTAGGCATACAAATAGTAATAGTTTAAACAATAACGAGAATAAGTTAAATCTAAATGCGGACACATTCCTAACCAATCCGGCAGCGATGGCCAACTGCTATCAGAACTCCTCCATCCAGCGCAGCACCATCCTCGAAAACATCGCCGTCGACACTGAGGTGTCCATACAGCCGCTGCCCACGCCGCCGCCTGCTGGCATCAACGAGAAGCGATCGATCTTCAAAATATTCTGTCAGAGTTCTCGCAACCTGAGCTGTGCCACGCAGTCCTGCACCGCCGACAGTGAGCCAACCGAAGTTTGAGTCAATCTTCCCCCTCAGCAAAAGGTACCTTAACAAAAACTTACAATTACCAAAACATTGTATCTAGAATATAATTTTAAACTTAAAGCTAATGTCAACTAAACCAAAAACAAAAATACAAGTATGAAACAGAAATTACATGTAACAAAGGAATTTATTCAGGAAACAGATAGTTTTTATCTGTATAGTTGTTGATGTATCTAGTACGAGTATATCTCTTTAACCAAAAACAAAAACAAATCCAAATCGAATCAAAGAACACAAAGATACAAAAATCAATTATGCTATACGAACTATAATGAAGACATGACAAATTTTATTTAACACAAACCATATATATATATATTTATTTATACACTATAACGAACAAAGTTCGATAAGCAGAAGGTAACAAATGGAAAAAGAAAACACAAAAAATATATGTACTAAGTTTTAAGAGAAATATTTAAGAGGATATTTTTGTAAAAAAATTCAACAAAATGATTGTAGAAATATTATATTTATGTGTATACTTTGATTGTTTTCATATTGAAAACTATCCTTGTTGCTATTGTTTCAATTAAATTGTTAAAACAACAAAATCGTATTATTTACATCGCTTGTACCTCATTAGATTTATTAATTTTTTTTTTAATTTTATGCAATAGAATTACAAATGTTTTTATAAAAATAAATGTTTATTTTTTTTTTTTCGTATGTAAAAGCGAATGCATTTTATTTGAGCTGGTAAATTTTGTTTTTTTTTTTTACTATAATTCACTTGTAAATTTATTTTATAAGAATGAATCTATATAAAGTCGAAACCGAAGAAAAAGAAATAAAAAATAAAACCGAAATGTGATGAAAAATAATTGTAATCTTAAACCGAACGAAAAGGATTAACAAACAAATAAAAAGAAAAAAATACTAAAAAAAAAATACACAATAATAAAAAGCCAAGATATTTTCTTAAAATATAATTTTCATGTTGTTTTTACTATTTTTGTTCGCTTTTTTGCTGCGGGAAGATGTTTTTTTTTTTTTTCTGGATTTTAGATAATTTGGTGCTGCCGATTGACGGGATATTGACTGACAATTGTAATTGATTTGACTGCACGTATTTGGATAAACAGTGAATGGAGTTATTTCGGGACCGCAATAAGTTAGGAATTGTTTAATTTTGCTGTGGAATGCGGTTGATGGAAAGGCGAATGCGTAAATAATTGGATTTATTCGCATTGCGGTGGTAGGTATAAATACAGAAAATTATAATACAATGCGAGAACAGATGTGTGGTCTAAATATTTATGTGGGTACTTTTTTGGCGCTTGCCGCTTGTTGGCCTAGATCCAGGGAATAATTAGACCGGCATGCCGGTTGTTTTACACGGCAATTGGGTCGGCAAATTTATTTGTCCTCTAAAAAGGCACAGTTGACCAAAGGAAGATACCTGTTCTAGAAGAGGTGTTAATGAGCACTGCCAAAGATCGATTGCTTTATTCTCAAATTTGGAGAGAATTGGTCTTTTAATTACTACCCATAATTTATAGGAAACACCGAGTGGCGTAAACTCAAATTAACAAAAGTATTGTAAATATGCACTCGCTCAGCATTGTTGATGAAGCTTTGCTTTAAATAGAGCCAGCATGAACAATGAATAGTACTCAGTAATGGACTAGAGTTACCGGTAAGCTTTCTGACTAAAACGTTGCCGTCATTACGGGCATGCGGTTCTCACGGAACACATTTATTAATCTTATAGCTCGTGAGCCGGTTTGACAGCGTTTTCCTGGTTACCAGCTGCGGAAAGATAATTTTGTGTACAACTGACACGAGCAGTGTTCTGTTTTTTTTTTTTTTTTTTGTAGTAGCTCATGAAAGCAGGTGGTATATCAATTTCATTTAAAAATGCTCGAAGGCTAAATATTTGCATGCGTCGATAGAAATTTGCGAATAAAATGAGTATACTGCGGTTTTTTGCACTTGCATTTTATCATCTTCATTTTTCGTGATAGATCTTCCCCTTTTGCCTGATGAGCTCCACATTTCACGAGATATTTTAATCTTTCATTATATTTCTTCATCTTTCATAATATACCTATCTTTATCTTTCGTGACATATCTTCATCTTTTATGATAGATCTTCCCCTTTTGTCTCATTACCTCCATATTTCATGAGATATTTTCATCTTTCATAACATTTTTTTCATCTTTCATAAGATATCTTCAATTTTTATAACATATCTGCATATGTCGTGAGATAAATTTATCTTTCATGACATATCTTCTTCTTTTATGATTGATCCGCATGGGCTTCATATTTCATCTTTTATCTCATGGCCTTCATATTTCATGTGATATATTCATCTCTCATGAACAGTCTTCATTATTCATCAGATATCTTCGTCTTTTATACCATATCTTCATCTGTCATGAGACATTTTTATCTTTCATGACATGTCTTCATGTTTTATTTGAGATCTTCATCCTTCATGATAGATCTTCATCTTCTGTCTCATGGCCTAGATATATTCATCTCTCATACACACATCTTCATCTTTCATGAAATATCTTCTGATTTTTCTCTTATTTCATGAAACATCTTCATATGTCATGAAGCACTATCCTCTTTCATGAAAAATCTTTATCTGTCATGATATATCTTTATCTTGCGTGATATATACTCTTATTTCATGAAATAGCTTCATCTCTCATGACATATTTTCATTTTTCATGATATATCTTCATATTTTGTCCCATATTTCATGAAAAATCTTCATAGTCATGGCACATCTTTCTCTTTCATGACATATCTTCATCTTTCATGACACACACCTAGTGTAACAGACATCCGCGTACTTGCTAGGTCCGCGACGAACTTGATGTGTGCATTTGAGTCGAGTACGAGCATTTTGTCAAGTACGACGACAAGATAAATACCACTAACGCATGTAATAAGTATGACTATGATAGGCTGAAGCTTTGCCAGGCTTGATCTCGTAAAAGGCCTTCCACGTATGAGTTGAGTGCCCTTTATCATAGACGAGTTCGTCGCATGACACTTCGGCCGTGCTCAAAAATTGTAATCAGGTTTAATACCCAGGTTATTGAATTTTGCACTCACTGACTAGAAATCTAGATATTATTTTTAACATAGAAGACAAACAAGTGTTCCTCCTTGAGGTAGGCTTCGACTGTCCATACACAAATTGATCTTCGGTACAGTTCAGAATTAATCGCTTAGCTGGGTTTAACAGTTTTCTAACCATTTGTTCCGTGATAAGCAACTCAGGAAACCTTATGTTTTAGGGGCCTTATTGATGATTAATCCAAGACTCTGCTCTATCCTGTAAGCCATTTTAGTGGTAAAGTGCTGAAGGTATGACATCCACAGACAGTTGTCATAATAATGGACCGGCAGTGAATAAAAATCGTTTTCATACCAAATATGAAAATAAAACACTTACCGGATTGGAGTAACAGGACCAATCCCTAAAACCGCCCCTAACAACATCGGTATAACTGCAGATCGTAAATGTCACCATCATCACTAATGTAGTTAAAAACACTGACAACTGATTCGATCGAAATGGAAATTTATCTTACTGCTGGAAAAAGTCCCCTTTTTCGGGAACCTTCGCGCTTCATACCCACTATCTGTACTCGGTATTATGTGCTCATTTCTCGTATTGGAGAAACTCAAGTCGAAAGTGTGAAATACGCCAACAGAACTAACAAACCAAACATGAGAGAAATACAAAAAAAAAAAAAAATAAACGAAAAAAATGACAGAAACGTACGAAGCTTTAAGGCCACACGCCATCAACTCCTCACTCGATGAATCACACACTCCGATCGTGGATTAAAATCCGGTCCACTGACTTTGCCATATAGGTATGGTATTCAAATAAATCAGGGTAACAACTTGTCTATACCGATTCGTGTCTCACCTTTTGGTCGTTCCAAATCCATTCCAGGAACCTACGGCAACGCGCTCGAGGGGATTAATCTAATTTCGGTCATTCGGCCCCCGATATTATATGGTTTGCGTACGTATGCACAATGTTAAGAGTCATCCAAGAAGATAAGATGACGACCTGTCAAGTGTTGTACCGCTCGAGTAGGAAATTTAATTTTTGGCGCTACTGCTAGTGGGTGTAAATATTGGCACAGCGGGAAATATCCGAAGTTTTTCGAACATGGGTATTTTTTATGAATATTATCTAGATAAACTGTTTTGTTTCTTTTTTTTTTTGTCGGCTGCTTGTTTGTTCCCTAATTGGTTTATTTATGCGCTGATGAAATTAGTTTTTAACCTTTAAATGGGATGTTATGTGTCTCCTGGGGAGAGGATTGGAGGATTGAGCAGCCGGTTGGATGTTATGACTCAAAGTTAGAAACATAGTTTTGCTCCTACCGTTAAAATAGTGAGAATCTTTCTGGTTTATGACGAAAGAGCCACTCGCATGGTGTGATTCGTCAGACTGTTACTGAGTAACACTGAACTCTAGTTTGACGAGAATGATGTTTTGTATTGGCCTTGAAGATGGGGCGATGTTTTGCAAACGTTTTTGGCTCGTGCCAACAGAGGCAGTGAATGGATTTTGGTGTATTGCTTAGAACTGTGAGAAAAACGGACAGAGTGGCTATTAGGAAGGCAAGTTTAGTTATACACTCCCAACTCACAATGGCGAAATTTTACATATGAAGTAAGTTTTTGAAACCTAAAGAGGTGGTTGTTAGAAATTACAACTAACAAGGCTCATAGTCATTTGGGACTCAAATTTAATCAAACGCTAGCCTTGGCATAATCCTTTTCTGGCATTGAAAGGCTGACTTGCCTAGTCGAGCTTTTATTAACTCGCCTAGACTAAAAAGGAGGGTAAAGTTTTTGTCGGTCTCGTTGGGTGCACAGAAGTAAAGTGTTCGGCACGGGTGATCTTATAGGTGACATAACATAGCTTAAAAGTCGACGTTGTCAAGCCTCAGTGATTCTTCTTGCTTCTAATTTTCTTCTTGAGTTTAGTTTAAACAAAAGTCGGAACTCGAAGCTCTATCGGCCTTCAGAGGTTGGTAACATTAGGGCTTCGACGAACCGATTCTCGTTCCTATTCCTTGAAAAACTAGATTGATCACAAGTTGAATGATGAAAGGCACGCATTCAGTTCCTGTGACGTCTCCAGATTCTGCGGTGTCAAATCGACTCACATCACTACTTAATCTAAAAGCACGGAGAAGAAGAGGAAACAACGGAACACATACTCTGCGAATGTCCTGCTGTGGCCAGGGGCAGAGTGATCCATATACAAAGGGCGTATTTAAGTCCTGCAGACATAGGAAACATGGAACCAAGAAGGATACTGAGGCTTATAAAGAGCCTCAGCAGCTCCCTGGGTTAAATAAAAGAGGCCAACACAATAGATCTCTTCTGGTCGCAGTGTACAGGGCCTATTCCTTACAATACAATACAATAATCTAAAAGCACCCAAAATATGCTTGAAAATATGAATATACCGCGCAATCTGAAAACGGGAAACTACTCTGACTCGGAAGCGCAAAAAAGTGTCAAATCGTTTGCCTACCGCATTTCTTTCTATTGTTCAACCTCCAGTGTCCAAGTCCCGCCAGATTTGACTCGAGAAGACCAATGGCGGCGTAGCTATTGATACGTATTTAGTAAGAGAGAAGTGTGGCTCTACTTCCTGAGAAAAGGGTAATAGGAACGGAACGGGAACGGCAATGGGACCGGGAGTGCTAACTGGCATTGGCGATTTCCCAAAAGGGAATTCAACTCTTATGCTGAAACTTTATCTAGTACGAGACAAAACGTAGGCAAGTCTGCCCAAATGTCACTTTCATTTGGGTATTCATGATATTTCGAAGACTTACCAGTGTGACTTATAGGTAACGAATGCAAATTTCTTAAGTCGCATATGGGATGCGTCAAGAGTGCCTTTGCAGCCAATGGTCTGTCTGCGGCTGCGTGTGCATTGTAGTGACAGTAGCTGCCATACAAAGTGTAAAAAGTGGGGGCCATAAAAGTGTCACAAACGGGGATATTTCATTTTTTATGGTATACAGCAAAACTTATCCGATTAAGTAGGATGACGTTGGAAAGGTATCGCTTCTCCAGGACACCCACCAAACCTTTCATTCTATAAATTACCATAGACGCATATCCTGTAGGTAGTTTTTGACATCATGTTAGAAAATTTTGTACGAAACTCACTCCGGGGGAACAGTCTTTCAAAAATCAAAGCAAACTCTAGTGCACAAAATTGTTTGACTATTTTTTGTGTGAATTGAATTTTGTTACAACATCACGTGAAAATTGCTCGCCCAATCTGTATGGACAGACACACTAAAGGGTTTATGGAGCAACATTTAAATTATGTTTCATCACAATTGGCCTTTCATTCCGAAGATTTAGTCATGGGATGCAATGAGTAATTGGAAATAAATAGCAATATATGTCATATAACCATAGAAGGCAATTGAGTAGAAAAGTCATTTTACCGGCGACTGAGCGGACGTTGCTTAAGACTCCTCCATTATATATAGACGGAATCATTGATGCCCATGTACTCTACATGCACCGCTGTTCTACAGTCTTTCCCCTCCAAAAGGCATATTCCCCTTGTTCGCAACACACATATTGATTGTTTGTGATTGTCATTGACCTAATACTGACTTGAAAGAAGTTTGCCTAAAAATCGAACAAAGAAGCTGCCACCCAAAGAGTGGTACCCCACAATGGTAGATGATCATTCAAACAAACTTAACCAAAATAGACCATGCCATGCATCACAAAAGCTGTCGCTAATACGATTTTAATTTATAGGCAATGCAATCATCACCTTTGTGTCCATTTGCCTAATTATGTACATCTGTTTTTGTGTCCCACAGCGCACACTTGAAAACTATCATTTTGAAAATTCCAATTCCCCCGCCAATAAATGTCAATGTTATTAAAATATTTACGTATATATTTCCATAATTACACACGGAGAAATAAAAGAGAAATTTCAACTGCCCGACGACGGCTGACGTGCATTAAAAATTCAACTTGCCATGAGTGCCATCGTGCTGTGCGGTGTACATATCCAAGTTTTTATTATTTCAGTCAGATGATGGCCAAATTGCCAAATTCTGTTGCCATTCGGCCTGACGGGCAAAAGACGCAATCGACAAGTCAACTGGCGAAATGACATGTGCTGGTACTGGAAGAACGATAAATCATCACGCACTCGAATCGATAAAATGCGCGATGAATAACCGCGAAAAGAAGGTGTTAACCTCGAAGTGAGGCTTGGATTTTTATTTTTATTTACTTCGTTTGATTGTTTATCTTTTGGCCACGGCAGATTGTGAACTATGAGTTTATCAATACCAACGGGGGCAAATGGTAGCCTTTATGAAGCTACTGTGTTGGAGGTGGTGTCCGGGAGTGGGATTTTGGGATCTTTCGAGAATCTGATGACTGAGCTCCAACAACACTTGCAGCTGTCATATATTTGAGAGTGTGTCTCCGCATGGCTTTTATAGGAAGCATCTAATAACGAAGGAGATTTTCACGAGAGGATCATATTGTTTGCAGTCCTTCGTAAGTCCTACTTTTTGTCTCTGTTTTTGGTATTTACAAGATTATCTAAATGAAAAAGTAGGGCTGTGCAACAAGAGTCATAGATATGATCCAGTGTCCTTAGCGGTATCTATCTTAGAGTACCTATAAAGACACAATAGTGAACCAAATATTTGTCGTAATTTTTCCAACACCCTAAGCGACAAACCGTCAACCGTGGATTTAATTTGTCAATGTTCCCATTAAGGCGATTCAAAGTAAAGAGGGTTTTTATGGAAGCTGGTTCTGTAACGGAATCCCAAGACGGGTTGGGGTTAAAATTGTGGATGGAACAAGATTTCTTTTTTACAAAATTGTGTTTTCAAAATTCTGATTTCTGTTTTTTTAAATTCAACTTTCCTGCAACACAATATAAAAAGGTTTGGAAAATGTTAATAAACGCGCGCTTTTGAACATTTTCCAAACCATTTTTTATTGTTTGCAGAAATTTGTAAAACAGAGATGAAGAGAAAATTTCCTTTTTTAGTTCGGTTTTTTTTTCTCAATTTGTTTTTGTTCTTTTTAAATTTTATGTCGTTTTTGCTTAATATTTTTTTTTTTATTTTTTTCAATAGATATTGTTTTTTATTTTAATATTTTTTCAATATTAAATCTAATTTCGAACTTTTTTTTTAATTTAAATTTCATTTCTATATTTTTACTTTTAAATTTGATTTTTTTGTAGATTTAAAATTGTTTTATAGTGTCCATTTTTGTATAGTTTATATTTTTGTTAGTTGGAAAAAGAAAACAGTCATTGCTTTAAATTTGAAAAGCAGACGTTTTTAAAGTTTAATTTTTGTGTGAGAAGACAGAATTTTACAGACCACAAATTTGAAAGGAGAATTTCGACCCGCCATCTCCCAAGACACCTGACATAAAATTACGCACCGCAGAGTACTCAAAATCGAAAGGAGGTTTTACAGAACATAAGTCAGTGCAGCTCTGTATGAGAGGAGATAGGGAGATACATTGGACAAGCTGACGGTGAGCGCGAAAGAATCTGCAAGAATAGGGAACTTGAGGGAGCTGCATCAAATCTCCAAGGACATTTAAGGTGAAAAAAGTAGCACCAACCACCACTGTGCTGGACACCAACGGCAACCTTTTAGGGTCATAAGAAGACTAACTGCCAAGGTGGAAGCTGGGGTGGAAACACGTAACTTGATACAATCGAGTTCGGTCAATACAATCGATAGCAGCATCTAATTTGTCGATTATCCTCGATTGAGGTGCTGCCAGAGCTTGATTGTTTCGACCGAACTCCACTGTATCAAGTTACGTGCTTCCACCCCAGCATTGGTGATCAGAGTACAAACGCAAATAATCAACTGCTGGGCAGGTCTTCCATCAGGGGAATAAACATCAACTCCCCAAAAAGAGCAGAGATAAAAACCGTGATCCTGCTTTTAAAAGAAAAACAAGGTCCGTTTGATAAGCCGGACTGGATGGCATACCTACCGACTTCCGTAAAGCAGATTCAGATGCATCGGTATGTGTTTTGTTTCCACTGGTTCAGGCTGATTGGGAATGGAAGGCCGGAGTTTTTGTCAATATGAAGGATAAACGCCAACAATACAAAACCTATGCACACTTGGCGAGACCAACAACGGCAGGTTTTCTTGAGACGGGAGACCGCAAAGAAGCTCACGCAGTTCAACTATCTGGGTAGTTATGTGTCACTCGATGGTGTAACCACCTGGATTCGGAGACCTTTCCCCAGTGTGCAACTCTAGCGAAATATCGCTTTGCACTTAGTTAAAAATATTCCAATGTAAAATCTGACCTGTTATACACATGTTAATGTGTAAATCCTTTGTCAACATCCTTTCTTTAATCATTGTCTGAGTTGTATTCTAAAAATCCGGTGGTCACAAACAATTTCCAACAATGAATTGTGTGGCTTAGGACTGGACAAACAAAAGCGGACGTTGGCATCAAGCTGATACACTGAGGAAGATGACAACATAGCGAAGCAGCCAAGGTGTAAGAGGAGTTGGTAGGCCAAGAGCAACATGACAGCTGTTATGGCGGAAGCTCAGCCCAAAAATGTTGTATCGTGGACACAGCTGAGGTATCGAGCTGCAAACAGAGATGGAAGGTCCTGGTTGTCATCCAGGAGGATTTAAGGTGTTGCAGCTATTCAGTCCCATCAAGTTACCGCCTAATACTTCTGCAGTAATTGCTAGACAATCGCCCAGTCAGACCGCGAAAACCTACCTCTTCGATCACGAGTTTAAACATCGTTTTGCTTAACTTTTTGGAGAGTTCTTGACTATGTCTGCACGATTTTCGATTGGTACAGCGGTTAATATTTGTGAATATAAGGTGGTCCAGGGAGCAGACTACTTCTGTCATTGATGGTGTCTGTTATAATGTATGCGCCACCATTTTCGGCGAAAATAATGGCACTCTCCGAAGCAAAGATGTACCGAACCAGTACCCATCGACCAACACTCGAAATTGAAAAGTCGTGTATCTGCTAAAACTGAATAGAATGAGTGGAAAAGATTCGCAGCATGAACTTAATATAGCAAAACTCAAGTGTAGACATCCTGGGGGTCAATTATTTGCAGGAAAATTCAATGATACGAGTATACCCCCGGTGCTTTCTGCAATCAAAGTTTCCCGGACCCATACAGATGTACCAAGCGCCTTGTTATAGCTTTCTTATGTTTAAACCCAAAATTATTTAGAGTAAGCACGTTTTTTGTTGTCCAAAGAATATTACAGCGATGCCCTTGAGATTTAAAAGGAAGCTCCCTTGATTTATGAAAAATTATTATTATCTCACAAAAGTATTACGAAAATGGATATTAGGTAAGGCCAGCTATCTTCTTCAGTAGCAGCGGTAGGTGTAATCAATCACGCTCATGCAGGTTGTGTAGCGGGTAATCAATCATTTCATATGAATGGAAAAACAAAACAACTCGGACATATGTATGTTTTGTTGACTTCTTGCATCTATGCAAGGCCTTTCCCGATGCTGATTTTCAAAATCTTGAACAAAAAAGGATAGGAACCATTAATCGGGCTACATACTTTATATCCAGCTAAAGGAGATCAGATATGGAGGCTATCACTCAGTCGACTGAACCTTTTAGAACGAGTGGTAAAAGGGCAACATACCTAGCTACACCAAGAAAATGTGGTTTCCTTTGGGAGTGATACCCTCAAGTGAAAACAGCAAAAGAACAGCCTTCCTTACCCTGTATACTGGTCCCATCCTGTAACCATCGAACCTACCTACACATTCAAGTCCGCATTATTTCGTGGAAAAACCCCACAAATTCAGGAAGAGTTCTGGAGCTCTTTATTACATACATTACGATGTGGAAGATTATCTAAATGTTTACCACGAAATGGAGGTCGACGTGAGAATGTTATCTCCGAAGATGCTTGTAAATTATTTCCGATATTGGGTGGAAAATTTTAAGCAGCCGGAGAATTGGGGTAAGTAAATGAGTCACATAAATGTTGTTTGAACTGATACCAAAACGATTTATATGCTAAAAGGTGTCTTCAATAACGTTTTGCACTCGATGCAGATGTTGAGCTTAAATTGTTTCCACTGAAATGGTGGCCACATAAGTGCAGTCGTTATTCTGTTCCCAAGAAGCTGAACGCATCTATAAAGAGCTACCTTCAGTAGATGGTTGAGATCGTAATTGTTAAGACTCATCAATGGAAAGTGGAACCCACATTAATATTTTAAACCAATTAAATAGTCTCGGCCTTACTAATATTCAAACACCAATGTCGACTGTTAGCTATTAGCGACTAGACAACTTCAAACTTTCAGTATGAACGCACCTTTAAACCGATTACCGAACTGTCAATGTCAAAATATTGAGTAAAATCAACATATTCATCGTGGTGAAGTACACGAAGGAACAACGTTTACAAATAATTAAAGCTTACTACCGAAATTCCGCGTCGGTGGTCGAGACTTTAAAAGCGATAACCCCAATTTTCATCGCAAAATCATATTAAGCGATGAAGCTTATTTTTGGTTAAATTACTTCGTCAATAAGCAAAATTTGCTTAACTGGATAGTGGAAAGGTGAGAACCCTCGTGTGCTTCATGAAACAGTGCATCAACCTAAAAAAAGTCACTTTTTGGTGCGGTTTTCATTGCGGTGGTGTCATTGGGCCGTTTTTTTTCGTCGATGAAAATTACGGGCACGTTACGGTAAATGGTATTCGCTATAGAGACATGTTGGAACGTTATTTCCTTGAGAAATTGCATGACTGGGATATGTGGTCCAATAAAACGGTGCCACAAGCCACACAGCGGATGCAACAATCGAGTTATTGTTCGGGAAACTGACCCGTCTATTGGCCGCCGAGATCAAGTGATTTAAGGCCTCTAAACTTTTTGAAGTAATACTTCTATAGGCACGCTTGACATGGGGGGTAAGCTGATGAATGCTTCACAAAATCGTTACGGCAATTGCGAGCGGAAGTTGAGAGGGAGATATAAGTTAGTGAGATAAAAAGAGAGAGAGTTATTTTTCGTTTCGAATATTACTGCAAGAGAGATAAATGCGAGCACACATTTTCGTTCTCTCTTTCTCTCATCCAGTTACGTTTCAATATCTAAGACAGAGCATACAGTGATACCAGATCGGGGGATTTATCACTTTTTGCGGGATTTTCTCACTAATAATAAATTAAAAGGGACAAAGGTATTTTTCAGACCCCATAGTACAAAAAGAAAGGGATTTTACTTTTTGGTCAGATTTTGTTGCCAATTGCTCATTTCATTAAGAATACAAAAATTAATTAACCTACGATCAAATTAAATGTTTTCATGTTTAGAAAAAAGTCACTCAAAATATCTAAATGCTTTCATTTTCTTTTTTTTATTTCCCTAAACTGTTTGATAAAATAACATAAATGTGTCTGTGAATGAAACTCGAGTTTTTTTTTTACAATAAGAAATTTATTTATTTTGTAAACAAAAAAGGGATATTTTGAGTATAACCGTGGGATAACCTGCCTCTAAAGTCTGGTATCAATGCAGTGCAGGCCTATTGTCTGTATCACACTGTAGGAGCAACAGAGACAGGTGCGAGCACTCAGTTTCTTTTCATTCTCTCATAGCCAGTTAAGTTTCGTATATCTAAGACACGCCTTTTGCAAGGTTGTCAATTTGGTAATTTTTAACAAATTTGGTAATTTTTTTTGCTTATTGAGTTTTGGTAATTTTTATCTGGTTATGGTAAATTTTGAGCAGATGTACCATGAATGCGCACTCGATCATCACCTCATTTAAATGCTACCTTACTGCTTCTGAGTGAACGCATTGCATTATTTGCATATGCTACATCACCATCCATATAAAACTGTTTTATTCGCAATTCAAAAAATTACAGAATGCACTCATTTTCTTCTTTTGCCAGATGGTGAACTTCGAAATAGTTTCTGTTCCTGTTCTGTTTAACTATATTGAGATATGGATAGGTTAATTAATCATATTATTCATATACAGACATGAAACTCTAATTTGTTAAGGGTTTGTTATAAGGAAATAGCTAGATGATCTCCCATGTCTTCTAGCAGCTAGTAATTTTGTGCAAATCAAATAAAATAATATGAGTTTTTTTTTAATTGGCAACCGTGGCCCATTGTCTGTATCATACTGTAGGAGCAAGAAAGAGCAGTGCGCGCGCCCATTTTCTTGCTCTCTTCCTCTCATAAATTATTGAAGAAAATTTATATATTAGAATGTATAAACTAAACATGTATAATAGACATATATATATAATATATATATATATTATATAGATGGAGCTAAAGAAGTTCTACTTCAATCATGTGGTTTAAAGCACCCTCGTTTATTTTTTGTTTAAACAGGTGAATTAAGAAAAATTTTGAAAGTGTACTTTCAGATATTTCTTTCACACTGATTGAAGTTTATTTTTGCTGATTGGTTGATGTTGATATAATTTTGTGATCTTACCCGCATTGACCACAAAATCGTATCAAATGCGAATTTTTCTGATGGTAGATTTTGGATGAAACAAAAATGTTTGCTTTTGGCGATATAAGCAAAACTGGAGGAGCAATTTACTGAATATTTGTTGATGTGTCGGCAGCAATGCTTCAGACACACTTCAGATTTCATAATCCATTTAGGGAACTTTTTGGATCGACTCTACTGTCCCACTGAATATAATCAATCATGTACAAAATTTATTTGTTCTTGAATCCTGAAAGAAAGTTTAATTGAATAAAGAGATACAAATTTGTTTGAAAAGGGTAATATCATAAACTTTTTAAGCGGTTCTTAAAGTTTATTCATTTGTTAAAAGCTCTAGGGTAGAGACACTAGTAGCTAGGACAGTGCTAGTACCCGGAGGCTTTGTTGATTACTTAAGAGAACATAAAAAGTTCCAAATATTAATTAAAATATAGTCTTTTATAAATGTCGCACAAACAAATGCACAGTTGCAAAAGAATCAACTACATACATACTGCAAAAGTTGTGCGGACTATAGGGGCTAAGGTCCGAGAGTAAGGCGGTTTTGTCGTCTTGGATAAAAAAAAAGAACGTTGAGAGCATGTGAAAAAAGTAAGTGATTCTTCTGGAAAGCACTTTGAAATACATTTTTTATAAAATAATTGTTATTCATTTTTAGTGTAAACATAAAATTGAAGAGCATTTTCAGTATCCGGATGCCAAAAATGTCATAGGAGAGACAAATTCTCTTTCAAGTGCAGCCAAATGACATTTATACATTTTCTTTATTATTTAAAAAAAAGAGAATAATGTTTTTCTCGAAGATTTTCAGTATTCGAACAGGGTTTACCAAGTGAGAATTTGTCTGCCCGGGTACTGAAATATGTTTTAGTTTCAGTTTCCGGATAACTTATTTGTATGTAATATTCGGTTTTCAGTTAAAATTTGTATACATTATTATTTTTGTTTAAATTTAGTTCTATATTAAAAAACGGTGCAGGTAATATAGCCATGACCTTTGAAGATATAAGGTCAAACCCACTCAGCTGCTTCCCCTGTTAGATTATTCAGTGAAAAAGTATAAGAAATTGTTCAGTGCTGTTAAGTGTGTTTCCTTTCAAACCATCGTTAACACTGTTCAAAAAATCATAAAATTTAAAAACCGGAAAACATCATTTTAAAACGACCGCCCCGCCAAAAAATGTATGCCAGCTGTTAGCTGTTATGAAACCAAACTCTTTGTTATCAGTAGTTTAATGAACTCGATGACTACTTAAAGAGAATTGGTAAGTATCACATTATGAATGACCTGAAATTAATATTTTTGGATTTTGCCTCTGCCCACAAGCTGGCGAAGGTATAGCCCCTACAGGATTCAAAACATTGTTGCTGCAAGAAACGAGAAAGAGAAGCCATTGGTACTAGTAATTTTTCAAGCATTTGGAAATCTTTTTGATTCAATAGGGTGATTTGTAGCAATAATTAAAAATTGTTGATGTAATTGAGCCTTTTAAATCTGATTGAAATATAACAAAAGGTTAGAGATTTTCGTGTCCGAATATTGAAATAAAAGTGTCCGGAAACTACGTTCCGATGGATTAAATAAATTATATATATTTTTTAAAAGTACTCATAATGCAAAATTTTTAAATTTTTACTATATCTATATTTAAATAAAAATGAATTGTTATTTTCCTTTGTCACGGCATCACGCGTGAACGGCTGGACCGATTTCGCTAATTCTTTTTTTTTATGGTTCCTATTTTCAGGAGAAGGTTCTTATTAAAAAATTAAATAAATATAAAAGAAAGTTGCGCGAAAAATTAAAAAATTAAAGAAAACTTAACGGCAATATTAAATTTAAGCTTAGCGCTCTTGACAATATAAACTTTTCTAATGTAATTTTATGGGATTTAAAAAAAAGTGTAAGGTTTAGGGCAGTTTTGGATCAGATTCAAATTTCATTCGGAAGCAACGAAGGCCCATTGTGTGTACCCTGTTTGTACATGTAAGGACATGTAGCTAACAAAACCACTTCGATCTGTTGAGGAATACTTTTATGTCTGATAGAGGTACCCCCGCCAAGTCGTCCAAATATTGCAAGAACCTTGATCCCATACAGGATGAGCGGCGTTCCTGTAAAGCTGGGCAGTGGCATAGAAGATGTTCCACGGACTCTATTTCCGCTTAGTCTCTGCAGCTTCTGCAGAAGTCATTTGCAAAAAGTCCTAGCATTTTAGTCATGTTTCCTATGGTGCAGTGTCCGGTTAAAACCCCGACGAGCATCTGGATTTGACTTCTACTAAGGGAGACTAGGAACTTTAATCTTTTGGTGTCAATCACAGGCCACAGACTTCGCGTTATGACGTAACCGATGGTGTTGCTCCATTGTTCTTTAGCCAGTTGTGGTTGGTTACGCCATCAATGAAAGTCTTAGCAGTGTTGAAAGGCGGTAGCACCTCTCCGTCCGCTAGTTGAGGGTTCATATCAGAGTCGTATCTGGCCAATTCGTCCGCTTTTTCGTTCCCTTCAAACCCAAAGTGTCCAGGAATCCAGCAGAGTAGAACTGAGTGATGACGTATAGCATTAAGCGCCAAGAGGCAATCTTTAACACATTTCGCATTAACAATGTTAGAGCCGATAGCTTTAAGTGCTGCTTGACCGTCCACACAGATGGTTATTTCCATTGCTGGTAGTCCCATCGATATGATGCTGCTGCTTTCTTAACCGCATAGATCTCAGCTTGAAAGACACTACAGTGATCAGTCAGTCGAAACGACTGGCTAATAGCAAGTCTTTCTGAGAATACGCCGGCTCCTGTACCATTTTCTGTTTTTGAACCGTCCGTATAGACGGATATACCTTTAACAATGGTACTGGGTGAGTTCCAGTCCAATTTTTTTGGTATAGTGATTCTGAAATTTTTCTCGAAGTCATATCTTTGTCATTTTATTAAATCATCGAGAAGGTTTTCCCAAACACTGATCAAAATTACAAAAACCATGTTTGGTTGAGCGAACGAGTTATATTGGCTGCGAAAAACGTTGATCCCAACGAAATAAATTTTCAAATTTCAAATTAAATTGATGACATACAAATTGAATGATTCCTACACCAAAACGTATAAGAAGAGACTATAGTAGAAACCAAATTATTCTGTATATCCGCAGTTTGAACTATGAACCTTCATGAAGGCTGGACTTTCATATTTGATCTTATCTCTGTGTATAGTCGCCAACACAATTTATTTGAATGCATGAACACGTCCTCTTGTGAGTCACTCGACAACTCTGGCCTATCTAAAAAAAATAAACAAAAATCTGGCCTATCTGGTTTAATTAAATTTTATCTACCAGGGTTGGAATAGGTACTTAGTCACATAAGTAGTCAGCCTTTACAAGCGAAAGACCTTCAAAGCCATGAAAACTGTTGAATCGTTCATAAAATTCGAAGCACACATTTTTACCTTCCAAATAATTGAAGGGAAAAAAGGAAACAATTCTTAAACCAACATAAGACCAATACCCGCTTATCTGTCTTTTATTTTTAGTCATTCATAAATCAGGTAATCGTCCCAACAACGAAAAACAAAAAATTCACCCACTCTTGGCTTTGCAGCTGTAAATCAATGCGGCGAGCACTGAGACTGACGGTTAGCACTTGTATATATGCGAGCTACTGTCATTTGTGGCGTCAGCCCAAATGCGTCACCTCCAACCGCACATAGCACAACAAGTGTATGATTACAAGTTCTTTTGTTTTTATAAACTCTGTTTATTTGGTTAGAATATAAATATGCTTAGGTGCGCTACCGAAATAATCTGCTCTCCCGTATACGTAATTCAAATGCCGGCAATTTGTACCTGGGACTGTGGTATTGTGTTCAATTCTGTGCTGTGGCGTACGTACGTACCAACTGTTTGGTTCCGTCTCCTCGCATAAACCCACTAAACAAATTCGATTCCATGTTTATTCATATTAATTTCCTTCAATGTGTACAGAGCTGGCTACATGTTCGAAAACAGACGATAAGAAGTTTTGTTTCTGGAGGAAAGCGAACAAAAAAATGCAGATTGTGCTAAATATTTGAAAAGTTTTGCCGATACAGTTTTGCATATCATGCTCGGAGGGTGGGTATACACATATTTGAAGTTCATAGGAAAATGGGATAGTAAATTGAGTCTAGAAATTACAATTTGTTTACACGGTGAAGTCGATTATGGCGAAATATAGCGGTCAGGGTGAGAGAATGCATGTGGTTTACAGTATACAGTGACTGCCTTCGCAAGGTGTCTAGTCATTGCGTAAGATCAGATTGTTTGAATGGAATTGTGTTAGGATAAATTGAACTTAAGCTTAGGTGTGGTTCTGGGAAACGGAAATTGGGGAAAAGTGCTGTCAAATATTGGATGTTGAATTGCGCTCCCTTTCGAAGAAGGGTCTGTGTTCCAGGAATGCATTTGTAAATAGAAGGTTGGGGTGGTCTTGAATGCAGAGATTAGGAATACAAAGATACAAGTAGATAAGTCTTCCAAGTGTGTAATGAAGTTGATCGTTCCTTTATTGTATGATGTACGAACTCGGATAACCGTTTCTAGCTCAAAATTACCCTCTAAATGCTTGACCGATTTGTTTTTAAATTGTTCTTTGGCGAGAGTTGGCCCTGCTCAACATCGAATATAATCTTGGGGTCTGCATCAACTCGTTGCGCAGCCACATCAAAACGCTAGCCTTACAACTTGAGCAATGTTCAACAATACCTATACATCATAGAAGATGATCAACTGGGCGCATGAAGCTACTCAACAGTTAAATGAATTGATCAACTAAATTCAAAAGACTTTTCAATATTTGAATGAGTTGATCAACTTATTTTAAGATGTTTTCCAACAGTTAAATGAATTGATCAACTAAATTCAAAAGATTTTCAATATTTGAATGAGTTGATCAACTAATTTTAAAATGTTTTCCAACAGTTAAATGCATTGATCAACTAAATTCAAAAGACTTCAATATTTGAATGAGTTGATCAACTAATTTTAAGATGTTTTCCAACAGTTAAATGAATTGATCAACTAAATTCAAAAGACTTTTCAATATTTGAATGATTTGACCAACTAAATTCACAACAATGAGTAACTCAACTAGTTTTAAGATGTTGTTCAACAATTGAATGAGTTGATCAACTAAATTTGTAAAACTTTTCAACATTTGAATAAGTTGATCATCGAGGCGAATTAAGCTGTTCCGCGAAAGCTGCTTTTTATTACCTAAAGTGCTAAAGCTAAAGTGGCCCCTGTGAACAATTCTTTAATTACAAATTCCTGTACTATGGCAGCAACATAAAAATCGCGGGGCCTCATTTTAGTCTTAAATGCTGTAGGTAGGTCCCTCTTATTCATTTTAGCATGATGCATGTGCAACACAAATTAATGTGCCACGAATCCACAAGTGCACAAGAAAGTTGGATATATTTATTACAATTCCTCTTGCTACCCCATTATTTTTGTTCACATATTTCCACTATTTCACGTTCAGCTCAACCGAGCAAGTCCCGCTTTCGCCTTAATTATACATAATGTTTTCTGAGGCTCCCACGACTCAACATGTTGGTAATACTTTCAAAAGTGTACATCCCTGTGTTTCATAATCAATCCGTGCATTTCCACACGAACTTTTCCTTTGGCGAAATTTCATCTTATGGAAGCAAAATGCTTCCATTAGCACACGACATCGAAAACATCAACATCAACATCAACTTCAGCCGAAGTAATATAAACCTTGAACAAAGCAATGACCATAGACAGCACAGTATCTCTATAAAAACATTTTCTCTTTCAGGACATACAAGAGAAAAAAAATATCCAAACATCTACCAAAACATTTGCAACGAAAAACAGTTAGACTTTGTCAGGGTACAGGGGTGCGTCGTTAACCATTCCAACACGGGTCGCATTTCAGTCGCCATTGTCATGGGTATGACACGCATTAGAACGTTGTAAACAGGCAGTTTTTTGGCGCCAAAATTCTGTGAAAACATCCCGTCCACACGCCGATTTACAGACAGACACATTCATTGAAAATACTTTGGAATGAGTTGTAAGTCTTAAATTACAAACAGACAAGGAGTCAACAGTATTATTTAAATCAATATCGGACCTCTGTATGTGGCAGGAGTCAAGGTTATAGATACATTTTGTCAACCACTACCACATTCGATAGAGGATATGTGAGAGAGTATGCAATACTTCACATGCCTGTTAGCACGATAACAATTTACTCGCAAATATCCTGCAGTGGACAGCTATCTTCGAAGAAAAAAGCCACAACGCATAGTTAGAGTATATGGCCAAGCGGCTAACTATTGACTTGCAATATGTATGAGCAGGAGCACCCGGCCCCTCATATATGAGTGCATGTCCTTTTAAGAGAACTTTCCCGACTGTTGTGTTTCCATAAAAAAATCACAACTAAATGCGAATTTAATGGAAATCAATTCGAGGCTATCGATTAAGGAAGCAGCATGATATCGCGTGATGACAGCGATTAACCACCATGATATCGAGTCCGTGGAATCGAACTCAGCATAAACTTGTTTTCGAATCCAATAAAAAAACGATGCCACACTGATAAATCGAGAATCGTTTGCGTATATGCAAATTGTATCGAATCTGGTATACTCTGGCGTATACGTACCATTTTTGTCCGCAGATCATGGTGTTGATGGTATCGATTGATTGAGTAGAATCGGATGGATAGGTGTGGCTCAGATGGATTATATATGACTGTGATTTACATATATCTACAGCTTGAATTGATTTTGGTGGTGCGGTGATGTCATTGGGAACGCTTCGCGCCACGTGTCAATGTAGGGTTTTCAGTTCACTAGATCAGTTCAATGCTGCTTTATTAATATCAATTATCTCTGACAACACAGGTTTCTGTGCGGTACGGTACATTAATGATGATTACATCGTTTTCAATGCCACAGCGGTCAAGGCCGAATTTTACACCCAAACAGTCTGGCTCTGGATTTTGGTCTAGTGCCCTGATGCCCTTAAGTAGATGTGATCATTCGGGTGTAATACGAATGGTTGACGTAAGAGCTTTGCTATGTTCGGGGGTGTTATGAAACATTTTGTCTCTGGAAGTACTACAGGTTGTTTATGAGATGTACTGGAGATTTTTAGAAGATCAGTTGAAGTTTACGCGTGTACAAGGGATTCTTAAGGGTAATCGCTAACCCAAGTATAAATTTATGGTTATAGCTTAAGCGCTGTTGAATAAAAATCATCTTAAATAAGAAACTTTTTTAGAAGGAATGCAATTTACCTACCAACTAACTAACCTAAGAACTGTATGATTATCTTTCAATGATTATTCCTACTATGGAAAATATTTTTCGACACAATATTTTTGTTCTAAATATTCGTAGTTAGTCAATTATTTTATTTGTTCTATGTCTAGATGTCGCTTTTTCATTTATTAAAAAAAAACTACATAAATATCGAATATTGTGGTACATTTTTTAGTAATATATACGTATGAAAGGTATGGTAGATTTTCGACAACAAGCGAGATTAGTATGTATTTAAAGAACTAAATAATTCTCGAATTTGAATAATTTTAAAATGAGCTTTTTTGTTGATAATGGGTCCCAATTAGAATCAGAAAACGGCCATTTGCCTTTCTTAAGGTAGGGGCACAGGGTGCATGTAGTACATGCCTTGAGGAAATGTTTTTTTTTTTGTTTGTTGCTGTAATGACACAAGTAAACACGCGGTGTGCGAATTTAAGATATAATAACTTGTAATATTTTATACAGCACAAGGGTTAGCATGTGATTAATGCTAGAGAGGACAAACAACTGACTGACAGTATTATGACTGAATACATAATATAAGAGCTGCTTATTGCTAGCTAAATAAGTTTAGGCTTAGTGCCACATATCACAGTTGCGTTTATTATTATTAGGTCGTAATATTTAATAAATGATTCATTCTATTGACTTTATATTTTTAAAGTTAGAGAAGATTCAACAAAAGTTTGGCTAAATAATAAGAAACGGATTTTGAAAATATTAAAGTATTTTCGCCTACAACTTTTGGTACTGCTAGCCTAGTTTGTTAAAAGCGACAAAATAAAGGAAACGTATTTAAATGTATGTTAGTTATAAGAAGTTAAACTTAAATTTAATAAATGTAACGTTTGTAGTCCATCTGGCAATATTTTATAACCAAAGGAAAATTGGTGTACCACATCAGTGTAAGAAGTTTGTGGTATTTCTAGAATTACTTCAGTAGCATATTTACGTAACATGCTATGTACTAACAAAAAAAAAAATTGATATTATTTGACGTATTCACATTGCGATTCACAATAATCGAATTTTGGTGTAAAAATAGTTGAAATTTAAAAAAGCGATATCGTAGCTTTTCTTAATTTTCTCCGCCAACATTTTATTTTGCGCACTTCATTAATTGTTTCGAAGTTAATCTACTACAGTTTATTTATTAAAATCATTCTTTTTTCATTTTTCACCTACTAAAAGATGCGTTTTTAATTTTGCCCACATAATCTATATAGATCATTAATTTCCATGGTTTACAACAACTGTTGGATCTTGTACTATTGTTGTAAGCCATGGAAATCAGTGATCTGAATGGATCATGAGGATAAAATAAAAAACAGAAATAGTAAAAGTAAACCAAAGAGTTTATTTAATGTTGTACTGCAATGGCAAACAATTTTCAATACAATGTTTAAAATGGAAATTAATACTTTTGGAGGAACATTAATTAAAAGATAAACATATCATTTATACACCAAAAAAATCTAAAAAAAATAGCGCCACCGGGCAAACCGAGAACTAACCTGAACACTGTCATTAGTGACATATTCCATTTCATTTTTCTTAAATTATATCTCTCTCTGTAAAAACGTGCGTGAGCGAAGAAGCCACCTTTGTTGAGAAATGAATTTAAAATTCATTATTATAAATTACGAGAGAAACAAAATAAAGTGTCAAAACAGTAAAAAACATTTTGTCGTCTAATGGTACCAAAAATGTAAAATAGTTACCATCTTATAAAAATGTTTTTATCGACACAAAGTTGAGTCAAATATACCGTGTGGTGACTATAATTTAAATTTGATTTGGATAATAGTCACAAATTTTTACTTGGGAAGTCGCTTAGTGACTGCTAGATGCTGTTGGTCTTGAAGGTGGCTATAATGGGTGAAAGTACCAGTAGAGATTCTATTCCTATGAATCATAAACAAGTAGATCTGCAGAGTGGAATTGCAAACTACCGAGAATATAATTGTTCATTCACTGTAACTGGTCTGTCTACAACCAGTTCGTATAGTTTTCAGTAAAACTTCTTCTCCGTGTATCGTCCAACTGTGAAAAACCCTTTTCCGAAGAACCAACTACCTGGTTAGCGTTTGTTGTTTATTAAATTTATTTAATTCATAAATTTCCGCTATAGATAGCTCTTTCTTGTAGTAATGAAAATGTTGCTCTGGCTCATATAGCTTATTACAACTGACTGTCAGGTATTACAATGGGTCCAATTTGTCAACCAACATGCTTCTTTTGAGGAGCATAAATCTTCCGTCGATGTTAATTGCCTTTCAGGCGAAGAAGTTGTGTTTTCAGTTAGGCCCGATCTATTCAGGAAGTCTTAAACAAGTAAATACCTACATTAAAGTGCGCCATATGTGTTTCCATTAGGCCTTTATGCAGTTAATATTGCGAGATGTGAAATAGCTTCGATAGCACCTTAACCAAGTCAAATTGTTACTTGGGCGATGACCTAAGTGTGGCATTAAAAGGCTCACCCTGCTCCTCCGACCCATTTATCTAACACGTTAGCATATGAAAAAGTCAGCGATATAAATAGGAATTTTGTACTGCCTAAAGAATCACTTCAAGGTCCGGAAGGTACCTTACGATTGACGTGACTGATAAGTGTTTAATGTCCTGCAACAAGTAATAATGTTGAAGTGTTCTAGTCTTCTTTGGGCATCTCCGCATATCAGGGAAACCTCTACCAAAAAGAAATAGAGAGCAGCGACCGGTGATGACATCATTTATGATTTTCGTTTCGCGTTTGCTCACGTATATTAATGAATGGCACGTTTTCTAGAACAACTTTTCAAACAATCTTTTTGTGTTCCGCATGGCAGACAACGTACTCCAGTTCGATATATCTTCATCTGGATATCCCAAGATTCAACCCTTAAGTCAACTCTTAAATGAACGTAACAGAATTGGTTTCAAGCTCATTGAATGACTCTCCTGGCATCTGCATCAGGCAAATATGTTATGAGTTGAAGAAAAATGTATTTTTCAATACTATGTATAGTTGAAGGAAAAACCAAAAACTTAAGCCTTTCGTTCATGCTTTTCATTCAGTTTTTACTAAAGAGATCTAAAGTTTTATAATGAGTTTTAGTTACAAATAGGGTCGTCAGATTTAGGGTTTTTTTTAGTCAACGGGAGGAAATTTGGGTTTCTTTTTTTGAATTCAATTTTATTTGTATCTCGTTTTGATATCTTTTTTGGTAACCTTGAAATGTGTGTGTGCTTTTAAAATTCTGTTAAATAATCAATCGATCGTCCAAAGCTTTATTTGTCAAAGAAAGCTATTTTTTCAAATATTTTTGGACTATTGTCGACAAGTCTCTCAAAAATATTTCATTAGGAAAAATTTACAGTTTTTTGTATTAGTTCCTTAAATATTTTTCCAGATTTAATGAATAACCTCATCTGTAAATCTTATAAACGAGAACTTCATCAAGGGCTGTTTATATTCTTGCAAGATGCTTTCAAAATGCAACATCCGTTGAAATTTTGCGTTGGATTTATTTGGCGCACACTTTTGCATTCGGAAAATCAAAACTTACCTGCATATTCGCGTTTTTAAATCGTTAAAAACTTTCTAACAAAATAATGACAAAAATTTGGGGTTCTTTTGGGGAAAATAACCAAATCTGGGGGGAAACATTTTGACCGTCTGACAACGCTCACAAATGCTGTCGAAAAATAATTTCACCCGAACCGATTATAAGTAAATACCATTTTTAACTCGGGCCCGTTTTCGTTATTTGGTTATGGTTTCCAGTGTCAGGCAATCTAGCACCTTCTGACTTTAAAAGCCATTTATATGAGAAACACCATTATTTGGAAATTAAATTGTTCTAAAATGACACCTGGCATCTTAATTTTACCATTCCACATAAGGTCATAAGTGGCGCAGTGGCTTAGTGGTTAGTGTGTTGGACGACTAAGCGAGGGGTCCCAGGTTCGAATCCCGAGAAAAACCCAAATTCCAACTTAAGGTTTTTTTCGCTGCGCCACCTCTCGCGAACGTCTGACAAACATCCGAGAGTATAACTGTCATGAAAGAGCTTCTCAATTGGCCGTTTGGACTCGGCATACAATTGTAGATCCCTCCCATTCGTCCCAAAAATAAAAAACTCACACAAGACGAATGGTTGTGAGAAGCTAGGCTTGGGTCCATACGGACCTGTTGCGCCAATTATATTTATTATATACATAAGGTCAAAAGCAGTATTGGTAGCAATTCTTTAACCAGTGAAAGAGCTGCTCCCGGAGAGCCAAGTATAATCAACAGTATTGTACATCTGTAATGCCAACAGTATATTTCACAAGATTCGCATATTTTTTGGTACGATTTTCTGAAAAGAGGCAGCTACGATTACAAAGTACAAGAAAGTAACAGCAAAGTCCATACATTGCCAGCTTATATGTTCAAACACCTATTTAACAAACCAACTAAGCTGCATTCGTTTTACAAAAACGAGTCTCTTAAAGACCTTATAACGCTAATTCAAAATTGCAATCACTTTTGGTCATCACCAAGCCGCCCAAGTGTAGCTATATCAAACACTTACCAGAAGCTATAACCAATCGTAATTGAAAATGCCTTTAAAATGTCTCCAACTACTCAGGACCCAAACGAATATCTCCATTGCATCATTAGCTTACTCCCCTCTTTAGCTCCACAAGTTATTTAATCCACTAAAAAAAAAACCTTCAAGTTGCACACCAAAAAAGTGAAACTCTCAGAAAGAAAAAAGAAATAAACAAAGAAATAAGAAAAATCACTTCGAGTACCATATCGCCAAACCAGTTTGTAAGCAGTCAATTAAATTTGATCTTGCCCCACTAATATGGCCGACCACTAAAAGAACCATCAACAGCGCTATTCTATTACATACACGGACAGTGTGGCTACCGCGCCGAATTACCTCTCAATATTTACACTGACTAACCTCAGGAAGCACTCGCATAATTCCATCAAAGCACAGTATCAAAGCATTTGATCGGTTATCGAAAAGTGGTTAACATAAAATTTGTTAATCTCGTTCGCTAAGAACCAAAAACTGAAACTAAGCCGTGAGCTTTTTAATTAAAAAATTATATGCGGCTTAAAAAAGAAACAACTCGCCAGCCGTTAAAGAAGTCAGCCGATTAAAGCTCGCAAACCTGTTTATCTTGTTTTATCCATAATTTTAAACGATTGATAGTCGAAATCCACTTTTGCCGAGAGGGGCTGACGGTGGCGGTAAGTTAGCAAAGAAAGAAGCTCAGCCTGATGCAAAACCTCCACACCGGCATAAAGTTCACGGGCCATCAGCGAGTGGCTAAATTTAATCCAATCCGCTATACATAGATACATTTGAATTTAATTTTAGCAAGACATATCGAGTATGACCACATATCGAGTATGACCACCATACTCGTTTATGGTTATAAATCAGTGAATGGAAGTTTGAAACTGTCTCCAGTACTTGGAGGTTTCCCTTCGAAGCAATCAATTAAAAGCATTAACAGGCTTTTACTAGTCACCTCTTCGCCGCTCGGTGATTTATCGAATTTCTTTTAATAGCAAAGCTCGAGAGCGTGTGAGAATAGATTTGCATGTCATTAAAGGCAGGACGGACGTGGCTGAAGGGTTTCTTTATATAGAAAAAAACAAATAAACACAAATGTAGTTTCAACACTTGGCAGAGATGGAGATGTGGGAGTCTTCATTTATGGCGGACAAATGAAAATAAATCAAAAGGTCAGCAACTTCGGAAATCCGCAGAGATTTATAATTTATTTGATTTCCTAATATCTAATGACGGATCGATTTAAGGTTTCTCGTTAAAACTAGACTAGGTGATACGTACCGTTCAGGTGAGCTATCGTTTCGATCGCTCGAGTTTCCTTGGAAGCCCCAACTGACCTTAGAATTGTTTTGAAGTATATGAGGTGATGAAAGAATTAATGAACTTAAAAATGTCACAAGTTATTCATATTTGTTTACCTTTTGCCGGTGAATTGGGCATACATTTTCTATAAAGCTGCTGAGGTGAAAATCGGGTTTTCAGCTTTTCTGTTGCTCGCTGATGGCTTTAAAAGCGAGTCTTACAATTTAAACTATTTCATGCGAGTAACAGAAAAGCTGAAAAATCAGTGAATGGATATTTGAAACTGTATCCAGTAAATCCTAATCGTATTTAATTAAGCCTCGCTTCAAAAACCATCAGCGAGTGACAGCATAGTTGAAAAAATCGAGTGGCATAGTTTCCTAAAGCAAACTTACCCCAATTTTGGGCCTTTATTTCATTTTCATTGGGGGTTTCTGTTCTGGGGTCTTTTTTTTCCTTTTGCGGAGCCGAAAACTGAACCATCTCTATTGTATATCAGCTATAGGAGAGAAACATAAGCAGCGGCGAGCAGATGCAACAGGTAGGAAGCTCTATTCTACATTCAGAGAAATATATAGAAGTTTCTTTGTAAGAAACAAATTTTAAAAAACTACCATATAGAGAGACAGAAAGCTTTACACACATCAAAATATCACCGTGGTCGCGGGACAGTATATTTCCTTTCACCTTGACTCCGTCCTGATTCTAGAGGGAAATCGTACTCTCTACGGAAAAATGTTGCCAGTCCTGTTTTATGGCATTCAACACATATTGAAATAGGTTTTAAAAGATCCTCAATAAAGCGCTGCATGATAATAATGGGGAGCTGATACCGAGCTCCTAAGCTTACCTACTGATTTAAGGTCTTGTGCGGAGGAGGGCGATTGGAAGAATAGATACAACCTTCAGTTTATTGGGTTGTGAAAAGTTGTTGATGCAGTTCAAGAGAGTAAAATTTGTCGACTTAATTAGCTCAGCTACTCGGGACTTGGCATTGACAATAAAGGTTCCAACCAAGGGCATTCTCAAATCCCCCATCACAGGTTCAAGAAAAAAAGATCGAGTTTCTGACCAAGATGTCGGAGATGGTATACGAATATGCACGAGGTCTTAGAAGTTGAAAGGCTGCCGTTGTAGACTCAAGACTCTTACAAATAAGAACTGCCAACAAAATGGCAGAAACAAGTTCGAGCTCAGAGCGGTCCAAAACGTGGTTTTGGAAAACGGAAGAAACTAAAAAACTAATTGATGGATTCCACGATCAGTTAAATGCAATCTGGTTTTGGATACTCCTTAGCTGATAATACGAACCTTTAACTCAAGTTTTTGCCGTGTTTGATGAGTTTTTCAACGTGCTTGACGAGTTTTTCGATGAATTTACGCACCAATTTTTTGAAGTGGTTTTCCATTAATTCGTTAACGCTATTTGAACGCTTATTTTGCAGCGTTTTCTAACTCGTTTTTCGACTTTTTCGACACATTTTAAAATCAGATTTGGCGTGTTTCTGTCTGTTTCTGTTTTTATGTGCATTTCGGTACATTTTTTGGCTAAGGGTTTTTGTGTGTTTCTGAGTTATTTTTTAAACTAAGTTTTGAAGCGTCTTTTGACAGGGTCTTTGATGAGTTTTATATTTTTTTTTACTCATTTTCTACTCAATCTTGAAGCTTTTAACGCCGTCTTCGATGTGCTGTAGCAAGTTTTTACAACATGTTTCTGTCAAGTTTTTCGATGTGTTTTTGACGCGTTTTTCGATGTGTTTTCATTCAGTTTTTACGTGCTTTTCGAGACGTTTTTCGATAAGTTTTCCAAAGCGTTTATTGGCGAGTTTATTGAACACATTTCTAAATTTGTTTTGGCGTGTTTCTGTCATACTTTTGTGTGTATTTTGACGTAATGTTTCACTCAATTTTGTATGCATTTTCCAACTTACTTTTAAGACATTTTCAATGCATGATTGACGCTACTTCTGACACAGCCCTCGATATCTTTCAATAGGTTTCAATATTTGTTTTTGTCACGTTTTTGATTCACGTCTACATGCTTTCCGCCGCGTTGTTGATGACATTTCCAAAGTATTTTTTGATGCGTTTTCGCCTCAAATTTGGTTGCGTTTTTCTACGAATCTTCGATTATTTTTCGCTTTGATTTTCGTTGCATTTTTTGACGCATTTGTTGACACAATTTTCAGCCCATATTTGATGCATTTTTCGGTAGGTTCTTTGGTGCGCTTTTGAACTTAATTTTTTCAACTTTCAGTAAATTTAAGCTGTATCAGAATGCCTTAAGTATTTCCTGCACCGATTAAGGAAAAAAAACCCGACAAGCTGGTGGGTTAATGCAGTGGCGTGTAGTCATAACTTTAACTCATCCGAAAATGTCACTTGACAGTTCATTTCTGTCAAATTGGTGCCTTCGTTCGGCGCTCATTTTTTGCTATTTTTTTTTAACTATGCCGATTCTACGCAAAATCTTTTCTTTATCTCTGAAAATCGAATATAGGGCATTCAAACGAATTACATTTGAATTATCGAAACTATGGCGTTACGTCAGAAAAAAAAAAACGATTCATTGTCCGCCGTCATCACAGTAAAATCAACTAATTGAACTTTTGAAACATACCTATATCTCCACTATGGTCAGACGACGGACATCGGAGCACCACCCCCTAGTCTGACATTTGATTCTGCTCCAAATACCTACACCTATCTCACTCTTGTTAACATTTTCGTCAGCTTTTTCCCTATCATCCCATCGGACAAAGTTCACGTTCACCTAATTCACCTCGTCGCTTGCAACCATAGCAGCCGCATGCCAGTCATTCTACGTATTTCCTTTTTTTTTGCCAAATATTTGGCCAAAAGCCAAACACACAAATAACAGACCACTAGTCATGAAAAACAAACTAACTGCCCTCTTGTAGTACAGACAAAAAAAATGACCGCCTAGTACATTCGATGCGCTTTGATAGGATTTCAAAGCGTCTCGAGCCAGCGAACGCCCCGTGGGACGCAGTCTCTAATAAACTGGGAAACCACTCGTGTTTTGCCTCCACTCGTATTTCTCTATAATGTTTAGCCAACGAACCAGAATAATTTGTATCTAAGGTGACATTTGGATGTACCTACGGGGGACAGGAAACGCCGCCGTCCACATTAGAGCGTGTTCCGCTTGAATTCTTCACCGAAAATCTCTCTCTCTCGCAGATACAAAATGTATCTTTGCTAATGCATTCGACAGGCGACACATTCCCCAACGACCCGCTGCTATTGAGTTTACCGACAGATTTTATAAATAATTATTTTTTTATCGCCTACCATAGAAGCTCATTGAGCGTAAAATTAGTGCAGCTATAGCTAAAATAGCGCGATCTGAGTGCAACAAATGGAGCGCGCTTGGATTCTCGTGATGACACCATTCATTTGCAGATACAAATCTTGTGCTGTATATTAGCGTAATGAGTTACAGGAGGTAATTAGGAAAGATTTGTAGCATCCTATATGCGGTCGAATGTTTTCTATATGAGAGGGTGACTTTTGGTTCAGGTGCAGTTTCACTTATAATGACTCAGCTAATCGAGTCAAAAATAATATTTGTTGCAGACATAATAAATATTTTGGCAGCTCGAACTGTCACAATATTTCGCGTAATTTATCACGAATGTGTTTCCTAATTTGAAACGAACTACTTATTATGGGTAAGTTCCCGAAATTGCGGCAATTTCGCTAATGGGGGTGTGAATTCGGAGCCGGCACGTGGAGAAGAGATTATTTCGTAAAATGTTTCCCAACATTCGACTGTATTTTGCGCAAGATAAATATTTTCAGTGGCTAATGCCTTGTCAAGGTGAGAACTTCAGTTCAAAGATGAAGCACTCAGTTCAGAACTGTGAAAATGATTCAAAAAAATTATTTTTGAAACTTATTGGTACACGTTTAACGAGTATGGACTGACATCATGCTTTGGCAAATTGACAGATGGACATTTGGCCATCTCATTAGGCAATGTGTTTGTTTTTAAAAATGTTAGAGTTTTTCTAAATATGGAGGTGGTTGGTCAGCAAGGCAGTGCTACTAGTTAAAGGCCCAAAAGTC
Organism: Cheilosia vulpina; assembly: GCA_916610125.1. Classification (NCBI taxonomy): domain Eukaryota; kingdom Metazoa; phylum Arthropoda; class Insecta; order Diptera; family Syrphidae; genus Cheilosia; species Cheilosia vulpina. Next base: position 14,919,091 of record OU744276.1, on the reverse strand, counting down.
CTGATTTTTAGATGGAATTGAGAATATATAGTATATTCGTATATTCGTAGCTGATGATCGAAGTATTTTGCAAATATGCTGTAGGTCCAACTGTGCTTGAGACGTGATATATCTCAAATTTCGCATGTGTTTTGGTGTTCGCTTAGGTAATTTCTTCGCGATCTATTTATATCTATAGGATTGACAAACCTCGAGTATGTTCACTGAATTCGTGAATAAGCTGCGTTGTTGGATCAATTACACTGCCAGTGCCAGACCATATTATTTTCAGCTTTTATTAAGCCACACGCTTTCTAATATGAGAGGATTATGTCGAAAACAGCCGACAATATTCAATTCTTTGTTGGCACTCTTGTCAGTCGATAAGGAAACGCGTCACAAAGGAATTAATATGTTGCTCAAATGAAAAATCGACGTGACAATATTGTTTGTTGTTATAACAGAGCGGGGCTGCCAAAATTTGCGATTGTTGCTGCGTCAAAATAAAAGAAACAATAAACAAAGAAAAGACTCTGGAATCCCGACGACACAAAAAACGATTAACAGTACCTACGCCTAAAATACGCATAGATAATAGTAAAAAACTCGAGTTTTTGCTATTTTTTTTAAAGTGTTTTATGAGTTTTCGATGCATTTTACTACCCGTTTTTTTGAAGCGATATTCCATTAAATTGTTACCGCATTGTTGACCCATTTTTTTACACACTTTTCGCAGAGTTTTGCACATCTTTTTTTAAAGAGTTTTTCGACGCATTTCTAAATCAGTTTGGGAGTAGGTATATCTGTCACGTTTTTATTTGTATTTCGATTCAGCTTTTTGACGCATGTTTTGACTCAATTTTTATGCGTCTTACGACGTATTTTCTGATACGATTTCGAATCAGTTTTGAATCGGTTTTCGATGTGTTTTAAAGGATTTCTTTTTAATATGTCTTGTAACGATTTTTATGTGTTTTTGACACTTTTCGAATATGTTTTGATGCGTTCCAAAACATTTTTTATGCGTTTTAGACTTATTTTTTGATGCCTTTTGGACCACTTTTCGATACATTTTCACAACGTTCTTTTGACTATTTTTTTAGCTTTGTTGTCCCGTTTATTGTCACATTTTTCAAATGCGTTTTATAAATCGGTATTTTTTTCGAGTTTTACTTCAAATTTTTAAATCAGTTTTTATGTGTGTCTGTCACGTTTATTATATTTACGCAGTTGTTTGACATATTTTTATGCGCTTTTCGCATTTTCTTTTTTTTTATACTTTTTTAACTCAGTTTTGAAAAGTCTTTTGACAAGGAAGATATCGATAAGTTTTAACAGTTTTTATCAAAGTCTTTCTGTCTCATTTTATATATGTTCTTAAAGATTTTTCGAGGTGTTTTTTTTTTGTTGGTTATTTTGTGCTTTTTGTGGTAAAAATTATTCCCATATTCTGGCTTTATTTGTATTTCTCTTTTTACGTTTTTGTTAAAAACCAATTCGACATATTTCTTTGAGCTTTTTTTCGCAAACCCATTTTGTTCATAGGATTCACATCGTAGTATTGGATTAGCTTCAAAAACGAAACCTTTTATCACTGCAGAATTATTTACTTAAATTTTCTCTTGTCATAAAAAAGTATTTTATAAAATTCTGTTACCGAGTCCGTTTTATGAATTTCAAAATTTGTTGAAAAACACACTTTTCAGGTTTCAAACCATATTTTTTGGGGTTAATTTGGTTCATCTGTAGCGATTTCAAAAGTCAATTTTATACCTATTGATGATCTTGTACAATTTTGGTAAAAATCTTTTTCAACGCACTGATGGATGGGTGATGTCAGTCCTAGGTCACATAGCGACTGCGCACAGTCTGATGTCTGAACGGTTATCTGTGACCACCGAATGTTTTCATACATAGAACAAATTAATGTCTGCTCTAGGTGAACAATTTAATTGATATAGTATTTATACTCACTCACTCGCAACATGAACCTTTCAATGCAAGCATGTGCGGATAATTATATGACATTGCTCATCAAGCGTAAAAGGGCATAGGGTGGCATAGATATAATAGACTTGCTATATGTCATTTAGCAATTTCATTATTTGTATTATATGTTGGGTGGACGGGGTGCATTTGCCAAGGGGGGTACCTCTGCCAATAGATTTTTTTCCCAAAACAACAAAGTGTAAAATATCGAAATATCGATTTTTGTTGCACATCACTAAGCGCAAACTTCCCACAAAGTTTGACAATTCTCCGCTAGAAACCAACCGAGTTGGACGTGATTTTGTGTTTTTGTCTGCTGGGAACCAATTATTTAAGGAAATATTTTGTCCTTTATTTATAATATTTTTTTGTTAAATAACTTTTGGTAACATAATTTCTTTTGCCAACATGTTTTCTGCAGTCAGTGAAAGTGGTTGATTATGTTTCCAACAAGAAAAAAAGTTGTGAATATATTGTCGTAAAAACAGCATGTGGGGGGGTTCGACATTTTTGTGTGATGAGGCTTTTCCTGTCAAAGCCATGAGTTACTTTTGCCAATGGCAAACCCGCCCACTAGATTTTAATTCGTCGATTTTGTTATCATTATTATTTTTATTATTATAATTATTATTATTATTTATTAAAGAAATTGAATAAAAATATTTGTTTTGTTTGTTTTAAAACTGTTTTTCACCCACATGGTATAACCTCCCCATCCGTATGGCAAACCCTCCCCACCTGGGAGGCTATGCCCGACCTTTTTTTTTAATTAATAACTAAAAATATAAATTATTGAGTGATTTAAACGAAATGCACTTTAAAGCCAAGGCAATTTACATATTAGATATCAAAAACAATTAGAACACGCAAAACGATATGCGTAAGGTCAGATTTTCTAAATCCCGGCAAATGCACCCCCGACAACCATACATATATTTTTTAAATATATTTATTTATTTTTAAAAGTATTTATTTCTATTTTAAAAATTGTATTGAAAGTTGCTTGCTATTTTAATACAACATTGAATAAACTTGTTTTTTTTTTAGTTTTACTACGTCCGACGCCCTGCTTTCTGACCTTTCAATATGAAAATGGTTTCTCATTTTGTTAAAAAAAAAACTATAGTAGATTAATTTAGAAACAATTAATTAAGTCTGAAAAAATTAATTTGTGAATGTAAACTCAGTTTTTATATCAAAAAATGTTATTATATTTAATAAATAGATTATAACATAAATATGTAATGCAAATAATGCTAGAAGTTAAGAAGAAGAAGTTAGCGATAGAACTTTTTACACCGCTTTGCTATTACAATTTTCCTTTGGCAGAAAGATATTGCTATTTGGTCCTACAACGTTTATAAGATGTAAATCGTTATATTCATAATGTTGTGCCTTCATAACTGACATAAATACATGTAAATATAAGTGCTTACTTTATAATGTCGCATTTAAGAAAGCAGCGAAAACTTTTTAAAATTTGCAAAATCTGTTTAAAATCATTATTTAACCAGTAGAATAAATTTAAAATGACTAAAAATATGCACCCTGTGCCCATACCTAAAGAATCGCGTATGGCAAGCAGGTGGCCATTTTCTTTTATAAGAATTGAGGATGCGTTATCAATGAGATAACTACAAAATCGAAATTCAAAACCTTTTTGGTTCTTTAAATACATTTATGTGAACTGGATAAATAGAAGATTGATTTGATTTTCGTAGTCCATGGCAAATAACAATAACTTGGAAGTAAAACTGATTTTCGTTTGAGTATCTTGCATTCCATTTAAATTCACATAATATAACCCATATTATATTTTTTATGACATTTTGTTGGTTAAGGTTTTTTTTTATTTATTTTTGTGAAAACGGGGATGGTTAAGTGTTCACATTAATTTATTGGTATCAGTAGGTATTTGTATTTCATATTTTTATTTTGTAAAACCAACTTACAAACAAATAAAAACAAATTTGACAGCTCACTAATAAGGCGAAAATTCTGTCACATTTCGCTCACAAGTTATATCCAAACTAGTTCCCCACATTGGTCGCCGTTCCATCGTGTACGGGAAACAGTCTGCAAATGTGACCAAACGTTAGATAGTCGATCACACGTAGTGACTAATTTAGGACAAATGTCAAAATTTGACAAGAAAAGTGACATCTGGCACGTGTAATCGTAGCTTCAGTTTCGATTATCCATGGTTGACTGTAGGTATATGAGTATGCTCCACAATGTATATGAAAAATTTAGTAGCCCACAGGGTGATTTAGTTCTTATCCGTGTGCAGGATACGACTCTAACATTGACTGGGAAATATCTTGAATGTTGCTCCCAAAATAGAACACAACTAATGCAGCTTATAATGCAACTACTATTCCACAAGCGACTTCATCTAATGTTGAATAACAGACAAAAGAAACACAAATTCCGAAATGTGTAGTTGTTGACACACAATGTTACGATACCGTGCAGTAAATTGAATACTCGTATATAGGGCAGAGTGACAATGTAGGTAAATTATTTATTCAACGGTAGCGATGGATATAGGAAAACACGAATACCAGGCCCGGTGCAGACGAGTATGTGTGTGATGCAGTTTTGTTTTCGAGCAAAGCGAAGGGCATGGGAAGGCAGACATGAATAGCGAACAAGAACAACCGGTTTTGTACTGCATAGTGCATATACACAAAATGTTCTAAATCGTGTTCTCAAATGGACACAGGCGTATGGTAAAATAGGGGAAGTAGTACAGAATTAAATGTGTGGGTCATATGAGTTTTTTTTTAAGTTGCTATTAACTCGTTTTTTTAGCTAAGTAGTTAGGTAATTGTTGATTTTTTTGTACAACAATATTTTTTTTCAAAAAAAAAGAAAAATTTTATTGTACACTGATCCAGATCAAAATATATTTTCCGGTTTAAGCTTGTCTCGAACAAGTTTAGTAAGCCGAATAATGAATATGCAAACAATTTATACAAATAGCGTAAAACTAGAGCAGTTTATACGACAATCATTAAAAAGTTTAATTCCTACAGGAGCAGATTTTATTTGCAATTCATACATTTGATGTGAAGTTGGATATTTTTAAAGTATTATTTTAAGGATTGTTGCAAAATTAAAAAGTGTAGCAATAAAATAGCTGCAACTTTTAAACGCAATATCAAAAATACAAAGACTGTTTCTCAGTTATAAAATGGGCAGGCGATTCCATCTTTTGGTTATTGGAGTCAACTTTATCCATAGAGCGAAAAAATATCATAAATCGGAGACCCCTCCCAAGATTTACTGCTGAAAGTTAAGAATCCTATTATGATTAAAATTAAATGGTCTATCATGTTCGCGTACTTATATCGAGAATTCTTTGAATTTAGTTTCCAAAACCTTTTTTTATTAAAATTTAACTATCACAAACAATTTTTATATCTATTTAACTATTGTTTTATTGAATTGCGAAAGAGATTTATGACACTCAAATGAATAGAAGAAACGTTCAAATATTTAGTTAAGTAAGACTGACAACTTGCTGACTTGATGTGTTTAACATTTGATTGACCTATCTCGGTGAAAAGTTTTTCAGCTGCCCACATTTCGAAATAATTTAATATAAAAAATCATTTCCATACGCGAAAATGGGACGGGTAGCGACGAATCGACTCAAGAATTTCTGGACTGTTAACAGTTCGTAATGTTTATTTTATGTGGCTGTCGAAGGAAATCTGGCGTTACCGATTAATCTAGTTTTGCATTCGAGGTATGTACATCTACATCTAGGCCAGACCAATCTACTCGACTTAAGGTAACTATGTTTTTGAAAGTGCCCAATCTCAACTATGTAAAATCCAATTTTTGAATATCGAAAGAATTGAATCGAATAGCTTCTCAGAAATGGGGTGATTATGCTTCTTTTATTATTTAAATTTATTACTTCTGTTAGAATGTGGGTACAGGTTTTTCCATTCTTAATTCGTCGTAAAATTAGATGACAGCAGTTATCCACATTGTGCCCCCTATTCGCTCTACGCCTATGTCAACAGCACAACACGAAATGTGTTTTTTGTTTTTTGTGGCCATGCACTAAACACGACTATTGATTACAACCCTACACCAGGTAGTTACACATGGTGAATGTTTGTTTGCATGATTATGTTCGTGTGTAAAAATATCATTGCCTGACACGCCATGCGCATACGCATTTCATATACAGATACTACACATTTCGGGTTCTGGGCTTGTGTGGCTATGAACGAAAGAACTTGCTTATGGCTCGCCGTCCCCATACTTGCCTTTTCGCTTTGCTGGCTGCTGAGCTAATATGGTAGGGCAGGCAACATAAAAACTTACTTGTGTGGAGTCTGGTCTGGTAGTGTGTCATCAATTACACATTTCGGTATTTGTGTTTCTTTTGTTCGCGCACAGCGCATGTCAGTCTAATACACACAGTGCCGGGAGGTAGTCGTGCTGTCAATAAATTTCCGTGTGTAAACTGCGAAAAAAATTTATAAAATGCTGTTTAAAATCGGAACTACCACCGAAGTAGATGGAAATGTTTCTGTAGTAGCAGTTCCAGCTACTTGGGTGTGTGACAGAATCTTATATTGGCCAAAGCACTTGGGATTCTTCCGAATCAGTGCGTTAAGAAAAGATCCCGCCTCTGTTCCTGATAAAAAAGTTTGGATTAAACAAAAATTCACACTCAGTGGTACGGCTAACACATTTTCAGTGGCAACTAAACTAGAAAGCATATTGCTGCCCATAGACGAAAGCGAGGACGAAGTAGCGCACATCAATTTAAAACAAGCCCAATCGAGACAAACAGAAAACCATGTTGAGTTGATTGATGGCCCTTCATGCTCATCCCCGCAGCGCATTGCATTCTCCCCAACGACACGAGACATCAAAACGGAAAGTGACCAATGCACAACAGTGGAATCAGAAAGTGAATACACCCCCGCCGACTTGGCGTCATCAAAGGCCGGATCAACATTCCATCAGGATGAGCAACTGGACGAATGCGTTAACAAAATGCCGCACTGTACGCAGTCGGATGCGGATCTTCATTCGAGGGTTGATAACTTGCAGAAAACGTTGAATTTGATTCTACAGAAAGTCAACAGCATAGCAGCAGTGACATGCGCGCCTGAAGTCGCAGAAGAAGATTCGGCGGAGAAAGCGTTTCAATTCCCGATTACCTCAACTGCGGACTTGTATGAGCTCGATAGGCAGCTAATGCAAGATCCGCAACTCGAAGCAAATTTAGTAAGTGGGGGTATTTTTTCTTTTGTAATATAACAATGTGTCTACTTTAGGAAATACTTCTTTAACAGATTGCCAAGTTCACCTTTATTGCGGGGGACTCGGGGAGAAAGATCGCAAGTAAAGTGGGCCTGAAAATAGTCGAGAGTATCATTTCGCCACATTTGCTGATCAAATACACTTGGACTGGTCGTTCGAGTGCAGAGAAATGCACAAAGCTGGCCTTTATGAAGTACTGTTCCATTTTTAGTCTGTGCCAAAAAGTTATATCGAAGGCTGACAACCGCTTCAATAAAGAGGACTGCGAGATCTTCTTCAAAAACAACGTACTCAAACACAGCAGCATGCGGCTTGCTCGTAAACGGTGAGTTCAACTTTGAAAATAGATCTCTTAGGAGCTATACCTTAACATATTATTTAATTTCCTTTTAGGAAAAGCTGCGGAACTGAAGTGCCAATTGAACAAGATGCGACTAGTAATGGAACAGTGGAGCGGAACGACAATGATCTGCATTGTACCGATGCCAAACGGCAGGATATAAAGTCTTAAATGGATACTGCTGGAAGCAAATGGAATACAAATTATTATATTATGTAATATTATATCACAAAGTTGGCTAAGTAACTAGTTGAGAGTACGAACAAAATTGGTTTTTCCGCAATACTTTGATTTTAAAATTGGCGGCAAGCAATCGTACATTTCATTTAGTAGTTCTAGTTCATTTACATTTTAGTTTTATAATCCCTGATGCTTAGCTATGTCAATCGTCTTTTATTATTTAAGTCCTTATTCTTAGAACCTTGTCTTACATTAAATGAGTCAAGCTTATATAACTATAGTTTTTTTCTTACTTCGGGAAAGTCTAAAATACTGAACCTAACAAAAAGGGGGTTTTCCGAATTATTTTGTTGATCAAAAGCTATTATACATAACTGGGTTAGGTTGTGGTTATACGAGAAGATGGTTATTCCGTGCAAATAGAACAAAAATCATTAGCTTGAGTTAAGAGACAAAAGGAGTCCTTAACTTTCAGAGACTAAGAGCTGCGAAGTTAAATAAACCAGAACCCCGATTCGGATATTCGGCCCGGACTATTTGAGGAGGTTAACTTATGTATAATCACCTGCAGACGACAACAATTTAACACAATAACAAATATTGGAGACCTAAAAACCAAGCTTACTACAGACATCAGGAAAATTTGTGAACTACGATAACGAAAAAGGAGAAAATTATCACATCCTCGCCTTAACGGAGTTCATAAATAAATGCATCAATTGCCTCAACATGGGTTATACTATTTTCACTCTCTCGAATACGAACCATTCCTCCGATTTCCACTTAAGGGTCTAATCAGCATTTTTTTGAGATTAGGTCTAGTATTTGGAATAAAATACTTAAGATCGTCCCTCAATGTTCTGCTTCATGCATTTTAAGAGCAGACAACGCAGGAAAACTACCCATCACCCCGATCGAGACTTCAGTTTGGAACGGAATTTTATATTGAAAAAAATCGATTCGAGATATCCCTTCCGATACAACTTTCGGAAAAATTCTCCGCTGACATATAGCGGTCATTGCCGCAATGCGTTGTATCGCGTTATGTCGCTTACTTTTGACAGCTACATCTACATGGCACATTCTTTCCAAAGCTTTTCAACAACTAATTGCTACGGAATATTTTAATATCGAATGAATGCGTTTATATGCTTCATTTATTTTCTCTCGGATACTCAACCTGAGTTCCGGATCGATTTGACTTTCATTTCGGAATTTTTTTCCGAACGGATACCTCGGTAGGGGTGTCTATTTGTACTCCTGTGTCTTGTCTATAGGTACTACACAAATTGGAACCGCCACGAAATTTTCACCAAAATAGGAAAATAATAAACAGCTCTTATCAGCCAACCGAGCGAAGATAAATTGGCTCAAGTGACGAATTAGCTTTTTTTGAAGATGTGATCTGAGCTACAATCTCACAACGTAATTCGAACGTGTTTCCTTCATGTCAATTTTATGCTACAGGTAGTAGGCATTTCGCCTAACAGAATGCCGACCCGGAGTCTTCGATACTTCTAAGTAAATCACTGTCGAACGCGTTTAATGTGTCGCGAACTCCGTTACATATTATTTGAAAACAGAAAGGGACAGAATTTGCGAAACAAAGAACTCCTTTTATTGCTTAAGCCATCCCACTTACTAAAAATCATTTTTAACCTTCACCTTATATATTTTGTAGGTCACAATATGGAACATTGTATGGAAAATTTCGCCATTTTGAGCTCGAAAAATTTAGCCTGGACACTAAGAAAGATTATAAGTAAGTATAAGTATCGCGGAATGTATTTTGACGTTTGACAGAAGCGGGAACTGTGCGTAGTTTGTCCAGAAATATATATTTAAATAAATGCAGCGAAGGGTGTTTTACAATTTATTATTTGAAAAGATATTCACTTTTATTTTTTTTTATTTTTAAATAAAGACTCCGTTCCAATATTAATAATCCTCATGAATGCGTTGTTCGAATAATTTTCTTCTGAAACTCTTTCTCACGAATTTGCAAAAGCTTGCTCTAAATATTCGCATTTATTTACACAACACTACACACTACACAATCATTCGGAACGCATACAAAACATAAGGGAAAGTATAACACACATAAAACATACAACATTTATCCTAAAACATTATTTAACACAAAATTTATACATTGAACAATCACACATATAAAACGCAATCCTAACTCCAACCAAACTCAAAAACTAATTAACCGCGTGGGTTCTTGTCTTGAATGATCGCTGATGCTTTTTCGATGTCAACCATTGAGCAGAAGATATTAGAGACTCATTCGAATGAAAACTCGAATCCAACGAAATCTAAATATGAAGCCATCAATAAGATCCAACAAACACGCACTTCCTCCCAACCATATGATACATTTTTGCATCCCATTAAAAAATGTCCATTAAAATCAAGACAAAAATATAAACACCCCAAAGTCACAGACACTATAATTCCAAATTTCAAGATCGAAAGTGTAAATCCAATGACTCCCCCAAAATGATTTAGACTACCCCATAATTCATGACACAAAAGCAAAATGTTTATCAACACAGGCAAGATCATCGGCGGCATTCTGATATGAAACATTTTGTACGCGCACAGCCCTTGAACTTTCTCCGTCAGAATGGAAAAGAACCTCAACCAATGAATATTAATAAAATTCATTTTTTACCCACATTGACATTGAACCGCGCATTCAAGGTCTCACCCGCTACCAACATCGGTTTATAAATAAACATCGGCTTGGCATTATCTCTTGGGGTAGCCCAAAGTGGGTACCACTGTTGGCAATTGAAGACAGAAATAGGACTGGCGCTATATATCTCTGCCGGAATCTCGTGGGGAAATATTTAACAGACAAATCTTTGAACAAATATAACACCTGTAAATGGCTAAGGGCTGCAAGGTTGACTACACCACACATACGCGGTAACCTTGACTCGCTACCCTTGAACGATAAGAGAAAGTCTATCCCGTTCGAGATAGTGTGGCAATTTTTTTTATTCTAAACTCGTCGGGTGACTTTAGCGCCGAGAGAGGGTATCATAATCGTCTGTTGCGTGTATGGGCCAGCATTAGCTTTCGAGTCTGTAATGAATGACATAAGTGGTCGTGTGCAGTTGAAGTGATCTGGTCGTGATAACGATGTGCGGTGTTGGATTTTCTTCAGGCGGCAAATAATGATAATGAACACGAATGTGGCTCATTGTTGAGTTGTTTTTTATTAGTCAGCAGATTTTTTTGATGGTCTGTAGTCTGGCTGGGTTTGACTTAAGTCAGCTGCAGGTTGAAGGAATTAAAGGGGCGACATGTGCGAGCGGGTTTTGTAATACCTGAGAGATTCGAAAAATTGCAGGATTTTTGGCAAATTTGAAGATGCTCTTGCAATGTTTGATGGAAGCAAGGCAGTGGGAAAATATGTTATCGCGTGTGTTTGCGGTGATTGAACTTGGTACCCATCGCTCAGTAGTTCAGCACTCTAATAACTGACCAACTGCAAATCAACATGCGTCACTTTAACGAGTAGAGTTCACCCAACACAAATTTTGACCCAACAAAAACGGTCTGTTTACCTAGGGAATGATTTGCGCTTCCTCTATAAAATTACTGTTCTTAAGTGCCACCATAAAGTATCAGTAGTTGCTACGAAAACAGATATTTCCCCTCCCAACAATTTTACATGCACTTTAAATCAATCAGGAAGTAAATGCCTCAAACCGTTCAATAGAATTCCCTCTAGCGCTTCAGCACACTGAACGCCCTCAAAACGACCTGCCAATGGCAGCGTTCCATTGCCCGTTCGATGACTAGCAGCATATCAAACTCCATATGAAAAAATTGATACTTGACAAAAACTGCAAGACGCCTAGCGCAAATGGTAAAACGTAAATATTTTTTCATATGGAGTTTGACATGCCGCTAGTCATCTAGCAGGAAAGGGAACGCGGCCAATATTTGCGAAATCTCATCAGCACCTCAACAAAACTGCTGACTGCACTTAATAAGCCCTCGATCGTAACTCAATAATTCAACAGCACGTGTCTCAGACCTAGCACCAAATCGCCATCAATGTCGTAACGCTTCCTGGGTACGTTTTCTGTCAGCAAATTCGCTCACACCTTTACACATTTAATTAAACTATTATCCAACAATCTAGACACTTAGTGGTATGCTTTTTTTTCGTAGAGTTAAAACATCAATCAAACAACGTCGTGCTGCAGGAAATCCAAAAATAGAAAACCCTCGTCCAAATAAAAAGAGAAACAAAAAGTGGGCGTAAAATATCTTGGTACGCGCAATTCAAGTGCCACTTTTCAACAATAAATTGCCACGGTGGTGCTTGAGAACTTGAGATGGATTGGCACCGATTGGTACTCTCTAATCCGTGCTATGCCTCCCCGCGACAGCAAACCCCTGCAACAACAAAAAGTGCAAAAATGAATTGAATCAAATCACAAACACACACACCGCGGAATGAGAAATGAATGGACAGGGACAGTATCTAACCGGCGAGATCGTATCTCAATTCGCCGCGCGATATTTGGCCCCTCTTTTGTTGTCACAGTGTGTGGCGGGCGGGATTGAAAAGATTTCCCGAACCATTAGCCCCATTGGGATTAGCTAACACAAGCGACGAGCTACCGAGATCAAAATGGATTTAGTGTCAAGAGTATTTATTATACAGTTTGATTAGGGGCAACTTTGATTGTTGGGTACTTTGTTATTTAACAGTTTGGTTACCGATTCGGTTTCATGGTGTATTTACGTTCACCCCAACGTGTCAGAGAATTGGCCTGCTAAGTGAAAGCCAAGACGCCGGAATGCGTTTCCTTTGTTGACAAACAAAAGGACAAGAGTATATTGTGTGACATCTTGTGTACTATCGAATTAGCACACAAAGTATACTGTAAATTGACTCTTTTTGGGTGTTAACAATGCACAGTGTGAACGGCATTACCGAACTCGTGCAGGTTTTCGGTTATACTCGCATTCGCAGATGAGGTGTCAAGTGTGCTATGGCGAACTTTAGTTTGTTGTTATTGTTTAAAGGTGGGGCTGTTTAAAGCGTTGGTTGTACTTATAATCGGACTCACGTTTTAATCCACTGCAGTTGTCTTGCGTTAAAATTGACATTTAACAATTATTGAATCGAAATATTTTGAAAATATTTGAAAACCCTATGAGTGTAGACAGCTAACAACTCAGTAAGCCAGATCTTAAGAAAATATTTTCAAGTTTTCACTTATTTCTGTTCCCGTACCGCAAAATTAAATTGAAGAAAAAACAACCGTCGCGTCGGTCAGAGTAAATAATGTCCCCTTCTAAGCAAGAGTGATTGTAGGGAAATTTTTTCTGTTTTCGGTTTGTGAACCCGAAAAATGGGAAAAACGGACTTCTGCGTTTTCACCTTTAAAATTAACAATTTCGTAAAAATATTGCTACCTTCTATCATTCCTAAACTTTCTTGTATGAAGAAAATCTTTTTCCTCGATTTTTATTTGACGATATTTAAATTTCGTTAAAACGAGTACGGGAACAATTCTACTGTCAGTAAAGTCTCAATCTGTGCATTTGGATACGGATTCATCGACAAAACTACTTGTTTAATTTAATTCACTTTTCCAAACATGATGTGTCACATATTTGAATTGTCACTCATTGGGGACGTTCGGATGGCTAGTTCATGTAAAACGTCAACTGGATTTGCCTGGACTAGGTATACGAACGCTTCGGCTAATCTATTGAAATTGTTTTGAATTCTCGCGGTTTATTTATAATTTTGACACTTCGAAATGTCAACTGAGTATGAAAGCAGGATTTTCTTGACTACATTTGTCGGCTTTCCTTCCCCATAATCGTCAAATTTAATTTCAAATCCAAAAAAAACTAACTGACTGTAAAAAAATAGAATTTTAAAGATACATTCAAATATAACTGACAAGCAAAAATAGGCATAAAATAAATTTTCAAATATTTTAAATCAAAGTCCACCACAGGGCACAGACCGTAGTTCGACAGAAATTGCCACTTAGACTGTCAAACTAGCGTTTACCTATGCTTTATTGAATCTTCAAACGACAGCTGTCACATCAATCGGCATGTAGATAGACAAAAATGCCATTTTCCAGTTAAAGTGTGACTAACCAAACTGAAGTAGATAATACTATCGAAAGAGAGCGCATTTAAAGTGATCCATATCTAACAAGGGGACTTTTGTCCAAGTTGCTCATCAGTGAGCAAAAATAGACAAAATAATATCAGTTGCTCAACACGTGTCATTTTGTAGAATATTTTGAGAATCATTAGCAATGATGCACAAAATCCTGCACGCAGATGTTTTGTATATTATTTAATTTGACATACGTATCTTATTATTTAATTTGCCATACGGTTCTTATTAAGAGCACATGTTGGATTTGTTAGAGTTTTCAGTTCATGCTGCTTTAAATATTTTTCGAAGCCAATAAAATTTATTTTTCTGTCTAGACTCTGTTTTCTACTACAGTTGGATATAGAATTTTGTTTTGAGTACATAATCCACTAACGCGGTCCTACTCTGTGCATCGTTCCGAAAATATTTTTTTAGGACTCTCTATTTCGAGAGCGCGGAATGAAATGTATCACTGTCGGATTTATAACTCTGAAGTGGAAGTGGAAGTGAAAGTAATATTGTTTGATTTTCTATTGCATTATTTGCAAAGTATTACAGAATAGGAAACTATTTAAAAGCGGAACGGAAAGCAATTTCGAGTAAGGTTGACTTTCGGAACGAAATGGAGAGTGAGGCGTCCCTGACTTGGCTTTTTCTTCAGGTGTAGTTATTTTTCTTCTTTTCTTCTGGACTGTAGCACCACCTAAGTAAGTATGTAATTAAGTTATAAGTGAAGTTAGCTAGAGTTTATAACTTATTTATTTCTATTTCTTACAATACTAATTTTATTACAATTTTTTTTATTGTTGCTATTTCTATCGAATAAAACCATAAGGATGTGTAAAGACTTTACATAAAAAAGATAGAAAAAGCAAGGCATGTTGTTGGACATTGATAGTACCCAAAGATGTAACATAACCTTTAGAACCTCACTGTACAGGCATTGCGCGCCATCTCTTTATCAACGTCATATTTAAAATGAATGGAATGAATTTATAAAATATTAAACTTACCTACTTCTTCGCTGTTCTCGTTTTACTCAAGTTGACTTTTCATTTGCGTACTGCATAACTCAAATACATGTACTTAGATTTTAAATTTGGTCGGTTACTCCTTTCTAATTTCAAACTGCCAGCATAAGGCCTCCCAGCCTTTGTGATTGAACCTATCAAGTATCTCAGTTTTCAGTTAATCTAACGACCACAAACGTGCGGCACCCAGTCATAATAACTCTTATTATATCTCTAAATCATTATATCGTGAACTTTTTTATTAATAATTCATTATCATTCATTGTTCAATTAACTGTTTTAAATTTTTTGTCTGTCATATCTGTTTTTTTTTTAATTTTTTTGTATATATGTTGTAAACAAACTTAAATATCACTGATCAATCAGTTAAATTGGCAATGATCTCATGATGAATGTGAGATATATGAACCGAACACATTGCAAACGAGATCTATAAATTGAGTTCGGTTATAAAAATAAAATGAGGGAAGAAATCGTGTTTTATGGGTATGGCTTACTGGATCTATGTCACATATTATTTTTATATATCTAGCAGGTTTACCAAGTCAATCTAGTTCCCTTTGTTTTTTAGCAGGAACTATTTTTCTTTTTTGTGTCGTTAACAACCTTTTTAACATCCTTTCAGACAGTTCCTAGCTCGTAGCTGGCACATTGTAGGCATCAGTGTGTCATTTCGAGAATCTCTTTAACATCGAAGCTTCTATTTTTTGTCATATATGATTTGAAACATTTTAGAAGGCTAGAAATTAATGTCGTTTTCCATTGGTTTCACTCGGGGATCCACTCATTCTGACATGCATTGGTACAACAAAACAGCTTCTGAAAGAATCCACAATAGTATTGGTGAAATGCCAAAAAATAATCTACGGCTGCTGTCAGCTGACTTGTATAAAATACATAAATTACACTTGTGTGAGTGCTCCTTGAGTGGATTCTGACTTCAAATCGAGAATCACCAGAAGAGTATTTTTTTTGCGCCAATGGAACATTTTCAGAAGTGATTTTTTCGATTCCGGACTCTCCCGGACGCTTCTTTTTGCCCAATGGAAAACGACATAACCAGCGTGGGTTAAACCAAAGTAAACGCTTCCTCGCGTACCTCCCAAATCGCTTAAAACCTAGGTACCTATGTTTGATTCACAAAACACCGAACTAAAAAGCTCTTTACCGGCCCGATCCTTGACTACCACATTATCTTCATATAGCCAGTTCCATACAGCCAGCTCTATGTCTTCCAAAAGATGTTATTGTAATTCAATTTTATCGATCCTATCGTCTTTCAAACTGAACTCATATCGTATCTAACCTTCGAGCAGCTCCCGCTTGGTTGAGAATGAGTCCAATCCAATACCTGGCGGCTGGCGCTAATCTTTCAATCTCTGTTAAGGTACAAGCCGCGATTAGATCCCTTCTTTCAAATACCATAAGGGCAATGCGAGATAGCCAGGCAAATAGCTACACAGATGTCCAGCCATTAGCAATGCCAAAGCTTGTTAGTAGCAACTTCAAGGTGTCAATTTATAATCTGACCTTTCAAAGTCACTCTAATGTTCTGCCGGTCTTTTTATTGTTTGTCGGAAGCATTTAAAATCCATTGAAGCACATCAAACTCGAATATAGCACTGATACGTAGGTATAATCTTCAAATACATAAAAAGACTCTAACTGTCTAAACATTTATTAAATAACTAGCTGGACCCGGCATATCTCCAGTTTGCCTAAAAATGTAAATAAATCGTTTTTCACGACTTTTCTTTCAGCCTGAAATACGGCAATAAAAACAAAACGAAAAAAGAATCATGTAAATCGGTCCAGCGGTTATCAAGTTAAGACGCCATGGAGTTTCAGCCCGAAGGAGTTAGAAGATAGATAGTTTAAACAAGTAACTAAATGCAGTCTAGAGAACAATAGCAAAAACCTTTCTACAAAGTGGAGAAGTACTTCAGTAACATTTGAATTCCAGCTTCAAAAACCCACCCATACTTACCTAATGAAGTCTGAAATTTTCTTATACCATCCGACAGTAGCGGCATCTGAACTTCGGCTGGATCGAGGCAGCCCTTGAAAATGCGGGTACCTCTACTCCCTTGCTCAAACTCTAAATAGGGTCAGTTTCAGTTGCGAAAATGGCAACATTTTGTTCCCAACCGCAAGGGAAGAAAGATTCATTGTTTCAGGTGGCAATCCATATCATGAGCTTAAACGTCGAAACTTGGTCTAAATCCTTGTCTTTTTTAAGAAGGATATAGACTTTATCGTGACGACCTTAATATTGCCCTCATTGGCCTCCATCAATGCATTTAAAACTGAGCCAGACGTACTAAGTAAGGTATCCAGTTTTTCGAAGCTTTGCAAAACCAACAATGAAATTGAAAGAGCTCATTTTTCTTTGTATGAACATTTCATATGGGCTCAAACGTGTCAAAAAAAGATCCACAGGCAGAAAGCTGGTATTGCCTTAGATGTAGTCTTCTCAATGTAGTTGATCTAAAGGATCTTTTTTTTTGACACCCAGATTGACCCCGAGATAAGTTCCCTTTCTGACATTTTAAGACTATAATGAAACGTCTTTTAGTAAAAACGAGTTTGAATTGTTTCTAACACCATTCTTCATGCAGTTCTATGAGGTTCAAAGGCCAACATCAGAGGTATAAAAGACCGGTCAACTATACTGATGATGTATGGTATTAGGGCGGATTATACAACCTTCAAGTATAGCTAAAGGCTGTCTATGACTACCATACCAGGTGCGAAACCACGGAAAGGCCAAGAAGACCCAACTCGAATCTTAGTGGGTATACAAATTTTATCAGCGACTCAACCCGCTTTCGTCGACAGACCACTGTAATTATGGCCATTCCCTCCCCCAGGCATCAAGAACTGCTCCAATATTTATCCATTTCCTTAGTCGGAAAACAAAAAAAAATCATCTCCAACTGACCTTGCCACGGCAAGAACTGTTCCTAACTCCTCACGATAAATTCGATCGATTTTCACCTTCTACTGCCAGTCAAATGAATAAACCAAATAAACAAAACCTGCACCGGAATCAAACTCGAAGGCTAATCCGCCGGTTTCATTTTACCGATATTAATCCGCTGTTCCGCGCGCACTTTAACTCTCCTACACCTGTCCGCTTGCCAGCTGGTCATAGGTACCTATATAATGCTCTCAGTTAGTTCAAGCTCAAGGTTGCAGCCAATTCCGAAACTGCACCGAATGTTTGCGCATTGACATTCAACTTACGTCGCGTCGTCGGTCGCTTACCAGATTCCAGATAGTTGCATGCAATCGTTAATCAATGGTAATTAGCCAACAACGGCGCGTTGCCTAATCAGTTACATTGTTATCTATAGTTTGACCAAGTTATCGTCATCACTGACAGAAGAGTGTTTGAATTTTTGTTTAGAAACAAAGGGGAGAGGGATGCACCCGACAGCCGATGCGCCTGGCTAGCGCGACTAAACGATTTCAATAGATTTCTGCTCTTCGATTGTGGCATGGAAGTGATGGATATTATCTATGTTGGACGAGGTAAACACGTTCGTTCGGTATTTCACTGCTACACAGTTTGGATTAGCGTTAATTGATTGTAAATGGTTATATAAAATAAAAGTTTTCTTGTTTATTTTTTCAACATTTTTCTCATTCATGTGTCAATTGCACTTTTGGTGAGTGGGATGTTCCAGTATGGCAGATCTTATGTATAGTTATAAAGGCTTTTCCAATAAGAGGTGTTATTTTGGTATTCAAAGAAAAATGTCATTTTTTGAGATAAATGATCGGATGTTTATTTCATAATAAAGAGGAAGGTATGCCGTTAATAATGCAAAATAACATCAGCCAAATGGCCACCACGAGCACGCATACAGGACCATATCCTTTTCATGAAATTTTCCTGAACCAAATCGCAAAGTGGCTGCCCTATATCCTCGATAGCCTCACGAATTTTATCTTTGAGGTCTTGAATCGACGCTGGGCTGTTGGTGTAGGCCTTATCTTTCACGTGGCCCCAAAGGAAGAAGTCGCAAGGTGTTAAGTCACAAGAACTCGTTGGCCAATTGTGATCACCTCTTCGAGAGTTAACACGGTCCGGAAACTTTTCCCGTAAAAGATCAATGGTTTCGTTGCTTGTGTTTTTTCACAATTTTTATAGTGAATTTTAATAATTTCAATGCGTTGTTGAAGCGTGTACCGTTCCATTTTTAGTAATGGCGTAGTTTCTACTTGTCAAATGTCAAAGAATAAAAGCTTCAAAAGTGACAGCTACCGAAATGGCTGGTCAATCACAATAACACCCTTTTATTGGAAAACCCTTTATATGCACCTATGAGCCATTGAACGACTGTCCATATACGTTTTGAAATCTTGCATTAAGATTGGACTACAAATTGAAACAAAGCCAAAAAAAAATGGTAGGTATACCTCCAGTTCAGAACTGTTCAGTAAGGCCATCTTTTGAAATACGAAGAGGAACAGCTTTTGACAGCTGTGTATAAAATGGATTCAACTTTAGACTGCCACAGAGCAAATCAGGGACAGCACCGCACCCTAGCGTGATTCTAAGTTGACGAACTTGATAACTACAGTATCGCTGGTCAATCACTTTTTCATTTAAAGAAAGTAGTTCATTTTATTACAGTAAAGATGAGGACTGAGAAAGGGAATATTGTTATTCTCGTGCAATAATGGTCAACCCATTATGTAGTGACAGCTGCTGAAGCCCAAGGACCTAGAGGCATTTGTAAATTATAGTAGTAACCTTTAAGTAGTCAGCTTAGTTCGATTTATTTAAATTTGAATGTGGCTTGACAAAATATATTCTCTGTCATTATATAATCCATTGAAAATACCGAATGCCCCATAACACTCGTCAGTCTTCTAACAACCTTTGGTTTGTGTGAGTTTTTATTTCTTGAGACCAATGGAAGGAACCTACAAAATTATGAGAAGGTTTTCGAGGACAGTCATACTTGTGGATGCTTGTAAAACCTTCGCGAAAAGTGGCACATTGGAAAATAAAAATCTTTAGATATAGGTAATTGTTGTTATTTTGGGGATCGAACTTGAGACCGCGTGCATAAGTTTTTTTAACTTGGTTAAAAATAACAGATTTATCACTTCATTCTGTCACTAAAATTTGCCAAGACCTTGTTGATGGTTTCGAGCTGTATCTCACGGAATGCTTGGATGATATTGGCCTTAAGCGTTTGAATTGTTTTCGGATTGTTGGCTTAACATCGGTCCTTCATGGTTCCCCACAAAAAAAAAATTCCAAAGGGGGTCAAATCACAGCGCCGAGGCTGCCAATTGACATCGCCATGGCGGCTAATAAGCACACCATTTGGGAATTTAGTGCGCAAATTATCGATTTTAGCATGGGCTGTGTGCGATGGCGCACCATCCTGCATGAACCAGAGGTCGCCCAAGTCAATTTCAGTAAAAAATAATGTCGGTTGGGCTCTGTAACGCCCGCCGTTGACCGAAACATTGTTCGTGAATTAAGTCTCACACTCTCGGCTACTGCAGCCACATTCTCGTTTGTGCGTACCGTACCACGACGGGGACCATGAGTGTTGTCCACTAGCATACCAGTGAACTTTTTGCACAAACTTGCGTACAGCGGTGGGTGCTTCATTTCGGCCAAAACTTTTTTTTTTAAACGCACTGTTTGGGCTTCACAGCACTCACTTTGGAAATAAGTTTTTAATATTTCCCAACGTTGTTCAAACGTAAAGCGACTCATTTCGTTCCGCGGAGGTATGATACTGACTGTCAAACCTATGTCAACCCATGATTTAAAAAGAAATCACTAGGTGGACCATCCTTTATACTTGGTATCTTGCGGAACATAGCGCAAAGTATACAGCAGTTGCCAACCATAAGGACATTTTGACTTTAAACAAGTGGGGCTTTGCTATTTTAAATGCCATTTTAATGTGTTATAGGTTTTTAATGTATATAGCTTAAGGAATTTTAATTTTACTAAAAATTAGGAAAATAAATGCATTATAAAAAATGTCTCTCAAAAACCACAGTTCCTAACATAAAATTTTGTGAAAACATTAATATTTTTTTGTTGAGAAAAAATATCAAAAATTCCTAACTAGTTGTTCCATACACCGTTGGCCTACTGACTCAATATGATTGTTTATGTTGTGTTGCATCGTCAGCACGATGCGTTGACCTGTTTTGTTGTCTTGCCTAGACAGTAAGATAAGAAAGAAAACTTTCTTTTGTTAAAACAATACATAAAACAGTAAATAAAGTTGAAGTTATTTTCTTAAAAGAAAAGGTGTTTATATTTGTTCACCTTTTTCAGAGTTTCCTAACAATTTGACAACTAAGTCTTAAACTTAAAAGAAACAAAGCTTAAACTAATTTATTGCAATTTTGAAATTTTTGCCGAAATAGCTAGTTGTAGCCGATCCTCATCGTTCATTATTTTCAAATTTGGCAAACAAGTTATTGGCACTCCCTGTCAATAGTTGAATCTATTGATATTTTTGATACAGTTATTGGCACCACTCTTATTTAATATACAAGCAGAAAATTCTTATTATTAAACTTAAATTAATAATATTTTATATATTGCTATTCAAAGTGGCTACATATTTTGAGAATTTCGCAAATTTGACTTTGATCAATGGTGACGCCGGTCTCACGCACCGGGGTTTTCAACTGAAGATTTTTCGAAACGTGTTACTAATAGTTCATATCTTTTTGTTAATCTTATGGTCTTTGACAATAAAACAGAAATATTTAATCTATTTAACCTCTTTTATTTCAATAATTAGATCCACAAACAATTTTTTAAGAGGAGCATTAAAAATAACACAGTTTTTAGTAGTTCTGTTTTTAAAATTAAGAAAAAAATAAAAAAATCACATGTCCCTTGAGCAAATTAACGTTTTTTAGTCTTTCGACATACGGAACTTGTACAAAATAAACAAATATTGGTATCCTTTCAAACAAAAAATAATAAAAAAATACATCTCAGAAACTACATTTCTTTAGGTAAAAAGCTGCTACGTTTTCACTACGTTTTAAAGACAAAAATATTGTTGACATTTATGGCAAGCGTATTTGGTTTTTCTATTTTTTTCCATCCACACTCATAGCACCGGCCAGTTCTTGAAGGACCCGATGTTCCAGGTACATAATCTATATGTAAAAACTCCGACAGCCTTAGTCTCATTGATTATTATTTTACTTACAAACACGGTGACACACGGTCTCACGAACCGGGTTAGTAAAAAAAATACACAACTTGTGCTCACTAGGCAGGTTCGA
This sequence comes from Cheilosia vulpina, assembly GCA_916610125.1. Classification (NCBI taxonomy): domain Eukaryota; kingdom Metazoa; phylum Arthropoda; class Insecta; order Diptera; family Syrphidae; genus Cheilosia; species Cheilosia vulpina. The sequence goes on along the minus strand of OU744276.1, from coordinate 14,896,827 downwards.
CATGAACTGATGGTTGGGTACATGCAATGTGGCAGCTACTCGAAATTGCAACAAAAAACAATAACGGAGAGTAAAGTTATTCGATTTTTTTAACGCACCCGGCCTCACAGACCAATAGGTCACCATTAGGAATAAATTCTTAATATATTTGAAGAACAAAACCTTTCTCCAAATCCAAATAAAATCGCTATTGAACACAGAGGTGTCGACTACTGTATCCAAAAAAGGATGTCAACTACCGCACCACCATTGTCTACTGCTCCCACCACCAATTGCTATAGGAATTTAAAATTTGCCAACAACCAAATCTGTTTCGATAGAACCAAAATAGATGTTGGTTACTTATAAAGTGCGAACGTCCAAAGTACTGTGTAGGTACATGTCTACCCCCGAACGCCCAGATTCTCGTATTTTAAAATGTTGTCGAGATGTGTGAAACGAATGAGAGAAATAAACCCTTAGCGGTAAACAAATGATGAGAGAGAAATCATATTAAATCATATTACCATTATGTTTAATACCGACGCAAGGTTGAATAACGCGGTTAAAGTAAAGGCTCAAAAAATAAATATTTTCAGCATCTCATCTGTAACTAAAAAATTATATGTGAACTAGTTTGTTTAAACAGTGCGCACCACTCAAGATTTGACTGAAATACTCACCTACTTACTGTGCCTCAACCAGTTGGATCAAAAGCAAGCTGTCTGCAGTATTAAAATGCATCCAACAACTCAAATATTTCCTTAGAAAGCAACATCATCGACTGCTGGTAACGACCAACATCTAAGCTGCAACCACTCCCTGTAAGTAATTACAAATTATAGCCGGACATTGGCACTCATGGCCAATACCCTCAGTTTGTTTTGAACTGCACTATATCCGACTGGAGCTCCATCATAATTGCGCCCTTTCCTGAATTCCACATTCATACCTGAAGGCTACTTACAAATAATTCACCATACAACTTCTGGTGCTAATGTGGGTACTGGCAATGTGAACTTTGTGGATCAGAACTTCTAATCGGTTTATTTAAATTACAGACTACGACGCCGCCGTCCACCGACATCGAAGTCAAAAGCCAGCCATGATGTCAGTTGTCATAAATACATGAGGCTGAGCCACGAGCCCACATAGCTGTGAATTAATCGCAAAACAAATGCTTGTGTTTCCCTTTCCGTAAATTCTGTCGGCGCGGCGTGTAGTCGAAGTCAACCTCCACTCCACGCAGATGTGTCTCCAACGTGTGTTACTTTTATTTACGAGTATAGTGCCCTATGTAGGAAAATTCTCAAAGTTATATGCTGATACGTATGGGCAAACTCACACACAGACTGATGTATCAGCAACTCTTTCACGTGGAATTTTTCCAGCCCTTCGTGTACTACACCGAATTGTAACTGTTCATTGTTGATACTCGCATGTGAATCACCAGTCACCACTCCCTCACCCACACGTGTTAGTAATAGCCACTTTGGTGATGCGATCGAAAAATAAAAAAAAAAAAAAAACGATATAAAGCTTAAATTAATTTTATTCACAGGTTGACACCTATCAAAGATGCTTAATCACTCTGAAAGACTTAAAATAAAATCTGTCCTTGAGCGGTTAGAAAACTTCAACACTCGCCACTGGCCAAAAAATCAGTTTCAGTGTATCAGACACTTCGGCACCAAGTCACAAACGTGTGTGCGAGAAAAGAAGAATCTTTTGAAAATTTATTCATAAGAAACGCCAAATCCACCACCACAAGGGAGCAAACTTCATCGGAAATGAAATAAAATTTATCGAATTGATTTTTGTTGATTTTCTTGCGTGAGATTGTGGCTTTGGTTAGAAGTTCGGCATAAGAATTCTGAGACAAAAGGTCATAAGCGTGTCAGTGGTTTGATTTCTTCGACTAAAAAGCGATTTAGTGAAATAAATTAGTCCAGCTAAACAACATTTTACTGTCCGTTGTATAATAAAACACAAAATAGAGACTTGTAGAACAACTTGAGGTTGAGGTTGCTCCAAGATCTCTCTGATATAGCAAAGCCAATAAAAAAGGATTGCTTTGCATAATTTTGTCAACTGACACAATGTCAAATAAATTATACAGCTGTGTGTGAAGGTATGTGATGCTGATGCCTTATGACAGACTCTGCCAAAAAACAAGATTGTGTCTCGCGGAAGTCTTCTTTTTCATTGTGCGGTTGATTTATATTAAACAAAACCGCATTAACGCGTTGGCAAATTATTTTAGTGTTTCTTCACTCGTGCTAGGTATACAAAAAGTACTGAATTACGTGGTACCCACCAAATGGTGTTCTCTGGTGGAGAACAGCGACTTTATATGTTGCAGTAGTTTGAAAAAAAAATATTAAAGTTCACATTGTGAAATTTTAAATGTTTTTCTTTTGCGTGTGCAAACAATCTGTGTACGTGATATGTTCCAAACTATGCCCAAGCTTCCGCGATTGGTCGAAGCGATACTCTGTACTCTTTTCTCGTATAGCCTGAACGGTTGCCCTGATTAGGTTCAAACTTTGGAGTTAGAGTTTGTGGGCATATAGTTCGGGCCGTTTTTATTTTTTACAAAATAAGCTGAAAATTAATGGTACTTCCCAAACCAAATTTTCAGACCAGTTTGATTTGTTCGAAAACGGTTCTAACGATTTCAAGCACGATTGATATTTGAGCTTAAGTAGGTGTTCAATACCCAAATTTTCCTTTGTGGACTGAATATGTTACCTGCTTCTGAAATTCGGATAAAATTCTATTGGGAAAAATAATTTGAAACGTTTCCAAGTTAAATCAAAATTGTAATAAAAATAAAAAGAAAACTAAAAAGTATAAAAAGAAAAAAACAAACGAAAGCATAAAAATAAAAATTAAATAACGAATAAAATTGAGGACAGTGGATTTAATTGATCTTTGTACCTGAATAACTAAAGGGCCTTCATCCATTTGACCGCTGAGTATCTACCAGAATATTCGGAAGAACACTCGCTAGCGCCACCAGGAATTTAAAATCCTTCACAAGGTAAGAGTTCGATTTTTTTTTTGTTTGTTAATATACCTTGCTGTGACGTGGCCCGCCGCAGTCATTTAAACGCATCATTTTATTCTCAAAAGTCCATCTCGCTTACGTAAGCACGATCCACACGCCATTAGAATTTTCATCAATTAATCGATTCAAAAACCTTCGGACCTCACACGAACAACTTTCGATTTATCCAGAGCATTACGCCTCTCAAGGTTATCTATACAAACACCTTCACCATCTGACATATTCTCGGAAATAAAAAAACAACGAAATGTCCCACATTGCCGCGCCATTTACTTCACTTTGAATTTGACTAATTGAGGAGCCCAGCCCACACCAAGCGCAAGCACTGCCACTCTAAATACCATTGCTACCCATCGAATAGTTGCTTCTAGCCTTGTCCAGTTCACACTTCGTATAAACACCAAAAGCCCGTTGACCTAAACACATCACGCAGCACTATGTAGATCCGACACGTCGTCGCCACCTAATGTTTTGGACCACATGAGACCTGAGGCCAATATTTGCTTGCAGTGAACTGAACTAAGTGAAGTACGCTGCCCCTCAACAGGCACACATGTATCTTCCGCATGGCGCGCAGTTGTCTCAAAGAGCAATGCCCAGAAAGCCTAGAAAAATCCATTTCGCAATAGAAACAGGAAAACACAAAAAACAAGTAACCATCGAAATCAGAATACCATACCACCAGAGGCCACGTTCACTCATCGAAAGATGGATTATCACCATCGACGACTCACTTCACTTAAAAAACATTATGCAAGACAAATTCATTGATCAATACACCACACACACACTCGTATATAGGGTTAATGGAATCACGTTCACTGAACTTGACAATAACAAAACGCAATTGCTGCCTCCCCCTTCGGGGTTTTCCAACGCCAGGGCCCGTTCACAACTCACTCAAGTGGTCCACATCCGAAAATCATGCACAAAAATCGGAAGCTGAACGATTGACAACAAACAGCGTAAATCCGAGGCAACCACCTCCTTGAGGTCATGTTTACATTTTGTTTCTATTACTTCCTCCAGTGAGGGTCCAACACAAAATTTTGTCTGCAGCACTTGAATCAGTGGCAGAAAAATCGCATGCCCCCCTAAACGAAAACATCTGAAAGTTCAACACATGTGTGCGAGTGGGTGGTGCGATCTCGAAGACAAACTCAGTTAGACTTGGAATGATTGGGTTAATAACGTTAAGGTCGTCACACAGCGTGGGATATAGTTTATTGTTTTCGTTTTCATTTTCGCGGCCCCAATGGTGAGTCAATCAAATCAGTCTTTTTGGTTGGCAAAGCCATTAACCTCGTTGTTATGCCGGCTGACTTTGGGTGCAAATGTCCGCGAACTATTTGGTTTGGGGCCTGATCCAAGTTGATTTAACGGAAAGTTCCACTGTTGGTTTTTGGCAGTTCCGCGATTTTCAAATGGAGTCGGTCTATCGAATGAGAGTCTCGTGCTCCCGTGACACACAGTGCAATCAATGGCAAACGTGATTCGTTGCGAGTGGAATCCTGATCGAACGCCTTTCGGTTGAGATTTTGTACATAACTTGGTTAAAACTTCTTAGGGGGGCATACGTGATAGCATTTCAGTATGATGCTCGGGGGAGGGCTATGTATGAACTCTGAATGTGAGTAGAGTTCCCGGAATTTAAATGGCTCTAGGGATGCAATTGATGAACACACTTGCACGACTTTGGGCAGTGCTGTGCTTGCTATATTTGAGAACACGCTTTGAATCAATTATTCCTTTGATTTAGTAGTACGGCAAAAATTGTCTACATCCACTGAGGAAATGATTTATTTTGCGTTTATTGTTATGAAGTCGATATTTTTAATTGATTCCTTCTTTTGAATTTTGTGCATTTCAACTACGAGGACATGCAACTTAAGTTTCGTTAAAATAATAAGAAACGGATTCAAACATTTTTAAGCTGTTTTCGCCCTTAACTTTTGGTACAGCTACGCGGGTTTTGTTGAAAGCGGTATAATAATATGAAAAATACTTATTGCTATTTGGCTTTAAGAAGTCAATCTTATTAAAACAAAAAAAGGCACTCCGGGAGTGCCGACAGAAGTGAAAACTTAAACAATTAAGTGTATTTTTTGAATCGTCAGGAAATATTTAAATGTGCAGGAAATTCTTTTAAATTAATTGTTTTCTTATTCATTATTATAAACTACTATGTGCTACAAAAATTATACTATAATCTTCAATTTCCTTTAATGCGCTATTGTACATGAAAAATAATGCATACTATTGGTACCCGCGACTTCGTCTGCGTAGAATTAGTAGGTACTTCGAGTAACTCATTAAAATATTTATATCAATCGGGTCAAAAACTATTCGATCTTTCAAGCCAACCAATTAGCCCTACACATTTAAATTCATTTTTACAATACGCAGCAAATGCATTTATTTCTTACCAAATATAAATACCTATGATGAATTTTTTATCCCTAACTTGAGAAATAATTGGTCGATAGTTCATCCACTTCCCTCGCACCAACCAGATTGCCCCAGCTAATTTTGTAAATAAAATTCTCTCTTAAATTTCTTTACCATAGCAAACACACTTTCCCATTCCACATTAAGAGGGAAAACAGCTTGTAGAAGGAAAATTCTCTTAAGTTTTCTGAGCTTGCGGCAACGTTGCCAACCACTTTTAACGAAAAAATTAATAACTTAAAAAAAAGGATGCCTTTTTCAATAAAATAATTTTTAGGTAAAGTGGAGCAATAAATCAAAGATTAAGATGAAATATAAAAAAAAAAACAGCGAATTTGTTTCCAATTTCAATCAACTTACTGGAAGTGGAATCCGGCATTATTTTTAAAGATTGACAGATAAATTGGTCGTAAAATGGGCAGAGTTTAAAATTGGAAACACATTCTTTAAGACCGAGGTTACATATAAAATTCTTTTTTGGCCAGATTTTTTTCAGAATGTTTAAAAATATAAAAGAACATTAAAAAATATAAAAAAGTGCCCTTTTTGAAAAAAAAAAAAAAAAACAAGCCTTAGTTGACACGGCTGGCTGGCGGTGTATTTAATACTAGTTTATGGTAGCAGCACTCCTGAATTCATTCCCTTTTTCTAACTCTTGTTAAACCACGATTCTCATAGCCATTCAATTCAATTAAATTTTTTAATTTTTTAAACATTTTTAAAAAATCTTTGCCAACAAAAAAAAATTAAATGTAACATCGGTCTTAAAGAATGTGTTTCCACCTTCAAACCCTGTCCATTTTTCGAACACTCTATCTGTCATTCCTTCCGGTAAGTGGAATGAAATTGGAAACAAATTTTGAAGCGGTTTGTTGTATAAATACAAAATGTTTTGTTTATTTTTTTTATATTTTTGTTTTATTTTCCTTACCAAAAAATATATCTTAGCACAACATTTGTGCTGCGAGTTCAACTCATTCCCTGCACTTAGCGACATCTACATCTCAGCTCTAATACTGGACACTTACCTTCTCAAATTCGAGCGAATTTTTTACTTTTATTTTTTCAAGTTCTCTGAAGCTAAAAGTCAATTTATTTTCTCAACAAACTTATTGTTTTAACTTTAGAGAATAAAAAAACAAATTCCGCAACTATATTCATCCATTCATGTGTGTAAGTATATCATAGACTACAACCCAACGATATAGTGAGAGGGTAAATTTCCGGTGACACCATTAATGGCGTCTGTTGTTCTTTTCAAAAAAAAAAAACGTTTCTAAGGAAATCTTCTCAGATCTATAAGCTTTCACTTTACAATTTTAAAAATAAAGTGACAGTGCAAGTGATTTTCAATCAAACAGAGGCTAAAAATATTGACACTCGAACCGAGTAAAAGGGCGAAAACCTATAATTTCTAAAGTCAGGGTTACCAGGTTGGCGTTTTTTTTTTTGGTTGACGGGGAGAAATTGTTTAGGGGGAAATCTGGGCTTATTTTAAAATTCTATTTTTTTCTTTTTAATATCCTTTTTGGTAGCCTTGAAATGTGTGTGTTATTTTAAAATTCTGTTAAATAATCGATCGTTCAAAGCTTGGGAAGCCATCCTCAATCTCAACAACGAAGAGGACGATTATGTGTCACAAATCATCATGAGCGAAGAGGCGTATTTCCACCTAAGCTGTCAAAAAGCTAAATCTTCGTTTCTGGGGCACTAAAAATCCGCGTGTGATGCATGAAGAGAAAGTACATTCACTCAAAGTCACTGTGTGGTGCGACGTTTACGAGGGAGGATTTACGAGGGAGAAGTTCTTGGGCCGGAAAATACGGGAAACTGGAAAAATCAAAAAATTGATTTTTTGCATGGAATTTTGTGTGCAATTGTTCCGGATGGCTTTTCGAATGGAAATATAGAAAATTCCGGAAAAACGCGAAAAATTTGAATGATTTGATTGATTTTGAACGATGTAAAGGTGTAAAATTCGTTGTGAAGCTTGGAAAATTTCGGATAATTTTGAAATTCATTGTGATAAAAGACGTTTTGCGTAAGTTAACGAGATAAATAACAGGCGCTGAGCTGCGATCAATGGCACAACCTGATAGATGGCGTTATTCATTTGGGATGAATGCACAATGGCGCATAATCGAGGTTTGGAGGCAGTTGACGGAACGATAAAGGATTTACGAGGTGATTCGAGAAGATTTGGTTGGGCTTTGATATTGCAATCCGGAGATTTTCGTTAAACGCTTCCCGCCATCCAGTAACCTACCGCTGCCAATGAACTTAATACATGCCTGAAATCGTCGTCTCTGTGGCTGCATGTTACGAAGTTGAAATTTACCACGAACATGAGAGTCGCATTGCAAAACGATGCTGGCGCTTGGCAATAACCAAATTCCTGTTGATGTTTCGACTGGATTGAAATTTTTGCGAGTTCACATCGTCGAAGGAGGAAGTCATCGCCCAAGCGTTCCCCGGCATTGCACAAAATTATAAAAATCTCGATTGGATTAGTGAACGGGCACTTGAATTTAATTATTCAAAGTCAAATCGCTGGAGAACTGAATTCGTACAAATCCGTTGACAGCGTGACCGACGAGGATGAAGCGACCAACTATCCGACGGAATTTTTGAACTCGCAAGGAACTCCGCCGCATAATTTACAGCTGAAGGTGGGATCGATCATAATCATGTTGCGCAATCTGAATCATCCATAATTGTGCAACGGTACGCAATTGTCCGTCAAGAAACTGATGAGCAACGTGATTCAAGCGACGATCATCAAGGGCAAATTCAAAGGAGAGAAAGTCTTATCCCACGAATTCCGATTATTCCAACTGACCTTCCATTCCAATTCAAGCGGATTCAGTGTCCCGTTCGATTGGCTTTTGCGATGACAATCAATACATCACAAGGCCAATCGTTGGAAGTCTGTGGGACTAATTTCCCTGTTCTTCGTACGGTCAGTTGGCAAAGCGTCTTCGTTGTTTGTTTTTGCGCCGGAAAACAAATCGAAAAACACTGTTTATCATATCTCTACTGATTTCGATTCCAATCACATAAATCACATTGAAATTTGAACTATCTGTGTTTTATTATCACTCTGGAGTTTATCTGAAAGCGTTAAATTGGGGCGAGACGAAGTTCTCCGGGTCCGCCAGTTAACAATGAATTGTGAGGCCTTACAGCTGCAGAATCAGGTTTAAGTCTCCCTAAAATCCCCAATTTCCACATGGTGCCACTTCAGCGACAACATAGCAGTTTTGAACTGTCTATTTTTTTCACTGTTTCCCGCCATGTACACTGACCTTTCCGCTTAATACAAAGAATTATTTCCTTTGTGTAGATAATGAAATATTTATTCGCATCGCATGTGTTAACACATGAGTGGCATCCAATCGTCCGCGAGTTCTTGGCTTGAGGTAAAATTCAATTCAAGTGAAATTTACCCCCAAATGCAAACAGTCGACACGCGCATACGGGTACTCGTATTCGAATGTATTGTAAATAAATAGTCTTCGTCAGCTAATGGCGTTTATTTTATTATTGTAACATAACAGTGATCGGTCTGCTGAGCAATAAACAACTACTGTCATAGTGTTAAGTGGCCGGCGATACAGCTATGTGTCTCGGTGTCCTAGATTTCCAATAACACGTAATGGCGACTCCTCCATCAGCAAAACGTAAGGCCCTAAAACATCGGATAAGAGACTTAAGACCGCATTACCAGCATTCTGAAATTTTCCCAACATTTGTAGACAAAATTTACCGGCTCTTGGTCGTAAAATGTTTATTGGCACGAATTGTACTTTTCCAGACACCAGTTCTGGCATGACGCCGCATCAGTTGTTTATGGTTCATCAAGGTAACCTGTACTGGGAAACTTACTGACTATAGTTTGGCATAACAGTGTGTTACCAATTGTAATTTGCGTAGGCATTTCAAAACAGCACCAGCATAAAAGGAAACGTCATTCAGCAGGCGTCATTGGGCGAAAGGTCTGCGAAAGAAATGAATTTCAAATAGAGGAAGGTTAGAGGCCCGCACATGTGTAGTCGAAATTAAACCTTTGTGCATTTGGGTCCATTTTGAGGTAAGTGGAACAGGTCTTCTGTTGGCATTGATGTAGGGCCGCGGAAATAAATTACTTCGTACATATATATGGGTCTTGCGTAAGTCAAGGGTTCAGCTTTGAAAGCCCTGATTTCGGAGGCAACATTACAACGAAGTTCGACGTGATATAAAAGTTCGTATTGATGTGACAATTCAGTACCAGGTATAGGAATGTCTGTTTTCAGACTTCCTGTCCCCAAAACTTACGCGATAGGAACTTTTTTTAAGTACAACTTTCCTAGGGTTGGGAGGAGTCGTGTGTTAAGTCCAAAACATCGGCTCCTAGTCGAGCCTTGTAAAACTATCAGAAACAAGTTTTGAAGTTGTTTATTCTTTATTAAAGTTGTTGGAACCATACCCAAAATCCGGCAGGCTTTCTTAGGTGGAGCAACATACCTCCCTGAACGATTTCTAATCGTACTTTCATTTACACCGTCAGAAACTGCTTAACATCGAATTGTGTAGTACGTTGAACTCCAGTATCTGATGCGGTTTATCCTGGTGATGATGAGGCAAGCTTCAATAACCTTCCTTCGCAGGAATGCTTCCTATAGAAGACCAAGCTTGCTATTGGAACTTGGGACTATGCTCTCGGTCTTTTATGTGGTATTTCTTTGAACTCTTAATTGAGGTTTGAGTACTGAATAAGACTGAGATGAGATGCGTACGTTGAAATTCTGCGGCAACTCAAACATTTATTGTTTAGGGTTCACCAGAATACAAGAAGTAATCAATGTCCACTTCACGAAATGGAGTGGATCATCGCTTGGTTGCATTCAAATTATGCCGCCACTTGCACCTCAAGACGTGTTACGAAGGCCGTGCCCACTGGTAGGCCTCCTTCTTTTCGAATTCAAGTCGACACATCCCGTCCAATAGTAGGGATTGCTCATCCAAATTGAGATTTATGGGCGACTTACCTACATCCTACACAAAAAACTTCTGTCAACGGTGCAACAAGTCTATTCTAAGGGCATATCAGTAGAAACGGTGCTGCATGCGCTAACGCATTCCCTCCATCATAAAGAGTATACACTGTTCACATTCCCAGACATAGATGGTGCTTTCAATAACGTCGACTCATCTGCGATCGCTGGTGAACTGGCAGCTCTGAACGTGGATGCCTAACTTGGTGAGTTGATCAATTTGATGCTCAATAGCCGAATTATCAACACAAGACTGGGTGAGATATCTGTCAGAAGGTCTGTCGGTAGAGGAACCTCACAAGTGGGGTCCTATCTCACCTTCTCTGCAGTTTGGTCCTTAATGAACTGCTGATAAAATTTGATTGCCTATGCGGACGACGTTGCTATTGTGTGTCAGGAAAGTACCTTAACACTTTAAAATAACTCCTACAAGACGCTCTTAGCTAGCTAATAAAATGGGCGAACAGATGTGGGTTAGGCGTAAACCCTCACAAAATTGAACTTGTCCTCTTCTCTAGGAAGTACAAGATTCCACAAATGGACCCTCCATCTATAATTAAAAATAGTTTAACTTTCTCAAATGAAGTTAAATACTTGCGTCTTATTTTTGGTAGAAAGTTAACCTGGAAGCCTAAGAAAGAGTTTAAAAGGCCACCGTGATACTTTTATTTTGCAAAGAATCCATAGGAATCAGATGCAGTTTAGAGCCTCCTATCACATCGACTACACCACACCAGAACTACAATTTGATATAAACTTCCAGGTCTTCATACCCACTTAATCACTCTGGGAGGAGGAAGCATTCCTTCAGTCCTTCCGTCTTTCTGATCACTGTAGCGTTTTTCAGGCGGAAATTATGGCGATAAAAGAAGTCTTATCCTGGCTGAGAGGAAACGTGCTAAAGATATCGGTGTCTTCTCGGATAGTCAAGCTGCCGTCAAGTGCCTGGAATTAGTCTCAACAAATTCTATAACAGCCCAAGACTATCGTTCGTCTCTCAGAAAGATAGCGGAGCAGTTCAATATTCACCTCTGTTGGGCGCCGGGGCATAGGGACATCACAGATAATTGCAAGGCTGATGAACTCGTCAAGCACGGACCTATACTACCTATGCTTCCCGTTAAAGATTCCTTAGGTACTCCAATCGCTACTTGTGAACTCATCATAAAGCTGGATGTTATCGAAAGAACAAATCTTAAGTGGACAACCGAACCGGCTCGATATGTCTAGCGACAAAACAGATCTGGCTAAAACTGGATCTAAAACGTTCTAGGTATTTGATCTCGATAGGAAGCATGTCACAATAGGTGTCAACACTGGACACTGTCTCATAGGCAGGCATGCAACAGGGCTTGGCATATTAGGCCTTTTTTATTATGACCAGATGATCTGTATAGGTATGTATACAGATCATGTGAGCATAATAAAAAAGGTCTTATCCAACGATTTTTGAAGAAGCCGTCTTGACGAGGAGGAGGGAGAAACTATTCTCCATCTTGTCTGTACTTGCCCGCCTCACTCACAGTGGACATTCGAAATCGTCTACGTTTCATCAGAAGCTCCAACTGGTTTAACGAGCAGGAGAATATTTATATAGATTCATGTGGTATCACAGGGGACCTTATAATGATCTAAGTATGTTCACTTCAACCTAACCTAACCTACATCGTACACCAAGGACATCTGTTAATGGTAGCGAAGCCTTTTGAAAACGATTTTGATCTTGATCGCAGTGCCAGAGAGTTTACATTTTTCGGATTGGTGGCTTTGCAATGACCTGGCTTGTACCTACTTCTCTATAGCTCCATGATGAGTATAGTGATGCTTTTTCTTAGAAGCTCATTTCTACCCCAAATTTGAGAGCCTGACTAAGCCCTACACAGGAGTCCGACTAACTTTAATCGCATTTTAAGTAAGATATGGCTCAACACTTCGACACTGAAAGAAAGCCCCCGTCCCAAAGAACCTCCCAAAGTCCTCCTTGCTGTTCATTGTTTATTTCTCTGCGTCGGCTATTGGACCAACCCCTTCAAATTGTCTGCACAGCCTCAAAAGCGAGTAAGACCATTAAACGAGCACTGCACACCGCAAATTGAAAGCCACCTACCTTCTGTGGAATTCCAGTAATCCCCTCATCAAATCTCTCAAATTCAGTTCAATGGCCAAAGTTGATTGACTTGACTTTGATTGACATCAAACACCATCGGTGTGGCATGTCGCCGACACTGGCCGACAGTATGAAATAATATTTAATTGCAAAGACATCACCGATTCGCGTACTATTGACTTTGACAGATGGAATTGCGATCGCCTAGCATTTAATTGCATAACGAGTGTGCAAACGAAATCGAAATGCGCAAAGGTCGTCCGGTGACGTGACGGCGTCGCGCTGCATTTGACACCACTTTCGAAACCGTATATAGCGTATCAGGCAGCGAGCAACACCTCCAGTGGAACGAGACACATTTGCAATTCGATCGCGATCAAATTAATCCACCGAAAGTAACATAAAACGAATGCCGCCGCCGCCGCCGCTACGATGACAGTCGAAATTCGAAAGTTTGCAGTTGAAGTTCATTACCTCCTGTCACAAGTGTTTGCAACTCTAGTGCGGCATTGATATACCCACTCATAGTAGTACTTCATATCCAAGGATGGACTTTGCTCCGCAAAACAATCCCGAAAAGAACCGCGACCATCATCCCCCATGACGAGTGATGTTTTTGTTTACTACAGCCGAAGGATAGGTGCAGGGAGGACCTTTATCTTTGGAAATTTGTTTTGCGTTTATGAATGGCTGCGGTTTGATTGCGCATTAAAATTTGTCGGATTTATTAAGAGCCACACGCAGTCGGGATAAACAAAAGAAAATGTATCTGGACAGTCGTTGGTCGGGCGATCTCTTCCGCCATGACCGCATTGTGGTGCTAACCCAATGGAAAACATTTCATCTCAATGGAACGATTTGATCTGCTTAATGTTTATCGGGCGCGAGTTGTTTTTCGTGAAAAGTCGGCGCTTTGCTAATATTATAGGCTGGTGCGATGAATGATGAAATACAAATGTATACAGCCGACTTTTGTGTACAAACGAATAAAGTGCATGGGGTTTATTAACTTGTTGTGTGTTTTCTTATGGATTTATTTAGCCATCAGGGGATCCTCGCATCAATTTGCTTTCAAGAGTTTCGGCGAAACGCTCTTCAATGCGTGGTAGGCTAAATTAGGGAGTTGCCCACCTATACCTATGCGAGGTGCCGCAGGCATTTCATCAAAGAAATGTTTTCCAACCATTGCCTATTAGGGGAAAAGTTTGAAACTTATGATGATGGGATAAAATTATTCAGCTTTGATTATCGTCTATTTAGAAGCACTAAGAAATTACGCGGATGACGCGTAACACTGTTTTTTTCAATAAAATTAAATACCTTAAATCGATTGTGGAATTTTTTGTAAAAAAGGGACCTTACATTTTATGTTGCGTATACATCTGCCGTGCAATGGAGCTGTTTTCGTCTGGGTGCACCCCATCGTTATAAAAAAAAATCTATCAGATCAGCTAAGACACAAGCATGGACCGAATGCTGTCAATCCGTCGATACTCTGAAGGAATCTGCTAGACTCAGTAAGATTCTATCCAAAGAACGCTCTTTCATTAAGGCAACCGACGAAATCAACCGATGAATCCTTAGAGCTTCCACTTAGCACTCATTTTCCTGGTTGTACAGACCACTGGGAATTTCCGTCCAATCGGCGGGGGAATATTCCCTCGTAAAAGAAAGAAATAGAACGCATTATTACTAAGGAAAAGAGCTCCTGGGCCACTCATAGTTTTGCTCCGTATAAATCATCGGGGCGGGAGGGCATTCTCCCCATAATGCTGCAAAAGCATGAAGGGATATTGCTACCCCTAACGAATCCGCGAAGAACTTCAGTCCTATTAGTTAAACTTCATTTATACTCAAAACATTAGAACGAATTCTTGACCTTCTTATAAGGACAGGCCTAGAAAGGTATCACAACACGACTACCTCAAGGGCAGGTCAACGGAGATCGTAAAAATGAAATGATACTTTTCACCACCAAAACCAAAATACCAACCTTCTCACCAGCACCAAGTAATTAGGAACCTTCATTGACCGTAGACTCAAGTGGAAGTCTAACATCGCAGACATAGTGCGAAAAGCTAGCAAGGCAGCCAGAGTTTTTCAAGCAGAAGTACTGGCATAGTTAAGGAGGCATGTAGGCTGCTCACAAACAGAACGACACCCAGAAAAAAAATAGGCATCTCCGTCGACAGTCAGGCTAATTCATTTATTATAAAACTTAATATAGTGTTCCTATTTTAGATTTATTATTATTTTATTTAGATTACGTAGACTATAGCAAACGAAGGGCAGTGTGACCAACCAAGTCAACGTATAAGCTTGTTGTGGAATACAGGGAGACACTGGAGTGCCATCGGTTTTAAATCACTCTCATCGGAACCTAGAGGGGAATGAAAAATCCGATGAACTAACCAGACGTGGCGCTGCTCTGTGTGTGTCCCACGCGGAGGAAGTCTTCCCTCCGCTGGGATACGTAAAGAGAGAAATCCTCCTGCATTTCAGGTGGTTAAACCTGACGAACTGTATTATTGTATCAAGGAATATTTGGCCAACCTACAATGATGCCAGATCAAAAACCTTCTAGCCAGATCGCGTGCTACGCTAACGGCAATTAGTACGGGTTATCGGGCTTTATGAACTCACGCAGCCAAACTTGGCATACCCCATCAAAACACCCACTGACGTAGCTGCTTTGAAACAAACAAAAATGAAACAGTATTCCATCTTCTTTGTGAGTGTCCGGCCCTAGCCAAAACCAAACCTAATGCACTAGGTAATCCCTTCTATGATGAACTTTCGGCCATCCAAAGTATCCATTTCGATAATATCATTTAATTTCTCAACTCCACAGCCTGGTTTTAAGTTCCCTTAACATCCTTCTCCCTCTCTATCTTCAGTTTCCATTAGCTGTGGTCTCAAAACGGCGCTAAATGAGTTACTTTGTTTTTCCCTTACCAGGCAATAGGGAATACAGCCAATTAAACCAACCAGCAAACCAGCACCTCATCGAGGACCACCCTAATCAACCCACCGAAAAATTAATGAGAACCTTCCTTAAGGACAGTTTTAGTTTTCTAAATAATAAATAATAAAATAATAATTAGTATTTTATTTAAACTATTTCTTGATATTATACAACTTATTTTATACACATTAACCTTAATATTTAGATTTATTTTTATACAAATAAATCATCCCTTAAGTATAGGAATTATATTATTAATTCAAACAATTATAATTTGTTGTATTTCAGGATTAATAACAAAAAGATTTTGATTTTCTTATAATTTATTTTTAATTTTTATTGGTGGAATATTAATTTTATTTATTTATGTTACATATTTAGCTTCAAATGAAATATTCTCATTTTCAATTCAAATAACTTCAATTATATTAATTAATTTGATTATTTTAACATTAATTATTTTATTCATAGATAATGTTGAATTTTGTGTTTAAGTTTTTTTTTAAATAGGAAGACTTTATTTAGTCTTATTAGTTTTTTAATAAATGAATTACTTAAATAAAGACTACTTTTTAGCCCGAGTTTGGTGGTTATTTAGCTAAATCCATAAATCCTGGATCCGGCTAGCAAAAAAAAACCGTTCCCTAGTAAAAGGCACATCATAAAAGTAAAAGAAATCGCTCAACATTGGCCCTGGCGACAGTAAGCTCCTTGAAATAGTATTAGCTTGATTTCATTTGAAGAGTGAATTTTGGGCCATAACCCAGCATAGAAACAGTCGAAGAAGAAGTAAGTCACCCAATAATACCAATCAACCTCTATATCCCTCTGTCTCTGATTAACGTTATTGGGCCATTGCAAACTAAGTCGATTGAGGTTGCTTATAGTTATTGGGCGCCACTTAAGGTGGAATTTTTCCCTGCTACAATTTCCCTCTAGGAGTGAACTCATAGGATGTATTTTTTATTGTTCGTACGCTCCACAGACGTTGAATTTTGTGTTAAAGTTTTTTGACTCGTAGAAGCCAGCAACGTTTCATTTTTCAAACCAATTCGAACACCATTCAATGAGATTTTTCTTTCAAAATGTCTCACCTGGACAAAATCCATGTATCTGCGACATACGGCTTGATAATTCAAATTTTATGCATCTGCTTGGGTATGAAAAAAACAGCTATTGGTATACTAGAACTCTCCCGTTTTCATGTTGAGTATGAATTGTGGACTAGAGGTAGACAAAGTTTTTCATTACTTCGAAGCTATACCTGTCCAGCGTTAGTTTAATTTTGCCTAATTCAACAATGTTCCGACCCTTCTTAAACGCCCCCATTTAAAATTTAAATTTAAACTGTCACCTGTCGACACCCTGTACGAATGTAAAATATTTGCCTAAACAGTGATAGATGCTTACGTGTTTGGTACAATTTTCAAATATGATGAACCAAGGGAGAGCTATTTTTCCAGGCAGTACGAGTATCAGTGCAGTGGAGTGGAACATACAATCTGCTTTTGTTCTGAAACTATCAAAACAAGTTTATCAGAGCAAAAGCCAGAACCATAGCACCTTCACTGGAACTCCGACAGCTCGTAAGCCAGCGAGAAATTCCCGGAGTACTTATTATTTAATTTTTCCAGTTAGCATAATAAATGTGCACAACTTAACCAGAACCACGCGTCCACGATATTATGTACGAAACTGATAGCGAAGTCACTCCATCCACATGCTAATCCGAATCCAATCCACGTGTCCGTACATTATTCCGGCGGCAACCGCATGTAGGTAATTCTATTCATTGAGCCTGACCGCACCTTCAGCGGAAAGTTCAGCTATGTGTGCGCTCATAAATTTCCTACGTGAATTATTCAAATTAAAAGTCATTCACCAGACACAGCAGACACTGTCAGTGTCACATAGGTACAGCTATTAGATCGTCGCTCGTCAGTGTTCTAAATGGATAAGGTGCGTATAATTTAAATAGAGGGTTGACGACGCTTTCGACGACCCACTTGTCAGCGACTCAGACGAAGTTCAAAGTCATCACCTTGCTAGAGGAATAAAAATTCAAGTGACGTTGGTGTAGTGCGAGACATTAAGGAAGGAGCACTGAACTGCACTGCACGAACTTGCCACGTTGTCACGATAATTACACCACCCGCCGGGCCATCGGAGAAGTATCATTAGTGCTGTCACCTGTTGATTGGAGAGGGAGTGGCATTAGCCAATATTTCAACCTTCACTTCGATGATTAATGGCGAAGACAACCCGTCTTCAAATTGCTTTCCCGATACTTGTTGGAAACGTATTTAATTTTTTAGGTGCAGGTACAGGCAAAGTTCTGCCACTTCCAGCAGAGATTCGGCAAACTTTTGTCGACTTAGTATTCTCATTGCAGGCCATTGTTATTAATCATAATCAGCTTTGTCCGCAATTGGTGTGAACAAAAATGGCACAAGACACACAACCGTCAGGCGCGAATTGACCAACTCCAAGGAGACAAAAATGAAATACACCACCAGCCAGTTGGTTCCACTATCAGCAAATATTTGCTTTTCATTTGGCAACCGACAGAAGGTCTGTTTGCCCAACATAAATTGATGCGCCCGCCTTTTAATAGCGCTACACAGTCATGTGGTCCCATCTTGAATGTAAAATCAAACTGGAGAGCAAGTGTAATGGCATGACGCCCGCATATGGAGCTGACTACAGCAGCTTTACTTACGAATGACGTGTACGTCGTTATGTATTTGTAAGGAACACCAAACGAGCGAGTAAATATTTATGTAAGCTCTGCGCTGACAGTGCAAGACACGAGTACTGAGAGACTTGGACGGCCCACTTTGTTTGGTATATCCATTTACAGCGATACTAAGCGCTTTTTGGCAAGCACCACAATACGAAAGGTGAACGACCGACTTTTAAGTGACAGCTGTTACAATTATTATGCAAATTACATGTCAGCGCTGAGAGGGAGGCGACTCTCTGTTCACACACGGTAACTTGAGTCAACTTCAAGCTGCAGCACCCACAGAGGCAGCTGCACCATCCGCAATGTGTCTAGGACTACAACTGCCTTTGCCAGTGTTCACCCATACAAGAGACGTCTTGTTGGCAGTGAAGTTTGCAAAACCAGTTATAGCAGAGTAACAGAACAGGGGGCGTAAATCAGCGAAAGGTATGCCGAATGATGTAATCACGCTCAGGTGATATGGGTGTACCTAATCTTGTGTTCTGATGGCCGGCCGGTGACAATGCTCAGCTGATGGCGTTGGGCTTTCAGCGATGCGAAGTGATTGCCACTGCCATCAAGGCGTGCGCGGTAATTAAGAATAACACGACGTGAGCCTATCAGATAGGTGGATCTGAGAGACTTGAGCGGTTTCTATGAAACTGTTTGTAAGTTTTGTTGAGCCACAAAAGTGATATAGGACGGATATAGGAATCCTTTAAAGTCCAACAAATTTGTGATTGAATTTAAATGCCGGTCCTGCTTATCTTGTCACTGAAATTGTTTTTTTTTTACAAAATAATTGTCTGCCTGCGTTTGCTTACGTATTGAGGCGAGAGGTAAGTGAGTCAAATTCAACAGACATCCCAAGCAACCTCAAAGACACGTAGCTCCTAAGCAACTTGTGCTCTTCATCTTAATTAAATGCGACGATGGTGTTTTCTGAAATAAATCGTTGTTTGGCGAAAGCTTCAGCTGGCAAGGACTCCGAATCCGAATTGACGCGTCACTATTCAGAAAATTAAAGATTTGTATGTGGGGTACTAAGCGAGGGGTCTCTCTCAGGTATCAGGTTCGAAACCTGAAACAACATGCGTCGCCTCTTGCAAGCATCCAGATTCCAGACTCGGCGTAAAGTTGAACGCGTCTTTGGATTTTTCCAAATACCAGGTGGCGCAAATTATTCACCCCTTCGAAAGATGTTATAGTTTTTTTGGAAATGGCGTCGCACGTCAATCATATTTGACATTTGTGAACTAGACAGCTGCTGAAACAGACAAGGAATGGAGCGATATATTAAGAAAGAGCTTGGAATAATTGTGTCGTTTTTTTTTACCAATAACTAGTCGGTGGTGACGAGGAGCATTTCCACTTAAGCGGTTACATCAAAAAGCAAAATCTTCGTTTCTGGGGCACTGAAAATCCGCGCGTGATGCACGAAGAACCACATCCACTCAAAGACACTGTGTATGGCTTAAGGCCGAAAGGCGATAGTTTTAAGCATATTGTTAAGTTTAGAGCGCTCGCTAAGGGCCAGTAAGCTAGAATAAGATAAATGTTAGTTTTAAATTAGATTTAATCGTTTTTGTCTAGTATATAAGTATAAATAATGAACTAATAAAAATGAATTTAAAAATAAAAAAAAGAAAAACACTGTGTATGGTGGTATTTTTTTGAGGACATCATCGGCAATGAGGTCACTGTTACTGGCGAAACGCTACAGGCCATGATAAAAGACTTTTTACTGCCGGAATTTAATGAGCTTGTGAACTTGTGGTTTCAACAAGACGGTTGAACCACACAACGAGCGCGAGCCACAATGGATATTGTGAAGGAAGCGTTTCCTGGTCGCGTAATCTCCCATTATGGCGATTTATATACGTCATAATCAGAACACTAGAAGGCGAGCACAACAATTCCTCGAAATACCTCGAGTATTTAACAATTATGGACGAAGACAATTAGCTCACAGTATTCCAACATTGATGAACTCACTACCAGCTAACCTAAAAAATATAGTTAATTTCAAAAAACGCAAAAAAGATCTTAAAGTATATTTCCTTAACTCTAACTAATTTTTGTTTTAAATAATTAATACTTTAACATACAATTTTAGTTTTTAAAAAACAGTATTAACATTTAAACTCACCTTTTATTGTAATACTTCCAAACATGAAAATATTTGAAACGCAATCACCTGCAGATAAGCCTTGAGCTTCGCAGATAACATATTTATTTATAACGTTTTTTAAAGAAAGAAATAAAATAAGAAATAAAAAAAAAAACTTTAAATGACCAGCAAGATCGCCCAATTTAACCATCCCAGGCTTCTTTCTTTGGGGCTACTTGAAGTCGCGGGTTAATGCCAACTAGCCTCAGACAATCGCAGCCGCAGAATATTTGAGAGGACTGCGAACAGTTATCACCGGAAATCCTGCGGAAAGTCATGGAAAATGTGATAAGACGGGTACAAATGTACTGGCACCCACTTGACGAATATCATCTTTTCCATTTTTATATTTTTATTAAGTAAAAAGTAATTCAAACACAAAATTGGGTGATTAATTTTGCGCCACCCTGTTTTAAAAACTCACACAGAATTATTCAAAACTCAAGCAAACTTGGCTGAACATTATCCGATATGCATTTCCAACTAAATAGGTAACTGCAGAAAATTTCAATTTTCGACCGAAAAGTTTAAACTCCCGAAATTGCATACTTTTAGGGAGGTTATGGTGGCGATATCTTCAAAATTCAATTGTGCATGGAAAGGAGAAAATATTGATTCTGAGGAATGAAAAATGAGACGGCTTGTTTTGTTCCTCACGAAAATGGGACCGCCAACAGATGGTGTAACGCTCTCAAGGGCCCAACCTATAGAATCCGTCGCATCCGTTGCGGCAACGTATTCGACTGACAGATATACAGAATACACAGCACGTTATGGAAGCTGACCCATAAGCAGCGCACGTGCCGGATGCGACGGATAAAGTAGGTTTACTTTCTACTTTTCTGTCAGTTGCATCCGTTGACGGATCTCACAGCGAGAGAGACAGCACTGTCATTGGTGGAACTATTGAGAGCATGATAGAAACTTATCATTGGCTATCACCAGTTTTCTCATATCGTGGGATTTCTTCCTTTTAGTGGAAATTTCGATATCCGAAAAGCCTTTAATGGGAAAAAGTAAAAATCTGCGAAAAACATTCCAACTATAAATTTTTGCTGAAATTTCATCAAAATTGGTATCTACATTTCACCATGATTATTATGACACTAAATGTACATAAAAAAGAGCTTATGTAAATCTCATTTTGGCAAGATTTGTTAACATTAAATGTTTCTAGTACAAAAAGGTAATCATTATGATGTTAACAAAACGCGATTTTTATACCAAAGGTAAAAATAAATTTGACTTTCACAAAAAATACATATCAAGGTATTTATTTAAGAGGGAATTTGAATACGGTGAATAGGGAAAATT
The DNA here is from genome assembly GCA_916610125.1 of Cheilosia vulpina. Taxonomy (NCBI): domain Eukaryota; kingdom Metazoa; phylum Arthropoda; class Insecta; order Diptera; family Syrphidae; genus Cheilosia; species Cheilosia vulpina. The sequence goes on along the minus strand of OU744276.1, from coordinate 14,875,013 downwards.
GTTACGTTTTGTGGGAAATATGAGGACAGAGTACTTAAAACACTGGCTGTCACCGTATGCGACGGTTTCTATGGGACTGCTGATGCTGACTGCTCGTTCCGTCGAATACGTCAATATTGACCGATCCGTCGACGCAACGGATGCGACGGACTATATGGGTTGGGCCCTTCAGCTGAGCAGTATATTCGAACTTTCCACATCGCTTGTGTTATTGCTGGTCTCTAATCGCGTAATTAATAACGCTTTTGTTAAATAATGATTACTATTATTCTATTTCATTCTTTCATGAATATTGTTACTATTTTAAGTATGAAATGAATAAAATCAACAATCTATCTATCTAATTTATGAAACGATTGAACAAATCGGCATCGTTTTTAGTTTGCTTCATATAACATTATCGTCGCATCGTTCAATCAAGTCGCTCGTCGTTTTTATATTAAATAGTTTGAACATCACTGTAAAGAAACTCCGACACCTAACAAATTTCAAAATGAATGGAAATTGTTTATTTTTTTTCGTTGTCATTGATTGACATGGCATGTGGTAATAATGAGCCACATAGATTTGGAAAAGCTTGTACCTATTCAGTTGGAACAGAGTGTAAGTGTGTGTCTTTTTTAATTGTTTTTGTATACTTCTCTCAGACCTAATTAAAACTGAAAAAGTGAACCAGAAACGGTGAATTGCCAAATAGCCATCAATCGAATCGTTTTGACGACAGTATATGGCAGTTGAATTAGTAACGTGAAACATTAGGCGTATTTTTCAAAGCGTTGATCTCAGCACAGCAAAGTAAAGTACGATTTTCAGCACGCGATTACAACAACTACTGTGAGTCTCGAAGTGTCAAATAGAGCGCAGTTGTTGTAATTGCGTGCTGAAAATCTTTACTTTGCTTTGCTGAGATCGAAGTTCTAAAAAACAGGCCTAATATTAAACGATGATCGCCCAATCGTTTATTTTTTTTTTTTTTGTTACACGAGGTGGAAGCATCGTCGTGGAAGCATCGTCGCGACGATATCATCCTTCTTACGCGATAAGAGTCCAGTTTTTTTACTTTATATCGACGAAAATTTTCCACAACATTATGATTTCCAAATGTGAGGTTATTGGCACCCAGAATCTGGAGTTGTATCCACACAAATTCCCTTTATTTGCTGTGCTGTGATTTGATTTTTGAAGTTCATTCATTCATTAATAATTTTGTTCAAATGGAATTTAAATTAGGTGGCGCATTTTCAGAAGAAGAAAGAGCCGATCAAATGGAAGCAGAGAGTTCAGTACGATGCCATCGCGCAACTGATAGTCGACATGAAAGTAGCCGCAATGTGTGACAATTTGTCTATTCAGCGGGATTTTATTCAAAAATCGACTTGCACAAATGTAAATAAAAACCGATTTTTTTTACAACTTATAGATCCCATTTAGTGACTGTTAACAAATTTTGAAGTTAGAAGCATGTGGAACAAAAAAAAATTTCAAATATTAAGTTGTGTACAAGTTCATAAGAAGATCACGTGTGACAGCAAGAGTTTCAGTCTTTTTTTCAAGTCGTTCGAGTGATTTTACTTGAAAGTTTTATTTTATTTAATTAAATGTAATCTTCCTGAAAAGTATGGCAAGTTGATTTAGGATATTAGGTGCTTTTAATTAAATTAAGGAGGACAGGAAAGAAAATTAAAGATCAATTTATATGCGATATATGAATTCATTAAAGCAAAAGTACAGTTATTCAGTGTTGTTCAAATTGAAGACCCTATTTGTTGTAGAGCCATGTAAGTTAGTAACAAAAAGTATTTTTTTCTTTTTGCGACACCCATACTAAATGTTAAATTTTTTAGAATGGCTACAGAAATTACGAAAAAAAAAATGTATGATGTTTGGATTTTTACAATCAAAATTAAGAGCTTTGAGGCGGTTTTTTTGTTGGCTGCCTTAATAATATTAGGTTGGCTGATGATGCATTTAAGACAAAAAAGACAGCTTTAAGAAATCTATGCTGGAGGTTTAACGAAAAAATGACCAAAGGTGGTCGCCATCGAAATCGCTTCAAAAGTATATATTAATTGTTCATGGTTCAATGAAAAAATGCTAACACTACCACAAACGAGATGGTAGCACGTACAGCAATATTTTGCACATTTCTAGATAGAGCAGATACAGACGCTTCATTTGATTTGAGAGATAAAATATAGCAGTGACCCGAAAACTCTGCCAGTGTTGCCAAGTTGAAGAAATACATTTTTCAAAAGTTGAAAACATAAAAACATAGAAATGCTGCCGGCAAAATGCGACTGTCGCATAGATGGTAACACCTACAGCAACATTTTGCACATCTCTAGATAGAGGAGACTAAGACGCTTCATTTGAGGTTAAAACATAGCAGTGGCTCTAAAATTTAATATTTTTTATCTGCTGTAACTAAGGAAGGAAGCCCAAGAAAAAACTCTGATAAATTCTGTGGAAAAAGAAAGAAGAGAAAAGCACAAACCCTTTTAGATTCGTTTAGCGTTTACGTGCTACCGTCTCGTTTGTGATAAAGAAATTGCATATGCGAATGAACTAAACCTTAGAAAAGCCGGAAAAAGAAATACTGCTTTTGTAATTAAGCAGTTGGCAATATGCTCTCCCAAAAGAGGTTTGTTTTCTTATTTTAGTAACTTTTTTTTGTAATTTGTTGGTCGTTTATAAGGTTCAGTTGTAAGGAAAACACTAGAAACTACTGCCTTGGGCTGTTTGTCATTGTCTGCAGAAAATAAATAAAACAAAATTAAGGAGGCTAAAAAAAGGTGCTATCCCGACAGCAAATCACAGCTTTAAGCGTATATGTTTATCTCAAAAAGATGTGTTAAGTTTAATTGGTGGTTTTAAATTTTTAAACAAATTCTTATTACTTGGAAGACAAATAATTGCTACTTGTATTCTTCCAATAGGCCAACATTCGGAGGAAGCGCAAGAAGACAGGAATAAGGAAAATAGAAAATTTATTGAAAACTTTGCGAATCGAAACTTTCCGAATAGATTGCTAATATTCTCAGGACCATTTTCGGCAATCATAAGATGCATGAAGCGCTGCAAAAAAGTGCAGATTATCTGCTCTTTTTACCCGACTGCACACAGAGAGGGTAATGTGTTTCGCGCGTATCATATGTACGTTCCATCGGGACACCCTGTGGCCTAAACGACTTGACCGATTTTGAAGAGTGAGGTGTCATAAGATTTGTATTCTTCCCCGGAGTGTCATAGGTTAAACAAAAAAGAAAAACAAAAAAAAAAACAATTGTCACACAAACGTCAAGATATGGAATAAACTGAACTGTGAAATGAATTACGTTCTGATCTATTCACAATAGCATCGCAACTCATTCCCAGCCAAGTTTCTTGGCGGTATCTACATTTCCACTCAACATCGCAACTGACAGCCAAAAATCGCATCTATTTTTAGTGGATAGTGTTACCAGCAAACGAATATTATGTTGAGTGTTAGGTTCAAATTTATATAGTCTAAATACGCAGTTGTTGTCAAAAAACAAAATCCGGCTTAAAAATTAATTGTACAGAACAATAAAATCTATCAAAATAAAGAAAACTCGGTGGTGGTCAAATGTTGCAAAAAGGTAAGTTATATATTTATTTGCGATATGGATTAGATGTCAAAGATGAAAGCTGCTCAAAGTAGCTCGAAGTCTATCCACGTTCTTTGGTGTATATTTTCAGCTCTCTGAGAGAGTTTTGGTAAATTTCTTGAGTTTGACGGATTTGTAGTGTTTGGCTCGGGAAAGTACCCGAATAGACCTATTATTACCCGACTGGACACAGGGAAGGTTATGCATTTCGCGCGTATCCTATGTACGTTCCTACGTGACGCCGTGTAGCCTAAACGGCTTGACCGATTTTGAATAGTGAGGTGTCAATAGATTCGTATTCTTCCCCGGAGTGTCATAGGCTAAAAAGATATAAATAAAGAAAAAGTTAGTTAAAAACCAAAAAACTCGGCTGAATGTAAAAAAAAAAGAATTATAAAGATATGAACATGACACATTCAAGTACCTCTAACTTACTATTTGACAGTCGGAGGGTACTCAAAACTCATATATTTGTTAGGCTGTGTTGGTATATTAGTCTCTGATTGTCAATTAGTTAGGTATAGGTACTTGAATGTGTCTTGTTCATATTATTTAAATTTTTTTGTTTACAGTCAGTCGGGTTTTTTGGTTTTTTAAACTAACTTTTTTTAAGTTATCTATTTTGTGTCAAAACTTGTGTCGGTATGTTAATATATTTTTTTTAAATCCTTTCTGTGAACAATTTTCATAAGTATAACTAAAAGAATTTAACAAAAACATTAATTTCTAAGCGTTATCAGTTTAATCCCGCTCCAAATTGTCACACTGTGCGATGTGATTCCTTTTAAATCAAACCACATAATCCGGGTGTTATTATTGGGCCATTGAACACCAATAATTTGGCAGAATAATTTTATGGCTTAAACGATATTTCTCCCAAGAGAACTTCGGAAAATATTGAAATAAAAATGTTCGTGACATATTTCCTATTTCAGTTAACCAATTTTTTCCAGTAAATCGTTGTACAGATAAACGGAATCGACTGTATTTTTGCTTTTCAGACATCTGTCGTTAAATCGGAGAGCTTATAGAACTCGCCTACTCCAATTTTTCCATCGCAGCTACACGTGACAATTCGCACAAAATGTGATATCCAACCCGAGCCTACAACTGGAACTGACCAGTGTCCACATCTAATCACAAATTCTTTATATCACTCATCGCAGCACGTTGGTCGGTTAGTCACGTTGCTGGTTCGAAATTCCCACGTTCTGTTCGTGTCATTGCACAACTTTAGAAGAAAGTAATTGCCAATTCAACAGATTTCTGTCTAACAATCCGACTTTTACTTTCACTGCGACGCCCCATTCTGGAGCCACACCGCCCGAAAGATGCATCACAACACATTGTATATCTCGTGCATCGATGTTCGATGTATTGACGCCCCAGACTCTGAATTGTAATCAAGTGAGTCGCGCACAACACATTACGTTGCATTGTCGGTACAGTATACAGAATCAGGTAACGAAGCGCACAAGCATGCGACTGGGTAGAGTGTACTCGCGTCTTGTTTAAAGTTATCTGTAAGTGCATCCGGTTATCTGTTGCCATTGTGATGGTAAGACAACTCTGTGACTTTTATGAAATGTCGATGTCACTTAGCAATCACATTTTCTATTCTAAATGCAAGGTCAAGTGAAGGCTGGTACCGCAGAGTGGTGTAGGATGAAGAAAAAAAAACACCCGCATGCCTTCCTTTCGTGTGATGTTTAATTTATTGAAAGCAATCCTTGAGCAGGACAGCCACGCAGCGCAACCCTTAAACCGAGTTTATTTCGTATTCATCAGCCATTCGTATGATAATGCTTTAGTGAGATAACACGACTGAACTTCGGTAAAGGGGCGTTGGGCGTTTGTGTATCTTTTGCACGTTTGTGCGGCGTTCGAAGATGACTTATTTATGAAGTATGCTGTACGGTATCCGAATAGAATGGAAACACTTATGAGACAAACTATAAAGGGGAGCTTTTCATTTGGCTAAGCGACGAGCTATATTTGGCTTTGTTTGCCCTTCGTAACTTATTCAGATGGAATTCAGAGCAATTTTTCGCCGTAGCGTGTCGGCTGAGAAGTTGACAACGCCAGTAAGTTGTGTGTATTTTTTTAACAATCCGTAGTCAGCCAGCATCAAGCATGCAGGTGGAGTAGGTGATCTGGACTGAGTACTGGACTGCTTTGGCGTTGGTCGTTGTGTGCTTGTGTGTTAGTTCGAAGAAAAAATCATTTACATGACTAAGTAGTCTATGGTAAGGGCTGGATGTGGTTCCAAACCACAAATAGGACACAGGCTGCCAAGTGCCGATTATGCTTTATGCAAGATGACAGCTGAATCTAATTTTCTGGGCAATCCCCTTTGATGCTTGATAGGTTTGATAATTCCGGCCATACCCATCTCAGATGGCATTCGATTTTAACGTTAAATTTCAGTGTGATCTTACATTGGCTTCAGCTGGAATGCGTCCATGGAACGCTTCTATGGTTTACCCTTCTGACTGTCGCCCAATAACACGTCAATCATACCTTGTTCTCACGTGACGATATTTTCAGACTATTACTTAACATTTTTTATCATCCTTTGTGAGAAACTGTTTACAAGATTTTCCACGCTGTTCGCTAATTGAATTGTCATATTATCGCATTCAACTTGTTTGTGACGGATTTATTGTTTTAATTAGCAGGACTTTGGAATTTTAAAACGAGTGCTGGTTGAACAAATCCTTACACAACACAAATATTGCTGTTTAAATATTTGTTTTCATAGTTATATTAGAAATAGTGGCAATTGATTTTGGGTGCGTTCGGCAGACTAGTTCGCTAGATCTGTTGAAATTCTTAATAGACGTCATTTCGAAACTGTTCAAATGAGAATACAGAAGGATCACTTAATGCGCCATACTAATAACAAATTTTAGTCTCGACTTTAAATTTGCGGAAGCTCTACTTACTTACTTACTTACTTAAGGGACTCCCGACCCGTGAAGACGGGCACGTTGCTTCCAGTTATCCAGACCAAGCGCTCTGGCATCCGCGATGGCTTGGTCTGTGAAACGGAGGTTCGGTCTTCCTCGTCGTCTCGAACCTGGCGGCTGGGATACGAAGATCCTCTTAGCTGGAGCATTATTGTCCATTCACTCGTTGTGGCCGAGCCAATGTAGTCGACGTATTTTGGGCTTTTGGACTACATCCACATCTTGGTACAATTTGGTCTTTGAAACGGAGGTTCGGTCTTCCTCGTCGTCTCGAACCTGGCGGCTGGGATTCGAAGATCCTCTTAACTGGAGCATTATTGTCCATTCACTCGTTGTGGCCGAGCCAATGTAGTCGACGTATTTTGGCCTTTTGAACTACATCCACATCTTGGTACAGCTTATAGAGTTCGCGGTTGTATCTTCTCCTCCATGCGCCCTCCTCGCACACAGGACCAAAAATCCGCCCAATATCAGCTCTCCCTTCCTGCTTATCGTCCAGCACTCGGCGCCATAAAGTAGAACTGGCAAGATAAGGGTTTTGAACGCAGATGTTTTGCCTAACCGAAGGAGCAGCGGTTTCCTAGGGTAATTCTTCGCCGGATCTCCACTAGGATGTCATTTGTGGAGTTCATGTTTACTCCGAGGTAGATAAACTCCTTAACTACCTCGAAATTACTGCTATCAATAGTGACGTTTTGTCCTAGGCGGTGGACAGATGCTTGTTTGTTTGTTGATAGCATGTACTTAGTCTTGTCCTCATTTACTACAAGAATAACGAATTTCGCCTGTTCTTCAATCGCCGTAAAAACCTCTATCACGGCGAGATTGAAGAAGTTGCATGACAGCGCGTCCCCTTGACGAAATCCGGTGCATGTTTGGAATAGTTCGGAGGAGCTACTTCCAAAGTGCACGTTGCATGGCGTGTTTTCGAGTGTCAGGCGACACAACTGAATCAGTTTTGCCGGGATTCCGAATTCGGCCATCGCCATATAGAGATTCTGACGACGTATACTACCGCGTATGATAGTATACGTATTTGAAGTCGATGAATAGGTGGTGTGTCTCGACTTCGTTGGTCTTTTCCAGGATTTGCCTCAGTGTGAAAATTTGGTCTATAATCGATCTGCCGGGCCGGAGGCCACACTGGTACATGCCGATTAGTGTGTTGTAAAACGGTTTAAGACATTCACAGAGTACGTTGGATAGAATCTTATATGCGACATTAAGCAGGGATATGCCTCGATAGTTCTTACAAGACATAGGATCACCTGTTTTGTAGATGAGGCATATGGAGCTGATAGTCCAGTCATCGGGCATGTTTTCTTCCACCCATACTTGGTTGATGCTTTGGTGCATGCACCCTACCGAAACATCACCACCGTATTTGAAGAGCTATAATTGCAAAATTTGTATGGAAAATTTTGAAATTTTAAGGCGAGACTAAAATTGTAATACTCCGAGGTTTTGGCATACATTTTTGAGGCGTCGAAATATCGGGTTTTCAGCGAAATCCATTTGAAACCCCTCGGATTTCATCAGTCCGTGAAAGGTTATCAAACCGAACAAACCTACTGCGTGAATTTTGGTTTTGTTTGTGTTCATTTGTGGATGTCAAAATATTAAACGCCAAAACAATTGTGACACATAAAAAAAATTAATAAAAGAAGAAATGAATCTGAATCAAAAAAAGAGGTAAGAAATATTTTCAAGAGAAATATTTATAAACTTATGTGTGTTATTCAAAGTGGTATACAAAACGAAAATTATGGACGCTCGCGGGGGAAGAGGATCTCATTGAACTTCAAAATTGACAGCTTATGTCTTTTGAACTCACTTCAACTCGATGGGAACGACTTATAAGTCGTTTTCCACTAAAATGAATTCCAATCGTTGGATTGTTGAAACAAATACACCTTTTGCAATATTCAGCAAATATTCAGAACGGAAGTCACAACTCGCAACTTAAATTTATTTTGAACACTTTATTGATGGGCTAAAAATATTATTTTTAAGTGTTAATTAATGCGATCGAAATTTGTAACCAGAATAGTTTACATAGAAGTTTCACGACTAGTGTCTCAGAGCTGATTGAAACGTCAAACTAGTTGATGTTCGGTGTGAATGCATCGACGAGTTTTCGAGCAAAACACGGTTGGAATAGGATATAAGGCTAAATTATGTCGCAAATTGCATTTGAACAGTTTGCAAGTGACTGGGCAACAATTTATCGACTATGAACTCACTTGACTTTAGTTACGTTCATTTCTAGTTTAGTAGGCCCAGATTGGTCACGTGAATAGCTTTTTCCAATTAACGTTTATGGATGGGTAGCCGACAAATCTAGTCAAGAAAATTCTGCCTGCTTATTTGACATTTCAAAGTGTCAAAATTGAAAATTCAAAGTAAACCCCGAGAACATAATAGCAATTCAAGTTGGCTAGTCAACGCGTTCGTTTACCTAGTTCAGATAAATTTAGCTGACGTTTTACATGAACTAGATTTCCGAACGTCCCCATTCGATTGTACAAATCGTTTGACTTTATTCAAAAACAAAACGACAACTGCATGTTAATCTAAAATTTCCGTAGGTCTACGTAACTGCAGCCGACTCGGCGTCTAAATGTGCCTTCCTCAGTTTAGCCTTGTTATACCTTTCGATAAGTTTAAAAATACGTTGAACCCGACTGTGATCTAACCAGACAGCACAAATATTTCATTTGCAAATGCATATTTATTAATGGCATTACGTAGGGTGGTATTAAAAATTCTAATCAGGCAATGTGAATATTTTACGACTACGCAAATATGGTTGGATAAGGTTCTAAGTTCCTCTATGAAAGCGACGATGTGTACACGGGTACCTATTCATTCGATGGCAGAATGAATATTGCTTTAGATAACGATTGGTTTAAAGTGAAAGAATCTATGTGAATGATATTATGTTCATGAAGATCTTTAAGAAACGGAAAACAGACACTTAGCTTGTTCGAATTTGTCGCCTCCTTGTATTGATATATTACTATATATTTGATCAAGTAACAAATATACAAGTTATAGAAAATTAATAAATAAACTGGACTGGATGCAGTGCTCCATTATTGCCAAGGCCAAAGCAAAGTAAAGGCCCTTAAGCAGAATTACAAAAAGACTCATAATGCGATCGCGGTCTGGGCGAATGAATATATATATTGATTTGAAATGAATTGAATTGAATTGAATTCAATGAAAGCTATAAGCAAATGTCAAGCTCGTAGTACACCAAACCAAATTGTTATTTTTAACGCTGACTTTGTGAAAATAACTGACTCATTGAAAATAAATAACAGATCTCCTTTAGGTATTGGGACGCCATCTGTCGAGAGAAACAAATACGCAGCACAAACGTCTATTTATCGGTCATTCTCTGACAAGTTTTTGCGCTTAAACCAACCAAACCTGATGTCAATCGGAGAATAAAATGGCAGGATCCCTTATCCAATATCGAGGGATGGGCGGACGTCCTCAGAGTAAGGTCAGCAACGTAAGTAATTCAAAATATATTCAAGTCCGAAGCGGCTCCAATAATACTCTCCACGAAGCAGTTTGCGTATAGTTTTTCTGTAAAAGATTGGCAAGACGGACGGAAAATAGGTACTCGAATTTTACAATCTACACATAGCAAGACGGATATCCTGATTTCTGATTTCAAATCCCAAATGCCTCCAAACACCGCCATTGTGTTTCAGGCGTAACTAGTTGTTTTCCGGGAGACCTGTCGCCAAATCTAACCACAAACAAATATAACTCCGAGGCAAAAGATAAGCATGTTCATTGACAGCATAGCTGCCATCAGGGCTATCGCCTCAGTCAATATTACCTTCAAATTAGTCTTATATTGAGCTGGCCCCAATTGATCAGTTCAAGATTACGTAGATTTGGATTCCAGAGTAACGAACAAGATTACGAGTGATGAGCTGTTAGGCTCAGTGAATGCAAAAGTCTCCTTAGAATTTCTATTAAAGATCAGTCTCAGATGGACCAGTTCAGAAAGAAATGGCCAATCTAGCTACAGCAAATAAAAAGTTAACCCATCTTCTAGGTAGAACAGAAAAATAAATCGCCAGATTAACGACGATCACCACAGGCCACTGGTCGACAAAAAAGAATGCAGACTGTCGCAATTGAGCAACTGAAAGCACTAACTCGGACAAGACAGCGATTTCTATAAAAAGCCTCTGGGCGTTGCTAATAATCATTTTTAAACTGCACACAAAATATTTTGTAGGTCACAATATGCAATTTTTAATGGAAAATTTCGCCATTGTGAGTTCGAAAAGCGTGGACACTAATAACAATTATTAGTATCGCTGTCTGTCTTTATGAAAGCAAAATTAATTTACCCTGCGAACAGCTTTTTTCTACTTTAGAAATGATCGGATATTATCAGTGGTTATCAACCAAGTTTCTAGATTAATATCAACCAAACAAAGTAAATTCGGTTAAATTCTACAGAGTTAGTTTGATATCCCGAGAAAATTTGGAGGGGAAATTGATAAAAGTTCACTCGGTTATTTTTAATCCACTAAGGCCTGGTTTGTTCAATCTTGGTTATATTTAATCATCGGTTTTTCCACCTGGTAACCAACGAATTTTTTTGTTCAGCAGAATATTAACCAGATAATCAACGGTTTGATTAGTTAAGCCAAGAAATCGATAATCAGCTGATTTTGCGCGGTTAACGAATAACGAGATTTAACCAATGATTTTCTAGAACTTCGTTTATTCAAGCTTTTTTAACCCTAGAAAGATAATCATATAATAAATAGCGTAAACGATAATCATACGTCTGAGGGACGTATGACACTTAATTAGTGTGTTTAATGAAACCCATGTTGGTAATTTTGATCATATATTAGTATTTTATTTAATTATGTAGGTAATATCGAAATAAATAAATTAATGAGTGCAAATAAAGTTTAATATGAACAATACAATGTTTCCGCGCCATACGTCTCGCGGACGTAGATTATCTTTCTAGGGTTAAGGACATCGAAGGTATTAGTTTCGACGTATATGCTATACAACAACTTTTTGTAGAATATTGTGAGCAATGTTGTGCGAAAAAAAAATACAAATAATAAAAAAAAAACTTATATATAACGCATGATGTATAGCGAAGGCCCTGACCAATAACGTTTTCAACTGACAGATGTATACAACTGCACGCCATTCTGTAGAAGGTGAGGGTACAGACAGGCTCCCAACTTCATCCGGATGAATTAAGATTACTTCCAACATTTTTGTCTTTGAAAGTTCTCATAAATTGGAGAAATATTGACAGAATGAGAAAATTATTGCAATGTTTGTACGGCCCAATAATTGGTAAACAATTTTTATTGGTTGTTATACTGATTCAGTTTTGTTTTCAATTACTAGCTTATTGTCTCACACCATAAAGATTTTATTCCTCCGTTTTTTTTAAAATTCCTGTATCATTCGATTTTCACATTTATGTACTCAAAAGTGAAAAGTATTCATTAATAAATTACCTAGACAAAAACACAAGGAACCAGAAAAAAAATGTAACCATAGATTCGGCTAATCACTGAATTGTCAAAAAATGTAACGAATTGCCGCAAATCTATGGTTTGGTGACTGAAGTGAGAAAACGGTGAACAAGCACTCATTGGTTATCATTGCTTTGTTCAATGTCGTCGTTGAATAAAAACTTCCTAAGTCAATTTTTCTCAAAACTTATATAAATACACCATCTATAATCAAATAACAAAATCTGTATAATAGGCAAACTCCCTAACTACTTAGTTTCTCTCTTTATAAATTATATAAAATGAAATCTCTGTAAATGGACTCAGGGGGTTTTGACTGGCCAATGTTTTGTAGTTTTTTGTTAGTTGAAATTCACTTAGCCTACTATAATCGATTGTTAAACAGGAGAATTTTCGCCAGGGAGTACAACTTGTCGTTTTTTAAGACGAAAAAAGATCAGTGTGCGTTTTGTCCCAAATGCTATTCTGCGAAAAATGAACAACAGGAACTGGAAGCTGAATATTCTATGCACAAAGAACGTGAAAAAGAAGCTCTTTCCAGCAAAGCAAATCATAAAGAACTAGCTAGCCGAGAGAAGTCGTTTGTAACTGTCGCTTTTGACCTTCAAAGTGTTCTTCAAACTCGATGTCGAAAGCTCTGTGGTTATAATCTCACGATTTATGAGGGTGCTCCATCTAACAACGCGTATTGCTACGACTGGACGGAGATTAACGGAAAAAGAGGAAGTGCTGAAATTGGGACATGCTTGTACAAATATCTTCATCAACTGCCAGACAACGTCAAATCAGTTTCTCTGTCTGTCTTCTCTGGCCAAAATCGCAACCAGAATTGGGCGGCTCTTCTTTTGTACTGTCTGCAAGAAGATTCGATTCACATTCAAGAGAAATAAGAAAAGTATACAGAATCGGGCCACTCAATGATGGAGTGTGACAGCATGCATAGTACAATTGAGTCACAAAAAAAAGTATGCATCAGTTTACACAAGGCTCGTTCCAAAAGAGGAAACAAGAAAAATGGCAAATATAAAGTTACCTACTGGTCTAAGGTTTAAAATGTTTTAAGTTTTGAAAGGTTGCCCAGATACTTTGCAATACCGATACTAACACCATAGCCCCTATGCAACTATAATTGTTAGTGGAAGAGGAAGGCCTAAAAGAGTGAAAATAGAAACACTTCGCAATGAGCTTCTGTCAATATTGTCCCAAAAAACACGAGACTTGTTGCGTTGCGAACGGAGTTATTCTAGAATAATCATGGATAGTGCAAATCGCTTCCAGTATCCACCCTTCTTTTAGTAGATCGAATTCCTGAGGCAGCAACGATGAAGAAGAATAAGAACGTTTTCTAAAACGTTTATCTACTTATTTTTACTTCGGAGCATTTTTATTTTATTTTTTAACTTGAGTTCTCTAACTTTTTCGAGACTAAATTAGTTTTATATTTTTTATGGAAAAATATTTAATAATTTTTCTTAACAATAATAAACTCTGTTGTTTTAAATAATAAAAATGTTAAAATAAATACAATGGTTCTAGTGTTTTCTTTCAGAGAAAGCTCCCTAAGTCAATTTTCCCTAATTAACCTTTTCCCGGCTAACCAGTTCCAAAATATGTTAATGGTTACCCAAAGTTCCTTCTATAAGATCAAGATCGAGCACTTACGAACATTTTCGGATTTCTAATATTGATTATCAACTTCAAATGCAAATATCTCAAAACCAATAAAATGGACTTGGGGTCCGCCATAACTGGTCTGGCTATATGTGCAGTTGCTCCATCTTGCTGAAACCAAACGCTGTTGAATGGTATACGTCTTCGGCGCAGTTCTGGGTAAAAAAAACTCCTTCAACATCTTTAAATAACGGTCCCCATTGACAGTAACGGTTACACCGTTTTCTTCAAAGAAGTACGGCCCGACAATACACCTTGATGAAACTGCGCACCACACAGTGACTCGTTCTGGGTGCAGTTCCGTCTCATGGAGCATTTCTGGATTAGACTCTTTCCATATACGGCAATTTTGCTTCTTTACATTGCCGTTAAGATCAAAATGGGCCTCATCAGACATGAACAAACAATTGATCAATGTGTTGTCTTCTTCGGCCATTGATATCATTTTTTGGCAAAATTCCAGGCGAACAGGCAAATCCTGAGGGTTTAACTTGCTAGTAATTTGGACTTTGTACGGAAACAAGTTTAAATCGTCATGAAGTATCCGTTGTAATGACCGTCTACTAACTCCAATTTGCCCCGATAAGTTTCGGGTCGAAACGCTCGGATTGGCCTGTATTGCAGATGCTACTGCTGCGATTGTATCCTGAACCCGAACATTGGCATCTCGATGGTACGGCCTTCGTGCGATGCTTCCAGATTCGGCAAACATGTTTACAAACCTCATAATGGTCCATCTACTCGGGGGATTACCACCAAACTCCCGCCTAAATTCCCTTTGGACGGAAATGACGGACTGCAAAGCATGGTACCGTTGCACTATCCAAATTCTTTTCTCCGTATCCCAAGCATCCATCTTTATAAAAAAAAATAAGCTCACACAGAAAAAAAGTTATTACGTTTTACTTTTGTAGCACGATTCGTGCGCCACCCTGTATATGAAGTTAAGAACTTAGCGTGCGAACAGAATACTTCGGTAAATTTTTAGACATTTTTGTATGAGAGATAAAATTTAGCACGAGGCCTTAGGTTTTATTCATTTAAAAATTATTTTAAAAGTTTTTCCCCCCGAAAAACTTAGCTTACCAATCATTGACTCAAAATCAGTCTTGCACTGCTTCAATGCCCTCCAAATTCTCGGCTCCAGAAACAAAACCAAAATGTGATGGGTTTCCGGACACGAGGGTATTGAAGGAAATGAAAAAGCTGACGAACTCGCTAGGAAAGGGTTCGAGACCCCTTTTATAGGACCAGAACCTTTCTACGTCGTCACTAAAACAGCAACTAATTCCACTATATGTGAATGAAACAGTGGGAAGAAATCCCCGGCCTTAGACAGGCCAAAAGAGCAATTATGCCATTCAAAAAAAGTGCCAACAAAATCCTAAACCTAAGAAGGCATGATATCAAAAACCATGTAGGCTACCTAACTGGTTACCACGGTTTGCGATACCACCTAAACAAAATGATCAACTCCCCGGAGTGCCGGCTATGTCTTGAAGAAGACGAAAAAGCTGAGCACATCATGTGCGAATGCCCAGCTCTATCCAGTACTAGGAAATTTCTCCTCCGTGATATTATAAGTCCTGAAGAACTTCAGCTATATTAGGAAAGTGGAAACTCTACTAACCTAAAATTTACTCTTTTCTGGCGATTTCGGCACAAAATGTATTTCTAGGTCGACGTGCCTCTTTATCGGCTTGGCGAGTCAGAAGTTTAAAAAAAAAAAAACAAATATATGTGTGTTGTTATAGCATTCTTTTTTTGGATTGAATCGTTGGGTGGATTTCTGACCAGTATCAGTAATATTTTGGAACATGCGTCACCAAGCAAATTATGAACATTAATGTTTGTTTCTAATGTACCTACTTTTTAAGCGACAATTGTTCCATAAATTTAAAAATCATCGGAAAAGGTTCAATTATTTTAATTTTGCAATATAAATGACAGATGGCTGAGAGTCCATAAAATATAAAATGTTCTATTCGTGGTTTAAATTTAATACCAGATAATAACGATATAGTAGGTTTTATGTCGACTATAATTAGCAAAACATACTAATACGGACATTGTCACTTACTAAAATTATTTAATAGTGGGTTGTATCCGAATTTAATTTTCAACCATAAATCTTCATTATATTTATACATGAACATCCAAAGTTTCCGTACACTTTTTAAGTAAATTTACCAATTAGAGGTGTTAATGTGAATGACCCGCTATTTATTTAGCCGCCACACAAGCTTTGAAGCTTTTATTCTTTGACATTTGACAAGTAGAAACTACGCCATTACTAAAAATGGAACGATACACGCTTCAACAACGCAATGAAATTATTAAAATTCACTACAAAAATGGTGGAAATCTTGCAGTCACAGTTCGCAAAGCTAAAGCATTTTTGGTCGTCGTGAAGCACCTTGTCGGACCGCAATACAGAAATTGGTGGAAAAATTCGAGCTGTTGGGACAAGTTAGTGATGTGAAGAATAAAACCCGTGCACGTCGCTCACGAACAACTGAGAATATTGCTGTTGTAGCCCAAAGTGTTGAAGAAAACCCAGGTTTGTCCATTCCTCGTCGTTCTTTGGAATTGGGCATTCCACAGACGTCATTTCACCGTATTTTGCTGAAAAACTTTGGTCTTAAGGCTTATAAAGTTTACTTTCAACAAGACGGCGCTACGTGCCACACAAGCAACGAAATCATTGATCTTTTACGGGAAAAGCTTCCGGACCGTGTTATCTCTCGAAGAGGTGATCACAATTGGCCACCGAGATCTTGTGATTTAACACCTTGTGACTTCTTCCTTCGGGGCCACGTGAAAGATAAGGTCTACGCCATCAGCCCAGCGTCGGTCGATTCAAGACCTCAAAGATAAAATTCGTGAGGCTATCGAGGACATACGGCAGCCACTTTGCGATTTGGTACAGGAAAATTTCATGAAAAGGATATGGTCCTGTATGCGTGCTCGTGGTGGCCATTTGGCTGATGTTGTTTTTCATGATTAACGGCATACCTTCCTCTTTATTATGAAATAAACATCCGATCATTTATCTCAAAAAATGGCATTTTTCTTTGAATACCAAAATATCACCTCTTATTGGAAAACCCTTTATTTATTATGAAATGAAACTTATATATTGTGCACAAACAAAAAATTGTGGGTATATGTCGCCGTTAAGGCTGGCAAAATTCAGTTAACAATTCCCCATACAAAATGCTTACCCAGTTAAATAAAAACCAATTTGGTGATAATCAATTTGTCGCCGCCATATTGCCATAGCAACGTATTCAAATATACACACCTTAGATTAGAACCTATTTTTGAAAGAATGCAATTTGCCTTCTTCTAATAGTAAGCAACATTACGTATAACTTAATTCAGGTGCATATATCTGCGAGGTGTTGACAAACACTTGATGTTACCTACTGTTGAAAATATTTTTCAACAAATATCTTGCTCTATTTATTAAAATGTACAAAAAATCACGAGTAAAACATTTTCAAAGGCGCGTATTATTTAGATGTCGGTTTTTCGTTAAAAAAAAAAAACAACATAAATATCGAAAATTGTGGTACTTTTTTTTAGAATTACATATCTATACTTATAAAAGTTTGGGTAAATTTTCGACCACAAGCTAAACTAGTTATATACAATGCGCTATACTATATTATAACCATAGTTAGTGTGAAGGTTAGAAATGATTAAGAGTAAGGCTTTTTTTTCTATTCGACAAAATCTCAAGACGAGCGAATGTATTTGGATAAACACAAATTTCTCTTTCATATTTAGTATGAACATTTTTTTCTGAGTAAACTTTGATTTTTTCTTTGTAGTAAAAATGAGTTTTAATTTCACTTTCGAGTTTGACAGAGATTTCTCCTTTTTTTTTTGAGAGTGGACCTCGTTTTCCCCTTCTTCCAAAATTCACACGTTTCCCCTCAATCTGGAACCACTGTTTCACTGTTACCCCGGACGTGCTGCTGGTTTCTAAAAATGTTTGTGTCCAAAACTGAATATTAAATGGTTTGCTTTGTATTTATTTTTGATTACTTTTTACTACCCCACAAAAGGCTGCATGGGCTGCAACGCCCGAACTAAATAGCAAAGTAAAAAGAAACGTGTATCCCGAAGAAGTCTGCGACATTATATCAGAAAAGAGAAGAGCTCGCAAACGATGGCAACTGACAAGAGCTCCGAGTACTAAAAATAGACTTAATAGTTTAAACAATAAACTCAGAAAAAAGATAGCAGAATTTAAAAATGCATCGATGGAAAGATACCTTACAAATCTGACAAACGATGATAGTACACAATACTCACTGTGGAAGGCTACGAAAAAAATGAAAAGACCAACGGCATACATTCCGCCAGTGAAAAACAGCAGTGGTAACTGGGCTAAAACAAACAAACAAAAGGCGGATCTATTCGCGGAACACCTTGAAAATGTCTTCCAGCCATATGACGATAATGAAAATTCCCAACAAATGGAAGAAATGTGTGAAGACGAGAGATCGATTCCAACAGTAACCTCTAGGGAAATAGCCAAAGAAATAAAAGAAAAGATCAACCCGAAAAAAGCTCCGGGATTTGATCTAATAACGGGTGAAATTCTGAAAAAACTGCCTAAAAAAGGTATGAAAAAAATGGCACAGATAATAAATGCAGCGTTCAGACTAAGGTATGTTCCACGTATGTGGAAGGTCGCGGAAGTTATTATGGTACCTAAGCCGGGCAAATTGCCCAGTGAAGTAACGTCATATCGGCCGATATCATTGCTGCCAATCCTTTCTAAGCTATTCGAAAAAATCCTTCTAAAACGACTCCATCCGATTCTAGAAGAAAAAACACTGATCCCAAACCATCAGTTCGGATTTAGAAATAAATATTCAACTATAGATCAAGTCCACAGAATAACTTATATAATAGAAAAGGCTTTAGAAGAAAAACAAATATGCTCTACCATCTTCCTTGATGTAACACAGGCTTTTGATAAAGTATGGCACAAAGGATTAGTCCGTAAGCTACAAAAATATCTTCCAAAACAGTACTCTGAAATACTGGAGTCCTATATAATGCAACGATTATTTAGAATTAAACAAGAAGATGAATACTCAGCATTGAAACACATTAAAGCTGGAGTACCGCAAGGAAGTGTGTTGGGACCTGTACTATTTCTCCTATACACGAACGACCTACCACAAAATGAAGAAACTACTGTTGCCACTTTTGCAGACGATACTGCTGTACTGCAGTAGGAAAAACCGTGCAGGAAGTTACCGAAAAACTACAAAGGACAGTAAATGATATATCTAATTGGACCAACAAATGGCAAATAAAATTAAATGAACTGAAGTCGGTTCATGTTAACTTTACAAATAAACACGTACAACACATACCTGTGTATATAAATAATAAAGTGGTTCAGCATTCGAACTCAGCTAAGTACTTAGGCTTGACTTTGGACGCAAAGTTGCGCTGGAAAACTCATGTCAAGAAAAAACGTGATGAACTAAATTTACGATACATTAAAATATATTGGCTCATAGGGAGGTATTCATGCCTCTCAATTCACAATAAACTGCTTCTCTACAAGCAAATATTAAAACCAATTTGGACATATGGCCTCCAATTATGGGGGTGCACAAGTAAGTCCAACCTTCAAAGCATACAATGCTTCCAAAACAAAGTATTACGCAATATTGTTAATGCGCCGTGGTACGTACGTAACGCTGATCTACATAGGGATCTAAAAATTGAAATGGTAGAGGACGAGGTTCGGAAGGTCGCTAGAAGACATGAAGTTAGGCTTCGCAACCATGCTAATTTAGAAGTAGTCCAACTACTTAATAATACTAATTTAGTTAGAAGATTACGTAGAGTAAAACCTTTTGAACTAGTTAACTAGGTAAAAAGAAAAGAAATATGTAACAACATAATCACACTAACAAAGTGATAATGAATTAAAAAACAAAAGGCAACAAACCAAAGTTAGTTCCTTAAAACTGTACGTAAGTACATTAGTACATATTAGAACAAAATTGCTGATTAGTCTGACGACTAGGTGCGATCATTGTAAGGATGGTAACACCATGCCTTCCCTGGGTGTTTTTAGTGGGTGTTTCCAGTCCCACACTATCGCAAAGCTTTTACTACCCATAATGCAATAGTACATAGCTGGCCATGTTTGGTCCCTTATACTCAGCAACTCAGTTGTAATCGGGGTTATTAGGTCTTGAACTAGGTCGATAGTCTAATTTAAAAATGTTTGTGGCCAAATTAATCCCAATCACAAGAGAAAATGTTTTTTTAGCTTCAATACGAATGTTATTTTATTTTCAAATTGACAAAAAGAACTCCATTACTAAACAAAAAAAAAACAATACAAGCAAAAATATAACTTATTTAAAATCAAGCAACTATTGATCTAAAATCTACGTAATTACGGCTTACATTTTTTTAATTTTTTCGTATGAAATTTATGCAAATTTCACTTAGAGGCAAAAAAGGGGAAATCTTTGCAAAACGGGAGAACTATTGCTATAATAAAGAGGAAAACAGTCTTCAAAGTCTGAGAACACTGTGTAGAAATGAAGCGTAAATTCTACGTGACAATTTTTAAATTCATGCACTCAAACTTTCGTGTCTGACAGTGACAGTTGACAGTCAGGTAGGGCTTCGAGCGGCGTTACATCTTCAGATGGAAACGCGGAGTTATTTATTATTTATATGGGCATAGGGGAATTGTGGACTCATCAAAAATTAGCTCGCAGGGGTTTATATGCCTATGATATGGAGTTGTATGTTGTATTTGTATCCCCGAACATCAATTGAAGACGCAGCGGTTCTGTTTAGAACCGCAACTTTCACGGATAGATTAGCTACTTTTTGAATGGCAGTCTTTACAACCATCATCATACTCTGGCCCGGGTAATTTATATAAGTGGGAAGACATTTCCTGCAAGATGTGACTATACTCGTCATCTCAGATTCCCAGCGTTTGACTACACAAACATCCATCCACATTCTTCACGACTAAGCTCGTCCTTTCCATATTGAAATAGCATCAACGAACCCCCTTACTTGTGACCTAGCCCAAGTTCCACAAGTGACCAAATTCTGGGTCGATTTTCCCTCAAAACACCATCTGCTATACAACCAACCAACCTATACACGCACAATGCTCCACATACGACAGATAAAGCATCTTCCCAGATCACAATGACCCGAAAGCCTTGAAACGCCGCCTTTAATAATTTTGGAAATTTGTTAACGCTCTAATAGCCCTTCTCCATACACAAAAATAAATGAACTGCTCTCTCTCTCGTTTATCTGCCCTAACTTAAGTTTAACCATCTGTCGCCTTCTTGGCTGCCAGAATACACTCGCACCATCCACCATTCGACAGAAATCGCATTTTTACGTAACATTTCTGCTTGTGAACGCGCCACCATCACAATCCGAAGAATTTATCGCTCAGCCATTTATGTGTTCTATCCCACTCGCAGAAACTATCCGAGTACATTTTTATACTTTCAATCTTCTTGGGACCAGCACTCAAGCAAGTGGCGAGTGGACAGCTACACCCACACACCTCCAGATGACAGACTTTATGACTTGTGTATTATTTATGTCCAGAGAGCGAGCTCGGAGCAGAAAGTTATTAGTTCTTGAAAAGTTGATGGATTCTTCTAATGTCGTATGAGGGTGTTGGCCTAGATAATCTATTTTCCGTGGAAGGGCTTTGGCCTCTGAGCAACCTGAACCCGTACGCCACCTTTCTAGGCCACCTAGGTATGCGGAGGTCATGTGGTGCCAGAAAAAGTTGATCCACACATCAACGGCTGCCTAGGATAGTTTATTTTTATCCATATGCGAACAACTGAGTATTTGCCTTCTGTTAAAGATTATAATTATAATTAATTGGAATTATAAGATTGTTGTTCAAGTACTTTTGTGTATCAGCTCCGTTACCTTTTTGAGACTTTATTGTTTGGTATCATTGTTTATATTTAAAGTGTGAAATCACAATTCCGTGGAGAATACAAATAATAATTTATTCAATACATATAATAGACAATAAATTGTGAGTTTTTTTTTTTTGCAAAACGGTTTCCCGCGGCGCGTAACAGAAATTACAGGAACTGGCGGAACATTTACAGATTTAGGTGAGTGTGTAATGGGATTTGGCTTTTAATATTGCGTTTCATCTTACTTTCAACACAAAATGTCGATATTATTGTCAAACGACAAAGAAAAATTCCAAAAAATTAAAAAAATAAGACAAGCGCTTAAAAAATATCTCTATCATGTTCAAAGTCGGCTCCCTATTCTAGAGTCTCTGTTTGAATCTGTTCTTGCAGCTAATAAAGTTGCGACAACGTCGATTAAGAAAGAATATATTTCAAATGCCGAAGAAACTTTCGACCAAATAAAAAATCTTATCTTTCGCACGTTGAAAAAGCAGCTTCCCCAACAAACAATAATCGGTTAATCAGCTCCAGTCCTTGATACACACGCTGTGCAGCTCCCAATAATGAAAATTCCCACTTTTTGCGGCAGTTACGAAACGTGGAGATCGTTTCACGATCAAGTAAATGAGGTAAATTTACTCACAACAATTCTGCTCTGTCTGAAATTCAGAAATTACATTTTTCAAAATCAAGTTGAACTCATAAAGCTGATTTGCAATTTTAGTAAACCGTTCTGACCACAAACGTGTACTGGTTAATACCGAACTACATTGTTTATTCGGTCAACCAGTAATTGGTGTTGAAGGTTTCGATAATCTTAGAAATCTTTTGGATGAATCCATAACTGAGTGCGTTCATGCCCTAAAGAACATGGGCGTAAATGTTAATGACTGAGATATTTTACTATTTATTTTGGTAAAAAAAAAACTCCCTGCCCTTCGATCAAAAGAATTCCTAGAAGCAAAATTTCGAACTCTTGAAGCTATCGAGCCGACACACCAAGTAGAAGTTTCCGGAGGCGTGCTTTCCATGCGCAGATGAGCAGATACAGAAGCAGCAATACAGTTCCAAATTCGCAACAAAGGGCAACGCATTCTCTCAGAAATTGCAATTTATTTTCAATAATTTTTGTGTTGTCCAACCATTAGATACTTCTTAAGTGCATCCGTATATGAGCAGACCAACCCATCTTCCAATCAAGCCGAACCACAAGGTACCTGTACGATTTGACGCACTCAATAGCCCTATTTTATAATCAGCGTGATCTGATCCGTTTTTTTTTTCTCTTTTCCTCGAACATTGCCTGATGTGTTTACTTAAAGTTTGAATAAACGTGAAGTAAAATCTGGAAGGATCACCTTCATTTAATATATTTGTCCAGCATACAGAAAGTAGTGGTAGATTATTAAGCGATATATAATTAGTAACGTAAGTAGAACAGGAAAGTTTAGACCTAGTATCGGAAACATACTCGCAGCTCACGCTGACAGACAGACAGACAGACAGATAGACAGACATGGCTAAAACAATTCATAATGTGATCCTGATTCAGAATATATATACAAGGTGGGCCAAAAGAAGTCATCCGATGTTTTTTGGCTCTCATTGTTTTTCTAAATGTTTTTCGATTGTGTTTATTTGAACCTTTAGAACTTTATTGGTCAAGTCGAGAAGATGATATCGGCCAAATGGGCGCCGTCAGAATTGATTGCCATACGGGCTCGTTTTATGGCATTTTTCATCACTTCGGCGAAAACTTCTCGCACTCGTGTCGAATGTTCACGTAAAAACGGGACTTCAAAAAACCCCACCAAAAAAAGTCTGCAACGGTTAAATCGGGCGATCTTACGGGCCAGTGCAAAACGACAGATGAGGCGACCCGGGAACGCCGCCTTCAGAATATCGATTGTGGCTCGCGCAGTATGTGCCGTAGCTCCGTTCTGTTGGAACCACATGTCCTCCAGTCCTAATTCGTCCAATTGCGGCAGAAAAAAAATCAGTTAACATGGCCCTATAGCGCGCACCGTCGACTGTTGTCGTTTGACAAGAGGCGTTCTCGAAAAAAAGTGGCCTCTTCAACAGCGGCGAAACTCTCGTTGCCAAGAGTGGCCTCGGGCTAGAAACGAGATCATGGAAGTCAACATCACAAAAGTTGACAGAGGGAATATTTATAATATTTACTTCTGGATCTTGCATATTATTTAAGTGCTAGAAGAGTGGACCTTCCGAATAAATAACAACAATGATACCAAACAGTAAACTCTCAAAAAGGTAACAGAGCTGATCCACAAAAGTACTACAATAACAATCTTATAATTTGTTATACAATCAATTATAGAATTAGAATCTTTAACACCTTCCACTGTGCACGAGTCTGGTGGCTAAGTTGGGCGGCTCACCACCGACAATGATGTGACATTGTGGCTTGACTTTCATCCGTTTTCGCACTGACAACAGAGCACATCAGCTGTAAACCATATGAGCCGCCGACTGACTTGCAGTTGTTACCTAATAGCCTGCCGCTTCCAGTAATACGTACCCCAGTACGTTCGCAAATTCCAGCTGCAGCTACACCGCCAGCGAGCTATTTGTGGAATGGAAAACCTAAGAAGAAAACCATTCTGCGATGACATTGAGATACTTATCTCAGATGCACACCGCCGCCGCTGGCGGAGTGTTGATTTTGCTTTCCATTTTGTGTGCTTTTGTTTCTATGTTATACTTGTGCCCAGAGTCTGTGGAATTTCCACGTTTGATGTGCTTCAAGTGCGCGATTAATCTCACACCGAGCAGCGCATTCCCGGGTGGGAGCCATTGATTGTTCAGAATAGTCATAGTGGCGTGCACAGCAGCCTAGTCGGGGGATTTGCACCTTCGCCGCAATGTTGTGTTGAGTTTCTGCTGACCCTCGTGCTGTGTACTGCAGCGGACCGACAGCAAACAGTGGGCCAGTTCCATTGGTTGTGACCTATTTGTGATCTGATGACGTTGGTGCCCCGTTTCGTGCCATGACCTGTCACTGGTGCTCTATAAGTGAATAGGTCAGTCACGAATGTTGTAACCCAGATAATTCAGTTACTCTTCCTAGAATTGAGTCAACACTTTAGTGGTTGTTCTCCAATTCGCATGCAGGAACTGTGAGTATTTGCGTGGACTGCAATCTCGTTTGCGTGGCATGTATTTTTAACCGGGGTGTCGAGAGATTTATTGGGTGTGAGAGGTGCGATTCTATGCCATAAGATGATTAACGTGTTGATGGTTCCAAAACGTGGACTTTGACGAAGGTGAACCCGAGTCAGGTTGACGCAGCTGGTGCGGTATTTTTTGTGTCAACACCAGTGCGGTTATTTTTGGGGCTAGAAAGTGAAAGAAGTTCGTCTCGAATGCGGATTGGCAGTATGGCAGGAATTTTAATGGCCATCTGCAATAGCAAAGAATTGTCGGTCAATCATTGTTGTGTGCGAGTCACAAACCCCAAAGAGGGACCTTTTGACTTTGTACCCAATTGTCGACATACGAAATATCTGAATATCACTGTCTTTCTTTTGTAGCCGCTTTGACGGATCAGATATATCTTCAAAGCACGCAGTGGTTCACGGTTGTTCTTTTGCCCAGCCCTCGAAAAAATACAAAACTCTCGATAAGTCCGGACACACATCCGAAACTATATCTTAAAACTTTTGGCTTTGCTAGGGCGGATGGAAACGAAATCAGCGACCCATCCATTCTTCACAAAAATGAAAACCACGCACAGTTAAGCCGTTGAGACCAGCTAGGACTATAGATCTTTTATCAGGTCCGATCTCCTAATCCTCTTAGGGCCGTTTGCTCATACGACTCTTAACGATTTAAGTTCTACTTAAATAATTATGGGCTACTTTTTTCAGGGCATAAACTGTCACATAAGAGTTTATGTGGCACTTAAATTCGCTACGAGTCGTATCAGCAAACGGCCCTTAATATTAAGAATAAACCATTCTCAGGCTGAAAATAAAGGTTAAGCGCATAAAAGTCCGGAATTAAGTCTCACGCTTGTTTTTTTTTTTTGCATTTAATAGCCTAGTTTCGAAACTTACTGTTGACAGCTTATTCTTTATATCGTAGACTGAGATAGCTTCAAAGTTCAGATTCTTTAGCCTCAAGTGATCTTTAGACCTCCCATTTTAGTTCATTTGACGGAGCACTTAAGGTAGTTCCGAAGAATTTTACACAGCTCATTTACGCTAAGTCTTCAGTTGTAACTTGCGCATCGACCTAGATCGGGGAATTAGTGGTTAGTGTATTCGACTACTAAGCGACGATTCCCAGGTTCGATTCCCGGAAAAAACACGAAATATGTCTCCGAGTTTTTTCCACTGTCTGACAAAGATCCGAGTGTGTAACCGTCATGAAAGAGCTATTCATTTCCTCTTCAAGTAAGTCAAAGCTTAGCCTTATAGAAGGAAGCCTACCAAAATCTCTCCAATTATTGTCAACGAAAATGTTTTAACAACCCGAGGTACATACAGATAGAATTACCGTCATCACTGACACAAAACAGACTTTACGAGCGAACCTAATGAAGTAAAAAAAATTGTGCTTTTAAACAGTTCTTTTAGTTCTTGTAAGAGTTAAATTTTGAGGTTAATGATTTCATGATAAGCACATGGACTTGGACTACAGTTGTCGTTTCGTTTTCGTTCGATCTTGCTGTCGTTCCCATTCTGTTTCTCTTTCTCGTTCTTATTTTCGTTCCCGTTCTTGTTTTCTATCCCGTTTCCGTTCTCATTCTATTCCTAGTTCTCGTTCTTGTTCTCGTTCTCGTTTAAGTTCTTGTTCCCGTTCTCATTTTACTTTTCACTCCTCTTCTCGTTCTCGTTCTGGTCACCTATCTCATTCCATTTCTACTTCTCGTTCTAGTTTTAGTTCTCGATCACTTTGTTTTTGGTTTCGATCTCATTCTCGTTATCGTTCCTGTTTTCTTTCTCGTTCTTGTTCTTGGTCTTGGATTCGGAACAACAACAAGAAAATGCTTTCAGAAATGAACACAAAAACTACTTACACACTTTTAACATTCCCCTAATATTGAGTGTATAAATCAGTAATTTATAATGTTGAGTTTGTTAACTCGATTTTTCAGGATGAGGTCATTACGAGTATGAATCCTTTAGGTTTTTAGGAATAAGTTTAAAAAAAAAAAACATAGTATAACGTTGGGTCCCTGGTGTTCAACCAACACATTTAAATATAAATTACTTAACCTTAAATCAAATTTTATATACAAAAAAAGTTCAATAAAACAAATGTCTGCCATAAATCTGTTTTCTCATTTTATTAAACTACCTTTTGGCTCTCAGTTTCCAAAAATTATCTAGGAACCTGCCAAAAACAAAGAAATATCCCTTGATATAGATGAAGAAACCCCTGCTAGCATGAAAATAAGGTACACCTCTTAAATGCGACCCAAGTAGTACTTTCCCTCCAAAACAGAGGCACGTGGTTCCGAAAATATTCATTAGAATGAGCAATGTATATGATTTTAAAAATACATTTTGATCTGTTCAATTAGAATTAAAATAATTAATTCAAACATCTCAACAAGCAAACTATCGCTAATCGAAATAAATGTTCGATGCAGCTTGCAAAACGAAAATAGTTCTGAATTTTATGTTAAACAAGCTTCAGTCGCAAAAATAGTTTTTAATTTAATGTCTAACAAGCTTTAGTTGGAAAAAATATTTTTAAGACGCAGGGCATTTTCAAATAATGTAAATTTAAGTTTTATTTACGTAAAAGTTACTTTTATTTTTATAAAGTCAGCGGCTTGTCTCAAGTTCACTTTAGGCCAGGCGCGCATTTTCGGTCGCACGAAAAACAAACATAACTCCTATTATTCATATGCGATCATTTACATGGGAACTTATGCACAGGGCCCAGGGCCGTAGACAGGGGATTGGGGATTCCCCCGGGCCCGTCTTTCCTAAGGGGCCCGGAAATTCGAAACAGAAAACTTGTATCGTACTAACTATTTTTTTTTATTAAATATAAAATATGGAATGAAAATATAAAGGCAGAGAAGTCATTATTAAAGTTGATATTCAAAATCTGCAGAGTTTTATCTCCGATTTGCACCTGATTTTAATTTTATACGAAAATCCCAAACACAAAATCTACATTTATATTATTCAAATTTATTCATTAATCATTATTATACTCGTTTTATGACGCTTTTCCTTCACCATACACACATGGGCCCGAGTTTTCTCTGGCCCCGTTTATGCATATGAGACCAAAAGCAAAACGCATGTGTGCCCCTGCCCTTAGTCTTCATTAAATACCAGTTGTTATTGGTCAAAATAAGTATTGTCATTCCATAGCCAACCATCCGCATCGAGGAAATGAACTTTATGGAAGGTTCACAACGGTGTGGACCTTGGACATTCTCTAGTAAAATTATCGGTGCTCACTGCAGTCTGCAAGTTGGGCTATAACTGACAATAAGTAAATAGGCCGAATGGAGGTAGTACGTACACAATCTCAACTGAATTACAACCCGGTAGTTTGTCTTTCATTTCCGACAATCCAATATTTTCCTACAATCCAAAATCACACCGTTGGGATATTTAAGAACCCTTAATCCACCAACCAGGCTCGGTAAATATGTCGAATATAATCCGGTCACTTCACAGAAAGCTCAAAGCTTGCTCTTTCATTTAGTGTACTCTTCGGTATCCGTATCACCAGTCATTGCTAGCAACGGTATGTTGATTTGAGTTCAGCTACCCTTATATTTATCAATCATATGAAAACAGAGCCTCACATGTGACATCCGGTAAATATGTCAAGTGGGATGAATTTCTGGCTTGAGGTGCCCGTGTTAGGCCAGATGGTAGTCATGATATCATATCGTTTGTAGTTAAGTTTGTTAATCTCGCTACTTGTTGGCACTTGAAACATGATTACAAATTAAATAAGTGGAAAAGTTTTAAAGGACGTTCATACACCGCAATCGCAGTTCGTTTGAATTACCATTCTCACAGAGTGTTGGCCATTTTGAAAAATTATGCTCAGCAATGTTTTAAAATTCCTTTCGTTAGCTGAATGTTAAAAATTCTCTTCATCCTGATGGGTTTTACATTGCAAATTTGTATCCTCGCCAAAGAAGATTCTTTAATTATTACCTTTCCAACGTGGCACGCCCGCAGTGCAGCTTATGCTAATGGCAGTTAATAAGCCTTTTGAGAGGGCACCTGTATTTTTTGCACTTTGTATGAATTGGCTAAAAATGCAATAGTTAGTATGAGTATGAAGAGTCTGCAATTAAGAAGTTGTCCTGCGGCCCAAAGCATTCAATGCATAGGTGTAAGTAGTTTTGTATGTGTCGAGCTTGTTGAATCGACTCTTGCTTTAGATCCAACAAAGTGGCAACGGACCAGTTTTCTATGAACCCAGTAAGTCGCCTTTTTCCAAAATAGACCGTTTTAGTAAATTCAGAGTTTTTGAAGTGAAAACTACTTTAGGCGCGTTGGGCATTTTGGAGATGGGAAAAAAAACATTAAACTCGCGACACAAATGTTCCGACCAGAGATGAATGAATAAAAGAGATTGATATCTTTCGTACGTCTATCAGCGTTGCCACAATGATACAAGTGTAAGAAGTGTTACACTTTTCAATTATTTTTTTAATTTTGTTACAATGTTACTTTCTTTTTCGCTTTGTTACACTTTTTCCCATTAAAATCTTTTCTTGTTTTTCTCATTAAAAACAGCACTTTTTCCCTTCGAACAAACTTCTAACAATTTCTGTCAATGTACTTGTTTGTTTACACAGAGCATAAGTTGGGCAAAACGTCAAACTGCGAGTAGGAATGGGAATGAAAGGGAACGAGAAAATACAATAATATTTTGCTGTCTCGCTGCGTCGCCGTTGACAATTTTTTTTTTTCAGTTTGTTACAATTTTTTCCATTTGTTACACTTTTTGATCAAATTTGTTACACTTTAAAAAGAATCTGTGGCAACATTGACGTCTATCCCCCCAAAATTCATTTCTTTACATTGTTGCTTTCGTAATTTCAACCCCCGTCTGTGAATACGTGTCCCAGTGCCATGTGCCAATTTTGGGGATTTTTCAATGGAAAAGGATGAAAAGGGGGAAAATGAGGGAAAAATATCAAAAATTTATTTAAAACATAAATTGCTTAAAAGTAAAATTTAAACGCATTTCCATTACAAATAAATTTCATAGTTTAGGTACTCAGAATGAAATTTTCACACTAAACATGAAAGAAAACAGCAATTCGAACGTCTACGTAAGAATTTTTGTGTATCTGAATGCATTAACTCGATTTGACGTTTTGTCTAATAGAAAAGAAAATTAAAATTTCATATCAAAATAAAGGAAAATTTCGATCAGGGGAAAAAAGGAGAACTTTTTTTCTCTGTATTCCATTATCTTTGGTTCCGACACCAATATTCGCGTTGCCAACCACTTTTGACAAGAAAATGCCTAACTTTAAAAAAATATGCCTTTTTAATAAAATATGCCTAAAATATTTGTCTTAGGTAAAGTGGAACAATAAATCAAAAACTAATCTCAAATATTAAAATAATAAACAAAAACAATTTTTATTTATACAACAAACAGCTTTCAAATTTATTTCCAATTTCATTTCACTTACTGGAAGTGGACACTGGAATTATTTTTAAAGAATGACAGGGAAAGCGTTCGGAAAATGAACAGAGTTTGAAGGTGGAAACACATTCTTTAAAACAGTGGCTACATATAATTTTTGTTTGCAAAGATTTTTTAAGACCGTTTAAAAATTAAAAAAATCAGTATGTTGAATAAAAAAAAATATTGAAAAACCATATTTCAAATTGAAAAAGGAGCCTTTTTGAAAAAAAAGCCTAAAACCTTAGCTAATGAAATAATGCCTAAAAGCATGAAAAAGACTAAGTTGGCATTTTTTTTTGTAGTAGTAATGGTTTATAATAATGAATAAAGAAACTCTTCATTTAAAAGTATTGCCTAAACAATAAAATATTTCCTGACGATTAAAAAAAATGTACACGTAATTGTTCAAGTTTTCACTTCTGTCGGCGTGTCACTGATTTTTTGGTGTCGATTTTTTTCGGCCATTTATGAAATAATAAAGTAATAATTTGGAACCTTTTCATTTGGAATCACTTTTTACACGTCTTATTTAGGAAATTCTCAGGAGTCTTCTGGTGAGCAATGGATGATACTTTTATTTGACGATTCTAATATATATTCTTTAAAAATTGGAAACAAATTTTAAAGCTGTTTGTTATATAAATAAAAAAAAAGCGACATCTACTTTACTTATATTTTTTCAAATTTTCTGAAGCTAAAAGTTAATTTATTTTCTCAACAAACTTATTGTTCGAACTTTAGAGAATAAAAAAACAAATTCCGCAAAGATATTCATCCATTCATATGTGTAAGTATTTATAAGTGCATATAAGCTGCGTTTGTAGCTAATACTCAAATTTCACAAAATGGTTCCCAAAACAATAACACAAAATGTCCTGTAATATGGTAACACTTATTTCCCACATTAAATATCATAGACTACAACACAAACGATATAGTGAGAAGGTAAGTTTCCGGTGAAACCATTAATGGCGTCTGTTGTTCTCTTTGAGGTATGATAGGTCTGTTATCTGCTAGGTGTCGCTGGTTCTTAGTTGATACATCTATCTGCTCTATCATTGTATATAAACATTTCTCTATATACAATGATTCTATATACCCTCTCAACTTTCGTTCCAATTTCACGAACACTGGTGTCGCAACATTGGTAACGCAACATTGGTGATTCAATGATTTTACCCCTTATCAAAAATGCCCAACGCACCTAAGACGTAATTTGTATTTTAGCTGTCGTCTGCCACGTTATTCCACGAATTATGAGTCGATTTCGACTCAATCTGTCCCAATTACGAATTGTATAAAAAATTTTAAATTACAGTTGGTGCCTATTGCCACGTAAGGACTAGAATTGTTTTTTTTTACCAACTCTCTTACAAAGGTGGCAAATATCCGAAAGTATACAACACTCCTAGTAGAGTTTCTGCATTTGTTCCTTTTTAAATGATAATTTGAAGAATTTTGAATTGTATCCCTTTTATCACCTTGGTTATCCAATTTTGTTTGCTCCCATCTAGACCAATGCCAGAGTCAAGACCTTACCTCCCAGATGAGACTTTCTCGTTACTATGTCCAGCTACATTCAACCACAGCCGATGTAACAAAACAACCTTTGTCAGCCGCAGATTTACCCCAGTTTCACTGGCGACCAACGCAATTAACGATAATGTCATGAGCGTACTTCTAAATCTAGAATACGTACGCTTACAATTACATAAGATTAAGTATCATACGCTCCCCCTTTGCAGTCATTTCAATTTAGACTTCCACTTGCTCAGCCGATTGCCTTTTCTTCGTTAATGACCATCCTAATACCTGGTGAAGCAAAACCCAACTTTTCCCTCCAAGTGCTTGGTCCATTTGATTACCCTGCGGGTAATTGAAACAAAGCTTTACCTGGCCCAGATTTAATATTTCTATACCACCCACACTTTGGTTGATAGTCCTCCGGAAAAGTAAAATAGGCGTGTCTCCTTCAATTCCCTTCTTGTATTGTTATCTGGAAATCCCGAATATTCCCAATGCTTCTTCGGGTCAAACACGAGCGGATTCAGCTAAAATAAGGACCCCTACGGCAACTAAACCATGAACATTCTGCCATCATACATCGCCCACCTAATATTTCGCACAATCATTTGAACCTAATTCTGTTATTATGACACATCCGTTTGTGAAGTTTCCCCACATCGTTCATTTTTAACTTTGCATTCACAGACTGTGTGCGCGCTTAATTACTCTCTGCTCTGCTTAATGAATTCGGGTCCTTCTAGTCAATTTGCATTGAGAAATTCATTAGTCGTTCGGTTGGCGCACACGTGTCTCACTTTTGGGTGCGGTATACAAAATAGCAACAGGGTATCTATAATAGGACAGCACTCGAAAGTTGCCCTTGTGTTTCTGTCATTGGATCTTCGTACGTAACATGGCAGACGGGTTCGCAGGTGGAATGTTGTAATTACTTGGAAATTTTCATGGCTGCCAGTCGTGCCAAGATTTCAAATTGTAAACACTTTTTTATGAATAATGAACAGCAGGTATGCGCTCAAGTGAATGTGTCCTTTTTTGTGGTTTGAACAGCACTTGGTGCGTATTTATCTTATGTTTAAAGCGGTGGACGTTCTTATTTGTGTTTAATTTGACCACGCAAGGAGTCTGTTCTTCTTGAAAGCAGGATCCGTGAGGACTTTTTGGGAACCCACTCGTTTGTCTGGCGGGAAAATTCAGTAATTTATTTGCTTGTTTGTTTGTCCTATAAATGGTGGATTGATATTTTTACCCAGTGTTCGTGCAACAGGCGCTTGTTGCTACTTAACCTGATTCACGCTTTCAACGGCATTTCCCTCAAAAGAAACATATTTTGCTAGGTCTTCTTTGTGTTTAAAAATACCATCAATGACTTGCTGCATAGTCATTTAATGCCTACGAACCTTGGACCATAGTACGCCCCGTCTATCCTGCTCTTTGACATCCACTCATAAATCATCGAACAGATGAAATTCCATTCGAGACAGTAGCAATGTCACTTTTAATCGAATCGCCTGACAGCACATTTCCTTTTCCTCAACTCGACTTAAATTGCTCACTGCCACTTCACAACAGTGATTCCCACATTACTTCAATTGCAACGTAACTAGGTCAATTTCTCGAGTGTATCCATAAATAAAACAGCACCGTTCGTCAGAGGAAATTGACGTTCCTCACATGTCCCGTTCACGTACCGACCGACCCCTGAATCTGAACTCAAACTTCACATGTCAATTAAGTGAACCAGCGATCCCGATTTAATATAAAAATACCGCACACATGTACGAGTACGAGCATAATGCCGTTCAGAGGGAATGTCCTTTACCACTTCAGTGCGCTTTTATCTCTATGCTGGATGCAGCTTCAGTTTTAAATTTGTAAACACTGTCAGTTAATGTCCTTTGGAGGACAAACGAAAGTGTATCGTTTCGATAGCAAATACGGTTACGACCTTTCCGTCTCTCTGGCAATCTTTGCAATTCGATTTCGATATCACTATGCACGAGACAGGGTAGCTGGCAGAACTCGTATCACTGTGTCAATTTGGCTAAATTGGCTGAAATTGACTTGCATTTTAAATGACTTGCGGAATGTATCCTTGTGATAATGAGCAGCAGCGGAAGCACAGGCACGAATGTACTCATTTCTGCATTAAGCCGGTGATAGTACCCATATTTTTATTCGAAAAACTTCATCGTTGGCGCAACACTGGTTCTTTCAATCTCGGCATTCACTGTCACGAAGAAGTACTTAAGTGTGGGTATAAAATGGCAGTGATGCAATTCAAGCTAGCGGTTCTCGATGGATGCTGTCGTCTTGTTTCACTTTAGGACTCATGCAATTTTTAAGCACTTTCCTGCGAACAGACGAAACCGTCCCCCTCAAACTTTTTAATTATATACCTACTGTTCGTAGTCGTACTCGTATTGCTGATGAAGAGTGATAACATTTTCCAGGATAATTAATTTCGAAAATGTTCCCCCAACGAATGGTTTTTTTGTTTATTCTCTGTTCTCGTTCGTTATTTATAATCGAGCTGATAAATGCTATGGCAGTACTGGTTATGAGAATTGGAATTGGGATGATGCACTTTGCACTATGTCCCAAGGACTCTCTTGCCACGCAATATCGGATGGATTGACGGGAATCGATTTATTAAAGTGGGAATGACAAATTTTCATAATGATGTAGTTGGTGCTGGCAATAAAAGTTATACTTCCTTTTAATATGCAAGTGGGGATTTATGTCCATCGTTAGGTTAAATTGAAACTGAAAAAATATCGAAACACGCCGTCAAAACTATTTTCGGAAGTGATGGATTCGTTCAAAACGGACGTTGCTAACTCTGACAGATGGCTGATGTAATTTGGCTTAGTATTTATTCCCATTTATTGATTATCACAATTTGTGCAAATGTTTAAGTCTCCTGTGCAAATGATTTAATTTCCTTTTTTTTACATGGAGTTTGACACGCCAATTGACAGCTAGCAGCCAATTGAACCCCGCATTGTCACTTTAAATATGAAAGAAATTTGCGAATTCTCATTTTGAATATAAAATATTAGACTTTTACGGTTTTTGAACGGGAATTTTAACTTAAATTCCCCTTAATTCATTAAAAAGTTATGTGACTTATGAAAACTTCACAGTGACAAGTCGAAGAAAATTAAACATAAACGTGGCATGCCGCTAATAATCGTGTACTCTAGTCAGTAACGTTACTGGGCAATTTAGTCCAAGCAAATGGGCGCATGTTCAAAAACCTAATTATCTTAAGTCGACCAGATTCGTCTGGCCTAGGTGTTACGTAATCGAAGAACTAGATTGATCGGTAACGGCACTTTTCCTACGCCAAATACATATCATTTGTTTCCGTAGCGTCGACGAATCTGTCAATATTGACGTATTCGACAAAACGAACAGTCCTACAGAATCCATAACATACGGTGGGTCGGTGACAGCCGATGACAGTTTATCTCATTCTCTGAATATTTCCACCAATGAAAGAGCTTCGAACAGAAAAGTAGAAAGTAAACGTACTTTGTCCTTCGCATCCGGGTGCTCTGCTTATGGGCCACCTGTCAGTCGAAAATGTTGCCGCAACGGATTCTATGGGTTGGGCCCTTAAGTATTCAGTCACAACTCACAAGTTTCGTTGGTTACCCCTCCAGAAACGTCAACTGAGATAGCTGTCTATGTCAGCTTTCTTTGAGTTTGACCAACAAATTCTGACAAAAAATTTGCAAAGTGCAAGTAATTATGTAGATATTGAGGTTTCTCAAATGCCGAGAGGAAATTATTGGAACAGACGCGTCAAAAGTACGGTACAGAAAGAATGTGCAGCATTTAAACCAAGAACAACAACAACAACAAAAAAATTTTGACACAGAACATTTCCCCTGTTGAAATTATTTAAAAATTGTAGTAAAAATGTAAAAGTCTATTTGGATTGTAATATTACTTGTCTCCTTAGTGTACCAAAATTTAAGACTGCCATTGTTACTCACGGGGTGGATGTCACTTTCGACTTTCTTTTTTACTTCGTTTTTTGTTTTTGTTTTGTTCTCTGAGCGAGCTCACCAAAAAATAAATCGTGAACAATTCATACAATAATTTTGCGGAAATAATGCTAAAAATTAATAAACATAATGATACTAAAAAAACATTACTTACTTAATTCCAAATGCACTCAAGATCGAAGAAGTTCTAAAGCGAATGCAAAATACCTACTCCGATAGCTCAACTTCGAGATCAATGACAGTTTTCGTTTTGTTTATAATTTTTGGATATATTTCTGTGGCAACAAGGAAAAATAGCATAAGTCGACTTATGTCAAAATTGAGTTAATGTTACGATCGGATGCACAGTACCCTGTTCTATATGTCAAAATTTTTCCATTCAAATATCTCTTATGGTTGCTGAGTTATGGATCAGGAAAAAACGCATAAGTCATTTACCCACATTGAAAGTCAAACCTTTAAACTGCGCTCGTGATAAATTATAATAGATTTATAGAAATCAGTAGCTGTCAAAACATAATGACCATTTCTTTGATTTTAGTCTTGAAGTTACGAATGAATGGCAATTGACGTTTTTCTTTGCTCTCCTTCATAGTAGCGCACTGAACAGAGCATAAGTCTTTAAGTATGTAAAATAAACTCTGAACTGGGCGTGTTCAGTGCGATCTCATTTATTCGTTAAAAAAAAATATTTGTAATTTGTAAAAAGTATTTGTAATATTTTTTCAGCTTACTGCGCTTTTTACAATCTTCTTTCTCTTTCTGTTAGCATTCGCATTTCTGATAAACGATCGTGTTGTTACCTGTCAACATTATGCTGATGCTCCAAGAAAGAAACATAAATTCATAAATAAAGAAAGAACGCACTGCGCTTTGCATTTGCAATGCGCCTATAAACATTGAAAGTCATGTGCTTCCTTGAGTTGACGTGCGTAGTTATATTTTTTTGTTTATCGCATGAGTATGATAAACAAAAAAACATAACTACGCAAAACAACTTAAACGCTTGCATTTTTTAGAAGTTTTCAACAGACAGAAGTGCCGGATAGAGTAATTTTGTTTCTACTTTTCTGTCCGTTGAATCCGTTGACCCTTTGACAGTTTTTACAATTGTAGATAGTATAGCACTTCTATTGCTGGAAAGGTACCTAACTTTGAGAGAATGCGAGAAATTAATGAGATTAAATCACTTAATTATCATTAGTAGAAAGTAGAAACTAGAAACATTGAAACGCACGCTGCGCCGATGACAGTTAATAGCAAAACATGGAATTATTTTGTGAAAATATTCTGCTTCTGCCCAACAGATATGCGATCGATTTTATGAGTTCAGACTTTTTTTAACTTTGAAAATCAAAATTTGCAAAAATTTGTTTTTGATATAGCTATTCTTACACAAAATGTAAAATTTACCTTCTCTAGGGGCATAATCGGTCTCAAAATGACTTAAAAAAGAAGAAATAAATGGGAACTTGAATTCATGCTTAAAACTTTATTATCTAAACGACGAAAAATATTGAAACAGAATTTTAGAAGAACTATACATTTTTTGTGGACTTTTCTATTTCAGGCAAAGCTTAAGCGGACTCAAGTTGATTAAAATCTATTTGATTTTAATGAGATTCGATTTTATGTGCTGGAAGATTCTCAGCAAATTATTTGAGAGATATTATCTTCAGAACAAAAAGTCGACGTACTTCCAAACTGTTATCTAAATTTTGCTAAATTTCAAAGTTAAATAAATTGAGAAAGAAATTAAGTGCAGGACTGGGTTGAACGAAACTTTCACGTTCATCAAAAAACCGTTTTTGAGATATGTAACAATTTCAAAAGTACAGTTATTTGATTTTTTAATCAAAAACTGGGTATGCAGTCATGGTAACCCCATCTACTAAAGCAGTCAATTTTGGTTGATATTTAACAACAATAACGTAAACATTAAGAAAACCATACAATAATTGTTAAACGGGCAAAAATCGAATACTAAAAATGTGTTATTTCGAAGTCTTTTTAAAGTTTTTTTTATTAAATGATAATAAATTGAATAATTAAGAATTGTGTTGAAATTGTGTCTTTTTCCATTGTCCATTATTTGGAATTCTGAAGAATAAAGAGGATGTTATCTGGCGCCACCCTGTACAATGAATTTCCTAACTAAACTCGGAATTTTTTTCAGATTTCGGTGTAAACTGTTGTAGTGAAATAAAAGCATAAGTAGTCCTGTGAGCTTTCCTGTAAACTAGCTTACTGGCCCAAGTCTCGCCTGTGGAATACTTACTTCTGAACTGCGAAAGAGAAAAACGTTAAATTCAAATATCAGAAAACTTGGAGGCAGTAACATCTTACATGAAATAAAATCGGTCAACGCATAAATTTCTTTTTCGGAACACTCTCGCAACACTATTTTCCCTTTAGGGGCATGCAACTTATTACATCTCAATGAATCTTAGTCAAATTTCCGTTTATTGCCTGTTTTTATCCCGCGTTAAAGTTTTTTTAACCCGAGTAACCTTTATCCAACCAAGTCCACCGTCGAATGCAAACGCATTCACGTTCGATTTTGAATCCAATTTAATCGCATTAATCCCTCTAAGCCAATAAATAACATTATACCGCCACCATTAATTAGCCATTCATCACACAATACTACAAACAGGACTACACACATACATATACAAGGCTCTATTCACTGTTGTCGTGCGGCATTAAATGCATTCAATTTGCCGCATTTTATGTTCCTTTTTCATTTAGAAAATAAATTTAAATTGATTGCCCAAGTTAACCAGAGTTGTTCTATACCCCCGGGCGAAATCCATACTCCTTCGCGCAGAAAGCACAACACCAGTGTACCCACGAATATCCTGCCAACAATCGAGCTCGGCGACCGACAGAGCGCAAACTTGCACAAGATTGCAATTTAATGCGCTGAGCTGTGCGATCCGCAACAACCTCTCCTCACCTGCGGAATTTTAATCGATTTACCTGTAAGGGAAACTATCCCCTGCAAAGGGTAGGGAAACATTACCTACCCCCGTGTGCGAGAGAAAACTTTTATTGCAGCGAAAACATTGGAAAAACAGCAAAGTCTCTCAAAACGGCCAACTTTTACTGTTCTGCAGTGCACAGTTCCCCCCAGTTGGGCACGAAACATCGCCGGCCGGTCGCCAACAACAACAACACCATCAAGAGTGATGTGTTCGCCTGCCAGTGTGGGGGGGGGGCATGGTGTCGTGATGATGATGCTGCACGTTTGGTAAACTGCCAGCGAAATAATGAAAATTTTTCACCGATGAAAGAAAAATCTTTTTCGGCAACGTAGCCAAAAACTCGAACGCCAATCGATAAGACCTTCACATTGGCGGGGCTAGTGTGTGCGGCCATCACACCCGCTTAAACTATCGAGCGCCTAAGTGGACCCCAACGGTGGCATATTTTCACTTACATTTCCGGGCTCTATTGGGACTCTACCTATTTATGCACTTAGCACGCATCGACAACAAAGGCTGACAATGGACGGTTGGTGCACGGTGTCTGGCTATGTTAAACAATTTTATTACCAAATCAAGTTGTTTGCGTGGGACCGTTTTGATGTTTGTCTATTGACAGATTGTAACATTGATGAAATTGTTTTTGATTTGTGTGATGATGTTAATATTGGCACTGCCCATTAGCCGGAAGGTGTCAATGCGGTCGGAATTGCAAAGGCAAATAAGGTATTTTTAGAAAATACATAAACTGTCAGTTTTGGGTAGGTTTAGTTCTGACGTAGTGGTGGTAGCGGTGGCTCACATAAGGTTGTTAGCTTGTGGTTTTGTTTGGCATGATTTATGATTTATGACGCCCTTTCACTTGGTGGGTATTTAAAACAGTCGCGGTCTTGCACATGCTAATGACACTTTTCACATATGGCGTCTAAGTAATGACAAAACCAATTCAATTTTGGGATAGGTTTATACCCTGTACCCAGACTGTGTAAAACCGCAGTGCTACCAAACATAAAGCCCTTCAAAGGGCGGTGTTGATGAGCAACTTTTAAAGCTGCTATGGCAATAAAGTGTACCGCCAAATGTCAGTGCTGCCAGGGGCACTAAAAGACCAAAGTCCAGTGCTCGCAAATCAGCTTATGCCTTGACGAAATGTCAAGAACAGAGTGGCGATAACCCTTTGTCTAGGCGTGACGTCGCACGACTACTTAGTCACAAGAAGTGTAGAACAAAAAACTTTCGATGCGAACAGAAGGAACGGTGGTAACCGGCAAACTTAAGCCACTGCGTATACATTTCGACATACAAGTTTATGGCTTGTGAGAATTCACTTCAAAGCTTACTCGCTTACATCAGCATAATATGCGCTGCAGGTCCACAACGGAAATAGACGATTTTACCAAGAAGGATTTTGTATACGATCTCATCAGCGATAAACATGACAAATGACTTATTATTGACATAGAATCATCTAAGAAGGGCACCCTTGCTAGATTCTGCACAGGTCTAACGACACTACATCTGGAAATAGACGAAGGCTTCTTGGTTTTACAGCGGGACGCAGATAGTTTTTTTTCTCAGCTTCAATATTTATATCCAAAAGTGGTAGCTTTAATATTGTCACAAGTTCCGAACAGAGAAGCATGCGATTCTAGCCCCAGGAAGCCCAAGAGCGACAGTATATTTATTTTAAGGTGGATCCTCTGTATCGCTTAAGAAGTCCAGGTCGGTGCTTATCATAGATTTACCGACTTAGGGCTACAAATACCACATAAAGAGTGTTTATGCATCCCGGCTTACCTCTTTCAGTTCGATTAAGTTTAAAAATGACCGAACCGAGACCGAACTTAAATGGAATTTGGAGAGTAAGTCTCTTTCTCCTACAAGGATGTAGAAATATGATGAAAAAAAAAAATACCAGAAATAACTAAATCTTTTATATCATCTTCCTTTGGGGTTTTCAGATTTTGCTCTCAGATTTCAGATTTTTCGTCGGAATATAAAATGAGTTTTTTTTTTGCATTTGGGATGGTACATGATTTTAAAGTCAGCTGTTCTTAAATTGTAATTTGTGTATATAAAAACTCACTTAATTTATGTTTATATCCATTGCAGCAGCCAAATGTAAATTTTTCTCTATTTTTCACAGACTAGTCGTCTAAAAATGTGATCGCTGAGTATACGCACCGCCACGTTACTTACAATGGTCCAGTTTTTTTCATTCTGAAGCATATAGTTTACGACATTATCGGGGGTAGGCCACTTCAAAGTTTGACAAATGCCAAAGGATTAGGTGGAAAGAATCGAGATTCGAAAAAATGCCGTGAATCTGAAAAAAGTGAAAATGGCATTAAAGTAGGTAAACGGGTGGGCAGAGCAGGGAAAACCCTGCGCTACCCGACTTAGGTCCTTGTGGACCCTTTGTGAAACATTGGGGACATTAAGGTAACAAAAATGCATTTCGGCTGTCATACTCTCTATTCTGTTCCATTACTGTCGTTCTAATGCTCACCGCTCAAATGACGCATTTCCTTGGTGAATTCACTGCAAAGTGTCATCACTTACTTCGTTTGCGCTTTCGTGGTGCTCTTGTGCCTTAATACCTAAGTCTCTCCATCTGGCTCGATCCCTAGACACAGACAGCCCTCTCCAATCTCGTACATCAAGTCTATGGAGACCTCTTTCTAATCGGTCACATGTCACATCATCGAAGTTGAGGTCTGCTATAGCTTTTCGATCATGGTGTTAAAAACTCTGTAGGCCAGTGTTAAAAACTCGTGGGAAATTTACATTTTCGTGGTAAGAAACCGTTTCGTGGGAAAAAGGAAAAAAAAATAAGATGTCAGTAAGATTTTGTGGAAAATTTGGTCAACTTACAAAAAAAAAATTCCATCAAACTTCAACCTAATTATATACCTATTTCTACTACCTTATTCAGTGTTCACAAAACATGCCTATCTAAGGTAAGCTTTATTTATTTATATTAATGAATTTAAAATATTAATTTGTGCTATTAATTTTAAAGACTTACTCTTTTTATTATTATTATTCTTTTTTATTATTTATTCATTATCGAACATTTTCTTATAGAGATTATTTGCGCTAAATGTTATTTTTCCCTCTTTTTACTAACTTATTTTATAAATACTAAAATACTCAAAATATGTGATTTTGTGATGTGATACTGAAAATAAACTGTTATTTTTTTTAAATAAATCAAGTGGGAAATTTGTGGAAATTTTGAATAGGTCCCAAAGGGAAAAAATTAGCTGTCCGAGGGGAAAACAATCTCAATGACAAAGCAACACTGCTATAGGCTTAAGCACTGATATTCATATGTTCAACGTGACTTATAGCTAACCTTACGTCGGATATTATATATTATATATGTATATAAATATTTTACCTTTTTTGACTCTGTACAGCAAGTACAGCCAGTCATTCCAGATGGAGGGAAAAGTGTAAATTTTGGCGGTTTTATAATGCAAAAAGAGAAAAACGAGGGACAACCTCACAAAAAGGAAAAAAGCGAAATTCTCTGTGAACCTTATTTTGTTTAAAACGAATTTTCATTACAAACTTATTTCAAAGTTTATTCAGAATGAAATGTTCATACCTAATAAACATGAAAGAAAACAGCCCATAGAACGACTACGTAACAAATTTTGTGCTTATGAACGCATTCACTTGGCTTGACATTGGCCGCGTTCCACTACCTGCTATATAAACTAGCGGCATGTCAAACTGCACATAAAAAAATTGACATTTCACCATTTCCGCACCTTTTGTGAAATATGCATTTCAGAGAAGTTTGTCAATCTAGCGCAAAACTACCCGTTGCATATTGAGAAAAAAAAATGTCGAAGGAAATCGTTCAAACGTTTACAAAATAAAAATAAATAGCCGAGCATAGTGTATTTATGATAAAAATGGTATTAAGGTAAGTAAACTAGCAATAATTCAGATATTGTTTTTAAAATATATAATACCTCCTTAATTGTAGTGTCAATATAATTAGTGTCAAATGTCACTTTACCCCTTACGCCCGAGGATTCAAGCGCGGCTTTCCTTCATCTGGGATATTTTGTGCTAGACATCTAGCGGGCAATTGAACGCGGCCATTTTGTCTAATAGATAGAAAAGGAAATCATTTTAAATGTAAGCTTTTGTATAATTCACTTAACTGATTCTTGTATGATGTTTTTACATTTTAATGCTAACAATTTACATTGTTTACTCATAATATTGGGCGGATTCGTAAAAGATGGTGACTAATGGCCTGGGGGTTGCTTACTAAGTTTGCCAGCAGAATTCTGAAACAACTGCATGTAGGTCTATCATCTTGCCTTCACTCTTAGGTACAGGTATGCAATGGAAGGTTCCCGTATCAGGTACACAATGGACCCACACGATTGTATAAGTGAAACTGTGGCAACTGCCACAAAAAAAACCCATTTACCTACTTACCTATTTTATGTACTGGTGGTGTCAAAGTTTTGAGCGGAATGCTTTCCAAGTTGACAGAGTAGGGTTCACTTCAGAATTTTTCAATTAGACTCCTTCATGTCTAATGACTTGGTGTAACTTTTGGTAGCTTATGGTGTAGCTTCAACCAAAGCGGTAGTTTTTTAAGATCCAAAAGAATGCAACTCGGGAAATAATTGCCTACTCGATTTTATTGACCAAAAATTAAGATATATTTATAACAGCTCCGTATGCCGTCTGAAGGTCTTGAATTGTAGTGGAGATAAGTAATCCTCCAGGATATTCTGAAGAAGTGGGCTAGAGCTATGACTTTCTCTCAAAGGTGTGTCCTCAAATGACTTGCTCATTCGACTTTGAGATAAATAAGTAGATTGGGGAAATTTCCCTTTTTGAAGGAATATTTGTTCCCGAAATGAGCTAAAAGGGAAAAAGGAAAAAAGTAGAAA
Organism: Cheilosia vulpina; assembly: GCA_916610125.1. NCBI lineage: Eukaryota > Metazoa > Arthropoda > Insecta > Diptera > Syrphidae > Cheilosia > Cheilosia vulpina. Next base: position 14,831,115 of record OU744276.1, on the reverse strand, counting down.
GAAAAGGGAACTTTAGTTTTTTGTGAACTTACTTCAATCTTCTTGTTCAACTTCAGCAAAAAGATTTTTTTAGCTAGCTACACATTTTATTTTATTCACCTGAAATGTCCATAAGCAACTGCTTGTTGAAAGGTTTCGGGAAATGACAAATGTCAAATGGGCCTTACTAATGTGGTTTTGGATTGGGATTCTACAGATACGCTCTCAAATTTCAGACTTCGTGTGTCTAACCGAACATTAAAACTTCACTTGCTCTTTTCTTTGTTGATATTCGTGCGACTGGAATATAAATAAATAAATAAATAAATAAATAAAAAATAAATAATTGGCGCAACAGGTCCGTATGGACCCAAGCCTACCTTCTCACAACCATTCGTTTTGTGTGAGTTTTTATTTTTGGGACGAATGGAAGGGATCTACAATTTTATGCCGAGTCCAAACGGCCAATTGAGAAGCTCTTTCATGACAGTTATACTCTCGGATGTTTGTCAGACGTTCGCGAGAGGTGGCGCAGTGAAAAAAACCTTAAGTTGGAATTTGGGTTTTTTCTCGGGATTCGAACCTGGGACCCCTCGCTCAGTAGTCCAACACACTAACCACTAAGCCTTCGAAAATTCAGATTCGCAAAAGTGCTCTGAAATCTGAAAAAGATTCCTTTTTTTGTACCAAACGAACATAAGAATTGCTCTGAGAGCAAAAAAATAGTGCTCTGAGAGCAAAAAAATAGTGCTCTGAGAGCGCCCAATCGAATACCACATAATAATCATTTTTAACCGTGACACTGAATTCGAAAAATTTGGGCTAGACATGCAGTTGCAGTTTTTTAAACCCGCTAAAGTCTGGAACTATAGATACATTCATTGTTATAGTGTTTAATAATTTTATTTTTTCACTCATCAATGCCGACTGAGAGCTCTCTGCATGTTTAAAAGCCGTTTGCTGATACGACTCTTTGCGAATTAAGTGCCACATAAACTCTTATGTGACAGTTTATGCTCTAAAAAAGTAGCCTATAAGTATTTCAGTAGAACTTAAATCGTTAAGAGTCATATGAGCAGCCCTAAGACTATGATTTTCTGTTTTCTTTTTGTAAAATATGTGTAGGAACATTTTCGGGGCAGCCAAGAGAAAAAAGGGAATTTTTTCGCACTATCGTGGGCATTCCTATGACACTACACTGTCAGCACTGCCGTGACCTGATTTATTCCACTACAAATAGATATCGATACTATTTTCACAAAACTGAGTAATTCTAATGCAAAGAGCGGCGTTTCATTTTGACTTCGTAATTACTTCCGTAAAATTTAAACCGACTACAAACAGAACAGCGTCCATCACTTTTTTTTAGCTAGGTACCCAATCTTTCTAATTCTCATTCTTAACTCATCGAATCATATATCATTCAACGTTCGTGCACTTGCCTTGCCCTACAAAGCATAAGGTCTTGAAATCTGCAGCAGAATAAAGCGTGCCTCATTTTAGCTACTTTCTCTACCGCTATTAGTTGTACAATGTTCATCCCACATAAATGCCCTTTGGCACAAACTAAGAGAAAAATACAGTTCCATGGTTTCCGCTTGATTGCCCAACAGCTTTTGAGATGAATGAAGTTTTGATGGTTGAACCCATACCTTTGGCGCATTCAAACAGAAAAATGTGTTAGCATCTTAGGAAGGCCTTTGGACCAGTGGAATGAGGGTGTTATTTGTGAATCACTTTTACCCACTTCACAAACGATCACTAGTGTGAGCAGTAATGCAAATTATTTTTAATATACCGCTACGGTTCCACCTACGTTAATGCACGTTCACAGTTGAAAGATTGAATTTCCCAATCGGAATGGCATTCAGTTTCCAAGTAGCCAACCTGTCGCTAATTTTGCATTTTTTGTGTCGTAATCTATCTATTAATTCCGCAAGCGGTTTCAGATAACCAATATGAAGCGATGAAATTCACGTGACAATACAAAGTTAGGTATTGAGAAAGAAAATCTCCAGAAACACACTTCCACAGTTCCAGTGATGCCAACATTTCGCATAATAAATCACTAACTTGTTATCCGATAATGTGAAAAGAAAATGTGTTATCCTTTGGCGACACAAAAAATATACTCGAAGCCAAGTTACATTCGCTTCCTTATGGGTTGCGAAGGCTCCTCTAGGCAGGTGGAGGACTTAAATACAAACACAGATAAGTTACATAATTTTTGCCTGTCTTGTAAAGAATGTAAGTGGCGTCTCAAGTGGATTCTTACACTTTGTTCAGTGGAAGCACCTGCAAGGTGGGTGGCCTATTCCTATATACAAACTGTGTTATTACACTTGGGACAATGACAACGCGGATGGTAAGGGTGAAGGTTAAAGCAGAGCAAGTGAATATTATTTCTTTTTTTTACATTTTTCTATTGTTTTAAGGTTTTGCTGCATGTGCGTGGTCGCGCATAAGTCCTGCTGCTCGTCTCTGTGTTTAGCAGGATTTCTTCTCTGTTTTACTGTTAGTTAGGAGTATCTCCATTGAATCCGCTTAGGAACAGAGTGAGGTCAGCGTCCTGTGAATAATGTTTTTACCTCTATGCAATTAAAAGTAATTTACGAAGAACCTGTCCTTTGTTTCCTCTTGCTGGTGGGCGAGATTTAATTTAATTGCATGACCGTCTTGTATTACAGTTTATTTTACGAGGGTGATATCTACGGTGATGGTGCACGCTTTTCATTTCTTTTTTTTTGGAAACGTTCATCCTTTCAGCAGATTTAAGGAAAGTTTGTGCGATGACTTTAAATGTGTTTTTTTAGAGGTATAGTGCTAAAATTGGCAACACTGCTTTTAGTGGCAGTCAATTTGACAGGTGACAGATGATTACTGATCCCCCATACTGATCATTTAAAAATATGTTGGCGCTTTTCATTAAAGATCCGAGAGAATTGCCGTAAATTCAGAATTGCTCTTTTCAATGGAATTCTTTGGAACACTTTTGTAATAGCGGTAGACACAATGTGAGATTTGGTTATCTGTTTTTGTGTTTTGTGCAATTTTTTTTTTTGTTTTCTACAGTAAATATGAATGTTTTAATAGGCCAAATCAATATTAATTTCAATTTCAGTTTACATTTCGCACGCATTTTGTATATTTCAAACATTTCAATCTGACATTTTGCTAGTGTACGTTGGTGCTTGGTGCGTTCAAGGCAATAATACTCTAAAAAAATCCGATACACCTCTCTCGTGCTAAGAATTAACCTGGAACTACACTTTTTATCAATGAAACATAGAATACATAGAAAGAGCACTTCTTGATTTGCTTTTTAGAAAGGGCAATTCTGTTCTTCAATCGAAAACGCCATTATTATCTTACGTCGACTAGATCACTTTTCCCATGTCAACCACATAATTATGCGAACTGTCAACTTAGTACTCAGTGACGAATACCTTGACTAGATGCGTCGGCTTCCCCTCCATAAACGTCAACTGAAAAAGCTATTCATGTTCATGTGACCGATCTAGGCTAATCAAAACTGAGACAAGTTAAGTCAGCCAGCTGTCAGACTTACCTATGTGGTCAGAAGAAAAAACCGCTAAGGTCTGTTTTACTCATTGTTCATGAAAATTGAAAATAGAAAGCTATTTCGTTCCGTTGTATGTTCTGCAGTGCGTTCGGTTTCTCATTTATGGTTAACATTGTTAGAAATCTATACGATTGACGTCTCGTATTCCAATACCGTTGTTACTGCACCATAGCTCTCTCTCTGGCTTGACTTTTTATAGTTACCACGCGCTCATGGCTCACTGCACACACAGAAAATATTCGTTTGATTGTCAAAATTAAATCCGCACTTCACATAAATTTAAAGTTATTTATTGACAAAAAACAAGCGAAAACCGCTGCAATTACATTTTTTTGTAATTTTTTGTAATAAAGAAGAAACCACGCAAAAGGCGGTTTTATAAGATTTATGGTGAGGTCACGATATGAAGGGAGTCCAAGACAAGAAACGTAACAATAGGCGAACCGAGCTCGAGCGCTCTAAACCGAGAGTGCTCAGATCGTTCTGATGTATTTCTGAAACACACTTGAGCGCATAGCTGTCATTTGTAATAAATATATATATAAATTTAATATTTATTAATTATTATTTATTAAATTGGTTAACCTTTAGTTCCAGAACAACTAGGTTCGTCCGCCATTTTAATTATTTTGTTCATCCTGTTTTTTTTTTCTGCCAATGTGACAGTAGGTGTGTAATCAGCTTTTTACTCAGCCTGCTCAGTCAATTTATTCTGAGCTCGTAGAGCGCGATCTGATCATTCTCTGAACGAAAAAAGAAACACAAATTCTGAGCTCTGATGGAACTGAGCTAAAAAAGACACACGAAATTTTTGTATAACAGTTTAGGTTGTGCTCTGAACTAAAAAAGAAAAACGTCTAATATTAACCATTATTGAAAAAATCAAACGCACTCCTTTGGGTTGTATGCTCATCAGTCTGACGGAACTGCAACAAACCTCGGCAAACATGGCTGCCGAAAAAAAATTTCCTCTTCGTCTACTAAAAATAATGGTTTTTGCATTTATTTTTGCTTGAACCTTTTGTCACTTTTCTAGACTCATGTTTTTTGTTCTCTCCGCAGAGGGCATTGTTTTGCCGGTTAACTCTGTTGTTAGAAAATACATTTTTCTGATGCTGATGCTATTGCAGTTGCAAATGTATGGGACTCTATTTCTGTTTCGGTTGTTTGTCAAAAGGCGACTTTAGCTGTAGTCCATAGGGAGCGATGAACGTATGCGATGTGCCACGAAATGTCTGCAAAAAGTCAAATACCAGGGAGCACCTTTCTCTGATAATGCATTTGGGCTTTACTAATAATCAATTGTAAATTTCAAATTAAATATTTTGTTGGTGAAATGTATGAAATTTTGTACGGAAATTTTCGCCTTTTTGAGATCGAAAAATTGGACACTAAAAATGATTAATATCGCATTAAAAATTAAGTTTAGTGGTCTGGTATTAGCGAGAATTTTTGAGATGAAGTTGTAAATTACAACATTATGGCATTTTAGTACTCATCATTCTAGCGTCTTCTTGGCTTTATTATAGAGACGAATTCCTCCTTAAATTGATTCTCTAGCGGGTGTACCAAATGTTAGAATAGAAAAAGAGACTTTTGCGCATCCCTGTCAGTCTGGACTGTCTGTGAAAAACATATGTGCATAGCTTCATTTATTATGCGACGTTATCCTGTTGACTCATAGCTTTCTGTGATGTTGTCACTTCTAGCACTCTTTCAATGGCAAAAGGCTTTAAAATAATGTCTGTGGTACCACCGATGTCGCTGCATACAGGGATGTCTGCTTACAGTCCACGATGGATAAAAAAAGCTTCTAAAACCCAAAGAAAATAAGTTTTCTTATATGGGAGGTGTTCTTTTATGCATATGGACACTTGAATCATATTTTCTTTTTAATTATTAACTTGTCTTAGAAAGAGCGTACTTACACAAAGTTTGATCAGCAAATCAAGATCGTAGCAGGTAGATGTTAGTTCTTCTCATAAATTCTTGTAAATTGCAGTCTTACGATACAAAACAAACATTTCAATCTGACATTTTGTTAGTGTGTACTGGTGAGTTCAGGGCAAATCTTTAAAAATATCCCGGACACTTCTGTCGTGTTAAGAATTGACCTAAAAGTGTAATTTTTTCTTCAATGAGACATAGAATCGAAATCGCCATAATAGTGAGTTACATTTTTATAGTACTTTTCATACATGCCTAGAAACAAAACTACTATCCCAATCAGGCTAATGGCTTAATATCGTATTAAAAATCGCGCCACTTATGCCTCCAGGTTTCAGCATGTGAAATAGTTACGTCACAATAGCATTTATCGAAGAATTGAATAGAAAACTGAACACAGTCGCACAGAGCAGACATTATGCTCGTCTCATGGTTGGGCCTTGCTGTCTCTTATAACATGTGGACAACTCACGTGTGTATTCTAGGTTTTGTAAAATTTATATTGTAAATTTCTTATTTATAGTTTCGTCTACAGGAGTTCCACAACGCATTTAATATAAAACATACGCTACACCTGTCTCTATCTATAATAAAATATGGATGTGGATATTTTTACGCATCACGTTGAAACTACCTACTCACACAATTCAGATAAGTTGCTCACCCGAAACATATGACTTGTTGGGGTAACATTTTGTTTTCCTGTCATCGCAATCAGCGAGCTCATCCTGAAGATATACGAATGAAGAGTTTTGTGAAAGATGACCTCACTTTTCCGCACACATGACACATGTTGTAATATTAAATACATTAAAACTTCCCAATCACATTCGCCTCAGTAATATATTTATCCTTCATATCAATGCTGTCAGTGGCAGATCACGTGAAACGCGTCCAGTCCCCGTCATTGCATCTCCATTGTTGTAACGCTTCTATTCTTAAAACGCCAACCCGAAGTTCGTCATTGTTCGTCCAATGGTTCACACCACTTGAAACACTTCACCGTCATCGACCCCAATCCACAAGTGGAACAAGTGGGCTGGATGCCTTAGTCCACGTGAGTTTGTGAAAAAATCCGCAAATGCAACTAACCCCCCATATAGGCGTCGCAAGAATGCTTCTGTTTCATAAACAGATGCCAACCAAAGCACTGCGTCGCCAGAAAATATTTATAAACCTTACGCTTGTTTGTTTTCTTTTGCCTGTCATTTGTATCTATCTAAGAAGAGCAGATCGCCTACAAATCACTCATCCCACTGTAATCCTTCGATGCTTACATGCGCCCACATGACACTAGTATGGGGGTGAGGACGCTAGCAGATATTATTTCCGTCAGCGAATCCCTATTTCCATAAATTAATATGCTTTTCCAGAATATTATGCAAGATAAACGGGAATATTTAACAAAGCCACACTGTCGAAGTTGGCCAACTTTCCGCACCGTTGCATAAGATTCGGTGTAGTCCCATGCCCTGACAGTGCCAATCCGAAATTGATTTACAATACATTGCGCGCGCCCGGGTAAATTTGGAACGGGTCTGTGTGTACGAATGGTTGCCAATAAAAAATTCTAGAGAGAGAGGAATATTTCCTGAACTTGTCCCAAGGCAACAACGAATCGAATTCGGTTTTTCACCGAAAACGAAGACAAAAGAATTTATTGCCGCTGCCGATGCTTTAGAATGAAAGAGGAAACGTTTGCCATTCGGTGGGTCTTAGCTTACAGATGACTATTTATTGGCAAGGAGGTAGAAGGAGGAATGCCAGACTCAGAAGTACTTCCGGACGCATTTTAAGTGCCTTTCTGCTTTAAAATGTACTGACTTTAGGCAGGGGATGAAGGGGATGTTGAATCATTGAATGAAACTAAGAGGTGTGCGAAAAGAAAATAAGGTGCCGACTTTGGAAACGTCCTTGACACTGTAACGTTGGACAGGATTTAACGGCGAAGCGATATTGACGTGCTCAGAAAAATGCGTCCTGAACATGTAAAGACAGACATTAGACCGGCTGTCTGATATTTTAAATCCAATATGCAGCGACAGTAAAAGGGGGATTTACCTTATGATGGACCCCAAAACCAACTTAAAATGAGAAACACTTACCATTCCGAACGAAAAGTAAAAAATAACTCGCCCAACGTGGGGCTCGAACCCACGACCCTGAGATTAAGAGTCTCATGCTCTACCGACTGAGCTAGCCGGGCATATGGATACCTTCTGTCAAATGTGATAGGCGTCGCAAGAATGCTTCTGTTTCATAAACAGATGCCAACCAAAGCACTGCGTCGCCAGAAAATATTTATAAACCTTACGCTTGTTTGTTTTCTTTTGCCTGTCATTTGTATCTATCTAAGAAGAGCAGATCGCCTACAAATCACTCATCCCACTGTAATCCTTCGATGCTTACATGCGCCCACATGACACTAGTATGGGGGTGAGGACGCTAGCAGATATTATTTCCGTCAGCGAATCCCTATTTCCATAAATTAATATGCTTTTCCAGAATATTATGCAAGATAAACGGGAATATTTAACAAAGCCACACTGTCGAAGTTGGCCAACTTTCCGCACCGTTGCATAAGATTCGGTGTAGTCCCATGCCCTGACAGTGCCAATCCGAAATTGATTTACAATACATTGCGCGCGCCCGGGTAAATTTGGAACGGGTCTGTGTGTACGAATGGTTGCCAATAAAAAATTCTAGAGAGAGAGGAATATTTCCTGAACTTGTCCCAAGGCAACAACGAATCGAATTCGGTTTTTCACCGAAAACGAAGACAAAAGAATTTATTGCCGCTGCCGATGCTTTAGAATGAAAGAGGAAACGTTTGCCATTCGGTGGGTCTTAGCTTACAGATGACTATTTATTGGCAAGGAGGTAGAAGGAGGAATGCCAGACTCAGAAGTACTTCCGGACGCATTTTAAGTGCCTTTCTGCTTTAAAATGTACTGACTTTAGGCAGGGGATGAAGGGGATGTTGAATCATTGAATGAAACTAAGAGGTGTGCGAAAAGAAAATAAGGTGCCGACTTTGGAAACGTCCTTGACACTGTAACGTTGGACAGGATTTAACGGCGAAGCGATATTGACGTGCTCAGAAAAATGCGTCCTGAACATGTAAAGACAGACATTAGACCGGCTGTCTGATATTTTAAATCCAATATGCAGCGACAGTAAAAGGGGGATTTACCTTATGATGGACCCCAAAACCAACTTAAAATGAGAAACACTTACCATTCCGAACGAAAAGTAAAAAATAACTCGCCCAACGTGGGGCTCGAACCCACGACCCTGAGATTAAGAGTCTCATGCTCTACCGACTGAGCTAGCCGGGCATATGGATACCTTCTGTCAAATGTGATAGTTGTCATTTCTATAATCCAAGCGTCATTATCTGACAACTAGAACTAACTCCAAAATCAGTGGATTACTCACCAACCCAGAACACTCCTCCTTCGGACTTCAAATGACTGATGTCTTCCTTAAAAAAAAAAACAGTTCACTCACCGTTACTCCGTCATCATAACCACAATTCCAGGCTATTTTTAGGCTTACAACGACTGCTCTTCCTTGTTCCGTTTGCTATTCCAAAAATAAATTCACCGCTTCTCGGTCGCCGTAATCATTTTACTTTATCTCTCTTTTGTCCTTTTGCATTCGAAAATTAATGGCTTGCTGATTCAGGTGAATATATATATATAGGTTTCGAGAGATATTCGAATCAGACCACCATTGCGGGTTTCTTTTCGTCTCTCTACAATTCAGATGAAGGAAACGTTTATTGCGCATTCCGTGGAGGTGTGTTCATGTTCATTCTGTGTATATCCCCAGGCTTTCTCTCGTTTCGGCAGTTTTCGCATTCTTTTGTGCGCATTTATTTGTATTCCGTTCAATAGTGATATATATATTGGCCTGATTGTGTGACACCCCTTTGGGACGTCGAAAAATAGTACAACGGTCCAGTTTCCATTCAAAAAGAGGTTGTGGAGTCCTTCAACTGCACAGTGCATAGCCACCCATTCATAGTTCACAATAGCAAAATAAATTAAAAACCATAGTCGATACAGCAATCATTTCGGAGATTAACGCATTTCCTATAGATGTCGCATGTGAGAGTAAGTAGCTTACCACCGCACGTGGTTGTCAGCGTGACATTTGTAGCAAAACATAAATAAACATAATTTGTGAAGTTCATCAAATTTGTTAAGACTTCCATACAATTTTGCAAGAAATGCAAACTCTAAAGGACCTGGTGAGTTTTATGTCACCAAATCAACGGATTGACCTCAAAGCAGTTGCACTGACTGACGTTTTAGGTAAGTTGGATCCAATAGAAGAGTCACTTGTTAGTGAACTCATAATTTACAGGTCTCACTGGAAGTCCTGAAGGTAAGAAGACAATTCTCGACTCTGACGATTTGCTGGCAGCTATTTTTGGCCTTACCTTCGAGTCTACTGTGGCAATTGCCAAGGACGCAGTGCTAACCCTCATCAATTTAACCGCAGAACAAGAAGGCGCCATAAAAGTCTATGAGATTAGCAAGCATCTTCATCCGGTAGTTGTCAATTGATACTCTCTGTCTGTAATGAAGTGCTAACCCATGTCGTTTCCAGAAATTCGAAATTGTGCAAGCGGCTGTGAAGAGCATAACCGATGAGAACTCCGAGCTGGCAGACCCCTGGTCAATGGTGCTGAGCAATTTGACGCGTGTGGGACGACTGGTGGCAGATATTTTGGACGAATTTGAAAAAGATGAAAAAACGCTACTCAATCTAGTGAAAGCATTCTCGAAGCTGGACTATAACAAGAAGAAGGCGAAGCTCCATTATTTAGGTAAGAACAAAAATAGTTTACAAGGTTTCGTGTGCACAGGAATCTGCTTCTGTCCACATAGATCTAACCCAAAATAAAAAAAAAACAATGCCTGGCCCATGGGGGGATCGAACCCACGACCTTCGCGTTATTAGCACGACGCTCTAACCAACTGAGCTAATGGGCCACATGGAAATTTGTTGTTTAATCCGGTACAGGTTCTGTTGGGATGTGATAACCCTTTTTTCTGCAGCAACTGCGAATAAACTTTAGGACAGGGTTTCGCATATTTAGTTATGAAATAAGCTATCGGAGACTGCGATGAAGACATTTGTGTGGGTTGGTCTAACTTCAGATGTTGGCGACGACGACATTGCACGAAATATAGATCCTGTTTTGGTCACAAGATGCCTTCTTATGTAATTTTGCTATGGGGCTAACTACCCATCCGCCTAGTGTTCCCTAAACTTGCAAAATAAATGCTTTTCGTATTAACCATCTCCAGTTTGATAGTGTTTTTTTGTAATTTATATCGTAATAGCTCTCCCTAACTATCCAGCGGTTATGCAAGTGAAATAGCGGCAAGCCGATATCTTGGCGGGGAGCGCCGTCACGCTAATAACCTTAAAAGTATGTGCTGCCTTCGCAGTATATCGTTGCTCATTGAAATCCTATCCAAATCCTTTAATGTGTTTGCTATATCAAATCATTAATTCAATTGACTCAGTCCACCTTAATCCAATCACTCATTCTTCTCCCATGAAATAGGACCGATTTTCTGTAACCTAACCCAAATCAGTCGAGGTCGAGAAATTGTCTGCAATTCCAAATACAATCTGCTAGAGCGAATCATTCCGTTTGCCTCCTACGAGGATAGCATTGTTCGTCGTGGGGGTACGATTGGAATTTTGAAAAACATTTGCTTCGATCCGGTCTACCATCACGTGATACTTAACGAGAAAGATGACATCTTGTACTGTCTGCTGTACCCTTTGGCAGGCCCAGAAGAGTTCACTGACGAGGAAAATGATATGTTTCCCATTGAGTTGCAGGTATGTCTTTCTTTAAGCCGATTTGTCGTTCAAACTGTATGAATTCCATTCTTCCGCAGTACTTGGGCGAAGATAAGAAGCGCGAATATGACCCCGATTTGAGGAAAATGATTCTGGAGTCATTACTACAATTGTGCGCGACAAAAAAGTACCGAGAGTTACTACGTGCCAAGGGTACCTATGAAATTCTTAGGGAATACCACAAATGGGAGGCTAAAGTCAACAAAGACAATACAGCACTGCTCGCCTGCGAGAATGTCGTCGATATTCTGATTAGGTAAGTGCAATGTGTTGATGCCACAGCGCTGATTTAATATGATCTCTGGTTTAATTGCAGAAAAGAGGAAGAGATCGGCGTGGATAACCTGAAGGAAATCGAAGTTCCCAATGATATGAGCAAGAAGTTCATCGAAGACGATGAAGCATACCTAAACGATTAAGTTGAATGTGGTTCCCATGTACATAGACTTTAAACAAATAAACACTCTTTACCTTCAGTTGAAATGATGATTTGTTTCATATGTGGGCGGGTATGCGCTTTACTTGTCACTTTAATTATGTCGTTCTTCATTTTCGGTGCCCAATCGAACGGCTGCGCTGTTGCATTTTGATCATTTTTTTAACAGGCTGATTTTTTGAACACTGCCAACAGATTGGTAACCGATCCCTTCAAACGGTTGTTGGAGACGGGCGAATTTTCTAGATGAAATCAGTAGTTGGACAGTTGATATTTACGCCTACATGATACTTTGCGGTTGGATAAGCCTTAGAAGGGGATGCAGATCAACAAGCTGCCAATTATACCGACCAGATTTTTCTTCTACAGTATTCTAAATGCGAAACATGCAAATTCCGTCCACAAGAATGGTCATTTAATATCGAACGCCTTGCGCAAGTCACGATGTAAACACAGACAATTTTAAAAGACTTGACCTACCTACCTGGACTCGGCTGTGAGCTACAGCAACATGCTGTTGCCCAGCTCTGTAACGAACAACGACGCAGACTTTATATAAGACTTTTATCCTGGTCGCCCTGATTTATGAAGAAGAAACCCTGCCTAAGCTGGTTGAAAACGCAATCAGTTGCTTCAAGCGAAAAGTTCTTCATGTGATCTTTTGTCCAGTTTGTGTAGCAGGAGTTTGGCGGCGAAGGCGCAATAAAGAACTTTACTGGCTGAACATAAAAATAGGCCTAGTCTTTGGCTAAGACGGCTGTGACATATTCATTATGGAGAATGGTTTGTGATATTATGCCATGACTTCAGGGGCACAATATCTTTGACGTGTTTTGAGGAGGCGCATTCTGAAGTTCAAGACTTCAATAATAATGCTACCAGACAGTATTGGCTTCCAAGGCCTGAATAGTTTACGATAATACGCAGATCACAATATCTTTCTTTGAGTTACGTTTTTAGATTTGATTAGATAAGAATAGGTTTTATTTATATAAATAATTCAGGGGTCAGATTCTGTAAGATCAAATGTTTCCGTCCGCACGAATGATCTGCCCTATGTTACTCAAGCAAATTTCTTTGTGCACACGAAAACGCTTGAACGATTTGCCTTACAGACTATCGACGCAGGTTTACAATATTTTTTTTGGCAAGTCAATATCTAACTTTGGCCATCAACTAAAGCGCGAAATCCGGACTCGTTCTGCTTAAAAATATCGATGAAGCCACCAGCGTTAAGACCACGCCGGGCAGTGCATTTGTGGGGGTGTAATTGAGCCTATCTTGTAAATTTTCGTCACTTGGTTGGTCCTCCCAAATCTCGAACGTCGCCACTAAATAGCGTTTTTCAATAACGAACTTTGTGTACTAAAAAAGTATGCAAAGTTCGTTATTATAATAGAGAGAAATACTAAAAGTATTTTAGTATACGTACTAAAAGTATTTCTCTTGCGGTCGATCGCAAATTACATCTGATGTTTTTTTTCTATCTCGCGTTTGTCTATCAAACATCCGAGAGTATAATTGCCATGCCAGGGCTTCTCAGTTAGCCTTTCGGACTCTGTATTCAAATTGGGACCTACCTTCCCATCGTCCTAAAACTAAAAAAAATACTCAAACAAAATGAGTGACTGTGAGATGGTAGGCCTAGGGTACCCACAGGGACCTGTTGCGCCCAACTATTTATTTGTTTGATAACGGATACAAATCGAATGACGATATTCATCTAATTTTCGAGTGAAAAGCTCTACGTAAGATATTCGAGAGACGTTTCAACGAAGAACTTTACAAACCGTACAGCGACATCTACCAGTCAAAAACTTTCCGTTTAGATGGATAGGACCTTTAGAGCGAATGGAATTGATGCCTGGGGAGTCTTCGATTTTACCACAGAGGGTTAACGCAGTAGATGAAAACGTCACTCAAAAAATGCGCTCTCAAGCTAAAAATTATCGCTAAATATTGTTGTTTCTCTTCCTCCAAGAAGTAAGTTACTGTTCCAGAGTTATTGTTGAGCGACAGTCACAGAGCCCTGACAAATCGGCGGAAATATTTCACTCGTTCTTAGATCACGCTCTGTGGAAACTCCATTATTCCAAACTAAACAAACACCACTTAAACGGTCTTATTTAAATTTTTCTTTTATATTTTTGTTTTTATTTTTGGAAAAATTTTCTATTTTATTATTTTTGATTCGTAAGAGCAGTAAATATTTTGTTTTCTGTGTACAATTCGTATTAAAAATTGTTTTTTTTTCATAATTTTTTTTGTTTTTATTGATTGGTCATCGTTATACCCATACCCCCTTATAATTATATTTATTTGTTTTTATTTTGTTGAAGAAATTTTCGGAATTTGATATATAGTTTGAGCTTTGATTCAACTTTTAAAATTTAAATTTGTATTTATCTCTCTCTCGAATTATAAAAGCGGTTTGCGTCTTGTGTAAGCATAGAAAATATTAAAAGATTTTTATTTTCTTTGTTATATATGTATGTACTTCTTATAATATGGAGAATTTAAGTGTTCTTCTTTTCTTGTTGTATATAAATTTTATATGTACTATATAAAAGGAAAATAAACATTAAACAATATCTATGTTGCAAAGCGGTGTCGATTATGCCTGGCCATTACTTAGAACTAAAAAACGGAAACAAATATTCACGTAGTTTCTGTAAAAACTAGAACAGAAAAACAATTAACAATCTTACCCATAGATAACGTGTTTTGTTTTTGTTTTTACTTTGAATTTATTTTATAAATTGCTTTAAGGAAACCATGTAAAGCTCACATTTTTATTTTTGTTTGTTTTCTTTGCCTTAAGTTTAAGATATACTTTGTTTTAGTATCAACAGGTTTTAAGTTTTAGGTTTTGCTAAGTTATTTCGTTGATAGAGTATGATGTAATTTTGATTAAAGTTTGATGCGTATTAAATTTATATAAAAATGCGAAACATTTTCGTTTATTTTTATCCAAAAACAAAAATAAAAAAATATTCTGTTCTATATAGTGTTATTTAAAAATTGGTCTGCATTCTTATTGTTGAAGTAAGTAAATTATTTGACTAGAGATGGGGGGGGAAATTAAACATTTAATGTTTAAAGTTTGCTAGCAATTTGTTAAATTTAATTTTTTTATATTTTATAAATCGAAATATGTAAAAGTACGCGTTTTGTAATTTTTTAAGTTTTGTTAATCATGTTAACCAATTACTGTTCGTACGACGTTTAACGTTGTGATTTATATTTCCTATAAATTGCTAAATTCTTTTATCTAAGGTTTTTTTTTGTATGATATGCAACTACCAGATATTGTTTTTACAGCAAAAAACACGAAATTCGGTATTTTTATAAAAATCAATATACAGTCGGTGTGAAGATTTTAGCAGGCGGAGAAGGTTCGCAGTTAAGTTCGGTTTTAGCAGTATATAGCCAAAGAAGTCGGTGGCGTATACTTAACATTTTTTTTGGAAATATCTGGTTTCAAATTAAATCGATGCTATTCGGCTGATTGGGCTTGCGAATGATATTGGCATTATGGACCGCTGTAAGTGGACCGTAATAGAGAATTTAACGGCGGTTGAGGGCCAAGCGAAATTGGTTGATCTTTAAGTAAACGAGGGCACGATTAAATACATCATATCAATGAAAATCGCTGTCGATGTTTAGGATAAAACGTCACTTTTGATGGCAACTGCCTTGAAGTGGTTAAGGATAGTCCTCTACCTCAAAGGAATCGTCGACACCGTAGCGGAGATCCTACCATAACCCCAAGAAGCATCTGCTATTTCAAAAACGATGGTTCAAAACTTCTGACTCGAAAGGTGAAATATGTATGTATATGCTCCACAAAACTCTCTGCCAGTTCTACCTAATGGCACCGAGGGCGATGAGATGATTCTGGGCTCTTTTGGAAGCAAGATTCTTCGACGAATTTTGTTCGGTTATGCGATCGAGGAGGGTGAATGAAGAAAAGGATAGTACGCAAACTTCCAGAAATGTAAATGTCGCTTAAAAATTCAAAACACGTCGGCCGTGTAAATAAATTCGGTCATATTGACCGGCAATAAATTAAATAAACTTGCGGTTCGCTTGTTCTTCACTTTGAGATTCGCGGAAAAAGATTTTGTTTCATCTGAGAATTCAAAGCGACGCATGTATCGTGTGAAAAAGTAAACGTGGCGGAAAAATTGGATGGACGACTCGATGGCCGGTAATTTATTTTCTTAAAGACCTACTTCAGCAAAATAAAACAAATCAATGGAAATCTGATTCTCGACGAGCTGCAGGGATAAAGGGAGAGAGGAGACTACCATCAACCTTTTATACACCTGCCCTGTCCAACTTGGTGGGGGATTTCTTCTTTCTGACGATCTTTTTAATACCGACAATACAAGTCTACCACACTTCATTGGAAGCAAAGCATTTGTTTTGCACCAAGCTTCGGGCTTGATTCATATGTCACTCAACGTAACTACTTAGGACCTAAGGGTGCCGGCGATACACATCAAGTCCACCACAGAGCGTGCCTCTAGATCCATGTTAGCCTGTAGGTGCCTATATGACAGAACTTGGGGTCAAAATCCCAGAATGATATATTGGCTATATACTATGATGGTAAGACCCACTATCTCGTTCGGCTGGTGGCCGAAAGTACTTGAACGAACAACGGCAAACAAGCTTCAGAAGCTTCAACGAATTGCCTGCCTCGGCATCACAGGTGCTATGCGCACTTGCCCTACAACAGCACTTGAGGCCATTATTGGGCTCTCACCACTGCAATTCTTCATTATGAAAACTGCTGCTAGAAGCGACATTAAACCGCAGCTAGAATATTGTTTTAAATCAGCTGATCAATGTGGGACACCTGAAAATACTTAACCTAATACCAAGCTTCGACATGTTTTGCTCCATCCCAGACACTATGGTTAGGGAGTACAGTTTCGGTAAATTATGCGAGAGAGAGCTTCTTGAACGCGCTATTTGGGCCAATGGTAATCCGACAATGAACCCAAAAAGCTTAGTATGGTACACTGACGGATCAAAAATGGAATCCGGAGTTGGAGCAGGTGTCTTTGGACCCAACACCAAAGCTCTCGATACCCATGGGAACGGGTCCCACGGTTTTTTAAGCGGAAATCCATGCGATTGAAACTTTTGCAAATATAATCTCCAAAAAAGGTATGAAAGGCGCAATCATCCAAATTTTTTTCAGACAGTCAGGCAGCCTTACAAGCATCGGCATCCAATACAATGGACTCCAAAACAGTTAAGTGCTGTCACGATGCTCTGCAAGCCCTTGCCGAACACAACAAGGTAAGGCTTGGTTGGATGCCGGGCCATCAAGGTATTGCAGGCAACGAACATGCAGACAAACTAGCTAGGGCTGGTTCAGAATCCTTTCTTTGTGGACCAGAACCCTACTGCACAGTCAATTGGACTACTGCGCTAAGACAAATTAATGATTGGGAAAAAACAACTTCGTCTTGACCACTGGGAACATGTCCTTGGCTAAGACAATCCAAACGATTAATTAAGCCCTACTCCTACAAGAAAATCCTTAGACTCAGAAAGGATAATACTAGAAAGCTAACGGGCTTCCTCACAGGTAATTGTGGACTTAGATATCAAAATGAACCTTTGCCCGGAAACATAATGCATATTCTGTCTGGAGGATGTCGAATCCTCTGAACTCGTTTTCCCTGACTGCCCGGCTTTTCATTGGTTAAGAAAACGTGTCTTTAATAGAGAGACTCGTACACCAGCAGATCCTTTGAACTCTGCTACTGAGGACTTATTGGCCTTCATCAGGGAGGTCACACGTCTCTTAGATTAACTTTTCCCCATTGATACAATAGATCTTTCAGGTCGCAGTGCCAGCCAACTGGGCATGGGAATTTGGAACAAAAAAACCTCTACCTTAAGGTCGACAGATAAATGCGAAATAAATGAATTCAGGGTATAACTTGTGCTGAACTGGCATATATGATGGATTTTGGTTAAACGTTTTTCGAAAATACCCGCTAACTGGAAGCGAATGGCGCGGAAAGCAGTTTACTAGCAGTGTGGTGAACCCTTCCGCCAGAAAGGTGTTAACATGAAGAATGCTTATCTTGTAATTAATAAAATTTTAATCTCTGAAGTGTCACAGATAGAGTGAACTTTTTTTAATGAAGTTAGTTTAGAGGAACGAATTTGCCCAGTGGTTTACTGAAAATACTCCTCCCAAGAACGTCTTTGAAACCCTGCTCGTCTGCTGTTTAAAATCACACTTCCCAATATTTCAATCAATCGGTTGACGATTGACAAAATTTATCAATTAAAATTGACCAAATAAATACAATGAAGAAAAATATAAGATATTGTGAACATAACGCAAAAATAAATAAAGTTATTGCGAATGAAAACTCAACTTTGACAGTTCTAACATACTGTTGATTTGAATAGTTATTGTTACGACTTTCGCAAACAATTAAATTAGTCATTACAAATCTGCTATTGTGAAATTTATTGAAAAACATGTCATCCATCAGTGTCGGCAACGACTTCAACCTTGGTCTTGCGCAGCCAATCCTTTATTCCGGCGGCCCGAAGGTATTTAGCTCTGTCGCTAATTGTTCCAACTTCGCCTGCGCACTAGTTTTGGAACAAAACCCTTTCGCAATATCAGGATTCTGCTCCATCTCCTCGAGCAATCTATTGAGTTTTATTACTGAGTATTTAGCCCTTAAAAAATAACAAATAAAAAACTTTGATCTTCAACAAATTTAAAAATACTTATGTGGTATTCGATTGGGCGCTCTCAGAGCACTTTTTTGCTCTCCGAGCAATCCTTATGTTTTGCGAATTTGGATTTTTTC
Organism: Cheilosia vulpina; assembly: GCA_916610125.1. Taxonomy (NCBI): domain Eukaryota; kingdom Metazoa; phylum Arthropoda; class Insecta; order Diptera; family Syrphidae; genus Cheilosia; species Cheilosia vulpina. The sequence goes on along the minus strand of OU744276.1, from coordinate 14,812,424 downwards.
TCAGATTTGCTTCAGATTTACCTATACAAGTGCGTTTGAGTTTGACAGCTAGTGGAGTTTGTTTACGTTTTTGTGAAATGTTTCAACTGCAAAGAAATGCATTGCATCGGGGTGATCTACTTTTGTTAATTATTTATGTACAAATGTTTAGCAATCAATCAATTTAGAATGTTTTAATACAAAATTTAAGCAGTGTATGCAAAACGCTTAGAAAAGTGTCGAAGGCGACACATATTCGAACCGCACGAATATCAACACAAAAAAGAGCAAGTGACGTTTTTATGTTCGATTAGACACACCAAATCTAAGAGCAAATCTGAAGAAGCCCAATCGAAAACCACATTAGATTTTCGTTTAGCAACACTGATTGGGAGAAAAATTGACAGCTGCCAAAAGAATTGTTCACGATTGACATTCACAATATCGATTTGTCAACAGACTATCGCTAATTGTTCAACATTCACAATCGATCGCAACACTTCATTGATAATTATTGTTCGTCGCAATACCATTGAAAAAATAATTACTGATAAGTATAAACTATCAGTTGATAATTGATCTTCGGAATAGCTGTGTAATTCTTCGGTAATACCTGCAAACAAACTATGACATCCCTGGAAATTTCAATCAAAGCAATTTCAATTTTGAAAGCATTCTCTCTGCCTGCGAACATCACACCTCTTAAATAGCCTATCTATGCAATTATGTATACAAGTTGAATATTTACACTATTTTCCATATCTAATGTACCTGCATTTTAAATGTATTTACTCATATTTTTTTTTAAATTTTGATTCCATTTTTCTGTTTGATTAACATGTAAATACGTCAACAAAAAACAAATCCTACTCATTTAGCAAAGAACCGGAAAAGAAAATCGCATCTCCTCAACCGAATTTGACTAAATTTTCAACTAACAACAATTTAGTAGTAACTATTAATATTTTCTTTTCATATAATATATTGCTATAAGTTTGATATAAAACAAAAAAAAAATAAAAAACAAATTTCACAGTAACGACAAATCTAAAAGTAAATCACATGATGTGCAAATCTAACTACAACTCTGCCTCGTTCGTTACGATTAATAATAATAATTTAATTAATTTTCTCTGCTTAAGTTAAGAGCTAAAAACAATATAAAAGTTATTAGAAAACTATTAAATTCCATATGCTATCTGTGCAATCTCGAGAGGCAGCGTGTTGCGACAGTTGCCATCGTCAGCACGAATACACGGAATTGCATCAGTTGCGGCTGTGCTGTCACTCTGGGGGCCGAATTGCATGCATCCGCATCGTTGCAACTCTGCAGGCATCCATGGACATATCTACAAGGAATTGCGAAAACACATTGCACTTTCAAATATACACGAGCGAGTTGTTTTATACCTGTCGTCGTAGTAGAACTTGCCGCAATGTGACATGCGTATAATTTCTGTGTCTGTGGTTAGGGTACCACTATCCAGGGCACATCCCCGGACCGTAATTGTTTCGCCGGTATCATCTAAGAACAATGAATAAATGAATATAGTATATATGGATGGATTGGATATGCCAACCGTAATAACCGGCGATTTTGATACAGGCAGTGGCTGGAAATAATCCATCTCGTCCTTTGCGTCCGCCCATGCATGGTGATTCCAGTATCGCTGTGGAGTAATTGTTGTGGAAAGGATCATCGCATGCCTTGTTAGCCCCATTGTAGGAAACACACTTGAAACAGTCTATGCAATTGGCTGTAAAATTAGGTAGTCATTATTTATTGTGGAGTCGTCTGAGCTGGACGCAACATACCTTTGTGGATGAGGATTGCAAAAGCCACCGTAAAAAAGCTAATTATGTGAATATGTAAGTCGACAGTTTGAGTCATTGTAGGGCTAGTTTTTCTTGTTGTTGTTGAGGATTCTTTTAGCTGTTCAATTCATCTTGTTGCGGTTAACTAGAATACGGGCCACCTGAAAAGACACAAAAGGTTGCCGGTGTTAGAAGACACAGAACCAGAGAGTCGCAATATGGTTTTGATTAAATTTAGTACTAGAGCTCTGTTCGTAAATTGAATTCAGTTCAGCAAATACCCATCCGAAGGACCGGCATCCCCTCTTTAATCATAAATTAATTGAAACATTTTAATTAAAACATTCAGAGAGGTTTCCGTGACGTTCTACTTGAGACTGCCTTAAGAAATTCGCATGCATGCATCTTAGGAGCTGTTTGCATATTCATACGTGAAATGGCTCTCATTCGAAAAGCGAGTGTCATACCAATCATATATCCCAACAGCAAACTAGTGACACCACCACTCCATTCGAGTATCCTTCTTTTGGTGCATCCGATTTTGCAGTACCCCCATAAGCAACCCCACAATCAGTGCCACATATCTGCAAGATATTTCTAACTCAATTTTCTTCTTCATCATTCTATTTATTCAGTGCATACAGGCACACGCGCGCCCACACACAGCCGCATGAACATCAATGCAGTGCAGATTGAGCCCTGAATGCATCCTTTTGATCCTTTTGAATGTCATGTGCCACATCCTGCCAATATGATGAGGGTGCATTATACACTGGGTGCAACAATTTTTAGTATGCGGTCTGCACAAGTTGCACAAAGTTAATCTAATTTTTTCATTACACAACTGTGTGTGGTACACATACCCATAAATTTGTTTGAGCTATATATGCAGCATATAGTATTGAGAGCAAAAAAGGAGCCACATTTCCAGCCCTCATGACGACGACGATGATGATGATGATGATGATGATGATGGTGGTGGGGGTGGTTTCCCTTTATCGAACGCAAGGTATCATGCCATGCATAAAATTAACAAAGTTTTCTGTCGGCGAAACTGCTGTTCGCATTAAAAAACAATTTATTTAAATTTAAGGACTTGCTCCAGTAATCAAGAGCGACGAATACGGGCACCAAACCATGCATTTAAATATTGTAGGCAGTCTTTGCGTGTTCGGCTAAAGGGTCACTTTTGGCCATGCACATATTGAGCCATACTAATAATCATTTTTAACCCTCACACTAAATATTTTGTAGATGACAAATGCAATTTTGTGCATTTTCCGCACATTTTGAGTTCGAAAAATTTAGCCTGGACACAAAAAATGGTTATTACTACCGCGGATTGCCTCATTGTGCGACAGCGACATCTACAGGGGAAACTAAAAGTTTAGCAAGTGCTTTTTTGGGCAGTGGTGTAGTTTTCAAAATTATAAAGCTTTTCTATTTAGCTGTTCAAATAATCAGATTGTCCCTTTCATTCGCCCCGAAAAATAAAAACACACAATGGATTAGTCGAGAGATGCTTGGTCTAGGGTATAAATGGACCTATTGCGCCAACTAACTGTTTTTTGTATGAACTTAAACGATTTTTAAAACAATCCAGTTCATAACTTGGTTTCGTTGCATACCTTAAGATGCATTTTACGACGATTAAGGAACAAATTCAACAAATATAGCAATTCTTAATAATTTGAACTCTCGTTACAAATCCTGTCAGGCCTTTCTGCTGGCTTAAATTTTCTTTCACACTTTCTTTCGTCATAATAAGGTGCTGTCGTGAAATTAGTTTGTTTCAGTTTGACCCGCTTTGAACAGTGAATCTTGAAAAAAAAAACCATAAAATTGCTAGCGTGAACATCAAAAGTTCCTTATATGATTAGAGGCAAAACCAGGTCAATTTTAAAAGGGCCTTGAGTATAACCCATAGTTATAATAAAGATGTTGAAACGCGTGGCTATGAAGCTCAGTTGACGCAATTAGAGCCGGCGGATAATGGACACATTGTTGCCAAATTGGGCGCTTTGTCGTATTTTCGCAGTGGCTTAGTGGTTAGTGTGTTGGACTACTAAGCGAGGGGTCCCAGGTTCGAATCCCGAGAAAAACCCAAATTCCAACTTAAGGTTTTTTTCACTGCGCCACCTCTCGCGAACGTCTGACAAACATCCGAGAGTATAACTGTCATGTAAGAGCTTCTCAATTGGCCGTTTGGACTCGGCATAAAATTGTAGATCCCTTCCATTCGTCCCAAAAATAAAAACTCACACAAAACGAATGGTTGTGAGAAGGTAGGCTTGGGTCCATACGGACCTGTTGCGCCAATTATTTATTTATTTTATTTTTATTATTTAAAAAAAAAAACCATAGAAATTTCTTCTATGAGCGCCCAACGCAATTTTGAGCTGTATATCGCTGTACAAATTTTGTTTGTTTTATTCTTTCACAAAACTACAAAAAAGAAATATTTTCGAACAAACCCGCACTTTTCAAACTTTTACTTGGGAGCACTCTTGCAATCAAATGACATCGAATAGTATTTCAACTTGCAGCTTGGAGGTACACCAATTTATTTTGCAGGCCTTTTGATTTTACACAAGCCAATTGCAGGAGATAGAAGTCAAATTCGCGGCAGGCATAAGTGAGATGGGTTAGAGGGGAAAATACGAAAAAAGGACTTAAGGAATTTAGAAAATTTTCAACGATTTTTTTGGCTTCTTTCTAGGCAACCAATTTGGAATACATTTTTTTAAAGTTGGGGCGCAAACTAAATTCTGTCAACGCTGGTTCGTTGGATAATAGACTTAATGTAGGCGATGCTCATTTTCTTAAGAATATCACTAAAAGAAACGACACTAACACTAACATGAACTTACCATGCTCCATTCAAAATCAGAGCTGTAGCTGTACTGCTACCACGGAAATTTCTTCGGTCGTTTGAAAAGCCCCTGGTAGGCTCTCCATAGAGCGGTTTTAAGCAGGCATTTTAATGGGATCCTATTTCTTGAAAAATTAAGCCTGTGCAACTGTCACAGTTATGGGCTTCCTCTAGCCAAAAATCTTGACATATTTTACATGAGTGACGTTTATATCAGTCGTCGTGAAACAACCACGATTTGAGCAAAGAAGAGCGGTCGTTAGATTTAAATACGTTAAGAATAAGATCTACTTCATTAGTTGGTTATGAATGGTATAGAGACAGAAGCTAGGAAGAAACCAAAGAAAGAAAGGTTGCTGCACTGCTTCGGCCATAGTTGCAAAAAGGCCTACTATTGTACTGAGTTCGTTACTATTTGTACTATTTCCGGAGTATTTTAAATATTTGAATTAAATCAGACATAAAAGCTTATTTTACTTAGATTTAATAAAATGACCGTTAGTAAAAAAAATGTTTTTTAATGTTTGGGTTTGGTCTAATACTTTCCACTACTATTTTGTGCGTCTCAATACTGTTTATTTGAGTTTTCAGTTCAATTGAGAAAACCCGATTTTCAACACTGGCTTGGGCTATTATTCCCCATAGTTGCGGGCTTACTTCCATTAGCTTGATTCTTAGGAATTACTCTTTATCCATTTTTGCTTTAAGCTTCAGCTGCATTTTTTTTTGTTGGTATTGCCCCGAATTGGTGCACCCAACCCTTTACAATTTGGATCCTGCGATCCGATGGTTCGATGCAGAAATTGAAAACTAGTCTTCACGTTAGAGATCTCAGGATAAAGTTTTGAATGAAATGTGTTTCGAAAGTTCAAATTTATATACCTGCGATCGATGAAACAAAGCAATCTGTGAAGAGGTAATTGGTATCTGTCTGAATTCCCCAGAAAAAAAGGTTTACCGTCAATTTGGAGGACATTTGTCTGTCACAGAAAAAAAAAGTTTTCTTACTACTTTATCAGCCCCTTAATTCCTCCAAGCTGACCAAAAGACTATACACTGCATAGTTTTGTAAACTCTAGTTAATTATTATTTTTTTTTTCTAAAGGTTGGGTAACATCGTTACTTTCTTAAAAATTCAGAAAGAAGGCAGGTTTCCGACTTTGAATGATACAGGGAGCAGATTTAAAAAGTTTTCCAACATAAAAAGCCCCATCGGCATCTGAAGGACGTTCCAATCGAATCCCATTCGGAAAGAAAGTTCACCGAAAACTTATTTGTAAACAGCGTTGATATTGGTACGCCAAAACCTGGTCTGTTAATGCAACTTTCGTGCTAGACTATACGTAAGTAACGTATCAATAGTTTCCGAACATTAAAATCACGACCGCTAACATTGTGGGACTTACCAATAAAACATTTTTAGTTTCGACTTTAAATTTTAGTAGTTCACAGTCCGCGATACAAAAAAAATCATTCTTAGAATACATGCTAATTTTTTCGAACTCAATGGCAACATTTTCCATATAAAATTTGCTGACCAACAAAATATATATGGTGGGGGTTGAAAATAAAAGGCCCAGTGGCTATATTTTCCATACCAATTTCGCCATTGTGAGCTTCCATAAATTTAAAGTTGATAGCAAAATATTTTTTAGTACGGCGGTCTGTTTTGACAGTACTTTTTCGCTTTCTCTCAGGTTAAGTCAGGAAAAAGGGCTAATTGGACAGAGTTTCAAGGTATAAAATGAGTTACCTTAAGAACGCAAGCTCCGTATCAACATCCGGACTTGAACACCCTGAGGTCGACCCAGGCAACGATACATGCCACGAGTATGAATCCAAAAAAAGAGCTACAATTTATATTAAATAGATTTAAGAAAAGAAACATTGTTACCACTGGGGCTGGGCCCCGTTGTTAAGCCAACACATTTAAATATTAATTATTGACCATCATTTGTTACCTAGCTTAAGTCAAGTTGTTATACCAAAAGTTCAATAAAAACAAATGTAACACAAGCTCCGTTTAATACACTATTTATATATCCGCCACCCTTATTCCATTTTAATGGCAACAAAAACCTTCACTCCAATCACCCACATAGTAAATAATTAAATGTCAACTTTTTTTGGTCCAACTATCACCAAATCCGAGACCGAAATCCCTATTCAAATTACAATATCCATTCTTTTGAATACCCTTTCAGTGCCCCATAAAACGGCCACCCATAAAAAAGTTTAGGCAGTTGGTTTTGTCTGCACATGTTGTGTGTGTCATAAATGTTTTACGGCTTAATTTCAATGCATAGTGTTGTAAATTTTCAGGACACAGTATCTACCTACCTACATACACTGCTCCTCATTATTCATTCCCATTCATGCGGCTAACCAATGTCATAAAGTATACTGGCTTAATCTCACTTTAATGCTCCGGCCGGCAGCCACAACAAACGTGGCTTTCCCCAATTATCCTGGCACGAAAAAAAAGGATTCCGAAAATGGGGCCAAAAGGGATTTTTCGCCTTTTTGCATAAACCCGGTTTTTCTTTTTGCATATCTCTCCTGTCATCCATTCTGTTTTACCGGTGCCTCTATTTTATGCATGTTCCAGCTGCTGGATTGCCACTTTTTAATTCAAACGAAGAAGGTCCGTTTCGGCGAGAAACTATAAATAGAGAAACGTCATCACATATGCTCATTTCAGCGCTGGTCCCGGCTTTGTGTAGGTGTGTTCAACATGTGGGTGAAGTGCGGTGAATGTACGTTCTTTATTAACCCATTGCACGAGAGGGTATATTACCATGCGGTACTAACTATGACTTCATTTGAAGGGGAGCGGCCATTCGCCGTTGTGTACCGATTGTTTTAAGTCTGTTGTACGATGGGATTACTTACTTAACAGTCACGATTGGGAAGTTTCGAACACTTTCGTTGGGTGTAACGTTCTTAACAGGATGTTGATTAGGTACTGCATTTGGCAAGTTGTCCTTAAAAGTGTGCATTACGAATAATCATTTTTAACCATTACACCAAATATTTTGTAGGTCACAATGGGTTATTTTATATGGAAAATTTCGCCATTGTGAGTTCGTAAAATCTGGCCTGGTGTGTTTTTAACAGTCCGGTGTTAGCACTCTGCTTTTAACACTATTCTGTTAACACCAAACTTTCAGTGTAAGGTTGTTGCAACAAAATGTTGCTGAAACCAACGTTTGTCGACATTATGTTGAACGACCAAACACACAATTCAGCCATAAAGTGACAGGAGTTTTGGTTGCAAAGGTATATCAAACAAGTTGCCTTGTTTAGCTTAAATTAGCTAAAAATAAGCCCAAATCATTTCATTCGAAGAATGCAACAGCTCGATTTTAAATTGTTGTAAACTTAAATTTATTATTTATATTAACATATTTTTATTTATTCTTAAACAATTTTTGAATTATCAGCAGTAACAATAATGCTCCTTATAACCCAGAATAATAACTCTTGAAATAAACTTACAAAAATTTAAAAAAGAACAAGTTATCCCTAGTTAAATTTTTTTGGAATGCTTTAACAATGTCATATCCCAATTTCGTTTTCCATTGGGACCACCAGATACTTTTGATCTCAGATTTAACACGGGTCATGGAACGTGCAACGAAATTGATCTGCTTTTGTAAATGGATTAATGGATTTGACAACAATATCAGCTGTTGAAATTGCAATTGTTTTTGGTAAAATCAACTATGGAAATCGGCTTGAAAAATGTTTGTAGATGATGAGGAAGACGATGAAGATAATAATTCCTCCAAAATTATGTCCATTGCTGTTTATGTATTTCTTTATTTTGGTTTTCACGAAACTTTGCGCATTTGTTTTAAACAAACTTCTTAAAATGATGTAAAACAGCTGTGAAAAGTATATTGGGTTTTGTGGCAGTATGTGTAAATCTGAAAAAATATCGAGATCTAATAAAGTAATAAAGGGTTTTCCAATGAGAGGTGTTATTGTGAATGACCCGCTATTTCGGTAGCTGTCACTTTTGAAGCTTTTATTCTTTGACGTTTGACAAATAGAAACTACGCCATTACTAAAAATGGAACGATAAACGCTTCAACAACGCATTGAAATTATTAAAATTCAGTACAAAAATGGTGAAAATCTTGCAGTCACAGTTCGCAAAACTACAGCATTTTTTGGTGGTCGTGAAGCACCTTGTCGGACCGCAATACAGAAATTGGTGGAAAAATTCGAGCTGTTGGGACAAGTTAGTGATGTGAAGAATAAAACCCGTGCACGTCGCTCACGAACAACTGAGAATATTGCTGTTGTAGCCCAAAGTGTTGAAGAAAACCCAGGTTCGTCCATTCCTCGTCGTTCTTTGGAATTGAGCATTCCACAAACGTAATTTCACCGTATTTTGCTGAAAAACTTTGGTCTTAAGGCTTATAAAGTTTACTTTCAACAAGACGGCGCTACGTGCCACACAAGCAACGAAACCATTGATCTTTTACGGTAAAAGTTTCCGGACCGTGTTATCTCTCGAAGAAGTGATCACAATTGGCCACCGAGATCTTGTGATTTAACACCTTGTGACTTCTTCCTTTGGGGACACGTGAAAGATAAGGTCTACGCCAACAGCCCAGCGTCGATTCAAGACCTCAAAGATAAAATTCGTGAGGCTATCGAGGACATAGGGCAGCCACTTTGCGATTTGGTTCAGGAAAATTTCATGAAAAGGATATGGTCCTGAATGCGTGCTCGTGGTAGCCACTTGGCTGATGTTGTTTTTCATTATTAACGGCATACGTTCCTCTTTATTATGAAATAAACATCCGATCATTTATCTCAAAAAAAGTAATTTTTCTTTGAATACCAAAATAACACCTCTTATTGGAAAACCCTTTATAATATATTCCATTGGAACAAACAATCAATCTTATATATATTATATATTATCTTATATATATTATATATTATATATATATTATATATATACGATTGCATAGTTTTATTTATCGAATTTATTATCAACTCCGTCACTTTCCTGTTTAAGAAAATAAAACATTTTATTTTTTGAAAAATCATATTTAAACAAAAATGCATAAATAATTCAATCTAAAATTATGTACCTATTTCAACTATTCCACTATTTTTAATACATACAAATGAAAGGGTGGGCTATTTGTATTTATATTAAATTAATATGAAAAAATAAAAAGCATAAGTATTCCTGTATTATTAAATCCACCATTTTATACAATTCCGCTTTAATACGATTTTCCACATAACTTAGAAAAAACGTAAACTGTATGAAATATAAATCTTTATCCATCAAGCAAGTAACATTGTGCGTCTTGATTGCAGAATATAAATTCGCATATCATGATCGTATAGGTCTTAATTGGTATGCAAATTAATCCATCATGCAAGTTTATTATTAATTGGGCTCGATTGGAGAGCATAATTCTTGTTCGATCCTGTATTTGTATGGAACAACAAATTATTCTGTTGATATTTATTTTATTTATTTATTTGTTTGTCAATAAGGTACTAGGTCTTTTTAGGAATGCACAATTTGAATTTGAAATAAGTAGCATAGTGCACATGAAAAAAGAGACAAAAATTGAGGAAAACTTATATAAAAAAAATAATACAGAAACAAAATGCAAATACAAGACTAATTAAAAATTGAGCAATACAATTACAACTGGAAAATATTGAACAAGGTGGATTTTATTATATTAATGTCAATTAAAGCCGCACAATCATTATACAATAACATTAAACCATTTAAAGAGGAATATCTACTGTAATTTGTACGAGAACGAGGATTATAAAAGATTCTGTTATTACGCAAATTAAGAGATTAACATTAAGACCGACAAGACTTAAAATATCAGGACAGTAAATCTCCCCAATAAGTATTCTGTGGAGAAAAACATCTCTTGACACTTTTCTCCTAACCTCAAGGGACTCCAGTCCAATAAGTTGTAATCGGGCTGAATAAGGGGGTAAGTTATTAAGATCAGACCAAGGAAGACGTCTGAGGGCAAACCTAAGAAATATTTTTCGAATAGCTTCGATGCTTACAACATGAGTACCTACTGTAGCATGGGCACCAAACAATGGACGCATATTCCAATAGCGATCGAACAAACGTCAAATATAAAATCGGTGTCGGTGAACACCCTAGCATTACGTTTAAGCATTCCCCATGCTCTATTGGCTTTATTTGTGATGTATTCATAGTGTGGTAAATGAAGGATAGTTTACTATCAAACATAACCCCTAAATCTTTTATCAAAGATACACGCGGAATAACATAACTGTCGAAGGAATAAGCGTGAATGAAAGGCGAGGTACGACGGGAAAAAGTAATGACCGAACATTTACTAACATTAAGGGTCGAGTAGTATTTAGTGCACCGCAAAACGAAGTTTTGGAGATGTGCGTTCAATCTATCGAATCAATGCATGGAGAGTATATTTTAAAATCATCGGCAATGTGGAACAAATTTGACAAAATAATTAACGAATAAAATTAATAGCAGTGGGCCTATATGACTTCCATGAGGGCCACCGGATGTTACCAAGATTTCTTTGGATAAGTGTCCTCGAAACTTAATAAATTGGTAAGAATGATATAGATATAGAATAGAATGATAGCCATCTAAGAAATACTGTAGGGAACCCTAAACGTTCAAGTTTGTAAAGAAGAAACTTGTGGTCAACTCGGTCGAACGCTTTACTGAAATCAGTGCAAATGGCATCGACCTAATTACCCTTAGATATCTCACTAATAACCAAATTTGTAAGAAGGAGGAGATTAGTAACAGTGGATCTGTTTTTTTACAAAACCATGTTGGTTAATTTTTTTAAAAATTGAACTTATCAGCCACCAACTCATCAAACAGTTTAGGGATGGACGATTGTTTACAGATCCTTCTATAGTTTTTAATATTATTTTTCCCACCGGATTTAAATATTGGTACAATAAAAGAATTTTTCCGCAGGGAAGAAAAGATACCAGTCTTCAACAATACATCGAATATATGACAAAGTATGGAATGTCATATGATATGATTCAGATTTTATGATATTTTTGTTATTGTTTTAAGAATCATTCGATTTATTTGGAAATTGAGCACGTAAGAATGAAGAAAATTAAGAACAAGCCTGATCGGACTAGAATTTAGCTTGTGATATTTTTTCCGAGTGTAAATACCTGTTCGCTTATAAGAACAATTTGGATTTGAGAAACAAATTTTATTTTTTTTGATATAAAATGCTTCTCATACCCATCGTGTACTATATTCCTAAAGAGCGATTTCACCTCTAGACCTGATGCAAGAATGGAATCGAAGATCATTACTGAACGTTTAGTAATTTTCTTCAGAACGAAAGGCAATCCAAATCCTGCGCAACACTTGAAAGCCGGTCCATTGTTCTTCTAAGGAGAAGCTCATAGCCAGTGGACCAACAAAACAGATTTCGATAACAAATATTAAGACCTGGATCTGGCTTTACAAATTAAAATAAAGTTCTCAGCTTTTTTCAAAATGATTTTGTTTACAAACCTCTTTGTTGGCAGCTTCTCCGAATTACTACAACGCTAGATACAGAAAAACTAATTTGACATTTCAGCGCTCAAAGTCTGTTTGTATTGTTCTCCCTTTTACCGGAATTAATTTATCCCTCGCAGTAGACCAGCTTAATGTCTTGAGAAATATTTACTTTGTATCTAATCAAACATCGATATTACTATATCCAACCCTCATCTACCAGGATAACAGAAGACTTTTCTCTTTTAATAACCCAGCATGTTTGGGAACTTTACGAGACAAAAGCCAACTAATAAAAGCGCATAAAACGTGTTCCCATTGTTAGCCGGCATAATTGAATTCTCTAAGATCCTTTGCGACCTATACTATCCGCAGAGCACATCCGCCGCCGGCCCCGCCGCTCCTCTGTCCTGCACCAACCACCATCCGTACACTATCACGAGCAGACTTTTCATGGAAAATCAGGCGCAAAGTCATTCTGCATTCACTTGCGTCGGCACATTCCCCACCCTCATCTGTAGTGGAGCGACTTCATTATCGGGCCGGAATTAGTCTTCATTCTCAGTCCGGTTGGACGACGATGGCTGCGGCTATAAGGCGACGCGATGATGTGGAAAGTGCAGGGGGACCATGAACATTAAACACCTCCGGCTTCCGGAAGCGATTGTCGTAAATCAGATTCTCACCTTTTCCTACCCTATCTCCTCTCTATATAGAGGCTTTTTCAATAAATGTGCAAGTAATTACTGTACGACGAACGATGTCGGCGGTGGTGTCTTTGTCTCGACCAGAGATAGAAAATTTACCAACTTCCGCTCAGAAACAACTTAACTGTAGTCCGACACAGAGGCGATATAATCACGGGCCATTAATATCCCCGTTGACGAAGGAGCATGGTGCATAAAAATGTGTACACGTCCTTGTCCCTTTGGAGGAATTAATTGCCACACCAATGGCTGTCATTGAAGCCTGAATAGAGATGCAACGCTTGGAATTGAACAGATTCTCAAGGGTGAGATGGGCCACACAAAGGATCACCATCACTACATATCTGTATATATGTATTGCGGTGGGAAATATTAATTAACTTAATTTGAGATTTGCCACAAAGGCACTACGGTTCAGTATTGCGCCTTCGCTTGTTAGTTGTGTTGTCGCGGATTTCTCGTGGGGAATTTTAATACTAATACCCCATAGAGGAGAGCATATGAGGCAGTTCCTTTGTGGAGGTTTCTGCTCGAATGGATTTCCCAGCTGACATGGATTTGTAATTAAAATTGTTCCCGGGTGGGGTTGGGCGAGGTGGCAGCCATTTGGTGTGGTCGTGGTGGTTGCTCCTTTAAATGGGTGTTTACATTATATTTTATTACTTTTACTGCGGTTTTGTATTTGCGTGTGTGAATGAATGTGGGAGCTGAAGACAAAGTCGTATGCCTGCGATGAGATAATTATGAGGAGACAAATCACCATCACGCACACCATAAATGTGTGCGGCTAGGTTTAGGAAATTAGGTAAACTTAAGCTGTGCATTAAACGGATGGGTATTAAGGAGGGATTTCTTAAATAGCTGCTGTTGTCGCGCTGAGTCCCTTAATAAGGCTGGCAGTATATATGATGGACTGTTTGAATGGGTTGCGGAACGGTTCCAATTCAATGTAGGGCTGGAGCTTATTTTGCTTGCGCAATACCAGAGTCTTTTGAGGTTTGATAAAATCTAGACAACTGCCTGGGGAATGGATTGTTTGATGATGCGGAAGTGAATGAAAAATGACATTTTCTTATTCGTGGAAAGTTTAAGAGATGCAAGTGCCTGGTCTAAGTAAAAAAATTGTGTGTATACGGATTGGGTTTATTAGCGCATCGCGTCAAGACTGCTCATCATCTTCTGTGAGATAACAGAGGACGTGAAAGAGCAGCTGTAGTCTTTATTTCATCGAAATCAGCCAACTCATTCAGGAGATATATGAGTGCATACATTTTTTTGACGAAATGTAAGGCTGCAGAAGAGTGGGCTATAATTGGTCGTATGGGTGTGGCAAATTTGCGAAAGTGACAAAGGATCGTCAGGTTAGATTAGGTTGAGTGGGTTTGGGAGATCGTCACAATAGCCCATCGCGATCCGCAGAGCGATCCTTACATTAAAACTGTTTTTTCGGACAATGAATACGAAATTTACATAATGTCGGAGTATGTGCTGAAGGCGTCAATATCGATTGCTTTTTTAATTACTTTCAATTTTCGCTTGTGTGTCATGAACAATTTTTGTTTAAGTTATATCGACTCTCTTGACCTTTTCCTAGACTCCCAATTTCTAAATAGCACCAGTTGCTTATGTTTGAAATTATATCAGAGTCCTCACTCAAAAGGGAACGCTAGGGTTTGGTTGCAATGGATCCAACTGATGGTCTATGTGAAGCTGTGGCAACTGCCACAAGAGCACCCATTTACGCACCTTGGTTGCTCTGTACTCCTGTAAGAGGGCAGATAGCGTCTCATGGACCCTTCAACGCATAGCGCGTTTACTGGCAGTAGTGATGAATTCCCACCCAAAACTTCTGGAAATAGCTCAACGAACATGTCTCAAAATAAAGGGTGCACTGAGAACCTCTCTAATCATACTTCACATTCTTCCGAGCGACATTATCGGCAATCAATTAATAACCAACTCATCGATGCGACTAAGAAACTTTCGACAATGGAGCTCCAACATCAGTCATGCTAACGAGATCTTTCTAAACTTATAGATCGAATACTTACGAAAATCAGTTCTGACATGGGTTTCAAAAACTCCTTGTTGGGCAGTTTGGAGTGGACGCAATGCGATGGCATATGCAACGGACGGTTATCAATATAAACCGATGTGTCAGAAACATAGGGCGGAGTCGGTGGGGTTGTCCTTTCGAAAAATCTGACCACCACCACTCCACTTCCAAACTATTGCGCCGTCTTTCGCTGTTGTTCTTTTTGGTTTCATTTTAAAAATGATCAAAATAGCCTTCAACCGACAGATATCAAAAGAAGCTCCGAATAATGTTCGTAGAGCCGAACCCTGTGAAACTCCATTATTATATTTATTTTACTGCTTGAGACCCTGGTTACACTCATAAAAAATCGCAAGCTAAAATCAAGTCCGATCAGGCTTATTCTTAATACTCTTCATTCTTACGTGCTCAATCTCGAAATAAGTCGAATGATTCTTAAAACAATAACAAAAATCTAAAATCAAGCTTTTTAATTTTAAAACAAGCCAATGCAATAAATCTGAACTATATCACCTGAATTATGTTTTTGGAACTCAAATACCGGATTGAATAAGAATGATAATCTCCAATTAAGCCGAAATAATCTTAAAATCGAAGCCATATCATCCGCATGATTTTAACTCTCGAGCAATGCTAATCCATTGCAACATGTTGCCCCCGATGAAGATGACGACGAAAAACAACTGAAGAATCTTCTCGAAAAATTAAATAATGGTTTGATATAATTCAGATTTAAGTCCATTTAAGCGTTCTGGGCTTTAGGGAGAATTATTTTTACTGCTGATAAATAGGTGAACAATACGGAGCTTAAATTGAGTTCACACATTTTTCATTGCGTTATGTTAAGAATAAATAATCTTTTTTAAGTTTATAATGATTTCAAATGAAGTTGTTGCAGTCTTAGAATGAAACAACTTCCGGTTTAATTTAAGCTCACACATTCTTCACTGCGGTACATATGTTTAAGAATAAATAAGCTTATTTTAAGTTCACAATGATCTAAAATCAAGTGGCTTTGGGATTAATTTAAGCTCAAACGTTCTTAATACTGTTATAGAAAAATCTTAAAATAAGAATTAAAGGTTAATCAAAAAACATACTCAAAATAAGATTTTTTCACTTGGATTTCCGAGCTTAACAAACTTTCGTCAACGGGTAGGCTTGATTTGACACTGATTATCTTGATTTTATCTCGTTTTTCCCTGAGTGTATATAAAAAAATGCAGATTTCTGAAAAAAAACACGTTTTCAACCTACTATTACTGACCTCAGCTGAAACTAATCGCTTCAGACTTCGACATTTGAGTTTACTTTTTGGAAAACTTTCTATTTATGTATCAGTTTTTTGGTTATACTTTCACGCCCAAAATTTCCATTGCAAGCAATTGACTTCGGTTGGTGACTCTGTTCGACAGAGATGTCTTTATTTTTGCAATCTCAGGTTATAGAAACTTTCAAAAGCCTTTGATTGGCCATAAGTTCACAAGTGCTTGATTTCATCTTCAATTTCCTAAGAAACTTTCACTTAACCTATGCTCTCATTCGATAGGTAAAGAGTCCATTTCTGCACACACCTATTCTCCTTTGGTTGATTTTTTTTTCTGACCCAACAAGTTCTTTTCGTTTCCCAATAAAAGTGGATATGTGTCCCTTCCAATCATGAAAAGCCTCCCCACTCACGCGACACTTCCTTCTAATTACATTACTTCCTATCCTCGGATTTGTTGTGTATGAATAATTCGCTTGTAATTAAATTAGTGCCGAGCTCATTTCGTGTTAATTTATTCATCTCGTTACCATTTATATATTTAACAAGATTTCTCTACAAAATTATTCACCACTTAGAGGTGGGGAGCTCCTTCACTCAAGCACCCAATGCAAATTCGTTTCAAAAGAACGGAATAAAAAAAAATCACTTCTGAATAAATTCCGCTGAATAATATTCTGCTGAATAGAAATCACACCGACACGACGAGCAACGAGCGACGACCCCCTGCCCCTATTAGCAGCCACAGCTCACCACTCTCGCACAATGTGACACCGCGTCGAGGAAGAAGCCGCTTAGAATCGTTTATTTCGAGGATGTTTTGTCATGCACATACCAGAAACAGAAACCAGTACCAGTTGAACCATAATTAATTTCCAACAGTTCCGTATTCAGCACATACCAACTACACCGCTCACAAGTGAACTTGTGTAATGCAATTTGCACACACACAAACACCGTTGAACTGCATTTAAACCATTTCAACCGTTTTCATGGGGTGAAAGGAAACGAAAAGAACTTGCTGGGACAAAATAAAGCCAACCAAAGGAAAGTAGGCGTCTAGTGTAGGTACGTAATCACTGTGCAAGGATCGTGCATGGATATAAAGGAAATAGGAAACAAATCTTTGCTATTTAGACGGTTCCTCGTTTTTTTTTTCCTCATTTAATTGCTGGAAACACTCAACATGGAAATGACGTCTGCTGTTGCACTCGCTCTGTCATCGGTGTGTGAGAGTGTGTGTCTGTGTATGGTTTGGATTTATTTTTTCATTTGGTTTCGCCTTGTGCGCCATCTTTACACATTTTGTGAGTGCCTTTGGGGGGCGATTTGTTTACACACTGAAAGCTGCTGCTGTGTTTTTGTTTGTTCCGCCTCGATGCCTCGCACTGTTAGATGATTTTAATCCGCAGATTTGCAGCTTGTTTATCGCATTAAGGAAATAATTATCAAAACATTAGTGGGTTATGTAAATTAGAGCCAATAAATTGGAGAGATATTTTTTCGTTCGTCCGGCTTTGTAAATTTGATTGCCTGTAAGTTATTGGCAAGTGGCCATCGAATCTTGAAACCAATATCTGAAATACTTTCAGAAACCTATCTACCCAAATAGAAATTTGTGACTTTAATCAAAATTTACTTTCAATAATTGTCACCACACGGTATATTCAATTTTGTGTCGATTCAAATAAGATGGTAACTATTTGACACTTTTGTTACCATTACGCGTGTCAATGATACAAATGTCCTGTAACATATTAAAACACAAAAAAACTGTGAAATTGGCATTTAATATTACTTATCAACTACGCAAATTGACTACATACAGTCTGATTTGTGACCATTGAACGCTAATATAATATTTTGGCGCCATTACCCATATGTATGTACTACAAACACATGCCTGCTGTAGGTGTATCCAAACGAAGCTGGTACAGCATTTATATACGTTTATATGGCATTCCTCATCGAGCGTAAAACATCTACACAGGGTGGCGTAGCAAAAAAAAAAAATTTATTAGTGTTACAATTAATATCTTAAAAGAGTGGATTGGATAGGTTTGAATTTTTTCTACATTTGTCTTCTAGTTAATGTTTCTCCAAAAGTATTAATTTCCATCTTAAACATTGTATTAAAAATTGCTTGCGCCATTGTAGTAAATAAATAAATTAAATAAACTTTTTAGTTTACTTTTACTGCTTCCGACGACAGAAAGGCTTGGAGTTTTTTATTTTACCCACATGATCCATACAGATCACTGGTTTTCATGGCTTACACTAATAGTACGAGATCCGACAGTTGTTGCAAACCATGGAAATCAATGATCTATAAAGATTATGTGGGAAAAATCAAAAATACCTTTTACACTTAGTAGGAGGAAATAAATGAAAACGAAACAATAAATGAAGTGTTCAATATTAAATGTTGGTGTAAAAATAAGGAAAGCTAGAATATTATTATTATTATTGGATTTATTATTAATATTTTTTAATACCTATACATAAATACGTTACTGAAGTAATCTTAGAAATAGCACAAATTTGGTACACCAATTATCCTTTGGGTAGAAAATATTTACAAAGGTTATATTTATTAAGTTGTACCTATGTTCACTAGCAGTACCAAAAGTTAAAGGCGAAAACATTTTAAAATTTTCATAATTCATTTCTTATTATTTTAACCAAACATTTGTTGAATGTTCTCATACTTTAAAAGTATAAAATCAATAGAAAGAATCATTTAATAAATATTACGACTTAATAACAAAACACGTAACAAAAAAAAAACACATTCCCTCAATGTTCGTAATGTACGTGCACCCTGTGCCTCTACCTAAAGAAAGGCACATGGCATCAAATGGCGGCTTTCTGATTATAATTGGGATTGGGAACCATTCTCAACAAAAAATTAGTTCATTTTTGAATTATTGAAATACGAAACTTCTTTTGTTCCTTAAAATACATAATATATGTGAACTAGATAAATAGAAGAGATAATGTTTTTAATTTAGTTTTACAGCGATTGCAATGCAATCATTTTGAAAGTCCATGGGAAAATAAAAATAGTTTGGAAATAAAACTCTATCATTATATTAATACGTGAACAACAAAAGGTTTCGGTTCACTTTTTAAGTATTTATTATGAAATGAGGAGTATAAAATTTATATCATTCGAAAGGTACTGGCCATAGGTGTGCACAAACCAAAAATAGTGGGTATATGTCGCCATTAAAGCTGATAAAATTAGGTTATGACCCATACAAAACAGATAATTGAAAGGATTTTGACGACATTCAATTTGTCGCCGACATTATAACCGTAGTAACGTATATTAAAATTTAAATCATCTTAGACTAGAACCTCTTTCCAATGGAGAAGCTCATTTACGTATTTTTTTTCGATATTTAAATGTCGCTCTTTTCGTTAATAAAATAAAACATTAATAACGAAAATAATAATTGTGTTACGTTTTTAACTTTCTCCATTACGTAGTAAGAGAGAGATATTGTATTCGTATAAAATTTCAAACTCCAGATGTTAATCAATTCTGACATTACGATGATAGACCAACTCAAAAAAGTGGGTGGAAAAATTCTGTCCGTCTGTCTGTCTGTCTTTATGTCCCGATGATTACAGACTACACGCTACCCCGATTTCGTTTAAACTTCGGATTTGGAGTTTGGGGGCCTACAGTTCGGGGCCGTTTTTTTTTATTAACCAGTTTGATTTGTACGAAAACGGCTCTAACGATTTCAACCACAATTGCTATTTAAGATTAAGTAGGTGAGGTTACCACGACTGCGTACTCAGTTTTCCGGTAAAAAAAAACGAATAGCGGTACTTTTGAAATTTGGAGATATCTCGAAAACGGTCATAAATACGGTCATTTCCAATTTAATGACAAACTCATTTTTTCTCTGTATTATCGTAAAATGTATTTTTGAAAACAGTTATTTTTTAAACAAATTAGTTTTCTTTAGTTTACTTGAAAACGGCAGCATCGATTTCGACCAAAATGCAAACTAAGAGTAAAATTGATGTTTTCAAATTTATTGCGTCCTTACTTTTCAATTCGATACACCGAAAACGTTAATTTAAAAAAAAAACTGCTCATATCTCGAAAGCCCCATTTTCGATTTCAAATAAAACTTTAAAAACCTAGTAATGCTTATATCTCGAATAATAACTTGTACTCGGTTAAATAGTTATGCAATAGTATTTTTCAAACTAAACATTGCAATATTTGGTACTGTTTTGTCTGCCAATTTTAACAAAAATCCGCTCTAACGATTTTGATCAAAATGCTTATTAAGGATAATAAAAGTATTCTAATTCAGATCCCGTATTAGTTTTTCTCAAAAAATTCGAGTAAATCAGATTAATAACAGTTCTGAAATGGGGTGAAAGCGCTTAAACTATAACCATCAATTTCTACTTGGGTAGTAAATTCCTTTTATAATACTATTGCTCATATCTATTATTGTACCAAATTAAACCCAACCCTCTAGCACAAGTTAAATGGCATTTTGTTTGGTCACACTTTTCAATAAACATAGTCCGTTTTTGAGTTCACTGGGTCGTCTATTCTTTGCATTTTAAACCTTTTCGTAAGTTTGATCACCTTCATAAGCTAATCGTTTGAAACAACAGCAAACACACTGCGACTGCTGCATCGAAGGAAGAAAATGTTGACCTCAGACACTCTTCAGGGGCTGGCAGTCTACTTCTTTACGTAGCCAAAGTTCCTCCTCGAAAATTCATAGACTAGTTCAAGCCAAAGTACAAATCTGTGGCAATAAGACAGAGTAGCTTATGACAAAAATGCGATTATTTCAAAAGCACTTTTTTTTGACATAAGCTAATCTGTCTTATTGCCACAGAAATATACCTAAAGCTATGAAAGCCCTATTGATTTGGGAATTGAGTCAAACCCCAATAATTCCCTTGTACTCATGCAAAAGGAATCTTAATCATCGTGTGTAGGTTCAAGTATCTGCTAAATCCATCAAAAATTATTTATTTATTACCCCACAAGAGTAAACAAAACTTCTCCATCTCCATCTCCAAACTCCACTCATCAGCATGTCGTCCTTTTGATGTTTTTTTTTTCGCGCCGCCACACAGCAAACGACACCCCGTATTAGCAAGTCAAGTCAAATCGCCCCCGAATATCATTAATATAAATCGAAATTTGCGCGTTGATGTACTTACCGCTCACCATGCCAACGACAACAGATTTAACATTTTCATTCGAAATTAATGACCTCTGATGATCCGGCCGATAAGCATCATTATACTGGAGGAGCTTATGCCACCGCGCTACCACTGAGCACTACCATGGGGGCCACCGCAGATGCGATTCTGATAATGACATTGATGATGATGCGGAGGCTTATGTGAAGTCCTTACAGGTTATTCCGAATCCGGAACCTCTATAGACAAATGACCAAAATGTAAGTTGGAGCGCGCTGTACAGACAGGACTACGTGAGAAAAGCAATTCAAACGTGCCCCGTAGGTGTTACCCTGAGGAATGGATTTACTGTTTATCGATCGTCTTGTATTCCAGTCGGCCAGTCGATTTCCAATGAAATGGCGCCCAACGGCAGGTCGCAAATGAATTCGTTTTTCCTCTTGGTTTCTGCAGTAGGAGCGTGTGTTCGACATCGAAACTCTGACCGAACTAATAAACAATCAGGGCCGGCAATGAACAGTCATAGATACTGGCACTTTGTAATTAATTGATGTGTGTGCGCCCGCTGGAAGGGCGAATGGGATTAAGTCATTATGTTGGCCATAACCAGAGTGGTAATTGTTTGATTAGCAAATTGTATATCGATTTGAGTCCGCTGAAACTGCAGGATATTTATATTCGTGTGTGTTGTGTGGCCGCATGTTTCATTGAATTTAGGGATTTTCCGAACGTTACTAATTCCTGGTCGTTGCTGGTTTGGCGTCCTGTGTGGGGAGGTTTTGTGAAAGGATTGCTGCGCTGCAGTGCAGTGGGTGAGTGGATTTAGTATGGATATTTATTCATTGGAAAAATCGTGCTGCGTCTTCGCATCCACCCCCTCCGTTGGGGATTGATTGGAGTTCGAATTGGTCGATCTCGGGTCGTTGGTTGAATGCTTGTGGTGAGTCCGGCACACAAATCGATTTTCGCATGCACACAAATTGAATGGAAATGTTTCCCGTGTTGTATCGGGGTGTATACGTAATAGTTTTCGAACAGGGTACTGTACAACTTTTTGCGGTCTTCTATTGACACAATATTTCATTGATGCCCGAAGCTACATAAATGTATGACATTCCGTGCTGCTTGCTCTTTAAATGAGTGACACTAAGTGGAGTTGCCGAGGTGATTAGGTTGCGGCAGCGAAATTTAATGACACATTCAGTGCGGTTGCAATTGAGTGGGCAGATTGTTTTAATAATGCCAGAACGGAGGATGATTATTATATATTTATATGAGATATTTCTTTAGCCTATGCTGAGGGAGTGTCTTCAAATTGGAAGAGAACGAAAAAGTGAGTCCAAACTAATTGTGTAGTCGCCTTCTTTATCCATCCAAATTGGTATATTCTTTCTCCACGAAGTATGCCTTTCCAATCGTGAAATGCTAACAGACCTCTGAATGCATTTTTATGCAGCAGAAGAGTTGACAGTCTTTGCTTAGTGAATTTTAGTGGCCTAAAAGGTATTTTGGTGATATTCCGATATAAAACCACACCTCCTTCTTTGACTCCGCTGAGAAAATTATATTTTTTTGGGGCGCTTTAAGGCTTCGTAAACAATGTACTGTTGGGCATATGAAGAGAATATTCGCGGAGGTTTTAACATTTGCAACTAGAATCTGTTTACTGAACTGTGAGAAAACAGCTTCACTGTACTATTAAGCATTGACTTGCCTATGGATTCTCAACCCACGGAATATTTACTCGGTAGACTAGACCAATCTCCCACTCTTACTTGTTAAGTAGCCCAAAAGCCGCAACTCAAATTAGACGGCAATACGGCTTTGGTCTTGAAAATGTGGACGTTGAGGCCGCTCTAGCCAATTTTTCAGCGGATAGGTTACCTTCAATACCTTTGTGACCAAGTATCCAGCCAAGTTTAACCATGTTAATAATAGATAGGAGCCAAAGATTCCTGGGCTCTATCATTTTGTACGAAAAAGGAATATTTTCTCATAAAACAAAGTCGAAACCCCACATTTCAGGAATTTTTTTCATTATTTCATTTCATTTCATTTTCATTTATTATTATTATACAATATTAAGGTACATTAAGATAAATATCTTTTATAGTACATAGAGTTAAGACAATAAGAATATAATTTCAATAATACAATGTATTAATCTTACAATTATAATTAAGTTTACAATTAAAGATAAAGGATAAGAAGAAGAAGACGAAAGGAGAGAATAGAAAGATAGACTAAATATAAGTAAATAGAATAAGTTAGATGATAGTTTGAGTTAAGAGAAATTATAATGATGGCATTAGGATAGGTTTGAGAAATTTAATTTAATTTAATTTTTTTTTTTTTTTAAATTGTAAGTTTCATATATTCATACATTAAGATATACATCTTTTATAGTACTTAGTTATAATATTGAGCAGTTATATTTAAATATAAATAATAATTAAAGAAGAAAATAAAAATATATAACAAAGATATTAAATATGGAAATTTAAAGTAGGGAGGAGAAATGATGGAGGACAGCATTTTTAAAGCGTGTGGCATTAGAAATTGTTCTTATACTTAGTGGCAGAGAGTTCCACAATTTAATTGCGTGAATAAAAAATAAACGGGATGAATTAAGAGTCCGACAGCGTGATGGTATTAGGGCACATGTTCTGGGAGAACGAGCAAAATTTAGTTTTTCATACAAATACGATGGAGTCTGATATATTATAATCTTATGCAGGAAAATACAATTTCTTGCGTCGATGTAGTGTTTGAGCGAACATCCGAGTAATGTTTTTGAATACTGTGATACATGGTCATATCTCCGCAGGCCATAAATATATCTAACAGAGTCATTAAATGCGACTTGTAGCTTCCGTAGGGAGAGAGAATCAATATTACTGTAAACAGCTTCTGCATAAGTAATAAGTGGCAAAATTAGGGTTGTAACAAGTTTTCGTCTAACATTAGTAGGAGTAAAACTTGCTGTTATCCAAAGCTTGCGAAGACAACCATATATTCGTCTGATAACGGTGTTAATATGGTCGTACCCTGACAACTTATGGTTAATAACGAATCCTAGGTTTGTTGCAGTTTCAACAATTGAGAGTTTATTGGAAGAGAGCATGACACCCTGGAAGGAGTTAAGGGCTATCATTTTGCTGGATATGGGAATAACCTGAGACTTTTTCGGATTTAGATGTAATCCATTAGTAACAGACCATAAGTTAATACTGGCAAGATCCTCATTTATATTATTTACTAATTCATCCCTATCATTAACTGGCTTTGATGAGTACAGTTGGACGTCATCTGCATAGAGGTGGATCTCTAAATTAACCTTAAAAATAAAACCTACATTATTAACATTATAAGTGTCGTCTAACAATTTAAGGTTTATTTTAACGAAAAGGAAGAAAAAAGTAACTGTAAACCAAAAAAAAAAGTATTGGATAAGATTTCTGTACTGGGCAACTTTTAAAAACCGTAAAAAATAAAACCAACTGTCTCGTTAAACGTTATAAAAATTAAGTAGAGCGATATATTTTTGATGAACATTTTTTTTTCGTTAGGACTTTGCCATTAAGTGTGAAATACAATAAGGGTATTCACTTAAACGCGTAAAAGCTTCAGAAACTGCGTAAACTGCAGATATTTACCACCTTGTTAATGAACTGTCAGATTTTGTAGTTTACGCAGACCTCATAATTTTCCGTGACGATTAAGGCTCGGAAATCAACCGCGTAAAGTTGCGCAAATAACAAATGTCAAACTTTGACAGACATTCGTCTTATGTTTGTTTGTTTGCAGAGTTTTTTTTATACTTCCAATATAAATAACTCGTTTACTGCCGATTTCTCGAAGAATTTAATAATTTTTTTTTCTTTTCGCTTACTTTCGGAATTTTGATAATTTGAAAAGAGTTTCAACAGCTGAGTTTGACAACCGGCTTCACAGTCGATTGACGCGATTAACGCAATAATATTTTCGAGGGTGTTCATTTAAGACACAGTAGAAATTTATGAATTTAAGTGAATACCCTTAATATCATTCAAATGGCCGCATCGGGAAGATCCGCAGCATGCAATTATTTTGAGGTAAATTTTAAACACTTTTTCGCACATTTCGGGCGGTAGCTCGGCCATAACTTGACTAATTTTGGTATTTAATACATCTAGAGTACGGCGATTATTAAAATAATCACGGTCTTTTGCGTAGCACCACAAAAAAAAAATCTAACTTTGTCAAATCGCATGATCTTCGTGGTCAATTGACGTCGCCAAAACGAGAAATTACGTGACCAGGAAACTTCTCACGCAATAAAGCCATAATTGGTGATGTTGTGTGGCTTGTTGCCCCGTCTTGCAGTAAGTTTTAATAATTTTACCGCGTTGTTCGATTGTCAAGCGATCCATTATCGTAAATGGCAAACATTCAACTAATATTATGACACTTTAAATGAAAGTTGAGTTTGACAGGTGCCAAATGACAGCGCTACCAGCTTAAAACCACCAAATGAATGACCCGTTACAATGGGTGCATTTCACCCACTGATGCATATTGACATCGTTGCCACTGTCAACATCAACATTAACAAAAATAAAAATGAAAATACGAAAGTAGTAAATTTGGAGCGGGTTTTTTCTTTTATTTTCTCAAATTTTCTAAAGCTCAAAATCAATTTAATTTCAGATAATTTAAAAAATTCGAGCGAATTTGTTACTTTTTTTTTTGAGCTTTAATTCAATATGAAAAATACCCCAAATTTAAAATTCACCGAATTTATTTAAAAAATAAAAGATGTTAAAAAGGACAAATGTTTTTAATAGACGCATGTCCCACTCCGGTAGGACATAAGTCCATGAGAAAATTTCGAATAATGGATTTTTGTCTCGTGCATTTAGGAATGTCTCTGCGATTTTTATCGGTTTAAAAAATGGTTTAAAATTAACTAAGTCTCAATTAAAAAAACGAGTATTCGTTGTTAAAAACTGCAGAGATTTTTTGTAAATATATACTGTTATACATTTTATAAGTTGTTATCACAGAAGTTTCCGGATTAAAATATCAACCAAAGAGTTTTATTTTCGTCCTCCCTCCAAAGTACATAAACGCCCATGGAGTGATAATGGACAGTCCGTGGCGTCGTTCGATTTTTTTACATATCAGTCGAGAAGAATGCAGACGACTGCTATTTTTTTACAAACTATAATTTGGGTACCTTCTTTTTGACTAAAATCAGATAGCATGTACAAAATTTGCTTGGTGGATGTTAGGTCTATATCGACATCCAACCATATACGATTTATACAAATTGAAATACTTTTTCAACCTCAACGCCCCACGTATCCTCATCGGTATGAGGCAATCAACAAATCGAATACTCAAAACTGATTTGACCGCAAAGAACTAAAAAGTTTGTAATCTTTTCCTTAATGTTCAGAGTTGAAAACCCCATCAATCCAACGTACCTGCATAGGACCTCAGACGTACCGTGGTTGAGTATAAAAATGTAACCATAAATATTCTCAATGCTCGCCTGTCGGTAGCTCCAGATTTGGCCCATAAAAAACATTCAGAATTAAATATTACACCAATAACAATCATAAAGTCATTTCCACTTACCACATCGCGTTGTCCTTTAACAGCTCCAGGGCCTATGCCGCTACTCCATTTTACAAGAAAAAAAAAAGCCTGATATCGGTTTGGCTGTCTTTTACATGTTTTTCTTTTCATTCCTTTCGACACAAAGCCATAAAATTGCAAATAAAAAAAATGAAATAAAACGAAAAGCACCAGAACCAATCTGCAATAATTTGTATTCATTGCATGATGCGTGCAAAAATGTATCTACCCCGTTGGTCGTTGGTGTTGCTGTTGATGCTCAGCAGCAGCAACAGCCAACAGACCAACTCAACCCAATGAGTGTGTAAACAAATGTTTACTCGCTCAGCAAAATATGCGGACATAAATTTAATTTAACTGCTTCGTCGGTCGTTATCCCTTCGTTTCGTTCATATGTGTGTGTGCATGAATTTGATATGAGAAAATTCGAAATTCGAATATCTCAGCATGTTTATGGAAAAGTGTTTACTCTGTATTTATACTGTAGGTGCACCAATTTAAAACCATTCACCTGCAGTACCACGAAATGCGGTACACCGAATCGGAAAATAATTTAAACAATTCTTGCGAAATTGCCATTGTTTATAGTTTTTAATTAAATGTTCAATTATTTTGTTTGTAGTGTTTTATCGTTTCGCCAGAACCAATAACAGGTCATAGGGGTCTGTTTCTTCAGCAGTGGAAGTTGTGAATTTGAATAGTGAATGACAAAAGTGCAAGGTACTTGGACTGGGTAATGGTAACACAACCTCTCGTTGATGAATAATTTTGAAATAGGATTTTTAAAGCTTTAATAAAATGGAAATAAATTTGGTAGAAAAATGGGTCCATCAACTAAAACTCAAATTAAAAGAACAAGTCTGCAAAACGTAATAGGTATTAAATGGTGTAAATGAGATTCATTGTTTAACGAACAAGCTTAGAGTCGGCGAATTAACAAAGCCGGGCATAAATACAAAAAATTCTTTGTCACTCTTTTGCAGGCTTTTTGCTTGTGCGAACATTTTAGTTTTCTATGGTTTGGTTTAGACATGCCAAGAGTTTCCAGTCCCGAAGTTAGGGTTTGTGAAAAATTTAAAGGTAAATACTTTATTTGGGAACTATTTATTTTAGGTCAATATCCTATAGTTTTACGAAGAATAATTAAAAAAATTATTTTTCAGTAACAGATATTTGTACTGAAATTTTTTAGAACTTACGTAAAGCTCTTTGTAAGGTGTCGCGTATGTGCATCATTATATTAATAGGTAAACATCAAAAGTTTCGGTACACTTTTTAAGTATTTATTATGAAATGAGGAGAATAAAACTTTTATCATCCGAAAGGTACTGTGCCATAGATGTGCACAAACCAAAAATCGTGAGTATATGTCACCATTATGGCTGGTAAAATTAAGTTATGAATTCCCCCTACAAAACAGGTAATTGAACGGATTTTGGCGACATTCCATTTGTCGCCGACATTATTACCATAGTACCGTATTCAAGTATTAACCATCTTTGATTAGAACCTGTTTCCAATAGAGCAGCTCATTTACGTATTTTTTCGATAAATAACGAAAGTAATTTTGGTACGTTTTTTAGTATTACACTTTATATACCTACTTATAAAAGGAATGGCCGATTTTCGACCACAAGCGATACTAGTCATAACTATTTGAACAAGACACAAACTATGGGCGACAAAAAAAAAACAGAATACAGACTTAGGAATATTTCTAATTTTTTTTCCAATAATCGCCCAAAATTTCAGCAAAAACGCCATTGAAATCGCTCTTTGAATGTTCCTAAAATTTCCATGAAAACCTAAAAAAAAACTCCCTAAGTCGCATCGAAAATGAAATTTAAACATCAAAAGCCCCGACAAAAAGTAGTGAAAGTGATACTGATTGTGGAACATGTAAAATAAAATTAGTTGATGTCTCCACTTTTCTTTTGATTTCTCTGAAGACTCAATGAAACGTCAGAAATTCCAATAAATGTCTAAACAGTATGTCAAAAATTTAATGCGACGTTACAATAAAAGCCACGTGAAATAGGTAGCTGTGGAGAGATCTTAGTATCGCCACCCACAAATCATTACTTGAAGCAGCAGAATAATATTCACTCGAACTTCGTACTGCCTAGCAGTGATCTCAGTTTAAGTGGAATAGCGCCAATTTTGGTGCTTTTGTAAAGAAAAAGGGGAAAACGAGGGACAAGCTTATAAAAAGGGGAAAAAATCGAAAATTTTTGTGAAACTTAAATTAAAAAATTAAAACGCATTTTCATTCCAAATAAATTTCAAAAGTTTACACAGAACGAAATGTTTGTACCAAATATGAAAGAAAATAGCCCATCGAAGGAAGGTATCTATTAAAACTTTTGTGAATGCATAGTATTAAAATGCAATCATTCGTTTTGATATTAGGCATGTCTAATGGAAAAGGAAATCATTGTATAATATGTATATTTTTATGTTCTATGTTTTTTGTAAGCTTATTAATAAAAACGGCTTAAATTTGTTTTTAATTTATTCGTACAAAAATATGCAATATGAAATTAGAGGGAAAAAATGGGAATTTTTTTTATGAATTTAGTGGAATACTTATTATGAAATTTCTCGTGGAAAGTTCATTTTTAAATTTCGACGTTAAAAAATATATAGGAAAATTGGACTTTACGTGAATTGCATACAGGCTTAAACGTAGGTACATTTTCCACTACCGTGACATTTGTAACTTTCTCTACTTCCCAAATAAAATGTTCATACCAGTTTGATTTGTTCGAAAACGGCTCTAACGACGGGGACGTTCAAGTATCTAGTTTAGTAAGTCTGACAGCTGTCTGACTAGATGTATCTCGGTTTTGATTGGCTGTTATCGGTGCAGCTGTTTCAGTTGTCGTTTATGGAGGGGTAGCCAACAAATATAGTCAAAAAATTCCAGACTGAGTACTAAGTGGACAGTTCGCATGTGTCTGACGTAGAAAAAGTGACGTTCCTGACCAATCAAGTTTAATTTTTTTTTTTAAATTTACTTTTCTTTAGTTTACCCGCAACGGGAATAGTGATTTTGACCAAAATGCATACTTAGAGTAAATTTGATGTTGTCAAAATTCCTGCGTCCTTAATAATTCTCAATTCGAATAACCGAAATCACTAATTTTAGAAAATGGTCATATCTCGAAAACCGCATTTTCGATTAGGATACACTTTTAAAACACCAAGCAATGCTTACATCGCCAACAATATATTATACATCAATATAAATCAATATTATATTTCTCAAAATTTTACCTTTCAAAAACTCACTTGTTTTTTAAACAACTGCCATATCAGATGAATAACCCAAAAGTAAATTTTATTTAACACTATTCCTTTTTCTATATTTTATGCACCGTTTTTATACCCTCCACAGGAAGGTATATTCACTTTGTCATTACCCGTGCTCTCATAAAGTATATATGTTCTGAATCAGGATCACATTCTGAATCGATTTAGTCATGTTTTTTAATTCTGTCTGTCTGTCTCTAGTAGTTCTGGTACCTCCCATACAAAATCAATATTAGACCCATGTGTCTCTCTTTGTTGAAAACACGATAGCGTCCAAAAGAATCCACGTATGCAAGTGAAATTTTGTAAGTGGACTTATTTTTATTGTCGTCAAGTTGTTACTAAAAATTTCTGCATTGTTACACTACTAGGGGAGAGGGGGGCAAGAACGACCGCTTGAGCCTTAGTCATTCATAAGCGGTGCAAAATGAATCAATAATTTAATATTTTTTCGGTCATAGTCTTATAGTTTCGAACTGTTGTCACACCAGTTTGTTCATAATTAATTACTCTTGTTGGCGGAAACTGATGTTCGTCAAATATATCTGTAAAGAGCTCAAAGTAAGCTGAAACTTATTAAGAGCTGGTGCTCCAGACTTTATATATTTTCCCAGGATTTCTAACAACAAGTATAGGATGCCTTTTTTGTATGTGATACAGAAATACTTTCCATGCCATTCAGTTCTCTTTTCCAAAATACTGTGAGCATTCATTTGTTTCAGCCAGCTCATAAGCTAGTGCTCGTGTTGACTGTCCTAATAATACCTTTTCAAACTCGTGCAAATTTTCAATAAGTTACGATTAATTTCTTGTTCAGAATTGAAAATTGTCTTAAACCGCTCCATTCTTTTTTTCAGCTGCGTCATTATACTCTTCAAATGTGGGTAGCTTTAGGGATGTGCAGTATCTTACTTGCTTTCAGACAATCCATTTCATTCCTTTTTAAAGCATCGATATAGCTTTCGGATATTCTCATTTGTCTATGTGGCGGCTCTTAAATATGTACGAACGAACGTATGTTCCGACAGTCTTTAAAGAAAGCAAATATGAACTAAAAATAGAAAACAGAACATCAGGGGACAAAATGGACCGGCAGACCTGTCCCCATTTGTCCCGCTAGACGTTTTTAAACAAAAAAAATGTTTTTATGAATATAAGATTGTTTTTCCTCCTTTTTTTATAAATCCAACAAATAGATTGTAATAAGATTTCGTATTTTAAAAACTAATTTCTTCCGTGAAGTAAGGCGTAAGCTGTTATTTTTCTTGGGAATTAACTATTTTCATGATTTTACGATTTAAACTGAAACCAACTTCACTCTGTCTTCGCTAAAAGATGCAGCTAGATGCAATTTGGCTTTTAATTAGCAGTGACTATTGAAAATGAGATGATACTAAAAAGTAAGCGAAAAATTGGTTGGGTTCTTTTTACCCGAATGCCTTTTTGCCCCCCTCTCCCCTACTACTTGATTCACTTGCCCTACAATGGGGTCAAATTGTTTCCTCTATTTTCCAATTTGATATGACTCGACAAACTAAATAGCATACTGCTTGTGGTCCAGTTTTTAATATACAGAAAATTACAGGTCGCATCTTCGTAAGGATAAAAATCGAAGAGGCAGAAGAGACCTCCTATCGTGCAGTCGCAAAAATTACTTTCATGACTTGAAATTGCTGATGTGTAGCAATTGTAATTTATTGTTTTCCTCGTAATGCCCAATAGATAAAACTGCTAAAAACTGTTATTTATATATGAATTTCCATTAAGATTGATGTTTCCACATTTAACTGCATTGCTCGGTGCCAGAACCTAGAACTGGGGTGGGTACTTGTTGTTCCCACGCTAATTTTCATTTCTCAATCTCATCAACTGAACCGTCGAATGACTTATCTATCATAAACCAAAAACAAAACAACCCGATTTCCATTTGCACAGCAATTTCCCGCACAACAATGTTATTAGCATAGTGCCAGTATTTTCGGGGGTTTCAATCCGAAACGTCACACATGGCTGTAGCCACCCACCTGCCCCCCAATTGGTATTATTTGCCCCGCATCAATAATCGTAAACTGCTTCATTTGATGCCGTTTCAATGGCGTCAGTACATTTAAATTCGAAAATCGGATATAACCCACGAATGAGTAAATACTCGGAGCAAATTTGAATTTTTTTTTTTTTTTATTTCCTTTCTCTCCACGTGATAAGCTCGTAAATTTAAATGAACTCAACTAAGCACTACCACTAAGCAGAAACAAAAAAATAAAAGTGAGCACGCTTTATATCCTTTGTTTTGTGTTTTAGTCTTCGGTTGCTGGGAAACACTGCGGGTGGGGGAGAGAATACTACAAACACACAGCCCTCGACAGTTTTCACCTCATTCGCGGCGCGGGAGTGGATTCCATTCTCTGAAACAAAAACATTTCCCCCGTCTATCGATATAGAGAGCTATGCGCCGTCGATTTTGTTTTTTTTCCTTCCATCCCTCGCATGTTTACAAAAAGAAAACATGATTTGAACGGGTGTATGGCTGTGCGATGGACAACCCTATGTATAGTACGTTTGAAAACGTACGTGAAATCTTGGGGCCGACCTTTTACATCAAGTTGGGTTTGTGTATATGAACGCGTTTGAAGTCAAAGTGTATAATCATCCTAAAAATAGTTTCTCAATTTTGGATTTTGTTTACGTAGCATCTCGTTGCGGAGAGATGTGCTGCCACAACCTCAAACACTTTTGAAGTGTTCTCGAGCTCTCGGTGCGGTGAGGATAATTGCCGCCCATACTATGAGTGAGGCTTCAGATATAATAGTTTAACGATTTCTGAGGCAAATATTTATATAGTGTTGTGCTATAGGGGCTTAAATTTGATTGGATAAGTATAGACAACTTTTTGTTAATTGCCAATGGGCCTCCATTGGGCAAGATTTGTTTAGGCGCGAATTTTTTGGAGTTCTCCAATGAAACTTTCCGCGATCAAATATTTCTTAATGTAAACAGCTATGTCTGATGATCTATAGCAATTGATGCTGTAGGTGAATTATTTATTCGCTGTCTCCGAGTTATATGAAGTTTTGGCACGTATGTCAGAAGGAAAGATATTTTGTAATTTCCAATGCCAAGCCTCAGAAGATTAGAACGCCTAAAATGGAACGTCCTGCTAATCTTGGTGAAAACCTAGTCTTCCTAAACCAAACAAAGTATTCAACCACTTATTGGAAAGGGCTGTAGCAGAGGTAATCGGGCAAACCTTCTGGCTGCGAACATTACCCTTGCTAAAACACTTCCCAATAAGTGGTTGAATACCTACTTTGGTTTAGGAAGACTACCTTAAGCCAAAAATTTAACACTGGACTCTCCGAAGCACCAAAAAAGGGCTTGAAATATGCAACATGTAATAATATTTGCGTGGGACATGCCAACAGGAAAAGAGTTTTTGTGGACTGTACTCAAACACGTGAACCTCGAATTACAGAGGATACAGTTCAATCATCGCCTTTAGTATAGTATAAGCATTGAATGTCGTAAACTTATCGCACTAATAAATTTCGGTCGCATGTTTCCCACCAAACGCACAAATTTTTTTAAATAAAATAAACACTAGCGGACCCCGTCTGCTTTGCTAGACGTTTAAATCGCTCCAAAGCACAATTTCACTAAATAAAAAATGTTGTTTTTAAAAACAAAAGTATTCCAAAATCTGCAAATATATATTTATATTAAAAAAAAAAGAAATTTCTAAATCTGTGCAATAGTTCGCAAGATTTTTGCGGACATTCAATTTTGGATTCAGTTTTATTTTATAGATTTAAGACGTCATTTTGATAAATTTTGATATGGTCTATCTTTTTTTTTGAAGTTCACATAGCTCAAATCAAAGTTAGTGTAAAGTAGCACAGTATGGATCTTGAACTAATTGAACTATGGAGCAGTTCAGCTATTCATGTACCAATTAAAGAACTATTCAATTTAGTTTAAAGCAATTTATTGAATTGGTTCATTCATCTAGACATGTGAACTACACTACAAGTCGTACATCAAAAATGCATATGCTATCATATTTCGTTCAGGAACCAACTAAAGTCCATGCAGCTAAAATCAATTCGTAGCAAAAATGCACCTTTTCACATGTTTGGGACAAATGAAACTACGGAACTTACTTTAGTTCACTTAAGTTTTTTTAGCAATTTTTCAACTATTACCTGAACTGATGTAGAAACCAACTAACGTCCATGCAGCTAAAATCAATTCGTAGCAAAAATGCACCTTTTCACATGTTTGGGACAAATTAAACTACGGAACTTACTTTAGTTCACTTAAGTTTTTTAGCAATTATCCAACTATTACCTGAACTGATTTAGAAACCAACTAACGTCCATGCAGCTAAAATCAATTCGTAGCAAAAATGCACCTTTTCACATGTTTGGGACAAATTAAACTACGGAACTTACTTTAGTTCACTTAAGTTTTTTAGCAATTATCCAACTATTACCTGAACTGATTTAGAAACCAACTAACGTCCATGCAGCTAAAATCAATTCGTAGCAAAAATGCACCTTTTCACATGTTTGGGACAAATTAAACTACGGAACTTACTTTAGTTCACTTAAGTTTTTTAGCAATTATCCAACTATTACCTGAACTGATTTAGAAACCAACTAAGGTCCATGTAGCTAAAATCAATTCGTAGCAAAAATGCACCTTTTCACATGTTTGGGACAAATTAAACTACTGAACTAAGTTTAGTTCACTTAAGTTCTTTTGCAATTGTTCAACTTTTACCTAATTGTACTACAAAAATCTTACATTTATGGGAGGGGTATTTCAATTGCGTCTCTAAAATCAGAATTTTTCAAAATCCTCTTCAATTATTGTCCATTTAACAAGTCAGGCGCTACTGACTAATTGGGCCAGGAATAGAATGAAACTGAAAGCTATACATCTATTACCATAGAACTTGTTTCGATGCGAAGAAAAAGTATTCCAATAATACTTTAGTGAATTATAGCTTTATGTTATTTGAACCAAAGCAAGAAACGGGAAGGAGTGTGTTCGGTCACCAGCAGGTGTATATTGCCGTAGTCCCTTGGATAATCTAAAATGCCAGCAATTTGTGCTTTAATCGAGTCATATTTCAGGAAGATAAGTTAATTATGTACATGTAGTTTCAAAACCCTTAGAGTTTGTGTAGCGCTAATAACTCAAATGTCCCAACGCGAATTATGCCTACAATTCGATGACCAATCATACAAAAGCAATGGTTGTAGTTCCGTTCGAATCTTTGTCTTTAAGTGGGAAAATTAAAAAATAAAAATACTGGTTTCATAAGTCTGTAGGTAATACCTATCTCCAGTTTGTTTCCACTCTTTCCCTTTTGTATTTTCGTGCTTTTTTATTTCTATCGATGGAAATAAACGATTCTGAAAATTTTCGGCTAGGTAAGTAAATATCTACTTGATTTTCAAATCAAACAAACCTAGCGCGCAAAATCAATCTGTTAAAAATTATAGCATATTGAGGTTGTGGCAACATATACCTTTTATTCAAGACAGACTTCAGCCAATCTTCGGTACATTTTTTATACCGTGTTCAAGTACAAAAGGTATTGTAACCTAAAAACCAAAAAAAAACAGGCTCAGAACTCATTCTTTGGCGGAGTTCCTACCGCTCTCACAGCCTGCCTTTCGGATATTCGAGAAAGACTTGTCCTTTTGCGGACAAACCTTATTCACTTTAGTATTGGTTAGAAAAGTTAAGCTTAATTGACATTACATACATCGAGAGGGAATTGAAATTTAGTCTAAGACGAAAGGTAGACCAACGGTAGTACTAAATATACCAATGAGTCGATCAAGCCTGACTCAGAATCCACCATTGCAATTTACAGAGCTAAATCTAGTTGTGACTGTAAGCGTACCTCCAATGAATAAGGATTTATTTTGCAAACAAAATCTTCGATTAAGGACAGAGTCTTGTCCATCTTTTAAAAGAAGGAAACGCATAAAATTGACCGCTACGCCAAACTGCCAACCCGGGGACTAATATCATTGTGATTATTTTTAACGGACCTCATTTGCACCCTACCCCCAATTACCGGTAAGACGACATTCCTGACTTTTACAATTACACTGCCGTCATATACCTCGGCGACGACGCTCTGTATATACATTTTTAACGTGCTAACAAAAAGTAATTTAAAAGTTTACCTCATTCAGAGCGGCAGTGCAACCTTTCAACTTACGAACTTTGGCACCGCAAAAAAAAAAAATCAACACAAGGAAAACGAACGCAAGATAAATCTGAAACCGCCAGAGTAAATTTAACGAACACACTTTTAATTTACCAAGAAACAAAAAAGAAGAGAAGTAGCAACAAAAAATTATTCCAACGAAACGAAATCGCATTCTTTCACATTTTTATTACTTATTATCGCGCACTTTTACCAGCGGAAGTAGGTTATGAGCTCGTCCTGTTGCTAAGGACATTATTTCTTTAATTTCTTAGCCGTCGCATTGTCTATGTAGATAGCTGTGGAAACTGCTTATCCCCTCTGGACGCGGGAGAAGGAAAGCTTTTAAAGTACTTAAAATTACTTCCGTCATCGTCGCTTCGCGTTGTGTCTTCATTTTCATTTCCGCCGCGTACTAAGACAAAAAAAAAAGAACTCGAAAAAAATAAAAAATTGCGAACAAAACTGTAAATGTAAAGAGATATCGCCCCCATCGTTGAGCGAGCTCCTTATGTTTGGTTTATTTGCATTTTGCTTTTGTCTACCTTTGGGGATTTTACTTTTAAAGGATTACCATTCCATTTTAGTTTTATCACTCCAAGGACATTGGCAGGAATTCTCATTTCCACTATAATATGAGTATGCGGATATGATGGTGTGTTTTCTTTGTAATATGCAAAGCCCAGTGTGTACATTCAAAGGGGGAATACTACGACACCTCCCAAATTAACCTTCACCTAGTATACACGGATGAACCTACTCTCCCATTCGGTGGGGGAGATACCAAAGCATGAGTCACACAGGACGTTCAGAATTCAGATTCGGATTCGGATTCGGAGTGTGTATTCTTCAATCGAAAAGTAAACAAAGTTATGCGGACTTTTTTCTTCTCGTGCATTTCACTTGGCTTAATTTTCCTGATGTACATTTCATCGGTGCGGCGGCGATACCACATGCCATTCGCCGACGACGACGAGTGGACGAGTCCTTTTGGCGCATATATAGCGAACAGTAAATGGCTTAGGATTTTAATATTTCAAATATGTGTGTACACAATCGTTTTTGGTACGGCAGAGGGTCTGTTGAGTTCACTTCAATATTATGTAGATAGATATGCGTTGTGGGCGAGCGAGGAGTTTCTTGTTTTTTTTTTTTTTTTTTGTACGGATTCGGGCAATTTATATGGAAATTTTGTTCCTAAATTATTTACACAGCAGTTGGTAGGTAGTATAGTAACAGCAGCAGTAGCACACAAAGGAACAGGACTATTGCGAAGGAGTTGCTTGGAATTACAACTCGACTCACGCGCTGTTCGTGTATAAAAGAGAAGAGCTCCCAGTGTGGCGTGGCGCGGTTGTTGCTTTTCGGTGCTTAACGGCAGCGATGGTTTAGATACTGCATGTTTTAACAATTTAATACCTGTGCACGCCAATGATGTTACGACGGGTCTTTATTTTTTTTTTGTTGAGAATGTTGAATATTTTCAAGGACACGTGCGTGCTTCTCGGTTTCATTTGCATGGGTGAGAGCAAGGAGAGGTAAATATTAATTTTGACCGACTTTCGTGATGTCATAGTGGTAATTAAAAAGAGGAAAAGGATGCTTTGTTGGTATGGTACACAAAGGTAGGTATATATAGGGGAGAAGGACAAACATTTAATTTTGCTTTCATTGCATATTTTCGAGCAAACAAACGCTTATGGTTGTAAATGGGGGTCGAACCGATAAAGTTTGCAGCCTTAATGGCAACTTTTTGGGTGGATTATTTGAAGAAGTGTGCCAGGTGGATAAGACGGGGATTTACGATAATTAGCTAATGGGGCGAGTTACCTAATAAAAGTGAGGTGCTTTATAGGCACGCAATAGATGTCGATGGGTAGACATAACACCCCAAGACTAATAACACCGCTTATATCACATTCACAGACTGACGCAATCGTGGGAAGCAGTTATTTTGATTTTTAATGGAAGCGTTAGTGAGTGTGAATTATATACAGTAGTGGTCACGAATTTAGCACATCTTATCAAAGAAAACGAAAATGATGATTCTTGTTTTATTTGAAAATAAAAACTTTTTCTATTCATATATTTATATTACATACATAAGTAAGCCTTCGTATTTTTATAAAACAGAATTATATATTGTACCTGCAAAAAAAGAAGAACATACTTTATATTGAAACAATATATACCTTGGACATGAATTTAGCACATGTATGGATTTGACTAGATTATACACAAAAATTATAACTTATTTAAACAACTTACCCTTATTTCTACTTTACTTTATTTAGTAGTTTGTAGGAAATCCTTCACTTTTTAGCACTGCAGTACATCTTCTAGGCAAGCTTTCTACCAATGCCTCGCAACGTCTCTTTGGAATGGCATACCAGGCGCTTTGAATTTCCTTCCACAAATCGGATAAATTGTTCGGTTTTTTTTTGTGTAACATGGTGTTCAACATCCTTCCAAAGGTTTTCGATCGGGTTCAAATCGGGTGATTGCGAAGGCCACTTCAGCACGTTAATCTTATTATTTCCTAAGGTACTCTTCACTAGCCTAGAAGTGTGCTTAGGGTCATTATTGTGCATGAAGGGCCACAATATCGGTAAATTGTCATCTGCATGTGGTATCATGTGATTTATAATGATGTTATTATAAATGTGCTGATCCATTTTGCTATCAATTTTTATTATTGGACCAACACCATGCCAGGAAAAATCACCCCAGACCATCACACTTCCACCACCAGGCTTAACTGTTTTAAGAGTGTACTTTGGGTGATGCTGCATGTTTTGAGGACACCGTACATATTTTTTCCCATCTGATCCGATCCTACAGAATTTGGATTCATCGATCCAAAGTACATTTTTTTCCCAAAACTTAGTGGCTTGGCAAGGTGGTGTTTAGCGAAGTCAATCCTGGCCCTCAAATTTTTTTTTTGATACAAGCGGTTTTCGTTGTGCTATGCATCCACGTATTTTTTTTTTCATTAAGTCGGCGCCTTATAGTCCTTGACGAAACATCGATACCATATTCAGATGACAGTTCGTTTTGTATGATGCTGGAGCTCTTAAAAGGATCTTTAGCTGAAGTCCGATGAATTATTTGGTCTTCCTTTGGTGTCGTTTTCCTAGCTCGAGGAACTTGTTTCACATTTTCTGTGACCCCATAAGTTTCAACATGATATAAAACATTGTATACCATCTTCCTTGAACACTGCAATAGCTCCGAAATTTCTGCAACCTTCCGGCCTTTAGCTTTCATTTGCAAAATAAGAGCTCTTTTTTCATCTGAACACCATCGCCCTTTTGCCATACCTAATAGCACTTTTTTGATAAACTTGAAACTTATCACAAGGAAATGCATAAATACCTGATAATTTCAGTGGCCACAAACCATAACCGCTTAAGTCGACTTAAGACGAAATTGAGATTTCAATGCCATTAGATTCAGCGTACCTAAATCTATTTTGTAAATTTTTTTCAGCTTTGTATCTTTAAAAAAGTGGCCACAATTTAAAAAAAAAACAACAGCTTAAGTCACTAGAGTCAATGGAGTAAAAAAACTTTAAACTGCTCTCCTGAACAATGAGTAAAACAGACTTAAGCGGTTTTGCCTTGTGACCACAGATTTATTCCGATTAATTAAAAAAAAAAAACGCAAATATAAGAGCAAGTGAATATTGTGCTAAAATCGTGTCCAGAATAAAACTGACTGCAGTGACAGAAATAACGCATTTTACAAAACTAAAGTAGAATGGTATCGGAAAAATAACGGAATTTGGTTTGAGTGATTAATATCAACAGATAAACACAAGTTTACAGTCGGTTGAGAAAAGAGAACTACAGAAAATTTGAAAACACACAAAACGGTGTGATGTGTGCTAAATTCGTGACCACTACGGTATGTGGAATTCAAAAATTGAATAAAGGTCAGCCAACCTCCGGAATTTGATCGTGATAACCGAAAAGAACAATTGATGACTGCTATCGCAGTGAAATCTCAGTTGGTACTGAGGACATGGAAAAGCAATTTCTGCAGACTGTTAAACGGCGACGACGACACAAATTCCACTGTCAGGTAGAACAGATTATACCAAGACTTAATGCGAAGACTTCCGCCCACCTGACCAACATTAAGCGAGGACAGCAATACTTGACCTAAGGTCCAACAAGGCCGCTGCCTGTTGGACCAGATATCTTAAGGCCGATGACTGCTGGACCGGACATTTGAGGCCAGATGGGGATGACTAGGTGAAGAACATACACCAACTCGTCTCCAAGATTTGGTCGGAGGAAAGTATCACTGATGAAAGGAGCCTCAGTATTTTTTTGCCCGATCCAGAAGAAAGGACACCCTCTAAACTAACTATCGATTGGAGATGATCCTTAACATCGAATATAAAATCCTGTCTACTGTACTATGTGACCGCCTGAAACAATTCGTTAACTATCAGATTTTTCCATTCCAGTGCAGATTTAGGTCCGGTAAGTCCACAACGGACCAAATCCAGATCCGATAAAAAATACCAAGGCTTGACTTATTTTTTGAATACTCACAATTTGTTTGCCGAATTTAAGGCCGCGACAGCATTTCTAAATACGATCTATACAGAGTTGTGTCTAGTTTTCGGAGATCTGCCATCTGTAGAATTGTGCAGAATGGCTTTGGAGAATGCTCACTGCTCCTTAAAGGTCGGAAACAATCCCACCAAGACCTTTGATGTGGAAAAAAAACCGATTTAGACAAGGTGACTTACTGTCAAGTGATTTTTTGAACATGATAATTGTGCATTTGTCGTTGCATCAGCTGACGAGATCAGAATCATTGACAGCGAGCTGACAATGGTGCGTTAGAAGCGGCAAAAAAGGGTTTAGTATGAATGAGGGCCAAATAAAATAAAAGCTGTCCACAAGAAGAGATACACAATCGTCACGATAAGTAGCCTTAACTTTGGGACACTTACGGACTTTGTCTACCTCGGCTTCGTTATTATCTAACTCTGAAAATGGCATCACGGAAGACATCATGCAACGAATTACCCTTGCCAACCGCTGTTACTTCGGCCCAAGGAGGCAATTGATTAGGAAGGCCTTGTCGAGGGTACTTTTAAGACCCTCATCATCCCAATCCAGCTTTATGGTGCAGAATCATGAAATAGATGATGAGGGTCTTAAAAACGCTATACCTACTTAGTGTTTCGCTAAAAGCGCGCAAGTGCCCCTTCCACTCAACCAACTCGGAGTGCCCCACTGGATGCAGTTACCCAAAGATCGCACTAACTGGAGAGGCGTTTTCTTCGGGGCCCAAGTTAAACCAGATGTCTATAACAGGTGACTAACTCTTCCCTGTATATTTTGGTCAGTTGGGATGCACCACACCTTCAAGTGGAGCAGAGACTTTATCGCATCCATTAAACTTTTAGATTTTGCCAGTATCATCACCTGCGACATCTTTATCTCCCAGGTTAATCCATATCACCATTTCAAAAGGTATATCAACCTTTCCGTCACGATTCTTTCTAAAACCCTCCCTACAAATGAAAACTAAACCCTCTCTAGCAACACCATCAATTTTAATGCTCGTAACCTTTCCTCTTTATGTACTTCAACAACATAAAGAAAAATCCTACAGCCCATGCTCATCGTTCCCCCTTTCTGATACATCAACATAAACCCGAATTTACCTAGACGCATTAATCATTTCAAAAATAAACTCTCTACCAAAGCCACGGCCTTGACAATAATACCATCAATCATCAAGGAACAATTTTCTACCGAAGGCTGTTTGTTTATATGGGGTTTCCTTTCGGCCCCCTGCTCCATCCCTTATGTGTCTGCCTTTTCTTGTCGATGGAATTGCCCTTTTGTTTGCTTGTTAAGACGAAC
Source organism: Cheilosia vulpina (assembly GCA_916610125.1). Lineage (NCBI taxonomy): Eukaryota > Metazoa > Arthropoda > Insecta > Diptera > Syrphidae > Cheilosia > Cheilosia vulpina. Next base: position 14,769,941 of record OU744276.1, on the reverse strand, counting down.
AATTCTCTTGTCTATTATGGAGCGGAGGAGGGTATTGAAAAAGGTTTGTATTTCTCGTAAACAATGAAAGACGGTATAACAACAGAAGAAAAAAAAAACAGAAAATCCCCAAATATCCTAAATGATAAGTGAACACTCTTTTTTTACGTGTTCACTGAGCCTGGGAATCCTTACCATTAAAATTGACGAAGGTTGTTATTCACAGCTGACTGGCAAATTGCCTCCAAAAACGAAGAGGCGGGACGACCCCCTTATGTATGCCGTTTTCTTCTTATTTTGACAGTTTGCTTTTCTTTTTCTTTTTTTTTTTTGAGCGCACAATGACAGGGAAATGTTTCAATTATTTCTATAGGTACCTACTGGTATTTGTGCGGTCTTAGAAGCGTAAATGATTTTGTTTCGTGATAGGCAAATAATGGAATTTTGTTGTTTTCCTCCAGTTTTTTTTCATTAAACCTATTTCGGATGGCCATTTGATTGCTAATGGATTTTAGGTTTTTTTTTTGTTAAATTTAAGCACTTTTTAATATCGGTAAAGGGATCCGTTTTTGTAAAGCTTTTCAATCAGTATTTAAGGCAGAATTGGGAATGAGAAAATAAAGTTACACGGAGGGAAACTACAACCGAAGTGACTTAGGTTGTGTTGTAAACGGGTTTACTCTGAAAAGTTCGGATTTACTTTGATCTTAAAATTTATGATAATATGCAATATTTTTTTGTTTGTATGTACAGGCTGCATAAATGTAGTGTTTCTGAATTTTTTGATGATTTTTCTATTTTCTATATTTCTATATTTTAAAAAAGTTAATTTAAAAAACCAAAAAACCCGACTGACTGTAAAAAAAAAAAGAATTAAAAAGATATGAACAAGACACATTCAAGTACCTTACTTTTTGACAGGCGGCGGGTACTCAATAATCATATATTTGTTAGGCTGTGTAGGTATGTAGGTAGTCTCCGAGTCGGGTTTTTTTAATTTTTTTGTTAAGAAGTATTTAATCTAAGAATATGGCCCTTTAAGGCCGGTACGCAGCTGTTCCGGAACGGAAAATCCCATACAAAAATGACACAACGAAATCATAAACGGAAAATTTCGCTCTCCTTTTCGTTTTTGGTGGCGGAAAAATGGTTGATTGTAGTAGATTGTTTGGTACAACTCTCCACTCTCTTTTCGCTCACGTTTATTGTCAAAAAAAATAAATGTTGAGTTAACTAGCCCCAGTCTCCCCAATGTATTTTCAAATTGAATTACATACTCGCCAAGCTTCCGACCCATTTAAGCTCTGTCTCATATCAAAAATATGTCTCAAAGCAAAATCATATCCAATAATCATCAACTAACTAACGATTTCGCTTGACACAATTGAACTTGGCAACTTTCCGTCATCAAAATCTCGTCAGCGACAAAACTCTGCTTCTCAAGAACATTCCATTCGCCCTTATCACGTATTCCCTTTCCTAGGACCCAAACGTAAGTATTCCTAGTGGAAATTTCCACACGGAAACTCAACATGACAGCTGTAAGTGCATGTCAATACTCACGGGCGTTGTAATGGATTCACATTCAGATTCAGCCATCAACCATAATTCCTCAACCCTATAATGTGTAGTCTATCATTCTACACACGGTACTCCCGATAAGTTCCTCTTTCCGCCACCACACAACACACAGTCGACAAATTCTTGTCCCCAACTATGCACAGGCGTCAAGAGTAATAAAATCCTCTGTTCTCCCGAATGCCATTTCGATTTGTTGGGCCATTTCAAATGCCACACGAATTTCCATGCAATGGTTATACGAGTACATATACTCGTACCGTGTACCGGTGGTGTTGTCGCTGGCGTGCTCTTCCACAATCCATACGTTAACTCTTGAGATCCAAGATCAACAACAAAACACATAGCGTTGACATATCACGCCGCACCACAGCGGAAGACGGGAGTGTTTGCGGTCGTGTCAGTGTCAATATTCGTCAGGAAGACACAGCGTATAGTGGATCTGTAATTGGGTTAGAAACTGGGTTAATGGACACACAAAACGAGGAATAGACAAACTGCTGCGCTATTTGGGTTTCCTCGATTTCGTTTGGGAAGTTGGTACGGCGAAAATACCATTTCGTGCTTTGTTTTCGTAGACGCCGAATGGGGGAGGGTGGGGGAAGGACTCGTAGAATTCGTGTTGAGGTTAACCAGTGTTTTAATTTTATTTTTTTTAGTAATTAAAATTGCATGTGGTTTTTGGAGAGCTCAACTCTGGATTTTTGCCCGCAGAGTGAATGAGAATTGGGTGAACTACTTTTGCGGTGGTGCTGTTGATTAAATTGTTTCTCTTTGTGTTCGTCGGAGTCAAATGAAGTATATTAGGCTTTGTTTTTAGTTTGCAGCACGTTTGTCTTTGTGGTTGCAAGGAGTCGAAGTAAGTATTTTATGAGCACGGCAGTTTTAATTTCTCAATAAAAAGTCATGGTCGCAACACGAATTATAGAGAAGAAAAAGGTCACTTTTTTTTATTTTCTCCGAAAGTGTTGGTTTTGTTTAAAAATGATGTGAAAAATGGTTGTAAATAGGAAAATCACTCCCATCTACATCAAGTTATATCATCAGCCTTATTCTTTAAGTACACATTTCATTAAATGCAATTTTTTGAATGGGCTAGAGAAGGCCAACATCCACATCCGACTTGACTTTAAATGAATTCCGAACCGCAGAATGCGAATACCTAAATCATTGGACTTCTCATACTTTAACTGGGTCTTAGACTGGGCATTCACAGTGTAGTCATCAGAAAAGGTGTTTCCCTAAGTAGGTAGACTCTATTTGCTGTAATACATTTACATATAAATTTAATAATAGTTCAAATTCAATAATTGTTTCATTCAAATGCTCATATTAATACGAATTTTCTGTACTTTAATCACTAAAGACTAAAATCCAGAATTTTTGTTCTACAATCTAACTCGGTCTATATTAAAATACAATTTCAATCTAGAACTTATTACAATTAAGTTATAGTTGACCTGACATATAACATCTACTCTGATTACATTTTAATACGAACTTATTAATGCCATCAAGTTCAATACATCTACATTTGGTTTTAATACAGGATCAGAACCGAAGTGAATAAATTTATATATACTTTTGAATCCAAATATATTATTTTGATTTTAATATTTGCGCTTTTTTTCTTAAGATTCGCAGAGATGTTCCTAGTGGATTTGCTTTTGAAGATAAGGACGGTCTGGAGATTCAAGTTCATTACCTCAGAAATATAGCTATTGCATTCCATAAAGTATAAGTAATTGACTGTATAATTACTAAGATAATTCGGGCATATATGAGTTCTCCTTCATTTCAATTTCTAGAAAAATATACCTACTAAAGTAAGCACAGCGGCAAGGATTATTATCAAAGGGCATAAAATACCACGGGAATTAGCCTACGAATTTGTATTGTAATATTTAAAACCAATAAAAATTTATATTGAAATAAAATATTTTCGGTGTTGAAATATATCCCATAGATATTCAAATAAAATCTAAAGAAGTATTAAAATATGCTAAGATTGTATTATATATTATTATTAAAATAAAATAAGATTGTATTATATTTTAATATTCCATGGGTTTATTAAAAGCAAAAGAAATATTGAATTTCAGGTGAATGTATTATATTTTAATCTGCAGTTTATTTAATTCGAATGCAAATGTATTAAAATGCTTGAATTTTTCAATATAAATATGAATTGAATTTAAATACTTTCGCATTGAAACCCATGTCCATTGTTCATCTATATTAAAATTGAATATTTTAGACATATTTTGTAATAGCAGATATTATTTAAAATTAATAAATATTTTATTAGTTGTTAAATTTGAATACAAAAAATTTTATATTTCAATATTTTCTCGGCGCTGTCCTATATATAACCCCAAAAATATTAAATTTAATGCAAGGATTTTTAACCGTTAATGCTCCTTGCTTGGTAATACCTATTTAACTGGTAAATTTTGAAATAGCTAAATGTCCCATCGTTTTGCAAGTCTGACACTTTTTTAATTTAAAGTCCAAAGTAACATTACACAAACAGAGTTCCAATTTCACTGTAAAATGGAAGACTCTCGTTGAACACCTGCAACGAGCAATAGAACAGCTGACGCGAATTTTTCAGCCATTCTTGTTACGCAATTTTTCCAGCTAACTGCTCATTTTTTTTAAATTTTAAATTTCAATTTGGCTTCAAAAGTAGTTTTGAGGTCTTATTTCATTCATCCTTTATTTGTCCGATTTGACAAAAATTAAAAAAAGCGCTAAAAAGTGAAATTGCACCCCACATTTAAACATTTTTATTTTTTTTGTTTTGAGCATTTTTAGGGCCTTACTTAATATATACTTTGGGATCTTATTTCCTTCGGCAGTGGGAATAAAAATTAAATGCTATTTGTTTTTTTTTTTCAGAGAGGAATCAAATTTTTATTACAGTCAGGTTGAGGATCTTCCTTTGATTTTTGTCCCCATAAACAAATAACCCCGCAAATTGTTGGAACAGATGGTAACACATTTTTATCAAAAGAAGCGTAACTGTCATAACATCTGCCTGTTTATTCGAAATTCTAAAACACAAGCGGACCCCAGCCTGCTTTGCTAAGCGTTTAAATTCTCGAAGAGATAATTTTGACAAAAACTGCTGTATTTTTAAAACCAAATTTGCCTAAAACCGGCACATATTTATTCACACATTTAAAAAGGAAAAATTTGTCAGTGGGTTCAATAGTTCGTAAGATTTTTGTGGACATACAGTTTTTTTGTCTTTCAGTTTTATATACAAAAATTTATTATTTATTTAATCACAACAGTGGTGAGTGTATTTAAAAACTTGATGAATCGAAAACAGTCGTTTGCGAACTCAATGTTGGACTTTTTATAGCTCCAAACTCCGATGCCATTAAGAAGTAAATCTGAACTTTACTGAAACGGTGATTGAGAAGTTAGTCTGAAATCTGCTTTTTCATTCAAACGAAAAAGCGTCAAGAAGCGGTAGGTCATAGTTCGCTGATTATTACTTTGCAGCTCCTTCAGATCGACCAGACTTGGAGGCGGAGTTGGAACAAACAGAGAGGACGTAAAATGCTTTGTGGATCACAACCTGGAGCTTAATGAGTCATGAGCGGTAATAGCCCGGACTTTCAACTTGCACTCGTCTTGACTAAAGCCATATTGGCGTATAGCCCAACCGTTCTTCACTCCGTCACCCTCTTCTACGTCCTTTAACTCAAACTGGACCGAAGATCACATTAAAAACATGAAAAACTATGGCCAAGGTCACGAAGAGAATAACCGAGATAGATTGGTTGACCGTAGCCAGGGGACATTTGGTAATGTTGAGCTCTAAGCTACTTTTTAGGTAACAGGTGAAAAACGATCAAAGTCTTGTGGAAGGAGACACGAGTCTCAAGGTGAAGTGATGATTTTGAAGAAAGAGAAAGAGAAAGAGAGAGAAGATTTTTTAATAACCTTCCCAAGATCATTTACCATTAAAACGAAATGAAAGGGGACCTAAATGGCTGCCTTATGGGACACCAGATTCTGCTAAGAAGGGTGACGAAAGAACGCACCTAATTATATACAGGTTATAATACCTACATACCGACATAGGTTCAAAACCAAAGACAGAAAATGGGAACATACATGACCATCTACGAACTTGTTAAGAAAAACATTTTCATTCTCAATTGGATTTCAGTGGGCTTTGGTGGCAACGAAAATCGGTGAAATGCCACTCATCGGACCTGAACCCTCTTTATGGAGTCAGCAAAAAATACATCAAGAGCTGCATCAAAAGCTTGTCTCCCATCAAATCCAATTAATCCTGGGGTCGCGCTATGAAAGGCAACACGTTTAAACGTTTTCGTGTGCACGTTCATCATTCGTTCGCACGAAAACATTTTAACATTTTCACCTTACAGAATATGACCCCTGGCTTACGTCACCTGGACAGAACTGCCCCAGACAATTCTTCCTCACATTCTCCACCAGAAAATTCTACTCCCTCATTAATCTGGACAAAATCAACCCGAGAATCCTTGCAGAAAGAACTAGTGACCATGACCGTCTCATGAAAAAACATGCGTCATGGAGACGCATTAGCGTCTCACCGGACCCCACATGCAGACTCTGTCTTAGAACGTCTATGAAGAATCCTGTCGTCACATACTCATGGAATGTCAGTCTCTCTTTCGTCTCAGAAAGAACACTCCTGGCAAGGAAATTGTTACTTCAGCATACTGACATACCCCCAGAGAAGTTCATTGTCTCCCTGACTGCCTCCGTAGTGATAGATGGTTCTAGAACCCCACTAGAGGGAAGGTACAATAGGCTTATTTTTAAAGAGGCCGCAGTGCCAGAGCCCCATAAAGGCTTTGCCAGCGAATAACCTATCTAGGAAGTTCGTAAGTTTATTGATTGCCGGGGACAGCGTTGTTATGGAATAATTCATTTATTTATCAGTCGATGTTTGTCTGTATTCCTGATGAATGCTGTCTGAAGACTTATATTCTGCTATACCTACTCCCGGGAAGCTATTTCCAAATAACCCACCGAACGATTTACATTTTGTTTCTACTCCAGTAACGAATTCAACTTTTTGCAACAGTTCAAATACCTTCAATCCTTGCCATGGAAACCTAAAAACACATTCAAAAAACATATCCCCACAGCCCCCCTCCATCAATCTGAATTGAAAGCACGCTCTACACAGAAGGACCCTCCCCCTTTCTCCAGATCCCACAATACCACTCCAAAGGTATTACAAATGTTTACAGATAACAAACTCGCATAGATGAGAACCTAAATCGATACCCATCTACCCCTCTATGTCTGAATCATTTTCGGGAAAAACACAAAAACACAAAATGAGTAATTACATAGCTGTTTTTGTTGTCGAATACGAAATCCTACTTTTATCTCGAATACCCTGCCCAAGATAAAAACACTCAGAACACTCCTACTTCAGCTGAAAATAAAATCCCATCAATAGTAATTACATGAAAGCCGTATAATGGAATTGAATTTGCTGCCTCTGCAAAGGAGGAAAATCCTCGTATATAGCTAATGCTACTGCCTGGCACTTCTTTGGAGATCTCCGACTCCATTCATTGCAGATAATAAAATTCAATTCGACGCAACGCAACACATCATTTATCCAATCCTCGTCCATAAATAGAATCCGATTTAATTTATTCTCGCTCCTTGCATCTGGCTGTGTGTGTGGATATGTGTCTGACTTTTTAATCTGATTACAACGTCCCAGGTGGCGTATACGTAACCATAACCCGATTTCGCACGATGATTCTCTCCGCAGCCAGACAAGCAACGAGAAACTGACATCATTGATCATGTTACAATTGATATGAAGCCCCATAAGATGTCAGTCAATCTCCAAAAAGGATTTAATTGTAAATGTGTGTGTACACACATAGTAAACAAGCCGATGCTCAGATATTGTAAAGGAGACAGTCGGCGAGTGGCGTGTATACAGTGTGGGGAGAAAGTTGTTGTAGTATATCTGAATTTATTTTCAGATTTGTATCAAGGAATGGGCGGTTTCAAGAAATGGGCGGTTTGATTTATTTGTCGGTGTGTTCGTAACAATGATGAAGTTAAAATGAGTTGGGTAACCAGAATACTGTGGCTTAGGTGAACATCGAACAATCCCTTAGAATATACAATTTTCTTTATTTGTACTAAAAGAACTCACCCAATCCAGTTAGAATTTAGGTGCAGGGAAATAACTTCACCTTGAGTAGAAAATAATTTCACTTTCTGGCACAAAGGACTGACCCACAAGTTACAAAAGCAACTGCCGAAGCAGTACAACATTAAGAGAAAATTTAAGCTGGAGTACCGCAAGGTAGTGTCCTAGGTCCGGTGCTACACCTCTTATTCACTATCTGTCTGGAAATGGAGAAACCACTATAGCAAAATTTGCAGATGACACTGCAGTACTTATGTCGAAATAGCGACCTATCTCGGAATGGACTACAAAATGGCACATTAGATTAAATGACCTAAAGTCAGTTCATATTCATTTTACGTTTAAAAACGTATCTCACATTCCAGTATATATTAACAACAATGAAGTGGAATGCTTACATACAGTCAAATATCTAGATATGACTCTAGGCGCAAAACTGCGTTGGAGAGCGCATGCAAAGATAAAACAAGTAAAAGTGTTATCATCGGCCTGGCCGATGCTTTGATACCCTCCACTGCATACAAGTCATGCAAAATTGGTTTTGTATGGGAGATACCAGAACTACTCGGCCGATATAGCCCAAATTTAATAAAAACCTGACGACGATAAAAGTAAGTCCTCTCACAAAATTTCACTTGCCTAGGTCGATTTGTTTTGACGCAATCCTGTGTATCAACAGATAGAGAGACACATGGGCCTAATATTGATTTTGGATGGATGGTACCAGAACTATTTGACCGACATTGCCCATTTTAAATACTAACCTAACGACAATAAAAATAAAGTCCTTTCACAAAATTTCATTCTCCTAGGTTGATTTCTTTGTATGCTTTCGCGTTGCAACCGACAGAGAGACACATGGGTCTAATATTGGATTTGTGTGGGACGTACCAGAACTTCTTGACCGACATAGCCCATTTTCAATACCAACCTGACGAGGAAGTCCCTTCACCAAATTTCATTCGTCTAAGTCAATTCTTTTGGGCGGTATCGTGCTTTCAACAGACAGAGAGACACATGGGTCTAATATTGATTTTTCATGGGAGGTACCTGAACTCCTTGACCGACATAGCCCATTTTCAATACCAATCTGACGACGATAAAAAGAAGTCCAAATTTCATTCGCCTATGTCAATTCCTTTGGGCACTATAGTGTTTTCAACAGACAGTCGGACAGACAGAGAGACAGACAGACAGACGGACATGGCTAAATCGATTCAGAATGTGATCCTGATTCAGAACATATATAATTTATGAGGTCTCCGTTGACTCCTTCTTGGCGTTACAAATGTAACGACAAAGTTAATATACCTTCCTGTGGAGGGCATAACAACAGTGGCACTCCAGGAATGCCGACAGAAGTGAAAACTTGAACAATTACGTGTGAATTTTTTGAATCGCCAGGAAATATTTTAATGTGTAGGAAATACATTTAAACGGAGTGTTTACTACTACAAAAAAAATGCCAACTAAGGTTTTTTCATGCGTTTTAGACTTTATTTCAGGCTTTAAGGCTTGTTGTTTTTCAAAAAGGCATCTTTTTGAAATATGTTTTTAACTTTTTTTATGATCCAAAAATGACTTCTTAATTTTTTAAAAATTCTTAAAAAATCTTTGGCAGAAAAAAATTATATGTAACCTTGGTCTTAAAGAATGTGTTTCCACCTTTAAACTCTGTCCATTTTCGGAACACTTTATCTGTCATTCCCCAAAATTAATTCCAGCTTCCACTTCCAATAGGTGAAATGAAATTGGAAACAAATTTGAAAGCTGTTTCTTCTATCAAAATTGTTTTTGTTTATTTTTTTTTTATATTTGTGTTTAACTTTTGATTTATTGTTCCACTTTACCACAAAAAAAAAATGTAGGCATTACATTATGAAAAAGGTATCGTTTTTCAAGTTAAGCATTTTTCGTCAATAGTGGTTGGCAACGCGATTACTGGTGTCGCGAGTTCAATAGTTTTATCCCATCTCAAAAATGCCAAAACGCGCCTAAAGAAATTTTCACTTCCAAAAATATATACCTATTGTTGTTGTTCTATTTGTTCCTCTATAGCTTCGCACCCGGTTTCTTTACAAACTGCATAGTTCAGTCGGAATCTCTATATTTGCCGAATTTTTGAAACCATATAAGAAGCAGAAGAAGCGTTTTCAGTCATTCGAATTGTTGCGCGAAGCCGTGTTTCATGTACTTGGATATGTCACGGTCACTATTTTATATTTTATTTTGTTAACATTGATCTACTTTTTACTTCTTTTTTTTTATCAATTTGTATTAAAAAAAATATGAATTTTCCAAGGAAAAGATTTCCTGCATCGCTTGGTTGAAGACAACAAAATCTTGTAAGTTCAATATAAAAATTATAAAAACAAGAGCACTATGAACACATAATTTGAAATATGTAATTGAAATGATGTAAATAACTTTGTAACTTACTTTTCGAAAAAAAAATAGTTACAGAAAAAACTGAAAGTCCTACTGAATTTATTTCGATTTAGTGCTCTTTATTGATTGAAGAAAAGGATTTCTATCAACATCCAAAGAAGTAAGCATTGGATATCGGAAAATTAACTTAATATTCATATTTCAAGAGAATGTTGCTTCGCATAAATTAGTCTGAATAATAAATTTTAGATTTAAGAAAAGAGTTATTGAAATAAAAGAAAAGTTATTAACGTCACATTCAATATTCCATTACATATCCCTTCTTCGATCAAGAAGAACTAGTCTTGATTTCAGAAATAAGTTACTGATTTCAGTGATAAAGGATTGTGATTTCACATATAATTCACGCAAAATGTAATTTTAATTGAAAATATAGATTTTTAATTCGAAAGCATTTTTTATTGATTCATAGAGCATACAGATTGGGGTTTTGTATGGAATAGCACATCGCCGGGGCTTTGCTGGCATTTTGCATTATTGTGGCTGAATTTCATTAATACACCTTCCAAGTTCCTCTTCAAAGGCTGGTCGTGGGCTTGTTTGCATAGAACTTCGACTTGAAAAAAGCCCAAAGAAAAAAGTCCAATGGCGTTCATTTTGACGATTAACGAAGCCATCAAGATGAAAATGAGCTTCATCACTGAAGATGATTTAGTTCGAAAAATCAGCTTCAACTTGTTGTTGTTCCAAAATCCATTCAACGAACTCTCGCTGCATGGTGAGTAGTCTTCAGTTCTTGTGTCAATTGAACTTTGTCAGCATGAAGTTTCAAGTCTCTCCTGACAATTCTCTGTAGAGAGGTTCTCGAAATGCTCATTTCTTGACTACGGTGCCGAATTTATGTTCCTGGACTGTCAGCAATACTATCGCGAACTGCGTTGCGATGTTTTCTATTGAACGACTCGTGATAGGACACCCAGATTGTTTAAAATCATAAAGTATCCCTAAATTTTTCAATTATTCTCTTCACAGTTAATGGTTTTAAATGACTATGACGGCCATTTTCTACGAAAATTGTTTATTTCATTATTTCAAAAATATTGCTCAACAATGAAAATGTGTTGTTCTTTTCTATAGCGCGCCATTTTTACTAACCCCGAACTGTCAGCTGTCACATTGTTATCTTTTTAATTCCTTGGCATTACTGTACTATTAAATGGCGCAAAATTCAAACTATGCGTGAATTATGGGACACCCTTTATAGGTAAACAAACAGTTTCGGCGGTCAAGAAAACCTATGAACAATTTAAGAAGAAAAATCTTATTGGAAGAATATAATTTATGAGGCAAAACACCTTTTGAAACATTTGTTTTCTTAAATCAAGAAAAACTTTGTAATTTTTGAATTTTTTCTCGCTCTTGGCTAATGACATGAAAATGTTAGAAATAAAAAATAATTGGCGGGACCATAACCGTAGTTTATGTTCTTGTTTTAAGAATCTTCGACTTCCAGTTTAGAAAATATTTTTTTTTTCGTGGAAGCCTTAAAATTTGCAAAAAGACGAAGCAAGCTTATGTCGCACAGACAGCGACAATGACATCTTTCACCATCTTTTGGAAAACTTTAAATTCGTATATCGTCTCAATGGGTTGCCCGATTGCAATGAAATAAAAACTTAATCTTGCCATTATTACGGCCGAGAAATCCATTCGGATTAAGTGAGCAACTTGATTGCGAGCCATGTCCAAAATACCAAGAGACAAAGTCTTTTGCGAAGACCCTTCCCACCGCCACTGTGTGGTATTTGCCAAAGCGAAACACTTCCACTCCAATTGAACGTCAGCTTTCATCTGAAAAGTGATAAATCGAAGGAGGATACATCTGTGGATCAACAACAAAACAGTAGCCCCAAGGAATTATAACGACGACACTGTAGTGTCTGCCATAAGACCGACTTTGATTGAACGAATGTATTTATCATTTCATTAGGGATATACAATGAAATGATTTCCTCAGCAGATTGGCTTTCCCTCCCACCGAAGTCTGCCCTCATCCATGCTGCAGCAGTCAACTGAGAGAATTGAGTGTGAACATAGGACACCGCGCGCCCCGCACTGCATCCCTTTGAATTATTTGTGTGACCCCATTCGGCTGGCGTTATCTCACGCTTGATTAATTGCATTGTTATGTCAAGGTTTGCTGGAAATCTATTATTTAAAAGTTCCGAATTGGAATTAATAACAGACGGGCGGTTGGGCGCTTGGACAAAATGGCATCCCTCCTCCCATCATTGTGTGAGTTTCAAAATTTAATTCCATTCGACTATAGAAAGTCGACAATCATTAATTATTTTACCATACTCCAAATGGGAGGAGTTGCACCAAAGTCATGTCCTCATGCCTGTGTTCTGTGTGAGGTCCTTTGCTTCTGGTATTGAAGAATGTCGAACTTATTTTCGTAACTTTGTCATGGGCGATGTGATGCGGGCGGCCAGAGGGTAAGTCAAATTAATTGTCGCACACTTGTATCGTATGGCAACGCACACATGCGACCAGTAGCGCTCTACTGTGTATATGAGTTGTTGCGTGTTGTCGAAAATCCTTTTACTCTCCTTTGCTGCGAGGGGGTGGAGTGGGACAAATCGATATTAGACACACAAGTCACAAGTGCCTTTTGCCATGACATCAGTAAATTGCAAACAGTTATCCTGCATAGTGGTCTGTGGCTGTGGGGGGAATATAGTCTCCAAGACAAAGTGGCCGAAGGAAGATAGCGTGTAACCAACTGTGGGTTTGATTTAGAACGGTTCGCCTATATATGGAATGTGTTTCTGGGATGTTCTTTATGTGCCAGGTCAATCGATGTGAATAGCTCATTCGAAATGACTTTGTCTTTCCGGCAGACCAACTAGAGAGGGGTGCCGAACAGTAAGGGAGAGAGAAAGAGATCAATTTGCTATGTAAATGAGATGGCGGCAATTTGTTTAGCTGTGTGTCGTCTAATGGGAATTTTCCCCAAGTACCGCACCGAAGTGTGGAGTGTCGTCGTCCTTGAGAGGAGTGTGCCGGTGCGAGGGTAAAAATCAAAAATTCAAATTTCATCCATACGAAAGGAGGTGTGTGCCGACAAAGTATCACCTGATAGTCGTCATAAATTTTCCATGCACATGGCAATGCCTTGAATTGGCTCCACTCAGTCTCGGTCTCAGTGTGGGCTAAGTGTGAGTGGGTGATTGTTAGTTACTGCCTTAATTACGAGTTAATGTGTTGATAAGGAATTTCCCACGTTAAATCATATGGGCGCTCATCATAATCACCTACTGTGCCGAATAGTTCTCCCTTCGCAGATTCTCGAATAATATGCATCGGCCCCCTCGCACACCAACACCCACCCAGCTGAAGTTCATCTGATAGGCACTTGAGAGAAGGAAAAGTTACCGCTTGCCGTTTTCTTATGCACGGAAGTATACTTTCCGGTATCACACACTTGATGTTTCCCCACCGATAGCTGGGGGAGTGTAGTGTTTTCTCACCTTAAGTAGACGGCCATTAAGGATGCCGTGACATAATCAAAATATTTGATAACCGCTGTAAAGGGGCGGCATTATTCCCTCGTTACGGCATATAGACGAGTACTGATACAAATTAGTGACGCGAACGTGGTGTGTCAATCATGTTCGTCAAGCTTTTAATGGCGCCATCGACACTCGACGTAATACGGATGGTGATTTAGCTCGTGCATGAGTATGGGTTATGTATCCGGAGAGGATGTTGTGAATATCCCACTGCATCCTGGACTCCATCGCACGTGCGGGATGTGAAAGTTTTGTAAAGTTATGGCCACTTGTGGGGGGTAAACAAATTGGATCAGCATAACTGGGGTTCATATACAGTTGGTTCAGCACGCAAGGGCTTAGAGAATATGTGTGGATATTTGATCTCAGTTCGAGTGGCAGTCGGACCATTGCTTGATTATGACAGCAAATAGAAAAAGGAATCGGGTCGTACCAATAGTTGGAGCTTTTCAAGTGTTGAGCTGGATTTATGAACAAAAATCAATGGAGAGGTTAGATGAACATGATAGACCTTCAAGAGTGAGATATTCGCTACAGGAATGGAATATATCTTGGTATTTTTTGTTCTTGTTTCCCTAAAGATTCAGCTTACCTTAGATTCTGATTTTTAGAAATTGTATCGGATTGGAAATGATGGAGTATAATTAAAAATTATCTGAAAGAATTTTCCCTGGAACTGAATTCAATTTGCTTTTCGACTGAAGAAGCAGCCACTTGGTCTTTTAAAGGTCGAGAAAAACAAAAGCTTTCATAATGATACAAGTTCCTTAAAGGGATTTTTTTTTCCTTAGAAAATCCTTCAGTGTATGAGCTATTTTTCGAATGTTTCTTCGCAAAGCATCTTGAACTGCGTAACTGGAGGTTAGCTAAGGCTCGGGCTTTTAAGGGTCACTCTGAACTGTATAGTGCCGAAAAAGAAGTTCTTTGCATTTCAAGTTATTTAGAAGGCGGAAGGACAATTTAGGTGGCCGACGAACTCTCTAGACAAGGCACTACTTTTTTTCGATATTCTACATGCCTCTTGCTTGCTGCAAATACATAATCAAACAAAATGCTATAAGCGATGCATCGTGAATACTTGGACTAGGCTGGAGGATCTTTACGAACTCTATCGTACTGACCGCTGACGTGCCAATAGTGTTTTTACAAATGGTGGTGGCGTTGCGATTGCGATAAATAAATTCATTGAATCTGATCCTTGTTGTTTATAAATGAATTCTTCGACTTGGAACTAGCTTCTGTTAAATCGATTTCAAATGATTTATCGTGCCTTTGTATAGATGCTGTTTATATTCCATCTGGGTCTGGACTCTTGTCCAAATTGCCGATCTTTCTTGTTGGATGACACAAACTTTTTATATTCTTTGATTTTAATCTAACCAATATATGGTATGTGGATCCAGAATGTTCTTCCGTCAGAGCTTGGACCCTTGCATGGCAAGCTATTTTGAGAAAATTTATTTTGTGCAGGTCTCTACCAAATTAATCGATTTTATAATGAAAACCAGCGCTTCCTTGATTTAATTTTTAGTGACTGTCCAACTTAACAACGATATTATGTACTTGATTTGTTCTTTTGATACATCATCATATAAATAAAATTGTTGTAGTTCTGTTTGACTAAGATTCAATTTGACTGCACGTCTTTAAATGCAAAAATCTTAGAAATCGCTCAATTTTTCAGGTTCATTTTTCACAAAGGCCTATAAAGGATACCTAGCCCTACAATCTCTGCTTCGATTCAACTCTTTATCTCTATAAATTCCGGAAAAAATTGGACAAGAGTAATATAGTTTTTCGTTTCGTTTTGCTTTTTTCTTTGTCACGCTTTCCGTTCGGAAATACTGGGAGCATTTAAGTATAGTAAATACCAGCTTATAGAGGACATCTGCAGGTAAAACTTAGGATATCCAATAACTTGATAACTTAAAAGGTTTTTAAATAAAAAGGCAAAATTTGAAACATTTCTACGATTTTCACATGAGTGAGTAGATATGCAATTCATTCTCAAATCAAACATACTACCTGCGCAATATTATATTGACATCTCTTTTAACCCTATTTTACTCCTGTGACGGAGAGGGAGACAGACAGAGGCAGTACGCTGTGTGGTTTGCTAAGAAAAAAAGAAACAACAACAAAAGAAACGAATGCCAAATATTTAGGAAAGGTTTGTTTATCTCTGTTTTGCTTACCAAAAAGGTATCTAGAAAGAAATGTCAAATAGGTGATACCAGATCGTGGTATTATTACATTAGGGGATTTTTATTAGGGAAAATTCCTGGTGATACACGTCGTACTATTTATAAATGTTATTTGCAATCAAGATGATCACCCGGTGGATTTTTTAAATAGCATTACAGCCCATGGCCTTTTTGCTCATAAAATTGAATTAAAAGTTTGAGTTCCCATTATGTTGCTTCGCAATTTGAATCCCCCAAGCTTCGTAATGGTACCAGAATGTGAGTGATTTTGTTACAGAAAAACGTTAATGCGTTAATTTTAACTGGGTGTGGTAAAGGAGATACGGTATATATACCAAGAATACAAATAATTCCCAGCAATTATCCATTTCAGTTTAAACGGATTCAATTTCCTATTAATGTTTGTTCTATGACAATCCATAAGTCACAGGGTCAAACTTTAAGAAAACTGGGAGTTTTCACGGGCAGTTATAGATAATAATGTAGCGTGCTCAAGGATAAATAATGCAGGAAATATCACTATCTCAGCCGATAGAAACAAAACTTCTAATACAGTATGCAAAAAAGCGTTACATTAAAAAAAAAGTGAGTTAAATAGCTATTATAAAATTATTTTCTTTCATTTTCATTGTTCGAAGAATATTAAATTGTTGCTGATTAGTCCAACGACCAGGTGCAATGCTTTACTTTTAAATTCATTTTTATTAATTCATTATTTATACTTATGTACTAGACAAAAACGATTAAATCTAATTTAAAACTAACATTTATCTTATTCTAGCTTACTGGCCCTTAGCGAGCGCTCTAAACTTAACAATATGCTTAAAACTATTGCCTTTCGGCCTTAAATCTATCAATATATATTTTGTTTTGTTTTTTAATTTTCAAGAAACTTTTAAAAACTTGAATACTTTATTATTTTATTTTTCTTAAAACTACTTAAGACTACCTAAGCTACTTAATCTAAACTAACTATAATCAGGGAGGTGAGCAATCTCTCGATTGGTCACCCTCCTGATTGCGTCCATGGGCGCCAGACAGCCGCCAACAAGGTGCACATACGCGCCGCCGAGACTGGAGCGAGGCCTTAGCGTCGGTCCAATCTCGGAAGCACTCTTTCATGCTGGCTAACCCGGCCCCTCCCAAGGACCCCCTACTCTAAACCTTAACCTACAAAACTACAACTACAAACTTAAAACTAAGGAGGATGCTACGTAAGTAGCGCACCGGCCCGGGAGAGCGTATCCACCCTCACCTCTTCCTCAAGCCACCAAAATTCGGTGAACTGCTTTAGAGTATCGACCTTGTCCCGATCCGCAATTGCGGTACTAAAACGGAGGAGCTCCTGAGCATTGGCGGCGTACCCGTCGTGGATGAGCCGCTTATCCCTCGCGCCGCGGTGGCTGTGGTACAATACCGGCACACCATCTTTTTGTTGCACTAAACCTTTCATGTCCACATGAAGAAATGCCTCAGGCGGGATAAAGCCAGACCGAAGCGTACGCTCGTGGTACATTAAATTGGGGTAATAAGCCCCTGAGATCAGGTTATTATCACTGGCCATCGCCCTTGCAACGTGCCTTCGAATCACCTTAATAAGGAAATTGTCAATCCTATTCAGTCGGGCCCCATTGTATAGGGTCCTGTTGGGATAGTATTTTATGTACTGAGATTCGGGAGTTCTAAACAACCCTAGACAGGCCCTGAGACATTGTCTCTCAAACACCCGAATCTTTTCCATATAGAACGGCGCTATATTGAACCACATAGGACAGCCATAAGCGATGATAGGCCTTATAAGGGCCACGTAGCAGATGACTTTCACCCTGGTGTCAAGTTGACTGCTGCGAAACAGTCTCCTTGCCAGAGCGTAAGCCCTCCTAGCCCCAGCAAGACAAGCATCTATATGTTTGTCAAAATACAGATACTGGTCGAGCCAGATGCCAAGATACCTGACCACGTTTCTCACCGCCAATGGCCGCCCCTGCTGTCCAATAATTGTTAATTTTCTCCAGTTTTTTCTGGTATCCCTAGAGGCCCTAGCCAATGGAGTCCTGAACAGGATTGTTTCCGATTTTTGGAAATTGATTTTCAACTTCCAATCATCGCAATACCTCTTAATTTGCTCGAAGTCACGCTGCAGAAGGATGTTGATGACCTCGATTTTTGTTCCTGATCTGTACTAAATCGTCAGCGTACGCTATAGCATGTCTGAGGGAACCCACCAGATCACTTGTGTAAATATTAAACAGGATCGGAGAATTCACTGCTCCCTGTTGTAAGCCGTTTTTAATTTCGAAAACCCTGCTCGAAGTCACATTGCCAGCTTTGACAACGAACTTCTTTCCCATAAGCATATCGTAAATCATATATAGCAATGGTTTTTGAATGCCCATTCTAGTCAACTTATAGAAGAGCCCCTCCAACCATACGGTATCAAAGGCCTTCTCAAAGTCGACCAGGCAGGCACCCGTGCATTGGTTCTTACTTTTATTCCACTGAATGTCGGAGACCAGTTTCGACGCGGCATGAATAGTGTCATGCCCCGCCCTAAAGCCAAACTGGTTGTCCGGAATAATCTTTTTGTCCTCAACCCATTTTAAAAGAGATCTATTGACGACCTTCTCAAATACCTTGCTAACATTCGGGAGCAAACTAATTGACCGGAGATTAGCAGGGTTTGTCCTATCTTTATCCTTTTTCGGGATAGGGTGTACCACCGCTATTTTCCACTGCGCCGGATAATATGCATTATTCAGCGCATTGTTAAATAGCGTGGTGAAAATATCTATAGCCTCTAGTGGCAGGTGTCTTAATACGACGTTTGGGACACCGTCAACTCCCGCCGACTTTTTGTTCTTCAGTGATTCAAAGATGCACCGGAGTTCATCCTTTCCCACGAATAGATGAGAATTTACATCGGCGATTGTGCCATTTGCACGGTTGTCGTCATTGAACACGGTGAAACCGTTGTTCTCGGATCGCCAATTTTGGATTTCGGTCCGCAGATAAAAGTGGTTAAGAAAGGCCCTCTCCTCGAGGTCGCGGTTCCGGCGAACAGGGTTGTTCACCGTATACACAGCCTCAAAGAAAGCTCCCATCAAATCCACCCTCTCCTGCGGGTCTTCGACCACGAAAAAACCGTCGTTCGAGTCAGCACTTTCCGGACTTATGCCAGCAGTCAGTAGTGTCTGTCTGTTCTCGTTCGTCCGAGGTATTCGAACACATGAAATGTCGTTATGATCTTTCCGCCTGAACAGTTTATTTATTTGTGGGAACATATTCGGACTACTGGATTTTATAGCCCGAATTTTATTGCCCCAATACAAACTTACAGATTTTCTGTAATTCTCGGTGATCAACTGTTTCAAGTTTTTGATCATCGACTTCAGTGTTCTTAACTCGGGATCGTTCCTGTCGGTAAACTGTCTGTGTAGCCGTTTAAGCCTCGAGAGCAGTCTACTTTTATGTCTGTACAGAGCATCGATTGTCGCGTTTCGATACTTTTCAGTTTGTTCTTCGTCTGTGGAACGTCCTACCCGAGGGATAGTCCGCTCCATTGTCTGTTTGATGACGACATTCATTTGCCGTAAATGACTGTCGATCTCATCGTTCGTTAAGTTCCTGTTTGTCGGTGGGTCGATCTCGCATGAGCGTATGTCTCGCTTTAAGACTCTGGAGAAGCGCGACCACTGCGCTTTTCGGTAATCGAAAGAACGCAATTGGTCGTACTGCTCCAGCTCCGTTTGCTCGTTCGGGATCCGTATTACGGCGGCAAGTCCGTAGTGATCACTATCGTACTTAACCGCACGTAAACAGTTCCGCGTGCTTAGATCACTGTTTGTTAGTTCTAGTCTATCGTCGACTAGCGCCAAGTCCAAGAAAGAACCGTCTCTAGGGAAAGACGGGATATCCGTCGCGTACAATTCGAGATTGTACTCAATCATATTATGACGCCACCAGTCGTAAAACTGGTTGCCCCTAGGGTTCGGAATATTATTTCCCCATGCCGCATGTTTAGCATTGAGGTCTCCGCCCAAAAAGTAATAATTATCTTCCGATTGAAGCTGTAAGCAACGAAAAAGTGTCTCGATCTCATTCAAAAATTCAATGCGAAGAGGAGATTCAGGTGCATAAAGCGACACCACATACACTCGCCTCTGGCTATTGAGGGGAATGCATACGATGCATGCTTCCAACACCTGGAACCTACGCACGTCCCCGCTATATATGACCTTATGGCGCAGGCCTTTACGTATTAAGATAGCGACACCCCCTCCTTGTGTGGAGAGGGGCCGGTCTCTTCTAACTACATTGTAATTTCTATAGCCTAATTTGCGCTTCGGAGTTAGCTTAGTTTCGCTAACCAAAAGAACATCTGGCTTTTCGGCTTCCAACAGATTGGAAAGATTGATCCTTCTCTCGATCCGGATTAGTGAATTAACATTCACCGCAAGGATCTTTAAGTTTACCTCATCCAGCGTACCCATCATATTTATGGCGCGGCAGACTCGGCAAACAGCGTCGAATAGATAACGTCTATTCGAGCCGCTTGCTCATTTAATTGTTTCTGGAAATGATCGATCTTTCCGTGCAATGACAGGAGGATCGTTTTCAAATCCAGATCCGCTTCCGGTGTAGGAACCTTCGGCGCGCTTTTTGTTATTGTGCTACCCGGTCCAGATACCATTTGGGCAAAGGACACATTGGGTGCAACAAAATTTGCGAACGAGCGACTCTTTCGACCCTTCTCTTCTTCTGACTTCTGTTTTCGAGCCTGCACATTCTGTTTAACCTGCTGATACTTGGGACAGCCCTTGAAGTTAGCGGGATGTCCTGAGCTCTTGCAGAGTACACACGAGAGCTGGCCTCGATCTTCTACCCTATCGCTACCTAAAGCACATTCCCATGTTTGTGGTCGTTGTTACACTTCACGCACCTAAACTGCATATGGCAGTTAGCTGCGGCGTGCCCGAACCTTTGGCAGCGCATACATTGAAGTACGCGATCTGACCTTTTTAATTTTTCCCAACGTACTGCATGATAGTACAGGAATCTGATCCTTTTCAAACTATCAATTTTGCTGTTGGGTGTTAGTTGCAACAAAAAGAATGGTAATTTGCGGCTACCACTCCTGTCCGCAGGCGAGGAAAACGGCTTGACCCCCACGAACTTAAGGTCGTCGCACTCATAATTTTTGAGCTCTTTTTCAAGCTCCTCTATTTTAATATCTGGGTCGATACCCTTAAGCAGCACCGTTTGCCGTTTCTCTCCTTTTGGAGTATATGTAAAATATTCCGCCTCTGCTTTCTCCAGAGCGGTGCGTACTTTTTTGTGCTCCTCCATACTAGTGCACATTATTATGTGTTTTGTGGCGTTAAGCCTTTTTATATAGAAATTCTTAGTAACTAGCCTACATAATCTTATGCTATCACTTATATCTAAATAACTTACATTTATTGGAGGTATCTTCTCCCTCCTCGTCTGTTGTTGTTGTTGTTGTTGTTGCTGCTGCTGTTGCTGTTGCTGTTGCTGCTGCTGCTGCTGTTGTTGCTTCGGTTGCTGCTTCTGTTGTTGCGACTGCTGTTGCTGTTGCTGTTTCTGCGGTTGCTGTTTCTGCGGTTGCTGTTTCTGCTGCTGTTGTTGTTGCGGTGGCAGCGGCTGTTTCTGTGCCGGCTGCTTTTTGTGTTGTTGTTGTTGTTGCTGCTTCAGCATTGCTTGTTGTTACCAGGTGCAATGCCATGAAGGCAGAGTGGACTCAGTTTTTGGGGTGTTTTTTTTTAATACGGGCTCAAGTTCATCACTATTACAGATCGCTCCCTCGCTTTATACCTCTGCAATGTCTATCGATGATTTTTCTTTGAGCGATTATCAAAAAAAAAATTGTGTCCCTTGCAAGACAGCAAATTTTTAAAAAAATTGTTTCCATCAATTGTTCTGAAACCACATTTTGCACGGGCGAAGCCGGGAGGGTACAGCTAGTAGATACATAATTTTGTACCGTGCTCCAGGGCAAGTAATGCAGGAAATATCACTATCTTAGACGATAGAAACAAAACGGTTAATAAAGTATACAAAGAAGCGTTACATTAATAAAAAAGTGAGTTAAATACCTTATATAAAATTATTTTATCGATGATTTTTCCTTCGAACAAGACCTGAAACCACATTTTGCATGAGCGAAGCCGGGCGGGTACAGCTAGTTATAATATAAAATTAAACAGTGATATTCCGAGCTTAAGACTGACTGAACAAGGAATCGTGCAATATATAAGGACTTGAGACGATAACTGTGTTCCTGGTCCTGATGGTGCTCCAAGTTTTCATCTGTAAGCCGTTAACTTATTTATTTAACTTGTCGCTGACCAGCGGAGTCTTTTCGACGATTTGGAAATCATCATTTGTCATGAATCTACCCAAGAGTGGTAACAAACATCACTCTTTGAGAAAAACTTGAAAAAAAATTGTAACTTGATGCAATTTCACTGTTCTAAAATTTTTGCTGATGAGCAGCATGGTTTTAGTTCCAGAAAATCAACCAAAACTAATTTAATGGAATTTACAAACAGATCTTTTTTATGCTGATTTTACCAAAGCATTCTTGTTATCCTGTTACAAAAACTGGAATAGTACGGATTTCCTCAATGGATCGTTTCATATCTATCTGATCGTACTCAAAATGTAAAAGTAAATGGTTCTGTTTAATTGCGGCGCCAGCGGTGAAAAAACTTTCAATAAAATGTTGCGCCAAAAACAAAGTACTTTTTATTCTTGTTCCAATAATGGTGCATGCGATTTTTTCGCGACAATAACAAAGAAAAATAACTTTAACAACAATTGCACGCAGAAAGAATTATTTTACAAAAACATATTTTAACTTAAAGCTACAGACTATATACAAATGCCCAGAGCACACCCACTTTTAACAGCCAGCATTAACTACCAGGCCCATGGGAAGACAAAAAGAGTATACCAGAGACAATACTGAGACCACCAACTTCGGCCGATTTCCCGTTACTTGCCTAGAAGCCATATTTTTATGGGGTGGCACTTGCTAAGTGCGCTAGTATTGTTACATAGAAATTCGTAATGACAAATGTCACGTAACTTCAAAAATTCCGGCTCACCAACACACTCGTACCTTGCATATGCCACTTCCGCTGTGGGCAAAGTTGTTGACAGTGTTCATAGAATTTTATCCGTTAAATTTGAAATTATTCGTTACGTGTGGATAATATTTTATTTTGTTTGAGTAAGTTTATATTTGCTTAAAATATTAATGAAAAATTAGCAACGTAGATTAGTTGAAGGAAAATAAAAACATTTTGAGCAAATTTTTATCAGTTACTTACTTAGGTGGCGCTACAGTCCGGGGTGGACCTGGGCCTCAACCAATACGCCTCTCCAGTTAGCGCGATCTTTGGCTAACTGCCTCCAGTTGCGCACTCCAAGTTGGTTGAGGTCCCCTTCCACTTGCGCGCGCCACCTAAGGCGTTGTCCAAGAAAAATTTACACCTGAAATCGAAGTTAAAGATATTCAAAAGCAGAAAATACGCAACCATGTTTGTCCTAATAAGTTTCTAGTATATAGAACATCTCATTTAGATAGTTTTATTAACCAAAGAAATGAAATTATTCTCCTTTTAACAATTTATATAACTAACCAGTGGCATTGAGGAATGTAAAAATGTGGTATTCCCGAAGTCTAGCACATTTCCCCACGGTTGCCGAGGTTGGCAGCAAAAGCACCTGCCTACCTTTTTAATCGAGTTCTGATTGATTTAAATTGCAATAATTGCATGGTTGGGAAGCGATTTAAACATGCCCTCCGTCAACGCAACGCTTTGACACATCTATCCGAAACTCATCTACTTAGGGTTACCATACAAGCACTGACATCGGACACCAATTGAGTCCAAGGATGGAATGTAAAAATGTCCAATCCAAGCCAGTTACCCATGGCAATTCTGGCAAATTGAAAAATGCTGCAAATCTGTCCCACTATCTCATCCCACAACAATGGTCAAGAGGGACATTTTTATTCTCTCCCATGTATGACTGTCAATTTGTTCGTGCTCACTGCAAACGCTTTCATTAGCCTGCGGTCAGCTAAAAGATTCTGATTCAAAATGGGTTCATTTGGAAAAGAAACATCCTGCAACATTATATATAACCTACTCCCATTCATAGCAGGAGCAGACAAAAAGAGACCGATATGCTCTTGGTACTACACTAAAATCCAAGGAGAAATGATACACTCCACCGGCTCGGCTCCTTTGCAGTATATTTTTCGAGCGTATAGTCCTCCGCTGCCCTACAGAAAGTACTTGAAAATTTCATTTTCACTGCAATTCACAAGGAAACTCATGCGAGAAGCTGAAACACTGTTCGCTGAAAGAAATGAAATGTCTTCGTCGCTGTGTATGCGGTTGGTTTACATTTTTGGAAAATCTCCAAAGACACAAAAGCAGGACGTATTTATAGAAATCCTTGCATTACTTATTAATGTAGTACAACTGCGTACAACCGACCGAAAAAGAACAAGAGAGAAGCCAACACAAATTGATGGAATTCCTTTGTGGCGGTGCGGTGGTATTTGGTGCGGTACCAAGGAGTAGCTAAGCCAAAGGCCAAGACAATCCTGCAATTTTTGTTTGTGGATTTTGAGGAATTGTGACAAATGATTTGTCTAGGGAAACATCTGTTGTGTTGTTCGTATGCGTGTTTACAAAACTTTCAAATCCGTGGCACGAAGTCGTGAGGCAATTCGTTTTGACAGCAGGATTCAATGTTAAATATTTGCGAGAGAAACGTGCCGCATCAATAGGGATTCCATTGACGTATGTTCGATGGCATTATTTTTGAGATATGTTCATATTTCTTGTGAATTCTTTGTGCGGATTTCTGCTCTTGTGAGAAATATGATTATGGTGTTTGTAATCTCTGTTGAGCGGTGTCTGCAAAAGGAAAGTGGCCTAAAGCTATTGTGCAACTCAGACCCTTTTTGAGCCTCAAGACCCCCAAGTAAAAATGACCAAAATGGCCCCTTTTTTAGTTGAAGCAAGATTTTATTTTATCCAGACTGGGTCGCACGAAAGTCTCCATATGACTGCGAATTCCCTTTGCATATTGGATCTTAATCCAAAAAAAAATAAGTTTTTCACCGTTTTGGCTCTATTGGCATAGCACAAAGTTTTAAGTAAGCTGTAAAGTCGACTTCAGAAAACTAAGAGAGGTGATTCATTTCTGTAGCGACAAGAAAGACCCGCATAAGTCATTGTTAGCCACTTTTCGGTTAAAGGTTTCACTTCAGATCTGGGAAGACGATCTATGCGTTTCTTTTCTGATCCATAACCGTAGGAGATATTTAAATGACAACAAATATGACAAATAATATAAGAGGGTACGGTGCATTCGATTGTAACATTAGCTTAATTTTGACGTAAGTCGACTTATGCTGTTCTTTCTTTTTGTCACAGATTGGTTCTATATCCACCAAATTGCTCATCCCTCCAAGATAGTGATTAGAATTCAAAACTACCAGGTCGTTCCTAACTCTTAGCCGTCTACAGCTATCTATCTCTGGATTTTCCCACAGTTCATCGGGACCTTTTTAGATTCATGTTCTTGACGGATATTCTCTAGGTCTCAAGCCAAGGTCTTCATTCATCACAGGTGTCATCTTCTATAAGGCTCGTCTGCCTTAAACGATAACAGCAATTTTCTATATGCCCTGTAGACCCATTTCAATGTTCCTCGACCCATTCCTAGAATCCTTTCTTAAATGGAGCGGGTCGTCCACTCTACTGCCATCTTAGCCTATCTACTTCTTAGATGTTTTTCCATGAGCCTTCTGCCGATCAGATATTTTACCATTCCTCTACCAATCGATGAAAATGGTTCTGGACCCAGAAGCTTTTCAGTTGCCCCGTGGTTTACAATGAATGCTGCATTTTCATTTCTTTGGATTCCTGTGTGTCCGCTGTTAATGGTGAATTTGCTTTTAGCCTTGCTCCACCAAATTAAGGATGATAAGTTATGACCTTTGGGGATATTCTTCAAGTCTATCCAGACATGCGTCGACAGACTCACACAGCTTTTGTTTCATTGAAATGTTGTCGGTTAGGTATGAGTTCCATCTTGGATTCGATTGAGAACGATTTTGAAATATTTTTCGAAAATTACTTGCGGGTTGCTTGCCCAAAGCCAGGGCCCAGGTTGACTTTTCAGACGATTATCGTTGAAACAATAGACCACCAAAACTAGCAACGAAGTGCAAAAATTACGAGTTTGAGAGCTTAATCCAGTTCATTCTCCATAAATAGATGCAAATGAAAGCGGGCCAAACCGGCTCCTTTTTGAGCCTCAAGACCCGTGGCCCCTACGTTTTAAATGTGATCTGTCAAACATAAGCACACTCCATCATAGGTATTCTTAAAACAAACAGACTACTTTTCGATGTTTCATTTTTTTAAAAGACACCTTCAAACGGCTGACCGAAAAATAAACAAAAAAAAAGTGATTGGCGGGCAATTTGTGACAATTGAAGAAATAGCCGCTCAAAATAAATGCAAGAAGAAAGACGCATCCTGCAAATATGTAACCGTCTTTCTAAAGATTAGGAAGTTAAGGAATATATCTAAAACTTTATCGTTCCACATAAGTTATGACTTGCAGTTCAGATGCCCAGCTGAATGAGTATGATTTAAAAATTGGGCCACTTTCTCGACAGTTCCCAGAAGAAGTGCCTATAAAGATTATAAAATCAGCTGGTTTTGGTTTTAAGATAGAGAAAATTTTATTATTCTCCCGTATCTTATGTACTAGTAAAAGAACTTGGTTCTTAGTTGTACGAAGCCACTCTATTTCAAATAAACAAACAAACAAATTATTTTTCAATGTTAAAATCACTCTTTAGGCACTAGCGACTAGCGAGGTATCCGTCGGAACGGAAAATTTCCGCATCACATACCCCGTTGGAGTACATTCGAGGTATTCGTTTTTGTAAAAGAATAATTAAAATGGGACAACGCAAAATCAAAAATAAATTTCGCGAAAAACATTTCTTATGAAGCTGTCAAAAATGTCCCCCAATAACAAACTTGGTCACACTGATTATGTAAAACGTTCCGAACGGTTTTTCGAGAGAATGCGTCGAAACGAAAATTCTCCGAATCTTATAAAATCAGGGAATTTTCCATGTCGGCGAATAACTTGCTAGATTATTTAAAAAAAAATGGCACATTCCCGACCTGTTCGTTCTCACATGGGATCTTTTGTAAATGTCTACTATTGGGAATCATCTAGTGATTGCAGGTTTAAGGACTTTGCTACCAATCTAAAGTCCAGATAACCAGAAATACGAGCTCCGACCTTTGCGACAGTGAAATTTTTATATAGTATTTTCCTAGGATTTACAAGTTTTTTACAAACCACTTCAACCGCACTCAATCAACCGCACTCAATAGTCTGCCACGCTCCTAAGGACAGACATCAAGAGAGTATCACATTCGGAATGGAATGACAGTGTCACTGCCAACGAGTTGCCTGCCACAGATTCCCCCAACTGAAGTGCCAACTCGTCTAAGACAGGCGTTCGAATTAACAGCCCCCCTGGGCGCATAAAGCAAAATCAATAAAAAAAAAAAAACACCCAACAAACTGGATAATTGCGTCTTCGTATCTAAACTCGAATATCACAAGATTACATTGCGTTTACCCAAAAAAAAAAAACACATCCCAACCCAATCACGACAAGTCATAAACTTCTTCACTACGTCGCACAAACACAACATCCTTTCACAAATATCCTCGTTTGTCTATACCCGATTTCCCGATTTCATGCCAACATTTGCGCCAATCCGCATTCTATTCCCAATGACACCACCCCGCCGCCGCCACCCAACTCATCGCCACCACCTCCGTCGTTGTTGTTCCAATTCATTGCTCCTATGCTCAGGGATCAATACAATAAAATTTGCCACAAGAGCCATTCGAATCAATTGGCTGTGAAAAATACCCACCATCTTCGCAAATTACCACTTCAATTTCGCCTCCCCCACTTGGGGGATCGAACGTTGAAGATCTGCACACAAAAATGTGTGCGAAAGCGAAAAGAATTTTGTTTTGCTACTCGCGAAAATAGAATAGATAGCTACCCACCTCCGCCGCATAGTAATTCCACCAAAGAAGTGCACAAGCATGTGGCGAGGAGTTGAAGCACCCTCTCTGCACAAGGATAATGCGCTCGAGAATCGGTTCACTCGCTTAATTAGACATCAGTTCGCACCCATGTGCACCCTCATTGTGCTCTTCGATGATGTGATGCGGGTGGGGTGCACATTTGTTCATTTGTGTTGCGGATATGCATTTGCAAGTCACCCCTCCCGCCAATTTGAATAACATGAAACGATAATAATCAGTGCAACTCAATCGATTGGTATTCCCTTTCGAATTGAGACTCAAAGTCGACACAGTGTTAGATGTGGTGGGCGAGGCGGGAGGGATAAATTCCCGCAACGAATCCCGTGATGAGTTATGTTTTGAGTGGCGTAAATATTTTAACGGGCAATTGCCAGTAGCTCAAGTGTTACTAACAAATGCTCCGTATACCGAGTGCCCACCTCAGTTATCCGCTCAAGGTTATCCGGTTCCGGTATCGTAACCTCAGTTAGAGTGCAGAGTTTTGTTTATATTTAATTTCAGATTTGTTGCCTTCAGCTGATACTGAGGCCACCGGTTATGCTGTTTAATATTTATTCGGTCCTACAAGGCAGCCTGGCGCACCACGACCGACGCCAATGAATTCTCGTTTAAGTTTTATGGACTTCCTTCTTTTTCTTTATTTTTGTTAAGTGTAATTAAAATTTAGGAATCCATTTAGTGAACTCCAACTGAGTTGGCTGTTCGTAGCTATGTGTGTGTGTGGTTGAGCAGAATAAATCTCATTACGTGGTAATGTTATGCAAGAAAAATATAAAAAGCAATTCCTTTTGAAAACATTTCTTTCTCGAAATAAAAATTCATGAAAAATGTCCTTGCATGAAATTTACATTAATTTTCCTCTTGTTTGGCAGTTGTGTGTTTTTGATAACAGTGTAACTCAGTATAGGGACAACAGAATGCCGGTATACTAGACAAGTACTTTCCATTGAAAATAAAAAACAAAAGTGGAACTGAAACATGTTGGATGGCGATGGACCCAAGTGACCAGGACTTAGATGGTGATGGGTGGTGTTGGTCTTTTTTTCGTTTTTTTTTTTTTGTGTGTGCTGTGGCAAATAGATGAGTCGGCCCCGGGTAATGCGGATAGTGTGTGACGTCAAAAATGACTGAGTTTACCAGGAAAAAATGAAAAATTACCATATGTCTTCAGCAGAGCGAAAATTATTAAAATTGCGCTGCGACTGCGGTATCCTTGGGGACATCTTGCGTATCTAGGGTTGGTATTTTTTTATTTTTTTGTGGTGAGTGGTTTCCTTATTCCGGGGGCCAAGTTTTATTGCTTCATTTGCGAATATTAAAATTGGATGTTTCTGGCTTTTAAGTAAATTAGACAAATGCATGAGAGTTTGGGGTTTATCGCAGCCCACACTCGTATGTCACAGCTGGCAGTAGTTTAAGTTGGAACGAAAAGCGTAGTGAAGTAGGTAGCACTAACGCGTGTCATGTTCAATATTTTTTTTTACCGAATATAACTACATTTTTGTGAATTTCTACCTGGAGCTTGAGTGGCGACGGTCTTAGGAACGCAACAAATAAATTTGATGTTACCAACTCACTGGTAAAAAATTAAGTCTTTGGGTAATACTTACAAAATATTCCAAGCTCCCTCAAAGAGAAGAATCCAGATGGCAATCCTTAGCATCCTATATAAAATTGAAATTTTTAAGTACACTGTTCGCTCATAAAGTGCACGACTGGGTCACACGAATACTTCCTCGTTAATCGCAAGTTTGACTGAACTAGCAGCTAGCAAATACAAACGGTTGCATTTAAAAACCTGAGTTGAGGTCTTTGAAAAACAGTAAGGGTTACGGATTTAAGTACCCTTTTCGTTAATTAATCTTAAATAAAGTGCCCGACTAAGTCACACGAAACTTATTTATTTTACGGTGCAAGATTAAGATGTTCCTTCATCAAAGTACATTACATTTTTATATGAAGTGGGACAGTGAGTCTTACAAAAATATACGCAGACAGATCGGGATTTGGGTTGTCATTTTTGAGAAACAATAAAAAAAAACGATTTTTTTTAATTTCGGGATCTTAGTTAGAAAACTTCTGTTATCTAGACATGTGAAAATAATATAGTTACAAATATTGCAAAGTTTCGTCTGAAAACTACTGTTCTTCAACGATTTAGATGGAAAGTGAGCATAAGATATTGTTTAGTAGGTAAACAGTACGTTTACGAGATATGAGCAGTTTTTAAAAAGATCCAATTCGGTGATTCGGATGAAAAATGAACACGCAAGCATTTTGAAAGCATCAATTTTCCTCCAAGTATGCATTTTGGCCAAAATCGTTTGGGCCGTTTTTTTGTAAACTATAAAAACGGAAAATTTAAAAAAAAAATACGTTTTAGAAATTTATTGTAATATAATTTAAAGAAAAACTTAAATTTCCCATCATGTTAAGAATGACCATGTTACCATGAATGCATTATTCTTAAATCGTATGGGAATTTTTTGGATAAGTCCGATTTTCAATAGTACCGTTAATTAAGTTTTTAGGGAAAAACTTGGTATGCATCCATATTAACCTCACCTTGGAGCAGTTTTCAAACAAATCAAACTGGTTTGAAAGTGTTATATGGGAAGTACCATTGATATTGAGGTTACTGTGTCAAAAAAAAAACCGTCCCGAACTGTAGGCCCAGAAACTCCAAATCCAAAGTTCGAACCAAATTCGGCCATCGTGTTGACTATAGGGCTTCATGATCATACGGACAAACAGGCAAACGGACAGAATTGCGCGACTATACTTTTTGAATTCCTCTATTATCATAATGTCAGAAATGGTTTACATCTCAGGTTCAAAATTCTGTACGAATACAATGGGCCTTAATAAAAAAAATCATTTTTAACCTCCACACTTAATATTTTGTTGGTCACAATGGGTCATTTTATGTGCACAACTTCGCCATTGTGAGTTCGTAAAATCAAGCCGGGGCTATAACAAATATCGCGGAGTGTAGGTACATATTACTTCCATTAAAAGAACAAAACAAAACAGGAATAAGAACACATTCCTGCGGTATACCAGCTTTTGGCCCAAAGCATCTTCACAGTGAACTTCTGTCCTATACTGCTTCTGCATCCAATAAACCATAGACAAATCATACTGAGACCACTAACTCCGGCAGATTTTCCGTTACTTAGCCTACAAGCTATATTTTTAGGGAGTGATCACAATTTGGTGCGCTACTATTGTTATATAGAAATTTGTATTCACAATTAATGTCACGTGACTTCAAAAATTCAGAGTCACCAACACACTCGTGGGCAAAGTTGCTGGCAGTGTTTATAGAATTTGATTCAGAAAATTTGAAATTATTCGTTTCATGTGGATGTTATTTTTTTAGGAATAGGTGTACATTTGGTTTAAATGTTCATGAAAAATTAACAATGTAGATCGGTTGAGAAAAAATAAATAAATAAATTTTCTTCAGTTATTCAAGAAAAATTTACACATGAATTCGATGTTAATGATATTCAAAAGCGGAAAATACAAAACCATGTTTGCTCTAATATGTTTCTTGTATGTAGAACATCGCCATAAGATCATTTTATTAACCAAGCAAATCAATTTATTCGCCTTTTAAAAATATATAATAAGAATAATTTATTATATATTTTAATTTATATAAATATTAAGAATAACCAATAGCATTCAGTAATGTTAAAATGTGGTAGTCCCGAACTCTATCACATTTCGCCACGATTGGCAGCATTTATTTTTGTATTTTTTTGCATGCCACACGGATTCTAATTGACATAACACAAAATGGCGAAATTAAAAAAAAAATTGAGGGGGCAACAATAAAATCGAAATTCAGTGCTCTGCCACCGATGACGGTGAAAAAATTTGAAAAGGGGCTTAAAAAGAGCCCTGTCCAAGTAAAAGGACCTCGAAATTCAATACTAATGAAGCAAAAAAAGGAGAAAAAACATTTCATAAACATTTATTTATAACAAAAAAAAGAAAAAAAATTGATAACTCCGTAATGAGTTAAAACAACATTTTTCAGTGTTGTAAATAATTATGTTTTTAAAGTTCTTATATATACGTAAATCTTATGTTTACAAAAAAAATGTCCTCGACAGATTTGAGAAAATAATTTTGACACAATTTCGTTTAATATAAAATAAAATCTAACTTAAATCAATAAAGGGCTAACTTTAATTTAGAAAAATTGGCTAGCCGCGGGTCTTGAGGTTCAAAAGTGGACAAACGGCAACACTGGATCGATGTAATATTAAGTTGGTTAGATCGAAAGACAGCCCGCGATACTTATAATCATTTTCCGAACTAGGTTAGGTTAGGTTAGAGTGGCAGACCGCCTCAGGTGCCGCCTCACTTAGGCCAAAGAAGGCCCATTGTGATACAACAGGATCAGTGTTCTCACACTACCCGTTGAACCAGCCGTAGCTAACAATAAAGCATTTTTTCGAACTAACAGTGGCGACATTTTCCATACAAAATTGCATATTGTGACCTACAAAATATGTAGTGCTAGTAAGGCCCTACTAAAATCACAGAAATCAATCCCAAAATCAACAAAGAGTCGGATAACTTTTAAATCTTGCTTCAAAACCTTCCACCAGTGACTACTTGTCAACACACGAAAATGTGGCGCGTCCTAGAAAACCGTTGTGAGCAGTGTCCTTCGCATCTGCCAGCAGTTTAATCACGGTGTGAATAACAAGGAAATGACACCGAAAGTGACGTAAAAATCCAAAAAATTACCTGACACTTTCATGAAAACAAGCTCTTTTACAGAATCCCCAACCAAAAACTCCTTTCCACTGAATAATTCAGCACCCAAATGCACATTATATCTCTCCCCAAAGATGCTGTTTAACAAACTGCAGCAATGCGGAGTATTGATTTTCGTCCGCTAAAATTAATGCTTTGCAGTCGCAGCGGTGAGCTTAAACATTTTCTTTTACACAACGCATAAAGTTTTGTCGGCAAAGTAGGATTAAGTGCTGCACTCCATTTAGCACACTTGAGAACTCCACCCCCATTTGCATCTGCAAAACTATGTGAGTACGAGCCGAGCTATGAATCAAAAGTAATAAAGAGGAATTATCATGAAAACTTTTTCAAGAGTTTTATCGGATAAAACATAAAACAACAGCAAGAAAAAGGACTCCCCCACCAAAGGGAAAAGTTGAACAGTTGTTTTTTTGAAAAAAAAAAAAAATAAAACTTTTCTTATCCGTTTAAAACGTTTTCATGTTGTTGTTCCTATTTGCAGTTTATTTTTTTCCAACATTTGAAATTTATGATAAATTGTCCTTTCTGCTTGTTTTGATGCACATTAATTCGAAAAGTTTGCATATAGCTCTCATCTGTGTGTCGGCTTTTTTCGGACTGCCAAACGAGGCATCCGTGAGCTTAATTTATTCAGCAAAAAAACTAGCTTGAAAACGTATCTAGACCCATGGAATCATTTGAACTTTGGGGAGAGCACTTTTCAAGTGAATTTTTCACTTGAGTTAATCGAAATAAAATACCAGTTGGACTTGGTTGGGTTGGTTAGTCCCAGCGTTGAGCGCAGTTCATCTGTGAACTGCGACATGAAATGGCTTCTTTATTGTGGTCTTCCGAAATTCGTAGAACAGTTTGGTAAAGTGATAAAGCGGACCCGCCCACAACAATAAAATCTCATCGAAATGCACGCCCTCGCACAGTGCTATTAACGGACTAGCATAAAACTCATCGTTCATCTGACGAACGTGCATTTAAAATTGGAAAATCCATTTGCCGGACCATAGTGAAATGTTTATCCTTGGATTTGGCTAATGGTTCCCTTCCACCACTCCGTCAATGTCAGCCAAGCCCGGTCGCATTCCTTCTCTAACTGTCAAAATTCAATTGGCCACACACGACGCTCGCTCCTTGTGTCACGTATTCACCAGCCGACAGTAAGAGGACAAATATGTAGTTAGAGCTGTCTTCGCAGTTTAATACATAATACACTCCCGCTAGCAATTTGTCCTTCCGATGAGTTAAGTATGAATGGCCCTCCATCCGGACATGACAATATACATCCACTCGCTCTTCGCAGTCATTTTCATCGAAACTGTTTGGGCGCCCATCAGATCGACGACATCATTTTCCAAAAAAATCACTAGTAAACGGGCGGTAGGAGGATGTCCTCGTGAACAAAACAAGAAAGTGCAAACATTCAAGTCTTAATGGCAGGACATTGAGCTGAATAAATACGAATATCTATACTGATGGGGTTCTGTGTGTTTGCCTCCAATATGTGGAATGGTGGCAAGGATAGTGACCCGGCCAGCGAAAATGTAAGCAAAGGACTCCTTTGGATATTGCTGTTTTCTTATACATCCGTTGGTTGTACTGTGTAAGGGTGTGTGTTGTAACAATTTAATAGATTGTTGACGTTATGCCTGTTTCTGTGCGTGGGGACTTTTTTTGTTGACATAACGTGATAACATGGCCGTTAGGCGAATTGATTGCAACGGATTTTTTAATGGGGGAAAGCTGGCAATAAATTATTTACAAGTCGGACGTTCGAAAGCTGCTGTGGAAATCTATTTTTATGGGTATTTTGTCTGTTAAAGCGGCTGTCATTGGCTATGAAATTTTGTTGCCAAAATGACTTAAAAAATTATTTTTCATGTGTAGTTTTGGAGCAGTCCATACGTCAGCTGAAGAGAAACAGTTCTGATTTGTTTTAGAAAATGCGGCTGCAGATCTTGACATCTTTCACTTTACTTTTGGTGGCGCTTACACCTAAATCAACAAAATCGCTTAATAAGAGCGCAGGTAGTGTGCGAGTTGCTGTTGCTCTTGCTCATTGACATAAGTTGGATGTCGATTATTAAAGTACTTTGCGGCAAATTGTCTTTTCATTACGTTGCTCAACTTTGTCAAGCTTTCGTTGCCCTATAGACTGTATCAAATTTTGACCAACTTTGATCAACTTCTGCCACTGCTGCAGTTATAGCTGTTGCGTTCGCTATTTCGTACTAGGATATTCAAAGCGTTGATCAACCAGCTACAACGATCGCATCTCATTTAACACGAACTTATTCGATTGTCAGTCGAATTGTGTTGTGCAATTCCACCAAACTTAAGTTTGTGCTCTGCTGTATATTTGTTTAGACAATTTAAGAGTTTGAACGACCGTGTAGGCTACAAAATCACAATTTTTGCTGTCCCGCCTAAAGATTGCAAATATTTTGCAGTAACGGATATGTACACTGAGGAAAAAAGTGCACTTTGAAATCAAAAGTTCGCATATTTAAATTTAAAGTGTTTTATGTAAAAAACAAATATTTGCGAAAGTTAAAAGAAAAAGATTTCATTTTTAAACTTTTACCTTTAAAAGTAAAAGAAAATGCTTTTAATTTGTATATAAACAGAATAATAATAACAGAGGTTTTAAATTTAAAGTGTTTCCTTTGAATTTAAGAGTACAACTTTTTTTTTAAAGTGAGAAACTTTAAATTTAAATGATTTCTCTTTCAAGTTTTAAATTATTTGCGTTGACGTAAAAAATGTAAATTGTAACTTTAAAATTGAAAGCCTTTGAATATGGTCTTTGATATATGTTAACTTTTAATTTTAAAGTGTTTTGTTCAGAAGTTTAAAGTGTTTTTCCCTTAATTTAACGATGCTTAAGTGGGTTTTACATAACCGTCGATCTTCTGCCACCGACTTCAAATAATCAGCGACAATCCTCATATGGATAGAGAAGAAATGTCGACATTCCGCATCCAACTGTCTAATTCTTCGTCTACCTTCGTCAGATAATGACATGTTTTGGAAGTCAGATCGGGGATATGCGTTTAAGGTAAACAAACTGCCGAAGCATGGACAGCTGCGTTCAGAGACATAGCTTTTGGTCATTGAGAACGTCACGTAGTTTGGTATTTGCAGTGAAACTGTTAAACTTTACGATTTGACAGCAGTAATATTACTTCTCTCCATAGTTTAGCAAAATTTTAAGGCCGCCATTGTAGCTCACGGTAGAGCTGTCACTTTTGGGTTTCTTTTTTTTTCTTCGATGCTCTTTTCCTGAGCGCGCGCAATAACTAAAAGTAAACTAAATATAATAGAACTAAATATTTATTTGCATTTTTATTGGGAAACCTCCCTTAGGTGGACGTTTTTAACAGTGACAAGCTGTAATGTGCCTTAATTTCTGATAAGCAACACGAATTGGCACAACCAATTGCAACACAAGTATTCGTCGATCTAGCAGTTTTGAAACGAAAAGCCGGTTGAAGGTCTAAAGTACAATTGCCCAATACCACCGCAGCCACTAAAATTTCATCAAATTAAAGACCAACAAACTATAAGTGAACTGTGAGTATTTCTAAAGAAAATTACTAGGCCTAAGTAATTTATGGTAAATTGCTTAACTCTCCACTGATGACGTCAAAAGCCAACTCGCAACGATGCTATTTAAAGACCATCCCACAAAATTCAGAGAATTCCTCAATTAGAATTTTCTAAATCTCACACCCCGCGAAAAAAAAATGAAGAAAAAAAGATCCCAGGCAACATTTCTGTGCGAACAAAATCTGGTAAAATGCAAATCAAAACTGTTCCCAAAGGCAGTTCGGTCCTTTGAAAATAATTTATAATATCGCAATGGAATTTCTGCCTTCCTTTACTTTGACAGTCAGCAAGGATGAACACCTCTTTTTATATAAAAATATTCCAGTAGCATCGGTGTTGCCACATTATGAAACGTTCAGACTTCAAAGTACGCCATTAATTAAGAAGAAATGCTTTTGCATTTATTTACATTTGCGGGTATAAAAGGTAAATCAAAGGATAATTAATCGAGACATCCATTTGAGGTGAACGACGGTCGTACCCTTCTACGACCCTTCTTCGAACATCGTTCGTACCACCTTCTTCAGTAACAGTGGTAGAGATGTCATTATAACCGTACAGCATGATTGATTTGTAAGAAAAGAGTCCTCTTAATTAAATGTAAAAATATGTTTAAGAAACGTGCACTAGAAGGTGAATAGTTATTAAACAGAGACGTAACTAAGAAAGAGACCCGTTCACTACACAATAAACAAGTGAAGATTCGTTAATTGGAAAATTCAAAGTGTAGATTTACATATGTGGTTAAGCTATGTGCATCAATTACCTATGTATTCATTTTACAGTGGTGTAGAAAAGTACCTATTCAACTTAACAATATAGTATAACAAATAGTCAATGCGGAAGAGGTAGAGTTTACACTTTTGAGAGGGGTTAGGAATAATCTAGTTTTTTTACTATTCGAACATATTTTAAAGTATTTGCTTATTAAATAAGCATTGAAGAGTAAACTGGAACCAATTTTTAAAAGGCCTGCACAAAAGTGGAGAAATCTTCTTTCTCAGTCGTAGTCATAAAAAGTGACATCTTACTCCAATATAAACACCGTCAATATATCATCGTTACAAATTACAGTACCCGCTGTAAAAACGTCTTTCGACTCATTTCAGCATTTTATACAAAAATGAATGAGACCAGGAATTTGGATAAAATTTGGGAATAGCTAAGTTCAAATTGGTGTCTGAGATATTTATATTTTTTTGAGAAATTTTTAAGAAGATTTGTGATATATCCTTAGATCTTAGAAAAATCTGTCAAACTAAAAAAAAATTAGCGAAACTCTCTCAGAGACCTGAAAACATACTCCAAAGGACGTGGAAATACTTCAACCTACTATGATTCACTTAAATCTTTGACATCTAATCCATATCAAGAGTAAATAATATGTAACTTAACTTTGTAATTATGAAACGTTTTGGTAGAACATTCGACAACCATGAATTTGCTTTATTTTCACAGACTTTATTTTTGTGCACAATTGATTTTTAAGACGGATTTTGAATTTGTTTCAAGTCAAATTTGTGCATTTGACATATTTATCTGTACTTGACGGTTGAAATTCTCTGAGCTGTTTCGAGCCAAAAGAGGAGCTGATCGTTCGTATAGACTTTGTGCGATTGCGATCATTTTATATCGACTAGTCTCGCTTGTAGTCGAAAAGTAAGACCATACCTTTTATAAGTATGTACATAATACTAAAAAACGTATCAATATAAGTTGTTTTTTTTTTCATAAACGAAAAAGCGACATCTGGATATGGAAAGAATACGCCCCTTTGAAAATAAGTTTTACTCAAGTAGCGTTGCCCGATCGGGCCATTTGACCCTCTGTTTTTTTTTTATTTTGGCCGAAGAAATTGCGCTCATATCTTATTTTTTGTATCCCTTAACCCGCCAATGGTGACCCAAATTTGACTTCGATCAATGGTGACGCCGGTCTCACGCACCAGGGTTTTCAACTGAAGATTTTTCGAAACGTGTAACTAATAGTTCATGTTTGTTTTTAATATTACGGTGTTTGACAATAAAACAAAGATTTCTAATCCATGTGAGCTCTTTTATTTCAATAAATAGATCCACAACATTTTTTTAATTAGAGTAATAAATATAACAACGTTTTTAGTAGTTCCCTTTTTAAAATTAAGAAAAAAGATAAAAAAAACACGTGTCCATTAAGCAAATTAACGTTTTTTAGTCTTTCGACATTCGGAACTTACACAAAATAAACAAATATTGGTATCCTTCCAAACAAAAAAATACATCTCAAAAACTACATTTCATTAGGTAAACAGCTGCTACAATACGGCACTCCGTGTTCAAGACACGAATATTGTTGACATTTATGGCAAGCGTACTTGGTTTTTTTTATTTGTTTTTTCCATCCACACTCATAGCACCGGCTAATTCTTGAAGGACCCGGTGTTCCAGGTACATCATCTATATGTAAAATTCGGACAGTCTTAGTCTCATTGATTATTATTTTACTAACATACACGGTGACACACGGTTTTAGTAAGAAAAAATACACAACGTGTACTCACTAAGCAGGTTCTACACGAACTGATGGTGGAGGACGTGCAATGTGGCAGCTACTCGAAATTGCAACAAAAAACAATAACGAAGAGTAAAGTTATTCGATTTTTTTAACACACCCGGTCTCACAGACCAATAGGTCACCATTGGCGGTAAATATTTTAAAATCACACTTTCTTATTTCATCACAAAAATTAGCAATAACCAAGTTCAAATATTCAAAGCGGCACTGAATTCATTCATTCTGACTGACGTTTCATTTTCGTTTGGTCCCGTCATAATAATTCAACTTCATATTTATTGTCTTTTATCTGTCACTTTATATTTATGTTGCTTTTTTAATTTAATTTTTGAATAGTTTTCTCTGAAGGGTAGTGGCCTGCATTTTTTGTAAATGGCCCTCAGAATGACCCTCAATTTTTTATCTTTGTGGCAACGCTGCTCATGATTAACATTTTAATACGTCACTATGAAAATTTAGAGCAAAAAATTTATGTCGAATAATATTTTTTTGCTTACTTTTAGGGATAGGTAAATTGCGTTCCTTCGAGATTCTAAGAACAATCTAATAGAACATTTACACCACACCTAAATTCAACATTTCGGAAAAAAAATTTCGAAATCCAGTTTGGCGTTCCCACTGAAACTTCAACATTTCAAATGACAGCTAGTGTCAGAATTCATTACTGATCTTTTTTTCTGTTTATAAGTCAGAAGTGGTTGAGCCTAAAGAACATTTTTTTAGCTGCGTTTATTAAATTAAATATGAATTTAAGTGCATATTCAGATATATTAAATATATTGTTGACTCAATATAGAGGTATGGAGTTCGCGATGAAAAATTATTGATTTGTTGACAGCTACTTTTTTGTCAGCGGGCTGAAAAGTCAAAAAATGACGTGCGGAATTTGTAAAGAGGTTTGTTCGATTTAACAAACTTACAAATGCAGCGATGGAATTTAACACTTGGAAATGTTGGAAAATGTATGGCGAAATGCTGAACATTTGGGCTGAAATGTTGAATTTAGCCGAAACGATGAATTTAGGTGCGGTGCAAATGTACTATAAGATGATTTTTATCCACATAATATGGCGGAGACAAATGAATGATACCAAAATGCTTTCTTTTAACTTATAAGCATTTTGAATGGGGAATGATATAAGTTTTATTTTCCTCATTAATAAATACTTAAAAAGTGTTTATATCGATTGCGATCGATTTATATCGATTACGTTTTGATTTTAGCCGCGTACGCGAATAAACCTTTTGATTAATTTCCTGTCGTTTTGTTTTTCATATTTTTGGATAATTTTACGCCAACGTTAGTTCTGAAATACATTTTGATTTTTGACATAGTTTTTGAACCAATTTTGGGGCGATTTCAAGAAGCCAAATTTCGTACTCATAATTTTTAGAAACATTTTTGTTTTCAGTCCGACGTGCGTATACATAGGATTTTCATACTGGCCATCTTTTAGGCATACAAAGCTCCATTTTTGATCCGAGTTATTGTCCTAGTGTTAGTTTCGGTTTAAGAAAACACGACCGTTGGTTTTATTCGTTGAAATTCGACTCGCCAATTCTCCAAGACCCACTTGGAACTTCGCTTTGGTCACTTCGGGAAAATGCATTTGTCAGCATGACCCGGTAGTGATTGCATTTGCTTAGTAGGCCGCGGATCATTGAATCATTACGTCACGAAAGTGAATTGTGGTTGTGGTGTCGCTGCAGTGGAATTGTGTTAATGTGTTATTACAATTCAACTGTGAAACCGTTTCACTCACGCAAACACGACTCAGTTAGCCGCGGCTCCTACATACCTATGCGTTTTTGGGACATAACACTAGTACTCTGGTGATTTTGGGAATCATCAAATTTTTGGATTAAATTTTTTAAATAACAAGCTTTTCCTTAAAAAAAAACTTTGAAAACAATTTTGTTGTTTCTTCTTGCTTGTGAAGGCTTGAAGCCCGCTGGGGGACTGTAACCAAAAAGATGACCGAATAAAATCACACTTCTTTAAAAAGTGAGTTTCTGATCAGTAGAACAATAGTCCCAAATTTAAAATATAAGTTCTCCAGGATTTGATGGAAACATTTTTCATAAGCAGAAAAAGTGTTGAAGGGCTCGGTAACAAACCGTGAAAAACCCCAAGACGATGAATCGGGTTTCAACTTATCCGAAGATGGTAATAAGAGAAAGAAGGATTGAAGATATTCCAGATGATACTTCATTGACTATAAAAGGTATCAAGCAACGAAAGTAGCATGTCAAATCCTATGTAAAGCTTAACAAATATATACCAAAATCGGATTCAATGGTGTGCTAGACAAACCTAGAAGACTCACAGAACGAAATGGTTTAACCAAGTCCAAGATATCTTCTCTCTCTACCCAAATGAGAATAATTGCTTTCGCCGTATTGAGATGGCCAAAGATTACGACGTTGTTACAAAAAGAAAAAGAAAAAGACGAACCAGTTCAAGTGAACGCAAAAACGAAAGTAAGTTTATTGAAAAAAATGTCAAAGGAAAAAATGACATTTAACTTGTGTTAGGGATGGAAATGATTTGGTACAATTTTAGATATGAGCAATATTAAAATTAAGTGAATGTACTAGATTCTCAACACGCCGCTTACAGTGTTGCGACGTTGGGCGCTTTGTTGTATTTTGGGCTATCTATATTTGATAGAAAATTCTTCCATGAGCGCCCAACACAATTTTTGGTTATATATCGTTTTACAAACTGTATATTAATTTTATTTGTCTTATTCCTTCGCAATACTAGAAAAAAAATATGTTCGAACAAACCCGCAATTTTAAAACTTAACAACACTTTTGCAGTCGAGTGACATCGAACAGTCATTCAACTTGCACGACTTAAGTAAGCTGTTCCAAAATGAATTCATTCGGGCAGAGCTTCGCCGTCTATGATTTATTTGATAAGACTGAACAACTAGATCAAAGTTACAGGAGGTTTTATGCGATTTTCTTGTTGACGTTTCAGTATTCATCGCGAGAATGGAATGTACATTATTAAGAATATTAGATTACAATAATTTGATATTTTGATTAGAATGGAAATAATTTCTTTTGAATAATATGAAAATGCATAATAAGCTAGATATATCTGAGTACCGTTGAGTGTTGTATTTCTGTCACATAACTCACGCACCCCAATTTATTTTGCAGGTCTTTGGTTTTGACACAAGCCAATTGCAGAAATTAGAAGTCAAATAAAATTAGCGGCGCGCATAATTGAGATGGGAAAAATAGCAAAAAAAGAACTTAAGGAATTGGGAAATTTTTTGGCTTTTTTCTGGGCAAAGATTTTGGGCTTGGGCATTTTTTAAGGCAAATCAAATTCTGGAAGTTCTGGTCTCGACGACGGATCCGTCAATATTGACGTATTCAACGAAGCGATTAGTCTCATAGTGCGCCGAAGACGTTGACGTGTCTCTCATTTTTCTTAATTCGCAAATGAAATTGGTTTCTCTGTCATATCAACGGGTGCAACAGACAGAAAAGTAGAAAGTAATTCCGTCGATACTTGTAGGTCCATATGCTTCCATAAGCTCCTGTGTATTCATCTGTCAAACTGTCAGTCAAATACGTTGCCGCAACGGACGCGACGGATATGTCAATATCAGTGGCCTAAACCATAAATTTGGCCATTGATATTGACATATTTATTCAAAGCAGTTTTTGCCACAAAAATACATCCCAAGCTAGGGCTTACCAATATAGCGAAAGACTCAATCGGCCTTACTAATAATCATTTTTAGTGTTCAGGCTAAATTTTTCGAACTCACAATGACGAAATTTTACGTACAAAATTGCATATTGTGACCTACAAAATATATAAGGCGAAATTTAAAAATGATTATTGGTACGGCCGATTGAGGCTTTCGCCATACAGTTAAACGCTAGCTGGGATCAATTTTTGGGATCAATTTTAGTGGCAGAAACTTTACGGCCAGTTTATGGCAGGGGGAATGTTGTTTGCTCGCAGCTTACTACGCAGGTCCCTGCTGAGTTCTATTGAGCCGACAATTTGAATGCTGAGGAACTGGCTAAAAATTCGTTTCCAATGGATATCTTTCTAGAATATTTTGTTCCCATTTGGGTTAACCGCTTTTGCCCGAGGAAAATCAGTGTCACCTTTATATCTTTTCACTCAAATATAGCCTCTGTGAAATAAAAAAAAATTTTGAGTCGAAACTAAAAATGTTTAGTGGTGACGCCCATTACTTTTCCCTATAAAAAATTAAATTCCCTCTCCCGTGCCGCCTCTCAAAATAAGTGAATTGCAAAAGGTGAATGCAATAAAACGAACTTGCAGGTGAACCGTTTAAAAGTTCACGCACTTAAATGGTGTCAATAAATCATCGCATACCGAAACTGTATCCCTATCTCATTTCTGTTAAAAATTCAAAAGATACACTTCAGAAGAAAGTCGATGAAAAATGAATTTATCTACCTTAAACGAAAATCAACCAGCTGTCGGGATAATAACCTTGTTAGGCATGATACAACAACGCCTATGGATGAGACAGATTTAGCCATTACCGCAGCGAAACGAGACGAGGTGTTCTCAGAGCCTTATTAGGTTATGAGAGACTAGCACCTGAAAGGTGCATAAAAGCAAATTTGTGTGACTGTAATTTCGATGAATGACACAAAATCTACTAAGCCAAAGTATTAGTGGTTGCATATTTGTTTCTACAGGTCGCCACGTTTTTCCCGAAACTATTTTTAGAAAGCACAACGTCGCACTACGTCCTTCAACTACTTTGTCCTGTTTGCACTATTTCGGAGAGCCATGAGCTCACACAGCCCATTGTCCATCAAGCCGCACCTTCCCAGTCAACGCAGATACCAACGGAGGAAAAATACAGTTTGCACCCAAAACTATGAACTCGCACGCTCCCCGCACGGACGTGAAATGTCCTTTCGCAATTTATTTAATTAATGCAGTACTTACGGTTTGCCATGTAGAGAATTGTTGCGCTCTCTGCGTACGTGTGCAGTAATTTCACTGATTGCTTCCGAAGACAAGGTCGGGACTGGAACTGAAATTGGATGCGGTTGGCTAGCTAAGGTCTTGCCTGGTTGCTCGACAGACTGACTTGACTTGGCTGCTCTCGGGATGGCAGGCACAAATCATATGCAACACCGACTAAATGCAAATCACAATTGCAGCCTCGGAGCTCGTTGACATTGTTCGTTGTTATTGTTCTTGTGCTTGCAGGAGTTCGGCGAGGGTGGCACATGCACTGCTCCGATGGTATTCCAATGGCGGTGCACTTCCTTGGGCGTATGATAATTATGATATTTCCCTCAGCTATTGCGCCTAGTAAGTTCAAATATCCAATCCTTGGCATAACAGGACAAACGAGTGTGCTTCACTATTTACATATACAATAGTGAGTGCTCGAGCTGGTGCCTCTCGCTGGCACACATCGTTTTTGTATCTATTAATCCGCTCGCTCTCTATTCTCCGGTGCGGTGCTGTTTTGTATCCGTGGATTCGCGCTGCTGTGTCCTTTGCTCTCCGCTGTGTGTGTTTTTGTTTCCTCCTACTGCTCTGGTATCCTGTTCACGTTTCGACTTTATTTATTGGTGCAATGTGGAACAGGGCGAGTTAAGGATTCCGACGATTTTTTGTTTTGTCCTTTCCTCCGCATATGCACAATGCACATACACATGACGAATTGGTCGTGTTGATAGTCCGTTGGATAGTTGTTCGGGTAGGATGGTAAAACGCGACACGACGACGTCAACG
Organism: Cheilosia vulpina; assembly: GCA_916610125.1. Taxonomy (NCBI): domain Eukaryota; kingdom Metazoa; phylum Arthropoda; class Insecta; order Diptera; family Syrphidae; genus Cheilosia; species Cheilosia vulpina. The sequence goes on along the minus strand of OU744276.1, from coordinate 14,725,100 downwards.
ACGGGGGGCACACAGGTGAATTTAGCACTTTATCCGCGAGGGGGATTTAATTTTTCTTTCACCGGAAAGTAATTAAAATCTCCGAGCAGTGTATGCCATCCGGTTTGCTTTTCGATTTTTTTGATTTTTTAGTTCCCCGGCTCAGAAGGGAAATTCGATTTTCATTTAGTGTATGGTTGGTTGTGGGTGGTTGTGGGGATTGTGGCGCTGATCAGCTTTTGGAAGGTAATGAAACAAAAAAAAATAAAACACACAAAGTGAAAATAAAACACGCGAACCCTACGCCGTGCAGCAACCGTGTATGGTGTAATTATGAGTTATGACCCCTCCCTCGCGCCGCACACTGAATTCTGAATGTAATAACAAGTTCGCGTATCGATTTACGACTCTCACATAAGTCAACCAACCCTGTTTCGCGTTAACTTCGTTTTAGTTCTGTTATATTGCCCTTTAATTGTGAAAGTGCGTGTGTATGAGTATTTCTAAGTTTTGTGCCGTCGCTTTTTGTATTTCAACATTTCATTTCGATTCGTTTTTTTTTCCTAATTTTCTTGGGGTTTTTTTTTTAACCCTTAAGCGGAGGGTTTATATACATCGTAGCAACACACCGCGAACATTTACACGAGAAACCGTTTCGTTTACCTCGATTACCGAACGTCAACTGAGGTTTGACGTTTTCCGATTTACCATGAATGGGTGCTCTCTGGCTGCTCCACATTTTTGAAACAATAATATTCTCTTGGGGAGAGAAGAATTGTGTTTTTTTTATAACCACAACAGAACAGTTCGTATCGGTCCATGCGCGGTAGTGATATTTTTAAATGCGCTGTGGGTTGTTGTATTGGGTGGTGTTTTTGCGATTGTGAAGCTTTTTATTGGACCAGTTGAATGGTTGTGGTAGAAGGTAGTAGGTTAATCGTGAGTGGTTTGTGTTATTGATAGGCTTTTTGGGTTACAGCGGCGAGTATTCGGTGTTTGAAGCTAAAATTGCCGTCTTTTTTAAAAGTATCGATAAAATCTGATTTTTATTAGAAATATTTAAGCAAATGTAGCCATAGCTTTAGCACTGCAAAAGAAATTCGATCTGAAATATTTTATATGGAAATAAGGCAGTTAAGGACTATTCTCATGAGAGTGAATTGCGAATAGGCGAATAGCGAACAAATAAATTTAACAATATTTATCAAATGAAAATTTTTCTTTGTTCTATACTGAAAACATTTTATTTACTCTGTCATCTTATCTAAAAAAAAAAAAAAAACTGCGTCTTATTTATTTATATAGCGAAAATTAAAATTCAGCCATTTTTACAGCGAATTGAAAATTCTTGCCGCGAACTGTTAAACTTTATTCACAATCCACATACAGTCGCGATCCACAGACACACGAATGACAAACTCGTTTGAACTGATTCGCGAGTATCTGCGTCTAGAAAATATTTTCCTATGAATGAAATGTTAGCAACTAGTAGTTAACAATTCGCTCCTATAAAGAATAAATTATGAATTCTTTAACCCGAAACCCGATCAAGATCTGCAAATTATTACTGACTAGAGCTACCGCTCTGCTACGAACTTATAATTTGATAACTTTTATCAAAATCAAGCCACTCTGACAGTGGGTGCGTTCCATTTTCCACTATACGTCTAGCAGTCAATTGGCTTAGCATGGTATGCGTCGGAACGAATGATTAGTATTCCGTTCCGAAAACGGAAGATTTTACAAGATTCGGGGGATTTCTGCCCAAATGTATTTTTCCAAAGAACTATTCGGAAAATTAATGTACCGTATTGCATTTCAGAGCGATCAAGTTTGTTTTCGAGTGACATTTTTGACAGTTCATAAGAATTGCTTTGCAATATCTGCCGACAACAATCAGTCATGGAATTTATTGACGATTTGGAGTAAAGTGGTAATAAATATAAACAATTAAGCAACGCAATTTTTGTATTTATTGCTACAATTTTAAGTGCGCCATGACATTTAATTTATTACTTTTCCGGAATCGGTTGTAATTTAAGCCGCCGACGGAGTATGAGTGGCGGAGAATTTTCCATTCCGACGGATACCTCACTAGAGCCGAATATGCGAGATGAAGGAACAATCCGATGCGGATCTATTTAATTAAAACTACGTTTGGTTTTGGTGACGTATCTTTTCAACTCAAGAACAAATTTCTTATTAGAAAATACAATTTCACACATTCACTCTCTTTATTCCGAACTTTGCTGCAGAATTCCGCCCTCACTTTGGTTTGTTTTTCCAAATTTGTGCATTTCGAATCGGTTTGCATTGACAGTACGGGTTTTTTTTTCATTCTCTTTCAGTCAGTCTAGCTGACAATTTTGCGCAAGATTAAGAATTTCCCACATAGGAAAATTTCACAATTAGTACTAAAGTAAAAATGAAATGTCAATTTTTGTATGAGGAGTTTAACAGGCGCTACTTACCCAATTGTCAGTGGTACGTTGACAGCTCGTTTTTATTTCCTTTTCTGTCACTCTAGCGGATAATTATGTTCAAGATTTATAAATGTCCCACAAATTGAAATTTCAAAATTTGTACTAGAGCAAATGATGAGGTATACATTTTTTTATTAGGAGTTTGGCAGGCACTAGTTATCCAACGGTCAGTTGAACGTGGCCAGTTTTTTTTTTTCATATATGTGTGGTAATTTTGAGGGCTTTTTAAATAATTGAACTAATTTTGAAGTTCCCGCGCTTCATATTTTATTAGGAAGAGGAAATAGTGATTCTTAAAACCAAAATCGTAGCAAAATCCTAAGCAAGAAAAAATACGTTAGGTACGAGTAGGTTCAAGCGAGTCCACAAACACCGTAAGGGTGGGTTTAGTAAAATAAATCGCCACGAAGGAACAAGACTTGCAGACCAGATGCACATGCAGGACCCTACAGAAACCTCTAATATTGACTGAAATAATAATTTAATTTGCAAACACATTCGTACTCGTATGTGGTCATTTCCTTCATTTTTACTGACAACAGCTACCGCCCCATAAATCAATAAATCTGTTACAAACAAATTCTATACCAATTTAACGCAGGATTGAAACGCTGCTCTATGTTATAATTTATTCGAAAAAGATATTTACAGATAGAATGACTTAGATTTTGCCCAGGACAAGGCTCAGCTTAAAGGAAATAAAATAAAAATCACAGCACATAACTGAACGCAACGAGCTTCAAACTTCATCATCTACAACAGACCCCAAGTCTGCTTGATCATATCCGCTGCCTTCTCCGCAATCATAATCACAACGGCATTAGTGTGTCCCGCTGGAATAGTTGGTATGATCGAAGCATCTGCCACCCTCAATCCTCTGATTCCGTAAACTCTAAGCTCTGGATCGACAACTGCTTCTGGATCGGAAGACGGTCCCATCTTGCAGGTACCCGACTGATGCTGCAAACTCGATCCATACCTACGGAGACAGCACCTCCAGTAGGTGTCGCTGCCAAAGACTTCGTGTTCGCAGCCTAGGAAGGGTTTGGCGTGGAATTGACTGCCGAACTTGCGCATCGATTTGGTGCTGCCAATTTGAAGGCTCTAAAAGAGGAAAGCTTAAGCAATGGGAGGAGGCCTGCATTTGAACTTACAATCCGTATGCCCTCGATCATAGCTCGGACATCGTCCTCATGGTCCATGAAGTTCGGTTGCATTCTCGGCCAATGGAAGGGATTTTTGCTGCGCAGCGATATACGGCCACGGCTTTTGGGGCGAAGCATCACCGGCACCAGACCGTAGGTATTCTGTCAAAAAATATCCTTTTAGCATGCCAAATGATATGGGAAGCAGTGACTCACCTTATCCTTGATGTCCCCAAAGACGCTCTCGTAGAACTCGTTTGATATTCCCAGCAAATTCCGCATAGTCCCCATGGTGTCCCCACTCAATGATCCAGCTCCGAGGACGATCTCCATATCCGAGTAGTCTCTATCTGAAAGAAAGATTTCAAAAGCTGTGCCTCGTAAACGTGACAGTTTATCTCACCAAACTGCGAGCTAGGCGTTCGAACGAATGCAAAGCCTTCAGCTCCGCCGGGAATAGTGTACCGCCCTTGACCCTGCAGAATGTACTGCAGCACATCGACTGGATTCATCAGGATCCTGTCGTTCAACGACGTCTCATTGATTACAAACACCAGTCCGTTCAGTGTCACATGATCCTGCAGATTGTAGCCGACTTTCAGATCTTGAACCACGGGTATCTCAAACTCTGCCAGATTCTCACCCGGTCCAATACCGGACAGCATCAGAATTTGTGGCGAGGCGATAGTCCCCGCTGACAATATCACCTCCTTCCCCACGCCAACAATGTGCTTCTTCTTGTTCTTCACGAACTCAACGCCGGTGACTTGCTTTGTCTTTGGGTCGATCAGGATCTTTGTGGCCCACGACTTCATTGAAATATGCAGGTTTGGACGACCGACCACAGGCGATATGAAAGCCTTCGCGGTACTGCACCGCCTTCCATTCCGCAGCGTGGCTTGGGATCTGCTGAAACCCAACAAGCTGTCCCCATTTGGGTCAGTCACGTTGTAGCCCAATTCATTGCTCGACCTCAAGAAAGCTCGCAGCAACTTCGACTTATAGTTCGAGTACTGAACGTCAAGAGGACCGTCTCGCCCGTGATAAGGAGACTTGCGTAGCTCGGGAATTCCAATATTCTCCGATTTCTTAAAGTACGGCAGGATCTCGTCATAGCTCCAGCCGGGATTCCCCTGCTCCGCCCATTGGTCGTAGTCCTTGCGATGGCCACGAGTGTAGAGCATGAAATTTATTAGACTTGTTCCACCCAGACCTCTGCCCTTGGGCCAGTTGCAAACGCCGCCTATTAGACCCTGGCAGGCGTTCTCGACTGGGTCCGATTTGTAGCCCCAGTTGTAGCGAGTTATTTGGGTGAGGGCGGCTGTGAGAGGGACATCCGATAGGAAGGTCTCCTGATCTCCGGCTTCCAACAGAAGCACGGTCGCATTTTCAGCTTCACTTAGTCTGCTTGCAACCACACAACCTCCGGAACCGGCTCCAATGACAACGAAGTCGTATGTTGCGTGGAAAACATTCGTGTCAGGGATACGCGTTTTCAGCAGAGACGTCTCGAAGTCTCTAGCCAGTTCGAAGAGTGCTTGCGACTGCACTTGCGATGCAATTTGAAGAACACTCATCATGATGATGCCTCTGATGAGCATTGTGGATCAAAGATGTCTGCAAATATAGGGGAAGGATATTTTCAGTGTGATTTTGAGCTAAGACTTGTGGGGCATTTGTGGGCATTATAGTTCTGCATAGTCAATTGTTTTTAAGCCTACCCAAGATTAAATAATGCCTAAGAAAAAGTTTTAAAGCTGCATGCTCCTATTGACCCATTTCGGCCAAGCATGGTCCTTAGCTAACTGCCTCTAGGTTTTAAGGTTGTTAGTTAACGCGAGTAGATTGTTAGTTAACTTGAGTAGGTTGAGGTCAACTTTTACCTCTTACTGTTGGCCCAGCGGGTTACAATCGAAGACTACGTGCCTGAGAATTTTCGTCCTCTACATGTCTCAGTCATCCTAGGCATCTTGTACGAAATTTTCGGGCCAGGTCAATGTTGCTGGTGGGTATAGTTAGTCGTTGAATCTGCTTTCCAAAACTAGTTAATGGAAGACTCTCGAGGCGACCATCACCCGTCTTAAATGGGCTCCAAGCTTCAGCGCCAAAAAAACAGGCCTTGGATGATCTCGGCCTTATACGCAACCTCTATAGTTGTTCGGGATAGGACTTAGACCCGATGTGGTCCTCAATTTATGCACAACGATGGATATTATATGAACCAAACATTTAGCGAAATGTGGACGGCATTGGTAAAGGGGGCGTGGCACTTTCCATATAAAAAAGTCATTTATAAAATATGTCTCATCGCTCTCCAGGCATTTTGTTTACTTTGAAATTTGGTTAATGAATTTACACTGACTTCAAAGTATTTTTCAAAATATGGGCGGGAGTAAATAAAAGGGCGTGGCGCCTTTAAGACATTTAAAAGCGAATATTAAACCACTTATAGCAGCAATGGTTGCAATATTTCGCAAATCGATGGTTATGGTATGTAGAAAACATTTTGCGAAATCTGAAGACAATTTGATAGAGCCGCCATGACAAACACCTATCTCCGATATATCAATAACGAAACTCGGATCTACTTTTGCATTGAAATGCAGCAAGACTTGCGGTACAAAAATTGCTTTCAAATGCCATTGAGCATTGAATACTGAGCAACGTAAACAGGTAGGTACGGCTAAGCAAGAATACTTGCTGTAAATTGCGGGTCTGTAGGAATGTACCTATTTTTCTTTATATTTTGCTAGTTTTACGATTCATGGATTGAGATTTTAATCAGAGACATTCCTCGAAGCACTGGGGCATGCTATCTCATGTCAGTACAGTGGTATAAGGCAACTTACAGCATGCGGCGGAAGTAAAAGCAATATCGCAGCAGTTTACCTTCCTTTCATTTTAAGTGTGTGCCTAATAAATTCTGTCAAGGCATAGGCATTGCGTAAAGTAAAGTAATGAAATTCGGAATAAAGCTTAATGTGTACAGCGCTGCCTCCCACTAAATCCCAATAAGGGCAAGCATTCAAAACACAAAAGCAATTAATGGTACGCTAGTTAATTTCTAAGGAAGTCAAGCGTTGGAAACACAATTTTAAACCATCTATAAAAGTCTGTAATTTTTAATGGGACATTGTAATCTTTTGTTCACGTCGACCTCTGGAAGAATGCTATAGATGCCTGGTCGACTTTGAGAAGGCCTTTGATACCGTATGGTTGGAGGGGCTCTTCTATAAGTTGACTAGAATGGGCATTCAAAAACCATTGCTATATATGATTTACGATATGCTTATGGGAAAGAAGTTCGTTGTCAAAGCTGGCAATGTGACTTCGAGCAGGGTTTTCGAAATTAAAAACGGCTTACAACAGGGAGCAGTGAATTCTCCGATCCTGTTTAATATTTACACAAGTGATCTGGTGGGTTCCCTCAGACATGCTATAGCGTACGCTGACGATTTAGTGGCGTACAGATCAGGAACAAAAATCGAGGTCATCAACATCCTTCTGCAGCGTGACTTCGAGCAAATTAAGAGGTATTGCGATGATTGGAAGTTGAAAATCAATTTCCAAAAATCGGAAACAATCCTGTTCAGGACTCCATTGGCTAGGGCCTCTAGGGATACCAGAAAAAACTGGAGAAAATTAACAATTATTGGACAGCAGGGGCGGCCATTGGCGGTGAGAAACGTGGTCAGGTATCTTGGCATCTGGCTCGACCAGTATCTGTATTTTGACAAACATATAGATGCTTGTCTTGCTGGGGCTAGGAGGGCTTACGCTCTGGCAAGGAGACTGTTTCGCAGCAGTCAACTTGACACCAGGGTGAAGGTCATCTGCTACGTGGCCCTTATAAGGCCTATCATCGCTTATGGCTGTCCTATGTGGTTCAATATAGCGCCGTTCTATATGGAAAAGATTCGGGTGTTTGAGAGACAATGTCTCAGGGCCTGTCTAGGGTTGTTTAGAACTCCCGAATCTCAGTACATAAAATACTATCCCAACAAGACCCTATACAATGGGGCCCGACTGAATAGGATTGACAATTTCCTTATTAAGGTGATTCGAAGGCACGTTGCAAGGGCGATGGCCAGTGATAATAACCTGATCTCAGGGGCTTACTACCCCAATTTAATGTACCACGAGAGTACGCTTCGGTCTGGCTTTATCCCGCCTGAGGCATTTCTTCATGTAGACATGAAAGGATTAGTCCAGCAAAAAGATGGTGTGCCGGTATTGTACCACAGCCACCGCGGCGCGAGGGATAAGCGGCTCATCCACGACGGGTACGCCGTCATGCTCAGGAGCTCCTCCGTTTTAGTACCGCAATTGCGGATCGGGACAAGGTCGATACTCTAAAGCAGTTCACCGAATTTTGGTGGCTTGAGGAAGAGGTGCGAGTGGATACGCTCTCCCGGGCCGGTGCGCTACTTACGTAGCATCCTCCTTAGTTTTAAGTTTGTAGTTGTAGTTTTGTAGGTTAAGGTTTAGAGTAGGGGGTCCTCGGGAGGGGCCGGGTTAGCCAGCATGAAAGAGTGCTTCCGAGATTGGACCGACGCTAAGGCCTCGCTCCAGTCTCGGCGGCGCGTATGTGCACCTTGTTGGCGGCTGTCTGGCGCCCATGGACGCAATCAGGAGGGTGACCAATCGAGAGATTGCTCACCTCCCTGATTATAGTTAGTTTAGATTAAGTAGCTTAGGTAGTCTTAAGTAGTTGTAGAAAAATAAAATAATAAAGTATTCAAGTTTTTAAAAGTTTCTTGAAAATTAAAAAACAAAACAAAATTATATTGATAGATTTAAGGCCGAAAGGCAATAGTTTTAAGCATATTGTTAAGTTTAGAGCGCTCGCTAAGGGCCAGTAAGCTAGAATAAGAAATGTTAGTTTTAAATTAGATTTAATCGTTTTTGTCTAGGATATAAGTTTAAAGATTGAAGAAATAAAAATGAATTTAAAAAAAAAAAAAAAAAAAAAAAAAAAAAAAAAAGAATGCTATAGAGAGCAGAAAAACTTAGGCAAGGTAAACTCTAAACGCTGAGTGAGGAAGGTTGTACTAGATCATACTCCGGTGGGGTAAATATTTGAATTGCAATGGCTACGAAACCAGTTCTGTTCGTCAATCAAGTGAAGTTATCAAAGATTTCAAAGACTATGAATTTGCCTCAGTCGCTGAAGTGAAGTTCATCTTAAAGATGTCAAAGACTCTGTGATTTTGACTTTGCGCAAAAGCAAACAGCTTAATTTGCTTGAAATCTGTACTCTTATAAAAATTGGCAGACCCTCCATAAAACCAAGTGCCTGTTCATGTCCTATCAGTTCAAAAAAATTCAAAAGAAAACTGTCAGAAAACACCGAATAAGTACAAACTGACAGATCCATACAACGGAAACGAGGCTAACAACTTTGTTCAAATATTTCGCTCATCGAAATTTAAATGCAACAAACAGAATTAGCAATCAATCGTATCTCACAATATGGACAGCTCGAATTGCAATAAAAATCAATCTCAATGACTGAGACAAGCACAAGGTAAGATGAAAAGAAAGAGGATTAAAAATGAACAATTCCATCCACCTGCGAACTACATAAGTCAACCGTTCAGCCCACATTTCGAACACCACCAAGTGCACTTGACTCAAAACTTAACTAGCTGCTAAATTGTTGCAAAGCTCCAATTGACATGACATCGAAACGCATGATTGCAACTGGTGCATTGCAGAAATGTTAAATCAAATAAAAACAGAAAACACACAACCAGAATGCACATTTAAACAACACCACACCGATTCAGATTGGCGTGCAAAAATAAATCGAGCCACTTTACCGCCACCGGTCACTTTTTGTTTTCATAGTTTGTTTTCAAGGTGAACATGAGTGTGAGCAGAGTGTTGCCAAATTGTATTCACAATTACAAACGGTTGACGGTATGAGTAAATTTAGTGATGATTTCGAACAAATTTTAGCGGGAAATTAAATTTTCCATTTAAGCCTAGTATCCCATACAAAAATGTCTACAAAGATGAAATTTAGCGAAGAAGTTTAGCAAAGCAGTATCCTGTTCGCTCGCTAAATTCTTAACTTCACAATTCAGTTTAAATTGTTGTGGGGTACACAAACATCGGGTACACAAACATCGGGAGCTAAAACTTCTTTAATTTTATAATGTCGTGTAAAATTTGCAAAAAAAAAGTAGAGAGATCGGAGACAAAGGTTAAATGTTCTGATTGTCACTTTTATACACACGCTTCCTGTGCTAAATTGGGGCCTAGCGATTTGGAGTTCATGAAGGAAAATAACAAAACATATCGCTGCTCTAGCTGTACGATAAGCCGCCGTGGTTCTCTTTCGGGAACCTCAACGGCGCATTTCTCTGCTTCCTCATCAACAAAAAATACTTTGCCCGTGGATGGTTCTTCTGCTTCGACTCTTGAAACACCACCAAACTTCACAGCTACAGTTGGCACTTTAATGGAGGCAATTCACGAAAAGGTATCTAAAAAACCAATTACTTTGGAAATGATTTATGAAGAGATTTTATCAATTAAAAAAAATCAAAAAGAACAAATTGATGCTCTGCAAATAAAAAACAAAGAATTTGCACAAAAAATCGCATCACTGGAGACCAAAGTCAATCGCTTAGAGCAGCAACTACTTGCTAACAACATCGAAATTTTCAATGTTCCCAACACAAACAACATCTCCGATACCGCAATTGCCATGAAAGTGTTCCGCGAAGGTATGAACTTGGATGTGAGCGAGAAAGACATTGATTACTGTCAGATGAAAAAAATAACAACAAAACCGTTTAATGACTCTCCAAAAAAAATCAACATACTGCAAGTAAGACTTCTCTCGCGCTTTTGCAAAGAGAAGATATTAAAGACGAAAAACGAGCACAAACCCAAGCTGATGACAACGATGATCAACAAGAATGCTGTTCCACAAAATATGTATGTAAATGAAAGCAGATCATACCACACTCGTCAATTGTTTAAGGCTGCAGCATCGATGAAAATTACAAAGGGATACAAATATGTGTGGACGAGGAATGGTACGGTGTTTATGCGAATGAAGGAAGGTGATATTTCAATAAAAATAAACAATATTGCTGACCTTGATAAGCTATGAATTCTGCTAGCTTGAATAGTTCTATCATCTGTCCCAACATAACACTAATCCCCTCTCTTTCCTCTTCTCTAAATAATTTTGAAACCTTTTGTTTACATCAGAATATTCGTAGTCTAAGAAAAAATTTTCAAACACTGTTAGCACACATCGAAAGTTTCGTGAATCTACCTACTATAATTGTTTTAAGTGAGATTTGGATTTACCAAAATGAGTTAGATTTTTATAATATTCCGGGTTATATACTTTATGGAAAATGTAATGATTCTTATGCAGCCGGTGGTGTAGCAGTTTATGTCAAGTTTGGTTTTAGGTCCGATTGTTCATTGATCAACATTCCCAGTGCCGATATAGTGAAGTTGTCTATTGCATATGCTAATGAAACCTATGTGTTACTTTGCATTTACAGATTGCATGAATATTGTAAAAGTGTCTTCATCGAAGAACTCAATTCAATTTTGTGTGAAACAAAAGCAAAAAACTTAATTGTGCTAGGTGATATTAATATTGACATTTTAAATGAGTCTGATAGAGACACTGAGAGCTATTTGTTATTAATGGCTTCATATGGTCTCAAAAGTATTATCAATGAACCAACTCGGGTAACTAGTTCAACGACGACCTGCATTGATCATATTTTCATGCGAATGCATAAAAATAATCAAGTTTGTTTTCATGGAAATGTTTATGACTATAGACTGACTGATCATCATATGGTTACTCTAAACATTGAAAGCACAGTAATACCTGCTAATATTTCCCCATCCTTAGGTGACAGACTTCGTATAAATTATAGCATGTTAAATGAGTGTTTAAAATATGAGTTTTGGGAACCAGTCTTCTCTGAAGACGATCCTTCGGTTGCATATGACATTTTTTTATCTATTTTAAGGAAACACGTCGATGACTGCACTTCTGTTTCCATGCCTGATACAAATGGTAAAAATTTCAAAACAATTAAACCATGGATGACAACAGTTATATTAAAAAAAATAGAAAAGAAAAAGAAAATAGGAATTCAGTGCGCTAAGCAATCTTCAAACTTGAGACTAAAGGAATACTATAAAAAAATGTGTAAGGCCTTAAACAAAGAAATCATTGATACACGCGATTGTTTTTATATCAATAAGATGAATTGTGCCAAAGGTAATAGTAAGGAAGAATGGAGAATTGTTGACAATATTTTAGGAAAAAATCGACAGCCAAAACCAATTGATGCTTTGGAAGTAGATGAAGTTATTTTATCTGATTCAGGCAGCATAGCAAAAAAATTTAACGAATACTTCATTGAAGTTTCAGAGAGCCTCAAGCCCTCTACTGAGTCTAATTACTCTTGCCAGTGCAACAATATTTCACCAATCAATGTAGATAGCAGGTCAATAAACAGTTTTGTTTTTAATACAATCACTTCGGAAGAAATATTTAAACTTATAATGTACTTAAAAAATAAAAGTTCGTGGCCGCTGGCAAGTTTCCGCTGGCAAGTTTCCACTTATTTAGCTCGCGAAATAAAGGTGCGATAAATTAAATCGAAGGTGAATTTTGACATAAAAAGCCGAGGAAACAATTTGTGTTCTGTTTACTTTGGAATTCTTTTTAGAGGAAACCGCAGAAAAAATTTGTGCGATAAATAAAAGTGAACGAAAAAAACCAAAAATTCCGTTTCATGCGATAAAAAAAACATAAGAAAATTGCAGGGCTTGTGGAAGAACGATCAGCAATATGGAAATTGCAGAAAAACTCCAATGCAAATAGGGATTTACCCGATACGAAGGAAAGTGTCGTCTGTTGCTTGCTACTATATAAATTATTTGAACTGCTGCAGCAGTGATAATATCTTCTTCAATTTTACTTATATTTATTGTTTTAGAACGATTCCAACAATGCATTGTTTTTAAAGTTTGAAATTCGAAAATTGTATGTACGCGAATAATTAAAATGACGTTTACTGTCATGAACAGGGCCCGGATTTCTATGCAAATGCATGTTTTGTTTTGACAGCTTTAGAAGCAAATGAATCACATAGTTTTTCGAATTAAGAAATTTGCTTGAAAATTACATTCAATTGCTAGCGCATGTTTTTGCATATTTTGGTATAAATGTATATTTTGGCTTATTGAGCATATTTTAACAGTAAATGCATATTTTTCGTGAATATATCAAAAAATTAAACTTTAAACGCTTAAAAAATTGAATTCTCCGAATTGCAAACGACCATTAAAAATGTTATCTTTCATCGGGGAAAAAATGCTATTGATAACTTGGCAGCACTAAAAACAATTCCAGGTATTCCAGCTGAATTTCAATTTTAAATTTGTAAACAGCTAGCTATCTATATGCAGGCAGATCGGATACCAATGAAATTGTGTTTAATTAGATAAAACGCCAAAACGAAGCACATCCGTGACTGCAACTCTTCGAAAATATGTGTCGGAGACCCAGCACAGGTAATACCTACATTGCTACCGACATCCCTTTAGAAAAACTTTTTTTAAAAAAAAAAGTACACAAAAGAAAGTGTACCCAATGAATCTACATACAATAAGAAAAAAATAATGTTGAGGAACTTGCGTTTTCGATGAGATTAAAATAAATCTGTGGCAACAAGGAAAAACAGCATAAGTCATTTTTAGTAATTTTTCAGGAGCGCAGTTTAAAGGTTTGACTCTCAATGTGGGTAAATGACTTATGCGTTTTTTCCTGATCCATAACACAGCAGCCATAAGAGATATTTGAATGAAAAAAATTTGACATATAGAGCAGGGTGCATCCGATCGTAACATTAACTCAATTTTGACATAAACCGACTTATGCTGTTTTTCCTTATTGCCTCAGAAATGTAAAAGATCTTTTTCGTGGGTTTCCATTGATGAAACCATTTTTTGAATATTTTTTGCAGCTTGCTTCGGATTTTTTATGGCATATTTTGGATTTTTTATGGCATATTTAGTCGTTTTAAGTGCATATTTTAGGCGCATATTTAGTGTTTTTTAGAGCATGAAAATCCGGGCCTTGGTCATGAACAAATGGTTTTTGTCCCATCTATATGATGTTTAAAAATTGAGCGAGCATTTATCTTTGGTGTGGAGAAATGCAGGTCTAGGGATGCTAAAATTTAGCGCGAGCAGGATACTAGGCTTTATATTTAAAATTATTTTTTGTTAAAGCTAGTATCCTGATCATGCTAAATTATAGCGTGCCTAGTCCCCACTTCGATTCTCCACACCAAAGATAAAAGGTCGCTAAGTAATTATTTTGTATTTTTGTTTTGCGTTTTCTTTAATTTATCACACTAACGTTCTCCAAAATATTCATAATAAACACCACACAAACTTTTTCTTCTGTCAAAATGTATCTTCGATTTAATATACCGGACTTTTATTTCGCGAGCTAAATAAGTGCAGACTTGTCATCGGCCCATCTATATGAAGTTAAGAATTTAACGAGCAAACAGGATACTGCTTTGCTAAACTGTCTCGCTAAAATTTTATCTCCCATACAAAAATGTCTACAAAGATAAAATTTAGCGAGGCAGTTTAGCAAAGCAGTATCCTGTTCGCTCGATACTAAGCTTAAGGCGGGAAAATATACTTAAGATGGATATTCGGAATACCCTGGATTAGCTGCAGAACAACTGCTAAAAAATTAATAACCAATTAAAGAATGTTGTCTCAGAGGTAAATTTTTCGAATTGGCAGCACGTTTTTGGGATAAAAGTTTTGGGGACACTCACTTATTTCAAGAAACTAAAAAATAAGTAACAACTAAAGAATGTTGTTGTAAAGGTTAGTTTTGTGCTCACTTTACTTTTCAATTGCACTTTAAACAAAATAAAAACCCGACCCACTCATTAATTTTAAGAACTTCCACTGCACTTCCACCTTGTCAGTGGTGCTTTTAGTTGCTTTTATGACTGTCACCCAAGAAAAAAGTACCTGTACACTTTTTGACAGAACCAATTTTTTTTTGCACCGAAATCTGACAAAAAAAGGGTCATATTCGATTTCACTGAAAATATATTTAAAACGCTCGCATTCAGGATATCAAAACAAGATTTGTAAACTTTTCCTTCATTCAAATAAAATAATACGAAAAGCAACCCGGAGAGTACTAACTTGGCAACAGTGGCGCATGTCACCTGCCATCAGTACAACTACTCCTACATTCGATCAGAATTTCAAGGTTACGAAAACAGATTCAATGAATAAAACAGAGCACAACCAGTTGGATTGGATCTGGGCAGTTCGGTCGCGTGCAAAAAGTCATCCTGCCTTGTACCATCTCCGCAAGCTGCAACTTTTAAATCTCTTGACGGCTAATGCAGTGCGGAATGCATCATGCATGCGGAATACAGCTAACAAAAGTAGAACCGAACAAACCGGTGTCACCAGCATAGTGATCGGGTAGATATTTTTGTTTTGATTTTAAGTGCATCTTAAGGTCAATGCTTCTGGGGGACAACTATAAAGACGTTAACACACTTTTTATGGTATTGCCATTTTTATGGACTTATGTCGTTTTCCATTGGGACAAAAAATCTATCTTTTTTTTGATTCGGATCACTTTTTACAGATCTCGATATGTAGACTCGTCTGTCTAAAAAGGCAATTGAGGAAAAAGTTCGATGCGTGCTTGGATTTGTATTTATGTATTAGAATCAAAAACTAGTTTTGAGTTATTCGAAAAAAAAAACACGTTCCTAAGCCATTGCCAACGTATTATTGAAAACTGGTTTGTTTTTAATTCTTAACATAGATTTGTAAACTAAAAAAAAAATATTGTGGAACTATCTTGAATATATTCGAATGCATTTGGAATATATTTGTTTGGAAAAACATTTAATACTGGAATATAATTATTTTGATTTTAACTAGGATATGTACTTGGTTTTGATTTTAACCCAAATATTCAACTTAAAATATCTCTGAATTTAGTTGAATAATCTCAAGAAGGAGAATTGAAGTCCATCGACAACTAGATTTTGGAATAGATTCTCTTAGACACACATTTATAAAAAAAAATAATTCCGTGTAGTTTTAGTGGATTTTAAGCCATGTTACGATACTATTTAATCGAACCTTTAAATTTAAGCTGGATGCATTTCCAAGTTCAGCTGTCGCATAATTTGAATAGAGATTAATCACCCGTTCCTTGGATCCGAAAAGGCTTTAAAAGAACTCTTTGGTTGGATTTTAGTCGCAAATTTTCTTTTATTTTCTATAAAACGAATTTAAAAATTAATTTAACTTATTCGATAGATAAATTCAGCGAATTGCTATGCTTTTAAAAATTTATCTATGCAGACTATAAACGCTTTTTAGACCCACAAGAGACACGCCACAGTAGCAGTGATCCCAGATTGGTGGGAAAGTCGGCAATTTTGTCGATTTTTTCTAACAAAATGGAAAATGGGGGAGAAAACGATTTAAAAGAATTTTTTCAGCAATAAATTTAAATGAAACAAAACACACAAAACAAACTGCCTGCTTCCATTTTGGGTGGAATTTTGAACACAAAAATTTTATTAAAACTAAAAAAAATTGTTATGACTGTGTGGTAGAAAAAGGCTGTCACAATAGTGCAATGTACAAATATATTGTTAAATATACCTATTTATTCATTTAAACATAAAATATGTAATTTTAAAATTAATAACTATATATGTAGTTATATAAGTAATTGTTTATTATTTGTATTTCATAATACTGATTGAATTCAATGCGTTCCTATTATTCCTTATTCTAAGATATTTAAATAAAACATAAAATGTTAAAATAAAAGTTAATTGAGCATTTTTGGTTTTTGGGGGACAAAAAAAGGATTTTTATTTTTGAAAAAGGGGAAACATTTATCATTTTGGTGTTAAAAAAGGTTTTTTTTTTAATCTGGGATGCCTGCTCGGTAGGTCTCTTCTTAATGCTTGTGTGAAAAGGCTTTAATTAAGTATTCGAAGAGCTCACAATTGCTAAATTTGTATGGTAAATATAACCCCTGTGAACTATCTATTAAAATTGATTGTTGAAACTAAAAATATTTATTGGTAATGCCGAGTCTGTTTATTTTTGGCTACCGACAAACGAGAAAAGATATTTAAATTTCAAATATTCGAGACATAAACTTCATTTCTGTAAAGTCAGGCGGTGTCTTTATTTTTTATATTCATAAGTAAATTAATAGATGGCTTTTAAGTTGTGAGTAGCTCTTGGTTCATAGTTTTTAAAAACTCAGCACTATTAGCTTATCCTTGAGCGATATGTTCGAGTAAATTATTTTTAAATTGCAGGCATGTATATCTATTACAAATCAATATAAAACATATCCATCGGGTATGGAAAAAAAACATGCCGGACGGAAAATAACATTTTTCCCCATCAACTGACAACCACATTCGAATATAGAATACTAAACAATTTTTTCAAATGCAAATTTCACTTTATGTACTACTTCAACTGTGGCTAGGTACAAAAAAAAATATTTAAATTATAGCGTACCTCGTTCGGTAAAATATATATTTCTTGTTATCCACTTTTGACAGGACACTGATAAACGAGCACTCCACTTCTTACTCTGATCACTTAGTACCTACGTACTCAATTCACAATTCAGATGCTACAACTACTCTCATTCAATGAGACCATCTACTAGCATTTATATATTCTCTTCAAGAACACATCTCTTAGAATCTAATTGATAAACATAACGCGTGCATCTATGATTAGCACTAGATGTGTTTATATTATACCGCATAAAATAATGAAAAAAACAAACTTCAAGTTGCAAATGCAGACTGGACAATGGAATATGGAATGTGTTGGGTGAGACAGCGATCTGCGCGATCGATCCACTGATCTGTTTCGAATAGACTTCAACTTAAAAATGAGAGTTCGCATTATGTTGGCGATAGCCGTAACCGTACAAACAAACGAAACTAGTATCTGCTACGGCTGACTTTGTGCGAAGTTCAATGGGACGGTTATTATTTAACAAAATACCTCCACTTGAACTTGATGGTAAAGTTGGCGCGGCAACACAAGGTGCCCCTGATGAGTTTCACAGAATTCGGTAACCACTATATCGATGACTAGTTAATGGTCAATAGACTCACGATGATGTTGATGCGGCCATTAGAAGGGTAAACTTAAAATTCCGGGAGTTGTTTTTTTCTTATTATTATTTTTGTTTCTGCAAATGAGCATTGATGTACTATAGTGCTAATTGAAATAGCAAAGAAAGAACTTGCAAGTAAGCGTTTAGCACTTGACTTACATTTGATTCATGTTTGTGTGTTATGCCAATATTATTCGCATAAAGTTCGAATTTGTTTGTACGAGATAGGAGAATGCAATAGAGAACTGGTAAAATTAAAGGCGTGCTTAGCTCATTCTAAGTCGGATTCATGATAATGAGAATTGAAATCGAAAGCGGTATAGTTTTGGTAAACAGTCTTTGTAAAATGTTGTCAGTGAAGAGTCTTAATTTAGCTGCGGGATGCATTTTCTTAGCTGTGAAGTTATTTTTCCTGAGACATATAGCAGTGGAAAGATTTATTTTTTATGGGACTAACAAAAATATTACTAGGTATATTTTGTGGAGCGTAAGATTAGATAGATGAGTGGGAGAGCTTTCAAGGAGAGCTCTAGGACTGCGGCTTCTTAAAGGAGCCTATTGTGCCTACCCTGATAGATTCCTAGAGCCATCTTTTCACTTCAGAGGCAGTCAGGAAGACAAGAATCTTCTCTGGGTGTATGTCAGAAAGGGTTACTGATTTGACAATTTCATCGCCAAGGATGTTTTTTTTTCGGAGACGACATAGAGCCGGACATTCTGTGAGTATGTGAAGAGAGGATTCATCACTCTCAAGACAAAGTCTGCAAATAGGAACCGGTGAGACGCCAATGCAGTGGAGAATTTGTGGAGCGTTATAACAAAATGAATTTTAAAATATGTGAGTTGTTCTTATATGCGAACACGTATATAACAGAATTTCCACTTGCGTTTCGTATAAGCAATTTATTCTTATATCTGTCGATATTGTTTGCATAGACCTTTGACTTAAAAAAAAAACCCGAGAGAAAAGAGTTCAATGGCGTTAAATTGCTGAATAGCGAATTCTGATCGCAAAAACGGCCGATTACACGATTAGGAAATGATTCATGCAGTAATTGAATTGTTTCTCTGGCTGTATGGCATGTGATACCATCTTCTTGAAGGCACATGCTGGTCACATCCATATCTGTCACGATAACGAACACCAATAATAGGTACTGCCTGAACAGCTGCATTTTCGAAGAAGAATGATCCGATAATGCCTCCAGCTCAAAATCCATTTGCATTTGTTTCTCAACACTTTATCGTGGGTTTTCTGAACCCCAAATGCGACAATTTTGACGATTAACGAAGCCGTCAAGATGAAAATGAGCTTCATCACTGAAGACGATTTTGTACGAAAATAGCCGACTTTTGCTGGCAAACCTACAATACTTTTAAAATATTGTTCAATAATTAAAATGCATTGTTCTTTCGTATAGCGCTACATTTTTACTAACCCCGAACTGTCAGCTGTCACATTGTTATCTTTTTTTCCATTGGCATCACTGTACTATTA
Source organism: Cheilosia vulpina (assembly GCA_916610125.1). Taxonomy (NCBI): domain Eukaryota; kingdom Metazoa; phylum Arthropoda; class Insecta; order Diptera; family Syrphidae; genus Cheilosia; species Cheilosia vulpina. Next base: position 14,705,765 of record OU744276.1, on the reverse strand, counting down.
AATTCAAATTTTGCGTGAATTATGGGACAACCTTTAGTAAGTTTTGTGACGAATATAGGCAAACAAATTTGTTGGCTAGCGAATCGCATGAAATATTCAAGCAACTTGGTATCACTGTACATTAAAAATTGCCACCTCTTTTGAAATGTAATCGAATTATTCAGAATAATACTTAATTAAGGATGTAATAATTTTTAGTGAAAGACAACACCCAGCGAAGAAAAATAAAGAAACTATTTCTTTTTTTAAAAAAAATTCAATTCCAGCATTCGAACAAATATTTTTAATAATCCACGGTTACCCTGTAATAATTCACAAAGCTTTCAAGGTTGTTCGATATAGTGTTACCAAGGAACCAACTGTCTTTAATTGTGCTTCGGCAGAACTCCAGAAATTGAGCAAAAGTACAGGAAATGTTTTTTCGTTTCCATGTTTGAAAAGGTTCTACTGAAGCAATTTCAATTATATTGGCTGCATTTAAAAGAATGGAATCTAATCTCCGATACAGCTGAGGATATTTTTAAAAAAGACGTCCGAGTTATTTTGTTTTTTTTTTTCAATTCTAATTTAAACAAATTTAAAATAAAATCCGAAAAGAAAATTCAATAGAAAAATAAATAAGTTTTATAAGCAGTAGCAAAATATACTACGGTGCTCAGTGTACTATTTCAATTGTTTCACTTTATCAACAATTTAAGATAATTGCTAAAATCTGCGAAGGGTATTGTCTGTAGAAGATTATGTGAAAAAGTTATGTTGAATTTTTTTAAGTTCTATTATTTTAATTAATAATAGAATAAAAGTGTTTGTTTTAATGAAAATAAAAAAAAATATTTAAGCCCGAGTGACGCTACATTTTTATTTCGTTTTTTCTCATATTTATGACATTAAATCATGTTGTGAAGTCGGCTCCGTATTAAAGAGACAAAAAGTGTATAACGAAAGGGGTGGCAATTGTTTGCAACCACAAATTTTCAAACTATGTCAAAAGTTAAAGTCAACAGCTGAAAACTGTAAGTTGAACACATTTTTTTAATATCTTCGTACTAATTTTTCATACTTCTCTATAGTTTCATTTAAAAAGCATGAAAATGCAAAAAAATGTTGTGTCAAACGGGCTTTAGAGAAAAAAACAAAAATTTAAAATGATATTATTAAATTTAATAGCTTTCTTTAAGAAAAAAAATGTCTCTGATACTATATTCAATAATAAATTTGTGACCTTGTTTTTATCGCTTAGTCGGCGCTAGTTCAAGTACTGTTAAAAATCTAGTACATTCCTTTTTGTAATTTTACAAAACAGTTGTACCTTTTGGCGAGTTCCTTTCCTATAACATATTTATATTATTTATGTTCATTTCAAAAATTGCAATTTACAGTTGTATTCAAGTGCTTTACTTAAGCCACCTGTGCTGGTTCCATGGAAATTATATTTTTACACCTAACGTCCATATCCTTGTAGTTGCATTTATTCAATTAGCTTAATCAGTTGGTGGATGTTTCACGCCTCGAAGAATATTCCAAAGCACATTTTATCAAGCACTGACTCAATGGAATCTATCCAAGTGAAGGAGCTGTCTACATTAAATAATAGTACATCGGGAACTTCGTCATTTTTCCAACTGAAAAAGTAAAGCCTCTTAAAATTTTAATAGATTACCACGTAGCAAAAAAAGAAAAGAAAAAACGATCCAGCTCCAGTGAATCCGGACGTATAGGTAAGTATATTGAAAAATGTGAAATTAAAAAATGTCATTGAACTTGTGTTAGGGATGTGTATAATTTGGTACAATTATGGACATGAGCAATATTAACATAAAAGGAATGTAGGTACTAGATTCTTAACAAGTATAAGGCGCTTAGTCAATTGACGGCGATGTGCAGGTTCACTTTCTCACTGGAGGAAAAGCAATAGCATACTTTTTATTTATTAGACTATTAAGAGGAATATTATTGTCCGAATTCAACTATTCATTTAAAGGATCTGATGATGAATAGGTAGTGTGGATGGAAAACAGCACAGTCTCAACCAAAGTGTTCGCTAACAAGTTGTTTATCTTTAAATAGAATACTCCAAATGTTAAAGTTGTTTTCCTGTTAAAAACTTGAGAGCATTTTATCAAATTTTTAAGTACATTGTTGTCGTACAAATGTCGCAGACAATTGTTATATTGCCAATAACCGCACGTTGATTCTGGTACTTATTTTCAGATATTACCTTTCCTGCGACGAATGTCTTCGTCTGTCAATTTAAATCCAATGTCAGACCGATCAAAGTTCTTTTGCTCATCGGATAATTCTTTTATAAATCGCGACATTAGCATTTTGTGAATGTTTATAGTGTTTCAATAACAATGCTGGTACATGGTGAAGGTTCCTTTTTTTCTATTTGTATTAAGAACTACCTACCAATTTATGTATTATGTCATCACCTCTACAACTAATTGGTTTTTATAAGTTGTGTGACAATGAACGACATTCATCAATAATAAATGTTAAATGACTCTTTCTTGACATGTGTATCTGTGTATCTCTCGTGTCTCTTTTGGGGAAATGCACTTCATTAATGAATACACACTTTTGCTTACTTACGTTATACGAAACTGTCAACTGCTTCTATCCATATTGATTGAAACTCAAATTCGAATACAGTCGACTACCAGTTTAAGATTAAGAATTCACCCGACCGAATTTGGATCAAAATGACATTAGGTGCAAACGTACAGTCTTCATGCTTGCATTTCGATCAAAGATTGTTATACCCTTTTCATCGTTATAAAGGGTGTCCCATAATTTATGCAATTTGTAATTTTGATAGAAAATACAGAATTTTAATTAGAAAACCTACATTTTTTATTGATTCATAGAGTATACAGATTGGGGTTTATGAATGGAATAGCACATCGGATAAATGGCCGCCGGGGCTTTGCTGGCAAGTACGTACTCTTTTATTAAAATTTTCTATGACCGTTTCGCATAATTGTGGCTGAATGTCATTAATACACCTTCCAATTTTCACTTTCAAGTCGTTGGTGGTAGTGGGCTTGTTTGCATAGACCTTTGACTTCAAAAAACCCCAAAGGAAAAAAAATCCAATGGTAAAATTGCAAGATCTGCGAATTCTGATCGCAAAAACGCTGATTTTGTACGAAAATTGCCGACAGTAGATAGCTGACAAACCCATGTTATTTTTAAAATATTGCTCAAAAATGAAAATGCGTTGTTCTTTCGTATAGCGCCCCATTTTTACTAACCCCGAACTGTCAGGTGTCACATTGTTATCTTTTTTCCGTTGGCATCACTGGCGCAAAACACAAATTTTACGTGAATTATGAGTTTGAATAAAGTGACAAACTCTCCGATTTCGTTTGATATTTAATTCACTAAACGCATCAACGTAATGCAACAATAAAAACGAAAAACCTTACAAAAATAATCAAAACATTTATTTAACCGAAGAAAATGCATGACAAACCGTTGAACTGTCGAATTTGATTTTCTTTTCATCACCTAACATGCAAATGTGAAAACTAAAAACGTGTCATATGTTACAAACTAACACAGTCTTAAAACATTAAACATATCGAATTGATTATTATTCGTTATGTTTCGAATTTTGCAAAATTGTCTTGTGCAATGGATTTACGGAAAAATACGAATTTGACACAATTTTTGTTTTTTTTTATGTTAAAATTTACACAACTTAGTGGTTTTACGGTTTCAATGTTTGCGTATACATCTGAATAAAATTGATTAATGCTCATTATGCAGAGTTTCAAGGGCTCTGCCATTGAGCATGCATACTGATACGTGAGATAAGTCACCAAAGAGAATCTCAGACTTTAAAATTTATGTAGACAGTGGCTCCACTATGGAAATCTAACTCCAACTCAACGCAACAAATCTGCATAGCAATAGGCATGGATAAGTCTTTGTATACACGAAGAGTTCGTTGACTTTAAGAGAAAAATATTTATTATTTGGCTAACATACTTTTGGTAGATAAATTAAACGCCACTGGATTGGAATTTTAATAGAGACAGTACTGTTGTGGGGGTTATTGAAACTTGGACAACAGGAATAATATACCAGACATTTTCCTAAAAAGCTACTTAAATATTCATGCAATTATTTTAAATGAAATAATAAAGCCGACGAAGAAACAAACACTTTCTTAGAACAGCTTATAAATTTTTGAAGCTCACAAAACTACCCGATTTCGTATGGCAAACGTAAGAAAAATACCGCAGCACGACTTCCGTGTTGACCTAAAGCCAAGGGTCATCAATGTTGAGTCTCTGCACTCAAGGTTAACTCAAAAACCTTACTTCGTTCAGCTCTCTTCCATCGATAGTCACATTTCAAATATCACAGAAGATATTCAATTATAATTGATTTAGCACATTTTCAAAAGAAAACTTCCTAACTGCGTCTGACATTGATCGGCTGGCTCACTTCCGTGTGACTTAAGCCAAACAAATTTGACAGTCGTTGTCATTAGCATGACTGTTTAACCATTATCACTCGCTAAATGGTCTAATACGCCGTCTGCAAGACTCCCACTTAAATCAGCTGCTAGTTGAATAGCTCTTTTGTGGATTGTTGTGCCGAAGAGTTGAAGGTCGTTCAATTGATTGTCGGGTTACTTGTTATTTCTTGCATTAAAAATGGATATGTGCCTTTTCATTGCCAAATTTGACTTTAACCCAAGATATCGATGATTAATGCCGATTGTTACAGGGATCTTGTGTTTAGCTGTTAAATTGGGGTCAACCGGTGAACAGATTAATTGGGACTATGTCTCAAATTTATCTATTTCGTAATGAAATTCCGAAAATTTCAAGCCTTATGTAAGTATAGGTGATGTTAGGTGAGTGACATGAATGTTTACGAGCCTACTTTGAATGTGGAACATCGATTTTGTATAAAAGCAGCCCCTTCTAGTTCTCGATAGTTGTAGAGGGCCAAATCGAGATCGAGTCTGTGGGCACAAAGTGTACGTGACAGAAATCACGTAATACATTCTGTGACAATTAGACAGAATAGCTTGTGTCAAAAAATCGTTTTTGAAATAGTCGCATTTTTATTTAAAAAAAAATGTTAGCCCCAATCATAAAATATCAAGTAAACAATTAGGGCTAACATTTTACTAAAAGTAATCATAAATAACCATTTTAGACAAAAATGCGATTATTTCAAAAGCACTTCTTTTGACATAAGCTACTCTGTCTTAATGGCCCTGACGCGTCTTTTCTTTTAAATAATGGCTACTCTGGTATTTAAATAATTATGTGTATTTTTTTATTTCTGGGCAATTTCTGGTTATGTTTGCGATAATTTTGATTTTCTTCTTGAATTTCTAATGGAACTTTTTCCAATTATTGTCCATCTTCACTGCAACAACAAGGCCTTTCCCATTTGGTTTAGCTCCTTGTTGTACTGTTTCATTTCGTTTAACATAAGTTGGCGCATTTCATGTTGTCGAACCTATTTTTTTTTTCAATTTATTTATTACATTTATTTATGTAAAAATATTACCGCTAACGTCACACGTTGAGCTGCAACAACTTCGATTTTTAAAGGGACCAAAGATCTAATCATTTCGCTTGTATTGGCAATGTGTTTGGATTGTCGTGGGGAAATGGAAATCTGTTTTAACACAGATTCACTGAAAAATATCGAAAGCATTTTATATGTGGATCTACAGCTAAGACAAAAAACTTACATTTCTGAGACTGCCGTTGTAAAAGCACTCATAATGGCGTTTTTTAATAAGAGAAGAATTTTGTCCAAAATTATTGCTAAATAAAAAACACGACGCGAGAAGCGGAAACAATGTGTCAGTCTATATAAATGAGGAATTTTTTAGAGCTCCTGGCAATGTCTGTTCTTTTTTATAAATATAAATTGTAGTGTTTTCCAATTTCGAAAACGTAAGACATTATTGTTTTATAGCTACCAATCACAAGCGAACTCACATCTCCCGTTTGATACCAAATAAAATCTATAAAAATGCGCTACTTCCCGCAATCCGCAATCCACCAGTGCGTTGAAAGGGCTGAGTACTTTTTGGACTGGTTTGCATACTCCTTTTTGTACCTTTCATAAACGTTTTTTACCTACTTCGATTTTTGTCGTGTTCTTTTATTTGTTGTCTTGCTCTTTGTTGGTTATTTATTTTCAAGATTTTTTTAGCGCCCTTTTTCTTCCTTTATGCCCTTTTTACCGTTTTTTCGGTTTTGAACATTTAATGAATTTGTGTCCATTTGACAACTACGCCTGGTACTTTGACACTTTTTACGTGTCACAAGTGATTTTCTTTTCCGTTGTTTAATAATTTGTTCTTCTTTCAATGTTCTTAGGCAATTTTGTATGTTCTAGCATTTTTTACGAGCTATTTTGTCTCTATCTTATTAAGACTTATAAAGAAAATAAGTGTTGTCAGCTTTTCTGACTCTTTCTGGATTTTAATAAGTGTACGAATATTTTCAACGCATTCTTCGAAGGGTTTGTGAAAATTTGTTTATAGACAATTTTACGTATTACTAGTGCTTTTCAGTAATTGTTCAATAAACGTCAACGTGTTTTGTTTTTGTTTTTCACGTGCTGTACCCGCTTTTAGAGGGTTTTTGCACAGTTTAACAAATTTTTAACTTTTTCGATTACGTAGTAAGAGAAAGATACTGTATTCGTACAAAATTTCAAACTCGACATATAAATTAATTCTGACATTACGATGATAGAGGAACTCAAAAAACTGGGTGGCAAAATTCTGTCAGTCTGTCTGTCTGTTTGTCTGTCCGTATGTCCCGAGGCCTACATCCTAAACGGCTACCCGGATTTCGTTCAAACTTTGGATTTGGAGTTTGGGGGCCTACAGTTCGGGCCCGTTTTTTTGCACGGTAACCTCAATATTACCGCAGTGGCTTAGTGGTTAGTGTGTTGGACTACTAAGCGAGGGGTTTCAGGTTCGAATCCCGAAAAAACCCAAATTCCAACTTAAGGTTTTTTCACTACGCCACCTCTCGCGAACGTCTGACAAACATCCGAGAGAATAACTGTCATGAAAGAGCTTCTCAATTGGCCTTTTGGACTCGGCATAAAATTGTAGATCCCTTCCATTCGTCCCAAAAATAAAAAAAAAACGCACACAAGACGAATGGTTGTGAGAAGCTAGGCTTAGGGTCCCTACGGACCTGTTGCGCCAATTATTGATTTATTTTAACCTCAATATTAATGGAACTTCCCATACAATATTTTCATACTTGATTTGTTCGAAAACGGCTCTAACGATTTCAACCAAAATTGATGTTTAAGCTTAAGTAGGTGAGGTTAACATGACTGCATACTCAGTTTCCTTCTAAAAAGTCGAATAACGGTACTTTTAAAATTTGGACATATGTATCGCGAAAACGATCCATACAATATAGTCATTTCTAACTTAATGGCAAACTCAGTTTTTCTCTGCATTATCGTAAAATAGATTTTTGAAAAAAGTAATTTTTCAAAAATTTAGTTTTCTTCAGTTTACCTGATAACAGTAAGAACGATTTTGATCAAAATGCATAATGAGAGTAACATTTATATTTTCAAAATTATTGCGTCCTTAGTTTTCATTTCGAATCGCCGAAAACGCTAATTTTTAAAACTGCTCATATTTCGAAAACACCATTTTCGATTTTACAAAATAAATATTAAAGATAATATAAGTATTCTTAATAAAATCCCGTACTTCTTTTTAGCTAATATTACAAACTTCTTTTTTTATTAAACCATATTCAAGCACCCTAAAAATAAAACCAACAACTTGAAATTTACACAATCAGGCAATTCCCGATTCGATGGCCCCGAACAAGGACATACTAAGTGTATCTATGCTATTTTTCAGAAGAGGCGTTTGAACTTTTTTGAATACAAAATTAGCGATCGCTTTGCTAATTGCAATTTTAGCTCTGTTTTCAAGGTTTTCGGTTCTTTGCATGAACAACATTTTAAAAATAGGAGCACGATATGGGGATTCTGAATGTATACATAACTCGAAACTATACTAAATGCACTTAGGTTGTTTTTGCACTGGGCCATCGAATTCATTTGCACCAAAAACGAGAAAGTTACGTTCGGCCCAGCAGTGCACTTTATTTTATATCGGGTTGCTAGCTCAGTTCCGTTACAGGTTCATAAACACATCAGGATGGCTGGACAAGGTCGAGTAACCGAGAGGGAATAAATCTCATCACCAACACCAACGGCTAACCCCCAAACAAGGGCATCACAATGAGTCCATATGGACCTAAGTGGAGTACTGCAGTATCCACCCATCAACCTAACCTAACCTAACCCAGTGCCGTAAATTGTTCAGAATAGTTTGGGTATGGGTTTCTGGTCAAGTGCTTTTACAATTTTGTAAACATTTTCTAGCATTTTCTAGGGCATTCTATTTTTGTATTTTTCACCCATTTAGTATCATTTTGGTTCAACGTTCTTTAATAATAACTTCTTAATAACTAAAATTTTGAGCGCCCTTTTAAATTAATTTTTAAGCCTTTTGCGACATTTATTTTATAATTCTTCAAAAGATTTTTCACACTTTTTCTTCGCATTTTTCATGCGGGTTATGTTGCTATTTTGTTTGTATTTTTTCTTGTTCTTTCTTGCGGTCCTAGTCGCGCATTTTTTAACAGTTCTTTCGAGCTCTTTCACATTTTTTAACTAAGTTGTTGGGCACTTTTGTTACTAAGTATAGGATGTTTTATTTAATGCTTTTAGTTTGATTTTTCGAATCCATTTTTCATTCGTTTTTAAACGTTTGATGCTATTTTTTCGTGCTATTTTTTCAACCGTTTTCTGTATTGTGTTGTATAGCATATTGTTTCGTGTAACCTACTCTCTCTCAAGTTTTTTAAGAAACATTTTTTAAGTATTACTTCTTTAGGCACGCTTGACTTGGGGGGTAAGTTGGTGAATGCGTCACGAAAGCGTTACGGAAATTGCGAGCGGAAGTTGAGAGGGAGATATAAGTTAGTGAGATAAAAAGAGAGAGAGAGAGTTATATTTCGTTTCGAATATTACTGTAGAGGCAAGAGAGATAGATGCGAGCACACATTTTCGTTCTCTCTTTCTCCCAGCCAGTTACGTTTCATTATCTAAGACACATCATACAGTGCAGTAGTGATACCAGATCGGGGGATTTATCACTTTTTTGCGGGATTTAATAAGCTAAAGGGGACACTTTTTGGTCAAATTTTGTTCCTAATTGTTCATTTCATTAAGAATAAAAAAATTATTCAACCTAAGATCAAATTAAATATTTTCATGTTTAGAAAAAAGTCATTCAAAATATCTAAATGCTTTCATTTTCTTTTTGTTATTTCCCTAAACTGTTTCATAAAATGACATATGTGTCTGTGAATGAATCACGAGTACTTTTTAAAATAATAAATTTATTTATTTTGTAAACATAAAAGGGATATTTTGCTTATATCCGTGGGATAACCTGCCTCTAAAGTCTGGTATAAAGTATTATCTGTATCACACTGTAGGAGCAACAGAGACATAGTGCACGCCCATTGCAAGGTTGCCACTTTGGTAATATTTTACCAAATTTGGTATTTTTTTGATTTTTTAGTTTTCGTAATTTGGTAATTTTTTTCTGGTTATGGTTACTTCCTGAGTAGCTCTAAATGCTACCTTACTGCCTGAGTTAACGCATTGCATTATTATAAAACTTTTTTATTCGCTATTCAAAAAATTACAAAATGCACTCATTTTCTTCTTTTGACAGATGGTGAATAATAATAATGAATCATATTATTTATATATATATTATATTGTTATAAGAAAATAGGTAGATGATCTCCCATGTCTTCTAGCAGCTGGTGATTTGGTGCAAAATCAAATAAAATAATTTAAGTTTTTTTGCAAGTGGCAACCGTGGCCTATTGTCTAAATCATACTGCAGGAGCAAGAGAGAGCAGTGCTCTCTTCCTCTCATAGCCAGTAAATTATTAAAGAAAATTGATATATTAATATGTAGGTATAAACTAAACATGTATATATAGATGGTGCTAAAGAAGTTTTACTTCAGTCGTGTGGTCTAAAGCACACACTTTTTTTTTTTCTGTTGACGTGTTTTTAAGACGTTCTTTTACGAACTGTTGATAGCTACTTTGAAACGTTTTTTAGTCAATAAGTGCTTTACCGTTATTTATCCAAGATATTTTATGCACTTTTCACACCGCTGATCGATCGTACCGAAATCAACTTCCATACTAATAGATCGTTTTCGAACCATTGCGATTTTGAGAACGATTTCAATACATCTTTTGATCCCTGAACTGCCAATGGACAGCCGATCGGCAAGCACTTCCGCAACAGAATGTAACTTCTAAACTTCAAGTGAAATAAAAAACTAACCGTCATTTGAATACTCCATAGTTTCGTTTATTTTGGAAAATGCTTTCATTTGCTTCGGTTTTTTTTTCACAAAAATTTGTTTGCTCAATGCCACGCATTCGCTCAGTACAATGTAGAAAAAAATCTTTACAACATTCTTATTCAATAGTCATTATTTAATAATAATATAATTATAATCAAAACTAATCTACTAGCAGTTAAAATGTTTTCAAGAAATTGCTTTTCATATGATATATGCCTCGAAAAAGAAAAACATTGTTACTGACATATTTTGTCGACAACTTTATTTATTGTGTTTGTTTTTTGTCAAATTGTCAATCTTATCGTGTAGGTATGTTAGTAAAAGAGGTTCCTTGGAAGATAATACTAAAAATGTATCATTTACGAAAAATTTACGTATTTATGCTTTTGCGAAAATGTTTCGATTTCGACACGAGTGCGGAGAGGTGAATATACATTGACAGATCCAAACCATTTTCTGATGCATATAAAAAAACTTATCATCTAATAATCAGATCACTTTTACTTGGAACACATTGCAAATGATTTTGGCTGAGTGTAGAATATCAAACGTCATTAAACAGATTTCTACCTCAAATGAACCTTCAGTCAGACATTACATCTCACCTAGGTACATAACTCTATGCAATGTGCCAATCTTATAACTTATAAACCAAAAGGCGTACGACATCCGAATCTGGTTGGAGTTTGAAAGAGAAACTAAATTCACCACCCGCCTATCTGTCAAACGTCGAATTCACCAAACGACTCGTCATAAATAAATTGAGAATAAATAATTACAGAAATAAGCAAACATAAATTTAGGTTGGTGCTCTCGCAAAATTTCCCCTTGGGTTGACCATCTCCGATTGCGCCAAAAAGTATGCCACGAAGCCAGTCGATCTCGTGTGAATTTCGCAGTTTTTTGTTCACCTCGATCTTCGTCAACATGTTGCCAACTCACTGTATACCCTATACCACCACAAATAAGCTGGGAGCTTAGATCATTTCGCTGCTCTTTGCGTGCATTTTATTTCTCAACGCTCGATTCTCTGGATTGGCCATCACAGACTGTATAAACTCGGACGTTTCCATTTGCAGCTGTGCCAGTCGGCGCTGCAGCAGCTGGTTACGTCTCACTAACTTGATTGTCTTGATAGCGATCTCGAAAAGGCCTTTGGTGTTCTTAGCTTGATCATCCAGCTGCAACATTGCCAGTGGTCTAACATTCGCCTTGTCCGTGATGATCGTTGCGCTGATGTTATCAGAGGTGATCATGCTCGATGATCTCGAGATGCTGTCGTCATTGTTTTCAATATTGTCCTGATTGCTGGAGAAAGTCGACGCCGATAACGGTGAGGAGTCGATATTGTGGTAGAATGGGTTTAAACGTTCCGAGCAAGGTGTGCAGGCTTCAGCAGTCATTGATGCGGTCAGCGGCGAAGGGAATGATGACAGTGAGAGAGGAGAGAGAAGCGACGATTCGGACGAGGTGGATATGGAATTATCGGAGAAGCTCGACACTGGTGATGGGGGCGAGAGAAACAGTTCATTGGTGTCATCATTGCTGCTGGCGTCACTGCTGCTACTGATGTGGTGTCTGAAGCTGCCCGGCGACTGTTGTTTCCCTCGCACTGGATAGGGACGAATTAGTTTCGATCGCTTTTGAGCTGCAACGAGAAGAGGGAAAATGTTTGGATTAAAATACAGATAAAAGTGCTAATCAGTTAATTTAAATTTGGGACACATATGGCGTTTGGAAATAGAAATAAGACAAATCCCATAAATAGTCGCCAAAGTAATTAACACTTTTACGCGAATGACGTCAATTGGCATTGGCAGCAGACCGTTAAAGTAGTTGGTGTAATATTTGTTGATGGTTTTCTTGTTTGAAATAGTTTGGCACACTTCGCTGCTTCAGCATAAGAGTTGTGGCATTGCAGCTTCAAATTTTACTACAGTGAGTTTCAATTGACCTAAGGTGAGCGTTAAAACTCAATGAATAAGTCGAAATGTCCATGTAGTTGTTATCTTAAAACAACATATCGGCCAGCATTTCTCAATAGAAATGGTTGCCTTGTTTTTGGAAGAAAATTTATTAATCCTCACCTATTCAACTCTTTAAATGTGATTCCGGGTAGGTATCTAACGGTCAGGTTGTTCCATTTTGTAAACCAATGGTGACTCCTCTTTGGGAGACTCCATTTCAACAATAAAAATACATAAATGACACCAATGGGGGTCGAACCGGGTGATTGATTTTGATACGGCAAAGTTTTATTGCTTTAAATGAATTTTCCGATGGGGAGTTGAAAAATGATGATCATATAGACATCTGTTTATAGAAGTAATACAAATTTGTAGCTAGTGCTTATGACGCAAACGTATACCCTACCATAATTGGCTTTCATTTGCTCAACGGTTTTACTATTACTATTTGGTTACATATATCGTTAACGATTATAAAGCCGCGTTGGTACACGAGCCTAGCCTAGCTTAGAGAAGCAACTAGAACAACTCCTCGGCTACAAGTAGGGCAGCATCTTACAATGAGCCAGTGCACCACTAACGCATCTATCTGCAGGCATCTCAGTCCCTTTCTTATAATTATACGTTCGAATTTTAGGAGACAAATACTTACAAATAAAAAGACACTACGACACGAAAAAAGCTTCCGTCGAAGTCACCAGTTGTCTCTTCACGAGCATATTAACGTTTAAGACTCATACCGTTTAAGAGAATAGGATTATTGGATCGTTTCAAGTAAGCAGGGCTTCGGTGAAGTTTTCGTCCACATTTGACTCAAGCTTAAACCCTAATCGGTACCTCAAAGCTGACTAAATTAACTATGACGTCGATAAGATAAGCTGCCGGTCAGTGGTCTTTATGCAGAAAGTTTTTATCTGCAGTGTATAAACGTACTTTTCGCTTGACATATAATGAAAAACGAAAGGAATTTTCGCATTCCCCGAAAATAAAAAAATAAAAAATGCTTCTGCGTTAATGTTTTCGTTACTTTTTCCCTTTCTGTAACTCGAAAAACGAAACGCATTTTGGTTTCATGGAAAAGACAAACAACGACTGATATTTGATTTGCAGAAGATATGTATTCCATTTGTGGCATTCAAATAATCTTAACAAAAAAGGTGTCAAACAAAAAGATTGAGCAGTGACGATTTGCAATGTGTAATAATGTCAATATCCAAAGTTTCACAAGCTCGACAATGAACCTAAAGCTATGCAATTTAAACTACCTACACTGCTCTTTAAAAGTTTGCAAAGAGAACGAAGCGCGAATTGAGTTTCGTGAATCGTGAATCAAGTTTTTCCTTTCCTATAAAATTTTTCGTTTTTGCATAATTTTGTTTTTTTCGTTGCGTTTTCTCCAGTATCGCAACCGCATCTATCCGTTTTAAAAACCCACTGATTGGTGGGTTGGAAGGACGAATGGAGTTTCATGAAGCAAGTTGTTCCTTCTGCATAATTTTTTTTTTTCGTTCTTTGGAAAGCGAAAATGGTTTTTGTTTCGTTTTCTCCAGTATCGCAACCGCATTTTTCATTTTTAAAAACCCACTGATTGGTGGGTTGGAAGGACGAATGCAGTTTCATGAAGCAAGTTGTTTTCTCCAGCACATATGGCTTTCTGTTATAAAGACCCCTGGTTGGTGGGTTGGAAGGACGAATACAGTTTCATGAAGCAAGTTTTTCCTTCTGCATAATTTTTTTTTCGTTCTTTGGAAAGCGAAAGTGGTTTTTGTTTCGTTTTCTCTAGTATCGCAACCGCATTTTTCTTTTTTAAAAACCCACTGATTGGTGGGTTGGAAGGACGAATAGACCTTCTGCATATTTTTTTTTTCCCTTTTTTGAAAAGCAAAAGTGGTTTTCGTTGCGTTTTCTCCAGTATCGCACCTATGGCTTTCTGTTATAAAGACCCACTGGTTGGTAGGTTGGAAGGACGAATAGAGTTTCATGAAGCAAGTTTTTCCTTCTGCATAATTTTTCTCTTTTTTTCGTTTTTTAAAAAGCGAAAGTGGTTTTCGTTTCGTTTCTGACAGTATCGCCCCATGGCTTTCAGTTTCAAAAACACACTAATTGGTGAGGAAGCATTTTTGAGCAGATTAGTGGGCAATCTTAATTAGATATATTTTTATTGCATTGATATTTATTTTTTCATTGAACTTAAAAACTCATACAAGAGATTGGTTGTGACTTGTGAGAAGCTGGGCCTAGGGTCTGGGCCCGCACTTTACTGCGCCAGCTATTTATTTATATAATACCCCGAATGTGCATCGTATTTGACATCATTTTCTTGAGCGAGTGTAATTGCTCATTAACATATCTGCTCCGGAATGATATTTGGTTCCTTGGTAATCCAAGCTATTCATTTTTGATTTCGTTCATTACTCGAAGTCAAATATCACCGATAGAAAATCGTTGTTTGTCAAAAGTTTGCCTTTGCATTCGGCGACATCGAAATGTTTAGTGCAATAATCTTCATAATCACATGTACATACTTAACAGAGCGACGTCTTCGAAAAAAAAAATTATAAAAATTATAGGACCCACAAAAACAACCATTAATTTTTATCTATGAGCGGTCTTCCACACCATTGTCCAACTACTCGTGCAGGCATTCACTCATACAATTTTTGCTCAAATACTCGAGTGCCTCCCTATCCAACTGGATTTCTGACAATCCATTAATCACCGAACCCATCATGATGACAGATGCGCACTTGCGTCAAAAGTAACACATGACGAATCATTTCCCGTTCACCACGTGTTGCATCACCCTTACGACAACATATGACTCACTAGAACTAAGTGCATATATGGAAACAATTCCGTAAGCCAATTAAAACCCCATAGCTCGCAAGCAAATACTTGCAAAATCTCTTGATCAAGCGAATCCCGCAAAACATACGTTAGACCCACGAGATCTTATTGAATGGAAAACGTTGCCACTCCGAGTGCCAGAAACACGAGGCAACGCTCGTTTGTCGTATACGCTTTGATCTGGACATGATAGCCACAACAACAGGCGGTGTCAGTTTGCACCTTTGAACGCAGAGCTATACCTCCAGCGAGTGCAAGAGGAAGCGGAAACAAATAACACAAAGCAATATGCCCAGTAGCTGGTGCTGGTGCTTGCGTAAGGGATTCCGTCTTTATCTGCCAGCAATCCGTTTACTAACTGTAACCAACCCTTGTGTCCATATCCACATTAATTATTTGTTGTTGGAGCAAATGATTCGTATTCGCTCTGCTCCATTGAGCAGTCCACGTGAGAGAAAAATATATCTGTCAGTGGTAATGACAGCTCAGAGCCGACCCTCAAGTAATAGTGCCATCCGTTTACGTGTGCGACAACAGACTTGGTGGGCGGTGGGGTACTAGTGAGAAGGTGGAATAGGCAATTAAGCACAACGGCTTGGCACTTGACTGACATTAGTGTTCGAATGTTTGCCTGCTGTAGTTAGAGCACATTTGAAAGTTCAAGTGTGTTTTGTTTGTTCTGTTGATGAATGCCGCCGACATTCATGACTCTGATCGGGGGCGTGCGTGGAGAGTGGTGGTGGTGAAGGATTTTTGAGTGATTAATGCACATTGTTAGCGCGGGGGCACCCACTCGGACTGGTCAGCACGTGTCTGTGCCAACTGTCAGGACCGGTGTCGTAACAAAGTAATTGTAGTGTCGTAATGTGGACGGTGATTGAATGAGCTCCCACAACAATGGCAAGTTGACTTTTCGCTGATTAATTGGGCAATATTTAACGGATGAAAGAGAAATCACCTCGAATAAATAAGGAAATTATTTTAGGAAGGTAATGGTTGACTGGATGATTGTAGTTGTAAGAAAGTCGGGAATCTGACCATGAGAAACCATTTGGGTGAGTTTTGGTACTTTGGCATAGGTGGCGCATTTCGACAAACTTGTTTGGGGGCAGTGATGGGACTTCTACCACTTAAGTGGTATTTCTACCACTTTTTACACTTTCGGAAATTCTACCAACCTGAACTCGAAATCTACTCGCTTATAATATTTCTTTTCCATCATTGTATTAAATTAAAAATTGTACCCTACTCGCCTTAATTTTACCCATACACACACTCGGCTATCAGTATTTTTCTCAGAGTATTGCATCAGCAAAAACTACCAGTCCAGTACACCTTTTATTAACTTTTAATTTTCAAACAATATCAAGAGCTATAGAAAGTGAAAATGGGTAAATTCTTGGTTCCTACAACAAGTAAAATGTAAATAATTTGTTTTTTTTTTTAATTCTGCTTCCTCTAATTACTTGCATTAAGCCTTTTTTATTATGCTCACGTGATCTATATAGAACATTGATTTCCATGGTTTACAGCAAAAGTTAGATCTCGTACTATTGTAGTGCAACTGCTCTCTCCACAGTTTTTCTGACACTTTTCTACCACTTTTTTGTTAGGGCTATCTACCATCGCTTCGCTTTTCTCAAGTCCGATCACTGTTTGGGGGATATTAAAATTAGTATGAAAAAAATCTTAAAAAAGTACGAAGGTCCATTGAATACAGGACGACGATTGCATTTAATTGGTCTGTGCATTTGCCAAACATATTTTATTTTATGCGGAAACCAATTTGTGACTCAGGTTCAGAAAGAGTGATGCTCCGTAAAAAAAAACTTGAAATTTGGAAACTTTGAAATGGAAACTTGGTCCCAACCAATATTTGGAGTCTGGCTCTTAAAAGGGATCTGGGTAACACAACTCTGTTCAACGTTATATATGGCTGCCATTTTTTAATGTTTCTTAAGGCAACTTGAAATGTAACTAATGAACTGAAATTGAAATCATTTGCATGCAACCAATTAGAACAAGTTATGTGAAAAGAATAATTGAAAAATTCAGGGAGACTGGATCAGTGATCTTAAATAATCTGGGTACAACAGAAAACATCGATGTAGTTCGCGAGAGTATTGCTGACAGTCCAGGAGCATCAATTCGGCACCGTAATCAAGAATTTGGCATTTCGAAAAGCTCTCAACAGCTGATTGTCACGAACGACTTGAAACTTCATGCTTACAAAGTTCAATTGACTCAAGAACTGAAGACTACTGACCATGCAGCGAGAATTCGTTGAATGGATTTTGGAACAAAGTGGAAGCTGATTTAAGCTCATTTTCATCTTGATGGCTTCGTTAATCTTCAAAGTTAACGTTATTGGAATTTTGTTTTTTTTTGGGTTTTCTGAGGTGAAAGATCTATGCAAACAAGGCCATGACCACCAACGCCTTGTAAGAGGAAATTGGGAGGTGTATTAATGAAATTCAGCCACAATTATGCGAAACGGTCATAGAAAATTTCAATAAAAGAGTACGTACTTGCCAGCAAAGGCGTGGCGGCCATTTATCCGATGTGCTATTCCATTCATAAACCCCAATCTATATGCTCTATGAATCAATAAAAAATCTAGGTTTTCTAATTAAAAATCTGTATTTTCTATCAAAATTACATTTTGCGTGAATTATTCGACACCCTTTATATAGTACGGTCTGAAATCTTAAACTTTGCGAAAGCCAAACCATTCATTTCATTGTTTCTCATTGTGTTCCAAAATTTTTCAAAATAAGTTTGAACCGGTGTCAGTTTTTGCCTTTTCGAATGTGGCCACTTAAACATTTTTTCAAAGCAATAGGTGAGGAAAATAAAAATTCCAGCTCCTATACTTACAACCGAAAAACCAAGTCATCAACTGACAGTTGTTAGAATTTCTCAGAACAACCCCTAAAAGGGGCAATGGATTTTATATAAATTTCTTACTTAACTTGTGATTTAAAAAAGAAATGTTTAACAGAAAAGGCACTGCAAATGCAACGCAGCTTCTTTATTGGCTGAAGAAAATTACTACTCACACGAGTGTCGCTATTTTTCGAATAGACACCCATAAAAGGGGGCAACCGATGCTTATATGGGTTTTTTTTTCTTAAACTGGATATCATAACATGTAAACTATATCTGATTTCTTAGTTCAACATACAAAAAATGGTCTCTGATTTTTGCTTACAAAACAACCCCCTTAAAGGGGTTTAGTTTTATTGTCTTCTCCAGGGAGTCTAAATTTCTTTTAAGCGAGACAATAAAGAGCAAACGAAAAATTTCTATTAAAATTAAAGAACCAATGCAACTAGTTAGGCGCTTAGAATTTTTCGAAACAGCCATTTTGGAAGGGGCAACTGAAGTTTGAAAGCAGTTCATGAAACCCTAAAATTCCTTGAATCGTTGGTTGCAAGTTGTGAAAAACGCCGCAGCATATCCTGCACTCAGAAAAAATTAAATTGTAATCCGAACAATTTTCGTTATTTAAAATTAACACAAAAATATACAAAATTTTGATTTAAAAATGAAAGTTTGGGCACTGATATAAGAAAACAGTTATGGAGAGTATATTATTCTTACAATAATATACTCTTGATGCTTTTTATCAAAAAGTATTTAAAGCAAGAACTCTTAGCCAACAATTTTTGAAAAACTCAATATTCTTCGCATAGCAATATCTTTTTTCTGAGTGTACCTCTATAAAAAGGTGCACTTATAAGAACTTCCTAATAGAATGTAATAAAATATGACATGTTATGCCCTTTAACTGAGTTCTTTTAAAAATATTGAAAGCCACCAAGCCGATCTTTCAAAATTACGAATAAGTAACTAAGTAAAAAAAATATGCAAAATCAGTCTTTTCCTGAGGACATTGAAATTTATTTAAACTCTGAAGAGCCAACCTCACTAAAATACATTTTTAATAAAGATCCACCTCTGTCAACAACCACTTGAACAAAAAACAAATTAAAACATGCGCAATCGGCAAAGGTATACACCGCCAGTAAACACTCATTTCTGCTGCCAACAATGTAAGCCATTACGAGTTCGCCCGCACCTACTGCATTATTTTACAGCGAGGTCTATCATGTTTAAGAATTCCGTTCCGTCTGTTTAATTAGGCTATATAACGAGTCGTACATAACCAAACTGATGATAGCAGTAACCAAAAGTGTGCACATACACGTGCCCCCGATTGCCACTCTGGTGGAGGCAAATGTGCATTTTATTCTAATTAAAATTCACTGCACCATTGCGCGACGCGAACTGCTTGTAACGAGTGGGCGGGGGGTGCGAGTGGGTGAGTAGAAATAAAAATGTTCCCATGTAAGTTCGCCTCGAATCAGTAGACAATTTATATGCGACCGTGATACAGAATCAAGGACAATGCAAGCGATCGAGATCGACCCTCAAATCACGAAGTTTTGTGATATCTTCAAAACAACAACAAAAAATGAAAGCACGTTGTGCAAAAATGCAGAGGAGGTCAAATAATGCAGCTGTCGCTGTTTCGCGTATAAAATCCGTGAATAATGTCTTGGAGTGTGAGTTCATGAAACGTGACAACTGATTACAAAACAGAAATACAGCCAGCGTTACGTTCATAAGAGCTGTGTTCAAACTAAGCCGTCTAGTTGATTTTTGCTTTGTGGAACTTGTAAGTAGGCAGGCAATGCAGTCATTTATTGACGAACCATGAGCTATTTCCGTTGATGCGTATCGGAATATGGCGCATTATCATTCGGTGACGGTGATGGTTATATCAAGAACAATAGTTGAAGTGGATCATGGAACTCGACGCAGACGTACTTGAAAATGTTTGTAGTGTATGCACTCGCAGCCATTATGCCGACGAAATGTGCGAACGGTCAAGGTGGTCGACGTATATATATGTGGGGTGCGGCAGTTAAGAGGGGAGGCCTGGAAGTTGAATCGTTGTTTTGCCTGTTTTAATTCACAATTTTATTTCTGGAAATGTAAAGGGATTCTAGTAAAATTACGACTTTTGAAATACTACGCCGTACTAATTTAAAATGTAAGTCTCTACCCTTAAATTTACGGAAGCTCACAATTGCTATATATTTGGATGGAAAATAAATCTATTTTGAATAACTAAATATTAAAAATAAAAGGCCACTATAAGCGGGGGAAAGATTAATCCAAAAATCATCTTAGAATATATTCCAAAACTCACATAAAAGAATGACCCTAAGCACGTCGAAATTTGCAATAGACAGCCTAAAGCATACTGATAATAATCCTCAAGTACTTTCAGAAAAAGCGCACAGGAGATTGTATTCGTAATTTTGTATTCATTTTTAAATTTTTACCACACTTTCTTGAACTAAAAGGTTAGAAAACCAGCTGAAAACACGCACCTAACTGACTCGAAATAAAACCCCTTAAGACACACAGAAAACCGCACCATTAACCGGGTTGGAGTCTGTTTTCAAATTTCTGTGCCGCACTTTTTAATGCTTATATTATGTATTTACTAAATTTTGAACGCCATAAACAAATTTTGGTGTATCTGCATTTCATGTTACCTTTGAGATACAGGAATGTGAAATTAGAACGTCACAAAAATCGACACAGAAAAAAACCATTCTTCAGAACACCCTCATAAATCAGTAGACTATAATACTGGGCCAATTATTAAAACAAATTTTCCTTGCGTAACCTTACTCGATTTAATTTGTTTAATTCAAAAATTTAAAGCGCCAAACACAAATATTTATATTTTTTGTAGCCCCTGTATCATTTTAGAACTTTTTCTTTGCCCTTCACCATTCTCCTTGTTTTTCAGTCTTAATTTTAAGGCTTTTCATATCTAAGTTTCAAGTGTCATAGTTTTAATTGTTTAATTAAATCCTATATGTTAGTTTTAAAATTAAAATTAAATATTCGTACTGAATACAGCGTTATTTTAAAATAAAATGAAAGATTATTTTCATAAGTGAGCTCCCAAATTGTCAAAAAGTTTCCCTTCGGTTGCGTAGTTAAATTCTGGACAACTGGGGTTTCCTAGCGCATATTTAAATACGTACTTTTCACAAATAAGTGTTTCTTTTGTTGTCTGTAAGCGTTTTCCACAAACTCTCTTCGTGTTTCGTAGTACCTACTGAGTTTTGGGAGCACTGACTTTTGAAAACGAGAATCCCCGCAAAATCGGCTCAAGTAACGCCACAAAAAATAAATCGCCGGAAACCCGAAGACGATTTTACAATAATACGTATGGCAACACTTTCAAAAATATACGATTATGGAAGTAAAAAGAGAGTCAGTCGAATCAAATAATGTTATAATAATCGGTCAACCTTTTAACGTGTAATTAAATAAATAATGAGTGCTTCAACAAAGAAATTATAATAGTTTCAGTACCCTGTGTAAAATTTAATGGTTTTTGAAAGCCATCTCTTAAACGCCTAACCAATTCGTTAGAAACCACCGCATATAACACCAATAAAAACGTCGCAAAAAAACTGTTAAAAGAGCTCCCAAAAAAAAAACAGTAGAAACGCTTAGAAAAAATAAAGAAAAAAATCAAACAACAAACGTCAAAATTTTTTTTCGGGCAACTTTTCCGACATTTTTTGGGAGCATTTTCTTTGACCTTCACTTTGAAAAATACTCTATTATATAATATTTGAAATTCATAACACATTTCCGTTTCCCAAGTCATTAGAGTTTCATCATTTATACGAGTTCATACAGATGACATCATTTAAATTTTTTTAGCAGATTGAACTATCGTATTCAAATGACTGCCAAGAGAGTATAATCGTTTAAAGCAGCTTAAGCTGTCGAATGTCGCCTTGTCGAACTGGATTGGTTTTATTACGGCACGGTTTAGTAAAGAACTGAAGTATTGTTCAAAATTATTTCGAACTGGCGCTACAGTCCCCTCGCGTTTTCAGTTATTCGTAGTGTGCATCAGCCTTTAGATTTCCATTTCACCCGACAAAATGATGTAAAATCGGCGAGCTACATACTGCCATTCGTGAACAAAGGCTACAAAACGTGGTATTTATTTAACGTCACCTTAAGAACGGAGAACAAGTTGGCCAGCAATTTTTTTATAAATGCCAGATCCATCACTTAATAACAACACATTAGAGTAGAGTAGACAAATGTCGCTGTCCCAAGAAAATGTATATTGCTTCCATGAGGCGTTTTTCTTTTTCAGTTCTGAGCTGAGCTCTGAACCGAGCTCGAGCATTATGAGCGCGCTCTGAGCCGAGCGTGCTCAGATTGTTCTGACGTATTCATGAAACACACTTGAGCACGTATCTGACATTTTTAATAAATATATGTATAATATGAACATTTATTAATTTTTACTACCTTATCGGTAGTGGTTAATATTAAAAGAGCATATTGCTTAAAAAAAACCAACCAACAAATTTATTAAATTGGTTAACATTCAGTTCCAGAACAACAAAGGTCGTCGAACATTTCAATTATTTTGTTTATCCTGTTTTTTTTTTTCTGTCAAATGTGACTGTGAGTGTGTATTCAGCTTTTTACTCAGCCTGCTCAGTCAATTAATTCTGAGCTCATGGAGCGCGCTCTGATTATGCTCAGATCGAAAAAAGAAACACAAATCTGAGCTCTGATGTATCTGAGCTAAAAAAGAAACACGAACTTTTTGTATAACAGTTCAGGTTGTGCTCTGAACTAAAAAAGAAAAACGCCTATGGACAACAAGGTAGCTCCTACTTGTGGATGAGCTTAAACGGAAATCACTGACACACATGCAGATCCCAACCCAAACAAAAATCCAATTAAAATATCATTCGCGTTACAAGGTATAGTCGGCTCGTGTAGTTGCTTACCATAATTAATGGCCGATGAGGGTGATGCGGACAGGCTGCTTGTGGTGGATTGCTTTCGAATATCCTTAATCCCACTGCGAATTTGAGTCTTTTTATCTGAACAAATTGTAGGTGCCATCTTTAATCCAAATTGAGAGCACAAAGTAAATTAGATACTTTGCGTTATATTTTGTTGCGTTCGTTTACGTTCTCTGCAAAGACAAAAGGAAGAAAAAGAGCTGAGTTTTGTGTTGGAGAAGTATTTTCATTATATAATAAGTTGGCAAAGCAAAAAAATTACTATGAAGGGAGACTAACATGGGGTCTGAGATTGAATATAATGGGTCTGCACTTGAAAATTACTCGCAATGGCAAAATTTCCCATATTCAAGTTAGTTTATTCTTGCTTCATGAATTAACAATACATTGTCGCCAATTTACATTATATAATTGCATTAAACAATTGATTTGACATTTTTTGTTTTTGTTTTGTCTTTCAACTGAATCATTATTTATTATTTTTTTTATGAAATGATAACTAAATATGAAAAATGTTATTTTTACTGAGAAAAATCATGAAAAAAAAAACATAAAATTAAAGAAAAAGAAAAAAAAATAATAATATAATAGTATTCAGAAGAATAAAATAGAGAAAAAAAAAAAAAAGTAAATAAAAAAATAAATTAATAAATAAATAAATAAATGAATAAATAAATAAATAAATAAATAAATAAATAAATACATAAATAAACAAATAAATAAATAAATAAATAAATAAGCAAATAATTTATAAATAAATAAATAAACAAATAGCATGCAAATAATTAATAAAAATATTGTAATAAATAAATTAATAAATAAATAGACAAATAAATAGATACATAAATTCATGTAATTATTTGAGCAGTTAAATAAATATTATTAAGTTAACAAAAACAATTAGATATATAAGAAATGAAAATGTATCGGTATTTAGTGAACACAAAATATTTTATATGTCATGATTATATACTTAGTTCATTGACAAGCGGTTTATTAAAACAAAATATTCAAGCTGAAGGTTCAAAATTATAATCAGCCCATAGAATATCTAAATAGGGTCTCTACTTACTAGAACACCAGAAGAACATAATTAAACTGAATACAGCGCTGGGGTTTACCTACTCTTCAATTAGTTATAAGTGATATGCGATTAAAAAAGCAGGTCGTGCGCCGCTGGCCATAGATTTTAAAAGCAAACAAATGAATGTGTTACGTTCCATGCCCCGGCGTCTTAATTACCACACGCACACGCAGAAAAATATTTTGTTTAAAGTCAACTTCCGTTTAAAAACAAGTAAGAAATACTCTTAATATCGCTCCTACAGAGTTAGTGCATTCAAAGGCAAACTCGGTTAAAAATAACCGATTTATCAATTTCCCCTTCAAATTTTCTCGGTAGTAACTAAAAGCCTCGACTCTGTAGATTTTAACCAACTTACTCTGTTGTTATTGGCCAACCCACAAGACCTTCAAAAAAAATTTTAAATTCCCTTACAATGTTCACACAGTTCACCGCCAAGTTGCCACCAGAAAGACAACCTTTGGCGATTTACACTGTCCAGCAAGATCGCCAGATTCAGACTTCCTTTTATAAACTTCCTTAAGCTACACGTCTATTTCAACAAGCTTCAGACTTTTGAAGAATATCTGTCAACAATGCGATGACCTATCGCCGGCCGGATGTTCTACCACCAGCCCAACTCCGCGTTTTAAACTCCACACCGCAGAATCATCCACCGCACAACAAAGAAAAAGGTTGAAGACCTCTTCACTCAGACGATCCGCGAAAGTGACTCATCTCCGCTATGTACTTCCACCATTGTCACGAATGAGCCCACGAGTCTTCGGTTAAGACGAGTATATCGAGTGCATTCACTTCACACGCCGCGGATTTAACAATACCGACTGTGAACCAAGCCCTCTGTTGTTACCCGTTACCCCAAGAGAATATCGCAAGTCATTTCACAGCACATTCATCATGTCATGCGAATCACGTTCGTGATGTGACACCAATCGTTTGTTTCGTCATTTTCGACCGTTCATCACTCTCAGTCTCAAGATATTCCAAAAAAAAAAGTGTTGTTCATAATAACACGATGGCACATGTGCGCGGACTTTCCTCGCTTGAAAGCGGAAAAAGAATCAGCACGAGCAGCGTTCTATCCCTCTTTCGAGTTTGATACTCATAATAACACTGCGTTGACGGTTAATGGCAATGATGTTTATGATGTTCACAGTGATTTGTGATTTTTCTGTTTGCCAGCGCGTGCAGTAATAGAACATGATTTTTATATCCAACAGAGCATCACGCCTATGTAAAGTGAATGGCGGTAGAGGGAACGTTCAAAATAAGATAAACCACTTTGTTGGAAGTAAAATTATGCACGGAACTTCAACTAGCTCTATGTTGCTTAGTTCCACTTAAATTATGTGAGAAAAGTAAGTACTGATTTTCTTATGAAATATGGTGTCAAGTGATTAGAATTGGACTATGCTCCGTTCACAGACACTTCTGCATTCACGGGATTGAAGTTTGAACACGAAAAATATTCAATCTGATTGAAAATGTGCCACAGCCTCTCAAGGCGAGTTAAACTTAAGACGTAGTGGACCAGGGAACTAATCATTTCTCGTTGAAGCTCTAAAACAAAGCCTAAACCACGTAGGTCGACATAGACTAACAGGGGCTTACTAATAATCATTAATATCCTTGAAATTAAACATTTAGTAAAGGATATTTAAAATTACAGTGGGTAATTTCAAATGGAAATTTTCGCGATTGTGAGTTCATAAAATCGAGCCTGGACACTAAATATGATTATTAGTATCGCGCACAGTACCAAAAGCACAGAAACGAAGTTATAAAGTCCTTTATGTCGTTTGATAGGCAAGCCTCAAGAAATCTCTTTGAAACTTAAATTGGTTAAAAGTCAAATTTAAACGTATTTCTATTATGTACAAATAAATTTCAAAGTTTGCTCAGAATGAAATCTTCACACTAAACTTGAAAGAAAATAGCCCATCGAACGTCTACGTAAAAATGTGTGGGTATCTGAATGCATTCACTCGAATTGACTCGATTTATTTTATTTTAGGTTTTTATAGAATTAGCTAACTGATGATGTTGTTATAGCTTGTTAATAAAGATAGTTACAAAACTACTCAAATTATTTTAATTTTTACATGTAAAAATGCAAATTTTACTTAGGGGAAAAAAAGCGTAACTTTGCCTTTGCTGATAAAAAAAAAAAAGGGGAAACCAGTCTTCACAGTCTGGGACCACTGCTCGCAAAACATCATTCTGTCTCTCGAATCGATAGTGCGAAAGAGAATACGTCAACTTAATGTTCTTTTATTCGATGGCAAGTGGAAACTCTTCAAAAACAATTTTATACTTCTTGTATATAATCTCGGGATATGTGTCCGGTGGAAACGTGGCATAATAGAGTGCTGTTAATGATGACAAAAGATCCACAAGACTCGTGTGACTTTCAATAGGTACTCAACGGACCTTCCTAATAATCATTTTAAACCATATTTTGTAGGTCACAATACGCAACTTTGTATGGAAAATTTCGCCATTGTGAGTCGGAAAATTTACAATGAATCTAATAATGATTATTAGTAAGATCTCTTATGCACAAGTAGCACAGAAGGCTAAAATACAACAAAATATTTGTGGTGTATTTTTTGCACTTTCGTGATATACATTTTGAATATAAACAAGTAAAAGTGTTATCATCGGCCTGGCCGATGCTTTGATACCCTCCACTGCATACAAGTCATGCAAAACTGGTTTTGTATGGGAGGAGAGCTACTTGACCGACATAGTCCAAATTTAATATAAACCTGACAACGATAAAGGTAAGTCATCTCACAAAATTTCACTTTCCTAGGTCGATTTGTTCTGACGATATCCTGTTTTCAGACATATTGATTTTGTATGGGAGCTACCAGAATTGCTTGACCGACATTTTCAATACCAACCTGACGACGATTAAAAGAAGTCCTTTCACCAAATTTCATTCGCCTATGACATAGACAGACGGACAGACGGACAGACGGGCAGACAGACAGACAGACAGACAGACGGACATGGCTAAATCGATTCATAATGTGATCCTGATTCAGAATATATATACTTTATGAGGTCACCGGTGACTCCTTCTTGGCGTTACAAATGTAATGACAAAGTTAATATACCTTCCAGTGGAGGGTATAAAAATATGATATGATAGTTTTTAGACATATAATTTCGATTCAGTGTAAATAATACCACCTACACGGTAAGACCGACTGTACAAAAATTATACCTATTTTGGGTACCCATATTAATTGTGGTAGTGGAATAAAAATTGTTCTGGTTGGTAGGATATTATATATTCTGTAGAGGTGTAAATTATGTACTGATAATTAGATTAAATTATACGCCAAAAGGTAAACAGTTTATACACCAGCTTTTTGGTGAAAACCTGTTCCCTTGAGAGTGAAAAACACACGATAATTCGATGGATAAGCCACCAATAGCGTATTAAAATCTGAAACTCTGAATTTATTCTGATAAACCGAAGTTTATTTTTCCAATCGGAAAAAATTTGAATTCAAATTTACACCGTTCTTAATTTTTTGATGGAAGATGTCTGCAAGAATTATAAATTCATTCAATGAAAATCATGAATAAATATTATAGATGTGAGTCCCTAATTTAAAAAAAAAAGACTAATCTATTGATTGATTTTCGGTCCTACCGCTTCTAAAAATCAAGCGCGTCGAAAATTTGTATGCATTAAATAATTTTTATTCGATTCGTGAAAATTAGTTTTCTAAAGTTATAATTTTTTGATTTTTTTTTTTTTTTAATTTTTAAGACGAGTCAAAAGTACCAAAAATACGGCATAATTTAGTCGATACATATATAAATATGGCGGAAAGCCGAATCTCATTTTTTCCTAATATTCATTGAAAAATGTGGCCTTCGTCAAAAATATAAACCAATTACTGAATTTGGAAATAAAAATGCACCAGTTTAAATAAAGAAGAAGAAAAATACACAATTGTAGAAGTTATATGCAATATTCTGTTATGGGTGCATTTATTTTGCTGGAAACTCTGTAAAATACTCACTGATTTGTATCATTTCGAAAAATGCACCAAAGTTAAAGAAAAAATGAAAAAAGTGCACCATTGCGACAAAAATATATCAACATTTTTGTTTTCGGTATATTTAATTTGCAGTAAATATAAGGTAAGGAAATGTTCAACACTTTATTTAAAAAACAAAATTGGTTCGTGAGAATATTTAATACACTTTAAACACTTTTTTACATTTTTTAAATGCTGGCATCTTATGTTTGCTTTTCAAAAACGATGGTTTCATCTGCCATTGATGTTTCCCCAAATTCCAAATAAGTTTCGATGACTTTGCTGGATTTTGTTAACTGCTTTGATAATGTTTTTTTAATATTTTTAAAGAGTATTTCCTTCCACGATAACTCTTCAAATAATTATTGAACTTTTTAGGCATCCATTTTTGTTAAATTTTTTTTAATTTAAAAACGCAGTGCTCGTTACCAATGCAGAGCTCTTTAAGAATGAAATGGCGACTGAATATTTTGAAACATTTTGTTGTTTCGGTATTTTGACAAATACACCAAAATTTTAAATTTTTCTTAAGTTTGCGCAATTTTGCACAAAAATTAATGAATTTTCATTTATTGACACACCAGTGTGCTACTTGGGTGTGTGTTATTACAAGGCTCTGAATCTGAAGCAGACTTAATGACAGGAACACAATTTTCCGCATCAGGCCCGCCATGACAATATCTGGAAGTTTTATATTGAATATTTATTTTTTCAGTGAGCTCTGTAGACTAAGCAGCACCGGTTCCTCTTGCATTCTTAGTTTATCCGGTAATGATCTCTTATAAAGACCAAATGTGACTTAAAGGTCACATTAAAGAATGCAAAATTCGTCTTTGTAATGCGCGGCAAATGGACTAATCAGTGGATCAGTTGTCTCATTGAGTTGAGTTGTCTCATTCAGTTGACGAATTAAAGATTTAATTCCTCGAAATACTTATTTGGACAGTTGACGTTACAAGACAGGAAAAAAAGACTCGCATCTATTTTTAAGCACGGAATAGTTGTTTTGATTTTTTTTTTTTTTGCGGAATAATTCGTAGCGTGAATTTTGGCGCCGTAAACTACGACGTTTAGCTTAGAAGAGTGTGTGTTATGTGGCAACGCGAGATGCTGTCGGCCGTGGAGCAGCAGTTCTGCAAATAATATCGCAGCTGTGGCTGAAAACGTCGCAACGGACCCCGGAGTATCGACGACCATTTAGCCACCAAACAGCGGCCTTTACAGAGAATTTTGGTGAATTTTGGTTGAAGATGCTCTCTTACAAAGTGGAAACAATGAATCACCTGTTAACTATTGACCCTCAAGTGACCACGAAGGAGACAAATTTTCATAAATTTGTTGGCGACTTGCCGGCAAATCGCGTGATTAAATAGTTCCAGACTTTTTTCTTTGTGGGGTTTCCTTAAGTTACGCGTCTATTTTAACAAGCTTCAGGCCCTGGAAGCCCTCAAAGAGAACATCTGTCTAGAATGCAAGGTTCTATTACCAGAAGTTCTGGCAAGAGTGATGGAAAATGGTATAAATCGTACATAAATTCTGGCGACGGCCACTTAGGCGATATTAATTTCTCAACTTATTGGAAAAAATGTAAGCCAACAAATAAAAAAAGTAGAACCAAAGTTTTACATTCATGCAAAAAATTACAGCCAAGGAACATTGGGTGACAACTTTTGTACAATGCATGCGCGATAGAGCTTTAAAACAGTTCGGACTACTCCACCAATAACAGTATCCTACGCCAATTGACACGTTCTTTCTGACAGAACTTGTCTTACCAACTCAATAACGTCTGCAACTAGCTTTGGACTAAAACTTCATCAAGCCAAAAATAGGCACAATCAAAAAAAAAAAAAACAAAAAAAGTTTGCTCACGGCATTTCCATAAGTGGTACGCAAATTTAAAAGAAATTGCCATAAATAATGTTGACCGGGCTACCGGATAAAATTTTACCTCTTGTCACTCTAAAATATTCTTCCATTTATTTGTGTCTAACTATACCCACATAATTTTGTATGCAAAATCATCGAATACCCCTTCGCAAAAATATAAATCCGCATTATCAGCTCGCGGCGCAACTTTCAAGTTTCACACGATCAACGTGTATAGCTACAGATTCTTAGAATGGGTCCCACTCGAAATAAAGCCAACGAAACGGAACTCACATTTTAATCTGTCTATACTATCCAAATGCCAGACTGTAAATTATGAGCCACCCGAGGGACACACATTCTCTGGTCTATTTTGGAAGACTTTTGGTATCTCGCGCGGACTTGGCAAAAAAGGAAAACAACTCCAATAATTGTGGACCAACAGCCCCAAGTGATTAATGATTAAATGGACACGTTTTTGAATATTTTTCGCAGCCAACATTTTTGGAAAAAAAAAATAAAAACAACAAAATCTATCACTGAGAGAACGTTTTACCTCATGCAAATGAACACAAAAAAATGGCCTCTTACTGGCCTTTGTCTGAACTATGGGAATTAGTTGTTCCACCTGCTCCTGGGGTAATTGTGGAGCAATTAATTTAAATATATATAGAAGTAGACACGGGCATGTGTTCAATGTATATACATTGTAACAACTCAAACGGTTAATTGAGCTGGGGGGTCTGAAAAAGCAACACGTGCCTCAAGTGACCTAGTTACGGAGAAATGCTTGCGACATTGATTTTTTTTTTTTGTTATTGTTCCTGTGCTACCGGCCATGCAGTAATCAGTAATTCAATATAACACAATTAGGTTGATGAACACAAAAATAAAAGAGAACAAGCGAAATGAGATTAAATTATTACCAAGTGGACAGAGCTTTCAGGTGTATCTATGAAGGGCATATATACGGAGACAACGTGAGTCAACACAACAGCGGATATTCTATTTCAGATGCATTAGTGAAGTCAAGAACAGAGATCATGTGCTTGTCAGCAATCTATTGCTCATTCCAGTGTTCGGATGAACAGCAGGACTAGAAAGGAGATACCGGCCAAAGGAAGGCCGGGGATTTTTCGTTTTGTAACTGGGATATTCTTAATATGATAGTAGAGAACGGTCTATAGAGTCAAAAATGTAAATAGTTTTTTAAGCCACGGCATTTCAAATCTCTACACGCAGTAGGGTTATATTGGCTTCCAAAATTATGGTTCTTATAAGAGTATTTTGGAACCCAGAATTTATTTACTGGATTATTTGCGCATAAATCCTTAAGTAGCGCGTATGGTCGGACCCAGTCACAACCAGTGAATATGACAAATTTGACATTGTTATCGTAGCTGTAAATGACGTGTGTTTTTACTGGTGAACAAAGAAACCAAGAATATAGTAAAGACGAATTGTTCACAACGTTATAAAGGTTTTATTCGAATGATCTCGAAGTTAAAATTAATTGTACACTCGTTTCGTACACTAAACCAATTTATGTATAATACTTATGTTTTTAACAAACTATAATGTTTTACAAGTATATGTCAACTGTTATTACATTATTGTTTATCTATTTAAGTGTCATTGATGTGAGCAACCTTTGTGGATGGGTGTGGGCATTGTTTGTCAGGAATGTGCATCCAATTACTTCGCAACAGCAGCATTTGACATTTAAATGGGTAATCGTACTCAGAACGTTTTGTCATGCGAGTGACAGATTGGATACCGAACATTGACACATTCGCTCAAAAAAAGCTCATGTCGATGAGTCAAGAAATGTTGAAGAAGTTCAATCGTGATGCTTCAAAAGACGTTTAAATAAAATAGTGACCGGCCACGAATCATGATGCATATGAAAACAAAACTATACAACAATCAACTGCATGGGTCATTCAAAAAAGTTGTTCGTGCACGAAGCAGTTTGAAGTAAGTGGTCGCCTGTTTTTTTTTTCTCGCCACCGCCTGGTATGGTATGGTATGGTACACCAGCATTTATTCGACAGAAGTGTTCAGAAAAATACAAATCATTCTACACCACGATAATGCAAGCATCAGCTGAAACAAGTGCATTTTTGAGCATTCAAAACATCGAATTGATGGGTCTTCTGCCGTTTGAGCCTTGACGTAGGACCCAATGATTTCTTGTTATTCCAGCAGGTCAAACATAAAGTTCTAGGTCAAAGTTTTTCGACATTGATGCGTTGGAATCATAATATCAGAGTGGAAAAAGTGCTTCGAAAATTGATTCAAACGGATCCAAAAGTGTATTGTGATCTTCGTGTACAATATTTTTAGAAAAACATCAATTGTGAATATTTAATTGCAATTTTCTATCACGAAACTTAAGCAGCAACCCTCGTTTATATAATAGAAACACTTATCAATCAATAAGGAAACCGCAAGTTGACATTAACCCACCCTTAAGTGCTTTTAGAAAAATTAACAAAACCTTTATATAAACCCCAAATCAAATATCAAATACAGTGGCCACAAGACAACTAAGGACGTACTTTAACTAACGAGGAAAACAAGTAATAGCTATATTTGGCCACTGCCTTTTTAAGAGCTCTTAGCTATAGTTACGGTGACCATATTCCCAAAAA
Organism: Cheilosia vulpina; assembly: GCA_916610125.1. Classification (NCBI taxonomy): domain Eukaryota; kingdom Metazoa; phylum Arthropoda; class Insecta; order Diptera; family Syrphidae; genus Cheilosia; species Cheilosia vulpina. The sequence continues at coordinate 14,672,971 of OU744276.1, read as the reverse complement.
CGAACAATTTGGCAAAGAAACAAATCTCAAAAATAATTCAATTACTCAAATTCATATATTATAAAAAAAAGACTTAAAAAAAATAAAAAGAAAAGGTTTTTTTAGTACTAGATTTATGGTTTCCTAACGCAGCAAATCAGGGCACGTTAGCATTATCATTTTTTGTTTATTGAATTTCGCTTTTCTTAATGTTTACGTTTATACAAATTTAAATAAAATACAGAACAAATAATAAACTTCTTCAAAAATACAAAACATTTATACAAAATTATATAGAATACATTTTTTGCACTAGATTACTTATATACATAGATTTCGAGAGATATTCGAATCAGACCACCATTGTCGGGTCTCTTTTCGTCTCTACAACTAGATTACTTACTTGTTGCAATGCACACAAATGCAATATTATTTTGTTCCTTGGATTTTTGGTTTACTTTATGTTTATGTTATTGTTTTCATATATTGTTTTTACAAATTTAAATGAAATGAAAAACTTCTAAAATACAGAACATTTATGTGTTTTTCGTGTTCAAAATAATTCATTTAATTGTCTTCAAATGCCGAATTATTAATTTTAATTAATGAATGTAACTATACCTAAGGTGACCATCCCAAGGTATAGTTAAGTGAAGAGTCTGACCTTTAAATAAAATTAAATTTCTGTATTTGGATTTTTCGAAATTCTTTGACATAACATAGGGCTCAATGGAGCGACGTCTAGTTTTTATTTAGTCGCTAACGGCCAACTCACTTGGAAGATGTACGAGCTTAAAGTTTTAAAAGCTTCTTCGTTTTAGCGAAAAAATTGCAGTTTTAGATGTCAAATGATATGGTAACTCTCGATTCGATTGCTCTTGACGCGGTTTTTCTCGATTTTATAAAATAAGGTGCTGAATTTTAGAGCTCTCGCTGACGTCTGACAAACTTCCGAGAGTATTACTGTCATGAAAGAGCTTCACTTCCATTCGTCGCGAAAACTAAAAAAAACGAATGGTTGTGGGAAGCTAGGCCTTGGATCTCTACGGACCTGTTGCGCCAACTAATTATTTAATTTTAAGTTTTAGACTGCAGCTCAGCTTCTTTGTGTAAAACAAAAGCTGATTTATATTTAATATTTTTTTTCTTGTAACTATAAGAACTGTTCGAGTACTTACAAGTAAAGGGAGAATATAAATACATTTTGGTCAAAACAGCACCTCAAAAGTAGGCGTGGCAATGAGGAACATAGTAAAAAATATTTTCGACGTCTTTTGAAAGTAGTAGGTTTTACGTTAACAGCGGCCGAAAATGTACGCTTAAGTTATATTAAGTTTATAGTTATACTATGAAGAAAAACACCTACAGCAACATTAGAACGGAAGTGGAGAAACGCCTTCTTCGACAAAGACGACTTCTAGCAACTTATAGCAATAGGAAAGCGTGGCCCAGTAAAAATGCTGGTACAACGTAGTTACAACACCTAGGGCAACAGTCCCAAGAGGGACCACCTTGGCCCACCTCAACGCAAAATAGTTACCCTCGCAATATTTCTTTATTTATCCCAATTTATTCAGAGTCTTCAATTTTGGCAAGACCCGCACAAAATTTAAACATAAATCAAACTTAACGACTGAAAATAAAAGAAGACATAAATAACTGCCAGCTGACAGATTTCCCTCCGCCCAGTAATCATGTTCATAATGATAGATATCCAATATGTGTCACAGCGACATACTCTGATTATAGCCAATCGCAGCAAAAATACGTTCGCTCTTGCTTTCGAAGACGAATTTCAAAAACCACGAGTAGGTAAATAGACAACACACGCCGTACAAACCAGGAACACGTTATACAATCAAATCGATTTAGCGCGCGTGTTCACATACTCGTACAGTACCTAAGTACAACGTCGCTCTGAAGAAGAAGAATGTATGCAGGTGGGAAATAAAAGCAGCACATACCGACTGACACTGACACTATTAGTTATGGGCCCCCACCAAAAGTTTATTCATCGATAAATACGCGTGTGGGTTGAATCAGCTGATTACCCGTGAATTGTAGTATAAGCGTGGCATGACCAGCAAAATGGAGGGACGCACGTAGTAATTAATTATTTATTTGATGGTATTTTTTTCAGCTTTTATTTATGGCGTGTATTTCTCCGTTTAATGCGGGTACGGCGAACTTTACACTGTACAGTGTACACCCGTTTGTCAGTTTTGCGTTATTGGGCAGCAGGCTTAACATCCAGCCCTGTAAATTGGATGTGACATTTATTTGAACCTCTGTATATTTATGATACCTAGAATTTCATTTCGGTGGAATAAATCCACACGTAGATGGAACTTTTAGAGGCAGATGGGTTTTTTTTTGCGTATGTATTAAAATTTGCTCAAATCCAGTGGGTGTATTTTATGATGTGGAGCTGTCAGTTGTTCACACTTCGGTTGGAAATTTATAAGCACACGTGCTGGCAAATGGTTCGGGAATAATATAAAAAAAAAGTCTGATAACTGATAAGAGACAGTGAGACCTGTCACATTTATCTGAACGCGAGAAGTTGCCTGCGAGACGTAGTGACGCCATCTACCCATAACTACGTGTAAAATATGTGACAAACGTAAGAAAGCTTTCACACTCAGAAGCAGCAGTGAATTGCTTTGAGGCCATTGACTTACTATATATGGACTGCGAGTAGCCAACTTCACACATGTTCTAAAAATACAGACGCGCTACTGTTTTACAGCGGAAAACAAAGTAAACTTCAAACAACCGGATTTACTTTCATTACAAATTTGCATGTAATATGATAGGAATATGCGTTGAGTGTGAACTAATAAAGAATTTGTTTGTGTTTGATTTATTTATTTACCAAGAGATATTTGTATATGTGTATAGCGTTGGCCCAGTAGCTTTGCATCTTTTGAATAGATGTCGCTCTTTTTATTTACAAGTTACTATGGAAATGAATCTCCTCGGACAAGTTATCGATCTTTTGTTTACATTTTTCTATGGAAACATACTATTTTTTTAGAAATCTCGCTTTTTTGTTTACGTAACTATGGAAATTTAATTTTGATGGCGGCTGTAAAACAGTAGCGTCTGTGATGTTTTTAAAAATATTTTCTCACAGAAGTGTATGACAATGACATTTCACTAGCAGTCCATATTTATAATGTCTATATTTGCGGCATTTTTATATAGTTTTACATCAGATTAGGGGTTCTGCGAATTACCACATCCCAATTACCACTGACAGAACCTAGCAGGCGCCGTATATAAAAGAAATAACCCGCAGCTTAAAATTAACTTAAATTTTATTTGGCCATCAGTCATTGTGTGCCGAAAAAATATTCAATTTAAAAACGACTTACCCAACTCGCTGGCAACTATGCATTGAAGTTAATCTGACAGCCCGATGACTGATACTGGTAATATATCATGCGGATTGTGCTAAATTGTATTATTGTGCTTGTGCTATAACCTTATCTCAACACACATCGATGGTGTGCCATCATATAAATAGATTGGCACTGCAAAAGCCGGAAAGATATGAAGTTGTGAAGTAGGATACTGCCTTGTGCTGTGGGCTCAACGAGATTGTAATCTAACAAGCGGATTGTGAATTGAAGCCTTCATGTGAACAGCAAGTACACGTTTTTTTGACAGCTGCTTATTTTAATGGAAGGCGCGGGAACCCACCGATAAATTGTTTACGAGTCGACATATGAAAGAGGTAAGTACATGGGAAGGGAATTTTCTTTTGTACTGTGAGCTAGTGTGGAATTAGTAAATTTAAAATTATAAAAAAATATGCAAAAATGAGTTTGCCCTTGGATTATAATTCATTTATCAGCAATGGGATTTGAAAGACAGTTTACAAGAAGCAGAGAAATCTGTGCCTTTAATCCAACGCGACATACGTATTTTTAGTAGGTTAAAGTGAATTCTCAGAAGTGCTAATAATTTTAGTAACAAGCTCAATGCAGATGGTATCACCAATTAATGTTATAGGGCTTTGTAACTTATACGACTTGTCGAACTGACCTTAAACTTTTACGGAGTGTTTTTGTATGGCAGTCGTTTATTTTTTTATTTTAGCTGATCGCGTAATTTTAAACGATGCCCAAAATACTTTTAGCAGTCAAAACCTTGGCTGAAATGTCAATCTTTTCTACTCAACTAATCCCACAAACTGATTTGGCATGACTTTGGAATATATTTCTAACACAACATCCACTAAAATGACAAAACCAGGCACATCATGTTAGAAGTCAATTCGGTGGGTCAAAAAGTGTAGTTGATGCCGACAGCACCATCTATTGAGCTTGATTTCAACTATTCATAGCTCCTGGGAGTAAATAACGAATTGTCGGTTGGATAGTTTTTCAGTCTATACTTCATTTCCTTTAAATTTTAAATTATATAGTTAAAGATCAGGGCTTATTGGCATGATCAGGGCGAGATCAGTTTGGACGCACATTTTCAAGCACATCGACACATTTTTTGACAACAATTGTGCGTTTTTGAGATTTTAGCGAAGTGAACGAATTGACCAGCCGCCTTAACGTTTATGGTCACGAATCGTGATGCCAACCCGGGCTTAAGCCCAAAAAAATATGGATTTTCAAAAAAAATGATGCCATTTCGGAAAAAAAGATAAAAATTTCATATTTCACAATGGCACTGTCACGAAACAATGTGATTAAAATTTGTCAACAGAATGTTGGTCGATCGATGGGTAATTAAACCTTTTTTGACCTCTGTAATCCAAGGCCTGGGCTTGCTTACTAAATCAAGTAGACAATTGGTTAATAACCATGACGCAAGTTGTAAATGAAAATTAGTGAAGCGATTTTGATCAAAGAATGTACCAGAATTACCAAATTTAAAATGTATTTGTATGAATTGTATGATTGTAAATAAAAATTCAGAAAAAAATTGTTCCTTTTTTCTAAAAATTATTCCTCAATGGCAAAGGGAAAAATTATGCCTGAATTCGTATCACTGGACACACCAAAACAAGCCAAAAAGTTAAAACTTATGCACTCAGCCAGCGTTGCCATAGAGAAATATTATTAGGGAGTACTGCAGCCAGAAAAGGAGAGTATTTTTTAAAAAAAATAGGAGAACAGACATTTTTATTTTTATCTAAACAAAAATCATAAAAAAGACAGTTAAAAAAAAATTCAAAAACAAACTAGAAATTGGGAAATTTTTTTTTTTACGACAGTTTTGAAGATAAAAGTGCTGCCAAATTTGCATTAAATTTGAAGTGAATTAAATTTATTAATGTTGAAAGTACACTTTGCTGCAAGTGTAAGTTATTTTAGGACTTTAAAAAAAATAGGAGTAGGTACTACCAATGTGAAAGGAGGAGTAGGGGAGTACGGAGGTGTTGAAAGTAGTACAATACTCCTATGGGAGTACTTTCGGCAACGCTGCTCTCACCTATGGCAGATGACACCTTTCACCTCTGGCAGCGATACCACTTTACTTCAATTGAAGTAGATTTACTTCAAATTTGAAAAAAAAAATTAAATCTGCTCCCTACTTCACACTATTGTTAAGTTCTTTATATCTGCTTCAGTTTAGAAGATCCTTATTTAATCGGCTCCAATTTTAATAAAAAATCCTAAAATCTACTTCAAAAAAAAAATTTTATTTAAAAAATGTTTTACACTCTTTCACATTCACATTTCCAAAGAATAAATTGCATCAAACTTCATTTTAAACACAAAATTTGTTAAAATTTTCTGACGTTTATTATTGTTTTCCTTTTAATTTTCTGTCAGAAAAGGAGAGTATTTAAAAAAAAGGAGTACAGACATTTTTATTTTTATCTACACAAAAATCATAAAAAAAAACAGTTTAAAAAAATTCAAAAACAAACTATAAATTGGGAAATTTCCTTTTTGACGACAGTTTTGAAGATAAAAGATATTTTGAAGTAATCAAGAATGTGAATAAAGATCGGCAGGCAAAATTATAATTTAATAAACATATCGTTGCGCATCAATTATGATATTTTTTCCAAAAAACAACTTGCAAAAAATAGTGAAATGAAATTTATTTTCATAAAAAAAAAAATTGTTAAATCTTTAAACGTTTTTGTTTTATATTTATACAGCTAATATGGAATTAAATATATAATTAAAACTATGACATTGAAATCTACTTTCCTTTTCTTAAATCGAGTTCATTTTTTGGGTCAAATTTACCTTGCATATTTTTTGAAGTGGTAACGCTGTCCTCTGCGAAGTATAGTACCCACATATCTCAGAGAGTCAATAGCGCTCTCTCGTTAACGTCCTGGCTTCAATTTCAATTTCGGTGCACGGTCAAAAATCACCAGCTAACTCCATTGCAAATTGATCTAACCCACCTCCACAAAGAATGTATTGTTCCCTACCTTCAAAACGTAATTATCTTTATAGAAATACATTTAATCATAGTCCTAGCACGACCAAATTGGTTCAATAAATGTCAAACATTACATCGCTGCCTCCATTCAAACTACTTTCCTTACCCTTCCAAATAATAAATGAGACAAGGGACAAGACCACACTCCACACAATCCTTTTTTGGCACAGGCCACCGCATCCATCCCAAAAGTAAAAGCTTCTGTTGACCAATCGTTGTATTAGTCAACTGTACCCAACTGTTCCCAAATCTACCAACAATAAAGCAAGTGTATCGCTACAGAATAGACGAGGCTTATGGCGACCGGTAGTAATCAGTGTTGCGTTATCATGGGGAAATTTAACTTTTCGTGGGAATTTCAATGATTAGAAAAAGTCTTGTGGGAAAACGGGAAAAAGTATATTTCTGTGTGAAATTCGATTTCACACAAAATTTCAATTTCAATCTAAGATCATATATCTACTTTCTTATTGGGTGTTCACAAAACAAGCCGATCTAAATTGCTTGTTATGTAATAAATCTACTACAAAAAAAAGACACGTACCAGTAATGCCAAATTTTTGTTTTATTCTTCTAGTTAAATTCCTTATAGAATATTCGATTGGCCTTTTTTGATACTACATAATTTCTTGCTCATAAAAATATTGATAATAAGGTGTATGCTTTTTTGTTTTCCTTCAAAATTACCCAAATGGGAAAATTGTGGGAATTTTGACTAGAAGCGGAAGGGAACAAAATTAATTGTCCGAGGGAAAAACCAACCCAACGACATGGCAACACTAATGCCATATTTCGTGACAACACCATGGGTGGTGTTGGTGGGTGGGTAGGCGCATTTGCGAGCTCACTGTGAACAATTTGTCTGCCTCTTCCATTCTTCCAATGTAATGAACACGGGCCAAAATGTATTCACCATTTGGTGTTGGTGGTGTGAAAGTCCCATGATGGGACGAGTATTTCGTATACATGGTTTAGTGTTGTAGGTTGTAGCGCGCGTGTTACGCTCGAATTGTAATTGATTCCGGCACGTGTCCCTTCTATAAACGCATTTTCAGCGAGTACCTTACCTACATAAATGAACCTTTTATGTATACACTGCCGGCTGAGCGTGTGTTTAAGCTTTCTTAATGGATATAGATGGGAACTGGCGATGTCGATAGCCATGGCAACTGTCGACAATCACATTTCGCAAATGGAAGAACAGAATATGCGGGCTGTGTCGAAGAGCTTTGAAACAAATTACTTAAGTTGTCCAAGAGGGATGCGGCAACGGCGGTGGTGTTTATCCTGGCCATTTGGTTCCAACGAATTGAATAAATTTTCTATTCTTCTCAAAGAATTTGGATTTACATAAACCAAGGAGCATAATTTATGATGTTTTCTTGGAAATATATGCTCGAGGAGATTTTGGGAATTTTTCTTTTGGCCAAAATGTTGTATTCCCAGAAAGGGTATTTCGTTGGTTGATGGGGATGGTGCCGGTTTTGGGGAATATCCGAGAAATCTACCTAGTTGTAATTCCACTGCCACATATATATAGTGTGAAGTCGGTTTAATTACAAACAAACATGACTCGCATGACTTATAATCAAGCACCCCTTAATGTAGGCTAAAACGTGGTTTTCTTAAAAATCGTTTAATTCGTTAAAATCGCAAATTCATAATGGGATTTTCCGTTGGTCCGTCTACTACACTATTTGCTTGTAACACACGCACGTGCTCCTATGAGTGGGCATCGCAAAATTTCCCTCGAATAATGTTCATTTAAAACATTTTTATTTGCTCCCGGACCTTGCTTTATGTCTTTTGTTTGCATCCGGACTTATACAATGTTTTCCGAGTAATAATGGCAATCTGTTGACATGCTAATTGCTCAGCTCACTATATGTACCTACTCCATTTAACTAACTACCTCTGTAGTTTCTCACGCAGTAACGGAAACACAATAAAGGGTACATAAAGCACCACGTGCCCATACTCGTAAAAACAACCAATTAAAGTTGGACTTAATTAAACACAAATCGTTTAATGAGTGGCGCATGTCGTCCGTTTTGTTTGAATCGAAATTTCCCAGTGGATACAAAAAAAAATCCATGTCAGTTGTGATTGTGTATTTTGTTCTTGTGCGGAAAATTATTGGAATAGTTCTGGTGAGCAGGGATGGTATGAGGCAAAGTAGGAAATAAATTGCTGTACTGTATGGTATATTTTAATGAACATTCTTCTTTGTAAAACAAGGTGAAAAATTGAATTTTTTGCACGGAATTACAGCAACCACTTACCCCAAAAAGGGTTGACTTACTAATATAACTGATAGGGTAGTTCCCGACAACGTCAGTGTCAAAAAAGAAGAAGGAAAAACCCAGTGATGGAAAAACAAACAGATTTAAATGACTGTTGCATAGCAATATAATGTATAATATATTCCGAAATGCAGAAAGAGAACCATGCAGTTTTACTGTTTAGTGTACCGATTGACAAAACGACAATGAAAGTTTCGATTTTGCGAATCGCTCGCTCTCTTTATTTTTGCTTTTTGTTAAAAGAAGATTCTTTTCATGCGGCCGATAAAAAATACATTTGAATTAAATTAATTTTAAGACGACTTTGCAAAGTTAATTGATAAAAGATAGTAAAATAAACACACAACAATATTAAAAAGAAAGTGCAACCAACGGGATGAAAGCATTGTAGAATTAAACAATTATGTTTACTAAACGTATGTATTCGGCAAAAGCTGAGACGTTCAAGAGTAATGGGAATTATGCGCTTTTTAACAATAAGGGTTGCTCAATAACCAGTTTTGCTTTGTGGACTGTATGTTACCTGCTTTTATTTTTTGGGAAAAAATAATTTGAAACGTTTCCAAGTTAAATCAAAATTGTAATAATAATGAAAAGAAAACTAAAAAGTATAACACGAAAAAAACAAACGAACGCATAAAAATACAAATTAAATAACAAGAAAAATTGAGGACAGTGGATTTAATTGAAGCTCCACTTCTACGCTGCCTGTAATTAGAATTATCGTGCTTCGGCGTTAACAAGGGTTATTCACTTGATCTCATAATTTTATGCAGCTCGAAAATTCATAAATTTCTGCGATGCTTTAATTCACCTCTCGGAAATATCATTGTGTAAATCGCGTTCAGCTGTTCAAATTATTTCCAAATAAATTTTTCGTTTTGCTGCAAATCATAAACATTTTCGTTTATAAGTACTCAAACTATTTTTTTACTTGAATTCTAACCATTTTGATATCTTCCTAAAAAAAAATACTCTGGAAACAAACAAACAACAGACGACTGTCTGTCAAAGTTTGACATTTGTGATTTGCGCAACTTTTCGCGGTTGATTTCCGAGCCTAAATCGTCGCGGAAAATTATGAGACAAACAGACGACTGTCTGTCAAAATTTGACATTTGTGATTTGCGCAAGTTTTCGCGGTTGATTTCCGAGCTAAATCGTCGCGGAATATTATGAGGTCTGCGTAAACTATTCTCCATACAAAATCTGACAGTTCATATACGAGGTGATAAATTTCAGCAGCTTACGCAGTTTATGAGGCTTTTACGCGTTTAAGTGAATACCCTTAATATTAAAAAAAAACACTTCTGGTCATTATAAATCGTATTTTCTATCTTGACGTTTGAATCAAAAATATAGCCCATCTGCGAAAGATACCCCATTCGCGAGACACTCTAATGGACATGGTTTGAAAAAAAAGTTTTGTTGACAGTTGTGTATACTTTCAGATTGCTTATAGTTATTCAATAAAATTAATCTATAGTCAAACGATCAGCAAAGTTAATTCTCACGCGATACGCATTTCCTTCGCTATGAGTTCCTCGGAAGAAGACAGTTTGCCGGCGGTTCATATTGGAATCCCATGAAATACATGTTTGATATAAAACTGTTGCCGTTACTAAGAACATTCTTGAAAAAATCTATGAGAATTTATTAAGAGACATGCAGAGGAAGCAAATGCGAATGTTTGCGAAAAAAGTTTATCGCCAAACTGTCCATATAGGAGAATTGTGGAATTTAAATTTTTGGAGTCTTCTAGATGAATGCAAACAGGAAAATTAAATTTACTTTCACCCCTTTATTCTCTTTTTCTCTACACTTTATAAAGTTATAAAAATATGACTCCTCGAAAATACAGAAAAGACGAACAACTATGAGCTTCTTTCTTATTCTGAAGAATACAACGAGAATTCTTTGTGTACGTTTTTGTTAAAAACCCCACTGTAGACAGAATCCGTACTCGGTTTTTAATCAAACCGAAATGGCGTGACACGAATAAGAACTGCTAGATACTTGACAGTGCTTTTAACAATATCACTAGAATACTACATACTTTAATTCAGTCAAATTGACTTTGCTATCAGATCCCCTTTGCAAATATTTGACAAGGAAAATGTAAAATTCAGACCGTTTTACACCATTTGCAAATGGTCAAACGTCAAAAATTTGACGTTTCACAAAACCATTTAATCACAGCTGAATGCACTCACCGTATTCCTCCTCTCTGTTCAACGCTCAACAGAACGTTAAACTCAGTGCAATTCACAAGTCAACCTCGTATCGTAATCGTAGCAAGTAGCATAACACTCCTCACGTGGCGTATGACGGCAGCACATTTTAAATAAATAAAGTCGTTCTTTCTCAAGCAAAATGGTGTTGTTCCGGATAATTTGATTTGTCTAACCTATAAGTCAATACTGGCAACTTATTGAGAAGTTGATGTAGTTATTATTTAAATGAGATTCAGGGAAATATCCATCATTTACCAGAGCTATAGTAAATAGAATTGAGGTCATTTTCGGTTTCCTATCAAATCGATGACAAACTTGTTAAGCAATCGATTGTATGGTGTATTACATGCATTGTACACGTGCGGTATGTACATCGCGGCTAAGTGTCATTGCAATTATTATCGACACATGTTACTATCAACCGTTTCGCTAAACAAATTGCGAATGAACATGTACGATTTGGAATTAAAGATCTGTGGGGTTGTGTGCGCTGTGTTCGGCCGTTTGTTGTGGTGGTTGTTTTCTATTTTCAAAAATGTTGAACCGGGTATGTAATCATTTATGGGATAATCTATCAAAGGGAACTTCTCCTTCGCGGCATCTGTTTTTTTTTTTTTTTACGGGAGGCATGTTGATCGGGGAGATGTCAAAATAAGTGTGAATCACAACAAGCCAATGAAAAGGCTTGATTGCACTGTTGAAAGGCCTATACCCCCCTTTAGGTTTTCAAACAAAGTGATCAACATTTAAGCGGTGTATCAAAAAACGCCCCTAAAAAGCGGGCGTGTCAAGAAACATTGTTAAAATTGGAATTTCTTTACACCTTTTTATTCATTATCTAAGAAATTTATGTCAAAATTTGGGTAAAAGGATTCCGACATGAAAACCCTCAACCGCAATTGAGCAACAGGCAAATTACTTACTACACGTATATTCCTCCCATCAATTAACTTGTGGACGCCTCCACGAAGGAATTCATAAAGTACACGTGCCTCTATTTTTTGCTCAAGTAAAAGTATCTATCTATAGTCCGCACCCCAATTAACTATTCTAACCTGTAATTAATCACGTACTCCCCGGGCACTTGTCAAGAAAGTATTGCTTTGTTTTTGTCATTCAGCACATCCGCAGATGTGTAGTCGTATTCCTTCGCACAATGCCTAACCTTGCACTTTTTTTACTTATAACCTCAACCAGTGGAGTGTAATTTCATCTAATAAAAAATGATAGAACAGACTTGATTGACATTAATCGTGATACAAAAAGCAATATAGGTAATACGACAAGCTAAATGTATGTTTAGCACACAACACGTGCTTTCATTCAATAGATTTATTATCTCTGACCATAGTGGCCAGTGACACATTAAATAAATTGCCGCCACTTAGACAAAGCCATTTCATTGATTAATTTATTTTTGGATAGATTGTTATTGGCCTGTTGTAATTGTGAAAACTAGCTGAATCATTGTTCCACATCTGCATACGAATGACACTAATGATAATGACACTAAGTAAAATAAACAAGAAGCGCGACGATTAGCAGTCGCAACGATGGACAGTGTGTTCGACAGGAGGCGATTGCAATTTTAAACTAAAATCTGTAAACGTTTTGCTAGGAAATTTTATTTATTATTTATAAGAATTACACTGGACGTCCGTTATAACGAATATCCGATATACCGAATTTGCGATATAACGAAAGCTTTTTAGATTTACATTAGGTTCGTTCGCGTACGCGGTTTGAATCGAACCCAATCCATATAGATCGATCACAATCGCACAAAGTCTATACACGTACTCATCAAAAATGACAGAAAAGAGAAAATTAACAAAATAACGAGTAACGAGTGGTTCCTCTCTTGACTCGAAACAGCTTAGAGAATTTCAACAGGCAAGTACTGGTAAATATGTCAAATGCACAAAGTTGTCAAGAAACAAATTCAAAATTCGTCTTAAAAATGAATTGCACGGAACAATCAAATCTTTAAAAATAAAGAAAATTCGCTGGTGGTCGAATGTTGTCTTAGAACGTTTCATATGTTGCAAAAAGGTAAGTTATATGTTTATTTGTGATATGGACTAGATGTCAAAGATGAAAGTTGCTCAATGTAGCTCGAAGTTTATTGAGTTCTGATCAATTTTTTGAGTTTGACAGATTTGTAGACCTATTACATATGTTTATCTCTATATAACGATTATCTCTATAGCCCACGATTTGCTATCCGATATAACGACTGTAGATATAAATTGGATTAAAAACCATGGAAGTATTTAAATGGCAGGAGCATAATCTATTCAATTTAACATTAAATAAAAATGTTTAAGTGAACACATTTTTAATGACTTATTTAAAAAAAAAAACCCCCGCTTGATATATTAAATTCGTTATATGGACGTCCACTGTACTTGTTTTACCAATTTCAGGTCAGAAATATGCAAATTTAAAATAAGAAATAATATGGGAAAAGCCAATATTGTGGAAAAAAAATCAAGAATGTCCATGTTTTGAAGCTGTCAATTGCTTATTATTGCTTATTGACAGAGGACAGTGAATACTTTTCCAATCAGATTGCAGAAATTATGCAAAAAATTGCAATCATCATAAACTATGTTAAAATATTCGATTGACATTTTGACTGTTAACAAAACTTGACAAAGCATTTGACAGCTATCAACTTAACTCCAATAGATGTTATTTTAAACAATTTGTTAATATGATTTTGCGCTATATAAAACTCTTAATTCGCACTCAACGCTGTCACATTACAGTCCACCATGGATATAAGAAAGACTCATATAAGAACACATCTCTTATAAGACAGAATTTTGATTGTCCCGCCGGGACAACTTTTGTCGTACTTAACTCAAATTCACAAAAAAAAAAACAAGTGAAAATTAGAAATATCGTACCTTGTTAACATACCTATGTTATGTATATGTTAAAATACCCACTAGTCACTCATTTAAATAAAACAAAATAAAAGCAACATAATATTCTAATAGGTATCTCATATTTCCCTTTTTTTATTTTGGCCCCGTGGAAATTTGAAAATCCCGGGGTGTTGCCAAATTTTTGCCATTTGGCGCCGTGGACTTGTTAAAATCCATCTGTAACTGACCGCTAGAGGGCCCAGTAGTGTGTCGTATTCCATATACAAATAATTTAATTGAAAAACGAATTGTGAAATTTCCTTTTTAGCTAATTTTTTTAATCTAGCGTAAGATTACCTGCTAGCTTCAAAAATGAGAAATCAAATTCAATTAACAAATATGGAAAATCAAATTAAAATTCGGGATAAAATGAATTAAAAAATGAAATTATATATTTTTCATGGAGAAATCGTTTATTTCCACGGTTAAAGAAGCGGAAATAAGAACAGTTGTCATTTTCCATTGGCGCTGGAGATCTAGCGGGCGTTCCTACATTTGGGATATTGTGTGTTAGACGTGTAGCGATCAAATGAACGTGGCCACTGATAGCACTCTTTGGTAAATTATTTAACTCCCTGATGAAGTGAAACAAATTTTTGTCAAATAATAAAAAAATATTTTTACTGTTTGACACTTGTAAAGTATCAAATATTAAACGTTTCGTTAAATCGATTCATTTGTAACCATAAGAAGTTATTTTAGTATTTGAATTATAATAAAATACTATAGAAAAATTATATTGCAGATTATTTAACGATTCAGTATAATTTACTTAACATAAATATCAATATCAAAGCGCTTTCGTCTATTGAACGGAAGCCAAGGCAAATTTTGACAGTGCCTTCGTTTGAATTTAATTTCTATGAATCACCAATCAAAAAAATCGTTTATTGAATAATCACTATCTAGGTACTAAAAATCATTTTTAGTGTCCAGGCTAAGTTTTTCGAACTAACAATGGCGAAATTTTCCATACAAAACTGAATATTGTGACCCTCAAAATATTTAGTGTAAAAATGATTATTATAGTATGGCCCTATAAGTTCTGGGCTCGAATTATAGCGAGCAATACGTAACTCAGTTATGTGGATTTTACGCCTAATGTCAAAATATGATTGGCACTTTGAAACTTTGGGCATATTCAAACATCTGTAATAAATTAA
This sequence comes from Cheilosia vulpina, assembly GCA_916610125.1. Lineage (NCBI taxonomy): Eukaryota > Metazoa > Arthropoda > Insecta > Diptera > Syrphidae > Cheilosia > Cheilosia vulpina. Next base: position 14,657,933 of record OU744276.1, on the reverse strand, counting down.
TCTTACGGCAATCTGATTAAATAGAAATCGTATTATATATTTTTCTAACCTGCTATTGTAAGGTCCAAACACTAGCTCGACAATGGGACTAGCATATTAGTATTGCGAAAGTAAAGATAATCCACTATAATAATAATAATCACTTTTTGTATCCAGGCTAAATTTTTCAAACTCACAATGGCATAATTTTCCATACAAAATTGCATATTGTGACCTAGTCTGAAGGTTAAAAATGATTATTAGTAAGGACAAATGAATAGAAATCCATGTCTGCAGCTCATACTGTTGAATAACCAAACTAATTAATGATATCCCCAAGCCAATAAATTGTAGGGCTCCAATTCCAAAATCCAGGAAGAAGACAAAGGAAAACAGAATAAAAAAAAACAGTTCAGACACGCGGGTGATTAATTAAGGAGCATGTTTGTTTTTGTATCTCAATTAGCATGCTCCCACGAAAATAGTTGTGTTTTTGTATCGCATACATTCAGATAGCTGTATGTGGGTAGAGCTATGTACCTGGGAAAAGTTCGACTGATGATTTATTGGGGATGAACTTACCAACAAAAGTTTTCTATATCAGCTTTCAATGTAATCCAAAGGTGGGTGCCGGATGACTTTGTAGCCTTTTCAATTGATTTCCTCTTCACTTTTTCACAAATGATTTGATTCTTCCTTGCACCCAAATCAATTTTTTTCTCTTTCAATCACAGTATGTTATGCACTAACAACAAACACAAACAATCACTCCAGACAAAGCCAATTCGTCACTAACTATGATGGTAGGGAATGGTATTTCAACATTCGAATCGACCGAGTAACCGCAGAATGTCTTCTTATTTCTTTCGTCGCGTATATGTAGCTAAATGGACTTTTTTTCTTGTGAATTTATTTTTACGATTCCAAGCGACTTAACTCAACCAACCACTGCAACGTTCAGACGGCTTGTGTGAGATACAATGAATATTGTGGGTCTATTCTATGGGAAATGTTGCCAAAGCTTTAGGCACTTTTCTCTGCAACTTTTGCTTTAGCTTTCGTTACAATGTTGCCGCACGGTCGTACGGTACTACTGTCGCATTAAAACAGAGAACAGTGACATTGGTTGTGAAATGAAGAGGCTATGACAATGACAAGCCCCCCACCACCCCTCCACCAAACCAAACCGACGAAACCACTCAACCGAACATGCTGCAACTTTTTATTTAGAGTCATCGACTCATCGTTCTTTGTCGTCATATCCCAAAGTGTATTGCCGGTTCTCCGCACGTGTTCACAATTTGCCAAATGTTAGATGACCCTGTACCGAATACACCCTGTGGATATGGGGTTTTTAGAAATGTTCACCCGAATTCCCAAAAAAATCGTGGATAAATTAAAACATGAACCGTATCAATTCAAAGTTTGGTATTTTAATTCAGATTTGTAACAATTAGGGAAAAAAATGGACCGAGTCATTCGCGCACAAATTAGCAACTCACTCTATGGTTGGTCTGTTAACAATGGAATACTGTATATATGTATGTGTAAGTGTAATTAATAAATACATAATTGTGTTAAAGAGAATATGAAAGAGAGTAGGTACAGAAAGATTTTCGACAGGGGTATAGATACTTGGAGATGGTGTGAATACAGTTCTTCCGGCAAAAAATAATAAAAAAAAAAATTGATGTATATTACTACATTATATGGGATGCGCTGAATGTAATCAGGGTGCCATTGCTATCTGGGAGGGTTATTTTTTCTTGTGCGTCAATGGAGTGAGCGACGGTGTTCGGGGGACAGTGTGTCAAACAAGAGGGCGAGTCTTTTGTTGTGAAATTCACTATTGGGGGCGGACTTGACATGAGTTTTAGTTGTGCATTTATAGACACGAGCTAGAAAATGTGTTTCAAAGGCAAGAGATAAAAGCACCAAGCTCATTTTGTGGTGTTTGGCTACAGCACGACGTTAAGTCATCCATTAGTCAGATCTATTGTTTCTTTTTTGCAACTTGATAACTGAGGTATGTTGACTTTGGAGTTTGGGAAAGAATTTACCTGCAGTCAATATGTAGTTGTTCTAGTATGGAGTTGAGTTCGCTGGTGAGAGGGGCAAACAAAAAGTCCATCCTTGGGCGCCACTTTGTTTGAGAGTTGACAGTCGATTCCAATAAGAATAAACTACTTTTTCCAAGGGATGTCAGCCTATATTGCAGGCCATTCAAACAGGAATATAATGGGGAATTGTAAAAGATTTTGAAAAAAAAACAGCCAGCCCATCGTTGGGCGCCAATTTTATTCTAAGAAAGGGAATTTGAAATATAGACTAACGAAATTTAAAAAGATGTGGGCCTTATAGGTAAATATGCTTGAAATCAATTTTAAGACAAACTGAGGGTTGAGTTTGATAGGTTTGACCACTTGATGAGCATTTTTTTCTTCTCTCTTCTCTTTTCTCAGATGGACAACTCCCTTAGGTGGCAAAATGTTTTCACCTGCACTGCCTGCTCAAGGGAGATTTTGCTGTAATAAGTTAAATAAATAAGTAAATAGTTGGCGCAAGATTTCCGTTAGGTATAGCTTTTAACAATCATTCGTTTTGTGTGAGTTTTTAATTTTTTCAACGAATGGAGGGATCTACAATTTTATGTCGAGTCCAAACGGCTAATTAAAAAGGACTTTCGTGACAGTTATACATACTCTCGGATGTTTGTCCATGTTCGCGATAGATGGCGCAGTGGAAAAATAGGTACCTGAAGTCTGAATTTGTGTGTTTTGCTTGGTTCGAACATGAAACCCCTTGCTGAGTAGTCCAACATACTAACCACTAAGCCACTGCCCCTACGGTATGTACTTCGTTGGCCTCCCTAAAATTGACTTAACAATTAGACTAACAATAAAGGCAACATAGTCCAAGGTTTTATATCATGACTTGACATAAACCTTTAGTGGCAATATACTAAGCTTACCGTTCGTTTTCATATTTACTTGCTTGCAAAACTCTCATTTTCGCCGCTCTTACTAGGTCTGCGAATTATAAAAAAAAATCGTTACATGTTACGCGTTACATCAATGTAACAAATAACCAAAATTGTAGGCTTTCTTTCCCACCACACTGTCAACCCTTTCCCCATTGACACCAAAATTCCCCAACGACTTTGATTTCGTGCCTCGCATAGCTCCATACAGTCAAGTAAATTCTGCGACCTTCCCCTTCGCACCGCAAGTCGCGCAGGGCGTTGTTCATCTGGTTAACCTTTTCGACGCCATGTACCGTTGTTCCCGGTGCCACCTATGAATTAACCCGTATTCATACACACAGCCACATAAAGTGCGGGTGGGGGTTTCACGCTTTAAGGCTTTCAGGTACCACACGCTGCCTTTTGTCGAACATCTAAATCAATACAAACACAAAGGGCGAATGGCGACCGAAAATAAAAATTAAAAGTACCAAAGCAAATAAAAACCGACAAAAAGATTCACCGATAACTTGTTTTGCTATTTTCCTTCTCATTCAATCGCAGTCGCACTCGTTGGTCGCAGTGTGCGGCCAGACATCATCGACGAACTATAAACAAAAAAAAAAAACAACTAGCAGAACAGAAGCACATTGTAAGTTGAGGCACGTTTTCGAAATTGATAAGATTTAAATCGTCGACCAAAGTTCGTGAATATTGTGTTTGGTTTTCTTTTTGTTCACGGACTAAATTGTGCGATAGTTTATTTATATTTACTTTGTACTGTATTCCGCTGATGGTATTTTGTTAATTGGGACACGACAGTAATTAGCGTCTTTTTTTTTAGATTTTTTGGCCATATTGTCTAGCTGCGATTGTGAGCTATTTTGATTTAGACTGTTTTAGGATTATGACATTAGGTTTGGGCTAAAAACTAAATGTTTGGGGGGCGAAGTCCCCAGACCTTTAAAAAATCAATCTCAGAATGTACTTTATGTACCTATGCATCTGTTAAAATTTAGAGTGGTCATTTAATTTAGCTAAAATCCTAACTAAATTTTTACGCTGTGGATATAAGTGTCACAGGAAACAGCTGTTCTCTTATTGCTCTCCCACGTTATAACAAAAAAAGATTATCCTTGTAGAACAATAATTACAAAATGTCACAATTTAGCTTTAGAAAATGTGCCGACCCATTCAATGGGCACGCTAAATTTTGACAGACACATGAAGTACATTCTGAGCCAAAAGTTTAATTATTTAGCTGCGTACCCCTCAGCTAAATGGGTACGCTTTAGTTTAGCTCAGCTGAATTTTGAAGAGAATTGTGCATTGGGTCGAAAATTCGAAAATTAAGCTGGAGCAGCTTACTAAGCTGAATATTTAGAATGAAAAGTTGGGGAGCAGATAAAAATTAGTTTAGCTCTAGCAGCATATTCAGAGCTTAGAGAAGTTAGAATATTCAAACTTCGGGGGTTTGTTTAAAGATTCCTTGGAATCAGTAGATTTTTAGCATAATTTAAAAAAAAAATCGCTTATCTTCGCTCCTTCTCAGTCTTAGCAAGACTTTGTAGTCGGAAATTTCCAAAAATCTACCTCGATAAGTGCAAATTCTTCCTTACATTTTGATCTACGTACTAGTTTTTGGTTAAATTTTTTTTTTAGAATTATAACTGAAGAAAGTAAAAAATGTTTGCATTACTTAAAGATTTAAGTGTGTTGTTTTTTTTAGTTCTTTATTAATTCTCGTTTATAGCAACAACCTCACTCATTGCAACTTGCCACGATTTTTATTAGTTGCAATAGTCGAGAATGCACAGTATTTTCATTAGTATTGTTTTTATGAGAATGACGATTTTTTGAAGATTTTCCAAGTGAAAAAATGTAGATTTTGTAAAAATGTATCAGTTGGTACAAACATCAGAAGAATCTTTCTTCTACCTAAACCTGGCTCAATAAAAGAGAGTTTAACTTCTTAGATGACTTTTTTATCGCAAAGAATCGGACTGATGCGACGTTATTTTTTATAGTAAAAGTGAAGCCCTGATATGCAAAGTCTTTAGCTACTATTTTTCAGTCTCGAAAGTGACGCTTTGACCCCGTATTGAGAGTCTTTTCTCCATGACTTTTTAATTGAAGGTAAAGGTTCAGATTATAAGTGTGCGGTAACACTGTTTACATCTTGCTCATATATCGTAGACAGGATGGAGCCACTTTGTCTGCTGGTAAATATAATTTTTTACAATGCTTTTAAAGCAAATGTTTTTTCGAACAATGTCCACATAAAGGTAACCTACTTATATGGGGGAAAAGAAGCTTTAGGGTTCTTAAACAGCCCTTACTTTCGCCGGAAAAACTAAACAACATTTAATGTGACTTAAGGAGTTGAGAACACTCCAACGGTTTAAAGAAGTATTCAGTCCTAAAATGGTCGTTTGTTCTTTCCTCTCAAGATGGTCGGACTTCCAAATTAATAATCGGTCTAAGTCGAGCCATGCTTTCCAGCCGGTGCGTCTTTGGCATGGTGAGTGGTGAAGCGTTGCCAGAATCAAAATATCAAAAGTCTCATTCACAGGGTGACGCGAAATTAATCATCAAATTTTGTTTCTGAATTACTTTTTCACTAAATGAAAACATTGATTTTGAGTGATGGAAATCTTCATTTGGACCTTTACAATTTGTGCTGTTAAGTATGGAAAAGATGATATCCGTCAAGTGGCTGCCGCCAGTGTTGATACACATTTGTGACTGTTTTACCGCATTTGCCATGACTTTCCGCAAGATTTCCGGTGATAACTATTTGCATTTTTGTCCAATATTCTCTTTAAGGGCTGCGATTGTCTGAGGCGTGTTGACATAAGCCCGCGACTTCAATTTGACCCAAAGAAAAAAATCTGCGATGGTTAAATCGGGCCATGCCAAATCGCCAAAACGAGAGATTAGGCGACCAGGAAACGCTTCCTTCACAATATCCATTGTGGCTCGTGCTGTGTGTGCGGTTGCACCGTCTTGTTGCAACCTCATGTTCATCAAGGCCCGCTCATCCAATTCCAGCAGTAGGGAGTCGTTTATCATGGCCCTGTAGCGTTGTAATGGATTTGGCTTATTGATGTAACCGCTTAAATGGAAATTTTCAACACAATTATAGGCCAAGGAAATCAATAGCGCTCAATTGCTTTCCTGTTTTATACTGCGCAGCTGTCTAGTTCACAAATGTCAAATATGATTGACGTACGACGGCATTTGCAAAAATTATAACATCTTCCTATAGCGTGCTTCATTTTGCGCCACTTTATATTACACAGAGGCTTCGAAGGTATCAAAGGCGGGTGCCGATAATTCCTCGAGCGATTTTCGGTCGCATTTGCATTGACGACTTTTGAAGATAGTGGGCTTTACTTATAATCATTTTTAACGTCCATACTAAATATTTTGTAGGTCACAATTGGTAATTCTATATGGAAAATTTCGCTATTCTGAGTTTGTATCGCTCAATGACTATATACGAGCTGTATAGCGACATAAGTCGGCCTACGTAATGTAAAGCGCTTGGAGGTCCTATTGGAACGATGTCCTAGAAAACCGGCCTTCAAAAGTCCCACCTTAAAGGTTCTTTATAAGCCGCAGTGCTGTCGTCAATATGAACCAATGACTTTTGGTCATAATTCCACATAAATCTGTGGCACCTTAGCGGATTTACTTGACACTGAAGCTGTGCCGGCGAATTGCAAATCGATTTTAAATGGAAATGTCATCATCCCTCTAACACAAAAATACCTACTAAACCTTCTTTGCACTTAAGCAAGGGATAGTCTTTAATTATGATGACCCATTCTACATCTGGGTTCGTTTCAGTTAGTTTAAAGGATCCTTGATGTTATGCAACAAAAATTACATACGTAATAGGTACCTGAACGCTTTTCAAAACTGTCAGTCTGCACGTTGGGTATAAAAATTACCTATACAGAAAATTAAAATAAAGTTGAAAACAAAATACTTTCTGTAAGTACGAATAGGTATATTTTTTAACACACCCGCCCACCCTATTAGTTCGTGGCAAAAATCTCACTCTTCGCAAATTTATCGACCGAAAGCCGCTCGTGGAAAGTCATGCACACAAATGGAAAAAAATTAAAACGTGCCGAGAGTCTGTAAAATTTCACATTAATTCCCGGTCTAATAAATCCTCGCTTTCTCCCCAACCGTAATTCGAATCCATGTAACCACTCCATCCATTCAACGACTCTGCACAGAAATATAAACGAAAAACCGTAAAACCGTAATACCGTGAACACTTGAAGGGAAAGTTCTCAAAGAGGTTAGGCCAAAAGTAAATACAACCGGCAGAAGATACGTAAGTATATATTTCTATTCCTATTCCTGGGGAAAAAAATAGCAGCAACATGGGGGCAAAACGGAAAGACGGAGCTTTTAAATTTATCGCTGCCGGCTGCACGTTTCTCCACCCCTCTTGCCTGAGCTAAATGCGGCACGTGTTGTCGTTTTATTACAACACCCCCATTCCCCATGCCCATTGCCCAAAAAGAGGGGAATTATTTGAGATTTACGTGTACCTAGTGCTAGTACCTACCCCGACGACGACGCTTGGTGGTTAGGCAATTCTGATGAAATCGCATTGTCAAGTGTTTAATTAAAAATTGGTCAAGGATTATGTGCGCCCAAAACGGTAGATATCGTATTGTCACTTGAATTATCTAATCACGCAGCAGGCAGACTGCCTGACGATGATTGCTACGAAAATGAAAACAGGTGACGACGCGACTGTGTGCTGATTCGCAGAAAATAAATAGCATACACATGCGAAGGTGCGCCTTGATCCGCTCGCTGGAATGTGGCATATATTTGGAGTAACCCGACCATGATGCGGGGTGGAATATCCGTAATTGCGAAATCACTTCATAATGAGCGTTTTGTTCGTTTTGCCAAATGCTCGCGTTCAACTGTACCTGTACAAGCTGCCACAGATAGTATAGCGATGAGGTGGCAATTTAAGGTCACGTTTCACTTTGTTTTATTGCGAAAGCGGTTATGGAGACTCTGTCACGTTTTGAGCGTTGACACCGAGGTTGACACTGTCGGCGACCGGAATGATAGAGAAATTCCTAAAAATAAAATCGCACGAAGAAGCAATTGTTCGATTTAAATGGAACGTTGAGTTTCAGCGTGAGCTTGCAAACAAAAAAAAAGCGAAAAGGGAAAAGAACGGAAATACCGACTGTACTTAGTCATGTAGGCGAAGAAGTCATATGGAAATTGTTTTGATTTGTCGCATGCACAGAGTTAGAGATGTGTAAGGAAAATAGTGGCTAAGGCATCTACTGATTTTCCAAGCTTTTTAGGCTGGACCGTTATTGATAGGGGGGCACCGTTGGAAGATAGACCTATAAAAGAAATCAGTTCTCTGCCAGGGAGACGCTTGTGTAACGTGTTCATGAAGTAGGTTAGGTTATGTTAAAGTGGCTCTCGGTGAGAGGAACATTTAGGCCGTTAATCGGCCCATTGTGCATACCACTGTTAAATCGACTGCATTTATTGTCATAATCGACCAGACGACCACTGGTGATTAGGGGTTCCTTTGCTGGTTACTCGTTTACTTCCATTGATAAAGCCAAGAATGTTGGCAGCGCTCCTCATCCCTACAGCTTCTGCAAAAGTCATTATGTGGAAGACCAAGTCTTTGCGCATGTCTGCCCAGAACACAATGACCGGTGATGACATTGGCGACTAGTGAGAAACTGCGTCTGTTGAGACGCAGAATCTCTTTGGATCTTTTGGTATCCAGTGTTGCCCAAGTAAGCCTGGCAGCGTCACAATATCCTAGATGTTTCCATCTGTGATTTGCTTTTCCTGTTGCGTCCGCATTGATAATTTGTTTAGCGTAGGACCGCGGTACTTGCACGTTGTGCAGATTAACACTATCAACGCCGGAGGAGCCTAGCCTAGCAAGTTCGGCAGCTGCATACAGTTCCCTGGGATGTCACAGTGTCCCGGAACCCAGCAAAGGGTAAGGTTGTACTGTCCAGCTATCTCGTTAAAAGATACGCGGCAATCGTCCACCGCTTTAGATCTTATCACGCTGGATGCTAAGGATCTGATGGCAGCCTGACTGTCAATATATATTACAATATCCCTGTGTGATACTGCATTCATTAACAGCCACGCTGTGGCTTGACGAATAGCTGTGATTTCAGCTTGGAAGACACTACAGTGTGTCGGAAGAGAGAAGGAGAGGCCCAGGCTCAGTTGTTCTGAGAATTCCCCTGCTTCGACTCCCTCTAATGTTTTGGAACCGTCCGTAAAAATTGACAGTGCTCCTTCGTGCAGGACATTATGGCAGTCCCATCGGGATCTGTCCGGTATTTCGTATTTAAAGCCTTTTTCGAACTCGATTTTCGTTGGCAGATAGTCAGTATTGGAGGGTAAGGGGCATGTCTGTGAGAGGATGCTGGCGTGTCCAGATGATAGTCCTCTCCAGTGCTTACCCTCGCTGAGTCTGATAGCCGCGTTAGCGGCGTATTCCTTGCTGACGATGTCTAGAGGAAGAAGATTGAGCATTACTTGTAGAGCGGCGGTAGGAGATGCCCTCAAGGCGCTGAGTCTTCTCAAGGGCCTTCAGATTGCAGTTTTTGTCCAAGGCCGGCGACCACACAACGATGCCGTAAAGCATAATCGGTCTTATCACCGCGGTGTAAAGCCAGTGCATTATATTGGGCTGGAGGCCCCATCTCGAGCCGACAGCCCTCCAACAGGAGTATAGAGCCACTAGGGATTTCCTAGAACGTTCGGCAATGTTTTTCTTCCATAGAAGTTTGCTGTCTAATATGAGCCCCAGATATTTGGCACTTTGTACAAACTCGAGTGGAGTGCCGTTGAGATTAGGGGGGGTTATAAGAGGAAACTTGATCCTTCTAGTGAAAAGAACTAGGTCCAGGCTACAAGTTTACGTAAAGCTAGTTGAAGAATATCAGAAAGAGTCTTTGGATACTTTCCTGAAGTGAGTAAGGCGACGTCATCCGCGTAGGCCACGACTTTGCAACCGGAAAGCTCCATCGAAATCATAAATTCGTTGAGAACTAGATTCCACAGTAGTGGAGATAGCACGACCCCTTGAGGGGTGCCTCGGTGCACAAGTTTTTCGACAGCGCTGCTACCAAACGTGGCTGTCACTCTCCTACGGGTGAGAATATGGCCGATTAGGCAGCATATTTGTTCGCCGATATTTAACCTGTTTAAGGCTTGAATAATCGAACGAGTCTCTATGTTATTAAAGGCCCCCTCTATGTCCAGGAAAATCGCCATGGAATATTCCTTGAATGAAAGGGACCTTTCGATCGAGCGGACGATTGAATGAAGGGCAGTCTCAGTGGATTTGCCCTTTTGATAGGCAAGAGAGCTAGAAATTAACTCTTGGTCAACGGTGCTTTTGATGTGAAGATCGATGATCCTCTCAAGTGTTTTTAATAGAAAGGAGGACAGACTGATCGGTCTGAAGTCCTTAGCAAGTGTATGTGAGGTCTTACCTGATTTGGGAATGAAAACAACTTTTACCAAGGTCCAGGATGAAGGAATGCTGCCCAGAGTTATGCAGCCTGCCAGAAACATCTTGAGACTGTCTTTGACGATGTCAAAGGCGTTCTGTAGTTGCATCGGGAAGATGCCATCAGGTCCTGGGGACTTGTACGGTTCAAAGCTGTTGACGGCCCACTTCAGCTTTTCCTCGCAAATGGTGATTGCATTTGGAAGGGTACCCAGAGGGGGCATCCCTGCTGAAGAAAAGTTTACCAGTGAGAGACGTGCAGCGGGGGAAGTGGGCATCCATGAGCAGATTCAACGATTGTTCTTCTGCTTCTGCCCATTGGCCATTGGGATCTTTAAGTAGGTACTGATGGTAGCCCCAAAAACGATGGTCGAATAACTACCAAAGAAGCTGGATTCTTGTACTTAAAGAGGATTTAATGTTAAATGACCCACAAATATCGTTCAAGAGAAGACGATCTAACGAGTGGTTGCTATTCTATAAGCACATAAATATTTTTTGATGCTGTTTTGCAGTTATGCATGCTTCTGTATAGAATTTATTTCTTTTAGAACACACAACGACTAATTAACTAAGCGGATTCTCTATGCCACCCAAATGATCTTGTTCGCTCTATCTGAAGCATCGACTTTCAGAAGAGCGAACAGCATAAAGTTATCCTTCGTCGCTTCGATGATAAATATTCTTCGTAGACGTCAGACTTGAAAGGAGATGATTCACAACAACAACAACCAACGAAGCGAACTGAGCTGTATACTGAAAAATCGCACAAATATTTTGGCGTAATTTCCTTTGGCTTCTTTTCAGAGAGACGCCTGGACGGCTTATTTCTTCGTCTTTGTCTACGGTGTAAACCAGCAGTGACTATGGCGGATATCAAGCAAATTGTTAGTTAATTTGGACAGCTACAAATAAATACCTGATATAAGTTAAAAAGCTGTCGTGCATTCGACTAAGCGGACGTTGTAATAGGAGACGCTTAACATCCCTGTCCTGATGTAAGGTGAAGATGAACTATTATAATACGCTCAATATTTTGAGTAGTAGGCGCAGTGGCTTAGTGGTTAGTGAGTTGGACTGCTAAGCTTGGCGTCCCACGTTCGAAACCCGGAAAAGCACAAATTCCAACTAAGGGTATTATTATTTGGTCCGTATCGAGCCAGATCCCACTCCCATCGTGTTAATCATATTTACATCGATTTTTCTTTACCTTTTTATTCATTCTGTTCTCCTTAAATTTGTTCAATTCAATCTTTCTTCACAGTCCTTTTTTAAATGAATCCTATTTTTCTATTTGTTTGAGTCATCTTTTGACTCTCGTCATATATTCGTCAAACAATTTTCGTTTCGTCCAGTATTTTTTTATAGTAGAATGCTTGCAGTATATTTATATATATCTTTCAACTGCGCCACCTACCTCTCACGTCTGAAAAACTCCCTTCCATTCGTTCAAAAAATGAAAAATTCACACAAAACGAATTCCTGTGAGAAGCTCTGCCTATAATCCCTTACGGACCTGTTGTGCCAACTATTTATTTATTTCTTATCTTGAGTTCAAAATTGTCCAGTTAGGTAGACATAATTCTCTATTGAAGAGATGGACGGAGGAAGAACCTGATCCCAAACCTGATCATATGCGGACTATTCGGCTAAGTTACGTAAGATTTGAACTTTGGGCGTGCTTTTAAAAAAGAAAGGTTGCTGCCTTCTTTTTAAAATATGGTTAACTTTTGCAAAACATTTTTTTGTACGTACTTTTTGTACAGTCCACGATGGGTATATAGGTACTTAAGAAACACTGGAGTTAAAACATATAACTTATAAGAAACGCATGTGGAAACATCTAGACCAGGCATATCAAAGATACGGCAAGAGGTCCTCGAAACAATTATCTACGGCCAACGATATAAATTCAATGATCTTCTAATTTCACGTGCACTTAAAGTGCAGTGAAAACTTGAACAATTACGTGTGTATTTTCTGAATCGTCAGGAAGTATTTCATGGCGTAGGAAATACTTCTAAATGCAGTGATATTTGTATTCATTATTTTAAACTCACCCAAAAAAAAATGTTGTAGAAATGTTGATAAACGCTGTTAAATCGACTGCATTTATTTTCATAATCGACCAGACATCCAATGCTTTCAATTTAACAGAGACATGGTTGTACTTTCCAAAACCAAATTATGAAAATGAGAGCATTTGTTGTAGATTTTTGTAGCTAGAAAAATTTTAAATAAAACAGCATTCGTTGTTGAATGTTCAGCAAACTATGTGAAATGCACAATACTACAGATTTTGGTTGTATTATTCACAACATCTTGCGGTCAAAATGGAATTTCTGTCGTAAAACCTACAACTCGATATCTAGAAACGAATACCATTTGCTTTCATTTTTACAGCTCTTGGGCCGCAATTTTGTTTTGTAAAATATATGCTCCAAAATAAAAAACATACACCAAATAATTTGAAATTGTTTTTATTGAAGTAAATAATAGTAATGAATCCATAAACTTCATAATTACATTATGTTTGGTTATACAAAACAAAAAAAAAAATTCAATTAAATTTACACTTTTTTCGAAAAACTTTTGTTCCATCAATTCATTTATTTAAGTGAATAGGTGGACTTGTAAAATTATTAAATTTTAATATAATATAATCATGACGCATTCTTGTTAAATCTTCCACATAATAACTATAAAGAAAATTAATAAACCAAATTTTATATTCACAAACAATTAACATACATACAATTAAGTTAAATTTAGTAGATTCTTGAGAGCTTCTTGCTGAACTTGGTGTTAACACATTCTACGGTAATTATTGTCACATCCTATTGTAAGCGGCACCCCCGTAATGCAAATGGGCATTTATGGAGTTAGGGATAAAATTAAAAAAATATGTGATATAATATAATAATATGTGATAAGGTTGTAAGGTCTACATACATACATACAAACAGATATATAGATAAGTACACATATAGACATATGAACAGAGAGAGAATTGCTAATATTACATTTTATTTCGAATTTGATTTTTTAGTTATGATGAAAATTTATGATGATACTTGCTTCTTTCTTTTTCCACTTCAATAACTCGTCCTCAAACTCCAGCTGCAACCCAAGTTCACTGTCCAGATATATTTTGGCGATGTCCTCCGACAGCAGAAGTAAACTGTGTTTAGTGAGACCACGACCTTGTTACAAAAGAATTATGTTGTCAATTTAAACGAGAAACGGCACTCAGACTACGAACGAACACAGGAAACACGAACACATTTATAGCTTACTTACCTGCTAAAGACGGCAGAACACTTTTAGACAATGTGAAATTGCCCACCACTTCACAAACATCCACGTCATGTTTTTTCGGTAGCCGCGTTTTCTATGACGGGATTATTCTGAACTGTATCCTTATTTAAAAAAAAAACACAAATCAGAATTTGGAAAAAAAATGCAGTATCAACTCAAAATGTTTAATTTGAAGTAAATAATAGTTTTTGAGTTGATACTGCATTTTTTTCCAAATGAATTCTGATTTGTTTTTTTTTTCTTTAAATAAGGATACAGTTCAGAATAATCCCGTCATAGAAAACGCGGCTACCGAATAAACATGACGTGGATGTTTGTGATGCTTTCTACAGCATTTTGTACGTACATTTTGCATTTTGGTTGTAGATTTGACCAATTGATACGCGTACATTTAACAACAAAAATTGACAACGCGCTGTCAATTTGACAAGAAGGAATTGCTATCAATTTAACAATTTTATTTCTGAAATGAAAGCAAACACTGTAAAATTTACAATTAATTGTGAATATGAACTCATTTGCTGTAAAATACACAAATATACTGCCACATTTTGTAAAATTTACAGTGGAAATTTGTTTGGGTATACTGCAAAAAAAATGCCAACTAAGGCTTTTTTATGCCCTTTAGGCAATATTTCATTAGCTAAATTAAATTAAGGTTTTTTTTTTTTCAAAAAGTTTTTTTTTTAACTTGAAATATGTTTTTAATTTTTCGTTTGTTTCCAAACACTGACTTATTTAGTTAAAGAATATTTCAACAAATTCCAGCGTCCACTTCCAGTAAGTCGAATGAAATTGGAAACTATTTTATGTTTGTTGTATAAAAAAAAATTGTTTTTATTTATGTTTTTATATTTGTGCTTTTATTTATTTTTCCACTTTACCAAAAGAAATTATTTTTGGCATTATATTATTGAAAATGGCATGTTTTTTTCAAGTTACGCATTTTTTCGTCAAAAGTGGATGCCAGCGCGAACACTGGTGTCGCGAGTTCAATGGTGTTTTCCCATCTCAAAAATACCTAACGCGCCTAAAGAAGTTTTCACTTCAAAAATGTCACTTAAGCATATGAGTTTGACACCCCTGATCTAGACTTTATTGCTTTATACGTGTTTGCATATAAGAACCAGTGAACGAAGAAAATTTTGAAATCTGTCTAACCAATGTTCAATCGAAACGAAAACATTCTTTAACCAGAAAGCCCTTTTTGACCTGAAAATAAATACTGTTCAATGACTAGACAAAAGGATGGATTTCTATAATTTGAATGATATCTAGCCATACTTAACGAACACACTCAAAATTTATTGTGAATAATCCTAGAATACAGCGTCTCCTCGCGGCAGTCTTATTTGAATGCTCCCATCAACTGTGGCTGGGTGTGTGCATTCAATGTGAAGACGACTTATCATATTTTTCAGTTTCGGTATCCGTTTTACCAATTTCAAACGCCAAAGTGGACCGGATTTTCAGCTATCCAAATCTTATAAAAACAAAACACAGAAATAAAATGAAATTAAGTGTATTAAATAGCATTCTTATGATTAGAAATAATCTCCCACTTAATTTTGGTTGCTACAATAGCCTTATGAAATCATAAAACAAGTAAAAGTGTTATCATCGGCCTGGCCGATGCTTTGATGCCCTCCACTGCATACAAGTCATGCAATACTGGTTTTGTATGGGAGGTACCAAAACACTTGACCTATGGCCCATTTTCAATACCATCCTGGCGACGATAAAAATAAGTCCTTTCACCAAATTTCATTCGCCTATATCAATTCCTTTGGGTGTGCTATCGTGCAGACGGACAGACAGACAGGCGGACATGGCTAAATCGATTCAGAATGTGATCCTGTGCCTATGTTCTGTAATTATCGCATCGATCCATCTATCACTAAAACGATATGAATTGAAACAAAATGCCATAATATCATATGACGCTTTCCGTATCTATGTGAATCGAAAACTATATCACATGGAACATTTCGATATGAATCCCCTGGAAATTTGTGATATATTCAAGTTCCGTAACTATCAAGAGCGATAAAATATTCGCTTCAACTGTTATAAAGTATTAAAACAAAAAATTCAAATGGCTGAAAATCAAAAAGTAGAAATAATAATAAATAAATAAAAACGCCGTATAAATAAGATTTTTTTTTTGTAGAGGGCTCAATAATCTCCAAGACTCAAAAGCAAAAGCTAGTAGCTTGGCTTTGGCCAACACCAAAAACAAGCCTAATTGGGAAAATATCTCTTGTGAATTTTATTTGATGGGCAATAGCAATAAAACTAAGCAGTGGAAAAAAGTTTGTGCATGTTTGTTTGTTTTCTATTTCATAGACTAATTTCGGTTCTTAGTAGTGTTGGATTGACTTAAAGGCTTCTGTGAATAGGCTGCTCTCCTTTTGTCCCTCCAACATGAGTTCCGATTATTTTTTATTTGTGCTATATGAACTTCTATATCTATTTAGTTGTTTTTGATATTTATTTTGTTTTGCAAAACATTAGCCACTTCCGAAACCACTCGAGAAACCATAGTTCTACTAAGAGCCGCAGAAAAATCTTGACCCACATCTCTCTGAAAGGACTCAGTTGCAAAAAGATATAATGCAGCACAGACCCGAATCAGGATTGGAATAAATGTATTCCTTTGCCCTTTGCACAATGATGCAACTATGATGAAAACTATGAATCTATAAATTTATAGATTTTGTCGCACACACAAAATTTCCTCCACTCAACGCTGGGAAAATCCTTTTACTTTTTTGAATTGTATTAAATTTATAGCTTAATGCTTATTGTTAAACTTCAGGTTAACGTACAAAGTTGAATCCTATTTCATTTGGGTGAGTCATTCCAAAGCTAGGAGCATTCGAGAATTAAAACTTTTCTTAGATATCAGCTTAGATCTCCGCTTCCGGACAGCGGACTATGATAAAACATATCCTATCTTTTAATCTCGACAATTTTCAATGCAACTGTGAAAAGCGGAATCAATTTCGTTCAGTACTTTTTTAATCTATTCCGGACAAACAACTTACGGCCGGCAAAAAAGGTAAAGTTTTAGTAATGATTTTTGAACGTAAATATAAATATTTAATCCGATATTACTTAAAAATTGTGTGGATATTATTGAGCTACAAACAGATGGATGCATGCACCCACCCCATTATGACCTATTGTAATTTCCATACCATCTTGAGCAGCTAAAAATAAATATAACTGCAACATCAGAAAAAGACACTTCTCAGCTGTCAACTGCCAGAGCTTTTCTTGCCAAACAAAAAATACATTCCCTCTCCATTCGAAAACTAAATTTATACATTTCTCTGCAACATGTTGGTGGGAACTTTTCAAAGGAAAGCTCAGCCAAAACATGCGCGCCTGATATCCGCCGCTACCGAACGTAGACCTCTGCTCTACAAAAGTAGTCGTCCCAAACACCGCACATGCTAGGGATAAGCTTCATTAACATTTGCCACTGCCGTCGGTATCTATGAAGCAGGCGCATACCTTGCCCCCTTCCGTTAGCAAAGTACATATCTATAAAATGTAAACACGTGCGCTCAAAGTAAAATCACAACAAAAATAAACAAATATCTACACACCCATCGTGGGCTTCATTATCATTTCCAACGCTTTTCACCTCGTCAGCACACGGCTACATTTTGTTCATGCATTGGCTTTTGACATTTCACAAACATTTTACCAAACTTTCATGTTCATGTACTTGCGATGCTTTCTGTTGCCCGTGTAGCGTATACACGCGCCGCCATATATACGACTGTGAGAGACGAGATGCTGGGGTTGCACAATTTTTTCGCGTCACGTATAAACATCATGGGCGTTGAAAAAGCCCCGAAAAGTATCTGCACGTGCCGCTTATATTATTGTTCCGCACGTCTGTTCGCGCTGCCCCTGCCCGACGCCGGTCCTCGGTTGTTGCTTTTGGATATTGTTAATGAATTCGTTGCGTCACTCTCACTTCTCCCTCCGTGTGTTCAATCGAACAATGACGACGACGACGAGTTCAAAAAGAGTCAAGCAAGTCACTACTGCAATGGCCGGTCGGGGTTTTTGGCTTGTGGGACTTCGGCTTATGGGGGCGAGGGGGTGAGTTCTATTAATCCAAATATAACGGCTGCTGCCATAAATAAAAATGTTCAGCAGCCTTGGAGTGAGCTTTCTGAGAAGGGATGATTATGATGGCACGTCTCTAAATCAAAACTCTGGCAGCGATGCTGTATGCTCTTCATAAATCAGCATGGATTGACGTAAGTAACTGCTTCGCGGCCGCTGGACTGTTTGGCTAACCTTTGGTAAAATTACTACAGAAGCGCGTGGATGACGCATTAGTCAACGTAAAATGTTTACAAGCTGTGGTGAGCTTTTCGATGACAGCGATTGGAAATTGTGTTCACACGCGAACATAATGTAGGAACTGGAAACACATGCCGACTGAAAGTTCAAGTTCGACATTCAAGGAAATTTGTGTTTACATTTAAAATAGGGGCAGACGGCACAGTTATGTGTTTATCAGTTTGCAGGGAATTTTAGACTGCAATGAGCGGGTATAGTGAAAGATATCATGGCTTTGACGAAATCAGTGTGGAAGTCTGTTTCACTTCATTTAAGGGTCATAAGCCTCGAAAACGAGAAGACATTCAGGCAGTGTGACCAATTCAATATTTGAAATCTTGCTAAATGACATTACATTTTTTTTTTTGCATTTTTTCTGCTTTTAAAATTAAACTACAGCAGTACGAAAAATTAGATCGAAAATTCCCGATAGGAGTGAGTGCGTACACACCAATTTTATAAATGAAATTACAGTTTTTAGCTGCTGGCAGCTTTTTCCTTTTTTTTTGACATATCAGGATTATTTGAAAATAAATTCGTTTAAAAATTTGAGGTTTTGCAAACAATTGCTACCTCTTTCGTAATACACTTTCAGTCTCTCTAAAGTCAGCGGTGTGTAAGACTTTTCAACATGAAAAAAATGAGGAAAAAATGTAGTGTCATACGGGCCTAAGTCCAGCAGTAGGTACAGCATGTATTTCTTGTGTATAAAAAAAGTGCTAAAAATCATGTTAAATATTTTTTTTTAATCAAAACCTCTAAAAACACAAAAATAAATAAAAAAAAAAAACTGTTTTCCAGGAAAAATGAGATATACCTATTCCACAAAAATATCATTAAATAAAAATCACTTCGTGACGCTAACTATGTAGGAAGAAAAATATTTTAATTTAATTAAGTTCAGTCTTTTTTCGTTGAACATTATATACGAAAGGGAAAGAAAAAGTGTGTTTTTGAAAAATTGATTGCAATTGCTTGTTGAAATCGTGAAATGGCTGTGTTCAGTGTTCACTGTCAAATGAGAATTTAATGGCTAATTTTCACACTAAGGTTCGCCTGCTTTGATTTTATTTTATTTTTTTAATTCATAATTCAAAATCTTACTAATTTTTCCTGCTACAGCATGAAATCATGCCAAAAAAAAAATGCTGCCATGATTTAAAAAAAAGCGATTAAAAATAAAATAATCCTGCTAAATTTAACGGGAAATATTCTAAACTGTTCACACTGCATACAGGAGAGTGACCCCGATCTTTGGAACCGTGTGATAAAGGCTTTAGGCATACGTAAGAAGACGTGGCTTTCGCATTGCCGCGATGCGACTACGGATCAGCTACCACTTCATCACACTTTGGGCCATTACCAAGTGCTGGGTAGGTTCGACACGAAAGGTGATGGAACCCTTACAACCATAACCAAGAAGGAGGAGTTGGTGGTTCAGTGTGACGATTTTTGCTCTACATGGTCTTCGGATACAGTTCTGCTGAAGTTTGTAAATGTAGCTTTGACAACTGGCTTACATTCGCGTTTGTAGTTTTTTATTTATTTTTTATAACTATTTTGCTAACTATTTGGCTAGTCGCCAAGTTATTCAATCTATATTGCGCATCGCACCTGACCAGGACGTATTATCCGTTTTTCTTTTTACATCCAGAATAACGAGCCAAACAGACCTCGAGTACTTCGAACATGCTCGCATGCTCATAACTGAGTGTATTCAGAGCAATCTGATTTATTTATAAAAAACATTTTAGCACTAGCTGTCATATGACATAAAGAATAGAGGGTGTGAACAAAATTTGTTGTATTTTCTTTGTCTCTCACACTTTTCTACAATCAACTTTATGTTTCTGTACCAGCATAAGCATTCCTTAACTTAAATCATAAGTTCACCTGTCAAAATGGGTTGTCGTCAGAATTTAACTGAGACGGTTCTGTCAGTTTATTCTGAGCTCATAGAGTGCACTCTGATCACATTCTGAAGGGAAAGAGAGTCACTAATTAAGAAATTTAATGTGTCTGAGATAAACCAAACAAAGGAACTTTCTTTTTTTGACATTTTATGTTCTGTCTGCTCTGAACTGAAAAAGAAAACGCCTATATTGCGGTTTTCGTCTGGAAATTGTCGCTGGGAATAAAAGCAACGTACATCATCAAGTCAGCTGAATACTTTCAGGCCAAGTAGGTGTTCCCAACAAAAAAAAAAAACGATTGCATATGTTGTGGCGTTTTTTTAAATTAATTCTCACTATTCGACTGGCAATGCTGACACTAACCACTATATTCTCATACTCTCAGTACAAAACACAAAGTATGTATATGACAAAGGCAATGACACTGACATATGATTTTTAATAATGTTTTTGTTGCGCGGTAGACGTTAAGGTAGGTCAATTCCAGCATGAAACAAACAACTCAACAGCTCAGTAGACATGTGTTCGGCTTCCAATTATATGCGCAAAAGAGTTCCAAAACGTACTTATTTCCTTATTTGGCCAACGATAAATAATCACACTAATTCAAAACTAATTCATGCAAACTGACCATTAGGTAGAGAACACTGTTTCAGCAAATAATGTTCTATTGTGTTGATGTAACGACACGCACTGAATATAAACGGTAAATTATTATATTTTATTTTTTTGATCTTTGAACATTTTAAACTGTCAACACATTCCAATATGTCCGTTCCATGTGACAAAACCAACAACAAGAGATCCAGGTATATAAACAAATCATTTCGCAGGCCGACTTTGGTGGATTAGTTATCACCTCCTATGAACTTCCAATTGTGGCATTACCTTGAACTTTATTGTTAAATTCACCATGTAATGCAGGTCTTTAAAAAGGAATTTCGTTGAAAATCGATAGTTTCGAACCACTTTTGCGAGGACGACTTTTAAAAGCATTGTTGCATATCGCCAACCTGAAATGGGGAAATAATATGCAATAGTTAGAAATGTGTCCGAATTTTGTAAGTGAACTGTCAAAAAAATCATTACGAATTGAGGCTGTGACAACTTATTTCTCTCTTTTGTTTCATTAAAGGGAAACAGTTTTCAATTGGGCTTTAGAATTGTTTTAGATTATTTAGATGACTTTCCGTGTTTTGTTGCCAAAAACAAAGTGAGTATGCTTATTGATCTAGATCAGTTTTTTACAGATATCGATTTGTTTCAAGCAATTAAAGCGAGTGTCATTTTTTGAAATTATAAACTCTGAAGTGCTCAATGGGAAGACACATGATAGTCTTCCATTTGAAGCACAAAAAGTGTATATGCTCCATCTCACTTTGCCTTTTGACATCTGACAGGTGAACCGACTTGTATAGGTGCAAAAATATGACATTATGTTTTTTTTGTTTTTAAAAACTTTAAAAAATATTAGTCAAAAGTTTATTAACCTACTTGAATTTCGAAATAATTAGCTTTCTGTGAAAATTTGTCTATATCAAGAAAAACATTGACGCAGATACAGTCCCAGTCACCAAAAGTTCACCTACACCCACAACTTCTTCAAACTTACCCATGCAATTTCGGGAGCCCTTTGAAAATGGTATAAAAGCATACGGATGCTTACTGGCTAGGTTCTCTGGCAGGAAATTATCTGGATTGAATTGCCTTGCATTTGGCCCCCAGACACCAGGGTCTCTGTGCATATTAAAGATGTCCACGACTAGCTGCATGCCCTTCGGAATGGTCATATCATCGGATATATATACATCGGCGCCAGCGTGCCGCGATATTATTGGCACCGTAGAAGCAACTCGCATTGTCTCATTGATGACCATGTCCATGTAGACTAGTTTCGGAAAGTCTTCGTAGGTGATTTCGCAGTCTTTGTCTGGAAAAGCCGCAAGGACTTCTTCGTATAGTCTTTCCTGATATTGGGGATGTGTTGCCAGCATTATTAAGGCCGTCTGGAGAGTTGTTGCAGTTGTTTCAAAAGCCTTTAAATGAAATCAGAGCAAAATTAAAAAGCATGTTGTCAACTATTAGTCACCTGTCATTATCAACACTAAAATCAATCAAATCTTTCAGAGGTACATTCTTAAAGACTAATCTATTACAAAAAAAAATTAGAATCTATAAAAGCCCGGTAAATCGGTTGAAAGGGTTCGATGGTGAAGTGAAGAGATTTCAAATAATGTTCCTCCAGCAATTTATCTACCAACTGGACGTGTTAAAAAAATGTCCAACTCGTTTGTCTTCAGTTCCATTGTAATTTCCATCACTAAATTCAAATATTTTGAAAGAATATTCCACTTCTTATATCTGTCAAACTCCCCTCAAAGGCAGTGGGCCACCTCGGACTTCAAGCGCCACCAAAAGTCAAACTCCAAGTAGTATAATATACCAAACCTTGTTCGGTTCCGCAAACTCTATACGTTTATTTGAATACAATGTAAGTATGAACCGTGGTTAAATTCTATGGCACACTAAAGTCTCTAACAAGTTTATCTGAGAATTCCTGACGATGGCATTAATCGAGTGAAACCTTTGATATCAGTGAACAGTTGCAGAATCGCCGGCGATTCGCCAAAGAACTAAATGCGAATATTTAGTTTTTTTAGTAATTAATTTTGTAGTGTTTATTTCATTACAATAATTATATAGCTAAGTACATTCTGTTGTCAGATACTGACAAGAGACGAATGTACGCATCGTAGCTAACAAACAATAGGATTAATTTATTTAAAGAGTCCTTGTCAGTGAGACTTAGAAAGCGATAAGCAAATCTACGAGGGTGATTTCAGTGCTAACAGAACAGTTATGTCATATTGTTGTTTCACCTGTCAGATGCCAAAAGAAAGAGTGGGATGGAGAACTCACTTTTTGTGTTTCTTTATGTCGCACTCATCTCTAATCTATTTCTCTAAAAAAAATTAGTTTTCTATTTTTAAAATAAATTTAATTATAGTATGCGTCTGAGATGCGCCAAACTTTCTTGCCCCAGACCTTGCCACTGAATAAAATGTAGTAGTGCAAAATAACAACTGTACGTAGACTTGCCCAAAGGTAAAACGTTAAAATGTGAACTGAATCCTATTTTTTGAAACTTCCTACATAACCACAAAAAAAAACTCTATCAGTCATAAGGGCACAGTTTATACGTGGTACTACCTACATAACTGAAAAAACAAAAAACAAACACACAATGTGTACATCAGTCCTATATGGAGACAGAGTTTGAACACGCATTTGGTTCCTACGGCAAACCGAAGAAATTCAAGTCGATTTAATTGATTTAAGCACTCTCAAGTGAAGGGCTTCGCCTCTCGTTAAAAGACTCGAGAGTTACCTCACCGCACTAAACAAAACAACAACAAGATTTCACTTCAAAGTGAATTGTCATTACTTACAGCATAAACCATTGAACTTGATTCACCAACAAAATCATTCCAATCGAACTGCTTCTTGTGGTACAAATCTATTGCCTGTTCGATATAGATTTCTCTCGATTTTTTTATATCAACGTTGTCATCCACACTCCCGTCCTCATTGGCCTTCTCCAATTTTTCATTTTGATGGTTTTCTCTGGACGCTAGTTTTATGTTTATAACCTAAAAAAAATCTTTTGTTCTTAGTGTGGAAATTTTAAACAATTTCATTTGCAGAACTACCTCATTTATGAATTCGTCAACAACTCGCTTGGCCTCCATATATGGCTTGTACATGCTAGATAGACGAAAAAACGCATCAATACACAGCCAAGGCTTGATGAGACGATTCATTGTTGTTGTAAGTACTCTGGAAATGGAAATAAGAATTGGGCTGTAAAAATGAGCTGAAAGGAGAGACCTTATGATATTTGACATCGGCACAAATTTGCGAACGTTCAAGCCACATGTTGATTGAGTCTGACAGTTAGTATTGGCTTGAGTTTGTATTGGCCTAAAATGATGCCAATCAAAATGTCAACTCAGTACTAAGTCAAGAAATGTTGCCACTTTGAAAGCTGTTGAATGAAGTGATTTGAAAATTCCTAAAAATATTATTAGACTTGTCCTTACGTTTTTGTATATGGCAACAGCTGCACACTCCTCTCTCTATACTCGTCTCCATTCATTCCCATTGTTGTTTCTATAAATTTTAAGAAATACATCAGCATCACAATTTGGCTTAAATAAGAAACTCATCCCTAACCTATTGAAATTCTGAGTGTACAACCATAAATAGGAGATGACAAATCAAATTCACCTCCACCCACAAGCTTATCCAGCTCTTTGATAAGATAATTTGTCCCGTCATTAAAAACGGAAAAGAATGACAACAGAATGTGATGGTTGAAGACGGGATTAAGCATTTTTCTGTGCGTGATACATTTCGGAGCTGAAATTAAATAGCATTTTTGGAATCAACTGGAAAATGTTTAATCAAATAAAATTAAACCTGCAAGTATACTCACAACTAATAGTCAATAGTCCAGCACCCAATGCTTCAACAAATGCATTGTATATGTATGGCTTGTCCAGGCAATCTGGCGAGGTAAGAATTTTCTCCACAACAGCTGGATCCTTGGTAGCAATAAATGGGAGAGGCCCAACCCATGAAAAGCCGGTATTCATTTTGCATTCCCTACCCATTTTTGAGAACTCCGAAAGAATGGCTGAAATTAACAAAATGGATTGGATTAATGGCATATAATTACTTTTATTTTTTAATTTTAAAAGTTTTTATTAATTATCTAACAAAAAACTGATCAATTTCCTAAATTGGGGACTTTCGGATACTTCGTTCATATAAAACGTCAACTAGTACTCAGTCACGTGGCTATATACGTCGGCAACCCCTCCATAAACGTCAACTGAAACAGCTTTTCTTATGACCGATCCAAGCCAATCAAAATTGAGATACATCAAGTCAGACAGCTGTCAGACTTACTAAACTAGATACTTGAACAATGTTTTGGTATTCACTCGGTTTATTTTGAATTTTGACACTTTGAAACACTCAACTCTAAAAACCGAAATACGTCAAGTTAGACAGCTTACTAAACTAGAAATCCGAATGTCCCCATTGTGGAATGCTGTAACAATGATCTAAAAAGCAACTAGGTACATTTGCTTCAAAAAGGGACAACTAACGCAGGTTAGACTCGGCCTTTGAATGTATATATTAAAATCAGTAAAACAAAATCAACATACAAAATTCAAGTCCATAAATAAGGAAGAAAAATGAAAAGACCGACCCCACTAATTGAAAATGTTCATTACAAAAAAAAAAACACCAAAAGCTTTGTTGCTGTAAACCTCAACATTGACTTCGTGCTTTGCTTATTTTTTCGTCTTTCGTGCTGAAAAGAAAAAGTTTTTTTTTTTCAGATTCAGATCAATTTCATGTTCAAAAACAAACACTCAGAATCAGAGAAATTTTGCGAATCCCGAGTTTAGCGAGATTTACACCTACTTACGCTAACACCAAAACATTTGACGTTTGTCAAAAATTTAAGTGAAATGAAGAAAAGTTGACATTTGGCCGCTGCAATGGATGTCCACATAATTTGAATGGATTTTTATAAACAAAAATTGCGATTAAAAACAGCTGACTTTTAAATCACACAAAAATGCCAAAAAATAAAAACAATTTTCTAATTTTATCTTCCATTGGGCACGAAAAATCTGAAAATCCCAATGGAAAAATAATTTTATTCGTTCAAATTTTGTATTTACATTCCCTTGTTAATTATATTCCAACCAATGTCAAGCAACTCTGGTAAATTGTCAGCTCATGGGATATTTTAAATTAAGAAAACTTTTCTGTGGCAGGAAAAAAAAATGATTCTTGTTGCAGTCCGCTGCAGATTTGATGGGTTATCTTGCCGAAAAGTGAAATGAACACTGGTGAAACGCTTGTTGCGTTGCAAATGGTTTGAAAGAGTTGCCCAACAAGCTATTTTGTCGAAAATGATTGCTTATGGGAACGATGCGTATCTTCTCCAATGGATTACAATAAAAACTACATTCCTCTATGTGAATATTCAAGAAGCTGGTTTTTATTTTTAATCATTTCTTGATTAGTTTTGCCATTTCTAAAAGTGACACCTTTCGAACAGACAGGAGTGGGATTCAGAAAGATGAAAACGTTCAATAATTTTCGTTTAAACGAACGTTTTGCTTCATTTCACTTTGAAACGAAAGGAAATTTCATTTGCGCGAAACCAAAACAGCGAATGCTTTTTCATCGACGTTTTCGTTTCATACGAAAGGAATTACTTCCTTTTGATTGTTAAATTAGCGGTTGTGACTAATTTTTATTTTCTCAAAAAATAATCTCTCGAATTATTTATTAATAGCAAGCGATAGTAATGATTGCGATGTGAAGGATTGTGTACATTTAAGAAAAATCCGAAAAAAATTTTCGAGATTGTTCGGATCCTCTTATGCGCTGCCCGATTTGCTTATTAAATTGATGTGCATTAAAATTGACAGTTTGGTTTTCGCCCGGTGTTTGTAATCTGCCCATGTCTAAAAAAGTGGCATATCAATTTCAACATGTGCGTATAAAATATATAAAACATTTTTCTGTCCAGTAATATTTTTTATGGACGGGTATTTTCATTATTTTACACAACAGTTCCCATTTTTCTGCGGCTTTATCTCTTCCCTGAGCAGAACATTGTCTTGAGAAGTGAAATATTTACATTCAAAACGGTCAGCTGTTAGCCGTAAAAATAATATATTCGATATATACAGCATCTCAAATTTTAACTTTTTTGTCACACATTTCCTTATACCCTTGTGAACGAGAAGCAGTTATATGAAGCAAATCTTGATTTTGTTCGTTTTTTGAAATGCGAAAGTGGTTTTCGTTTCGTGACTGCTCTGTCTACAATAAGCTAAGCTACGTCGATGGTGTGGGGACTTATATTCTTTTTTAGCTCTGCCAACATTTGTTCTTTTTTTGTGTATTTAAAATCATCAAAATCGTAATTACTAGTCCTTCTTTTTACAACCGTAAATTAAAAAATACTTGGAAAAAAACTCCAGCAGAAAACTAACGTCAAAGTGCGTATGCGAATTATATTCTGATTTCCAAACATTTTCAACGCGATTCACAGGACAACGAACGCGAAAAATCACTAAGTAGGCCGAAAAAAATACTTAGTTGCAATTGGAAAGGGAAGAAGTAGTACAAATTGACAAGTTTCTTTAACTAAAAAAATTACTGCATTCGACAATCTGCGAGTATTCCCTCGACCTTAGTCATCAACTGGCATTCGGAAGACTGGCCATTTATAGAGTCAAAATAAGTCAAAGATTAAGACTTTTCTTTTTAAAGATTGCAAAGTGAAAATTTCGTTAAGATCTAGTATACAAATAAAACACAGTAGTGAACTAAAAATGTGAATCACAAGCGGATCCGCACGAATATAAATTTTTTGTGAAGTGCCCACAGGTGGGTGAATGCTTTTAATACTCCTTTAAGCGTGTTTGCACAAAACATTTTAATCTCTTATTTTTACACTCCCTTCGCTTCAAAGCAAACCAAATCACATATGGAAATACATTGATTTTATGTTTTTCTCAATTGTTTTTCCCCCTACATAATACACAAGCAAGTAAACTAAAAAAGTAAACAAAAAGTGGATTTGAATAAGGACACCAAAAATTCAAAATCCGCACGAATACAAATCTTTTGTGAATTAACCACAGGCGGGTGTACTCTTTTAAACGGTTTATATAAAATATTATTATAAAAAACTGCTCATTTTATTTCCATATTAAATTAAACGAAATATTTTTTTTGATTGCCTCTGCACAGGTTTCTAAAAACACTTTGAACTTATCACTTAAATTTAACTAAACTTCTTTTATATATAACTTTAAATGAAGTATTACTAAAATTTAAGTTATTCCGATTTATTATTAAATTATTCGTGCTGAATCTAAGAGAAAAATCTTTCTTTCAGCGTTTCATAGAAATCCGAAGAATTTAAGTCGCAAAATGTTTGGACTTCAAACAACAACCTATTTTGGTATTTTTAAAATTGTGAACCACTTTATCCTAACAAAAAAAAGTTATTTAATCCCAACTCTCTAATGAAGTCAAAAAGTCACATACAAAGAAAACAAACACTTTTTTAGCACTAAAAAAAAAATATAATAAAAACACTCACAGTCCAAATTTCTAATGCGCATAGCAATTCCAATTAGCGGCCATCCCCTGGGACCGGAAAATTTCAACGAAAACAAATAGTATTTCCTTCTGGACCAAATAAAATATGCCCATAGTATAAAACCAAAATAAACGAGCACCAACGCAACCGACATCCTAACTTGTTGTGTCTTCAACTTGCACTCGCTAAATGATTGCGATCAACTGTCTACCTTATTCTATAAACAATTTGGTCCACCCGACAAAGTAGAAATGTACAAGGAACAACAAATAACTCCCAAACCGTAAACCTGAATCAGTCGGCATTATAATTGTTTGCCTACACATATACTCATTAGAAAGATAAATCCATCTAAATTCGTTTTGCGTATCAAAAGTTTTATTAAACACTAATATCGTGGAGTTCCTAACATTTGAGTAATTGACAGAACACAAAAAAAATCCGCACTCTGCACATCAACCATTATACAATTTAGCTTTGTCTGCTTGAAGAACATCAATTGGGGTTTTTTTTATTGGGTAAACAAATGATCAGAAATCACCATTATCACCATGCAAATGGGCCTGTGCAATTATTCATAGTTGTTGTTTTTTTTTCAGCGGATTCGTTACTACGATGCGGTAAATTTGAAGCTCAATTGAAGGTACGCTTTGGGTAAGTAAAGATCTTCTGTAGTTTAGTTGTTAGTTTGGATCGGTCTGTGGCGACTACCCCAATTCGCAGAAATAAATGATTTGCCATTTGGTACATACTCAAAAATAATTGGTAAATATTGAAATTGGAAAATATTTTTATTGTATTTTTTATACATGTTTTTGTTTTTATATTTAATTTAATTCTATTTGATGTTGCCACCTTATCTGAGAT
Source organism: Cheilosia vulpina (assembly GCA_916610125.1). NCBI lineage: Eukaryota > Metazoa > Arthropoda > Insecta > Diptera > Syrphidae > Cheilosia > Cheilosia vulpina. The sequence continues at coordinate 14,628,768 of OU744276.1, read as the reverse complement.
GGATTTCCAATTTTGGCTTAACTTCATACCGCAAAGATAAATGCTGCACATACCTCAAGTCTTCGTATCGAAAACTCGTTGAAATTCTGTAATTTCGAATGATTTTCGATAACGCCACCTTTAGGAACAAAGTTGCATATCGCCAACCTGAAAGAAAAAGCAAAAAGTGAAACATACTTATCGACCGATTTTTGCTGCAGACTGTTTTTTAACTTTTCATTTGGTGGTGTTATAAAATTCGCCATTTGATTTGCTGAATACATCCATAATATGTAAAATGTGTTAAGGTGAGATAAGACTGTATGCCAAGTGGTGATAAATGCCAATTTCTGACAGTTATCCTGTCAAAATATGGTCATACAATGTAATGAACATATCTCATATGCTCTAATGGCCTAAATGCCACATATGACCAGGCAGAATTTGACAGACAAAAATGCCCAAATAGCATATAGTGTAATCGTACAAAAATCACGAATGCCAGCATAAAGCCGTATATGTCCATATGCACTTGATTGAAATTTCGTTATACAGTTTGATATTTCTGGCATTTTGGTCATTTGACAGCTAATCTGGTCATTTGCCTGTTGGCATTCATATGCATAATTGGCATACAGTCTAATCTTAGCTTTATCTATTTCTCTAAGAAATATTTTCTACATTGACTACACTTTTTTTGGCAATTAAATTTCTACATCAATATAGCATACCTGCTTCAATTTTTAAATACGCAATTGAGCTGTCAAAACGTACATATACAATAAATGGTTGTGTTCTACCTCAATCGGATTTGGAATGACGTATACAGATAGGATATTGGGCACATTCAAGAATCTAGTTATCGTAAGTCGACTAAATTGATCTGGATAAGATATAACCTGAACGCAAAAACTAGATTGGTCGGGAACGTCACTTTTTCCACGTCAACCACATATGCGAACTGTCGAATTAGTACTCAGTCACGAATTTCTTGACTAGAGTCTTCGGCTACCCCTCCGACTTTCAGTCAGTCAGCTGTCATACTTACTCAACCATAAACTAACTATTAAATAGTCTGACAGCTTTCCTACGTCTCCCCGATTTACCCCGCAGGTTTTTTTTAAATATAGGCCCCTCCCACCGCTCGCTATTTAACTGTCGGTGAATACGTGTGAAGCAGCAAAAAAAATACTGACACTCAGCAGTGTTCCTGCATTGTGGCATCTCTACCTTTTAGTGGGAATTTCAATTTTCGGTAAAATTTGCATGCGTAAAACATCAAAATTGTGGGAATATCAACCACCTGACAAAAAAACATTCAAACTACATTTCATCATTAATATCAACGCACTAAATGTGCATAAAAAGGAGATTTGCCTTATGTAACAATTTCCAGTATCAAAAATATTGAGTATAATGTTAGCGCACTGCGATTAATTACAAATTTTAATTTTAAAAGCATGTTTTTTTCATACAAAAATAGAGGTAATTTGAGTTTAGTGAAAAGGGAAAAATTAACACGCTTCGTGGGAAAAATAAAGAGAGAGTGCTGGGAACACTGACTGAGATTTAGTGTATTTCGTGAGTTGCTGTCAGCTGATGGATGCGTTCTGAGAGTTTAAATTCGTTGTTTTATTGCACCACGATAACATTTGTAGTCTATTCTACAAAATTTGAAATAGCGAATGAAATCAACATATGTAAATAAATAAAGGAATAAAGTGTGAAAAATTCATTCGTTGAAATAAAAGAATATATTTTTGTTCCTGCAATTAATGTGTCTGTTTTCGTTTGTTGTTTTTGAGGAAAAAATATGCTAGTGAAATACTCAATGAAGTTGCAATGACAAACCCAAGTAATTCTTCTTATTTATAAATCAACCACATCTTGACACGGTCGCTCATAAAGCTTATTCAAACATATCTTCGTGTTGTCTCTTTTTTATGCTAGCAAATATTTCGCCAGGAATGTCAATAGAAAAACGGCAATGGATTGATTACGATTATTATGATTTGAAATATGATTTTTGAGTTAAAATCCTTTCATGAAGATTCTATTTCAAGCGGAAAACAACAAAAAAACAATTAAAATTTCTTAGAACATTTTAAATAATTCCATTTAAAAACAACTGCTTCAGCCAAGAACATGAATAGTGCTAGGTTTTTATAAAAAAAACACAACTGAAAAGTTTTTTCATCACTTTTGGTAGGCATTTGATGAATGAAAATAATGCCACTATTTATGTGAAAAGTAAAATAAAGTTGCAAAATGATGACTGCACATTTATTACTGGTTCTTTACAATTTGTTTTCTAGGAAACTGACGAATTTGTTTTACTTGATGTTTTGTTTGGAAGTTTTCTTACACTTTTTTAAGTGACAGTACAGTTGTCAGTCTCGTTTAATACTGCTGTTAATAGTGTCACCAAATCGATCATTAAAAAAAAGGGAATGTGAAAGGAGAAATTGGTTGCGAAACTTAAAGAAAATTCTATGGCGAACATGCGAACAATATTTTTTTTATCGATATCATAAAAATTATGTCGATCTATCCAAAATTCATTATAAAATAACTTAAAAAATATTCATTTTCTTTATATCCTGTAATTTGAACATTAATTTCTATTCAATTATAAGAAAATCGAACAACTATTTATATAAAAAGTAGCGAAAAATGTCAGCCTGGAACTCAGAAAAACTATGGTTTACAACACAGCCCTCGATATTGAAATGAAAGTCAACCTTAGGCTACCGACATGGCGGTTTAAACCGGAACCGGAAGATTGTAGGCTGTTTTTTTTTTTTTCAAGTATGAGTGAGTCCCCTTTGATTAACATAGGCACAAATACATGAATTCAAACTGAGCTACATCCAAGGTCAAATTCAGCTTGCAGGCAATTTCTCTTTTTTTGGCTGAAGCTGTCAGCCTATTTAATAGTTAGTTTATGTACTAAACAATGTAAGCGAACGTCCCCATTGATGGAACCAATTGAATTCCTATTTGAAGGTCGTAGTATTGTTGCTTTTGGAAAAAGGGATTTCCAAAAACTTTATTTACCATCAATTATAACGGAATATTGACATGCATTGCATTCAAAACCACACAAGCCATTTCTTTACCCATCGCTAATGCAGATTTATGAAAACTTAGAAACAATTAAATATAATCAGTAATTAAACACAACTGACATAAGACGTGAACCGCGAGTTAAGTACTTTTTATGCATTTGCATACCTCAAATCGGAAGCAGTAACATTTCTGACTGATATTGCAATTGGTGATTCAAACAATTTTTTTTTATAACCTACAATAGTGCTCGTTAGCAACGAACTCAAGGGCATGAACAAATTCTGCTATCCGTAGTTTGTTAAATGTGAAAAAATGTAACTCGAGAGTAAAATTAATATATATATGTTATATACCTATACCTTCCACTTTCGGAAAAGTCCCGAAAAGTTGAAAAAAAAAGTTAAATATTGACAAGTATATTTGTTATTTTGTTATGCTGCATTTACAACATACAGCACGCGCATTTTTGAGAGATCCTCTTGTCCGCAGTCGATGCTTAATGGCCTAAGAACGAGTTGTCATTGATGTTCTACCCATAATTATACGTAAAACTAAAATAAACACAAGTCCCTGCTACCAATATTTCTGCAATCACTTGAAAACATTTCTATTTCTGATTTAAAACATTAGCAAATGAGAGTGCTAATTAGTGACAGTAAATGAAACCACTAGATGAACTAGTTTTACGCAATAAATAAATAATTGTCCATTCATCTCTTCTGGAAGCCATTTTGTTTTATAGGAAAACAAAACTTTGTAAGCTTCAACGTACTGAGCTCTCCCATAATTCCTACCACGTAAACAAGATGGCCGACCAAAATAAGTGGCACGTATTTGTGCATGTTAGGTAATGCTTTTTAAGTCAGGCGGCTATATAGTAAATATAACGCGTCCCTTTAATGTTCCATATGTTAGGGATGTGCGATGTTGTAAATGCAGCATTGAAGTAAGTATTCTCCGCTCTATATTTGTTGCCCTATACTATCTTTACTGTTTGGCGGAAGTTTAATATTCTTATAATCTGTTAATTTCGTCGTTTATAGTGCAAAAATATTCTGTTATAACTTTGCTTAAATCTATGTTACATAGACTCAATTTGGATTCCTTATAAGCATGGCTGCTTTTAACAGATTTTGGAACTGATTCAGTTGGTTCGTTTGAAAGGATATATACTGTAATTTATATTCCGAATTTAGTATCTGACAGCCAACTTCTAAACGCGAAATATCATTGATTGTCGCCTTTGCGGTGGTGTATTTTTCTATCAAATTAAACGCAAAATAAAACAGTTAGAAGGTGGCCGATTTGATCGGTCGCAACGTTAATGCGCAATATTACGTTAATCTTTAAAGGAGTTAAGAGAGAACCGTTCTATAACTGCTCTAGGATAATCTAGCTTAAGCCAGTGTGCAATAAAATTAAAGTCATAAATCACGATCGTGATCAGGTGAGTGGTTCATTTGACATAAGTCATAACTATAACTCTCTAGCGTAATAATTATGATAGACAGTTTAAAAACGCCTCCAGTTGCCATCAATAGAATCATAACTGAACCCAAATTGGGCAGGTATATTTAAACAACAATTTTGAATTTCATATGTCAATTTTCAGGTTTTTGCCCAATCGATGATTAATGATCATCTATGTTCTGTAAATTATAAACAATGGCCAAGGTCGACGTTTTGCTTATACGGAAAGAATTATTTATCATTGGATTAAGTGTTTATTCCTCAGTAGTAAGTAAACAAATAAAATGGTTTGTGATATTGCTGGAACAATCATGCGAATGAAGTGCTTCTTTTGGATGATTACATAAATAAAAATACTTGATACGAACGCTTTGTAGTTTGTAATGGACTATTTTCTTAAGGTTGTTAAGTCTAAAGCTTTCAAGAAAAGCAATCATAAACAACAAAATTAGATTTATCTATGTCAACTTATTGTTGTTACTGACTTGTCGAAAAAAAAAGACATTATCATGATGATCACTTGTAAAGCTCTGACCACAAGTTCTCGTACTACAAGTAACTCCTAGGTTATAGGTGATTGCAAGCGTAAAGAGTAGAAGCACTAACCCACCAAACAGAAGTAAGTTATGGCATGCAATTAACTTGGATCTCAAAATATTAGCTTAATGACAACTAATGTTTGACACATCATAAACTTTTTTATGTGCAGTTGCCCAAGATTATTGCTAAAACCAAACAGCATGAGCATAAAATGTGTGCAGACGATCATGATCAAAATGTATTTGATGCTGTAAATAATGACAGCATTGTAAGGAAATTGCTTGCGGACATGAAACAAGTTCAGAGCATTTTTAATACAAATCGCACTGCTAGCTTTAATAGCTTTTTGTTATGCTGAAAGGTGCAAATTTTAAGATGGGTAGTTAGAAAGAATGGCCTACATTTATACTTTAGTTACTTAGGAAGTCGCTCACTCGAATGTGAGTACAAATCTAAGCTTAGGATCCTTTATGTCCTGTTTTGTCTATCATGTGTTGATAAGACTCTTTAAAAGCGAATCTAATTTAATCTAGGCAAAAATTAAAGTAACGAATAACTACTCGTTGTTTTATGTCCCGTGTAAAAAGTTCGTTAATGGCAGCGTTTATTGCAAATAGAATAAAGATAAACATAGGTCGCAATTTAAATACATACCAATGCAATTTCGACTTCCTTTCGAAAATGGAATATGCGCATACGAATGCTTGTTCTCCTGATTTTTTGGAAGAAAATTCTCCGGATCAAATTTATCAGCATCACAGCCCCAGATATCCTTACGCCTGTGCAAGTTAAATATATCCATTATTATCACAGTTTTCTGTGGTATTAATAAATTCCCAATTTTCGCATTCTTCGACACTGTACGAGAAATCAATGGAACAGTTGGTGCTATTCTTAGATTTTCTTGTATAAGCATATCCATGTAAACAAGATCTGCTAATTGTTCGTATTCTACTTCGAAATTCTTATCTGGAAAAACTGACAACACCTCTTCGAAGAGTTTGTCCTGGTAATTGGGATGCATTGCAATGAGCATCAGTAGATTGTATAGAGTGGTTGCGGATGTCTCAAATGCCTGAAAATTGTTAAAATTATATTTATCTTCTAATAAGCATTTTAACGAATCAACTCACGGCTGCTACTATAACATATGTCTCATTGGAAATGTCTTCCCAGGAGACTATGTTTTTCGTATGACTATCTACAAACTGATCCGTGACTATTCTTGTGCCCTTCACAATATCGACAGATTCGTTGTTGTTTTTCAGGTCTACTTGGAGTCTTTCCCTCCTATCGGCCAGCTTTTTTATAAGAATCTAAAGAAGTAGTGAATTTTGATTTCGTTTATTGGATAATTGATGATAATTCGTTTATTTAATATGCACTCGTTACTTATTTCATCATAATTATCTCATGATTGATTTGATTTTTTTTTTTATTTATTCACTTATTCACATATTTGTCGCAATAATAAAAAACTCAAACATTGAATGGTTTTGAGATCTATCGCTCCAACTACTTATTTGTTTATTTATCGTTCGTCAATTCACTTATTCATTTTGTCATTATTCCAATTCATTCAATCAATTTGATTTGTGAAAAATCTGTAGAATTTGGCTGAAAATTCGAACTTACATTGTCAACATACATTTTTACGATTTTCTTCGACTCCTGATAAGGTATGTATGAGTCGAAAAATCTATAAGTCAAATCGTACCTTTTCCATAGGCTAAGGGACCTCTCGAAGACGGTGTTCAAGTACCTGAACGTCTGAAAGTTAGTTCAAGTCGGAAATGTGTTTTTGTTAAATGTCTCACCTCTCCACGTGGGATATAAACGTCAAATCCTTTTCGACTTCGTAGCCAAAATCCTTACCCACAGTTGTGGCTGTAAATAAAATAACCTCAAGCTATTAAGATTTTATGAGCTTTTCATATATAAATTACCATATGAAGTTTGTAGCGAGAAAAAGATCAGCGACTGCCATAAGTCGGTTTCTCCATGTCCTACCAATTTGTCCATTTTTTTAAGAAGTTCATTTGACTTCTCGTGGAATATCGGAAAGAAACTTACCAAGGTCTTATGCGAGAAACAACGGTTCATTATCTTGCGATGTTTATCCCATTTGGGTGCTTGAATTTTGATAAGTAAGAACGACATTTTTCTAGTTGATTGATATAAGCACTTACATTTGCTGGTAAGAATTCCATTTCCAAATTCCCGATCGATCAGATTATATACTATCGACTTGTTGATGCAATCGGGCGAATTAAGGATTTGTTCAATTTTCTCCGGATCATATGTATAGTAAATGGGAATTGGTCCTAACCAAAAGAACGCAGACTTGTTTTCGCCTGTCAATTTGGGTAGAATATACAGGACATCTGAAAAAGATATAATATCCGATTAAATACCTAAACTTCTTAAATTCCAAAAGTGCTTGTTGACGTCCAAAGATGGAGGTAAGAAAATTGATAGAAAAGTAAGGTTAATTAAATATTCATTTAAAACTCATTTAACGTTGCAAAATATTCAATCTGTGCTTGTTGAAATTATTGGTATTCCTTTTCTTTTGAGTTGTATTTACTCTGCGCGATACCAGAATAGAATTTTACAAACTCACAATGACAAAATTCTCTATATAAAATGACCATAGTTGGAATTTGGATTTGTTGGAAAGGTAAAAAACAGATGTATGATTTTGGCCTGGCTGGATGAAACAAGCTGCAATCAGAAACCTAAAATTATAATTTTCGATCAGTTTTACGACTAGTTCCTGGCTGTGTAAAGTAATTCCACACTCGTGGTGCAATGGTAAACGATCATAAATAAGGTGTCAAATTGAGTGTCGCTCGGAAAAGTGCTGCCAACTTGAAGAATAAACCCCGCCGGCTTCGCCACGCAAAAAACCAATTCCAATAATTTATATAAAAAAAAATTAAAACATTTATTGCAATGCTTTTACGTAAACAAATAATGCAGATCATTACTACTTACTACTTACATACAAGCTTTTCTTTCATTTTACCTAGACAATCTAAATAGTACTGGATTTAAACATTTTTGTTATAAACAATGGAAATCGACAAAAAAAACGCTTAATAATATAAAAAAATATCCGATTACTAGTGATTTGAATTCGTATGAATTAAAAGAAAATTGTAAGCAGCAAAACTTGAATGCGATTCGTTCTTTATATTTTCTTTAAGATTTTTTTATTTTTATTAAAAATAAACATTATTCATGTTGTCGGCTGACGCAATTGATTTCCATTCCATTACTCCTCGTTAAAATATTCTATTTCTAAAAGAAATTAAATTATCAACAACGAAGTTCTTTGTGTTGAAATAACCATTCTCCAGACTGTTAATTTGCTTTCATTTGAAATTTTGTTGCGTATACCGATATTTTCTCTGATCTGTCAAAATATAGCTGTGGAAAAATGTATTTTACATTAATACGCTTACTTAAATTCTGTAGAGATTTTTCGTACAGTGGCTAACAAATTTAGCTTGAAGTGCGTACTGCTTGGCTTAACTGCTTTGCTTAATTTTATCTTTGGAGACATTTTTGTATGGGAGCTTAATTTAAGCGCGAGCAGCATACTAGGCTTAATAAACGGAATCTTCATGAAAAGATTTGGCAAATTAACATTTTTATTTTCGACTCTAAATTTAAATACAGTGCTTATATTTTTCATACAAATTTCGAAATTGTGAGCTTCCGTAAATTCAAAGTCGATATTAAATTTGTTATTAGTACGCGCACTAACTCAAAAATCAAAAGAGTTTTTATATCATATTTTAAATTTTAATATTCTTTATCAATTCTTCTTTTTATATTGGTTGCAGTTTTTCGGTCGACATTCACCAGTGAAATAATTATACGAACAAATATATATTTTTGAATAAATTTTTCACACTTTATTCCTTTATTTATTTATATTGATTACATTCGCTATTATTTATTTTGTAGAATACATGTTTTCGTGGTAAAATAAAACAACGAATATAAACTCTCAGAACGCATCCATCAGCTGATAGAAACTCACCAAATACACTAACTCTCCTTATTTTTCCCACTAAGGGTGTTCATTTTTCTTGCCACTAAACTCATTATACCTCGATTTTTTTTTATGAAACAAAGCATACAACTTTTAAAAGTAAAATTTGTATTGTTCGGAAAGAAAATCACATTAAATTATTCGTAAATATAAATATCACAGTTTCCTAACATTATAATGATTTTTTTTTGGTACTAGAAATTGTTGCTAAAGGCAAATCTCCTTTTTTATGCACATTTAGTGCGTTGATGAATGTTTGAATGTTTTTCCGTCAGATTATTGATATTCCCACAATTTTGATGATTTTTTTCCTTTTACGCACAGAAAGTTTTTGGAAAATTGAAATTTCATCAAAAAGGTGTAGAGGTACCACGATGTAGGGTACACTGCTTGGTGTCAGTATTTTATTATTAATTATTTTTTTTTCTCTAATATTGCACACAAATTTTTTATTTTGAATTATTTTTGTGTTGTCATAAATGTTCGAATTAACGGTTTGACAGCCTTTGATTTCTAGGCGAATGAATTAATTCGCTGACCACAATCGTACAAGGCGAGTGTTTCGACAACTAACTCGATTTACGTGAATAATTCGACTCTCTAACGATAATAGGCCTATTAATATCACAAAAAACTCACCCATTTCGAATTAACTTTTATCAATTTCAAAAGTAGCATAAAAGCAAAACTCATGCCGGTGTATGAGCTTCGGTTAGCAAAAAAAATGTAGTTCAAATTCAACGTAAACGTGTGTTCGGAAAACAAAATTACGCTCACACTTATGTATGAACAAAAGAAAATGTACACCTACACCTACACCTATGCACGCACCGAATCTCGTCTAAACCGCCAAATATTTGTTTAATTTTTAAATGCCACTAAGTAAAAACTATTTCATTCTTCAGTAGTGACCGAGAATATCACTCTTTAGAGGAGCTGGTGAAATGACTGCAATTGATTATTTTTCGAAATATGAGAATCATCGCCGTCCTGCATTTTAACCACACAAACCGTTTTGTCAAAATGAATTTTACACAACTGATTTAATTTTTCTTTTTTTGATCGCACTGATTTTTCTTTTTGTCCCCAAGAACTTATAAATGTTAAAAACAAAACCTTTTAGCAATTTTCAACGTAGAGTTGTTTAAGTTCTTTTTTTTTGGGACGAATTGAAGTGATCTACAATTGTATGCCGACTCCAAGCGTCTAATTGCGAAGCTCTTCCATTAGAGTTGTTCTCTCGGATGTTTGTCAAATCTTCGCGAGAGGTGGCGCAATGGAAAAAGCCTTAAGAAGTAATATTTGTTTTTTTTCGGGGATCAAACCGGGGACCCTTAGCTAACCACTTCCGAGTCGTATTTAGGGTTCGTTTTTTAAGTTACACTGATTTGAGTTTTTATATATATAGAGTAATCCCAGAATTTTATTGTGAATTCGCAATATTTTGTAAACCACTAAAAAGAATATATAAATTCGAAACTTTCACCCACTTGTTAACACATTCCTATATATTTATATTTGGGAATAAACCACTCGATATAGAAACACAGACCTATAGCTGAACGCAAATGAGTTTAAGTGATTACCTCTCATGGAAAGTAATCGATGTAGAACACCGACAATTGGCAGTCCGTTTGGACCCCCAACTTCCTTAGCAAAATTCTTAAACTTTAATTTGAATAAATAACTATAAAGCCACACAACCAAAAGCAGTATAGAGAACACTATCGCCACTAGCATTTTGGCTAAATTAGCGGCTATGCGACTACAACGCGACGTGACTGATCTTTAAGATTTAAATGATTAGATTTCAGGAAACGTCGGGCTTCCTATTTAAATATAGTCATGCATTTATTGGGCATCATTTTCGTAAATCATAACACGTGTCCAGAAATTGGCCTCGACACACAAGTTCACGGTTACAAGTCCAGCTAGCAGCTTTTATTAGCCACGCACATTGGGCATAAGATTCTCTTAGTCAATTAGGGATCCCAGCGTTTATGACCAATTAAATCTGGCTACATGAGAAAATCCACATTAAATGACTCTTAATCGCGTAAAAACTTCAATGGTAGTATGTTTTTTTTTTTTTTGAAAGGTCGGTGTTCTTTAAAATGGTAAAGTATTCTAAGGTCTAAAGTGACGGTAGTACTACCATTTTTAAATGATTCTTATATGCGATATTTTCGTAGAAGTTAGTCGCAATGGCTTAGTAGTTGAGGTGTTGAACTACTTAGTGAGGGGGTCGCAAGTTCGATCCTCAAATTACACCTTTTTTGTACTGTCCTACCTCTAGCCGACGTCTGAGAAACATCTGAGAACATAACAGTCATTAAAGAGCTTCTCAATTAGTTGTTTGGGCACGGCATACAATTTTAGATCCCTTTCATTTGTCCCAAAACAAAAACTTAACGTACACATATATACAAAACGAATGGTTGTGGAAAGGTGGGCCTACCTTAGATAATTGTGTATTTTTTTTATTGATTTACAAGAAGACAGTGATTTTAATGACGCAATCACCGCTACCACTCCATCGGATGTTTTTTTAATTTTCTCGATTAGGTAGTAAGAGAAAGATATTGTATTCAAACACAATTTCGGACTCGAGATTAATCAATTCTGACATTTCGATGATAGAGGAACTCAAAAAAGTGGGTCTTGAAATTCTGTCTGTCTGCCTGTTTGTCCGTATGCTCCCGTGGGCTACAGCCCAAACGGCTGCCCTGATTTGGTTCAAACTTGGATTCTGGAGTTTTTTGGGCTTACAGTCGCGTTTTTTTTTTTGCACGGTAACCTCAATGGTACTTCTCATAGAAAATTTTGATACCAGTTTGATTTGTTCGAAAACGGCTCTTACGATTTCAACCAAAATTGATATTTCAGTGGATGAGATTAACATGACTACATACTCAGTTTTTCACAAACAAATCGAAATTTGGGCATATTTCGAAAACGGTTCTCGCGTTGCTTCGCCAGAGTTCCACTTCTCAAATTTAAAATAAAATAATTAGCGTTATACAAACAAACTCCTCGAAATCTTCTGATATAAAAAGAATAAAAAATAGAAAAAATATATATCTCAATTACATTTCGTTGCATACCCTATCTCTCTCAATCAATACCATGACGCGCCACATTCGCTCTACTACTCATATTCAAGTACTACTCATATTCCATGTACAGTCTCCCTCCAGTTCAATTTAAAAAAGAGAGCAAAAGCAAAAAAGGTGCATAAAAAAAGAAAGAAAAAGCATACTGCACACAGGGACAGGACACAGAAGACAGCACAAAAGGTACAGAGAGAGAAACAAATTTTGCCGCAATACAATACACACAAAATCTCGTCCACTCAACGATGGGAAAATCCAATGATCTAGCTTCAAGCGACAATTTACTTTTTTGAATTGTATTAAATTTATAGTTTAATGCCTAGTGTTCAACTTCAGGAAAACGTACAAAGATGATTTATGTCTTAAAATATTATACGTAATTAAACTTTATTTTTGAAAAAACGGGTAGGAGCCATTCGGAAATTACAACTATTCCTTGATATCAACTTAGATCTCCGCTTTCGGAGAGCGGACAATGATAAAACATATCCTATCTTTAAATCTCGACAATTTTCAATGCAACTGTTAAAACCGGAATCAATTTCGTGCAGTACTTTTTTAATCTATTCAGGGCAAACACCTTATGGCCGGAAAAAAAGTTACAGTTTTATTATATATAGGATAGGATCATCCTCGCATGCTCGCCGCACACAACCAAAAAGTCCAAAATGGAATGGAATATGGAACCTCAAGTCTTAACAATATTAACCATTGAGAAACCGAACACACTGTGGTTTTATGCATGTGTAAACATCTATAATACTTTCCATGTGTACCATATACTCAACCTACCCACCCCTTCAAGCATAGCTGGCAATCGTGAAAACAATCTTAATTTCTTTTTGATTAAATGAGATAAGTCCTTAATTTCTTCTAGCTCATCCTCTGGAAGGAGCAGAAAGATAAAAATAATGACTTAAAATACTCGGGGAAGTATTGGCTAAAGAGCACTTTAAGCTTTTTTGGATTAACCAAGCTTTATGAAAGTAATAGCAGGGTGAGTGAAGTAAAGTTAAAATCACAAAGTTTTCATCCCCTTTTTATTTTCCATAAACATACAAAATTTCCAGTTTATACGACTAACGGTTTGTGAGTAATAGAAAAAGCTATCTAAAAAGGGCAGGGAGGGTCGTATGGAAAAATTCTTAGTGCGCGTCTACACAGCTAGTGGAACATATCCTGAAAGTTTCATAAACATACAATGAGCTACTCATTTATGTATAGAGATGAAGATATCAGTCCACGCGACCCCTATAATTCACCATCTCATCTTCATTCATAATGCTGTCGACTGATTTGAATCTTGAATATGAACAATTCTTCTGGTATCTCTTTTAAAACTGCCTCATTAATTTCTGTAACGGCTTTGTTTCTGCCGCCAATATAGTTCTTTCACTCACCCAAACATGTGTCTTGTATTGTTGTATTTACAATGTTTGGAAAAACTTTTCGAATCAATTCTTCTTCTGATTGAACTCCATTGCAAAAATTGGTTAGTAACGTTATTAAGCCAGGCTGATGGACACATTTGTGGTTAATGTGAGTGTTCTCACATATCTCCTCATTAAGCACGCATTAAGTCGTCTTGAATTATATGTGTCTGTTTCTCTTTATTTCGCATTTTCTTGAATGAAAAAGTAAAGTTTTTTTTTTTGAAAAAGGGCCTATGTCCTCCTCATTGTTTTTTTGAATAGTTTAAAAGAAAAACCAAGTAAATTGGTTGGAAATTATGTGAGTTTTACGTAAACGCACAGAATATCAACTTAATTTTATTTATATAGATTCCATTTGGTTTTTGTTTTCTAGTTAGAATCGAAACCCTTTTTAAATCATCGGTGCAAATAAAAGTGTAATTATTTTCCAATTGAGGTGAAGTTATTTCCCATGTGAAGTTATTTGCCGTGAAGTTTTTTCCCTAATGCATTCAAATTTCCAAAACACATATTCTGCCCGTCAGTTTTGACAAGCATTGTATTGCAACTTCCTTTCCAAAACTCGCAGTTATACACAAAAGGCTCAAATTTCAACACTGATATCTGGAATTAATTTCACTTTAAGCTTTAACAAAGTCGAGCTACAAAATTTACAATCATTTTACACCAGCTCTCTATAGATTACTATATGACTAAAAATAGTTAATTTAAGAAACCAAAAAACCTGACTGACTGTTTGTTTAAAAAACCAAAGAACCCGACTGACTGTAAAAAAAAGAATTGAAAAGATATGATAACAAGACACATTCAAGTACCTATACCTAACTATTTGACAATCGGAGACTTTATATCTACACAGCCTAACGAAGACATATATGAGTATTGAGTACCCTCCGACTGTCAAATCGTAATGTATAGTTACTTGAATGTGTTTTGTTCATATCTTTTTAATTCTTTTTTTTACAGTCAGTCGGGTTCTTTGGTTTTTTAAACAAACTCTTTTTTTATTTTTATCTTTTTAGCCTATGACACTCCGGGGAAGAATAAGAATCTTATGACACCTCACTCTTCAAAATTGGTCAAGCTGTTTAGGCCACAAGATGTCCCGATGGAACGTACATAGGATAATCACACCCTCTCTGTGTGCAGTCGGGTAAAAAGCGTTTGCATACATAATTTCAATTTATATACAAAACTTGTTTAAAACATTATAAACTTAAAAAAGATTAAATGACAAAATAATATACACATATGAATTCTTAAAAAAAAACAATAACAATGCCAGTGAAATACTTTTACAAAATAATAATACACTCAAAGCATCTGACAAATTTATCTCCGATGGATTTCCAACTGCGGCATAACTTCATACCTCAAGGACATATTCATTGTGAACTTCAAATCCTCGAAATGGAACTTCGTTGTCATCCTAAAGTTGCGCACAATCTTACTGAGAACAATTTTGAGAAACAGTTCGGCATAGCGCCATCCAATGCAGTTCCGAGGACCCTTTGAAAACGGTATGAACGCATAGGGATGTCTGCCGATTTGATTTTGTGGCAAAAAGTTATCGGGATTGAATTTCGTCGCGTTCGGACCCCAAATGTCTTTGTTGCGATGCAAGTTGAATATGTCGATTAAAATCGATGTTCCCTGAGGAATGGACACGTCGTCGGAGATTTTCACATCTCCTCCCGTAGCCTCTCGCCCGAGAAGCGGGATAGTTGCTGCTACCCGCAGGGTCTCATTGATAATCATGTCCATGTAGACAAGATTTTGCAGATCGTCGTAGTTCACACTCGCCGCTTTGTCGGGAAACACCAATAAGACTTCTTCAAAGAGTTTCTCCTGATACTGCGGGTGCATGGCAAGCAGCATCAGTACTGAAAACAGCGTTGAAGCTGATGTCTCAAAAGCCTGCAAGAAAGTGAAAGTAGATGTAATTGATTCTAATTTGGGAAGGCATTTACTCACAGCAAGCACCAATATATTCGACTCAATAAACACGTCATTCCACGTGAACAGATTTGTGCGATATAGTTCCACAGCTTGATCGATGAATATCCTTCGAGACTTGGTTATGTCAATGCTGTCTTCAGTTCGATTATTGTTCTGCAGCTGCACATTGTTGGCCAGTTTTTGGTTGATCAACTTGGGGGTAGGGAGAATATTAGGGTAGGGAGAATATTATAGTCAGTTATATAAAGCGGACGATGGGAATATATACTTACATCGGCAACAAATGTGTGAATGTATTTCCTTGATTCCACATACGAATTGTAAAACTTGTTCCAGTAGAAAATCACATCAACCTTCAGCCAGGGCGCTAGAGAACGTTGAATGCTTATTCGCAGGTGGCTGTCAAATTGTAAATTTTGAAAGTTAAGGTTTGGTTGCATATGTTTTTGTTTTGTTAAGTTAACTTTCCGAATTGGGAGCAGTACGAATTTTACAGTCTAAAGCTAATTTACTAAAGGTAAGTTGTCCCCAGCTGCTCAAAAAAATGGCCAAAAAGCACAGGGCAAGAATGGAATAGGAATATAAAAAATACCATTTCCAAAGACGGTTTCCCAGTGAAATTGATTTTGCGATATATAATTCCAGCGATAATTTTCCTCTAAGATCGAAACTAATCCAGTTTTGTTTACAAACGCTACTCTTAGGCTTTCATATTCGTCTGCATGTTTCTTTCACAACAAAACACTAATGATTACATAAATCAGGTACAAAACATTCATTCATATTTCCATTTAATTTAACCTCACTAATTATGCACAACTATGCGATGGATTATATAAACTACCATCGTTTTATGTCTGACCTGCTGAAATCGTTTCGGCGCACACTCGGTCGTATGTGGAATATTTTCCATACTACCACGATATTTACGAGTACAAATATCTCTTTTGTTTGGGCACTTTTGTATGAGTTTTCCATTTGGAAAATTGTTTCCATAATGAAACTGAAGATGATCCGACACCAACTAGTTGTTCGTACAGCGTCGGTCATCATTTTTGGACTTTTGTATTCATATTGATTAATGATTGGCTGTTTCGATTATTTTTCAATTCGGTGTGTAGAATTTTCATTTAATAATTGTACAAGACATGAGACGGATATAATTCCAATATGAAAAATGTTCAAATTTGTAGCTTATTTAGGTCATTATTGGAAAAGCTTTTCATCATTCTGTGTTTGCTCATTCAATGTTTCAATGCACACTTATTTGGGTGAAAAGGGAAAAGTTTTGCTGCTGCAATACATTTTATTTCAGCTTCTGAAATATGCTAAACTTGAAGTGAATTTTGACCGCATACAACGCTATCTATAAATGAATGATGTCCACAATGAAGGCGCCGACAGAACTTCACAAATTGGGAAGATCTATTTTTAGGTAGTAAAAGACTTTGCCTACTATGGATGCGATGAAATGACATTGACCGGAGTGCTTAGAAACAAAGAACTACTCTTAACGATCGCTGTTTGAGGCAACTTTGTATCAAAGACGTTTGGACATCAAAGTTCCGAAATTGAGAATCCCTAACTCTACGTCAGAGTGACAACTGGGTGGAGGAAAACTTTCCCGATATAAACTGCTACACCGTCAAAAATAACTAAACTAACCTAATTAAAAAGATATGAACAAGACTCATTCAAGTACCTAACTAATTGACAATCGGAGACTATATACCTACACAACCTAACAAATATATGAGTATTGAGTACCCTCCGACTGCCAAATAGTATGGTATGTGTACTTGAATGTGTCTTGTTCATAACTTTTTGATTCTTATTTTACAGTCAGTCGGGTTTTTTTGGTTTTTTAAACTAACTTTTTTTTATTTTTATCTTTTCAGCCTATGACACTCCGGGGAAGATTACGAATCTAATGACACCTCACTATTCAAAATCGGTCCAGCCGTTTAGGCTACATGGCGTCACGTAGGAACGTACATAGGATACGCGCGAAACACATAACCCTCCCTGTGTCCAGTCGGGTGATAATAGGTCAATTAGCGTACTTTCCCAAGCCAAACACTACAAAGCCGTCAAACTCAAAAAATTTACCAGAACTCTCTCAGAGAGCTGAAAATATACGCCAAAATACGTAGATAGACTTCGAGCTACTTTGAGAAACTTTCATCTTTGACATCTAATCCATATCACAAATAAATATATAACTTACCTTTTGCAACATATGAAAAGTTCTAGGACAACAGTCGACCACCACCGAATTTTCTTTATTTTTACAGATTTTATTGTTCTGTGCAATACATTTTTAAGCCGGATTTTGAATTTGTTTCTTGACAACTTTGTGCATTTGACATATTTATCAATACTTGCCGGTTGAAATTCTCTGAGCTGTTTCGAGCCAAGAGCGGAACCACTCGTTGCTCGTTATTTTACTAATTTTCTCTTTTTCTGTCATTTTTGATGAGTACGTGTATAGACTTTGTGTGATTGCGATCGATTAATATCGATTGCTTTCGGTTCAAACTGCGTACGCGAACGAACCTAATGTATCTATTTAGTTTATATAAACTTGAACTTAACACTCAACATAATATTCGTTTGATGGTAACACTATCCACTAAAAATAAATGATGCAATTTTTGGCTGTCAGTTGCGATATTGAGTTGAAATGTAGATGCCGCTAGGGGCGAAACTCGGCTGGGTATGAGTTGCGATGCAGTTAAGTGTATTCCATATCTTGACATCTCTCACTGACATTTGTGTGACAATTGGTTTTTTTTCGTTTTTCTTTATATTTAGATTTATATCTTTTTTATTTAGCCTATTCGGGAAGAACACGAATTTTATGACACCTCACTCTTCAAAATCGGTCAAGCCGTTTAGGCCACATGGTGTCCCGATGGAACGTACATAGGATACGCGCGAAAGTCGGGTAAAAAGAACATCAACAAACAGTTCAAACCCGTTTTCTTTAATGTGTCAGCAGTGTTCCTACATGGTGGTACTTCTACCTTTTTGATGGAATTTTTATTTCCAAAAAACATTCCGCGCGTAAAATTAAAAAAAAGTATAAGATTTTTTTCATAAAAAAAATCAAGGGAATTTGAGTTTAGTGAAAAGGGACAAGTGAACATGATTCGTGGGAAAAATAAAGAGAGAGAGTGGTAAGAACGCTGACTGAGAGTTAGTGTATTTGGTGAGTTTCTGTCAGCTGATGGATGCATTCTAATGGCGTTTTTCATTGAAGTTACGAGAGAATTGCTCTTTTCAATGAAATTCGTTGGAGCGATTTTGTAATAGTGGTAGACACTATATGTGAGATTTGCTTTTCTGTTGCTACTTCTTTTTCTACAGTATATATTAATATTTTAGTAGGCCAAATCAATACATTTCGATTTGCATTCGGCACGCATAATTGTATATTTTCGGACCAAAAGCGAAAAATTTGTTTCTAATAACACAACAAACATTTGAATTTGATATTTTGCTAATGTGTGTTGGTGAGTTCAGGGCAATTCTCTAAAAATATTCCGGACACTTCTTTTGTGTTAAGAATTGACTTGGAAGTGCACTTTTTTTTCAGTAAAACATAGAATACATCGAAGAGCATTTCTAGATTTGCTCTTTTCGTAGAAAGGGCAATTGTTTTCTTCAATCGGAAACGCCATAAGAGTTTAAATTCCATTTTTTTATTCTACAAAACGGTTAATAGCTGATGTAATCAACATAAATAAATAAATAAGGCAATCAACTGAGAAAAATTCAGTCGTGGATAACATTTTTTTTCCTACAATCTGTTTTCGTTTGTTGTTCATTTCGCCGGCGAATGTCGACAGAAAAACGGCAACCAATTTAAATGAAGAATCGATTAAAAATATTAAGATTTAAAATATGTTCAGGGAAAAAATATGAACATTTTTGAGTGGGTGTGATTTTTGAGTTATCCTTTTCATAATAGAGATGTTAATCAATTCTGACATTACGATAATAGAGACACTCAAAAAAATGGGTGGCAAAATTCTGTCTATCTGTCCGTCTGTATGTCCCGAGGCCTAAACGGCTACCCTAATTTCGTTGAAACTTTGGATTTGGAATTTGGAGGCTTACAGTTCGGGACCGTTTTTTGTTTTGCACGGTAACCTCAATATTAATGGCACTTCCCATATAAAATGTTTATACCAGTTTGATTTGTTCGAAAACGGCTATAACGATTTCAACCAAAATTGATATTTCAACTTAAGTGGGTGAGATTAACATGACTACATGACTACGATTGTAACAAAAATTCATTTCTAAGGTAACATGGTCATTTCCAACTTAATGGCAAACTCAGTTCTTTTCTGTATTATCGTAAAATGGATTTCTGAAAAAGTCATTTTTTAAAAATTCAGTTTTCTTCAGTTGACCTGAAAACTGCAATAACGATTTTGACCAAAATGCAAACTGAAAAGTGAAATTGATGTTTTCAAAATTATTGCGTCCTTAATTTTCAATTAAAATCACCGAAAACGCTAACTTTAAAAACTGCTCACATCTCGAAAACACCATTTTCGATTTCGATAAGACTTCAAAACGCAAGTAATGCTTACATCCCGAACAATAACTTGTACTCGGTTTTCAGCTAAATAAACGTTGCAATATTTGGTACTGTTATGTTATGTTATGTCTGCCAAATTTTACAAAAACCGCCCTAACGATTTTGATCAAAATACATATTAAAGATAAAATGAGTATTCGAAATAAGAACCCGTACTTAGCTTTTCTCAAAAAATTCGAAAAAAATCAATTTTTTTAATTATTTATATTTTCCGATCTATTTTCACATATCTATGCTATATTGTTGTTATAATCTCCCCACTTGCGATAAAAATGCAATAATACCTACGCAAAACTTTAATTTATCAAAAATTAACACAATCAGAAACTCCCATTTCATTCGCACCAAACTTTTGATGAACCAGAAAGTTTCGTTCGACCCAGTCGTGCACTTGATTTCTTTAATCCATTATTCGTTTTTATTTTTGAGACTCAAATTTCAGATGTAAATTGTTAGTATGAAAATGTATAGGTACACAAAACAACAAGATAAACAAGTTAGAATTGCATCTCTTTACATTAATAAAATATTCCTTTGAATAAATATTCAACAAAGTAGATTTATTCTCAAATAATAATAACATTATACATTGATGAAGAGAAATGTGAAGCAAACTTATCAAGGTACTTTAAAATTACGATTTATATTCATTTAGGTATATTTAGTCTCGTAGTCCAGCTCGCAAACAATTACTAGAGCACATTTGGTCAATAGCCACGGTTAACGTTTTTGTCCACTTGTAGAGTGCAATATTTCTTTAAATAGGTACACACACTCTTAAGCTTCTTGCCAAACAGACTTTTCCCGAATTATATGGCAAAACCACCAAATATCAAATAAACATCAAAATATAAGTTAATCATGACAAAGAATCTTGTGCATATTGTCGAAAGACAAGTTATTTTTCAAGACTTACAACATTTAAAACGAACATGTTGTCATTCTTTTTATTGGAAGATAAAATTCATTCTGGAAACTTTAAGATAATAGTTCGTTTAAAACTTTTTTTCCTTAATTGGATTCAGCCAAACAGATTTTTTTTTATATAAGTAGGCTCAATACTTTAAAGTTGATGATATTTCAAGTTCAATTTTATAAAAACTTATCTGAACTATTTCAACTATTCAACTATTTTCGAATGTGGAATGAAAAATAAAGCCCTTGTGACATTCTGTAAAAGATACTTTTAAAACGAAGCTAAATAGTAAATATTTATAAGTTTATATTTTATTTTATTTTTTAAGATAATTCAAAAACATTCCAATTAGTAGAAGAAAGTCAAATGGCCCAAAATCTCTGAGAAAATTGTTGCAACTTTAAGCCCACAACTAAAATATCCAGTTGGAACTAGGTGGAACTCGCTTTATTATTCGGTTAGGGACATCAAAATAATATGATTTGTGTAAAAAGTTAACAATCCCACACTTTTTTCTTAAATTAGTACTTAGAAGAATTTTTTGTAATCGTAATGAAGTCCATTGCGGATGCAGTGGATTTTCTTCAAAAGGAAAAGGGAATGTTCTATGGGTTTTTACTGCCAACTCTGGAAACAATAAGGACACAAATAAAAAAAAAATCCAAATGAAAATCTTGGTGAAAATCATACCAGTAGACATGGTGGTCAAATTAGAAGAAGCTTTATTGCAAAGATTTCATCATCACTTCAATCTGACAGCGGAAGTATATGACGCCATTGTCGCATGTAAAAATTAAGCTCAAAAAACATAATTTGTTTCCAATTTATTCCGCTCTGAAGCAAGAGCGCTAGCGCTTATGTTGGAACCAACGCAAAGTTGGCTACTAGCAGTTCATATACTAATTATAAGTCTATGGTACTTAATATTTCATACTCCCTATTAATAAAGAAATTACATATGCGAAATATTTTATGATTCAATGGAATGAAGTCAAGTTTAACTAAAACAAAAAGCTACCCACGTTTATATTAGCCTATTCTGTACAGAGCATTTGTAAAGCTTTTGTATTACAGGATCAACGGAAATGAAAAGGTATACACTTTCGCGAAGCAGGGATGAAACTGAAATTTTCTAGATCGACTACCTGTCACCGCACTTGGTAGGGGAATGGTAAAATAGATTTATCTGAAATTGGCCTTACTGAATACTGAAAAAGTTGTCATAGTAGTGAAAAAAGGTAAAAATGGCGAAGGCGTTTAAAATGTATATAGTGCTCTTCCAAATAAAATTTTTTTATTCGATTCGCTATAGCATGGTGACTCCTGGTAGCACCTTTAGACCATTTGGTTTCGTAATAATCGCTTCTGCAGATTGAAGATGTGTGGACGGCGCACATATACACTACGCCTCTTCCCAGTACTTGCCAAAGAACAAGTTGGCTGCCTATCAGAGGATGAGCTACATAAGCATTAAATAGACGCAGGGAATCGCGTTACTGATGAATCATTCGTAACTATGAGCTTATCTAACTTAAAGAGACGGAAATCTACATAACCAGTTGCTCTTATTGAAGTATCTTTCGCGTTTAATTTAATTATGTACTATTAACTACGTTTTTTTGAACCTTGTATAACAAACTTGAAGCTAGCAATGCATATTCCCAACGGAACCAGTAAATTTGCTTAATCAACCTCTCTGATCAGCGTATACTGCAGAAAACGGGAATACAACGTAATTATGCAATTACTGTTCAACTCGAACAAGCACTGTAACAACCACGAAACATAAAAGTGAATATTCCACCTGCATGACATGAAAGCAAAAGTGTCACTGAAGACAAGAAATCAACACAAAAAAAATAGCTCCATCAACCATGATGTTATGGTTTGTGTTTTGCTTACTTCAAAAACCGACGACCTTTTCCACCAGCGTAGTTGTCAGCCGCTGCTGACCACAAAAGTAACATAATTACCGTAGACAGAACAAAACGTCGTCGGTCGCCTGGGAAGGTTGTAACAAAACTTGCGTGACGGTCAGCGAAAGTAACCATAACCACATTAATTTGTGTAACGAAAATAATTGTATAAGACAATTGGCCCTCGTAAAACTGACTTGTCCTATTAATTCTGAAAAAAAAACTCTACCTATTTAATTACCCATAAACCCCAACGGGTTTGTAGCTATCTATAAACTAAATTGAAAGTGCTTGGCCGCTGAATATCTACTACTTTTGGGTGTACCTGCGAGGTAGAGATTTATAGTCAAAGAACATTCACAACTTCTTACTTCTGCACGTGGTTCAGATATTTGGCGTCCCTTTCGTTGGCCTCATTCAAGTCTACATCCAATGTAGTTGCTGAAATGAAGAAGAAACTAACTTCGCACCTTAAATCGCGTTTATTGCGACATTTCGGCACCTACCCAGAGCGGTTTGGATTGTGAACTTTTGAAATAAATCATTCAAGTCGACTTCTCCGCATCCAACCAAGCCGTTGAGCTTTTCCATCAATTTATTCGATTGTTTATTGAATATTGGGAAGAACTTCAGCAGAACCTTCTGATGGAACGATGGACTCAACAGCTTTCGGTGTTTGGCCCATCGTTGAGCTGTGACAGAAACAAAAGTTGAGCTAGCGCCAGCTTGGAATTTATGACAAAAAATAACTTACTCTTACTCGACAGGAGTCCCGGTCCAATTTCCTTGTCCATTATCTCGAAGGCGGTCGTTTTATCGGTGCAATTTCGAGAAGCAAGTATCTTTTCGGCAACCTCCGGGTCGAAAGTGTAAAAATACGGAGCTATTCCGATCCATGTGAAAGCCGACTTGGACTTGTAGTCGGTGGCGAATTTTGGCAAAATGGTGAATATATCTGTGGAGAAACGAGAGACGTATTTATAAAGAAGCAAATGGCTTAAATTGAATGCTGGTCGGAGGTGAAAGACCTCAACACGAAAAGATACTTTTATGGTAATGAATTATCAAATTTTTGCAGAAACTAGTTCCTCGGTCGCATTTGCATAATGACAGTCATCCCATGCAGTCATTTTGAGTGGACGAATTAAAAAGATTTTGATAAAGTGGCGCATAGTTTGGGGGGAAAGACAAAGAGTAGGTTGACGTCATGCGTTCGGTTTTAGACATCAGCGCAATGGTGCGGTTTTGAGGGGGACATTTTGCGCACTCTTCTATCAGACTGAATGAGAGGATTTTCTTGGTTGTGTGCATTTTGTGACAGAGTTGTAACACGGTTACAGACACGTTTCTATGTCATGCGATTTGACAGATTAGATTTCTTTGGTAAGGAATTCTAAGCCAGTATTCTATAAACACTTCGCAGCTCAGTTCATTTTGGATCTTAGAGTACTAATGCTTTAATCACAATATTCCGTTCAGTCGTTCGTTTGCGCGTTTGAAATTTTGTTTAGAATAGAGAAATGAGGCACATTCAGAAATCATGTTACCTTAAGTTGACTAGATTGGGGTGGACTAGATTTTACCGGAACTCAAAAATGAAATTGGTCGGTAATATAACTTTTGCTACGTCAGCCACATATTTGAACTGTCAACTTAGTCATGAGTCACAGATTTCTTGACTAGATTCGTCGACTAGCGCTCCGTTAGGCAATTCATGTGACCGCTTTAAGCCAATCAAAGCTGAGACACATCAAGTCGGTCAGCTGCCAGACTAACTAACCTATATACTTGATCGTCCCCAATCACACAGCAGTCAGTAATCCATTTTTATGTAACGTTACGTAGTCGGGAATATAATACGACAGCAAATTACAAATGTGCATTTTACAATAAAGAACGTCCTACTGCTGTTCTTATTAGCTTCTTCCTTGAAGTTTATCAAGTTTGCTTATATAGAACTCTTGGAACTGTTAGGTTAATACGACCGAGTGAACAGAACTAATGAGAAAAAGTGATGCAAATACCACATTTTTCCAGGAAAGTATTCCAAGTGCAGCCAGGCTTTTCCAATTGCGCTGCCGAACCTAATAATAGAACCGAAACTTCTTAAGCGGGCGAAGCTGGCTACGTAGAAAGTTTAAGTTGGCATTACCGTCCTCTCATTTCTCATTCGATTTCGCAATGCAGCGCTACAACGCAATAACAAAGTAAGACTTGACGCTGTGGCTCTGTGGTTTGTGCTTTGGACTACTAAGCGGGGAGTCTCAGGTTCAATTTACAGCGCCACCTTTCGCGAACGACTAACAAGCACCAAATACCTACTTATTTTTAGTTTTTAACGCGAATAGCATTTTTTTTAGTAACATTGAGCTGGGACTTTAGGAAGTTCCAATAGCACAAATCTAATATGAGAAATATTTCTAAAGGAGCCCGAATTTCTGCTCCAGCTCTTTTTATGTTGCTTAAGCTTTCTAGCGAAAAATGCTTGCAAACACAACTGAAGCTGCTTAAATTCTTATTTTTTTAATATTTTTGTTAAATGTATGCGCGAATAAAAATTTCGCAATTGTTAGTTTACAACAATAGGCCCGTTTTATTGACTCTAACACAGCAGAACAAAGTAAAGTAAAATGGTCAGCACGCAAATACAACAACTATACTCTATTTGACACTTATGAGATGTGTATTTATCCCTATAGGCGTTTTTCTTTTTTAGTTCAGAGCTGGGCACTGAATAGAGCTCGTGCATTACGAGAGCGTGCAGATCATTTTTCAACTATTTTGTTTATACTGTGACTGTAAAGGGTCCAACCCATAGAATTCGTTGCATCCGTTGCGTCGACGGATCCGTCAGTATTGAAGTATTTGACAGAACGAGCAGTCCATAGAATCCGTCGCATACGGTGACAGCCAGTGTTTTAAGTAATCTGTCCTCATATTTCCCACGAAACGTAATAATATTTCCCTATTGACCGTATTCAAATTCCCTCTTAAATAATTACCTTGATAGGTACTTTTTTGTGTTTTCTTCTTATTTTTAAAAGTTAAATTTATATTTAACGAAAATAAAATCACATTAAATTATCTTTGGTATAAAAATCGCAGTTTGTTAATATTATAATGGTTACCTTTTTGTATTAGAAAATGTTGGTACTAGAAAATCTTGCCAAAATACGATTTAGATAAGCTCTTTTTTATGTGCATTCAGTGTCTTAATAATCAATGTAGATACCAATTTTGATGAAATTTCAACAAAAATTTATAATTTGAATGTTTTTTTGCAGCTTTTTACTTTTTCCCTTAGAAGGCTTTTCGGACATCGAAACTCCCACAAAAAGGAAAAAATCCCACGATATAAGAAAACTGGTGATAGCCAATGACAGTTTCTCTCATTCTAGGCTCTGATGTGTCTGAGCTTAAAAATAAACATGAACTTTTTGTATAACAGTTCAGGTTCGCGAATTATGATCGCAGCAGTTCATGCGTTATCGCCGTTTCTGGTAATGTTTTTTTTTTTTTGTGAAATTGTTAGTAAACTGATTTTAGTGTCATTCCTCTTTGGCAAAAGCAAACTGGGAGAACTTTAAGTCTTACTAAAAGTGACACATAGCAAACATATACCAATTATACCACTTGATCACAATTTATACCACTTTATCACAATTTATACCACTTTATCACACTTTATCACAATTTATACCACTTTATCACAAATGTGAATGTGAACTGTTTTATTGTGCATTTACCGACTTTGCTGAAACAGTCGTTTAATAAAACATCCTAATGAAGATTTTTCTCAAGTAAAAACCGCAATTACAACAACTACTGTCTACTTGACATTTCTAAGATTTTGACGGAGTTTCTATTACGAATCTAAGTGTGTTGGAATAGCTGATGGCAGGGTGGAAATCATACCCTAGGGAATAAGGCGCCAAAAGTAAAAATGAAATAAGGACCCAAAATTGGGATAAGTTTTATTATGAAATAATGTCGAATTTCAAAAATTGAAATAATGCCCCAATGAAATGAAATAAAGTCCCAATAATAAATGAAATAAACGTCAAATTCGGGTCTAATTTCATTATAAAATTGGGCCCCAATTGAAAAATGTTTAAATTGCTGTTTTGTGTGCGCATTTTTTGGGCCTTATTTCAGTTTTACTTTTGGCGCCTTATTCCCTGGGGCAGAATCAAGCATCAAATTATACCACTTTTTATTTCCTTTCGTATAGATATTTGCATAATTGGATGGTCATTCGGAAATCATCTCCGTGGATGGAAAATGTTCAACAAAACAAATCTGTCACTCAGTTTGTACAAGTGACGTCTCTTTAAATGCAAATCACAGTTCATGGTTCCCCTCCTGACAGAGGAAAGTGAATAATGTCATTCCAAGAGGAAAAGGTATGACTGCCAAAATTCAACTGCTTAAAACAAAGAAGTCAATAGTTAGTCCTTCAGATCTGTACTGTAAGACTTTACGCCTAGATTCTCAATACCATTCGATTGTGTAAGTTTTACATTTTTTTTTTAGTCTGAGTGGAAGGGACTCATAATTTTAAAACGAACAACCAAAGAACAGCTGAGAAAATTTAGCATAGGTTTCATCTATTCCTGATAAACTAATCAAAGTCTTAGTACATTTCAACAAATTCAAACTGTCACATGCTGCAAAATGAACTCGTTATAGTAACAAACTTTAAACCGTTAAAAAAAGAGTAACACACTCGTTGATGTAACTGAAAAAAAATTACAATTTCACCAGATTTTCTCAGAGTGTAGTGCCTAAATATGTTAATAGGTCGTCAAAAATTTGAACTTCCTCTTAACTCTCCGAAATGATTCACTACACTCGTAAGCATTTGGCTCATTTTTGCCAAACACATTCATATGAAATGTTATATAACAAATAACCAAAGTTACCAAATGAGAAAACACCTCTCGCCTATTTACTCAACCAATTGTAGTACTGATAGTTCATTTCAAAGATATGCACACAGCAAACATATTGACAAAAGATCTCACAGTAACATATGAAGGACGTTATAACCGAGAACGGTTGTGATTTGTGGAATATTTTCTTAAACTTTGCAAATTAGATGTTAGTTACAGATGTGTCTAATTAGAGCCCCTACTTTATAAGAGCTTTTTCCAAACTAAAACTGATTTTTTATGATTACTTTCACGACTGCCCAATCAAAGTGGGCGGCAAAATCAAACTCAATTTGAACAGCAAAATGCCAAATATTTGCTCAACAGATTCACATCACACACTTGACAAAAAAAAAAAACACTTTTACTATCACCTTTGGAATCTTACCTTTCGTTGGGACTAAACGATGCATTATGCCCAACAGTGGCAGACCCGTGGGACCTGGAACTTTAAACGCAAACCGGTAAAATCTACGCCTTGACCAAATAAAGTATAACCAAAGCAAAGCGCCGAACCCCAACAGAAATGTACCAACGGTCATCTTCAACTTGAACACACCAATGCTACGGACATACTGATGTTGTAGAACAAAACTACCGTCTTTGGTAGCCGAAAGGCAACGCCAGATTGCTTAGAGACTCATTAAGATCTGTGAACTAGCACAGTAAAAGCCAGTAAAACTTGCGTAGTTAACCGCAAGTCACTGCCGATTTGTCCGTTTTTTTTTTCCTGTCTGCGACAGCTCCCCCATAGAGTCGAGTATAACTTAAACTTGAACTTGTCTGTAAAAATATTAGTGCAGTGGAATTTGTTGTAAGCTTTGGACCGCACTGCGAGCAGTGTGGACTGTTCAGTATGCGATCAGACGAATTAACAGGGGTGCGTTAAGTTGAACATTGTGAAACTAAGGGTAAACATGAGCAGATTCGCTTTCTACGCGATATACAAAATGTAGTGTGCTGGCAAATCGTGCAGGAGAGAGTGTAAACTTTGTCTATTGTTGTTATTGACGTTTCTAATAGAGCATCTAATGAGATGGCTACGAGAGGTGGCTTATTGAGTAGGCTGGTACGTAATACGTAATCGCTTTTGTCAAGTCCACTTTCAATTTTAGCACGTTTTTATTGTTTCACATGGGCGAAATGAACTTTTTCGATTAATTAAGTGTGAAAGGTTTTCATTTTAGTAAATTGTAAGATCTGATTGTATTCAGACTACGTTTACCTTTGTGGGTAGCTGTTGAACAGCGTATTTCCTCATAGATTTGCTTAGCATTAGGAATATTTTTATTATTCTAAACTTTACGCAAACTGCGGAACTGTTTGTGTCTGTTGTAGTCAGTATGACTGTTTGACTGTAGTATGCAGGAATCGTCAAACACTAATGTCGACGATTAGCTGGTTGCCAGCTTAAGAAAAATGTACAGCATTTTTGAAAGGCTACCAATAAACAATACGATCTCCACATTTCTTAGTCCGACAACTTTTTTAGAATCTATTACATTTGTTGTCATCGCAGAATTAAAATTGCATAATCTCTTTTCGTGAAAAACAAGTTCAATGCTTTGGTTCACAACGATGATTTTATTCCAACAAAATGAATACATAAATTGCAATTGAGTTTGCCAAACAGATATCTTTCAAAGGCCTTTTGAAGCTTATTATCAAAACCAAAGCACAAAATAGGAAATGCACAAAATATCCGCTAAACTGTCAAATATCATATGCATTGCCCTATAGTTTGATCGGATTGATTTTTGATTGAATTTGTGTCGTAATAAGATCTTTTTCAAATTATTCAATTAACTGAACACAGTTTATTATAATGCTTTGATTTATTCGTAGGTTGATGATGCATTTCAAAGCTTATTGGTAATCTAATGCCTAAAACAGATGTGCGGAAATCACTGCGCAGCAAGATTAGAATACACATGTTTATATGGATATAGACATACGTATATTCTGTACTTACCGCAGCACTGCAACATGTCTGTATTTCTAAATTTGCTGCAAAATTCAAGCGTACCACAACACAAAAGAAAATAGATTGCAATTTCAAGTATTTGGCATCATCGGCTTTTGACATTTGCTGATCGTGTTTGTTTTTGTTTTGGATGCAAACACATCAGCTGCTTAGTCGGTGAATGACAGCAGCCATATTAGCCGATGCAATCCCTGTCAAATAATTTTCTGCACAAACTTCAAAAATATATTGCCGTGGACATTCTTTTAAACGAAAGCTGTCATGTCTTCTCCTTTATGAATTCGCACCAAGTAATACAGAATTCTGTATATCTTAAATTCGCACATACTATCTAACTGTTACTCCTCCAGAAGTTCCTAGATCTATTATTTCGCGTGGATTTTGCTGAATGCTGACAATTCTTATGTCTATATTTTCCGCGAAGTCAAAGATTCTCATTCTCTGGGAACAAACTTATTTTTCAAAAAGGGTCTCGTCGCAGCCAAATTTCTACCTGTAGATAATTGTAGAAAAAGTAAGTATTTAAGTATGAGCTGGCCAATCTTAAGTGAACGCATATTTTATTATCTTTGTGACGACTATCAAGAAAGTCTTGGAAAGATCCCAAGCTTATATCAAATTTATTTTATCTAAGCAAGCACTAGCGCTATTCAAAATATATAGGTATACTTTAAGTGTTTGGAAATAAAATAAAAACCACTTGCATTGTTGTATTTGAACGAATAAAGTCAGAAAACAAATATAATTTACTAAAATTAGTTTATAATTGTAAAAGTTCAGACTGAACAACAGCGTATTTAAATTCGCTCCTATTACGAAATTCAGTACCGCCATTTTGGATGGTTGGGCAACACTCCTCTTCAAAATGACATTAAAGGAGGATTTGTTTAGCTAAAGCCCGAGATAAACCTGGGTTTTTCAACATTAACATTTAAACCTTCAGTTAACGATATTCTAAATTTGTTTATTAGTAAAGGGATTTTGGAAAGCGTGGAGTCTTTGCGCAAACTGCCAGACTAAAGTTGATTATTGGTAAGGCCGATAGACTTATTACGCCTTACCAATAATCATTTTTAGCTTTACTTTTAGCAATTAATACAAAAAAAAAATTATTTTTATACAATGTTTCGCTGGTCTGGATCTGGACACCAAATTAAACATTGTTTCCAATTTCCCTATAGTGCTGTCTTATTTAGATTTTTTTTTGTAAATAAAATAAAAATGTCCAGAAAAGCTTGGAATACCTAATGAGAAAGTGATTCATTTAATACGATTATTTGAATTAAATCGCGTGTCGACTGATGCTCGAGACCAAAATTACAAAATTAATTTCTATGGAAATACGTATCTGATCCGGATCAGATCACGCTGATAATAAAATACGGCTATTAGAGCTAACGCTCTTAGTTCAGAGTGGAATAAATTCGAAACAAATTATAAGAAGCAGAAATAAAGAAGGCCGTTATTAGCAGTAGGAAATTACAAATATTTTTTTTAAGTACATTGAAGACAAAAAAAGCTTAGAATACATTTCGTCTTATAAATTGAACAACGAAGTAAGTTTATTCAATATCTCCCCTGTCCTATATTTGTAATATTCGGAGGGAACTCCATCCGTTACTGAAGCGTTTCCATCATTCAAATGATTTGGACCCAAAATATAATTTTGAAGATTTGTAAAACTGTCCGGAAAACTTTGTTGAATGAAATTATATGCAAATGTGGTATTGAATAATATTTGGGGAAAAAAAATTTAACAACAGAAACAGAAAAACCGCATTCGCCATCAATATCCGAAAATTGTGCAATTTATGGGGCAATTAATGCATCAATACTTTTTTTTAATAAAAATTTGTTGGTTCCATCTATCGAACTAACACATTTTGTATGCGACATCTAGTGTTAAACATTCCACAACAATTTAAATTCCAGCCGTTTTACTTATGTCTTTCAATTGTTCGTTTGTTCGTTTCTCGATTTGAAGTCCGAATCCACTTAAGAAGCACTTACACAAATGCAGTTTATGTATTTTATACAAGTCAGCTGTGCGGAATCTCTTCCCACTGACCGGAGAAAATTTTGAAATCCGAAATTTTTAAACCGAAACGAAAAAATTCTTTAACCGGAAAACCCTTTTTTGACCTGAAAGATAGACATAAAGGATAGATTTCTATAATTTGAGTGATATTTGGCCATACTTAACGAACACACTCACAATTTCAGACAGAAACCAATTTATTGTGAATAACCCTAGAATACAGGGGCTCCTCGCGGCAGTTTCATTTGAATGCTCCCACCAAGTGTGACTGGGAGTGTGAGAGGTTTATAAAACAATCTGTACACATTTCAAAATACACTGATATAAAATTTGTAAACGAATTTATATATAGAAAACGAAGTGTGGTATGCGAATACCAATAATTAACAAAACAATTTGTATTCTTACTTTCGATTGAATACGCGAAATCGAAAATCAAATAGCAGACAAATAGTTTAATCACATTTTTTACGAATTTGCTTTCCGATATTAATACCTTTTTTTTAAATATGAATAACATTAGCATTTTTACTTGTCCTAAGTGGCATTATTCAACACTGTTCAGTGTTATTAACCTACAGAATTTCCAATCATATTTTGTTTGGTGCAAATATTGTGTTAAATAAACGATTTGAAAACATCCACCATCCATCAATGTTCATGAACATTCTCTAATTTGGTTAGTCTACGGTATTTAGTTTAGTAAATCTGTCAAACTCAACAAATTTAGAGAAACACTCTCAGAGAGCGGAAAATATATTCCAAAGTACATTGTCTTCAAGGTACTTTGAACAACTTAATTCTTTGACGTCTACTTGTGTCGAAAAAGAACAACAGATAAATATAGGGTGTGTTGTAAAAAAATGGGGAAAGTAAACAATTAAACAAATTCACCACCGAATTTTTCTTGTTTTGCAAACATTTTTTTGTGTGAATACAATTGACTTTTAAGATGGATTTTGAATTAATTTCTTGTAAATACTTCCTAAATTTGATATATTTGTTAAGTAGATAGGTACTTGCCGGTTGAAATTCTCTGACCTCGTTACTAGTTATTTTGATAATTGTCGTTTCTGATGAAAACATGTAGGTAGGTACTTACCAATAGACTTTGTGCGATGGCGATCGATTTATAACGATTGCGTGCGATATCAACCGTGCTCTCGAGTAAACCCAGTTTTGATTGGCTTAGAAAAAAACAACAATTTTTTACCGATTTCAAAGCACTTTTGCGAATCTGGATTTTTTTTTTTCAGAGTTACCTCAGATTTACAATAGAAGTGCGTTTGAGTTTGACAACTAATGGATTTTATTTACTTTCTCGTAACAACTGCAAAGAAACGCATTGCATCGGGTGGGCTTATTTTATTTAATTATTTATGTTCAAATATTAAGAAATCATTTTTTTTCCTTCTGCTTGTTTATTTAATGCAATCAATGTACAATGTACAATGCAACGTTAAAAAAAATAGAATGATTTTATTTTTATTGGGCAACCAATCTTTATTGTTTTGAGAAAATACATTTGACTTTGAACATACAAATAATATCATCAAAATTCTTCGACTTTGAAATCTGATAAGTAAAATCGAATACGCCAAGAATCTGTCCGCTGTAGGTACTCCAATTTCATCTAACGGTTGAAATTTGAAACAATTGAAACCTTCATTCAAAAAATAATAATCTTTTTGCCCATCTAAATGAGCGATTACTACCACGGTGAAAGCTTAGTATGACAGTTCTTAACATAAAAAGCTTTTATAAAAACTGAACATCAGTGGTCAGTGACTGATAATTTTTGTACTCTACACGAGCAAATAAAAATATTTTGTTTGTATATATAACATGGGATATTTCTCTTATAATTTACGTTCAAGTTGAATAAGGTAAATATTTGAGTAGAAACAATATTAGGCAAAAATAGACAAATGCTGCATTGACAGATAACGAAAGTCCACCAATAATGACGATGTAAGGATATAGCAATTGAACGACTTGTGTTGAGGGGGTTTGCTTGCACTTTGTCAGTTTCTCTATCTTTGGCAAGATGTTGAATTCGAATACCCTTGAAGGCCATTGTAAACACACTTCCAATTAGTTGGCATTTTTACCTATACAAATTTTGGGGAAATTATGTTTCAATCATCATCGAACACTGGCTGTCAGAATCAGAATCACGTGTGGAGCAATTTTACGTGGGAGCACATTTTTTGATTTTCCATCGAACTGTGTGGAAGTGCGTTGCGTATAGCTGTAAACAAATCGTAAATCTTGTCTTTAATCATCCGAGTGACGGGAAAATTAATTAGAAAATGTTTGCCAAAAACGAAAGTGAAATGCGTGCACTTGCACTGAAACTATACGAAATTAATGCATTCAAATTCGGTGATTTTAAAATGAAAGTGGGCATTAATTCCCCTGTTTACTTTGACCTACGTGTCATAGTTAGTTTTCCCGAGGTTATGGTAAGCGATTTATTCACATTTCATAAAACAAGGATGTGTATTAAGAGGTCTCCTTCGTAGGATCAAGTGTCAAACCTCCTTTTGGATTACACTCGCGAGCAGAAGCTTCAATGCAAACACGTTTGCGGTGTGCCTTATACAGCCCTTCCTATGGCAACTATTATCTCGGTTCGAGATAATATTCCCATGTTGGTGCGTCGCAAAGAAGCCAAGGACTATGGAACGAAGAAACTCATTGAGGGCAAGTACAATGCGGGCGACACGTGTCTGATTGTGGAGGATGTTGTCACATCCGGTTCCAGTGTATTGGACACTGTCAGGGATTTGCAGAACGTCGGCATTGTCGTGACTGATGCTATAGTTGTGGTCGATCGAGAGCAAGGTGGTGTGGCGAATATTGCTAAACATTCCGTACGAATGCATTCCCTATTCACGCTGTCGTATTTAATGAATGTGCTAAAGGATGCTGGCAAAATCACACAGGAAACTGTTGATTCAGTGGCAAAGTACATCAGCGGATGCCAGATCAACAGCGATGGTACATTCGTCGACAGCAACAAACAAGTTGGTATGTATTCACTTTTGGGAATTTGTGTACACCAAACCAACTAATGTCTGGCTGGGTATAGGTGCGATGAACTCATATTTTGCGCCGAAGACATCGCGACGCGACAATGCAAAGGCAACCTTGAGATGAATAAATGTATATCATGTGCTAGGTGAATGGGAATAGAATGCTGGGGCGCGCGCAATAGACAGTGAGTGTATTTTTATATTTAGGGTTTGTTTTCTTTGATCTAGAGACCATTTCATAACTCAGCTAAGTGACAGGCCATTTGAATCATTACGATTCAATGCGAGCACAATGAATTTTCAGCTCAATAATTGAGGATTAGCACGCGGTTCATAATCAATTTCAGAGAAACAGAGTGAACAACGCAAAGTATTCGCTAGATTAGATAATTATAAATGATTGTCACTGGGTCCCAGTGGGGAGAATAAACTATAATATAAATATCGCGTACCATATGGATAAGGATTTTATCAACTGAAAGGCATTATTACTGCCTAAATGAATGTTCTTATGTTGAGGTGCTATATTA
Source organism: Cheilosia vulpina (assembly GCA_916610125.1). Taxonomy (NCBI): domain Eukaryota; kingdom Metazoa; phylum Arthropoda; class Insecta; order Diptera; family Syrphidae; genus Cheilosia; species Cheilosia vulpina. The sequence continues at coordinate 14,593,177 of OU744276.1, read as the reverse complement.
ACAATAAGAGTCAATACTAAAAGATAAGGCTTATGACTCGATTATTCGTCCCGAGTTGCCTTTTGTAGAATTTACGGCAGAGAAACAAATTTCACAAAACAAACCAAATTCGACGGCCACAATAAGTAAAACCGGAAAGAGTGTTAAAACAAAAGGAGAGGTGCATTTCTATTTACAGAACAGAAATAATGGTATTTCGCACGCGCGGCTAGTGCAATTGGGAAACTTATCTGAATATTCAATAGACGAAGCCTGAGTTTTATCATTAGTAACGTAGTATGGCCGGTGCATTAATTGCTCAATTGCCGTAGAAAATGTTTTCGAAGTTGAATAAAGATTCGCACAACTGCATACAAAGTGCTTATTGCCTTGTTTGACAAGTGGGGTACGAACACAGGTTTTGCACTTCTAGATATCAACTGCATCACATATTTCGTAATGGTATAAATACCCTACTGCCAACGATCCAGTAGTTGATTCTTACTTTAAACTTTCTGGTCTTGTTTACAATGAAGACTTGTGTGGACATTTTTTCGTTGTTTTTGATTGATAGCATGTGTCCTGTTTCTCTTTTCAGTGAACGAGTTCTCTCGCTCAAAGATGACTTTCGAAAACCGTGCAAACTTGGCGAAATCTGAAGTCGCCAAGAATCTCTTCAACCTGATGGCAACGAAGAAAACGAATTTATGCCTAGCAGCCGATCTGACCGATACCGAAAAGATCCTCAATGTAGCCGACGTATGCGGGCCATACATCTGCATCTTAAAAACGCACATAGACATTGTAGAAAACTTCAATGAAGAATTCATCAAGAACCTGGTAATGCTGTCCAAGAAGCACAATTTCCTCATTATGGAGGATAGGAAATTCGCCGACATCGGAAACACCGTGTCAATGCAATACTCTAAGGGAATCTATAAAATCTCTCAATGGGCAGATCTTGTAACCGCACATTCGATATCGGGTCAGGGTATTTTACAAGGCCTAAAGGCCGGCCTGGTGGATACACACCAAAAACGGGGAGTATTCCTACTCGGCGAGATGTCATCAAGTGGCAATCTAATAACAGATCAGTACAAGGAAGCGACAACCAAACTGGCTACAGACAATGCTGATGTTGACTTTGTTGCCGGAATTGTTTGTCAGAGTGCAGAATGTTTTGCCTTTCCGGGGCTAATTCAACTCACGCCGGGTGTCAAAATTGACGAATCAGCGGACAAATTGGGCCAACAGTACAAGACGCCAGAGTTTATCGTTCAAGAAAAAGGTGCCGACATCGGAGTAGTGGGCAGGGGCATTTTGGAAGCAAAATGCGTAGAGAAGTCTGCGATATTATACAGAGACAGTCTGTGGACAGCTTACTGTGATCGTATTGCTAAGTAAAATGTTGGAACCATTATTGGAATTATTTTTGTGCCCTAACTTTTTTAGTGGTTTAATTAAGATAAAACAAGTTTATATAAGATAAAAAGTGTTTTTGTTACGAAAATAAAGACTTTTCCACCTGATGTGATGTCCTCCTACGCTGGGTTATTTTTCATTAATTTACAGAAACAATATGTTGCTTCGTAGAAACGGAACATGTAACGCAAAACAAAAATTATTTTGACTTTGTACAAATGGAGCACTATTGAAAAATTCTCCCTATATACAAACTTGTTAGTTTCGTGTAATAGACCCAAGCTGTTTAAAAGAGTATCAACGGCATGGAGCTATAGAACTTAACGATATGTTGGAAAAAAGCAGTACTTTTGTTTACATGAAATGTAATACCACAGATTCTTATATTTCTCATCCATGTTTCTACACACATATCTACAGTATCTACAGTGTCTCCTACCACCTTCCGTGCATATTAAAACTAAAAAAAAAATGAGGCCGCCCGAGCAGGGACTTGAACCCTGGACCGTTGGATTAAAAGTCCAACGCTCTACCGACTGAGCTACCCGGGCATATGGATAGTGGATGTCCAATAGGTTATAACAATGCAGGCATCTATAATTATAAATATATAAAATTAACGAATAGTATCAGTTAAAATCAGAGATGAATGAAAAAAAGAGATGGATATCTTTCGTACGTCCATCCCCCCAAAACCCATTTGTTTACATTGTTGTTTTTGTAATTTCAAGCCCTGTCTGTGAATACGTGTGAGCTACAAAAAAGCATGTGCTAATGGCCGGCCAACATTCCTTTTGCTTTATGGGCATCGCGCTCTTCAATTGTTTTGTGTTTGGTATTAAACTTGTTTGGTTTTAGTTAAGGCTTCGATTAAAATAAAAAAAATTGTGAAACACACATTCTTAAAGTCCAATTCATGAACTCACATATACTAGAAAAGAAATGAGCATACGTGCGTGACTTCATCAATTTTACGGGAAAACAGCTTGTAGGCAGCCGCCTTTCCACTGGAAACTTATATATCTCTGTATTCCATTATTTGTGATCTCTGTATTCCTTTATGTTTGGTTCAAATCAGAGATGAAAGAATAAAAGAGATGGATATCTTTCTTACGTCTAGCCCCCCAAAACCAAAGATAATGGAATACAGAGATATATATCTTTCCAGTGGGGGGCTAGACGTAAGAAAGATATCCATCTCTTTTATTCTTTCATCTCTGCCCAAAACCCATTTGTTTACATTGTTGTTTTTGTAATTTCAACCCCCGTCTGTGAATCCGTGTGAGCTACAAAAAAGCATGTTGCTAATGGCCGGCCAATATTCCTTTTGCTTTTATGGGCATCGAGTTGTTCAATTGTTTTGTGTTGGTATTAAACTTGTTTGGTTTTTGTTAACGCTTCGATTAAAATAAAAAAAATAGTGAAATACAGATTTCGGAATAGCGAATTCTTGCATTAAAGTTCAATTCATGAACTCACAAATACTAGAAAAGCAATGAGCATAGGTGCGTGACTTCATGAATTTTTCGGGAAAAAAGCTTGTAGGCAGCCGCCTTTCCACTGGAAAGATATATATCTCTGTATTCCATTATCTTTGGTTCAAATTGCAGCTGCTGACTCTTATACCATGTTCCCACCAACGTGATTTAGCTAAATCAACTTGATTTAGCTAAATCATTTCATAAATTACGTGATTTATCATACATTTTCGTGATTTATAATTACGTGATTTATACATGTTTAAATTTTAATTACGTATCTGTCATCGCAAATCCACACAAAATAAAATCGAACATACTTGTTCTTAACTTTAGCACTTTATTCAGCAAACAAAAAAGAAAGAAAAACTGTCAAAAAAATTATTTCAAATTCAATTTTCTAATTTTGTTCGTGTTTCGGTGAGTTTTTGATATTTTTATTAAATTCATGTAATGAAAAATTGTTTTATTCTTGGCAGGTATGGCAAAAAAAACAGAAAGAATAACAATGGTGTTGGACACCTAATGTCAAAGTCGACAAAAATGTCAAACTAAATCACTTAAAGTTCGGTGGAGACGCCTTTCGTGATTTATAAATCACTTTAGCTAAATTGCGTTGGTGGGAACATAGTATTATTATGTAGTTTTCGATTGGGCTTCTTCAGATTTGCTCTCAGATTTCAGATTTCGTGTCTAATCGAACATAAAAACGTCACTTGTTCTTTTTTGTGTTGATATTAGGCAGTTCGAATATGTGTAGTCTTCGACCCTTTTCTAAGCATTTTGCATTCACTGGTTAAATTTTATATTAAAACATTCGAAGTTTGCGCCCAAATTGATTTCTAAACATTTGTACATAAATAATTAACAAAAATAGATCCTCCCGATGCAATGCATTTCTTTAGTTGAAAATTTTCACGAAAATGTGAACAAGCTCCACTAGTTGTCAAACTCAAACGTACTTGTATTGGTAAATCTGAAGCAAATCTGAGAAAAAAATCCAGATTCGCAAAAGTGCTCTGAAATCTGAAAAAGATTGCTCTTTTTGTACCAAACGAACATAAAAATTGCTCTGAGAGCATAAATCGTGCTCTAAGAGCGCCCAATCGAATACCACATATAGAATTACAGAATTGCGATTTTGCGAATTCGAACAGTTTCACTTTAGAATCGAGATTCAATGGATTACACAAATTAGCATAATGAGAACATCGACAATATACATAAATTCTAGATTCAATGTTACTGTGGGAATGCTACCAGCTCTACTGTTTTTTTTTTGTCATGTTTTAAAACATTCAAATGATAAACTTCTGTAGCCGCATTACTTTAACTTAAAAAAGTAGTGTAACTAATTTTTTTGGCACGTTATTAAATTTCAAGAGTTAACGTGCTTACTTACCCCCTGCGCGTTATTCTATGAATACTTTTAACCAGAGACAATACTATGATTTGTCTATGCTTTTAACCGTCTTGAATGGACTGCACTATTTAATTTGACGTCTTCATGTCAGAGGCGAAGTGGGATGGTATCATGACAGGTATTTAGTGAGCAGAATGTGGCAAATAAAACCGATCAACACTCGGGCCTATATGACACCGACCCACTGCATTTTATGTGCCGATTTCATGGCTTTTGGTTATTGGGTAGATACCATGCATTGGTTATCACAACAACAAGTTAGTTGGATATGAACGTATCTTCTTCAGCAATAAAAAACAACAATACACGTCCCATTTCTTTTGTTTTTTTAAAACCTCAAAATATATTTTTATTTCTAAACTAAATAAACGAGCATCTTTATTAGTATGAGGCCAATTGAACTAAAACATCTCGGTAGTCTCCAGAAATGTCATCCTGAAAGAGAAAAAAATGCATTTTATAAATAAAACAAAACCGCACCTTTCCAATAAATCAAATCTTTATTATTATGATCTACTATTTTATCATATTAAAGACACCAACAATTACTACGAAAACTGCGTAATATATAAATTACTAAGGCATTTGTTTATATGAATCCTGTCACTCGAATGGAATTTGGCTTTCGTTCTTGTTTAAATTTGCAAAACAAACAAGTTCGTTTTATAATAAAAAAAAATACAATAAATTATAATTTATGATTAATATTTTCTTCGTTTCACTGATGTTAATGCAATGTATGTAGAGATTTTGAGGCATTATTACTGGTCGAGACGAGTGAGCTTTGTTTACCAAGAGGCAAGTGTTGCGAGCAAGTATCCTACATCGGATTCGCAATCGTCCTGAAAAAGAGTTGGTTTGGTTTTGTGTTTTGATGGTTGTTTTCAAAAATGGTATTTAAGGCGAACAATTAATGTTAATAATGGATGTGGGTGATATGAAACAAATACATGTAAAGTGGATCTAGTGTTCTATGCTGTAGGCTTTCAGTTAACAAATTGTGCAATATTTTAGACCGTCTTTGAGTGAGATATTCCAAAGGACTTTCAAAGACTTGTATACAATAGGTTCACTACTTCACTAATGTTCCAAGCGATATACGAAATAGGTAGGTATATTAATTCAAATCAAAGCCAACACAAATGCTTACCTAGATGTTGTGAGAAGTTGTAGGAAAATATTTATAGACTTAATGAAAAGCGGGTAAGTGGGTTGACCAATTTGACATTTGTATAGCAGTTAAGAGCACTAATAAACTTTACGCGCTGATGTCTACTTCAACGATCTCTATTCGATCACTTCAGATGTCAATCGGTTTTACCGGCATCTTGAGCACTTAGTACGCGGTCAAAACATACCTTTGGTGATTTTAAATTTTATTTAATTTCTAAATCCTATATCGAATTATAATGAAGATCGAGGAAGAAGATTGAACAAAGACAATTTTGACCCATTGAATATTCAAGTGGTCTTCAATTGCAGGCAAAGACTATTTGTGTGTGCCAGCCAGTTCGGCGGAGATTCCCAAGCGATACATTTTTGTTTGACGAAATCGAATGATTGACGAAGCAGAATATATCGATAGCGATTCCCTAGACAGAGGAACTAAACCTAGATCTAGAGGAAATATTTTCATAGACGAATAATATGCGAACTTCATTAGAGGGACGGACACTCAAATTTACAAATTTTCGAGTAAATTTCTCAGTTACCAGCATAAATAAATATAACAATATATTTTAGGTACAAATGGACTTACACCCAGTCTCCACGAGACGTAATTTCAGTCAAGACTTAAGTCATGACAAAAATATATCTAGTGTAGACCCCGATTTTGTGGACATGACACCAATCTTGACATTTCAGTCTGACTTTTTTCCCTGCCTTCGTTGCGGACATATCTTCTGACTGAAATATGACATTTGAAGTCTGGACCAGCGTTTGACAACAAAAAGTCTTTTCTTTTTTTTTATAATTCTCATACATCTGTGGCAGAATTTCCACTTTCGCAAATAGATGAATGAAAATGGACTCACCAAAAATCTGTGCTTTCTCTTGTTTTCGGCTAACATCTGGTTTTCTAAATTTGGGAAATCATTTAATGCTTTTAAAGCGAGAGCCAACTCAACTTGTTTCTTCGTTGATGACATCTTGTGACATTAAATGTCAAAACTCAATTTGCCCAACCAACATGCAAATATGGCCGACAAGAGGTCTGACACAATTCGGACTCGTAGAGACGATGTGTTACAACCGAGTCCGAACGGCTGAATTTAAAGACCGGGTGTTTGTCAGTCGTTCGCGAGAGGTGTCGCAGCGGAAAAAATCTTGAGATTTTTCGGTGATCGGGGCACACTTAGAACTGAGTCACTATTGCAGTGTTACCAATAACCACATACAAAAAAACTTTTCGCGTGATCAAGCTTGGTCAGTAAAACGTCAAACACAAGGTCAAGTTGCCAGCTTCTCGTCACCCAGCCGTGGTATTTAGTGAGTCAGTGTTTTGAAAGCCCCATTACTCCACTACTCCTTCTTTTAGCGGAAAATATCCACTCACATTAAATTAAAAATGGCTTGCTATCTTTGGAATGAGATTCAAACTTGAAACAAATCATGCGTAGTTATAAAAATCGAACAGAATTTCGTTGAATTCAAGTTGTGCACCTAGGTTGATGAATATACTAAAGCGGAATAGCAATTCCATACCGCTATTATCATATTTTTCTAAATGTTGGAAAAACAATGCTATACCTATTTAACTGTTGCATTTATTAAAATTTCATTTTTAAATACTTTCAACAAAATTACATTATGCAAAGCGAAAAGATCGCTAAAAATAAAAATATATTTAAGACAAAATTGTTTAAAACAATAAATATTATGTTTTCCGGCTTTTTTGCTTTATAAGTTAGTTATCTCTTTCGTTAGTTTGCATGTAGAGCGTTTTGGAGGCACTATAGCTGAATAGAAGGAAGACGAAGTCTGTTTTGTCTACCAGGCCACAACTGTGGCAAGTAAATATCCAATTTCACTTTGAGAATCCTCCTGAAAAGATCATTTATTGTTTTTGTTTCTTTGCCTTGTGATAGATAGAGTTGTATAGCATGTTTTAATTTTGAGTGTGTTGTTTTTTGGTTAATTTTTGTTGTGAGTAACAGAGTAAATAGTGATTTTAGCAAATAAAAGAACAAGTACATAAAGCGTTTAGCGGTTGGTTCTCGATTGACAGCAAAAACAAAACTAATTTGGAATTTTGCTTTTCAAAATGCGAAAGAGGAGATGTGCCATGAGTTGTTACAGTGCATATTATTATTCACGATCGTTGATACTATAGATCAAATCGATCACGTTTCGTATGAAATTGGAAATCGTAACCAGCTAGTAACATATCAGTTGAGTAAAGAATAACCCCTGTTGATGGTTAGTGTTATGATGATGAGAAATTAGTAAATATTAGATTAAGGCCAGATTAGCAGAACGAATGTATAAAACGAAAAAAAAAAATGTAGTGCGATGGTAGCGTTCAATATAACAAAGTCAAACTTGAGGTGTAACTTTCAGTTTATTTGTTTTCGGTTTTTTTTTTTTATATTAAATTGTACAATTATAAAAATATTACAGTAAATCTGAATACAGACAATAGTAAGGAGCGCAAACACCGGACAAAAAGTGTACAAGTTTATTTAGTTTAATTTTTTTTTAAGAAAATCCAGAGGATTTCAATTTGCGAAGCTTAGCTTAAAATGCGCGAGCAAAAAACACTTCTACTTGAATATAGTGTACAAAAGGTGAAAACTTGCAGTTCTTTATTGTTTATCTGTCTATCTATAGGATCAGTTTAGATAAATTTTAATGTTATATTTGAGGCGAAAGAAGAGGATCTGTTTCTTTGTATTTCTAACGTTATTGTAATGGCATTAGACTTTTATTTTTGTTTTTAGTATCCAACAATTGCCAATAGGGCTCGTTTGTAATCTCCAGAGGTATCGCCCTGAAAAATCGAATATGATTATTTTGTTGTTTGTTTATTTTCGTATTGAATGACATTTTTTTAGAGTTAAGAATTGTTTTTTTTTTTTTTTTAATTCCACAAGATTCCATTACATAGTTTATTATTTATTATGCGACAAAGACACCATTTTAAGGCAAAATTTTTTATTCGATTTTAAGGAGGGGGCTTCTAAGAAAAAAGGATGCGTGAATATGAGGAAGTTATCCAACACATTTTGTGTGTTTGAAATTTGTATCCGAAAAATGTGGATTGGGGAGGAAAATGGAAAGAAGGCACCGCGACCGACTATAATGTTGTATACAAGCAACAGTATTACTTTTTTTTATTGGCACATTCATTGCAAAAAAAAAATAAACGAAAAGATATAAAAACATTTGCAAAGCTGGCGTTGACATATAAAGCTGTTTCCCATTGATGGAATTCGTTTGAGAGGCTCAATATGTTTTGACTAAGTAGCTACCTGGGGTGATGCGACACTTTAAATGTAAATCGTTGACCAGAATGTGAGATTTCGCTGTGCAGCAGAGATGCGAATATTGTCTGCCGTGGTTACATATCCTTTTCAACTGCTCCTTTCGCGGTCAAAAAAATTGAAAAATGAAACGCCACGCCATGCGGAAATATAAGTCTCCGCGGGACAAATTGCATAGCTTTTGGCTTGGCACAATTATTTCCAAGCGAGCTTTGGAAATTAGAAATTTTGTTGCATAGCGTTTGGCTTGGCAAACGAATTTCGTTGTTGATCATGTACCATAGGTACCAACAGTTTGCACTGTACGCAAGTTCGTGTGTAAGATTGGCACGTTAATGATAATATGATGACTTTTGCACAATTGAATACATTTTCTGATCTCATTTTTTGAGTTGATTATTGAATGGATTGAATTGATCCTATACGCTGAGCTTATTAATACTTTTTATCGTGGTTTGTTTGTGTTTTTCTTTATATATATAAAAAAAAACAATTTTTGGGTCATTTTTCTTGGAAAATAAAGACAACATATGTTTAAGAAGAGGACTGCATAGACATGATAACTGATTACAGTTCCAGCATGATAGTGCTACGAGCCACAAAAGCCGTATAGTCGGTATTTTGCGCAAAAAGTTCAATACTCGTCAACCGTTGTGATTTTATGGGAGGTCGAATACGACTAAGAGCTTATTCCGTGATGCTCAGGTGTACTTTGGACTGTTGTAAGAGTAAAGAAATAATTCTTTTGCTTATTTAAGTAGCTTTGTTTGCTTAGACTGCAAAGAGCGAAGGAATTGAAGCAATTTTACACTTTTGTTACGTATTCACACTTTTGTCGTAAACAACGAAACACGAGGCGTTTTTATTTTGCCCTCGTGATCTATATAGATCATTGATTTCCATGATTGACAACAACAGTTGGATCTCGTACTATCGTTGTAAACCATGGAAATTCATGATCTGTACATATCATGTGAGTGAAATAAAAACCGGATATAGTGACGAGAAAACCAGATTTTCTATCGAAGAAGACTTTTTCGTTTTAAGTTGACTTACCCGCTTGTTAGATCACCAGCTATTATCAGTATTTTAAAAGGGGTTTCGATAACATAAGCTAAATGTAAAACTAAAAATACACAGGCTATAAACAATCAAAGCAAAGGAAAACAAAACTAAAAATTTTAATGAATAACGACAGTCAAAGAAGCAATAAAGCACACACTTTGATCAAGTCTTCGATCGGCAGTACGTTTCAAAAATATATCCTCAATTTAACTTTAAATCAATGAAAAGCAACGACTGTTCCCTAACTTTTATATGCTGTTTTAAAGGGATTGATGTTAAACCGAACTTACTAAATCGACAAAACCCTAAAAATAGCCTTAAAGTGTTTCATTGCAGGACAAGGGTTTCGAAAACTGCTTAGTTTACATTTCTTTAAAAGCTTTGTGAATACACAATCTCCTTGCCAAGTGTGGGACAGGCAGACCGTTTCTGATTGGTATCTTAGGCCCAACTTGGCGCTTTTCATTTATAAAGACAAAATGCTCAAGTTCTGTAAACTGCTCTAAGCGGTGACTACTTTTATGGACTGGATTTTGCCAAATGTGTGACGAATAAAAAGGCAAACAAGGGAACCGCATAACTGCGTTATTTAAATTCAAAGCAACGTTGTATAAGTTTGTGTCATTGAGTGAAGGAGAGAAGATATATAAAAGACAATTTTACAAGCAAAATATGTACGAATGTATGAGCAAAAGATGCAGAAAAGTTTTCGCTCAACTATTCTCAGCAATAAACCATCGGTTTCCCAGGAATAAAAATAGTAAAAAGTACAAATCCAGAAAGAACACTCGTCCCCACTTTGATAACCTAGAAAATTACACAACTTTACAAGCATTACGCATTCTTAATTATATTCCGAGGGTTAAAAATATAAATTGTGTAGTGTAACTAGCAGCAAAGTCATCAGTACCAACAGTATTTGCCTTAGTATGATGTCTTTGCGTAAATGTTTTTTTTATACAAATTAATCGTTACATATGAAACGTATACAATACATTCTCAACAATAAAACGAATTTAATTGACTAACTAGAGACTACCATTCAAACTACATGTTAAAAGTTAAAAGAAAACCCAGTATTCGTTAGTTTGTTTCAAGTAGGTTAAGAATGCTTTGTCCCGCATAAGAAAACGATGTAAATGACGAAATTTGAAAGCACTTTTCTTGTAGTTCACTTCAGCGGTTTAGTTAACAACCAGCAGGTTGAACTACAAGATCCTCATGCACCTTTTTTTTAAAAACCTCAATCCAATCGAGAAGATATTTATATTTATTTTTTAAAGTTCATCTGCATGCGGAAAACAAAAACAAAACCCAAACACCAAGACTACGGACAACATAAGTGAGAAAAACAAATTTACCTTAATCCATGATTCCAGACTCTTTCCGTATTTGTTTTGGAATGCTTCTTTGATGTCACCCAAATCAATCTCAGATCGGCTAACAACAATACGAATGAGAGTCTTGTCCTTGGTGCCAACGCCGTGCATTGAATCGTAAAGCCGCTCAGCGAAGTAGTCTACTTTCGATTTGCAGCACTTGACTAATGAAACAAAAACAGTACATCAGTACAATTGTCAGCGGAATACTTTAGTCTCGAGCTTACCAATGGCCAAGAAGCCCTTCTCAACTGGTCCGCTGAATTCGCGCTTAATTGCCTTCTCAATTTCATGCCCGGCAAGGTTCTCGTACTCGAGGAAAATTTGTCTCAGTTGTTGGTATGACCTTGTGATCAGGATGGAATTGAATACAGATTCATCAGTGCCCCATTTGCCCTCACCGGCTTCGAAGAGTTGAGTGGCATCAGCCACAGCTTGTGCCTCATCAACTCCCTAAGGACAAAAATTATTAAATGCATCCTTAACTAGAACTATAAAAAAAATCTTACCTGGTTCTCATCACGGTTGCCCTGCACCAGTGAAACACACAAACGCTTGAAGTGACCGCTGGTGTCACCCTTCAAGTCAGATTCCAATGCCTTGCCAAAGCTCTGCTCGTAGAATTGTGAAATTGTCTTAATACCATAGTTGGACAATGTGCAGAGAATTTCAATGATGGCCTCCTCATCGGTACCAATGCCAGAGACAGCATCGTGCAACTCTTGGGCGTAGAATTGTGGCAGGGGTGTCATCAGAGCAACGATAACATCTTCGAACTTGCCGCCCAGCTCGGATTTCAAGTCCGAAATCAAATCCTTACCGTATGAGGTCTTGAAGGATTCGGCAATTTCCAAACGTTGTACAATACCGCGACGGGCGAGCACCTCAATGATGGCCTTCTCATCGGTACCGAAACCCTTCATCGCTTTGCGGAGAGTGGCAGCATCCTCAATTGGATCAAAGGGATCTGCTGGGTAGACAGTTGGGGTGCACTATCGAAATAAACAAATGCAATTCTATTACAAATTTGTTTTGAATTGGTTTAAATTTGTTTTTTTTAAGTAGCTAATAGGTGGCGGTAGTACTGCGCTAAGATACAACTTTGCCTCAACTCTTTTGAGGAGTTGCAGGTTTCGAGTTTCTACTCGTATGAGCAGCCAATTATGATTAACTGTTAGCACCGATTCAAGAACGTTTAACCATAATGCACAACGTTTAAACGTGTTCATCTCGAACTACAGAATTTGAAAGGTGGGTTCGAGCTGTTTGACAGTTTACTGCCACATCTTAAAAACTCTGCTGAAAAGAACAACTGCGGGATATCTTCATTATCAACAAAATGTTTTGTTTTTAACAGTTTTTATTCTTTTCTGCACGACAATAACAATATTTAAAGAATGACCTAAGATGTAAGAAAGCATGAACGTAAGTATGCATGCATGTGACTTCAAATTCCCATAAAAAAGCTACTTTACTTCCTGTTGAGTATGTGTCAGAACTTTGAGTGAGCACGTATTTACCGACTATGATGAATCGTTTATAAGAATGAATTCGCCTTTGTAACTTTTTTAGCTAACCAATGCGTATGAGTGGAATTTCTACAGTTTACTTAGGGACTTTGGCATAAAGTAACCACTTAATAAAACAAGCTTGGGAATCGCTTGCCTTTGACTTCAATAAAACGACTAACAATATTGTTCAAAGAAAATAAATGTTTACATTACGCTTCACTTGAATGTCCTTTAGAAAACGAGAACTTTGCCTGCTACTACGTAGAATGTGATAAAAAGGTCTGTAAACAAATGCTTGTGAGTTTTTTATTGCAAGAAATGTGTGATCTGTAACACATAACCTTACACATTGCATGTACTAGATGAATATTATAACCTTCAAAGTAGATAATCATTTTGTAATACAAAGTTTTCTATTGTTAATTTATCTAACAGCGACTGACAGTTAAATCTATTTAAGACTAAATACTTCAGTTAACTGTCGGCAACAATGATAGATTACCTGATAAAAACACTGGGACTATCAGCAAAGCGAAGCCAATGAATTTCTTTTGATTTCGCGGAATTCCAACTACATTACAGATGCTGAATCACAATCTCAATGCTATTCAAATGGGAATTAAGTCACAAAAGATGAGTAATATAATTTCTTCAGAGTGCCTCAAAATATTTATTATCCCACAATATTCAAAAGATGAACGGAAGTGTGTCAGACATTCGAGGGCGAACTGTCGAAAAGCAATATGCGTGCAATTGTCTGTAACAATTGAACTCGGTATTCTTGTAGATTGGGTCAAGTGCCGAACTCCCTCGAGTACTTTTCATATCTAAAGGCGAACGAAAAGTTGTGCACTTTCCATTTCTGTGTATTGATAGCTCGCATCCAACGAAGGTTGTTTTTTTCCAGGAGACTGTTTTGTTATAATAAAAATTTGCGGACCGAATTTTAAATTTTAAAATAGATATAAAAGAAAATCGCCAGGAGAGGAACTGGACATTTCAAAAGATGAACTTCGACTTCTACCTAGTCTAAATAATTCAATTGAATTTCCGGTTGATAAAGTCGAGCAATAATTCGTTTATCATACGAACATACACATTTTTTGTTTGTTTAGTCGTAATAACTGATTGGCCTAGGTACATGCTGAACAATATTTAAATGACATCATCTTTTGGAAATTGGTTTTGTATGCAATGTGAAGTCAGTAAAAAAGCTCCGTCACGGGAATGTCATGAAATTAAAATTACGTGATGACACTCTAAATCGAATTGCACAATGACAACAATTACATTCTTTCAATAGATTGGGTTGGCTAATTATGCGCAGCTATTTCAAAGCGCGTGAGTCATAAAAACAATCAACAATCAATGGAAAGCGGCGGTAGTTATTAATTAATTAGATAACGCCACAAATTGGTTCTGAAGAACTATTTGCTTTTAGAGAATTCACGGAATACCCACTGGTAGAACGTAGAAGTTCATAATACAGATCAATAAATTTCCTAGAAGCTATCAAATTGCATGTGAAATAGTTTCTTGACAGCATGACCAGTCGATGCCAATATGATCCCCATCAATTTTATATTCAAATCGCAAATGCCGAAGAATCTGTCTGAGCAGTGACTTATCGCTGTGTCAATTGGAAGTGCATATAAATGATTTATGGACAAATATAATACACTTTACTTTTCTTCGATTTTGTTTTGATTTTTTTCTTAAACGTACGTACGATGTACGCTCATTCCAACATCTGTTCAATAGATATACAAGTACGTAAATTTATTTTGATTTGGAACCAACAACTTATATCTGATTTAATTGAGAATGTTTGGCTGATTAAAATAGAATTGTGATAAAGCTTTAAAGCGATTTGAAAGTGCGCTGCGCAACAGATGTCAATATCTCCCTTGTTTTATAAACAAACATTTTGGAAAAAAACATTTTTGAAAGCAATAAGGCAGAAGGGAGAACAATGAACAACTGCATAGAGTGTGACTGTACGGAATACAAAGTCACTAGCGGTCGAAATTGTGAGAAACGAAAATGTGGGAATGATAAAAATAAATCACATTCTCACTCGTTCGTTGGTTCGAAACTGTTTTGAGCTGCCACCACAGTGTAATGCATTTTGATTGGAATTACTGCCATTTCGGAACTCATCTATGGTCATCATCAGAATATTTATTGCAGTCGTTTTTAGTTTTGTTATTGCTTTTAATTTTGGGGCCAACGATTCGATTTTGAACTACCGTTCTCGTTAGCGCTAGACGATTCTACCCAAACAAAGCATTTTGTATGTAAAAAGATTGATTTATCGTTTTCCGCCCGAAATGAATTTTAAGGCAGTAAACCGAAAGCTATTCTAATAAATTTTGAAAGAAAAAAAAAACATGTGCATAAAGATATCGAAATGACCCATACGAATCATAACCTGTATGTTTACTTATCAGTCAATTTACATAAATATTTAAACAATGCGCTTCTGAAATGAGTGAACTCGCATCACTAATAATTGATCGAGCTCCTGGTCAATGACATTTGGAATATTAAGAAGAAAAACATTGCCACTGCAACTGATCAAGAAAATGTAGCCAGGGCCTATTGAAATGTCCGGTCGTATAAAGTATCACGCAAGTGCTGAATTACAGTCGACTACATATATTTTATCTTCGACCATTATTTTCTATTTTGCTATCTACAAAGATGATTATCACCAAACCCATTAGACCCGCATTACATGTTCATTATTTTGGTGCCAACAATTAGCGTTATCGTACCGCAATTGATAACGCAATGTTTGCGTATTTTTGACAGCCATGCCAACAATAAACATTTTAAAGTTGTGAGTGTCTACCGATTAGTTTTGAAAGTCGATCCTTCTGATGAAATTCTTCAGATGACAAAAGATTCGGCTAGGCACCAGTAACCAGTTCTGTCCAAGTTTTGTTTTCCGGCTTGGGATTTAAACGAACTACAATACATGAAAGTCGATTCAATTCTGGTTTAAAACTGGGCTTATAGTAGAACCACTTCATTAAATACAGAGCTTTAAAGGTTTTAATTACCAAAGGGTAACTTCTTCTTTGAAAACAACACTTTGTCGTGAGAAGTGCAGTTGTTCAGACATGTCGCATGTCCATAACAATAATTGGTAAATTAAACCATTACTAGACAGGCGTGTCTAACGTAATTAACTATCCCTTTAGAGTACAAGTAGACAGGTAGAATAAATTGATTTTAATCGACACTTCAACCCAGAACTTCAAGTTCACATGAATTGGGTGGTAGAATGCCAAGAAATGCCAGAATGTCTGACATGAAGTGGTGGTACAGTTATGTATGTTTCATGTTTTGCTGCTTAGTCATCGCCACAGGTTAGAGAAAATACGCTCAAGGGAAGTGAATGTTTTCTGAAGAATTATAGCACGTAAAAAATCGATTCGCCATAACGAACTCCATTGCTTTTGCAATCATTTGAGGTTAAAAGATGTCCTATTTCTGTCGATTTCAATATGTTCATTGCAGGATTTACGGCTATGACACGACTAAAAGTCTGAACTGCAGTGGAGAGAGTGATCCAACTCGTGCTGCTCTCAAAACCTTACAAATTGAAGCAAGGCACTGTGCAAACTTTAAAAAGGGGTCCACTTTCCAGTGTGTGCTTGAACATTACTGCACAAGCATTACCTAACTTTTTCCAAGTGACCTTAGCATCTTTCGTAACGCGAAACAGTGCCCACCATAAAAAAATTAGCTCATTAGGTTACTCATTAAATTCACTTACCTTGAATGGATAGTATTCAGCTGAACTCATTGTGATTTTGTTTGTTTATTTCAAGTATATCTGAAAAGAGAAAAATGTATAACTATAATTAACATGGTTTTGACGCTTATGAATTGTTCAACAGTGATGAGTAATTTGACTATCTACGCAGTGTGATTTTGTAATACCACTGTGTTACTAATTTCCCAAATTGCCTCTTTTATGTTGTAGCCCCAACTTTTAAATTTCGAAACATAGTTGCGGAAGTCACGCTATTACATAGAATCAGTAATGTTACGTCACCACAGACATATGCACGCCCAACATACACCGGGAGCGCCTCCTCTATGACATCATACTATTATGGTATCGAAAAAAAAACTCTCCCACATAGAATTTTTCTCATGCTTTGGGTGTTGGTCTGTTTGGAAAGACATTCTTCTTCTCTATCTAGTCGGCACAGTCGTTTTAGCCTTTTGGTGAATATAGATATTAAAAATTTAATTTCAAATCGATATCAGCTGCGTCATATATAAAGTGGAATGGGGCGCTTCCCATATGCTGACCCATATAGGAGCATTTACTTATTCACAACCCACAGACATGTGGATGTCAAAGTTCCAAGTCCTAATGTGTTTGGGCAATTATTTTTAATGGAGGCTTTGTCCTAGAAACAGCGTAAAGGACTTGCAGGTTAACTGGACGATTGCGGTTGGTCTACTAAGTGGCGTGTTTTTTGTTCGTATAGTTTGGGCCACATTAATAGTTGCCGAGTGGGATTAGTGTCATCGGAAAAGGATTATAAATGGAAATTAATTAAATGGATCTACATATAAGTATGTTTATTCAAATTGTGCCGCCGAAGTAAGCGTCAGAAGTGAATCAGGTTTCTGTAGACCGGAATATGAATACATACAGTGACAGAGGTATTTGAATGTATGCAGTGACGGAGCTACAGTTTGTCATTCTGGTGTGCCGGCTTTGCAAAACGTTTGCATACATATTTGAGAACATAGCTTAGGTAAGGAAGACTGCTTAAAGGTGTACAGATAAATTGGAGACGCCTAACGTTAAAAGTCTGTTCCGTATAATGTCATCTAACGCATAAGTCGAACTACGTTCAGTTACGCAAAAGTTACGAAGAACTAAATTTGACTTATGTAATCATCGTTAGGTAGCAGATCCGAAATGCAATAAGCTGTTTCTTGCTGTAGCTTATCAGCCTTTTTAAAAGAGGCAATGGTATATGTCCCTGCTACAGCCGGCAGCTTTGTTTATTATTGCTGCAACTGAATAAAGTAGTTTAAGGCGCTTTTTAGAAGGCATATGACTCCTTTTGTGAACTGTTAAAAAGTACAAATCCAATTGGCTTATATCTGTGGCGAATAGGAAGGTAGGTAACCTAGAAAAGTCTGTTCACATTTTTAGCCCTGAAAACCCCAAATATATGCCACCTGCGCAAAGTAACAATTTACTTCAATTATAAAGTCAATGAAATTACATAATTGCTAATAAATAATTTATTCCGCGGTCACAAAAAAAAAAAACAATGTTTAATTGGAAACTGAGAATAGTGTCATTGTGGGTGATATAGGTCGAGTTTAGATATCAAAACGTTGCAGCGGAAACAGTAGGTATCCAATAGAAAAATATATAAATTAAGAACGCCTGCGCACAAATCTACTTTCGAAAAACGTCATACAATTAATAATCAATAACACGTTCGTTTACCTAGTCCGACAACAAATCTGGTTGGCGCTTTACATGAACGTCCCCCATGGAATGACCTACTAACTTGCCAATGAACTATTATATTTTGTAGTTACCGAAGTTGACCGAAGACAGGAGAAGTACCTATTATTAAAACCAAACTCGCAGAGAGAATGGGTGAACGAAAAATCAATGATGACATTCATTAATCATAAAGGTGATTAGAACGTTTTATACCTAAGTTTAAGTAGTGTCGCAACTTTAGGAAACATGAACAAACTATGGAGATTAACATAATTAATCATTACATCGATCGCTTTGATACCGCGATTCCAAGGGCAAGGCAGAATTCTCTGCCATCAAAACCGATTTTTGAATAATGACATTGAAATTCTATGTACAAATAATTATTATTATGTATGCGAGAGTATAACATCGTCCCCCATAGCGTAGACTCCATTTTGTAATTGTCAACTTAAATCGAATGTCTACCTGACAGAAATGAATGAAGTGAAACCCTCAACAGATAAATTTGCTTTGAGGGAATCTTCTAAAAAATGCATTTGAAAAGCTTGGTCCTAATTGTTACTTGTCTGTCGTCTATCTAAAAAGAATTGTTTGGAATTAGAACGTTAATAAATGTTTACGATGACATAAGTTTATATGCACTGCGTTATAAAAGACAGTCAGGCTGAACAGTCAGTCGCGGAAAATTAAAACGACTTCTTTCAAAACCATACATTTGCTGGAGTTCCATTGATCCCTGTATAACTAGGTGACATATCATATCAGTAAAATCAAATAAGGTATCAATATTTTTCTACAATTTGACATTCAAGTATCTAGTTTACTAAGTCTGACAGCGCTCTCACTAGCTGTAACTCGGTTTTGATTGGGGGAAATCGGTCATATGAGCAGATGTTTCAGTTGACGTTTATGGAAAGTGACGTTCCTGATCAATCTAGTTTTTGCGTTCAGGTTGCTTCTCATCCAGACCAATCTAGTCCACCGGCCATTGATGTAAAGTATATTTTAGCCATCCATTAACTGCTAAATGGAACGTGGGCATTAAAAATAAACGACATGACATGCCAAACATTTTCGTCTGCTGCCTAGAGATAGGATTAATCCAGCTGATTGTCGTTTTCGATTTGGCTTTTCTGATTTTGATCTGAGATTTCAGATTTCTGCTTGCAAATCGAACATGAAATCTGAATTTTATTGGTTTTTGTGTGTATTGAGTTAGCAGCAAAAAAAAAACATTTTTTCACTTGCACTGGAAATCCATTTCAATTGATTTTCACACATTTATAGTAACGCATTTCGTAATAATTTAATATAGAAACTCAATCCCATACGCGTAAAATAAGAAATTCAGCCAAAAAAGCAATCCTTTCAACGATAAACAATTCGTAACCATCAGCTGTGTGTCATAAACATTGAAAAAATTGAAATTTCTCAAAAGTGATCTGAGATCAAAAAAAAAGATTGATTTTTGTGGCAAATCGGACATGAAAAGCAATCTCGATCAAAAAAGAAATGATTTTTTTCTCAAAAAGATTGATCTGTTTGCCAAAACGAAAACGACATAAGTCAAAGTGAGATTACATTTGTGTTGTGTGTGTATTTGACAGAAATGAAAATTAAGAATTGCACTTCAATGAAATCTGATGGAGCACTTTTGTAATAGTGGTAGACACCATTATGTGATGCTTGGTTTTCTGTTGCAAATTTGTTTGTATACCACAGTAAATATGAATGCTTTAATAGGCTTTAATCACATAACGCAAAATTTGTTTCCAACACACAACAAGCATTTCAATCTGACATTTTGCTAGGGTGTGTTGATCCCAGACACTTCTATCGTGTAACAATTGACCTGGAAGTGTCCTATTTTCTTCAATGAAACATAAAAAGAGCACTTCTGGAATCGCTCTTTTGACAGAGAGGGTATTCTTTTCTTCAAACAAAAACGCCATTAAAAAAATGTACGTTCATAAACTAGCTTAATTTGAACATGACTCTCAAGTAAACGGTTGCACAACAACCAACAACACTCAGCGCTGCATTTGTACCGAACGCGGTCTCACTGAATGTACCCATCTAAGCCACAACACTGCTATTTTCTATCTGCAGCATTCATAGTTGGGACGCAGTATATCTACTTGAATAGAATAGAGAATTTTTTTTCAGCGTTAATGAATCAACCTTTACCTTTTTTTTTTGAGTTAATATTCACATCACGCTCGAGAGAATACCAAAACATTTGGTCTTAACCCACAGCCATCGCTGTACGTTTGTTGTTAGCAATTTTTCTTTCCAAAATTGATATCCAACGATAAAACTTGGTAAATTATATTTCTCAACAAATGCGTCAAAGCCGTGAATGTTTATATAAATGAACGGCATACGGGTGTAGAAAGTACAAGAATAAGAGGAAAAAAGAAACAAAAAAAAGAAAGAGGGCAACGCATACACAGCCATAGTGGCGTAATGGAGTGAAGGCTTGAAAATTAAACTCACTGACGTGGCTCCAAACCGGTACAACGCTTTGAAATCTATATTTCCCTGAGAAAACACCGCATTGGATTTATTACAATTAGCACAATACAGCTCGTGATGCTGACTAACCCATCTAGCATTGGAATTAGTCCAGAATGACATAGCTACTAAAAATCTGACGTTATCTCACGAATTCAACGTCGATTCTAGTAACCGAAAGACTAGTCACCTCCTCTGACTGGACTGATGCTTTATAGTGCTTGAATTGATGCACGACTGTACTCCAGCAGATTCACAATTGAACGCAGAACGAACGCAGATGTATCGTTGAAAAGTGGAATTCTACACAAATTGCCACCCGTATATATATCTGTGGAATAAGTTAAACAAATAGTGTAGTTGTAAAGCTATAATTTGTGTGTTTCGCCTGTGTTTGAGAAATGTTTTAGCACAAAAAAAGTATTGCTCCTGCCCCCCCGCTATGATAGTCGGCGAACAGAAAGGCGTGGATGTAGTTAGACTAGAGAGGAGATAAATGCAAACACACGAAATAAAATCCAACACAACAGAATCCACTCAATTTAGCCATAGAGAACGGACCAGCACTGCGACACCAACGAACGAAAATTCCGCACTACGCGATGATGTCATCTTTTTTCTTTGATTTTCTTTTCGAGATAATTTATAATTTAGCCTTTAGCGCATAGTGGAAGTGGTAATTTTTGCCATCATTTTAAGCCTTTCGAGGTTCTGATTTGGCTTAGTGCAGTGACACTATAAATTCCGTGGTTTAAGTCAGACGATTGATAACTCTCCCAATAACCGCACCCACTGTTCTATAAAAGGGCAACAGACCAACAATCACTAGGCACAGTTTTTTTTTTGTTGCTTCTCCTTTGGCTTCGGCGAATAATAAACACAAGTACACACTGATGATAAAAATAATTTCACCGCAAAAAAAGTTGAAAACAAAAACAAAATAATGTTATCTGACTTTAATTTTGAATGGTACGGCTGACGCCGGTACTTACTTCCACTCTTGTTGAACACTTTTTGAAAACTGGTACTCGTTTGCTCTCAGTAGGCGGCTTTTATAAAAGCAAATAGAAATAACTCAAAAAAAGACTTAAATCCACTCAATTAGTGACGTTTTCAATTTTATTTCGCTCCCGCCGAGCGAACGGAAAAGCTTTGAGAGCAAGAGCTTTTCGGGCTAGCTAGAAGTTGAGTTGAATTTTTTGGAATTTTAGAATACAAATAAAAACATTTTTGTCTCTTGTGATGACGACATTACACATTACTGGGAGGCACGAAGATTCGCTCATATCTCAGGATACCTGTTTAAAGAAATCAAAATTGAATGAGATGGGTTTCTTCTAAAGAAAATGAGAAACAACATGAAAGCAAGCCATGCTCAAGCTTAACTCAAATGAATCAGAATAATAATAAATAATTGCGACTGATTGTCGAGTGGTATGGTTCAGTACTCTGCATAATAAAAACATATTGACCTACTATTTGGTAATGTTTTATTTTAAATGCAGTGACTCAGTGTGAATAAAAGCCCTAATCAACATTTTCTTGCAAAAGTGGAAAAGTGGTGCACCATCAATCACTATATATACGTCATTCATTTCGAAATAGTTTCATTTAAGTAATTGCTAACAGAACTGCTCTCATCGAGCGACGAGTACGTATGACAGAAAAGGAGAGGTAGGTATTGTAATACGCATCAATATTTAAGCATCATTCCCATGCCCAGTTTCGAATTCGATCACTTCCGCCAAAACAGGCGATTCGCTATTCGTTCGCTTCGAGTTCACCGGAAGAAGATTTAGGTCTGGGCCGGTTTTCAAAATGACTTAGTCGTCCATATTCAAAAGGGACAGCAAAGTAAAGAAAAAACAGCTACCACTTTGGTTATTATCTTCTCTTGCAAATGTTTGTTTTTCAAAACCACACACAGACGAAGTATTATTTAATCTTCACAACTGATAACATCTATTTAACGAATTTATTAAACAAAATAAGTATTGGAAAATACCTGTCGTTATTTTTATTTTTTTTAAATCTGAAACTGAGCATTTTGATGTCCGTCAAAGTTGTTGTCCCCCCAATGTTCGAGTTGTCCCCCCCAAAATGTACAAAGCCCCACTTTTCTCGTTTTTTAATAAACTAAGTAATAATAACCTATAGTAGTAAATATAGTAAACTTAGTATTAATTATTAATTAAAGTAATAAACAAATTAATACTTAGTTTATGCTGTTAACCCTCGCGCCGGTTCGTCTCAGAAGACAGATGTTTCGTGTAAAACGTTTGGCTTTAAAGAAATGATCCAGGAATTGCCGGCGATTCGCCAAAACCTACGCGGAAGAACAAAATACGTACATTTATCTAGTTGAAGTACATACAGCAGACCATTGTTGTTGTTTTGTGCTTATTATAGGTATGTAAGTATATTTATTTATATGTGAATATTTTCGTGGGAAAATCGGGTATTTTTGATAATCATACCGGGCAAGTCAGTCCGAAATGTTTGGTTACTATGTATAGGTTTGTTGCTTTATTTTTGTAGTACAAACAATTAGAACGGAAAAGACTGTCAAAATGGCAGTGGTGGCGATAAATTATTAGATTCATCTACCTAGCGATGAAAGTGATTCGGAATAAATCGAACATATTTTTGATCCGAGTATGTGGAAGAGTTGATGTTGTAATCACTGTAAGGGGCAAGCATGACTCCACGATATCTGAGATCATGCAAAGGACCCGAAACTTAACTTATAGATGGTGTCAGAACAAAGGATTGACCATAAATCCCTCAAAAACAGCCATTCTTAAGAAAGAGAAAACTTGAACTGAAACCGATCAAGATGAATAATGAAGTTATCAACTTATCAGGAGAGGTAAAATACATAGGAGTAATCCTAGACAAGGCTCTTACCTGGAATTCACACCTTGAACAAGTCACCAAGAAGGCGACAAAGGCAATTTATATGTGCTATCGTCTTTACGGCAAAACCTGGGGCTTGAAACCAAAAATGATCTATTGGTCATACTACATGGTCATCAAACCAATGATCACCTATGCAGCGTTATCATGGTGGCCAAAAATCGAACAAATAACGGCCCAACAAAAACTTAACAAGATATATGCTAAGCGCATTGGTATGACGGGGGCAATGAAAACTTGTCCAACTGCAGCCATTGGAGCAATGCTCTTGCTCTGGCTTATGCCTTTACATATTTCTGTAAAGAAGGAAGCTGGTCTCAGTGCCCTTAGGCTCCCTGATACATCACATCTTAAAGCAAGAAACCTCACAGGACACCTTCGGGTACTACAAATGCTTCAAGATGAACCTGTGGTTAAGGTATCAGACACCATGCTTAAAAGGCTTCGCTTCTCCAGGAAATTTAAGATACTTATATCTGATAGAAGTGCCTGGACAACCAACCAATTCAAAATACCATCAGGATCACAAATCAGGTACACCGACGGTTCAAAGATGGAAGATGACGCAACCGGTGCTGGGGTCTATGGACCTAGGTTCCAAAGAGCTATTTCACTGGGAAAATCACCAGACATCTTTCAAGCGGAGGTACACGCCATAGAGATATGTGTCCGAGAATGCTTACGTAGGCGCACTAGAGGTGCCCGCATCTACAGCCTCTCAGACAGCCAAGCAGCTCTTAAGGCCCTAAGATCGTACTCGATCAGGTCAAAACTGGTCTTAGAATGCTTTAATCTCCTCGAGGATCTAGCCAAGGACAACATAGTCACAGTTGCTTGGATACCGGGTCATGAGGGATTTGAGGGAAATGAACGAGCGGATTGCCTGGCGAGAAGAGGCGCATCACGCCTGCAAACTGGGCCTGAGCCCTACTTCGGGAACTTTCGGAACGAGATACAGATTAGGGCCCCTGGTATGAAAATGATATACAAGAATTGATTTCTATTTAAGTAAATAAACAAACTGTTTTCCCATCCATCGACAATATTAGATTAGATTATGTGCCTACAATCACAAGGTCAAATCAAATTTTTCAAGAGCATTGAACGGCACAAAAAATACGTCATAAGTAAATACAATCTATTCTTAAAGTCTAATTATAGTAGATGTTGGAGAACGCATTTCTTCATTTTACATTAATTGCTGTTTAAATTTGCTCATGTTAATTTTCATTCTTTACAAGTTCTATCAATGCATTAAATGTGTTATATTACACGATTTTTTCATAACCTACCCTATACTTTCTCTTAACGTAACTGCATGATCTTTTGTTATCAAGTAACAGTTTCATAAGTTCCAGTTAATAAGCTCTTTATGCAATCATATGTATAAAGTATTACCAACGTTAGCAGTAATTCTCTTGATCATTTTGTTCTCTCGTTATCAGCTATGATTTCAAAGTGTTATACAAATAAGCCACACTCTAAGCAAATGCTGTAATGTAAATAATCTCTCGGTCACTTGGATTTAGACCAACGGAAGGGTAACAACATCAAGGAAATAAACTAATTATAACGTGGTAATTTCGTTAGTATTTTTTCTAAAGGTGCGTTGTTAAGGAAATTTCGGCTGGTTCCCTTCAGGGTTTTTTTTCGTTCGTTTTCATACAGTAGACACATAACATTTACATAGATCGCACCTCAGAGATTCCATTGATCAGGCGGCTGATTCATATGAAAATAATAAAAAAAAAAATGGCTCAGTAATGTCTGTTACTAATCATACGACAATCTGTATGAGATTTAATTATTCATCTGAGTCAGATAATTTGTTTACATTTCGCGACGTCACTAAAAGTTTTGACGCGTTCGCAAGATCACTCTTTTTTTCTTTGGAGTCTCTGTCTCGTCATTTAAATTTCTTGAAAATGGTTCAGTCATAGTTATTTTAAGAATATTCTATGCGCGTACCATGAGAGAGTTCTTTGGCTACGGAATAATACATGCCCGGGTAGCTCAGTCGGTAGAGCGTTGGACTTTTAATCCAACGGTCCAGGGTTCAAGTCCCTGCTCGGGCGGCATTCCCTTTTTTCTTCGTGTTTCTGAATATAGATTTTATAATTCCTTAACCCGATAACAGCTGGGCCGATTCCTTATTTGTTTTGTTTGGTTGGTATTGCTGTACTTCAGGTTTAGGCAGAAATTCCGGAAAATCTGTGGTTTCTCCGGAAAATGTTTTTGTTTGTTAAGCCAACTGTTGCGGGCACAACGGAGTTATGACAGATCCAGCTAGTTACATATAAAGAGAACTTTCATAAAAATCTTTGTTTACAAAGAGAGTTATTCTCTTTTCTAGTGTAAATTTAAGAATTTATTCAGACCAATTGGGATATTGTCATAAGTTATTAGTTAAGCTGTTATTCTAATATCTGCATTTAGAGTTTGGAAGTTAGAACTTGATCTTATTGAACTCATAACCTTTAGAGTAGTAGGTAATGGTAAACTAAAGCGAAATTATAAAGAAGTTACTTTAAAATCATGAAGACAAGTTTATTTGGCGGCTATTTAGGCCGTATGTTGAAAAACTTAAGTGGCATTACAAAATTAGTGTCACATAGCTCCCAAAGTAGTAGAATTATAGTAAGATTATTAGTAGTATTAAAGAGCCAATTTATAAAAGTAAGTCAGTTCACTTTTGCGATTTTCTAAAACATACCATTTTGCAAGGACAACCCTTAACTTCGTATCCAATTAAAACCACGTTTTGTTACAAAAGTTCGTGCAAGTTTCAGTCGCCTTAGTAAGTCGATGTTGAACCGTTTTCACGACGATCTTAACCTAACTTAATTACAACATAGTGTTTAGTCTAATCCACGTATACCGCTCTTTTTAATCTAGAAACAATAGCAAAATTAATTTAGTTAAATCAAACTAGAACATAATTCCCAACTTACTCTAAAGGAAATTCCAATTTTGCTGCTTAAATAGCACTTGACTAAGCACGCCAAGTAGTGTTTGTCATCCTTTCTGCTTAAAATTATTCGCTGTCCAACCTTATGAGCAAGGCTATCCCCAAGAGCTGGACAAACGACAGCCTCATCGTGGTTGATCCTTGTGGTTAGTTCGTTCGTTATCACCACCTGTAAAGATTTGTTTCACATTTTAACTAAATATTGACCACATTCTGTACTAACTCACAGCTAAATCATACCGATCTGCTAGTTCCTGCAGATCTGTGAGAATCTCATATATTATCCTCGTTCTATTCGTATGGTCGTCAAAGTTTCGAAATAGAAATGAAAACGAGTCGATTACTATTAGTTTGATCTGCAAAAAAAAACTCAAAATTGCATATATGTTGGACTAACAAACCCGACCACGATTTACATTTTCTGTTGACGCCAAGGTGCACTTAATCATTTCTATGCTGGTCAGTAGCTCCACATAGTCCTTACAGTAAATGTAAGACACGTTCTTCATGATGCTGTGGCTATTGAAGTCTGTCGGGACAACATTTACCTTATAATATTTTTTGTATGTCTGCTTGTATCGATCAGCACAGTGATAGGCGATGTCTATCAAAAACAATTCAATTAACAAAAAGAAAAAATATTTGCCGCCCGAGCAGGGACTTGAACCCTGGACCGTTGGATTAAAAGTCCAACGCTCTACCGACTGAGCTACCCGGGCACATATCAAACTGATTCCCAAGACGTGTCATGAGGAAGCAACAACTATTTAACTCAATACGAACCTTCCAGACGATTTGGGCTGAATCCCTGATTCGTATCAATGAACAATGCTTTGGCACCAATTCCACCGACCTCTTGGGGAAACTGGACATTCACACACAGTTGCAAACTGAAACGATTTCGTTTGATTTCGACGCACAAAATAAATATTAATAGAATGGAACTCACCATATCTGCGTTTTTCCAGTGCCGGGTGCACCGCAAAACTCGGTGATTATCTTTGATGGTACACCGCCTCCCAGATATTTATCCAGTTCTTTACATAATGTGATTATTGGTCGACCTTTCGCCTCTTCAGACCAACAATCTAGAGCTGATTTCTCAAACATTGTTCACTTTCAATTTGTAGTTTGTTTACTTTGAAGGTTTTGTTTTGAAATTAAATCCAAGTTGTTTGTGGTTATGTTTTGAGATCCACATTCATTACATTCCATTTCCAACCCAATTAGATAGGTAAATTCAGTTTTAGTTGGATATGACCTACAGCGGTTCACAAGTTTAAGAGAGTACTAGACTTTCATCAATTTGAAATCACAGTACAGTGGGTCTGACATGTTTTAGTCCGTGCTATACTTTGAGCCAAATCATATATATTCTTCAGAATATTTTCGGATTTTTGTCATTTCGGCGTTGAACTCAAAATCAATTTGTTGGACTTTTAAACGATCAAATTCAAAAATGTAGGATTTATATGTTTGAAATATGATTCAAAGTTTGTTAACAATGAACAGTGATTCCTATTTGGAATAAACTCAACATCATTTAAAAAAAAAAAAATTAACTGAAATATGAAAAGGTTGAACGAAATTCGATTTCAAAGCAAAACTTCGAAACTTTTAGATCTAAATATAAATAAATTTACATTTAAATCTATATTAACCGGAATAAAAGAAACGAAACTAATCAGTTCTGATTTGTATGCAACAAGTATTTCATGATATTAAATTCTTCTCGTAGCTCCCAGTTTATTCTGTTTTGTAAATAGGTGTTTTTTTTAGCTTCGTTCACAGCAAAGCAAAGTAAAGTACCTAATATTTTCAGCACACAAATTACAATAGGCTTGTTTTTTTTAGCTTCGTTCTCAGCAAAGCAAAGTAAAGTAAGAATTTCAGCACACAGATACTGTCAGTCTCGAAGTGTCAAGTGAGCGTAGTTGTTGATATTGCGTGCTGAAAATCCTACTTTACTTTGCTATGCTGAAAACGAAGCTCAAAAAAACAGGGCTAATAACTACTAACTACTGCGAGTCTCGGAGTGTCAAGTAGAGCGTAGTTGTTGTAATTGCGTGCTGAAAATCCTTCTTTACTTTGCTTTGCTGAGAACGAAGCTAAAAAAACAAGCCTTATATTCTAATATTATTCTAGTTTGAAATCATATTCTATGGCTAATATTTCATAACTAAATTCAACTTAGGGTTAGTTGTGTGTAGCGCCGTGTTTATTACATTTTATATTGTTATTGCATTTGAATTGAATGTCCGAATAAAATAGTAATACGCGTATTTACTCGATTCATTTACACCATCACCCATTCCTAACACAGATTTAAAGGATGACCAATACTAAATAGCCGTCTAACTGAAAGGGACAACACGCAAAAATACATGAACATGACACGTATTTTGTTCTGCCATCTCATTTACGTGATAGGAATTATGGAAGAATTTAGCATATTGATATTTTTCTAGCGATGTCTTACTGAATTTAGCTTTCCTTAAAAAAAATCTTTCCGGAAGTGATGAATGGACAATTATTTATTTATTTCGTATAACTGATTGATGAATCGTTGGTTCAATATATTGTCACTAGTTACAACTCTCATTCCACATTAAAACGTCAGAAATGGAAATGTTCTTAGGTAATTGCCTAAATGTTGAACTGAAGGTTAACCAATTTAATAAACAACAATTAATAAATATTCAATTTATACATATATTTATTACAAATGACAGCTATGTGCTCAAGTGTGTTTCATAATTACATCAGTACGATTTAAGTAATCCCGGTTCAGAGAGCGCTCACAATGCTCGACATCGGTTCGGAGCTCAGCTCTAAACTAAAAAAGAAAAACGCCTAATATAAATAAATGAGCGGCGGCACCGCGTTCAACATTCAAACATACCTTTCGTGCAAAAGTTCCGTTCGCTTAAATTTTCACCCGCACCTAAAATCGCGTTTCGCACAACTAATCCAACAAACCACCAGCAGCAGTTCGTCAGTTCATTTCATTAGCGGAACCACTTTGTCCTCAATAGAAACGTTTTTTTTTTTGTGTGTGGAACTCAAAGAAAAACTAGATCTATTCGACACAAAGCAAAATACAACATTCCAAGTTTTCTCGAAATGTGTTCGAACAACTTTATACATTATCAAATTACCAGCGAATCAAGTTTCTGAGTTGAATTGATCGATAAAACGAGGAAAAATTCTAGCAAAACAAAATTCAAACAAAACTCGCCCCAACACCTTATTGCACCAGAGCAATACACACCACCACCACCAATCGTGCATCATCGCCATCCCGTATCCATTCACACAACAACTTGTGTGTCAAAAAGCTTGTTGTCTCTTCGCCACAGATTCCGTTGCTCCGTCTGACATTTGCATGCGCGAAAGAAAGAAAAAACTGAAGAATCAAGTGAAATCCAGCGAGTGTGTGCGTTGTGTGAGTGTTTAACTATTCATATTATTTTTTTTTTGCTGTTAAATACAATTTTTCCCATCTAAACAAATTTTATTTTTTGCAAAAGATTTAAATAAACCTCGTCCAGTGTATTTCCTGCGTCGACTTTGAGACTAACAACGGTGCAAGGTCGCAACCAATAGTCAGCTGTCAGCTCGATATTTCGTGTACGTATATCTTTTTCTTCTCTTTTCTCATGTGTCTCGTTGTATCTCACAAATGATGGTAATTACAGAAGCCACACAAAAATCACAGAGCCCACCATCCAAACATGGTCGATTACTACAAAACACTAGACGTCTTACGCACAGCCACCGATGCGGAAATTAAGAAGGCCTACAGAAAGCTAGCGCTCAAATGGCACCCCGACAAGAATCCCGAAAATTTGGACGAGGCCAATCGTCGCTTCAAAGAGATCTCCGAGGCGTACGAGGTGCTGTCAGATGAGAAAAAGCGCATCATCTACGACCAATATGGTAAGGACGGCCTAATGGGCGACGGTCAACGAAGCAGACCATCTCGCAGACATCACCACGGTGGCAATGGAATGCACGAGTTCGATGAGTTCGACATAATGGGCGGGTTCCCATTTGTGTTTCGGCCACCCGATGAAGTGTTCCGCGAGTTTTTCGGTGTGAATTCACCTTTTGCCGACCTATTCCGCGACGTGCACAGTACAAATCCAAACTGTCGTCGACCCGGCAACCACGGGGGACATCATCACCGATCGGCCGGTGGTGGCCATCGTCACTCGCATCCAGCGCAAAACAATATGATGACCTCATTCATGAGCCCAATGGTCGGCTACTCAATGATGGACTTCCTCATGCCATCGAACAGCTTCACTTCTTTCTCCTCGTTCAACACGCAAATGACTGGCGTTGGCGGCGGCGTCGGCAATGTACAGCCGAATGGTGCCATAAAACGAACCTCAACATCGACCACCTTTGTGAATGGCAAAAAAATGATGACCAAACGGGTCTTCGAGAATGGCAAAGAAACCGTTTTCAGCTACGAGAACGATGTCCTTAAATCAAAGACTGTGAATGGTATTGCACAGAACCTCTCGATAGCAAACTAAAAACAAAAAAAAACTCCACTACTAGTTGTTTGAGGGATGAGTCATTTATACAAAACACACAAGTCAACTAAAAAAAAAATAATTATACGTAGCTATTTAAACGGGAAATAATAAACAAAAAGAAAAAAAAAATATCATACACACAAAATAGCAAATAAATTGTAATCGCGCGCGCTATATAATTTAGCGTCGCTTATTCTCTAAGTAACAGTACTATGTAATATTAATTGTAAGATATAAGCAAATGTAATGTGTGGTATGCGAGTGCAAGTGGATGATGTGCGAGGCCACATTTTTCAAACACGGTAACCTTTATATTTTTTTTTTGTTCATTTTGGTTGACCCTAACACTTCTCTTCCTTGAATTCAAATTCAAATTTGCCATCCTAATGTGGACCATAATTGCTAAGTTTATATAAATTAATCGTCGCCTATTATCTTTTGTTTGGGTTCGTAACAAAGTAATCGGATTAACAATTGGCAGAGTTTTATGTTCTAAGAAACCGGATGAGTGTAGTCGAAGAAACAAAACACGTACATATGTATTTATTAAGTAAGATTTAATTCTTATTCCCTTTGTTTGTTAAACAAAAAGGAGAAGAAACGTTAGTTGGTAATGATGACTATGATTACTTAAAGCTGCGATATAAAACAAAAACATAAACACTGCGAAATGATAATGAAACCTAAAAACAAACAAACACTTTTACTTAATTGCTAAGGCTAATTGTATTAATTTGTAATAAAATATTAATTAATAGTAAACAACAAAACAAGATGCAGAAATTGTCATATTAAATTCGGAGCGGGACAAACAAATTTATATACATATATATGGAATTAATATTTATTAAACAGAAAAAACAAAAAAAAAAAAAAAATAATGATGCTGAACAACACTAAACACACACACGTTTTCTATTCAATTCAGTTGCCACCAATTCGCTCTGTTGACCTCTCTTTTTTTTTCATGTTAATTATATAAGTTTACACAAATTCTTTTGTTTTCTAATTTTCGAAGACGAACTCGTTGTACGCATACAATGTTTTGTCGATTAAAATCTAAACATGCAACACGGCTTACAACGAGCGAGAGAGACACATGGTCGCTTTGGGATCAAAGACAACAGTGTTGTTAATAAAACAAGCGCACTTGCCTCCCAATTAACGTATTTTTTTTTTGTTCTTTGTATTTGCTTGCGAATTAAGCATGAGAAAGGTCATGATCTTGATATAAACAAAAGACAACAGAAAGTAACTCTTATTGTTAGAAAAAAAATCAAAAAAAAAAGACAAAATTTAAATAAATGTTCTAATAATGTAGTTTACAATTTTGCACTTGTGGTAGAGACAATGGTGTCTCGCCGAATTTACATAAAAGAGGATGGCCATCGCGTGCAGACAAAAGAAATTTGATTGTTCTTCTGGGCGGGAGTTGGTTCTTTGTCATGCATTCGTAGTAGGTACCCGTTGGATTCGAAACGACATCATTTAGGTAGGACGCACTATAATAATAAACGGCCGTTGACAGGGCGTTGTTCAACAGCAATCCAAAATATGGCCATCCCCTCCCAATTATGCTTATCTTGCTCTTATTTATTTGCTAGTTGTTCGGAAAACTGCACATTACTCATAGGTACTCTGCGATTTCAAAAACATGTAGGTCATTGTATCAGTCTTTTCTTGGGATTGAATTGTGACAGGAAAGAGAAGCAGTTTTCATGCGTAAGTATGGACTAGAATGCAATTGCCGCCAATCTACTCAGAAAGTCAACCCAAGTATCAAACTTGGTAAAGTGGGGAGACAAACATACAAAGTTGTATGTTCGGAATGAAGCCTCCTTAGAATGCCCTGATAGAATCAATGAGAACTAGCCCTCAGAGAACTAGCTAATCAATTTATAGGCCAAGACGACGACGATTGGAGAAGATTCAAAGTGATTCAAGCTGATGAATATATTTGCTCGGCTGAATGGAAAGAATAATGCCAACTACTGTCGTAGAAGGACAGATCAGCAACATAACCTAGAATAATTCTGAATGAGGTTGTTATTAATTGCTAAGTAAGTTCATCGCTAAAAGGCTTGAAATATATACCATTCATTTTGAATGGCTTGAAATATCTACCAACCAAGTTCTTGCGTAAATTAAAAATCATAAACAATCGCTTGTCATTGCAATCAAGTTACCGTCTTTTATCTTTCTTTATTTTGTTTTTTTTTTTAAGCCACTAGATGATGTTTCAGCCCGGAAACAGTTAAAGGTAAGCATCTGAAAGAAGTTGCAGATAATAATCCTTAATCAAAGGAATGTAAGAACTTATCTAGAAGTGTGCGGACGTTTGGTGTGTCAAATCGGAGGCAAACTCATTTTGATCAGAAAATGGGGAAACACCTAACGCAGATTGTTACAATCAGCTATATAGAGTATTTGAAACGATGCGTAAAATATTAAACGCAAAATCTAGACTGGTTGTTTAAGTTTACTACTGCTCGAGTTTCATTTAGCGGTCGATGACCAGCGGCAATAGCGTTTGACATGTCGCTATACTCATCTAGCGGTCATTTGTTATTACTTTTTGAGGTCTATCGTTACGTGATTAGGACCATGTTTGATTAGACCGCATTGCTAAAGGTTTGGCGTGTCGCTATACTCATCTAGCGGTCATTTGTTATTCGTTTTTTATATCTATCGTTACGTGATTAGGACCATGTTTGATTAGACCGCATTGCTAAAGGTATCTATATGCATTACTCCGTACATCGAATTTTCTGAACGACAATTCAAAAACCCCACTAATTCGAAAAGTTCAGCCAGCTCATATTTCCAATAGCAGCGCTACAGACATTTCATCTAATATGGCACTTTCCTGCCTGCCATAACGATTCCCAACATCATTCTCCTTTTGAAAGTGTTTGCAGCAACCACCTACAAGATAGTAGGTGGATCCACTTATGGGAATGCTCTTCAAATTTTTATACCTATGTATGTACACAAATAATAAGTACAATTAAGACACCATAATCAATTAGCTACACGCGAATATTGTAGATACTAACCAGAAAAAGATCCATTCTAGTATTCAAGTTGTGACAACAGCTAGATATTGTGACAAGAGTGTATCTGATATACCTACCTTATTATTGCAAATTTTATTCGCACCACTATGTGGTCGTTCACAGCGTTTGATTGCATTCAATCATAATGTAGGCGATAAAATGATATAATCATTTCTATTTAAAAATAAAAGAATGAAAATAAACTGACGAATGATAAGTGGGTGGGGAATACTCATGCTGAGATAAATTCTATACTACACGTACAAGTAAGGTTAGCAAAACCTAATGCGTGACGAACAAAGCGACGATGCTTTAATAGATTCTTATTTTATTTTTGTATTATTTTTTTCAAAACAGTGTGATCTGCTCCTCTATGTGCTAATGGAATAAGCATTTCAAAATACACTTGGAGAGAGGGTGAAAAGAGGCGATACCTGTTGGCAAAGGTGATAATCGGTTGCAATCTAAGACAGTTTAATACTTTGCAGGGCATTTAGGAATGTGCGCAACCACTGAGTTCCACTTCACTCAGATCTATAGGCTTTCCACTGTTTGTTGAACTTCGAATACGTTTGGCTTTCAGTGATCAGTATACTCACCCCAAATAGCCGTATATCAGAAAAAGAAAGAGACCGGAGCGCGTAATTTTTAAATTTCAAAATAACAATGCCAGCAGCCACTCCAGCGATAGCTACTGATCGCACATGATGGGGATTTTCGTCTGTGCAGTTCGCGATTGTTATTGGTGAGATATTTTGTTAATTCTTTTGGTGGTGTTAAATTAATTTTTTTTTATATAAATCGTTGTAGTTAAATTCGTTTAATTGATACAGACAGGGAATATATGCCAGTGCACAGATTTCGGCGATTTACTGTGCTTGCTTGGGGTTTTGACTGCTGATTTTTCCTGAGTTATTTAAAGCAAGTTTTGGATCATTGCTTAACCTACAAACAAGTGATTAAATTGAAATACATACTCATGGAGTTACATACACTTCCCATCTACTGAAAGCGTTTGAACCCTTGAAAAAACTCGTTCAAATTGTCCGATGAAGCGTTTGGTGGCATGTAAAAACTCTGTAAAAGAACTGAACTGCCCTTTTTAGCATGTTGCCATTCATCTCGATAGCTGGGTTGTTTTTAGTTGTTCAACTAAATATCGCTTCTGTGTCATCATTGAAGTGTTCCATTTTTAAGAAACACACACTACCTAAATCTAAAGTCAGAAGAACAGCGGGTGCTTAGAATCAAACATCTACATTCTAATTAATTCATGGTACTTTATTTGTTCCACTCAAATAAACCGAATTTACACAAAAAATCTAAATAAGGACTAGACACGACACACAATTGGTTGCTTATGTTTAAAATGGTTCTCCCCTTTATTGCAGCATTCCCCTCCCTTCATATTTTCTCTAGTTCATTATACTGCCATGAACACTGGCGAGGTGCTTCTTCAGCAAAGCCCTCTGCCGGAATCCGGACTCACAGAGGTCACACTTGAACGGCCGCTCGTTCGTGTGCATTAGCAAGTGAGTGACCAAAGTCCCGCTTTGTCTGAATTTCATTTCGCAGTGTGGACAAGGGTATGGCTTGACACCGGTGTGGATCTTTTGGTGCGTACTGAGGGCATTACCCTGAGTGAATCGCTTGCCGCATTCAGCGCACTCGAACGGCTTTTCACCGGTGTGCGTTCGCAGGTGGTACTTAAGGTTATCGTTTCGCGCGAACGCCGCATCGCAGTAAATACACGGGTACGGCCGCTCCCCCGTGTGGCTGCGAGTGTGGGTAACTAAGCGCTTCTTCTCCGAGAAGGCCTTTTCGCAGTACAAACATTTGTACGGTCTCTCGCCGGTGTGCGTTCGCATATGAGTGCGAAGATATCCCGACTGTTTGGTGGCATATGAACATATTTCGCATTTGTAGGGCTTTTCTCCAGTATGGACACGCAGGTGCGTTGTTAGGCTAGTACTGCAGCGGAACATCTTTCCGCAGTAGGTGCAGGTGTATGGACGCTCATCGGTATGGGTCCGGCAGTGTACACGAAGCGTCTTGTTGGAAGTGAATTTCTTCTCACACTTGGGGCATTGCAAAAGCTTCTCGAAGTGGGTCTTCTTGTGTGCGGTCAATTGACCAGACTCCCGAAAGGACTTTGAACAAATCGAACATACATATGGTTTTTCGCCGGTGTGGATACGCTTGTGCGACACCAGCGAACTGGAATGTGAGAAGGAGGCCTCGCAGACGTCGCACTTATAGTTCCGCTCGTTGCTATGAATGCGCAAGTGTACTAGTAATGTGTCCCTTCGCAGGAATGTCTTTTTACAGATGTGGCACGAGCGTTCCTTATAAGTTGGATTCTCGTGAATGCGCATGTGATTTCGCATTGACACTTGCCGTGCGAACACTTTGTTGGGGCACAGTTTACAGGTATATGTCGGCTTGCCATCCAACTCGACGCTGATGTTTATGTAATCCTGGAAGAGTTCTTGCCTGGTGAAGCCAGTATATTGCGTTTTTGGTGCCTGTCGGTTGGTAAGCTCCTTTGGAGGACGGATTTCGCCTCCTTCCTCTTTTAGGGCAGCTTTAGCGTGTGCCTGCACGTGTAGGGATAGTTCTTTCGTTGATAAAAAGCGCTCATCACACAGTATACAAGTGAGCCAGTTGAGATTTTGCCTCTCCTCATCGTCAATGTTCACCTTCTTGAGAAATGTACGTATCTTCTGTTCCTCATTGACGTCGGTGGAGTCGACTATGAATTCGGGTTCTTGTTTGATCATATCCTCGGTAAGGAGAATCCCGTGGATATGATCATCTTCGTCTTCATCCTCGTCAGGCCAATCGGAAAAGCTGCAGTTGCCGTCCTTGACCATATCTGAGAACTCGATTTGTGTCATCTCACCAGCCATTATCGTTTTTTGGTTTGTTATCTACCTACTTTGTGGAATGGTTGCGCAAATAAATTTATCGTCAATGGACTTTATTTACTTCTATGAGAAAGGCATTGCTTTTGCTTTTCGAACAAATTCCTGAGAAATTTATTTTTCTTGCTTATAAAGTTAAAATACACAAACCGAGGACGAAAAAAAATTAATAATTTTTCAATTTGTCAAAGCGACGGTCAGCTGCGTTTGTTGACGTTTAGAATTATTAATGGAAAATTTGTTTCTTGGAAATAAATGAGGGCGAGACTACATGATTGTTGGTTTTGCCGATTGGGTAGTGCATTTGAAGTTGCTTCCAGCGATGTTTACCTATGGTAAAATGTATTAATAGACTAATTATAATAAGCTAAAAGGTAAACTGCATTACGCATACATAAAGGATACTGGTTCATAAAAGTATTACTGGATATTTACCAAGAAATCGTGGCGGAAGAACAATAACTAAAGAATTCCTTTTTATACATTCTGTTTGCTTACAACCAATTGATTTTAAAACCTAATTTTACGACTAGAGCTCACAAGGCCTGTGAATAAAGGGACAAAAATATGGAGCTTAAAACCAATATGCATAGTAAGGGAGCTCAATAATGTTAATTAAATGAAAGAGTTATGGAAGAACGGCATTCCACGCTCTTTCCTCTCACTCATCCTTGGCAGAAAACGAAAACATGACGTTGTATTTCATTCTTGGTTACCAGCGACCCGTACTTGCATTCAGTCTAGCGACGATTGCATGTGATCTAAAGTGAAGTTTTTTGTTCAAGCCCTATAGCTGGCCATGAAAATTACCCGATTCATCAAATTGGCCCACTTGACATTTAAAATAAAGTGAAAAATCTGTTTTTCACATATTCTAGTGGGGGATAGACTTTTTTAGCGGATTATGCTTAAAAAGCAAAGCCACGTCTGGCGAGTTTTTTTAAATTCAAACTCGAGCACAGTTTAAATGAATGAAATTAGTCATTAAACTTGACAAATACTGACGAAAAACAAAAAGTAGGTAATTAAATTTATTTTAACCAAAATAAAAGCATCGGTAATACAGATTCCCACATTATGTTTCCACCCCAAGCAGCTATTTTTCCATTAATTTCCAACAGCATTCAGCATTCCAACAGAATCCATTACAATTTCCGCTTATCAAATTCAGCCGCATTTTCCCCTTTGCGGTGCAGTCCAATTCCAGTTGTTTTCGAAACTTCATACTGTAAACTTTGGTGTGGTGTCGTCGGTGCTTAACTCGATTGAACAAAAAGAAAAAAAAATCCATTTTCTTTTTCTTGACACAGAGAAAAATGTGTTTCCTTTAAAAATAATTGTGCAATTGCCAAAATTCCCGTGAATTCTTTTAAGTGTCAACCGAATCGTGAACTTTCTTGTGCGCACTGCAGTAATATATACCACTTTGGATTTGGATACCTCCCTCACCACCCAGAACGTTGCTCGAAATTTCCTTTTAAGGTAAGCCACATTGTTTGTATATCCTGAAACGTAAAATTCAATTCGATTCCCTTGGCGGAAGAATAACACACACATTCTTTTGTCCAAATAAACAATGGGAAAGGCAGATCTCTGTTATTCTGCTGCTGCACTGACTCTTTTTCAAGTGGAGTCTGCTGCTGCTTGACATTCATTTTATCGCCCCCCACCTTCTCTCTCTCGTTCTTGCACCAAATGTGGATTACGGAATACCCTTATTTGGTCGAGATATCATCCATCGTCGTCGTATCACCCTTTCAATTCAAATAGGACAAAAAAAAAAAACAAAATTGTACAGCCCAGCCCATTTCCTTACACTCTATCATTTCTTCCTCAATTATCTCCTTTCAGAACTGCCACCATAGAGTGGAGGAAGGCACACACATATACTCGACTATAGGTTCGTGTGTGCACTTTCGATAAAACTCGAATGATAAGGGCCAAGTCAGCACAGCACACGCACGCAGAATGTCCACCACCAACACTGGAGACTTTTATGAAATTCTCCAGTGCAGTGAGAATGCTACCTTCGAGGATCTAAAGTGCCAATACAAGCAGCTCATACTGCAGTTTCATCCTGATAAATTAGCTGACCCTACCGTATCCGTTTCATCGTCATCGCCGTCGAACGATGATGAACGCTTCATACGGATTAACGCAGCGTGGAACACGCTTAAAGATCCCATTAAACGTAAACTCTATGACGCGGAATTGTGTCAGAATAGATTTCAATTGCACAACAACATCTTCGATCGTCTGCGAGTGACCGATCTAGAGACTGAGACTTGCACCGACGATGACGGTGCAGTGAGTACAATAAGAACGCACCGGTGTCGATGCGGTGGCCAGTACATTGTCGATGATGAGATTGAAATACCCACGACTGATGATGGCGACGATGAGGTGCTGATTGAATGCACCGAATGCTCATTAGTTATAGTTCTGAAAAGATGATGTATGGATGGACGTGGACGACAAGATATGGGTCATCGTGTTACCAATAAATAAAAAGAAACACAAACTTGATTTCAGCTGTAGACGCATTGTTTATTGTTGTGGGAGTGATGTGCGCGCACGTCGCGGTCGCGTCTGTTGCATGCACGTGAGCAGCAAGGAAATCGCTTAGGGCTATTGATTTGATTTACCGTTGGTACATGAGTATTCACTATCTGGTGACCTTCATTCGTGGTATACATGTCTCGATTGTTTGGGGGAACACAATCAGCGATGGACGTGTCAGAGTGGTCTATTCAGTTGACCGACGTGTTTTTTTTAGAAACGTTTACCACTTGAGTCTTTTGAGAGTTAAGTGGCGGATTGATGTCTTGATTGGCGGATGTAGAAGGCAAGCAATTAAAATGATTTCTTTCTTAACATCGTGCATCTAAGAAACAAATCATCAATGCAAAGTTTGATGTAATGATTTTGCTTGTAGACTGTTTGCAGTGTCATCAAAAGTGTTGTTTTGATTTCTGATGATCATTATTGTTGCAACTATCCGGTCTTCCCTTAATGTGAACAATGAAGTAACTGCTAATATGAACAAGGCTTCACATGAAATCGGAGACTATTTTGGATTAACGTAGAAGATTAAACTGCGTTTCGGCATCACATTCGAGTCGTTTCGATGCATTTCCGGTCCTGTTGATTTACTTCAATTAACTTAAATTGTTCGAAAGCAAAGTGTCACATTTGAACACAAAACGTGTCTTCTACATCACTTAATATGATAGTATACGATCTGAAATTCGAGACGTGTTTCATTTGTGGGTGCATTTGCAGTGACCCAAATAAACGATGGCTTAAGTTGACATTTACACCAATTGGTGCTCGTATTCAAGTAACAGTGATGCTCCACAGAAGCT
Source organism: Cheilosia vulpina (assembly GCA_916610125.1). Taxonomy (NCBI): domain Eukaryota; kingdom Metazoa; phylum Arthropoda; class Insecta; order Diptera; family Syrphidae; genus Cheilosia; species Cheilosia vulpina. The sequence goes on along the minus strand of OU744276.1, from coordinate 14,552,646 downwards.
ATAGTCAAAGTTCATACCATTGTGATGTACCAACTTATCCATTACGTGATGTTTATTTATCTGCAGCTGATCAGCACATGATATGCAGGCACCCAAATGCTTGCCCGCTGTTAAATAAAGACATTTCTTAGATTTTCTTTATCGGTGACTGATTGTGAAGTGACTGACTGTCTTTTTATCAACTGGATGCCTACAACTTTACTTTGTACGTTACCATTGGCAAGTATTCGTATGTACGTGCTCATTTAATTTATTAAGTTCGCGACTTGTTGAGCAAACAAATCAGCTTGTTGAATGTCTCAGAAACGTGTGTAAACACCACCTATGTATATGGAGCAAAGTTGAGGTTAACATTGCTCCGATTGTTGATTCGAGCGGGGCAGGCTTTTGCTCATCACTTCGGTCTGTTAGTGGCTTGTTGTTATATCCCCTAAATGTGCTGTTTCAATACACCTGGTTACAGATGTTGAAGGAAAGCTAGAGACTGGGGTTCTTAATACTGCCAAAGGCAGTCTGTTCTCTGGCCAGATCTAGTCTCAATGTTGTTTTGTATTATTCGCCGGGGGATCTTATTGTGTGACGCTAATAAATCAAAAAGAACAGCCGGTGAAAATGAATTGAAAAACAACGTGAGGCTGGCGTGCAATGCCGTAGCGAGTTGGGTGTCGGGAGCGTTTTTTTTTTTCGAAGAAGACGCTGATAGCATTTCTGACAGCCACAAAGAGAAAGCTCCTCAGACGAACTATTTAAAATGGTTTATACTGTCACACTTTCTGCCGAGAGTCGTTGAGATGTTGAATGTGGTAAAGAAGTACAACATGTCGCTAGTTATTTAGCAGTGAGAAGAATAATCCCTCCATTTGGGTACCCTTATTAACGCCGAGTTCTTCAAAAAAATTGTCACATCTGCAGGAAATGTTTCCTCTCAACAGTCGAATGACATTGCCATCGACTTTCGTATCATTCATAGTAAGTGATATTCAAATAGGCGTCTTCCATTGAATTACAAATTCAAATCTCCAGACCATGTGGTGCATTTCAATTTAACTGCAAAAGCAATGTGTGAGCGTCTGCCTGTCTCTCGGAAAGGAAAAGTGCTCGCGATACCATTGCCCATTGGACGACTTTTGTAACGCAAAACAGACGTCTATATTCATTTCAAACGAACGCTTATCTTAGATTTTCCCCGGCCATAAATGGATGACAATTATTTCCATAAATATCCACCATTTCACGTTCTTCAAATGCAAAGAATCTAAATCATGAACTCAATTGGTGTGTTCTTGTTCTTCTTGCGGGATGCGAGAAGGTGAACCTCTGTAGTAGGCAGACCTACTTTTTGGGGAATTTTCAGGTTTTAACCCAATTACCGGGGTAATAAAAAATAAACGGTTCACTTAGTTTACGTACCATGCACCAGAACGAACGTGTTCTGCTGTATCCGGTTTATTTTTTATGATCCAGTCAGGCGCACTCCACTGTCCGAAAAGAGCGAAAAAAAAAATGTTCCTGCCGCAAATGCAATGTAAACAAATGCTCCTCTCCTGGATAAAGGGGGATAAACTACCGCAGTAATTGTTCGTCATTTTGCCGCACCAGTCGAGCAACAACAGCGAACGACCTTTGTGAAGTCCACCACTGATTCACAGAAGCTGTGTGTCATGTGCTTGAGCCTGTCATGCTGGTTATGGGGATAAAAAAATCGTTTACATTCTATGAGTAGGCAATTGCTATGGCAGACACACAGGCCAATTTTTTCTGCTTTCTGCAATATCGCTGGAAACGTGTACCTCATTTCCAGTCTCCATCTGTCACCTCCTCTGGAGTCAGCGATGTGGAAACCGGTTCTCTGTTTTGTTTTGATCCGATCTCAACTCAATGTTGTTGCTAATTCTACGAAATTGACCGCATTTGAGATTATAAAGTTGTTTCTCTCTTTCTCGCTGGCTATCCTTCGGCCGAGGGGGACATTGGAGTGGAGCTGCCGTAGATCGATTTAAGAAAGTTTTAATTAAGATGCTCGTTTGACCCTGAAGGCACATTTCACATACTGTCGCTGAAACTGCTGGCTTACCTTATGGTGGGATATCGAATGTTGGAGAGGTTGTTTTCGTTTTTAATTTAAACAGATTTAGGTATATGCTTAGGCTCGTTAAAATTAACAGTGATTGGGGCTAATGACCACTGGAGCTGGGAACTTTCTGTGATAGACTGTTGTGACATTTGGTCAAACAGTGAGTGACAAAAAGCTGCAACTGCATGTGCGGTGAAAGTATTACCGGAAGTTTGAAAAAAAAACACGATTGAATATTCGCATTGAATATCGTAGTCATATGACGCATCTGTCACTGGCAGGTGGCAAGAATTGCGTAAGTCTACCGTAACAAAAAGATGAGAGGCAATCGAGGACGAGGTGTAACAACGTTTTAAGCTTAAATTGGGGGATGGCCACTTGACGAATATTGTTGGAAAATGCTACGAAGAACAACAACTTGTTTACGAACCTTTTATTTGGAATAACAACTATATTTCGAGCTACACTTACACGACTCCTTATTAGACTTCTTTTCGTGATTGTTAATTTCTGAATGGAAATCCTTCGTAAACACTCCTTAGAAAGGCATTGAGCGACACTAATGGGCATTTATCCAAACGAACTCAAACTTATCTAGGTACAGCAAATTATGTATTTTAACCTTTAAAATACTTGAGGTTAGGGCTAGAAAGGATATATTTGTTTTTTTTTCTTTGTTCGGCATGTCACTGTCACAAATTCTTGAATACATCGGAGAGGAAGACAATCAGATGTATCTTTTGTTGCTTAAAAGACAAACTTTTGTCCATTCCTCTGTTCTTGATATTCAGCAGTGTTTCCCTTCGATTTCACCACTCATTACAGTAGGAACGTGAAGTTGAGACCACTGTCGGCTAGCACTATTTAGTTTAGTATGTCTGACAGCTGGCTGACTTGATGTTTCCCATTTTTTATTGGCTAATAGTACATTTAAACCTCACCTAAATTCATTGTTTCCTCTTAATTCAACATTTCAGCCCAAGTATCCAGCATTTCGCCATACATTTTCCAACATTTCCTAATGTTGAATTTCAGCGAAATGTTAAATTTCGTCGCTGCATTTGTAAGTTTGTCAAATCGAACAAACCTCTTTACAAATTCCGCACGTCATTTATTGACTTTTCAGCCCGCTGACAAAAAAAAGTAGCTGTCAACAAATCAATTATTTTTTATCGCGAACTCCATACCTCTATATTAGGCGTGTTTTTTCGAGCTTCGTTCTCAGCAAAGCAAAGTAGAGTAAGATTTTCAGCACACAATTTACAATAACTACTGCGATTCTCGAAGTGTCAAGTAGAGCGTAGTTGTTGTAATTGCATGCTGAAAATCCTACTTTACTTTGCTTTGCTGAGAGCGAAGCTAAAAAAAACCCGCCTATTATTGTTATCTCTAATTTTAAATTTTGTCTTTCGTTTTATTTCGACTGCTCAATATATTATAATTTAATACTTCTTCCTGTCAAGATGGCCGTGACTCGCCTTAAGTTGGCTGCGGTTGTTCATTTTCATCAAGTACAGTCGTGACCGTCCTGGACAGTAAGAACAGGAATTTCTTTAAGCTAAAATATATTACAGTAGCTAAAAAAAAATTTCTTTAGGTTCAACCCCTTCTGACTTCTAAACAGAAAAAAGAGCAGTAATGAATTCTGACACTAGCTGTCATTTGAAATATTGAAGTTTCAGTGGGAACGCCAAACTGGATTTTTTCCGAAATGTTGAATTTATGTACTATAAAGATCTGTCACATGAACTGCTTATTCAGATGACGTTTATGGGGGGGGTCGCCGACGAATCTACTCAAGAAATTCGTGATTAGGCCTTCTTTATTATGCTCATATGATCTTAATAGATCATTGATTTCCATGGTACACAACAAAAAATGGATCTTGTACTGTTGTAAACCGTGAAAATCAATGATCTATACAGATCATGTGAGCATAATAAAAAAGGCCTAAAAGTGCAATCTACAAACAACCCGTCTAAGAGGGGAAGGTGGCGAGGGCAGTAGCCCAAGTGACCAACTGCTAACACTGAAAGTGTGAAAGAACATTACAGCCATTTGGTCCTATTAATATATTTGCTGATGCAGCGTGTGTCTATGGGAGACAAGTCACTGGGGTCTTCGAAGAAGTATTTTCCTAAGTTTGATTTGCGCAAATTTGCGAGAGCTGGGCATGTACACAGAAGATGAAGAACGGTTTCCTCCTCCTCGTCCATGCAGCTTCTACAAAAATCATTGTAGGGTGCTCCTAATCAGCGAGCGTGTCTTCCTATCAGACAGTGTCCTGTTAATTCTCCCACTACGGAGCTAATTCTATTTCTACTGCTAGAAGGGAACCCTTTTGCCTGCTTTATTTATTTTGGTTACGGATACTTCGCACGAAATCCGAGTTCTGAAGAGATTTGACTTTCGTTTCGGAACTTATTTTGAGCGGATACATCGATAGTGGCTACAATCTTTTTCCAAAGTTCTTGATTCTTACGAATTCCATGAAAGTCTTTGTTATTATGTAGACTGTGTGGTCAACAGTCCTTCTAATGGAAATGACAGTGCCGTTTGCCAAAGACGAGAAAAAATGGGAACGTTCGGATACCTAGTTCAAGTGAAACACAACTTGATATGCCTGGACTAGGTTTACGAACGCGTTGACTAGTCTACTTGGAGAATACAACAATTTCGAGGTTTATTTTAAATTTTGACACTTCAAGATGTCAACTGAGTATGCAGGCAGATTTTTTCTTGACTAGATAGATCTATTCGCGTGACCAATCTGCGCTAGGAAAAACTGTAACACTTCAAGTCATAGTCATCTGTCAGACTTACTATACTAGAAACCCGAACGTCCCAAAAATCGGGGATGTTCAGATGTTGTGCTGATGTAGAGCGTCAACTAGATTGGTCAGGACAAGGTTTATAAGAGCAGTCATGAAATACGGCTCTATATTATGTTAGATTTTAGGTTCCCCTGCTCTAACTGCCAGGTCATTACCATTTTTTGTAATTCATGTCGTTTTTCATTGGGATTTTCAGATTTTGCTCTAAGATTTAAGATTTTTCTTGACCAATGGAACATAAAACGAGATTTTTCTTTCTTTATTTTTGTGGCGGTGCGTGATTTAAAAGTAGTCAGCTGTTCTAAAATTATAATTTGTGTTTATGAAAATCTATTTAATTGTTGATATCCATTGCAGTGGCCAAAGTAAATTTTTTCTCAATTTTTCACAGACTTGTCGTCTAAAAACGTAAGTAATAACACGCATTTTAAAGTTTGACGGATATCAAATGGTTTGGATTTAGTGTAAGTAGGTGTAAATCTCGCTCAGAAACCGAGATTCGCAAAATTACTCTGCCGTTTTTTTTCGGTAGCTGTCACTTTTGAAGCTTTTATTCTTTGACATTTGACAAGTAGAAACTACGCCATTACTAAAAATGGTACACGCTTCAACAACGCATTGAAATTGTTAAAATTTACTACAAAAATGGTGAAAATCTTGCAGTCACAGTTCGCAAAACTAAAGCATTTTTTTTTTGGTCGTCGTGAAGCACCTTGTCGGACCGCAATACCGAAATTGGTGGAAAAATTCGAGCTGTTGGGACAAGTTAGTGATGTGAAGAATAAAACCCGTGCAAGTCGCTCAAGAACAACTGAGAATATTGCTGCTGTAGCCCAAAGTGTTGAAGAAAACCCAGGTCTGTCCATTCCTCGTCGTTGTTTGGAATTGGACATTCCACAAACGTCATTGGTATTGTCATGGTGACCATACCAGACAACGTTATCTATTATTTTTTGCTTTATTTTTTAACGTGTAAAATTTCATATATCTGTTCTCAGCGAGACCAGCAGAATAAAATTTCTCACGACTTATCGCTGGCTCTGCTTGACACCTAGTAATTTAAGATGTAAATATTTGTACCTTACGTAAGCAATATTTTAGTATATAAGGAGGAAGAATAATAAAAACGATTTCATTCGTAAAGAAAAGACCTTAGAGAATTATCATTAGACTTCCCCCCACCAGCGGTAAGGGGTCTTGCAATATTTTTCTCTAAACTTTACATATGGTCCTTCGAGTCATTAAAACGAATCAGTAAATACATTTTGCATAATATACTACACTAGTACATTAAACATTAAACAAGTAAGAAGCGTTGCCAGGGCTAACACTGGTAGTGGAAACATAAATATCAAGTCACAAGCGTTGCCAGGGCTAACACTGGTAGTGATAATTCAATTCAGTGAAAGAAATCAAAAATAAGCCGGAGCAATCATGGATGATGAAATGGACATTTTTATAATTGTTGCTAGACAAAAAACTCTTGCCGAGGAGTTAGAAAAGGCAACTATAAATTTCAAAAAGGATAGCGCGTCTAGGAAGACGCTCCGCTATAAGGAAGAACGCCTTCACAAAATTCAGTCGCTTTGGGAAGAATTCGACGATAATCACAGTAAGATAAAGGATAAAATAAAATTCGATACTCCATACATGGAGAGAGATACATATGGAAGGGTTAGAGATCTGTTTCTCGATCTAAAAACTTTGCTCGAAAAGATTACACCCTCAGAAGAAACGCCATCTTGCTCTCCACCATCCACTTCCACAGATAACAACCTCCAGACTCTACGATTAAGAAAGCTGAACATAAAAATAGAAGCTATAATCGGAAACATGGAAGAATTTGAGGAAACCTTCCAAGAATATTCTTCACAAATCTGTGAATACCAACAAAAAATATTGTTGGATCAACTGAAAAACATGACAGAATTACATGAAGATTTCATGTCAAATGCAACATCTAAAGATTTGCAATCACCATATGTCATTAATAATAAATATAATGACATTAAGAGAGATGTTAACCAATGCCTCCATCGAATGGCTTCGGCATTAGGTTATTCCAACAAACCACGGGATACAGATCGTTCAGATACAAAACTGCCACCTCTGAAGATACCGACATTTAAGGGAAATTATCTGGAATGGCGGTCATTTGCTGACATATTTACAACCATTATACACAACAAGCCAAACTTAAACACGACAGAGAAGATGGAGTATCTGAAAACTCATTTAGAAGGCGAACCAATGGCATTAATTCAGCACCTAACAATTTCAAGTGCTAATTATGCATGTGCCTGGGAGACATTAAAGGCACGATATGATAATGAACGAAAAATAGTGTCAATGCATTTAGATAAAATGCTTAAGGCTGGTCATCAAGGAGCCCATTCAGCAGCGAACTCTATTAAGTCAATCCTAGACACAACAAAAGAAGGGCTGTCAGCAATCAATAATATGGGTCTGAACACAAAATCCTGGGATCCGATAATTGTGCACCTAGTAACAAGGGCACTAGACCAAGACAGTAGAAGTCTTTTTGAACAAAGTTTGGAACAACCGAACAAGATGCCATCGCTTCAAACGCTATACGATTTCTTAGCAAGAAGATATCAGGCATTGGAGGTACTAGCTTCCACAAGGCAAAGGCAGTATAAGGCTTCAGAGGAAACAAAGAACGTGACGCGAAACTTTCACGTGTCAACAAAATCAACCTGTGTATTTTGCCAAGGTGAGCATAACATATATGCTTGCCGTAAATTCATGGGCTGGAACCCGAAGGAGCGCAGTGAAAAGGTTAAGGCAACGAGACTATGCATAAATTGTTTACGACATGACAAACAAGTTCCATGCATGAGCAAAAATAAATGCAAGCAGTGCAATAGAAAACATCATTCCTTACTGCATTTTGATAGGATGGAAGGACGACAATCTGATCATGCCCAAGCTGACGTACATATTCAATCTAATCATGGTCATCAGAGCCAAAACATCTTGCTTGCTACAGCAATTGTAAGGGCACGCGGTGCTTCTGAACATGGTCAATGCACTGAGCTTCGAGCACTTATTGATCAAGGGTCACAAGCCACCCTAGTAACAGAAGCTGTTGCCCAAACCTTGAGACTGAAGAAGCAGAAGGTGCACATTGAAGTAAGCGGTCTGGGAGCTACTGAAGCAGGAACAGCGCGAAATAAGGTAGAACTAACAATCCTCCCGAGATTCTCATCCGACTTCGAAGTTAAGATAGAAGCCCTTGTTTTACCAAAACTAACAAGAACTCTACCAGATGAAGAAGCTAATAATATGATGGATGACCAGTTTGGATCCGTAAAACTAGCAGATCCAACGTTCAATATCCCTGGAGGAATCGACCTAATCATAGGAGCAGACTTTTATGGAGATGTAATCCTTGATGGGTTGAAAAGAGGGACTGGAAATTCTCTTATAGCACAGAATTCCCGACTAGGATGGCTTATTTCCGGTCGGACATCAACTCAAAGAAATGACAAAATCAAAATCAATGGTCTTGTCGTTCAAACATTAGATAAACAACTTGAGAGATTTTGGGAAATTGAAGAAGTTCCTCAACAAGGTCATCAGAAGTCTACTGATGAAGAATGCGAAGAGTTTTATCAGGAATCTCATTTTCGTGATAACGATGGCAGATACGTAGTTAAAATTCCATTTAAAAAGAAGTCAACGGATCAAGAAGAAAGGCTGGGAGAATCCAAAAAGAGAGCATTAGCCAGGTTGCTACAGCTTGAAAAGAAGTTCAACATCAACAAGGAATTAAGGGCTGATTACATAAGAGTAATGAATGAGTTCCTCCAACTGGGTCATATGGTGGAAATCTCCAATATGGATAAGTTCGACAACAAGTGTTACTACCTACCCCATCACGCTGTAATTAAACCCGATAGTACCACGACTAAATTACGGGTGGTGTTTGATGGATCTGCAAAAACATCATCTGGAGTGAGCCTGAATCAATTAATGATGGTGGGTCCCAGACTCCAAGCCGACATTACAACTATTATTATGAGATGGAGAGCTCACAAGTACGTCTTCACTGCAGACATTGAGAAGATGTACAGGCAGATAAGGGTCAATAGTGAGCACCAAGACTACCAACGCATTCTATGGCGAACTAACCCAAATGAACCAATAAGGGAGTACAAGCTCACAACAGTGACGTATGGAACTGCATCAGCACCATACCTAGCTGTAAGAACCTTGCATCAATTAGCTGCCGATGAACAACACGAATTTCCAAAGGCGGCAGAGATTGTGAAAAATGATTTCTACGTAGACGACGTTATGACTGGAGGAGATACACTACGGGAATGTAAGGAAGCCCAAGGACAGCTAGCAAAGCTACTAAGGGGTGGTGGATTTCATCTTCGCAAATGGGCAGCAAACCATTCGTCACTTTTAAAATCAATATCAGATGCACATAACCAACCTGAAGTTAAGTTCGATAAGGAAGAGACAATTAAAACTTTGGGAATACATTGGAACCCATTAGCTGACACATTTCACTTTAAGGTCCACGTAACAACATCCTTACAAGAAGAGCATGGATCCACCAAACGTGCCACACTATCGGAAATAGCACGTCTTTTCGATCCATTAGGATGGCTGACGCCAGTAACCATCACTGCCAAGATACTTATGCAGCGGATTTGGAAGGCAGACATTGATTGGGATGATCAACTAACAGATGAATTGCAACAATGTTGGGATCGGTTCAGGCATGAACTTCCGCATGCTGAATCCATTAAAATTCCAAGATGGATTGTTACCAACAAACGGCAGAAAATCGAGTTACATGGATTCTGCGATGCCTCTGAAGGCGCATACGCAGCCGTAGTATATGCAAGAACTACCACATATAATACAAAATTTGTAACTACATTGTTGACATCCAAAACAAAGGTTGCACCCATCAAAACCAAGCTTACTACGCCCAAGCTCGAATTATGTGGGGCACATTTATTGTCAAAACTCCTCAAGGAGGTGCAGCTAATATTTGGGGCACAGATCAATAAGGTATTCGCATGGACAGATTCAACAATTGTGCTGTCATGGATAAGAAAAAATGAATCCAAGGAAAAGGTATTCATTGCCAACAGAATATCTCAAATTCGAGAAACATTAGATCCAGATTGTTGGAGGCACGTTAGATCGGCAGACAACCCCGCAGATTGTGCATCGAGAGGTTTAACTCCAGTGCAATTGAAACATCACTCATTATGGTGGAGTGGACCAAACTGGCTAAGGGGTAGCATGGAATACTGGCCCATACAGTCAGAAATCGAGCAGGTACGGTCAGTAAGTGAGACCGTTGAACCAAGAGTTGTGTTAACGTCTATGATAATAAAGGACGCCATATTGCACAGATTTTCTTCTTACACAAGGCTGATCCGGACCATGGCCTACTGTATACGATTTGTGTTCAACATTACGCACCATAAGAAAGACAGAAGAACAGGAGAGCTCTCACTAACTGAAATTGAAGAGACAAACAAGCGAATAGTCCATTTGGTGCAACTAGAAGCATTTCCGGAGGAAATGAAATGCTTAAGGAACGGAGACGATATCCCCAAGAAGAGCAGCCTACTTTCGCTAAATCCCCATCTGGACCATGACAACATGTTAGTTGTTGGAGGGCGATTAGAGCACGCCAGCATGACTTACAACGAAAAACACCCGTATATTTTACCATATGGTAGCGTTTTTACCAAACTACTGGCAGAATATGTACACAAGAAAACACTTCACGGCGGTATCAATCTGATGATGGCCACACTAAGACAATCATATTGGATCCCTCACGCTAAACGGTTAGCCCGGAAAATAATTCATCACTGCGTCCGATGCTATCGTTTTAATGCGTCATCCACACACCAAATAATGGGAATGCTGCCATCTCCAAGAGTAACACCATCTAGGCCATTTACGCACTCTGGAGTAGACTATGCAGGACCATTGACAATTAAAATGTCAAAGGGAAGAGGAACTCGGACTACAAAGGGCTACATAGCCATATTTGTTTGTTTAGCTACAAAGGCTATTCATATTGAGCTTGTTAGTGACCTAACATCAGAAGCTTTTCTCGCAGCTGTGAGGCGCTTCATATCAAGAAGAGGATTGCCATGTCACATATACAGTGACAATGGAACAACTTTCGTCGGAGCCAATAAAGAACTTCAAAACCTTCGAATACTCACCATCAATCAAGCGGAGAAAAATGCTTCAACAAGGTTAGTTATGAATGGAATACAGTGGCATTTCATACCACCAGCAGCACCACACTTCGGCGGCCTGTGGGAAGCTGGAGTTAAGTCAATAAAATATCACCTCAAAAGAATAATTGGTGATACGAAACTTACCTTTGAAGAATTATCCACTCTTCTAACGCAGATAGAGGCATGCCTGAATTCTCGACCGCTGATAAAAGTAAGCAATGACATAGAGGATACACCAATTCTCACTCCTGGTCATTTTCTTATTGGATCCGCTCTGAATGCAGCACCCGAGCCCTGTTTAGACGATACACGAAACTATGGATCACGCTGGCGGTTATTACAAAAGATGACTCAAGATTTCTGGAAGACATGGTCTACGGAGTACTTGACACATCTTCAACAGCGAATAAAGTGGAAGGGCACTGAAGCAAACGTAAACATTGGCGACGTCGTTTTGATAAAGGAAGATCGATTACCCCCAACAAGCTGGTTGATGGGCCGCATTACCGAAACACACCCGGGGAAGGATAATCATGTTAGAGCTGCAACTGTCTACAGTAACAAGAAGTTTATAAAGAGACCCATTACAAAACTATGCCTACTCCCAATTGAAGATGAAGGGTTGTTACCAGGCAATGTTGAAAATCCAAAACGAACAGTTAATGTACATCTTGCGCTAACTCACATTGGATCGGAACCCATAGACAAAATCCACTCGGCCATAGACTCCATCGAAGGCATATACACATCGAGAAATGAAAATAAAACAACGTTTAGGATAAGCCCAATAAGGTGGCTATTGTTCACCTGTTTGGTTATAATTGTTCTTGGGCATGGTAACACATTGACATTGAACGAAGAACATGATCCCGTAAAGGTGATTCCATTTAAAAACCGTCCAGGAATTTACTTTGAGAAGATTGGAAGTGTAAACCTGATTACGAGCGACTGGAAAATAATCATCTATTACAATATGACCAACTATTGGAGAGAATTTGAAGGATTCCAAGACCTTGTGAGGGATATGAATGACTTTTGTAAAACTAAGTCTGACGCTCTAACTCACAATATAGTCCATCAATTTAACCATCAGTTAACGATTATAGAAAGCAACAACGACTTACTGCATACGCAAGGAGCTGGAAACTCAAAAAGGATTAGAATGAAACGATCTCCTTTCGACTTTGTTGGTACGGTGGCAAACAAACTTTTCGGCGTACTAGATGAGTCGTATGCTGAACACTATGAGCAACAAATTCAGCAAACACGAACAAATGAGAATCATCTACTTGAATTGATAAAAAATCAGACGTCAGTAGCGGAGGCAACAAACAATATATTACAGAAAAATACTGAAACCATTACCGCACAACTGCAAGCATTCCAAACCGATCTTGAAAATCTTAAGAGCATGACATCCAAATCAATCAACCAGAACGAAGCAAAACAGACATTTTTAGCAGTGACAACCTACGCAACGTTAGCTATGTTGAATTATCAGCAAACACAGACGTCTCTATTGAATGTTCTGACAGATATCCATCAAGCCAAAATTAGCCCTTTGGTGATAACACCAGACCAATTGAGATCACAGCTGACATTAATAAGAAGCCACTTGCCCCCGCAGTTGTCTGTAGCAGGAGACGAAACACACTCGAGCTTGCTAGGACTATATAAAATGTTCACAGCAAGAGCAAGAATAACTGATAAGAGTGTCATATTCGACTTACGAGTGCCGTTAGTAAATACAGAAGACTTTGACCTATTCAAGGTCATACCCGTTCCAACTCCCCATAACAATGAATATGTTTTTATTGAACCATCGCTGGATTATTTAACAGTTAACCTGTTACGAGAAGCCTACTACAGATTAACAAGAGAAGAGCTGGGACAATGCACAATAACCAGTGAAAAATATTTGTGCAAGCAACAGCATCCGATGTTTAATCGCCGCTCCAATATCAGCAAATGTGAAATGGATCTACTGACGCATGAGAAGGAATTGTCATCACACTGTAAATTGCGCAGCATCAAACCATCTCCTGTCTGGATTCAACTCAACAACGGCAATAGCTGGATTTACGTCTTAGACAGGTTGTATACATTTAACGTTATTTGTGGCAGACAGATTTTAGAGATCTCATTGCAAAACGACGGGATATTGACACTACAACCAAATTGTATCCTTAAGCACGATTCAATGACTATTACATCATATAGCAGTAGTTCCAGTAGCATAAACGCAGCATTCATTCCATTGGCAAACTTGACAGAGCTGTTGTCTGAAAGCCCTAGGAATATATCCAAACCACTAGTTATTCCACACGTCATACTTAAGTCAGACAATGAAGACATCAAAATTCTTAGCAAATGGATAACGGATATAAAAAATGAGGAGCATTTGTCCAATAGTGCAGCAGTACATCCGATTCATCATGGACTGACTTACAGCCTAATAACTATACTGTTTATTTTTATAATTTCCTACATCATATGGCGATACTACAAGATCAAGAGGACTATGCAGATAGAGGTCCAAGCTCACGAACTACCACCAATACCAGCAACTCGGCGTTTTTCTACAGCCGATTTCGCTGTGACGTAAGGAGCGGCCCCAGCATGTCATGGTGACCATACCAGACAACGTTATCTATTATTTTTTGCTTTATTTTTTAACGTGTAAAATTTCATATATCTGTTCTCAGCGAGACCAGCAGAATAAAATTTCTCACGACTTATCGCTGGCTCTGCTTGACACCTAGTAATTTAAGATGTAAATATTTGTACCTTACGTAAGCAATATTTTAGTATATAAGGAGGAAGAATAATAAAAACGATTTCATTCGTAAAGAAAAGACCTTAGAGAATTATCATTAGACTTCCCCCCACCAGCGGTAAGGAGTCTTGCAATATTTTTCTCTAAACTTTACAGGTATTGAAAATGGGCTATGTCGGTAAAGTAGTTCTGTTGTATGCAGTGGAGGGTATCAAAGCGTCGGCCAGGCCGATGATGACATTTTTACTTGTTTTGATCCGGATCACTTTTTGCAGATCTCGATATTTTTTCAGATTGACACATACTGCGCCACAAATACCAATATACTTTGCACAGCTGTTTTACGTCATTTTAGGAACTTTGTTTTAAAACAAATGCGCAAAGTTTCGTGAAAGAATTAAGTAAATAGCCATGAATATAATTTTGGATGAAAAATTATCTTCATCGTCCTCCTCATCATCCGAGGACTACAAATCACCAAAACTACTTCATTTGTATCTACAACAGCGGAAACATTTTTTCAAGTCGATATCCATAGTTGATTTTACCAAAAACGAATGCAATTTTAACGGCTGATATTGCTGTCAAATAACGCACTAAACCATTTACAAAAACAGATCAATTTCGTTGCATGTTCCATGGGCTGCGTAAAATCTGAGATCTGAAAAAAAAAACAACATCTGGTGGCCCCAATGTCAAACGACTTTAGATTTGAGCTACCGCTCCGCCAACGTCAATTGAAAAATTGGTCATGTGATCAATCTACGCCAAACAAAAGAAATCAAAACGTCCCCACTGTGACAACACCCTTGGACTCTTGTTAGTTTTGTCTGCAAATCCCGCAGTCGTACCAGAATCTTTTTCATTTTTTATTGTTGGTCATGGCAAAGTATTAGAAGTCGTATTTCTATATGCTACTTGCTGAATTAATAACCAAGAGTATGTTGCTGACACTGATGACGATTCTGAAGTATTGGACTTTATTGTGGCTAAAGACGAACATGCACTTTAACAAAAGCTCTTCGAGTAAAATGAAGTTCGCAGTCATACGTATGTAACTCGTTTTAACAACTTTCTAAAATTGCTAGCCTATCCTATCAAATTTGGATTACTTGCCGTGTTGATAATTGGGGAATGCCCCCCAGAAGTGGTGAATTTTTTCCCTATCCATTACACAAAAGAAGTTCGCGGTTAAAAAAACAAGCCTACAGGCCATTAAATCACTTGCCTATCGACGGGTTAATTTGTTACAACCTCATTCATTTGACAGCCCCTTACACCTATGAGTTCCTAAAGAACCGAGTGTGGGTTCTCCAGATCAAGAACAATGAATCTTCGGCCACCCGGTGTTCCAGTCGAAACTTGTGAAAAGACATTGAGACTTTGATTGATGACATTCATCTGCACGTGTCAAACACCGCTTATTGTTATAGCCAAAACCGCAGCGCACAAGCAGTTAAAGTTCTATATAGATTAACTGCCAGAACAAGTATCATACTAACCTAGTTTCATGCCACCAGGCAGATCCTCGCAAATGTAACTAGACGCAGTGTAAGAATGACAGTCAAAACAAAGAAAGAAACGAACATACTCGAACTTTAAGTGCAACAGCAACTGAAAACACGTTCATTGGGCATTGTTACACACACACACGGGTTATAACCATAAAGAGCTCAACTGTCGGTGACACGTTCTCGTAGAAAAAGTAGGCTCCTCTTGCGTAATAAAAACAATTTGTTTATGCCGTCTATCAATATATTAAATGGTATTCGCCGTAATTCTATGATCGATCTAAAATGAATACCGCCGAATGCTTTGTTATCGATAGTGTCAATGACACGGCTGTCAGCCTGCGGTGAGAGGTTCATAAGACTCGGCAATCAAATGATAAACGGAAAGTATTACGAAAACAAGGGCAGATGCAGAACCAACTCAATTGAATGGAATCTACTCAAAGCTTTTGTCTTGTTAAGCGTTTATTAAATAACTCAGATATGTATTTATTTCATTTAGTGGAATATATTTGCAGTCATTAGAGGGGTGAGATCACCGATTTAGCATAGTGTAACGGAGATTCGAATCAAGAATTCATTTTGGCAAATATTGTCGTCAATCGTTTCGGGCCAGTTGCCGTTATTCGTTTTAATTTTTAAACCTTTTCACCGGCAATAAGTTTGTCGTTGAATAATTCTCCGGCAAGCGTAGTGTTTGGGACAACTTTGAAGGTATTCAAATGACTTTTTGCAATCTACGGCATCGGTTGTCTTCCATGGGATTGAGGCTGGACGCTTGGGGCAATCGTGGGATTCACCGTGATGTTAGTCAGTGATCGGATTATCTCGATAGAGCAATGACAAAGTGTTGAGTTCAAAGTGTTTTGACAGATATTTGCAGAATATTTTTGTGAACAAAATCTAGGAGAAGGAATAACCTCAGTACGAATTTTGACGGTAAGTCCAAATTTTAATTCAATGCATTTCTAAGACGGTAGCTTAAATTGTTTCTCTTTATCAAACTTATTCTTGCTACTTTGGTGAAGTGCAATAGCAGGACCATAAAAAAGTGGTGATTAATTAGACTTCACAAACATAAGTATGTGTTATGGAAACACCTGTCGCTTTCAAAAGTGTGTGAGATGACGTGTGAACATGTGACTTTTTAAAAAAAATTGTAAAATTCCAAATTAGATTAAAGTAATCCAGCTTAAGCGAGTGCAATATTACTAGTAAGTTCAAAGTAGTGATCATTTTAAGATGAGTTGCGCTTGACTAAATTTTAGCGGATTATCCAGTCATTTTTGACACATAACTCTATATTACTGCTAAACCTTTAAGCTTAGTACGCTGCTCGAGCTAAATTTTCGCTCCCATACAAAATTCTCTCCAAGATTAAGCTGAGCAAAACTTAAGCGAACCCTTTTAGCTGAGTGGTACGCAGCTCGAGCTGGGTTAGGTTAGGTTGAAGTGCCTGTCGGTTAGCTCGAGCTGTATAATCAAACTTTTGTTTTAGAATGTACTTCATGTGTCTGTCAAAATTGAGCGTGCCCATTTGGGTCCGCACATTTTCTCAAGCTAAATTGTGACAGATCGTTGTGTAGTTGTTGTTCTGTTGCGGAAATGTATGCAAGGATGAGCTTTTTTAATTATTACATGTACGACAAGTACGTAGAATCAGAAATAGTTGAAATAAGAGAGAATTCAATTTTTGGAGGAAGTTTTTTTAATGAACAGCTGTTTTCTGTGACACTTTTTCACGGCGTGCTCTGTGTCAAAATTAAGCTAGGTTTAGGACTTAGCTAATGTTTGGAGAGAAAAGTTGGAGAGCAGATAAAATTTAATTTGGCTCGAGCAGCGTACTAAGCTTTAGAAAGGGGACGTTAAGTCGTGTCGTTTTACATTGGTTTCAATCGGGGATCCACTCATACTGTAATCCAATGCAACACGAAAACTGCTTCTGAATGAATCCACAGAAGCATTTGTAAATGCCAAAAAATAATCTACGACTGCTGTCGGCTGACTTGTATAAAATACAAAAATTACACTTGTATGAGTGTTTCTCGAGTGGATTCTGACTTCAAATCGAGAAGCGAAATTCTCTTGTCAGAATCACCAGAAGAGTATTTTTTGTACCAATGGAACAGTTTCAGAAGTGTTTTTTTTCTATTCCGGACTCTCCCGGACGCTTGTTTTTGCCCAATGCAAAACGTCATTGAAATATCTAGTTAAGTAAGTCTGACAGCTGTCTGACTTGATGTATTGCAGCCGACAAATCTAGTCAAGAAATTCATGATTCAATATTAATTTGACAGTTCGCATATGTTTTTAGTTCAGTTGTTATTGGCCTATATATTCAGTTGACGTTTATAGAGGGATAACCGTAGCCGACAAATCTAGTCAAGCAATTCATGCGCCGCCTGCATACTGAGTTGACATTTCCAAGTTTCAGAATTGAAAATAATTCTCTCGGAATTCAAAAAGACTTTAACTTTATTGATCAACGCGTTCGTTTACCTACGAGTACCTAGTCCAGACAAATCTAGTTGACGTTTTACATGTACCAAACGTCTCCAATGATTTGACTACAAAGCTGCTCACTGAAAAAATATCTTTGTGATTTTTCTCATTGAAGCTATATACGCAATCAAATCAATAATTCATAAAAAGTACATATTTAAAAAGATTAGTATAACCTATAGTTGTTTCATAGATGAGTTGCATAGGTGTCAAAAGGTCATGGACGACTTGACTGGGAGTGAACTGCGATGACACTTTTATGTTAGTGTAAGTCAAACGCTGGTTGTATATTTTTCAATTGTCTAAAGCAGAACTTGGGAAGGGCAAAGGACAAAAAGAAAAAATAAATAATAAAAAATGAACGAACAGTGCCCTTTAGCACATAAGGTTGTACTGCATGCCTTTATTAAATTCACTCGGATGGACGAATTCAGCAAACTATATGCAACAAATTGGATTTACACAACTTAAACTGCACCAAATTGCAGGAGGCACAACATACCGACTTAGGTCTTACAAGTATTTTTTGCGTTTGTTTACAAGTTGTGGTAAGATTAGTATTGGACCTGTAAATCTGCGTTTTAGAAATATGCTGACTCGAAAGCGAGTTAGGCTCATTGCTTTAACATTTGTTTCTTACGTAAGTGTGGCAACATCTCCTTCCACAGTCGATTCGTTTGATGAAGTGGATCTTTACCCTATGTCGAACGAAAGTATGGGAATTGAGGCACATTCGTTGCGGAAGTTCCGCTGTCAAAATCAAACTTATATTTAGAAATGTAGATGCCCAAGCTGAACACGATGGAATGGGATGGGAGTTTTATCTTATATAGGAAGTTTAAATCGATACAATTTGCATTTTTATACGGGTACAGGTGCTTTGCACGAACTTTGCTTTTATCACGTTTTTTTTCCAAGCATGTGTAACATTCTTATTTAAAATGTAGGGTTTCATTGATAAAACTGTACGTGTCTGAATCACTGAAATCCGATTATGCACTCGTGCTTTTTACACTGCAAGTGTCATGTATTCGATGTAGCTAGCAACTTTATAACTCACTAAACCAAACGATTTAGTAAGCCGGTTACTTAAGGGCCTTATATAAATTTGCGGAAGTAATCTAGTGTCACAAATGAACGAAAATTCACTAGGAATTCCTGTCAAACCTCATAATAGACATGCTACGTTTGCACCGATTTGAGGTCATAGAAGGTGCCGTTCATAGTTGGAGTGGCACAGATCCGCTAGTTTTTATTAATTATTACACACAAGTTTAAAAGTTCTATATGATGTTTTTTTCAATGCAAATTAATGAATTCAGTGTGTGGAAAAGACGAATACGGAATACCATTTTAGTTTTGTGGAGCAACTACTCAAAATTTTTTGTAGAAAATATATAAATCAAGGGTCTTGTATCCGTATTAAGGTTGTTTTTTTGATTTGATTATAAAAGGTGTTTTTTTTAAGGTATAGAACCTTAAGTTGGCAACACCATTTTAACTGGCGGCCATTTTGTCAGCTGTCAAGTGAGTTATTTTTAGTTTGGTTTGGCATTTCAACATGAGTAGTCTGACGCCTGAACAAAGCTTCCTAATTATGCAAATTTATTTTGAAAACCATGGTTCTATTCGAAATACGTATCGCGTATCCCAAAAAAGCTCACTTTTGGTTGAATGGATTCGTCAATAAACAAAACTGCCGTATTTGGAGTGAAAATAATCCTCAAGTGTTTGTTGAGACACCGTAACATCCACAAAAACTGACTGTTTGGTGTACTTCATGGGTTGATGGAATAATTGGTCCGTACTTCTTTAAAAACGATGCTTGCCAGAACGTTACAGTCAATGGTGACCGCTATAGAGCCATGATTACTGACTTTTTCATTCATCAATTGAACAACCATGATGTGCAGGAGCTATGGTTTCAACAAGACGGCGCAACATGTCACACAGCTCGTGCCACAATTGATTTATTGAAGAAAACGTTTGGTTACCGCATAGTTTCACGTTGCGGACCCGTGAATTGGCCTCCAAGATCGTGCGATTTAACGCCGCTTGACTATTTTCTGCGGAGATTTGTGAAGTCGCTAGTCTCCGCCGGTAGGCCCGAAACGGTTGACCACTTTAAGTTGGCGAGGACAACATTCGCCGCGATTTTGCCGATATACGGCCACAAATGTTGGAAAAAGTCATCGAAAATTGGACCTCCACATAAGACTACGTCCGAGCCAGCCGTGGCGGTCATATGCCACAAATCATATTTAAATTATAATGCCAGAAGATTATATCTTTCGAATAAAGTAAATTTCATGTCAATTTAAAATCATCTTTGTTTTATTCCATTTCAAAGTTCTATACCTCTAAAAAAACACCCTTTATAAGTAGCATTTTCGGCACGCAATTAAAACAACTTACGTTCTAATTGACACTTCGAGACTCACAGTAGTTGTTGTAATCGCGTGCTGAAAATCCTCCTTGACACAGCTTTGCGGAGATCAAAGCTAAAAAAAAAACACGCCTTCTGTTGAATATGATTTTCCTGTATTTTGCAGGATCCTTCACTTCCTGCATAAAAATTATAGCTACATGAAAAAAGGAGGACTTTAAATTTGAATTCTGCTGTTTTTGTTTTTTAGCCAAGAACCAAACATAACTTTAAATTTGTCAATTATACTCTCTCAACGCGCATTCGCTTTATAGCAGCATTTCTTTTAGCAAAATTGTTGCCCGTGCGGTTTGGCATTTAATTAAAAAAAGCATGTCAAAGCTCGCCAATGAACGCACGCGCTTAACCCCGAACTGCATGAATTTAGCATAAACGTTTCAAGATTTAAATAACAAATTTTCCCCATCACAACTTCCATTTTGCTTAATTGATTTGTTAACTGCTCTCACTTTTATGTACCGAATGTGTTTCATTCGCTCTTGGATTAATTGAGCAACATTTTACGAACTAAACGAAATCGTGGAATAATAGATAACTGCCATGAAATCCAATTATTGCTGACGCGTTAGAATGATGACTTCTCAAGAAAGAAATGTCGATCTAAAAAGCCTTTCAAATAAAGTTGGAACAAAGCACGAACAAAGCGAAGATTTCCTTTTTTTCTTATGTTCCAGACTGTACGTCGAGCAATAGATATATTCGCGTACACGGTTTAATTCAAACACAATCGATATTAATCGACCGCTATCACAAAAAGTCTATATACGTTCTCATCAAAAATGCAGATAAAGAGAAAATAGGCAAAATAACGAGTAACATCTAACACGCAGTTCCTCTCTTCGCTCGAAACAGCTCACAGAATTTCAACCGACAAGTATACTGAAAATGTCAAATGTACAAAGTTGACCAGGAATAACTTCAAAATCCATCTTAAAAGTCAATTGCACATACAAAAAAAAAATTGAAAGCAGAGAAAACTCGGTGGTGGGTGAATTTGATTGTTTTTTCCTTTTTTAAGGTATACCTACATCTGTTGTTTATCTTCGATACTAGTAGATGTCAAATAAGTATTCGACTCAGTCTATGAGCACATTCAAGAATATAGTTTTCTTAAGTCGACTAGATTGGTCTGGATGAGATGTAACCTGAACGCAAAGACTGGTTTGGTTGGGAACGTCACTTTTTCTACGTCAGCCACATATGCGAACTGTCAACTTAGTAATCAGTCACGAATTTCTTGACTAGATTCGTCGGCTATTCCTCCATGAACGTCAACTGAAACAGCTGCTCAAAAGACCGATTTGAGCCAATCAAAACCGAGATACATTTAGTCAGACAGCTGTCAGACTTACTAAACTAGATACTTGAACGTCACTATATCACTATACGTAGGTACTTTGCAGTATATTTCTGGTGGTTTTTGATTGGGCTTCTTCAGATTCGCTCTCAGATTTTAGATTTCGTGGGTCTAATCGAACATTAAAACGTCACTTGATCTTTTTTGTGTTGATATTATTGCGGTTCGTATAGCCTTCGACACTCATCTAAGCATTTTGAATTCACTACTTAATTTTTGTATTAAAGCATTCTAAATTTGCGCCCAGATTGATTTCTTAACATTTGTACATAAATAATTAACAAAAATAGAGCCACCCGATGCAATGCATTTCTTTGCAGTTGAAAAATTACAAGAAAACGTAAACAAACTCCACTATAGTTGTCAAACTCAAACGTACTTGTATTAGTAAATCGGAACAAATCTGAAAAAATCCGGATTCG
The DNA here is from genome assembly GCA_916610125.1 of Cheilosia vulpina. Classification (NCBI taxonomy): domain Eukaryota; kingdom Metazoa; phylum Arthropoda; class Insecta; order Diptera; family Syrphidae; genus Cheilosia; species Cheilosia vulpina. The sequence goes on along the minus strand of OU744276.1, from coordinate 14,530,473 downwards.
CAAAAGTGCTCTAAAATCTGAAAAAGATTGCTTATTTTGTACCAAACGAACATAAAAAGTGCTCTGAGAGCAAAAAAAGTGCCCTGAAAGCGCCCAATCGAATACCACATAAGATAACTAGATTTTTGAATGTGTCCAATATGACCGTATTTTGACAGCGGAAACTGTCAGAAATGATAACTCATCATGCATGCAGTATAATCTTACCCAAAGAGTGATGTTCCGAACGCTTTGATTTAAAGCGCTTTTAAATACATGTAAAAATGTACCTACATCACTAAACTTTTCAAAATCAATCAATGGCTGTCAGTCATTGTCTTTGGTCGGTTGGAATCTGTTTAGGAAAAAGACAGACCGCCATCATCATGCTGCTAACGCAATTCCTATTATGGAATGCCATTGATTTCTATTCGAGGTTCGTTTCGTTCGGTTAAGCGTCTCATAATAGTTTTGAGTTTATTATTGTATAATACGCGGGCGTGCGGTGAATCCAAATTCAAAATTCAGATGAGGGTTTGAATTATAAGGAAGCATGGAATATGGCTTATTTAACTATACACTGGTAGTTAATATATCGCTAATGTGATCAGTGAATTCGATGAATTGCCTACTTTGTCAGTCGTCATCTAGGTAAGGTTAGTTAAGGTGGCTGTCTAGGAAGACACAGTTAGACCACTTTGCTGTAGGTCCATTGTGATACCACATTAGTGAATGGAACAGGGGAAAAAGCCAGTCATCTATTTAGTTGTTGATTCCGGGTAGCTTATAGTGGAATTTGTTGTTTTTTTTGGGATTATAGGAATTCCTATGAGAATAAAAAGAGTGCAAACTGAAAATTCCTATTTATCAAGTTGTTGCTATTTTCATGCAATTTTTCGCACAATCATCCTCGGTAAGACACCCCTCCACGGCTTGTTCACTCTTGCGAAATTCATTGAGTTCCAAAACCCATCCGCTAGTTTTGAAGTGCCTAAGAATGCAGCGCCTTAAGTGAAACTTGGATGTTACAACAGATGCGTGTTTTACTTCCTTTTTGAGTTATTTCTTATATGGCTGGTAGGATACTCGGTGGTTTTGTAGAACAACTTTGTGCACATTCAGTCCTAACTTCGGTCCACGATTTTATCATGCAGGAAATGCCACTCATCGCCTGGCAATTTCGGGTGAGCGAGTCGTTATATATTTGCCCAGCTACCCCAATGTGAAGTCCCCTCCTTTTATTGTACAAAGGCATGTTTTGTTCGTCGTACTTTATTATGACATCATCCCGTCGTCCGAATTTGACTAAAAGCAAAATGATTTCTCTTATCAAATAAAAATAAGTTGTCACGAGTTTAATCAGAATGCAACTGCAGTCGTTGTCAATACTTTATCTTATGACAAAACCGCATTTTCGTCTATTGCACCGACAAATTTTTCAATGCACGATGAAATTCCAATAACCACAACGAGTTCAGTAGAAAGTTTAACAACAATACAGGGGCTGTCGGCACAGCTACAGAACTTTTTGACAGACACGTGTACAGTGTCATAAATTACGGGGTTAGTGTCTCTTTACACATGATGTGTTTCGAAACTATTTGCAAATCCGTTCCAATAAAGCGATGAACATCCACTTCACAACTCTCACCTTTTTGCCAGTCCAACTTTATTGCATTACACACAGCTCCGTGGCACGGTCAAAATTAAACGGAAGGGCAAAGACCATTTCAGTCATCTCTCTGCGATGATTCACTTGTCTTGCAGTGATTTTTTGTTTGCTGTACAAAACACCATTATCTGCAACATTTTTAGGTGTGTAGATGTTTTTTTTTGGTTATTTTTCAGTTTCAAATTGACCGCGTACATTTCGAAACTTCTCGTTTTGTGTACATGACAGGGAGAGAGTGCGTCCAGCTGTTTCCGGCGCATTGGGCCATAAACATTAACATGAGATATGTTTCGCGTGCGGAACTCGCTTTGAATATTAAAAAGAACCTCCGAGACCTACATTGCCCACTCCGTCTGACTATATCTCTCGCAATCGCAACAAAGAAATAATGCCGATGCCGAATTCAATTTCGATAACAATATGAGATGACTCAGTTGTGCTCCTCCTCAGTTGTGTTTGTGTATAGCTTTCGGGTGAAACACAAAAAAAAAAAAAACGCTTGCATTTAAGCGCAAATCATTAAGTACTATGTCTATGTATTCTCTTTCGCTATAAATATCGTTAATGCCATTCTGCGGTTAATAACCGCAGACCACTTTGGTTCAGTCGTCGACGAATAATGCCGACTCGCACAGAAATCGAATAAAAAATAGCAACAGCGAGCCACCGTAGCAAGTGGATTTATGCGTTTTTCTCGCTCTTTTCTTTTCTGGTTCATATGTGTGTACAGTGTATCCTCGTTGAGTCATATTAAGTTTCGCGCACTTGTTATTCCGCAATCATCTGCGAGTGAGTGACACAGTGGCAACACACACAATTCATAAAAACAAAATACGCCTGTGGCACACCAATAAGTGTCATCTGGTGTGGAGGCCTGGAGGGTCTCCTTCAGATCGTTTGCCATTCGCCAATAATGCGTTTTTTTCTCTTTCTCTATTTACAGATAACCATTTGTTGCAAGAGCTTTGGATTTTGACCGGGTGCGTGGAACAATCTCCTTAGAAAGTAAACAAGTTGACAGACCACTATCACCCGGCATTACTAATTCGTACGACCGCACATAAAATTAATAACTGTCCGCTAAGCCAGACTTTGGCTTGACCAAATAACAGCCGAAACCGTGGCGCACCAACAAACAAACAGGCTTTCTAATAAAATGGCTAGTACAGGTGACATTTGGCTGCAATGGTTCTCCTGTTGTTTCCATCAACCGCAATCACCATCGCGGCGGCGACATCAGCGATTACGCATCGACAGATCAATGATCGGTAATCCGACGAATTTCCAGCACACCGGTCATATTGGTTCCGCCGATGTGGAACTATCAACGAATCACCTGAATGCCATACAAACGCAGATGCAGAGCAAAGGAGGCTACGAAATGAGTTCTATTCGAGTGCAGGTAAGATGAGACGTAACGAATTGATTCAGCTATATTGTTGTCGTCTCGTTGTAATTATCAACTTGATGAGAAAACCTTGAATAGTAGATGAGCAATGACGCGACGATGACTGGCAGTTTCGCTAAAACACTGCGCCCGGCCTTGATGTGATAAGGGTCGGTTTTCGCCGGTAATGGTTTTGTCTGCGTGACAATAGCGCTTTATTAAGAGCTTACAATATAGCTAAGAGCAGATGGACTTAATTTAAGGTCGGCAGTAGTTAGAGTCCATAGAGTTATATTTTGAACCTCAGTGAGTCTGGTTAGCAGACACAGGCAAACATTTGTTAATTGATCAACTCGCAGTTGGATCTAGTTTGCTAGATATATCGTAGACATTTTGACCAGTCATAAGAATGGCATATCAATTAAGAGCTTCGCCATTTTGCTGATGAAGGACGCCGCACCAATAAAAGTCCACAGGGATTTGGGTTTACAGTCTGCGTGCAAAGCCAATAGATAAGTTAGGCTGAACGGGGTACTCCAACGTAACAACTGACAACATAGTCAATGGGTGATTAAAACCAGGTATATCTAGTTTTGTACGGCAAATTTTAACATTGGGAGGTGTAAAGTTTAAGCAAAGTGGACACTTACAACGATTGTTAGTACTGTGGCACTATCACTCCAATTTCCCAATGGCCAAGTCTTTCCAGAACGTCACTTTAACGTTTGAACTTTCTCCTCTAATGGGTGTCCTATAATTCACGCAAAATGTAAGTTTGATAGAAAATACAGATATTTAATTGGGAAGCTAACATTTTTTATTGATTCATAGAGTATACAGATTGGGGTTATGTACGAAATAGAACATTGGATAAATGGCCGCCACAGCTTTGCTGGCAATACTCTTTTATCGATTTTTTTTATGACCGTTTCGCATAAATGTGACTGAATTTCATTAATACACCTCCCAATTTCCTCTTTCAAGGCGTTGGTGGTCGTGGGCTTGTTTGCGTAGACCTTTGACTTAAAAAAACCCCCACCCTCTCCAATGGCGTTAAATCACAAGATCTGGATGGCGAATTCTGATCGCAAAAACGTCCGATTAGGAAACGACTCATGCAGTAATTGAGTTGTTTCTCTGGCTGTATGGCATGTGGCATCGTCTTGTTAAAAACACATGATGGTCACATCCATATCTTGTAATTTAGGCACTAAACACTAGGTTATCATGTCACGATAACGAACATGGGGTCACCTCATCTCATCCCCTGATCTTAACGACATATACATCTCAGCTCTGCAACTGGACACTTAATAAATAAAAAAATAAATAAATAATTGGCGCAACAGGTCCGTATGGACCCAAGCCTAGCTTCTCACAACCATTCGTCTTGTGTGAGTTTTTATTTTTTGGGACGAATGGAAGGGATCTACAATTTTATGCCGAGTCCAAACGGCCAATTGAGAAGCTCTTTCATGACAGTTATACTCTCGGATGTTTGTCAGACGTTCGCGAGAGGTGGCGCAGTGAAAAAACCTTAAGTTGGAATTTGGGTTTTTCTCGGGATTCGAACCTGGGACCCTCGCCAACACACTAACCACTAAGCCACTGCGCCGACAACTGGACACTTACCTTCTCACTATTCACCCTTATCGTTCGAGTTGTGTAGTCTATGGTATTTTATGTGGGAAATAAGTGTTAACATATTACCATTAATTTTGTGTTATTGTTTAGAAACCATTTTGTGATATAGAGCAGGAGCTGTAAAGGCAGGTTATATTCTTTTATGAATATATACACACATAATTGGATGAATATCCTTGCGAAATTTGTCTTTTTATTCTCTAAGGTTAAAATAATAAGTTGTTTGGGAAAATAAATTGACTTTTAGCTTCAGAGAATTTGAGAAAATAGAAGTAAAAAATTCGCGCTTAAAGTCAATTTATTTTCTCAAACAACTTATTGTTTTAGCTTCAGATTTAAATTAATTAAATATTTACAGTCTCCAAATCTTATAAATCCATTCAGTTACAATAAACACAAAGTTTTTCCCATCCGTATATCTTCCTCCTATCATTACATAAATTTGGTCCTTATCGCCTTCCTTCCGCCATAGATTTTTCCGAATTCCACTAATGCATCTATTTAAACTTTGATAAACTTTAACCTAACACTCAACACAATACTCGTTTGAGGTAACACTATCCTCTAAAGGTGAGTGATGCGATTATTGGATTTCAGTTGTGGAGTTGAGATGTAGATGGCGCTAGGTGTGAAATTTGGCAGGGGATGAGTTGTCCGGGGATGAGGTGCACCCGACCCAACGAACATCATTAACTGTTACTGCCTGACCAGCGGCTTTTCGAAGAAGAACGGTCCGGATAATGCCTCCAGCTCAAAAACCGCGTTGTGGATGCATTTGTTTCTCAACAATTACTCGTGGGTTTTCTGAACCCCAAATCCGACAATTTGGACGATTAACGAAGCCATTAAGATGAAAATGAGCCTTATCACTAAAGATGATTGTTTTCGAAAAATCAGCATCCACTCGTTGTTCCAAATTATTGCTCAAGAATGAAAATGTCTTGTTCTTTCGTATAGCGCGCCATTTTAACTAACCCCGAAATGTTAGCTGTCACATTCATAGACATATCATACTGAGACCCCCAACTCGTAATCCTCTCAATTTTTTTTTTCGAATTCGCCATTTTATTTTCCTGAGTGTTATGTCAATTAAGAATCCGTGTGACATGCAAAAACATACAAAAAATGCTGCCAACCTCGGCAACAGTAGGGAAATGTGGTAGAGTTCTGGAATACCACCTTTTTGCAATACTGAATGCCATTGGTTAGTTATATAAATTGTTAAAATGCGAATAATTTGGTTTGTTAATAAAACTATCTAAAGGACATGTTCTATATACTAGAAACTTATTAGGACAAACATGGTTGCGTATTTTCTGTTTTTGAATATCTTTAATTTCGATTTCATGTGTAAATTTTTCTTAGATAACTGAAGAAAATTTGCTCAAAATGTTTTTATTTTCCTTCAACAAATCTAAGTTGTTCATTTTTCATTAATATTTAAAGCAAATGTACACTTATTCTTAAAAAAAAATATTATCCACACGTAAAGAATAATTACTTATTTAACGGATAAAATTCTATGAACGCTGTCAGTAACTTTGCCCACAGTGGAAGTGGCATATGCAAGGTGCGAGCGTGTTGGTGAGCTGGAATTTTTGAAGTTACGTGATATTTGTCAATACGAATTTCTATATAACAACACAAGCGCACTTAGCATTTGCCACTCTATAAAAGTATAGCTTGTAGGCAAGTTACGGGAAATCGGCCGAAGTTGGTCTCATTATTGTCTCTGGTCACATTGTTATCTTTTTTACGCGTTGGCATCACTGTACTATTAAATGGCGCAAAATTCAAATTATCCGTGAATTATGGGACACTCTTGAGTAGGGTCTTGAGCATTTCTGCCTGAATTTTATCCACTCCGGCAGATTCGTCAAGTGTTCGCCCCTACGTCTGCAAAACATACAACAATGCAATGCGTCTCATACATCAGAGCTACAATTTATATTAGAGTGCGGTTTAGGGAAAGAAAGTGATTATCGCACCGTTTTGTTGTCATCACCGTCGGCGTTATGAATAAATGCTGAGATTGCTTCCTAGTTTTGTTCCATTACATAAATATACCTTAGCAATGTATGTTCATGAAATAATTTCGTTCTATTTGCAGGCATGCTGATAAATCTCACCTGTAATCGAACCTTAGCAACATACTTCTATCCATAACTATACATCTAGATTGGCAGACCTTAGAACACAGCGGGTGCAAGCGCAAAATATCTCTCTCAAGGCTTCCAATTATAACTAGTGCAATCAGTCATAACCACTTATCAAGAACTGAAGACCGCAACGCATGTGCCGAGTTTATTAAGAATTTAGTTTGCCTTTCGATTAAGAAATGGGCACCTTACACACAGCCGCCGCATATTTTTTGCAGCTACAATTGCAGGAGAGAGAGCGAACACCAGACACGCTCCAATTTTTTTTTACAAACATAAATACTGACTAAAAAAACTTTAAACAAAAGAGAGACCATAAGAGGGAGGTGGTTGTACACGCATGCGCACACGCCTCCCACAAACTGCGCATATACATAACGTATTAGATTGTAAATACATAAGAATATATATATATATACCATATTACTTGTAGTTAATTGTTAGACCTAAGAACTATTTTTATAAGTTACACTCACAAAATTCTTACAAACAACATAATGGACTTGCTACAATTCGTGAACACAGAACGAACAAACATATTCGTATACACACACACACACAGACTTGAGCTCGAATACAATGCATTTGAATTTTCTTAAATATTTTTTTTTACAAGTAACAGACTTTTTTCTACAACAGACCTAAACAGTGTCCGTCGTTTAAGAGTTGGTTTGAAAAATGCAACTCGCTAAATAACCCTTCTATTAAATTAAACAAACTAGTTTCTAAGGTGTGTAGTAGTGTTTTATACAATCTTTTTTTGTTCAAATAACTTTTTTTCTTTTGTACTTAAAATGATAAATAATAATATTTTCTTATTCTTCCCCCAAGTGTCTAACCTTATATTCCGTACATGTATACAGTTGTTGTAGTCTGAAAAGAAAAAAAAAGAGAAATATAGAACTTTGCATTTACGCACAAACTTTTGTGTTATTTATAAAACATAACAAGTAAAAATGAAAACTGAAATGAATATAATAAATGTGTAGAGACTTAAGTTTTTATGAACGAAAAATCTTATAAATAAAATGAATTTCATATTCGATTGACTAGAGTATATGTATGCAACGACAATTTAACTGCAAAAAATGAAGAAAACAAATTATAGAAATCTGTTGCACGTTTTGAACTGTACCTTAGAACAATCACTTCAATATTTTTCATTGTACAATTGAAAAGGAAATATAATTCGCATAAATTGTATAGGTTGAGTTTTTATTGGGGTTGAAGTCGAAGAAGTCCTCTAGAGGAAGCATGCGGTTCATTTTTAAATTGGGAGTTTTTTGGGAAAGCCGACAGCGATTCACAAGCTACACAGAACTGAACACCCGTTCAATGTGCTCTGCATTTAAATGAAGTCCCATTAAAACAGGTAAAGAAGTTTAAGCACCTCTAAGTTGTATGCCCGAGCGAAGGATAATAAGCAATATTGTGGCTCGATTTGGAGACAGATAGGGCACTTTTTTCCGAGGAAGTTTGGACTTGATTAGCTGTCGCATTATAATTCGGTATTTGTCTCACTTTCTTCCTATGGTTGGCTCATCAGGCTTATTTAATGGCCGAACTTCGTTCCTCTACGCAACTTTCACTAATGTGATCAAATGCATTTTCGTTAGGGAACGAACCTAATAGACGCTTTTATACTACCAACATGATCTATATCGATTATCGATTTCCTTTGTTTACGACAACAGTTGGATTTCGTGGATGCTATTTTTGTAAATCATTGATTCATATAGATCATGAGGGTAGAATTAATAAATATAAAAAAATTCCTTATTTGAACAGTCTTAATTCAAATAATCACCGCGAAACAATTTTCCTTTTGTTAACTAATACGCTGCGGGACATGTAAGTACTAATCCATTGCATCAGGTAGCCTAAGCAAATATCCAAACCATCAAATTCATTCGTTAACTTTGCTACCTTCTGTCAAATTTCTCTCAATACATTTGGTTGGTTAAAAGCTTTGCTGAGTTGGTAAGTATTTCCGGTGGACGAATCATTGACCATTTCATATTTGATTTTATTTTTAACCGTCAATTATTTATTTTGCCGACATCGTGTTTTTATCTGATGTCGTTTTCAATTGGGCAAAAAGAAGCGTCCAGAAGAGTCCGGAATCAAAAAAAAAAATACCTTCTGGAATTGTTCCATTGGCACGAAATACACTGTTCTGGTGATTCTAATGTCGTTTTCCATTGGTTTCACTCGGGGATCCACTCATTCTGTAAACAAACGGAACGAGAAAACTGCTTCTGATTGAATCCACAGAAATATTGGTTAAATGCCAAAAAATAATCCACGACTGCTCTCAGCTGACTTGTATAAAATACAAAAATTGTACGAGTGCTTCTCGATTGGATTCTGACTTCAAAAATGAGAAGCGAAATTCTCTTCAAAGAATCACCGGAAGAGTATTTTTTGTGCCAATGGAACGGTTTCAGAAGTGATTTGTTTCGATTCCGGACTCTCCCGGACGCTTCTTTTTGCCCAATGGAAAACGACAAAAGAAGAGATATTCGCTTTTCGATTTGAAGTCAGAATCGAATTTACGTATTTTATACAAGGCAGCAGCCAGAGACTATGTTCTATGTTTTGACATTTCCTTAATCCACTAAACAAACAGAAGCAGTTTTTTTTTCTTTCTTTTCATTGGACTTCAGAATGAGTGGATCCAGGAGCGTAACCAATTGAAAATCTTGTTTCATTACGAGTGCGACTCTGTATAATCAATTGCATGACTATAAGGTAACTATTGTTCATCTTAGAAATATAAACGTCATTCTCACTATTTCTTCCTGATTTTATAAAATGTTCACTATTGATACTTTAGAGTTTAGATCATAGACAAATTATACTGAGACCCCCAACTCAGAGTCCTCTTACTGTTGGCCTTAATGTATGTTCAGAATCCGCCATTTTGTTTAACTATCATTTTTATATCATTTAGAATCCGTGTGACACGCAAAAACATATAAAAAATACAAAAAAATGCTTTAACTGTGGGTGAATGTGACTGAGTTCGGGAATACCATATTTAAACATTGATTAGTTATTATATATTTAAGCGAATAATTTGATTTGTTTTGTTCATAAAACTATCTAAAGGGGATGTTTTGCATACTGGAAACATAATAGGACAGATGTAATTGTGTATTTTCCGCTTTTGAATACCATTAACTTCGATTTTATGTGTAAATTTTTCTTAAATAACTGAAGAAAGTTTTTGCTCATTTTTGAAGTTACGTAACATTTGTCAATACGAATTTCTATGTAACATAATGTCACACCAAATCGTGACCACTCCGTAAAAGTTTAGCTTGTAGGCAAATAACGGAATATCGGCAGAAGTTGGTGGCCTCAGTATGGTTTGTCTATGTTTTAGATCGCTTTTGGCTGTAAGCTATTTGATGGGTTAGACTGTAAATCTCCCTTTACGATCGAGAGTGATATATATGTCAACTCAAATGCAAATGACATCTATTTGTAAAAAGACAGCAATCCATAATTTACACAACCAAAGCATGGACCAAGCTTGAGGCAACTAAACTTCAATAACACCGGTCAGCAATAAAAATGCAATCACATTCAGTTTGACATTTATTTTATTTAAATACAAATTTATTCTTTTTTACGATTATTTTTATTTCTTTTTAATTAAATTAAATTAAACTCGAATAAAACTAAACATTCAAATGGACACATCTATACAATTAATATTACAATTATATGAAGTAGTTTAAGTGCACTTTACAACTATAATTTAAGGAATGCAAACTGCTGTTTTTTTTGTTTATATCTATTTTTAATTAGAAGTTATACAATACATTGCATATAGCATTAAATTCAATGAAAACACTGCAATCCTCGATTTGTTTATGACGATAAAATAATACTAGGGCATTTTTCTAACCTTAACTGTGTAGTTCAAGTCTAAACTATATTTATTAAATATAGATATCTTTTAATAATAATTTTGTTTAAATTTTAAATATTTACATTGTTTGTAATTAAGCTTACATATACTTGTGTTGCATACAATATTTGTTGTTTTCAAGTGTTTGTTATGGAATTGCCATATTTCCGGAAATAGTAGTTTCGTATTTGAGAGAAAATGCAGGAGAAAGTGTCATGTGTCAAGTTTTTATTTTTTTTTCCAAAAACAGTTGTGCGCAATACAGTAGTGCAGACATATTTTTAAGGCAAAAACCGTGATTTGGCAGCACCACAGTCAGTTGGCAGACATTGGTTAAATTTACATTGAAATAAATTTTATTTATGTCTGCGTATTTAAGTCCTGAAGACATAGGAAACATGGAACCAAGAAGGATACTGAGGTTTATAAAGAGCCTCAACAGCTCCCTGGGTTAAATAAAAGAGGCCAACACAATAGATCTCTTCTGGTCGCAGTGTACAGGGCCTATTCCTTACAATACAATAGAATACATTTAAATAAACATAATGGCAAATTTAATGATTTTCATCACTTAACACAACAGAAAGGCAGCAAAATTCTTGAGATCAATTTATTTAAAAATAGATATAAGGCGTTTTTCTTTTTTAGTTCAGAGCGCAACCTGAACTGTTATACAAAAAGTTCGTGTTTCTCTTTTAGCTCAGATACATCAGAGCTCAGAATTTGTGTTTCTTTTTTCTCTCAGAGCATAATCAGAGCGCGCTCTATGAGCTCAGAATAAATTGACTAAGCAGGACTGAGTATAAAGCTGATTACATACTTACAGGCACATTTGACAGAAAAAAAACAGGATAAACAAAATAATTGAAATGGCGGACGAACCTTGTTGCTCTGGAACTGAAGGTTAACCAATTTAATAAACAACAATTAATAAATATTCAATTTATACATATACTTTATTACAAATGACAGCTATGTACTCAAGTGTGTTTCATAATTACATCAGAACGATCTGAGTACGCTCGGTTCAGAGAGCGCTCATAATGCTCGAGCTCGGTTCAGAGCTAAAGTCAACTGATATATGATAAATGTCATTTTGAACCAGAATTTCAAATATTAGACAATTGACAGACCACAATATAAACAGTTCAAATACAAGTTCAAAAAAATTGTACAACACAGTGGCAGGAGTTTCTATTGTAACGTTCCACGGGGTAATGAACAAGTTCTGACAAATCGAAAAGTCAACTAATATACGTGCTGTGATATATGTGAAAATAGATTTTGAAACAGAATGCAAATGTTAATGGAAAATATTTGACTATTGGCAGACCACAACATAAGCACAAGTTCCTTATGAACTGTCAAAAAAATTCAAATTCTGACGAGCAATTTTCTTATATCCTCCTTTGAGATATCACAATGGAATAGACGCACAAGCAAGATGACCATTTCATCCGAAAGTTGACACCTTGGTTCCAGAAGCATGCCAAAACTTGTCAAAACAATGTCCGTCACTCTGTGGAACAGCTATTCAACTATTACTCTAAACAAATGCAAGCAAAATACACTCTTTCCGCCTTAAGATGACGCCATTAACTTTGCAGCCTGAATGACATTGTGCTGATGGTGATAGCCGGCAAGTTCTGACGCTCCATGCACCGCCGCACCAGCCGAAGAAGCGCTCAGCGCACCGAACGTCCCACCAAAGTAACAATTATTCACATAGTCATAGTTGGTTGTATTAGCTTCAGACTTGACTCCATAGGTGTGCTGCCCCAGGCCGGCATGATGGTGGTGGTGATGGGCATGGTGATGATGCGGATGGTGGTGTGCATGATGGTAGTTCGGACTCGGTGTCGCAGTTCCAATGCCATTAGTCAGCGCCGAGCTAAGACTCGTATTACTACTTCCGCCAGTCGATGATGCCAATAGGTGTTCATACTTCGAGGCAGCAGCCCCAAATGACAAACCACTGTTGCCAGTGTTGCTGTGAGAGGTGGTTACCCCATGCATATTTGAGGAGTACACATGATTCGAGGTGCTGTGCGTTCTCGACGACGATGACGATGGCAAATGCATGTGATTGTGTGAGAGTGAGTTCGACGATTGCTTGGGGCTATGATCGGCACTCAGCTTTGAGGATGCGAGACTTCGTTCGAGGGAAAGTGACGATGCACTGGTTAACGATGGCTTCAGGTCGACTGCAAGAAGAAAAGAGAAAAAGAATGCGCGTTAGCAAAAAACCACGCACACACCAGAAAACCATCAGTTATGTTACCTTCCTCCTTGGAGTCCTTCGAATCGCCACCAGACTTTTTGGGTTTTCGTTTTCTCGTCTGGATGCCATCTTTGCGCATCGCCAGCGGACGATTTACGCCATGCAACTTGAAGTACAGGCCGCATGCGTTACAAACTGGTTCGCCCTCGTTATTGCGTCGCCACAGTGTCGTCGTTCGTGTTCCACAGTTCGTACAGCACAGTCCCAGCCGTCGTGTAGCAGTCTGTGAATTCAGAAAAAAAGACACACGAGTTATATATTTGTATCCACCATTCTGGTTGGTTGCACGTTGCCGCAGATATGCAACTCACCAATCTCTTGCTGGGCTTTATCAGCGGCCGATTCATACCATTCATCTTGTGGTACAGTCCGCATGCATTGCAAAGATAGTGTCCGGTTCCGTCGCGCCGCCATAGTGGCGTACTAATTGCCCCACAATTGACGCATTCGCGTCCCTCGCCGAATTGCAGCTCCATGGCACTGTCGTACGGCGAGGTGCGTTGGAATCCCGTGGGATCGTATGCTCGCCAGGTGCCCATCATCACGTTCTGGGCATAGAATTGGGCGGGTATTTGCGAGTGTGTTGCGCCGAAGCTGTCTGCCGTCCAGGCATTTTGGGCGGCCGCTGTGCCAAAATGGGCAGCGGCATGTCCATACTGACTGTGCGTCAGGGCACGATTTGAAGGAACATAAACTGGAGTGCTGGCTGCAGCAGCCGCAGCTGCCTGCTGATGGTAGGCGACGGCATTGCCCGAGCCGCCAGTGATATCGGGGTAACCCGAACTCGAGTGGAACATTTTTGCACTTTCTTCCGAATCAATTGGCTGAAAGTAGAGAAAGGAAACTGGAGTTAGTTGGGTTGTAGAGGAAATAAAATTGGAAGTTATATGACAAGCGGTCAGGTATAATAATCAGGAGTACTACGGAAGAGCCTAATGTCGATTTAAAAATTATTTAAGTTGCTTTGTAACCAAATTGAGGCTAGAAAGAGAGAACACTAGGATAAGGTACCGCTGAACGTGCGAAGTCATCAAATCAATTTTTACAAAGGTGACACAATTATCAAAGGATAAAAGGACTACCTCCAAGGTTAAGGACTCCTAAGGTAAATGCGAAAATTTTCGTAAAACAACCAAGCATATTCTTTGACCTCAAGAGTTGGGCGCCAGTTAACTCAACCGTCAAGCTTTCTTTGAAATCTAATCATGCAGCTTCAATATGTTATTGCTGCATGTGTTTGGTTAAGAATACCGTGTCATTCATAGCCAAATTTGGGTACAAATTTATTACAAAATTTTCTCCTATTAAGAAAACTGCCAAATTCGAAAAATTCAACCTGTTATATAATATTTTATTGGATTGGGTAACATTTATCAATTTACCATCCTCGGATTCATTCAGTTAGAAACGTTTAGAAAATAAAGGCCGAGCATATAACTTCTGATTATGGCCTGTACTGTACGTACCGGTAATTCCATTTCGGCAGTGCTGCCACTGTTCTTCACAACTGCTCGGGGCACTTGCCCAGAAAACAAAATCGTCTGATGTCTTCTTCTAGATGAATGTATTGCGAATGTCGTTACCTACATTTTATTTTAAAAATGTATTCCTAGTTGCATTTTATTTAATCTGTCGCCTCACTTTATTTGTTTTCGGAATGAAGGTCACCTTAAATTTATATGTCCTTTGCAAGAAATTTTTCATAATCTTCTTATATTCTTTGCATACAATTTTCCCTAATCTTCTTTTGCATTGGCCATGACTAACTACCGGCGATTTTTCCAAATTAGTTGCAACTTCAACCATTTTATTCAAATCAAAGAACTGTCTGTGGTTCTCAGATGAACTCTCCACGGAAGTGCCAAAAGCTGCGAAATTTCTGACATTTGCAGTAAATTTTTGATAGACGTCAGTTTTCCCACCCGCAGAAAAATTTGTGTTAATAGTATATAGTTAATTGAAGAAAAGGCATACAAATTAATAATCCAAATCATATTTAAATACTATCAATCCAATTTCAGCTGACAACCAATTTAAAATTGGTTAGACAGATAAAATTCATGTCATGACATCTAAGGCACAAGAACCACGAATTTTTAATAAGGTTTTATCTTCATCTTCATGTGACAACTGATCATTATTCAACTGTATCTGGTTGTCAGCTGTCGAAAAATCCTTTTAAATTCGTGTTTGCTTTTGGTTAGGATCCGTTTGCATTAATAATAGCTTTGTCTTTATTTTTGTTTTTGTAAATTTCTTAACTTTGGGCCTTGCCATTAAACATTTTTAGTTTCGACTCTAACTTTTAGTAGTTAACAGTGGCTATTTTTTTCCATACAAATTTCGCAATTGTGAGCTTTCGTAAATTTAAAATCGAGACTTAAATTTATTATTGGTATCGCGCTTTATAATTCATTATGGAGTACACGAAATTACGGAAAACTACTTTGTATTGAGAATACTGTCTTCAAACACCTTCATATTTTGTGTCATAGTTATATGTCATACCCACACGTCAAATTGCCATTACCCCAATTGTACAGGTTCACAATGGGCCTTAATAATAATCATTTTTAACCTCCGCACTAAATAGTTTGTAGGTCACAATGTGCAATTTTGTATGGAAAATCTCGCCATTGTGAGTTGGAAAAATGTATACTGGACACTAGAAATCATTATTAGTATCGTGGAATGAATTTAGCAAACAAACGATGTCAGTTGCGCTTAACTATTGCACCAGAATGGGGTCGTTTATCTTATGTTGTGCTTTCAATATTAATCGTTTGGAAACATTGGTAAATTTGCAAATTCGCTCATCGTTGACGCAGATTACCCGATTTATAACTTCTGAGTTTTGGTATTTTGAGTGTTTGAGCGCGTCACAACTAGCGAAAGCTATTCCATTCGGGTTAGACCTTTATCAAGTGAACGAAGGAAAGATGGCGCATATTCGGGTTACAAATAAATAATGTTTATTGCAGTTTTCACTATTGAAACAATTTAAAATCATTTGCAGATAACTTAACGATTTGTCAAGGCGCTAGCTGTCTCCAATTGAGAAATCTTTATAGCAGAGCGAAATAATTAAATTAAAAGCTATCTGCACTGAAGGCTTTTCAAGAGATTTCCTGGAGTCGTCGTTTTTAACTTTCTCCATTACGTAGTAAGAGAAAGATATTGTATTCGTACAAAATTTCGAACTCGATATGTTAATCAATTCTGAGTGGGTCGCAAAATTCGGTCCTTCTGTCCGTCTGTCTGTTTGTCTGTTTGTCTGTTTGTCTGTCTGTCTATCTGTCTGTCTGTCTGTATGTCCCGAGGCCTACAGCTTTATGCCGAATTCACAATGTCGTGTTGACGCGCGCTTATGTAGAAATAAAGCGTTCATTATGCTGCCACACAAAATACAACTTCAGGCGTTGGATCGACTTTAGATAGTTAATATCGTAAAGTTCAACGCAACGCCTGAGTAGACCTACTATCTACTCTCACGCGCGTTTGACAACATTCAAATTTTGAATTGTTCGATTTGAGGTCATAGAATGTGCAGTAGATAGTTGGAGTAGCAGTAGATGAATGAGAAAGTTTCGTTCGACCCAGTCGTGCACTTTATTTTTTATTTAAAGTATGCAATAAAAGCATGCTTTCTATGACAAACAAGGGAAATATAGCTGCTATAACGAGTCACAACTTGCGATAATGATAGCATGCTCTGTCGCATATATCGACCATAAATTTACGACAAGTGGATCCGTTTAGTTATTATAAAATTAAAGATCGACAAGGAATATCAGAAGAGCAATAAATAATAAATGTAAACAATCCCTTCGACTGCAATTGGCTTTGAGGAATTGCAACAATTCTGGGACAACATATTTATTTACATATTTATGTTGCCTAAAAAGAACAATTTATATAAATAAGCAGGGCCGCATCAATCCCGTCGGGTCCCTTAATGCACTGCAATTGTCGGTGTCCTTTTCTACCTTCCTCAAATAAATTTTTTCTACACAATCCAATTATATTCATATTTACGCTATTTCTTTTAGCCATCACTCCCAGAGAATAAAACAAATGAAAGGAAATAATGCGTATATTTTATTAAATAGAACACAATTTCTGGTGGTCGGTGTTTTAAAAATACAACTACGCTACGTAACGTATCCAATGAATCGTGGAATCCCCCAACGTTGTATGTCATGCGAACCAGTACCAGTGCCTCTGGCAGTGCTGCCAACCATAGGAAAGTGACGTTGACATAGAGTAGAGTAAAGCACCCCACCCATAGTTGTGGCAACGTATTCAACTGACAAGTTGATAGAATATTATTACATATCAGCTTATGGAAGGTGACCGGTGATGCAACGGATAAAAAAGGTTTACTTTCTACTTTTCTATCCGTTGTACGAGTTGACACTTTGACAGTGGGCACAGTATGAGTGAAAACACTTTCACAGGTGGAAATATTAAGAGAACGAGATAAACTGTCATCGGCTGTCAGCCTGTTACCAAATATGCGATATATTCTATGGAAATGCTCGTTCCATAGAATATTGACGGATCTGTCGACGCGACGGAAACCATGGATTCTATAGGCTGGTCCCTTAACACGTAGTACTAGTACTAAGTACACGAATATCTGTCTCTAATAATAAAATATGAAATGTTAGAATGTAATATATAAAAAACAAGGCAATAATACTGTCATTGAAGATACAAATCTTCAAATTATATTTTCACTCGATCAAACATTTTTAAACCGGGCCGATGCAGGGCCCCTATAGGCAGTTGTCGACACTGGCTTCTGGATACTCCGGCCCAATATTCAAGACAGCTTGGTAAGGGGCACATTCAAAAATCTTAAGTCAAATATAATGGTCTGTAACCTGAATTCAAAAACTAGTTCAGTTGGGACTTTTGCTATACGTCAGCCATTTATGCAAACTGTCAACTTGGCACTCAGTCACGAATTTCTTGACTAGATTCGTTGGCTACACCTCCATAAACGTCAACTGAAACAGCTGTTCACATGCCCGATCTAAGCCAATTAAAACTGAGATACACCAAGTCAGGCAGCTGTCAGACTTACTAAACTAGATGTTGCCATTTCAATCACCTACGAAATTATTTGTAAGAAATTCAAGGGTTTTGGTTGTCAGTTTGGCAGTTCGCCGCATGGACTCCAGTTTATGGAAAAAATAGTTGGACTGCTTAATATTAAACTACTTCAACCCTATGTTCAATACTGGTAGCTAGATTAATTTAATAATTTTTATTTTGTTCCATAAAAGTGTTCTATTGCAAGTATTTCTTTTAGCAATTCGCGCATGTAAATGCCGCTCAACCAGGCTCATTTTTAAAAGATTTTTATTTTTTTTTCGAATCGCCAAAAACACAAATGGAAAAATGTCTATGAGTTTAATTTATCTTCAAATTGCCAACAGAAATGGGAATAGAAATCCATAATAGTTATTTTACTAGAGGCATCTGGCCTTGGAAATATTATTTCTGGATACCTAACCCACCACGCAAAGGGTCTAATAGTTATGTCACCAGTATCTGGAATAAGTGAGTACAAAATTATTATAACCCAGATAATAAAACAAAAACTGCCTTCACATTTTTTTTTCTCACTTTATGTATAGGTATAGCCAACAGAAAACGAAATCCCCATTTCGTGTTAACCGAATAATGGAAATAGAAAATAATTAATTAAAAAGCAATAAAAACCAAACGCCTATGTTTACCCAACAGCTTTTCAAATTAACTATCGTTCGTTAATTAATTAAAATATCATCCAAACCCAGAACGCTCCGCTCCTTTTTAACAACTTGATGGGGTAACATTTAATTGTGTTTCCACTTTTATATACCTACATCTATTTCCAGGGCACTTTCCATGTGAAAGATTTTCCACGAGTGGGTACCCAAAACATCGGAGTACTATTTCATTTGTCAACATTACAAGGCATTTAACTGTGTTCATTTAAATTGCTTCATTACGGAACAGATTTTTTTTGGTTGGTTTTGTTACCAACTCCATCTTGGGTTGTAGCTAATAAATTGGGTCATGAACTCAAGCCGGCAGCAGCGCCTGGGAAGCCACTCCCCACATATTATTATTTCGGTGTTTATTCCATCCTCCCTCATTTATTTCGGGAATTATTTTTTTCTGTTTCCATATAATATACCCACTTACACATTATTTTTGGGGGAACTCCTCGGGCATTAAAACCAAAAAGAGCCGACACGAAGAGAGCGTTAACACATAAAGAGACTCATAAATTTTCCTTCTTCCCCCTGCTATACGAAAGTGACTATAGAGTGAATGAAATTAATGAACACTCGCACCCTTCGGGCAGAGATATACGTAGGGTAGGTTTAAAATACGACACGAAAATAAGGAACAGAACTGAATTCCCAATTTTATTGGTTGGTCACCATAACCGAAGTAGTGGCGCATTTCTGAACACTGTCCAGAATCGGCGCCGCCATATTCACCACTCACATGACATCTACACGAACAAAGGGGGGAACCAAAGAACGCACAAAGGAAATCTTAATGGCTGCCAAACTAATTGCATTCCATTTGGCTAATTGAGAGAGTGCGTCCATAACTCTTAGGAAGTATTTTTCGAAACCGAACGGAACTCACCCTTCGGCCATTGCCACCATTACCGAATCGATCAACGACCATATTGCTGTAGAAGAAGTCGAATATGTGGCGGGAGGCGATTAACTCGATTTTGTGTTTTTTTTTTTTGTTTTTCTTCTTCGTGGCGTTTTGACGTGTTTGCGCCAAATATTGTGCGGCTCCTTCGTGAAGGATGTGTTTCTGTTTGGGGTTTTCTTATTTCTGTTTTTTTTACCAAAATTCCTTGCTGTTACTAATGACGTAATTAATTGATTTTTTGTTTATTGCTTCTTGCTTGGCTTTGGTGGCATATTTCTGAATGCAGATATATATACATTCCGCGTAAGTATGTTTAGGTACGAGTATATGCAGTGTCGATTTGTATGTCTTTTTGTTTTGACATTTTTAGTCGATTTTTGATTTCTTTTCGCCTTTGTCGGATGGATTTGTGGGATCTCTGTTCGCCGTAAATAAATCGAAGAATAATTTATTCGCTTTGTTGTTTTGCCGACAGAGAGTTTTTTTTTACACATTTTTCTGCCGTTAATTTGTAAGAAATTTAAAAGTTTTTATGGTTAAATTAAAAATTTGAATGTCAAATTTCGTCGATCGAATAGAATTTTAGGAGTTAATTGGATTGCAGGTAATTTGGATATTCTTGGTGGTGGGTATACCTATAACTATGTCATCAGTTATCGCTTTATCAGTTTTACAGGAGAACTTCTCAGCTCCAATCTCGCAGTTAAGGGCTAAGAGGCTGAAATTTAGCTTAATTGAGTCCCCCGAATTCAGCGATTAAGACTGCCACTGTTGATTATATTTATAGAAAATATTTAATGCCGCAAATAAGTCAAAGTAATTTAATTACTGGGAATATGCAAAACATATGTTTATTAAGCCTGACAGCTGACTGACGTCATATTTATTTGATGTTATAATGGGAAATATTGATTACGCCAACAGTTTTTTTAGTTGACATATACGGAGGAGTAGGCGACAAATCTAGTCACAAATGTAACGACTAAACATCCATTTTGCAAAAGACGTATAGTCAAAGTGACGTTTATGATCAATCCAGTCCAGACAAAACTATTTGACTTAAGGCGACCAGGTTTTTGGTTGCGGCCACCGGTTTGTATTTGAAGTTGTTGAGAATCTAGTACATTCCATTTTATATTTATATTGCTCAGATCTTCAATTCTGTAAATAAATTATAATAAATTGGTTTCAAGTTATATATGATTTGACGCCGGTTAACTTGTGAAATTTATCATCAATGTAAAGCATATAATTGAACAACGATTCAGGCAGATTATACCGTATTTATGAGTCTATTCGTAAAATGAAGGCTTGAACAATCGAAAATACACTGTGAATTTCAACCCGGTATTCATCTTTCAAGTCCACCACGGCTTTGTTGACGTACTCTGCCTGAACTGCTGCTTCAACTGTTGATAAGTCAATTGTCTGATGAGCACAATTTCCGAACCTACAAGTGAGCTAAAACTTTTCTTTTGTAATTTCTAAACGCTAAGGGGTGATGGAAATAAAATATAAACTGTCCTTCATATTTAGAAGATATAAGTAGCAACACTCGGCAACGTCGGCGCAGTGGCTTAGTGGTTAGTGTGTTGTACTACTATAAGTGAGAGGTCACATGTTCGAATCCCGAAAAAAAAAACAAAATTACAACTTAAGGTTATTTTCTCAATTGGCCGTTTGGAACCGGCATCAAATTGTAGATTCCTTCCATTCGTCCCAATAACTTACACAAAACGAATGGTTGTGTGTACGCGACAACCATTTATTTTTAAGTTTTTTTTTTCTGTCACTTTTCGCAATAAGCCAGCTGGTACGAAATATTCTAAAAAAGTTTGTGACCAAATTTTATGCCGAATACTGAGAATTTACTCTCAATTTGCAATACTTTGGACATTACTTAGTTTATTTAATTTTTATCGAAAGCCGCCATCTTGTTTTCTCTATTCTTAAACCTATGCGTCGTTTGAAATCTAACAGAGTGAGTTATATTGCTTGAACAACTTAGTGTGTTGCAAGTGTAGACAATACGAACTAAGAGTTTTCGTTTCAGTTTTAGCTAAGAACTGTCATTGACCCCGAAAAAATCATCATATAAGATAAATTCGCGTACGCGGTTTAAATCGAATGCGTTTTATTTTTGACACAAGTATCTAGATGGCAAAGATGTAAGAAGTCACTCAAAAAAGGTCGAAGTTTATACACGTACTTTAGTATAATATTCTCTCTGAGAGAATTTAGCAAAACTTTTTGAGTTTGACGTATTTTTAGTCTTTGGCTGAGGAAAGTACGTGAATAGACATCATATGACGTTTAAAAGTCCTGAACACGTTTGATACATAGTGCTGCTTATTGCATTTATTATATCTATTTGTGGTAGATCTCCTGCCAGTTTTCTGAAGAGTAGAAAAACCAATTATGTCTAACTTTAACTTGTAGGTAGCTGTAAAAATGAAAAAAATGTCATTCATGGAAAATCGTAATGTTAGATGATGGATCAAAGTTAACAGTTTCAAATTTAAACACACCACGCCCTTTATTGAATAAAGTACAGGTATTCGCTTTCATTTTCCATGGTAGGCATTGCCAACATAATCTTAGTATACTGATCTCGTAAATTTTAATTTACAAATTATGACATCTATCAAAAAGTTTAGCTCTGCGCAACCGTTCTTGCGTTAGGTAGTAGAAATGCAGTTCTTAGACCACACTCATATACCCGTAGTAGTACGTTTTGGCTGAACAGAGTTGCCAAACGTATGATTTCGAAACTCTCGATCGTCAATAAAATAAAATTCATGCTGTGGTATATTCCACTTATCAATTATCATTTATACCGAATGTTATAAACATTCAATACTTCAATGGTCCATGGGTGTATGTTTCTCTACCAATATCAACAACTGCCCACAGGGATGATATACCCTGCACCAAGGTCCAACTTTCATTTCACATTCAATGAAAACGAATAATATAATAATAATTCTCTCGAGACCGTACACCAATTGACGTCTATTCCTCAATTAAAATTACCCAACGGGGTAATCATTTATCTCCGCATAATCCCCTCTATAGACAAATAAACAGAAACCTGCATTCTAAGGTCTACATCAAGATAAAGTCTATGCACACGCACCTCCGCCATAGAGCAGTTGCCCTTAATTTAATATGTTCCATCATTAAAAGTATCATTCATTTGCGACCGCCACGCTGCCGTACTCAAGTCATACACCGCGCTGTCGGTATCCATGAGATATTACACCGCGGCCATCAACACCGACGGAGAATCCCATCAAGTCATATATGGGATACCACTACATTCCCACTTTGAAGCCGATCTGCGCTTACAGCCGCACACTCGCTGTCATTAAGCATTTCTTTTTGTTTTCCTGTCCACGGATTAGCGGCAAACACCATCACCAACGCAGATGTGCGCGTACACTATATATACCCAGCCCACAATGAGTGTGCGCGCATTCATTGACCGATCGACAGCGGTGCCGCGGCGCCAAAACACTTTCGGCCACGACGATCATTTACATGGGTTTTGTATTAAAAACCGACGTGGAAATGATGTCCACATTTCTCTTCATCTTATCCGCATCACCGCCACCGCCGCAGTCGCGCAGCCGTGGCCTTTTAGTGTGATATGATCCAAATAAAAATGCATCTCCCCAAAGGGGGGAATGACAGGGGTGGGGAACATCACTATTCAAATATAGTCCCACGGAAGGGGAGTGTGGGCCCCGGAATAACGATCGTTGGTTCGTTGGAGGACTTACGAGCTGCAGATTCGCATAAAACGTCGCAGATACTCGTAACTCGCATGTCGTATATACGTATATACATATATCCCAATCGATAGGAAGAAATGATTTCGGAAATAAAACAAAAGAAACGAGAAGATTGTGCGCTGGTGGAGCACTTTTCGAAGATGGATCGGATGCTGAATCAATTTAGTTGTTATATGGTATCCTTGTTGTTGCGGCGAGGAAAGGGGAGCAAATTAGGGTTCACCGCGTGGAGGGTATACCCATCTCGTAGGAATTCATAGGATCTGTTGAATATGAATATGCAGTGAGGGTATTGCCAGGTATGCAGTTAACGAAAGTTGCATCACAGATTTGCGACCGTGACAGTTGACAGATGACTACAAATATGTAGTTCGAGTCAATCGTTCGTCTTTTGTTTGTCATAACAGGTGACAGCTGACAGCTGACAGATAAAGAACAGAACTCTACATCGAGCGTGTCCAGAACGAACTGATTTATTTATGAAAATGAACACTCTTAGCTGTCAAAGGGCAATACAAAATACACTTTTTAGCAATCTACTTTCTTTTTCTCTACCAGCATCCGCACTTCTGATCAGCAATTATATGAATAGCTGTCAAAATATTTTGTGCTTGTACTGCTTACTGTATTTCTGAACTTCTGAGCTCATCGAGTACACCCCGATCATGCTCTGAACGAAAAGTGAAATACAATTTCAGAGGCCCGGTGTGCCTAAGCTTAAAAGGGAACTAAAACTTTTTTTTTGACAGTTATTTTTCTAAATTCGTACCTCTAATCAATTAAAAGTCAGAGTGGTATTTTCCGTTGAATGTTACCTGCAACAAATCCCAAGCAAACGAGGTAAAAAAACGAGATAAACAGGGTAATTTATTGACAGCACACTCGCAGCGATAATGTCAAGAAATTAGCAGAGGATAATTATTTTGTGGGCTTGACGCACTGCCTAAGGAACCAGCACATTGGCAGATGTAATAGTGCTGAGCCAAAAAAACATTTGTCTGGACGATGACAAAAGAAAAAAAACATTAGGAGAATGATTCTGTTTATTTATATAACCTTAATGACAGATGTCACTAAATTCACTTAAAAACAATTCATTTTTAATTCATGAATAAGGATTGTTTTAAAAGAGGAAAAGTCAGATTTAATTTTCATTTTATACAGAAGGTTAGACATTAATTTCAATGTGCAATTGTGCAAGCACTTATCAACTGTCAGTTCTTTTTAACTGATCATTTTTTGAATTGTTTGACAGAAAGAAATTATTTCTGTTTGTATACATTTTAACCAGGGATCGCAATGGCACCTTATTCATCCTACCTTTAAATATTTTATACAATTTTTGGCATTCCCCTCAGCAACTTGGAAATGGAGTTCGTTACATATCTGACTAGTCTCATTTGAATTTCGATCTGGCAGCATTGAACAAATAAAGGCACTTTTTGTGAAACCTTTTGTATAGAGGCGATTTTACGCGCCACCACCGTGAATATAAATGTCTCTGTCAAGGCATTAGAGCGAGAAACAACAAAAATATAGTGAACCCGCCCAGATCAAAGTCGGGAGGGTAAGACAAAAGTCAAAGCAAACAAAATCGATAATAATTTGTCACTTGGGAACTTTATTGCAGGATCAAAGGATGCGTAACACTCAATGAGCTATTAATGAGCGTATCCATTCATGCCATATGCAAATGTGGTCGGTGGTGGTGTGTCTCGTGGGTTAATGTTGTCGCGGACCCTAATAAAGTATCGTGAAGAAGAGAGAGAGAGAGTGGGAGAATAAGAATCATTTTCGGGTGATGCTAAAGATGCGCCGCGCCGACTTTGCTGATGATGACGACGACAACGACGACCAAGCCGACAACTGCCATTAGCATGAGGATGAGGATGTAATGCGTTTTCGAGTGGATCAATTTGTCTGCGCCGGCCGCGGTGAATACAGATGGGCGATCTTCGATTGAAGTGATCCGGTTAGATGTATACCAACCATTTTCGGGAAGAAGAGTTGGGGTGAGTTTTTTTTTTTTCTTTTTTGATGGGAATTAATTTAGCAAGGGAATGGGGAGATTAAGGGGGAAGAAATGTATGCATATTTTATTAAATGTGTCAGAAGTTGTCAATAATTTTGGAATCCTGGCAAAAAGTTTATGTGTAGATACTGAGCGGCTGGGAGGACTAATTCTGTAGTAGTAATTTTTTTACTGAGATAAACACAACAGGAGTACGAAATACCTTTGCATTCCATGCTTGAAACTTGTATCAAGAATTTGTGATTTAGTTTCAGTTTGCAGTGCTGCCAATTAGGGTTTTTTTTGTACATCACTTTTAGGCAAATCTGAAGAGCGAAACTCTCCTCGGTATAATTTGGAAAAACATACTAAATGCAAATGTCAAATTCATATGAAATTTGTGAATTCGAAGCGATTTCACGTATCAGTTTCAGTTCATTAGCCGCTGGAAAAACAAAAAAAAGTATACAGCATTGGTTACTATGATAAGTGATAAGCTTGCCATTTATGGAACAATTAGCGTAATCGAGCTTAAGCCAATCTGTAAACACATTAAAATTGTACATTGTTATGACTGCAATGGAATGGCGACCTATATGTTAAGTGTCATTTTTGACAGTAGTTTAAGTCAACACAATATACTACCATGGTTGAGTTTTAAAACTTTTAATTTGTAGTTATTATTGCGGCTGCCCCTTGATTGTTTTGGCACAAGCTTGGAAGGGAAAAAGCGAACGAAGTAAACAAGCGCATTTGTTATTTAAAAATACAGGTAGCTCGAAATGCAATAAACAAGTACATCTGTCATTTACATATAGATCAAAATTAATTATAAAACAAATACAAAAAAAAATCTGAATTTTAATTTTAATACAAAAAATACACCGCTTATCCGTTTAAGGACAAACCGGTGGAACTATATACCTTGAACGAATTCGTAGGCACGCTTTCTGAATGTTTGCATTTCCAGTGATCAACAATGACTCGGGCCGCAGAAACAGATGTGTAGCACAGAAGAAGAGTGACAAGACTGTGTTTCATACGACTAGGCACGACGGCGGAGTATCTATTTTGATGAACAATAGGCGTTTTTCTTTTTTATTTCAGAGCAGAACCAATTTAATAAATAATTATTAATAAATATTCAATTTATACAAAGATATATTTTATTACAAATGACAGCTATGTGCTTAGGTTAGGTTAGGTTGAGTGGGGTTGTGAGATCGTCACAAAAGGCCAGGCACCTAGACGGGCCCATCGCCATTCCCAGGGAACCATTACGAGCAAAAACCTAAACCAAATCGCTCAAACAGTCAATTTCCCAATAGACTGTTACTTTTCCAATATATACTGTTACTGTTCCAATATTATTTGAGGAACTAACCTCTTCTAAGTTGTTAAAGAAGTACCTGCCTAGGTGCTTCCTTCTGGTCCGAGCAATTGCTTGACACTCGCAAAGAAGGTTGGAGATATCTTCCGTAACTTGTAGGTCCTCACAGTAGCTGCATATGTCCGTATTAGATAAGCCTAGTCTCATGGCATGCTTCCTTAAAAGGCAGTGTCCAGAGAGTATTCCTATTGTTGATCTAAACTTTGTTCTACTGAGATTCTTCAATTCTTCAGACTTTTTCCTATTTAAGACGGGCCACAGTGCCTTAGAGACCCTGTGCCCCTAAGCCATGTGCTTAAGTGTGTTTCATAAATGTATCAGAACGATCACGAACGAGCACGCTCAGTTTAGAGTGCGCCGATAATGCTCGAGCTTAACCCAGTGAAGCGCCACAGAAAAAGACTACAAGAAGCGTGCGATCGACGAACTTAAAGACGAACTTCACGAGTTAAACAAAATTCTAACTCAGTGGTTTAAGGGCTAATATGATCAGTTCACAACTGGAAATAGTTGCCTGGGCACTGTGCTATGGTACAGCTTGTTGTCTTAGGCCGGGATTAACGAACGATCGAGTGTTTTTAACACAAATGTCTCGAAGTTATGTCTGAAATGAATCCAAAACGCATAAAAAAGTAATCAAAAAAACTCCCGTGGTTGCTAATGCAGCGTTACCACTTTAAGAAATAGTAAATTCTGTAAAAAATGTAGTAGATTAATTTTTTGGCAAACAAAATCATTGGGAATAAAGAACGCAAGTATTTAAACAAAACAGAAAATTTCATTAATATTTTTTAACAAAATAAAAAACAAACGTTCATGATTCATTCCATTTTTTTTTGGAAAATGTTAAATAGGCTCGTTTATGGATAGGGTGTAGTGACTGAGGTCATATACAAAATTAAACCTTTTCCAAAAGTTTTGTTGTTATACTTTCTGTTAAAAGTGATAAATTTTCTCGACCTAAATGTACATTGTACATTGATAAAAAAATGCCTTTGATCTACTGAAATTGCAGCAAAGTGGGAACACATTGTACTCAAAAGTGCAGGGGGCAGATTCCGTATAACAATAATCGTCGGGATGATATCGTTTTTGAAACTTTGATGACCCTTAGAAGTTATATCCTGCCCGAATTTTTTTCACTATCGTCAGCTTTCATTACATTTGTCAAAAATTAACAGGATTAAGTCGTAATTTTGCCACTTAGTTTCTATTTTTGGAGGTCTATCGTTTCGACGATAATCGTCTGAAAAATTACGGAATGAGTGCCCAGGTGACAGAATCCGTATAACAATAATCCTTTGAACGATATCGTTTTTGAAATTTTGATGACCGAATTCTGCCCGAATTTGTTTGAATATCGTCAGCTTTCATTATATTTGTCGAAAATTCAGTGGATTAACCTCTTAAACTCATTATTTCTGTCCTTAGTTGTTAGTTTTGGAGATCTATAGTTTCGATGACAGTCGTCTGAAAAGTTACTGAATTAGTGCTCAGGGCTTTCGGGTACAGTTTCTTGGGGCGCCAGTGGCAGAGTAGCGCCTCTACGCTGAATGAACTGTTAAAATGTATTAAACCGTCGCGCAGAAAATATATTGCCCTTTGGTTGCCATAATTTGAAAGCTGTGAATGTCATAGTTACAAAGAATGCTACACATTTCGTAATCGCTGTCATTAAATACGCCTCTTAAAATCCAAGCCGCCTCTTAAAGTCACAAACCTGTGGTTATGCGGAGTTGATGAACTAATAGTATCGACATAAGCAACAGAAGGGCACTGAAGAAAATCTCCATCAGGCCGGCATATGGAAATCCATACACTCAGAAAAAATAATATTGTAAGCGAAGAATATTGAGTTTTTCAAAAATTCATAGCTTAAATTTCTTACTTCAACTATTATTATTTATAGCAAAAACTCTTTGTAAGGTTTTTGAGAATCAAGTCATTAAGCGTAATATACTCTCCACAACTAGTTTGTTTCATCATTGCATTCATAAATAAAAAAAAAATTATTTTATTAATTTTCCTACCTAATAGCACATGTGTTTATTTGTAAGAGCTATACCTAACTAATAATAGTTGAGTAACTCGGTGATATTACAGGGTGGCGCAGATTGCACTTTTTAATTTGACAAAAATCAGAACTATTCTGTTATTAATTCTCTTTCTGTAAGGATGAAAACGGTGCTCATTGGAAAAATATAAATATGCCTGTAAATCTTATCTACTTTGTAGTTCTTAAACAAATCAAGTCCATAAAAGTTGTTACCTAGTCGGATATGCATTTGCGCCACCCGTTACAATTTATCCTTTTCGATAAACCTGAAAGGAAACCATAGGTTTGTGTATTTTCAAATTATATTTTTGGTAATTAAAGTGCCTATTAGCACGAGTCGAACACGGTAAAAAATTGGTTCTAACCGAGTGCGATTTTTGCCCGGTTAAAAAAAGGTGGGTTAAAATTACGAAGTCTCTGTATTTGTTGTTAAAAACTACTGAGTTAAAAAGATTAAATGCACACTGTTAATACACTTTAAAAGCTGTTGTCAGCTAAGTTTCTGGATTAATATCAACCAAACAGCTTTATTTTGTTTTTACGACCGAGAACATTTGGAGGAAATTAATAAATCGGTTATTTTTAATCCGAGCTTCTTTAAATAAGTTTATTCTGCTGTTTTGACTTCACTAACTCTGTAGGAGCTATATGACCAGTTTTTAATCGAAATTCAGTTGATTTCAAAAGTGTTTTTCTGCAGGAATGGCTGATAAAAATAAAAATATAAGGAAATAAAGTTTATACACCGGAGTTTTAACGAAAGTAAAAAGCAATATCACTTCCAGAATTTACATCAGTTCCTAAAAATTTAGCACTTAAATTGTAAAACTCAAGAATTTACACACTTTCCGAATCGGTATATTTAATTTCATTTTTTTTTTCATTATTTCTACTATCTACTGTCATAGACGATTTGAATTTGTTTTTTTTTTTTAATTTAAAATTTGCAGAGTACCACTTAATTTGTTTAAATAAAACCAACACTATAAAAAAATATTTGAAAACCTACCTTAATGCAGATTCCCATTATTTTATTTAAATTCTAACTAAAAACTAAAAATTATTAACTTTCACTATAAGCTTTAACCGCATTTAAAATGTAACTATACTCATGTGAGCAGTTTCAAAATTTCCTCTCTTATCTCAGTAAAACACTCGTTTTCCAAATCGACGACGACGTGAGCACTTTGAAGTTGACAAACCAACTGATTAAGAAGGTCAATCCGAAAAAGTCTTAAACGTAAACCTCGGCTTTTTTACTTTAGAGATCCGACGAATGAGTGTAAATGAGTCAGCCCTATTCGAAATGTCGTCACCACAGGCGACGGTAAAAAAAAATTCCTATCTATACCTAAAGTGGATAAAAGTATCTCTATAATGTGCATTAAGCATTCGGTCGCCATGGATAATCAGGAAGGTGTCTGGAAAACTAAGGACATTTTTTTTCCTTGTTGTTTGTTGTGTGGAAGGTCTACCGGTCTTTCAAGTGGAGTTACATTTTTTTTCTTGATCATTTGAAATCGTTGCCGTTTCCACTTGATTTCCACTTGACACTCAAGTGCAAGGTTATTGCTTGTGGGATATTATTTGTAAATACAAATTATCATAATTTTTCTTCGAGGATAAAAATGGATTTTTATACCGAGAGAAAATGCAATTTGTATGGAAGGGATATCTCATATATCTTCCAATCAAAAGGAGAATGGGAAACGTATGAGAAATAATGTCGACTTGAATTTGAACTTTTTCCAATTCTGGCATTGAAATCGCCAAGTATGATTATTTAACTTAACGAGACAAAGCTGAACACATATTCTTGGAATGCACGAGATGGCTTACAGAGAGAGTCGGATAATAGGACGGGAGCATAATCGCTCCGAACAATTTGATAGCGACAATGCGCGGGAGAGAGAAAAATCGGATTAAAATTTTCAGCATATTTTTCCGGTACGCAGCTAAAGATTCGGTGTGTAAATTTGATTGCATTGTTTAACGCATGTTCAGCAGTCAATACTGACAAAAAAAAATTGATAGATTTTTAGCGGTCAAACGCTTTAGTGAAATGTCAAATTTGCATGTGCAACACTGTCCTAAAAAGTCCAGTGTACGATTATAGGTTCAGTTTTTATCGACATGCAGTAGTAGTTTGACACTTACTCTTTTGACAGAAGACATTTGTGTTTGACAGCTAAAAAAATAAACGGTGCACCTAATATGTTCGCTTCATTAAAAGCCAAATGACCTGAATTTGTGTGAAAAAGCTGCGCGTCAATTTGGCGGTAAATAGTTACCGGCTAATTTTCTGACATATTACATGTCATTGTTGAAACGTAAAGTTAATCAAACTCCAATTTGAAACTAATATTTCGGTGTTTTCAAATGAAGTTGGGTGTTTTTTCTACTCATGCAAATTCCAAATTTACAAATTTACTAACCGGCACTGACAGTGTCAGAAAACTAAAGAGGATATTTATTTAGCACAATTGACAGGGCCTAAGTTACACCTGCTGCTGATATAATTGCTTCAGGAATGGGTCAGACCAAGAGTCAAATGCTTAACATATTTAATATCATTTGATGAATTTATAAAATATATTTTAGCTGTCAAATAACGTTAAAGTTGTCATGCCAAAGTGCTTGTCAGAAGGTTTGAACCAGTCCGAATAGATTTTCTGCTGAAAGCGAAAACTAGATGAGTGATTAATGTCAATTTAACTACGTCATACAAATTGATACCAACTGAGCTTCCAGTCCGAATTAGATACAAACGAAATGTCATTTACTGTTCTCGTGATTAATCTAGTCCAATAAAAACTTGGACACATCACGTCAGCCGGCTGTGAGATTTATTAAACTAGTACTTTGAACGCAGTCAATGCGAACGTAAGCTGTATTTTTTTACTTTCCCGTTGAGATCGTTTTTTGAGGTTAAGATCGAATGAACTTTTTTATTTGCGGATTTGTGGAACGCGCATTGCAAGCGCGTAGATTGTGAATAAAGACCAAAGACTTCCGAGTGTCAAAAAGTGGAAGAAAAGGCTATACCCGCCCAAACCTTAATCCTGCGTTGCATTCGTGTTAAAGACGTTCAATTGCAAAATATTGAAGCGAAAAAGAAACGTTTATAATGTGCTTAACTTACGTAATTAAGGTGAAAACAGATTTATCATTATGTTTGACATATGACAGCTTTTCAACATCAAACTAGATTAAATGGAATTGCTAATTCATTATACTGGCGCCACATTCCTGTTCCCCTACTGCACTTAAATACAAACAACACATTCAGAGTGTAGACTTACATTCATAGGCGACCTTTGCTTGATTAAGTGTCAAGTTCCCACAGCAGCGTTTTAGACTCCCGTCTTCAATTAAAATAAACCAATCACCAGACAAATAAAAGTTAAATTACCATCTAACGACTGAGACCGATCACAATCGAAGTGATATAAGCATAATAATTAATATCATCGTTCAAGTTCCGACGGCATTTCAATTTGCGTTGTCGCCGCCCAAACCATATTCAATCAGTTTGGCACTTAACCGCCGAGTGTTTCGTTTTTCTGAAACGCCTGATGCTAACTCATAGACACTCATCACTAAAAGAGTAAAACACTCCTCTCTCTGCGGCTGGATGCGGCCATTAATTGATTATTCTAATACTTAAACCGCGAAAGATACACACAAGATCCTATAAAAAATGATAATAAATCGGAAATTAAAACGACAACTACAACCGCACTACAACAAGCAAACAACACCGTCAAGAGGTGATCTCTTTTTATGGTGGAATCCACTTAAAACTCAATAATCGTCTCTTGATGTCACCGACAACTGGATGGACCTGGGAGGACAGCTTAAGGAGGTTTGATTTTTTTTTGTCGTATAAAGAATCACGGCCGCCACCTATGCACACGCGCATATCTCTTAGATGTAATAATACAAGCGTATAAGCCGCTCAAGCGGGAGAAGTGGAGAAATTGGCCCTTATGCACCAGATGCTAAGCCAAGCTAGCGCCGTCGTCGCCGGTCGTAGTGAAAGAAAGAACACAACAAAAAAAAAATCGTTGGAGCCAAATCAATTACCTCTTGTCTGCTGCTTGATTCAAATCATGATATCAAAAATAAAAACACACTCACAGGAAACTGTCACCAATGACAGTTGGGGGAAATGAATTTCCATGTTTCCCAAAATGACGGCCATTCTGGCTTTGCCAAAAAATATATACATTATGCATGTGACAAAAAAAAAACAAAACTCATTAGGCTAGTCTGCGCAGGTGGCAACCAAAATATACGACAACGATGAACCACAACGAGCACTTGTCAAGCAACAGTGATTAATGTCACTTTTATGCAAATTTCGCAAAATGTTCTCTTTGAAGTGTTATCGCGTAGCGAGCTTTCAGTGTGGTGTTATCAGTTTTTGTTTTATTTTGTAAACAAATTGCATAATATATCAATTTATTTGTATTTTCGTTATACCATTTTAGTAATTAATGTGAATTTATTTAACTGTCGCGCAAGAGAATAAAGTGACAGTAGCTGCACTGAAACTGAAATGCATAATTCACATAGAGAAACATACGATTTATCGTTTCAAGGAGAACAAAAATGTTTGTCGGGCGCGCACATGTAATCGCTGACAGTGATTTTGTTCGTATTTTAAATTGTTTTGTAGATGTTATTTTGATTAAGTTTTGTCAGTAGCTTGACAGTTGTTGGTTTTTGATAAGGAAAACAAAAAAGAGTAAACCTATACTTGTACTTAATAGAAGAAGAGATTTATTGCGAAATGCCTAATTATTAATGAATACAAGTAGTGTATATGACAGTGACAGCTGCTGTCAAAAGTTGTGAGTTCAGAGAAAATTATTCAAAGTGACGTCAGATCGGTGAATACTATTTAGCTTGTTGACATTGGAATAGATTGCACTGCATACTGAAATAGCGGCTTGTCAAACTTACGTCAAAATCTATTTAAAAAAAATGAACATCTTGTTCCAATGATTAAGGATCTAGTGCAAGTGGTTATATAGGAGTCTGCCAATCACAGTAACGTGGTCCTGACAGTTTTGCAAATGACCTTATAAAATTCACTTTTTGTGTTTCTATTTTTTTAAAGCTTAACTTGTTGCCGTTTTTGACGTACTGCAGAGTTACTGCCAGTGGAGTGGACATTGCGAATGAGGGTTCGTGGAAACCAGCTTCTACATCCGAGTTTTTTTACCATCGGTATACTATACTTTTAGCCATGCTTCTTTGCTTAGGAGCTCCGTTACATATTTTTATTGTAGCGCAGCGTTTTGGGGTGGATGTCTGTAATCGCCGATCATGTCCAGTTTCGGAATGTCAGAGAATAGACTCGTTAGCTCTGGTTTGTCGCTTGGGCGGACTATCAATCTTATTAGGACTTAAATAATTGCTGTAAGTAAGTTTGACATGTGTCCGCAATTAACATTTGACCTGCTCAAGACTCGATGACTGTTATAACATACTTTTGAATTTACAATCAGAAACCTACCGTGAACACAATGCGAACCTTCGGTTTTCGCATTTATTTTCTGTTCAATCAGAAATGATTTTCAAATCATAAATAAAACCAAGAAATGAATAGTTTGTTGGGTGTTCTTCAAACAAGTCGAGAACTGTCTCAAGAGTACCTTTCATATGTCATTAGTTTCGCTGCCACTATTAAAACTTATTGCGTTATAGCCTTAAATATCAGTTTGTCCATCAAGGGCGACAAGAGGGTATACTTATACTCCCCAGTGCGGCTAACAAAAATAATGTAATAATGTTTTTCTTTTGGTTATTATTTCAATAATAAGCGCCCTCTATGCTCAGGAGACTCACAGCGTGGAGTATTATAGCGGTATGCGGTATGTATACCGCGGTTGGTATACTGATGCCACAAAAAGAAACTCACTGTCTCTAGAATTCTAATGCCTTTGCAAAAAACTATTATAATTTTAATTAAATAACACGTCGCTCCGCTAAAACAAAACTACTTCCATTTTTGAAAGCACAGTTTTGCACCTGAACTCTTTCATTTCCAAGAAGTTTTCCTTGACTGTCAAACTACTTTCACTGTATTGGAATTTATCTGCCTTAAATATCAAAACATAATCACAATCACATAGTTTACAAAACAAACTCTAAGTACTTGATTTTTAAGTCCACTCTAAACCATTTAAAAAGAGTTTCACAAATGCAAATCATTAAATTGAAAACCATTTTCACCACTCACTCCAGAGTCATAAGCTACCTTAATAAAACTACTAAATTACTTCATTTAAAATTTGTTTAAACATTTTATAGGCTTTTTGCATTCAACACTTTTTCTTTATAGCTACTACCACTTGAGTGGTCATTCAATGAACTTCACGCAAAACAGAACAAAAAGCAAAAACTTTATTACATTCATTATGGACTAACTGCATTCGGTAATGTTGCAGTAATAATTCTAGAATCAAACCCCCATATACCCTGCTGACTGCAACTAAAACTTACATTATGACTCGGATATTTCCAATAACAAAAACAAAACAAAAAAAAAAAAACTGCACTTCCCTGAGTGGTTTAAGTGCAAGCAGTTGTTAACCTGTCTTAGTGCAATAATATACCGTGATTTATGATTGGATTCGTCTACTTTGGGTCGGAGTGAGATGACGCGACGTCGAGCTAAATGTGATCCGAATCGAATCGTTAATGGTTATCGTCGTGCATACCTACTTATCTCTTTCTCTAAAAAAGACAAGAAAAAACGAAACATCAAACAACGGACGACAACGAAAGAGGTGTGCAATTAGTTGCACAAAGCAATTAATGCAATATTATGATGATGGCCGGGTGTTATCTGACTGATAATCAGATGTTACTTCTGTTTATATTATGGTATATTTAAAGGAATGGAATCTACGTTGCCTTTTGATAATAAAACCTTGAACGCGTCATCGGATGCGCAACTTTCCAGTGACGGATGATTTTTAATGTAAGCGCAGCATTGACTGACGGAGTGTCCACTTCGTAAGGGTCTGTTTTATTATTATTATTATTAATTTATTATAAGATAATTACAAATTTCAAGGTAATAGAATTAAAGAGCCTGGCTGCGGAAACTATTGGCTCAGATTTAATGCAATAAATTTTCTAAAATGTTGTTTTTCATCATTTACCTACTTGATTCTGTTCCCGTGCATAAAATAATGAAACAAATAAATGGACGTTCACTGTTTCGCATTTTAAGACTGATGCAAAATTTTGAAGCACAAAATCTAACCGCACTTTTCCAAATATAATATCTTACCAACTTTAAAATATAGAAAAGTACGGGAGCAAATCTATTACAAAATGTAAATGTCAAAATAAATACATAATCTCGAAAAATAATCTTACGGACAGTAATATTCTCAGTTTTCCATGAAAGGTGACATCAACAAACGTCAAATGATGACTGAATTTAATTATTGTTAAAAATTATATTCGTCAACTTTATGAAAATGTATGTTAAACTGTTGAAAATACTTTAACGGAAATGAAGTCAATCATTCTGCGCAGGAGTATGAATACTATATAGTCCCACTCCACTGGAACAAGTGTGTTCCAAATAAAAGCTAAGCGCTTTTAATTGCAGTCGTAACGAATCATCGGGATTCACGAGATAAGTATGTTTCCTCTCTTAGTCGGTCCTGCGAATTTAGCTGACTTAATACCTTATGGGAACAATTTTCGCTTGCAAGTCTAGTTATAAAGCCGAGTTCTGTTATTGTGTAGAGATTTTGGTTCTAAATTGAGTAACATTGGACGTCGAATCTACTTCGGACGAGGCAGTCTTGACAGCTCGAGCTATTTAAAGACGTCTATTGTATATTGCTTGCTCTTTGTCAATTATGATGTTAACTGGTTTGTGTCAAAGCCCTGCAGGAGAAATGTCAATAATCATTTTATGACAGGTCCCTCAAATTGTATAACTTGGTATTGGTGTATGTAGAAAAAACATTCAAACAAGATCATTCGAATTGCTTCAACTTCTTTTCGAAGACGATATAAAAACATAAGATGCTTGGCAGTCACGTCAGTATGCACTTAAATGTTGGCCACATCATATTTAAATAGAGTCATGTTTTTGTGCATTTGCCTTTTAAATTATTCAGTTGAAGTTTATTCAATGCAAATATTTTACTTTACCATATTTGCATACAGTCTAATGACACTTCCAAATGATTACTCAAAGATCTCGAAAGCGGTTGACTGCAAACTGCATTACAGTATGCACATACAAAATGTCATGTCAATCAAAATGTGTGCATATTTAAGGTAGACATAACATGATCTACGAGTATTGAGAACAATGTTGACGGTTCCCCATGCTTATTGACCAGGTGTTCGATCACACAATCGAAAGGCATAAAGAACATATTTGTCTAAACATTTGGCTGTTAAACCAGTTCAATAAAATAAACTATAATTGAATGCGAACTATTTTGGGAATTCATCAATTAACCGGTCGCTGTGGGGCTAGGTTTTAGGTTTTACGGAAACCTGAATTATTGAAAGCCCCATTCAGTAATGAAGCACTACATCTTCTTCTATTTCTAAATTTCGTCAGCAATGATTGTTCGTCGTCGAAATTGTGACGATTATTTCTAGGTGACAAAAATTAATAAGTTCGAAATGTACCAAGTTCGAAATTATATGATTGAAATGCACAGCTAAGCTTCTCAATTTTCAGATATTCAGAATCATCTTCGAAAAGAAGGAGTCAACTTCGACTTGTTCATCGAAATCATCATTCTAATTGTCAAACTCAAAAAGGTCATCCATACTGCGGTTACTTTGAATTCGGGATGTTTCTTCAAAAACACAAGGCGCGGTGCTCGTTTTTAGTGTCAAGACTACATTTTTCAAACTCGCAATGGTGAAGTTTTCCATACCAAAAAACATATGTAATAAAAGCCAATCCTTTGGATTTTTAGAAAATATAATAATTTCGAATTTTAGAACAAAATATTTTCGGAATTTTACTATCGGAAATCAGTGAATATGATATCACTGGCGGAAATTATACTTACAGATTATAAATATAAAAATTATCTAAAAGAATCATAGTTCCTATTCAATTGTCAAAATCTCAGAGTATATTCATATGGAGTTTACTTTCCGCTCATACTGTCGGTATTAAAGAAAAATCCTGAATGAGTTACTATTTTGATTAACTAAAAAGAGTCCCCCACCTCCCCCAATGCACACCTACAACACAAATGTGAGCTAATAACTTCGCTCGATATAATAAATAACAAAATTAGCATTCAACCGCATTTACGTTCGATATAATAAATCATGACATCACTTGAGTTATAATCGTGAACGCAAAACCAGTTTAATGGCCGTTTGTACACTGTACACATATAAAAATGGCCAAAGAAAATTGAACAACAAACGGAAACATATTTCCATCAGTTATAGAGTAAACCGATCGATCAGATAGTATCGATAGTTTCTTCGTCGCGTATATATACCAACTTTCTGTTGTTATCGAAAGTTCACGGCTACAGAGTCATTAATCTAATCCCCAACTGGTGGAGTATGTTTAGAACGGAAGTTACTTGTTTACGAATTAGTGGCTTTTATTGGGCCTATCATCTCCCAATTAACCTTAATTAATTCGTTGCCCAGTCCGAATGATGAGTAAGTATCAATATCGATGACAAGATGTGTCAAAATTCGGTGACGTTTCTGCAAAAAAGAACATCAATGGAATTAAATTTGCTTGCAGAGTTATCCGAATTACTTAATTTGATATATTTATATATTTTGCGAACTCATCAAATCGTAATTAATTTTCGAAGAGAAAGAGAAATGTTAATCGGTGGTTAGCCGTTAGCGTTTCGATTAATCACTCAGGTTGCAGTGAATTTTTTGTTCTTTTATACCTGATGAATATGTAATTTATTCTGGCATTAATGAGCAATTTTATTGGTGCGGGTAATGATGAACAGGATTTAATTAATGAATGCCCTAATAAGTTTAGCATATGTGCAAAAATCAATGCTTGACATATTTATTTTGCAGTTTTATTACTCGTGTAGACAAATTACCAGGAAATAAAATTGTTGGTTTATAGTTCGCTGAAATCTGTCATTTTAGTTTTGCAAATAAATGGGTGTAGTTTAACGGTTTGTGATTGGATTTAGTGGGCGCATTCTCTTTGTTTGAACAAAACGCCTTTTTGAACATGATTTGATGGGAGAAAATTGCTGAAGACTATTTGACGTTTAAATCAGAGTTCGGGGATTTTCCTTGAGCATGAATAAGTACAAGATTGTGATATTTACATGATTTCTGGTTCCAGTTGTAAAATTTGACAGCTAGTCAACACAAAAATGTTATATTGTGATGTAGTTATACCTTCTGTTTTGTGACGTGTCTGCGTAGGGTAAGCGATAATGAAAAGCACATGAGGTGAAATCTTAAAACAAAGCAGCGTCATGCTTACTTTTCCTCTTTGAACTACGTTTCTTGTTACGTACAAGCAAGAAAAGCGTGAAATTTGAAACGTCGCAATTTTTTTATTCCCTGCATTCCTTGGAAACTTTCCTCCGTGTAAGTCAGGAGCTCGTAAGCCATGTTTCCACCGACAAGACTTAGGAAACCGATTTATAAATCTCTTGAGGTGTTGAAATTGATTTGATTTGACATTTCTAAAGACGTTTGAGTGTCATTCATTTATATGCAAATCTGCGTCACTGTTCAGTACCTTTTCTTTTAACTTCTTTGAGCTAGAGGTTTCCTTCCCAAACTATATTTAAATCTGTTTCCACAGCGCTACCTCTTTCAAGCGGCGGATGGAGTAGCGGCTGTTTTTTGGTTGCTGGGTCGACGCCACAAAATTCCACTACCAGAAGGGGTTAGAAAAAGTTAAAAAATACATAATTATCGTTTATAAAATTGGAAAATATTTTACGATATTTGAAGCCGGATTATCCAGCTTTAATAAAACTCTGGAGATCTTTTTCTGATGAGGATCCTCGACCTATAGTTTGTAAGGGCTGGACATTTACAAAGTAGGTTATAGGTTATGAACAGATGCTATTTCTTCGTCGTCCGTAGAGCTGCTGCGACAGTACTTATGCAGTATTCCGCTACACACGCCTTGTCCAGTAATTACTCCCATGAGCAGAGGTCTCCCGGATTTTAGTACCAAAAATGCATGCATTAGGTACCCGAAATAGGGTCACCTGGGAATCGAAAATCAGCAGTAAGATTAAAAGCGACCGATGCTCATAAGCTGCCTTTCTCCGGATTCTAAAAGGCGATCGGTATTAAAAGAGAATTTGCTCGTCTTCCTGCAAAATTTAATGTAGCTTATGTAACTGACAATGAGCAGATAAAGGAAATCGTACTAAGACTCGGAGATCCAAAGCGGAGTACCACAAGGTTCGATCCTTTTACCAATATTGCTTTTCACTTATTTGCTTATGGAGTTCAGTATGGCTCAGTTATACTGCACTGATTGAGACGAGTTGCAGGTCCATTCGGTTTGACCCAAAGGTATAAGACTCACAAGGTTAAGAGATGCTAGCCCTAGGATCCTGAAAGGACAGATTGTGCTCATGATTATTTTTGTTGATGGACAAAAGTTTTCCTTTTT
Organism: Cheilosia vulpina; assembly: GCA_916610125.1. Lineage (NCBI taxonomy): Eukaryota > Metazoa > Arthropoda > Insecta > Diptera > Syrphidae > Cheilosia > Cheilosia vulpina. Next base: position 14,489,856 of record OU744276.1, on the reverse strand, counting down.
TATCTTTGGTCTTTTCAAAAAAAAACATAGACTTGAGCTTCGAACCCACTTGCTTTCCCATTGTATAATTATCCTTCAGTATACCGAATCGCTGAAGTTATTGATAGATAATACATTTTCATAGAAAACAATAGTTTCCTTCTATTTAGGACTTGAACCTGTGCGTCGTACAAATTCCCAGTACAAAAAGGCATTACCCCATCCAAGTCGTAGTCGCCCGTAAAAAGAGTTCCATCGACCGCACACACATATTACTCATTCAAAGGCAAGATACAAAATTTAGCATAAAACTTATCATTCGCATACATTATTCAAAATACAATTATATTCCTCGTTGAGTTGATAAGAAGCCCGCACGTCAAGTCGTCCAACTTTATCGCCGCAAAAAAATTTAAATTTAATATACCACCGATGTGCGCATACAGCTCGCTGGATAACACTCGCGGTTCCGCTTTAGAAACCACTCCACCACACCTGTGACAAACAAAAGAAAATTCCCTTGAAGAGGAGCCTTTGCTTCCGGCAAGCCATCATCAAAGCGATAGACCACAAGAATCGGTGATCGGAACCGCGACGTTGTGTAATGTGGGCCCGTAAGTGTTTGAGCCCACATTCGAGTAGATATATTTTTAAATATATTTTTCCCGGTAGGTATATGTATATCTGAAAACATTTTAATTGCCGCCCAGCCGCTTATGGTTGTTTCTCTCAACTCTTGACATATTATGCAAATTAGCAGACGCTGGCGTTAATTGCCCCTAAAAGCGTATCGCGCGCTTTATGTGACATTTGCTCGCTTGAAACAAAGGCGAAGGGGATTAATTTTGTTCATAAATCAAGCGAACTTTTGTGTAGAATATTTTTGGAAATAAAGAAAAAATACGAACCACCTCATAAATCGGTATCCCACAGAGGCAGAGAGAGTGAGTGAGCACACTTTTAAAGTGAATCTGTGGAAAGAGATATCCTCCCGATGGCGATCCCGGTCCAGATCCCATCAGCAGGAGCTCAATTAAGAGAGCAAACAACACCTCGACCAACTACCTGTTTTACGGGCTTATTTTGGAATTTTTCACCCCTGTGCCTGTGGCCCGGGCCAGGATTTTGATATTCTTGAAGAGCCGCATCCAGACGCAGAAGGAGACGGAGTCTTTGGCAGGTAGAGACTGACCGCGATTACTCACATGGCTAATGATACGATTGAGTCTATACGGTGTGAGTGATGGTGGGTGTGTTTGTTTCGATTATGCGGTGATAGATACTGTCAACAGATCGAATTAATGAATGGAATTAGGGTACCACTGAGGATTGGATTACAAAGTGGCGTTAAAAGGATGCAAACAAAAGAAGCGAACAATGGCGGGCACACGAAAACGAGAGACTGCGCGTGAATGGAATCAATTTGTGGGGAATTTGAGGATGCTTCCCTTATGATACATTAAGAGAAACTCCTCAGATACGAGGCACAAGTTGTTTTCTTTCAAACGATCGTTTTTGTACCACTGTTAGTAGAGAGTTTCAAGAAAAAGGGCCTTACTAATAATCATGTTTAATCTTCACACTAACGGCCATATTATTCACTCCGGGTGTAATTCAGGTTTAAGTTAATTTTACACCCGATCATTAATCCGCAATTTTAAACCCGATAATTTAAACCTATGTCCATATTATTTACTGAAAAACACGCATTAAACCCGCTGGACTAAAAATGGATTTAAATGCGGATTTAAAACGAATTAAAAACGGTTTAAAGTTGATGGATTGACGTATTGTCAAATTCCACAAATAATGACATTTTTTTTTGTTTGTCACTTGGAAATTGATTTCATTTGTTTTGGGCCAAACTAATATACCACATGGTAATCGTGGACGCAAGTCCGCTTGTGCAATCGATATATTCGACGACAAGGACGACGTTAATTTACCATCACCTGCTGTTAGATCAGCTCTTCGACAAATTCATCATCTGAAGACGAAGACATCAACATTAATTTCGTCCATTTCACGAATGAAGTCCTTTTTTAGTTTCTTGATATTTTTTTTTCTATTCCCCTTTTCTACTTGACTTATTACTTGCGAGCGAAGAAATGTCCATATTATGAAATTGAGTTTTAACCCGAGTTTAAGTACTTAAACCGGTCTCCGGATTGCGTTTAAATCCAATCGGATTAAACTCTGTCAAGTTTAAAAAACTGGGTTTGTGTTCGGGTTTAATGAGTGAATATTATGGACTTGGGTTTAGTATTTGGGTTAAACTCACTTAAATCCGGGTGTAACCTTTAACCCGGATTAAAGCGAGTGAATAATATGGCCGTAAATATTTTGTTGGTCGCAATATGCGACTTCGTGTGGAAAATTTCGCCATTGTGCGTTCGAAAAATTTAGCCTGGGCACTAAAAATGATTATTTTTACCATATGAAAACTCAGACGGATCGATTGAAAAGTCCTAAAAAATTGCATGTCATTTGGTGATGGTGTTGCTGCAGGTCTGACAAATTCTAGATGAACTGGACCAAGGTATATTGAGGGACAAAGTTTGAACGTGTAAAACTGAGATGGCGGGCGGTATTTCCCTCTGATTAATTATTTTTTTTTACTTTTTATTGAAGTATATTAAAAAAAAAACGCTGTAATGCAATAGGCGGGTTTTTTTCGAGGTTTCGATTTTCAGCACGCAGTTACAACAACTACTGTGATTCCTCAAAGTGTCAACTAGAGCGTAGTTTCTACAAGAGCGTGCTGAAAATCCTACTTTACTTTGCATTCCTGAGATCGAAGCTAAGAAAAAAAAGGCCTAACCTTTCACTGCATTTGTTAAAAATCAAAGTCGTAGAGTTTGGCTTGAAGCCGTTTACTAATTTGACATGTATTGTATTGAATAACATAATTTAAAAAAAAAGGTTTGATGAGTTGAAACAAAATTTTAATTCTTACAATATTTATTTTGTCAAAAATCGTCTTCCCTGATTTTTTTCTTTACTCAAGAGTTGTTTTGGTGTAGGGGTATTCACGATTCGGTGTCACAGGCCTAGTAAAATTGCGAAATATTAGCTTTTTTTTTATCAGATAAAGAACTCAGTTTTTTTTATCTCTTACAAAATTAATGTCGTTTTCCATTGGGACCACCAAATATTTCTTTTTCAGATCTCAGATTTAACGCGGCTCTTGCAATATGCAAGGAAATTTATCTGCTTTTGTAAATGGTTTAGTGCTTTGTTTGACAGCAATATTAGCTGTGCAAATTGCATTCGTTTTTGGAAAAAAATCAACGATGGAAATCGAGTTGAAAAATGTTTCCCCTGTTGTAGATACAAAAGGAGTAGTTTTGCTGAATCGTAGTCTTCGAGGAAGACGAAGAAGATAATAATTCCTCCAAAATTATATCGATGGCTATTTTTGTATTTTTTTTTTTGGTTTTCACGAAACTTTGCGCATTTGTTTTGAAAGCAAATTTCTTAAAATGACGAAAAACGTAAAAAATCTGAAAAAATATCGAGATCTGCAAACAGTGGTTCGAAACAAGAGAAAGATTGATTTTTTGTCCCAATGGAAAACCACATGCAACAAATGACAGATCCAGTTTGACAATAGAAGCTATTCCTTTCACAACTGTGCGTTCTCTTTCACTTAAACGTCAAACCAACTTGTAGGAAAGTCGGCGCAGTGGCTTAGTGGTTAGTGTGTTGGACTACTAAGCGAGTGGTCCCAGGTTCGAATCCCGAGAAAAACCCAAATTCCAACTTCAGGTTTTTTCACTGCGCCACCTCTCGCGAACGTCTGACAAACATCCGAGGGTATAACTGTCATGAAAGAGCTTCTCAATTGGCCGTTTGGACTCGGCATAAAATTGTAGATCCCTTCCATTCGTCCCAAAAAATAAAAACTCACAGAAAACGAATGGTTGTGAGAAGCTAGGCTTGGGTCCATACGGACCTGTTGCGCCAATTATTTATTTATTTATTTATTTATTTTAACTTGTAGGAAAACAAACCAAATTTTATATGGCGGGATATGGAATCCACCCAGCCCAAAATCGTAAAAATCGAACCATCCGTTCCCGAGTTATAAGTGTACATGGACGTCAGTCTCTTTTAGATATATATAGCTGTACACACCCGGTTTTGCCGTGCCTTTCGTATTAAGTCGCACCCACATTTCGCAAAGTGCTTAATTTGGACAATGTCCATTAATAATTTTAATTACCTATATAACTTTAGAAATAGCGTTTGATTTTTTCTTTTTTTTTAAGTGAAAACTTCTTTAGGTTGGGCATTTTTGAGATGGGATAAAACCATTGAACTCGCGACACCAATGTTCCGAGACCAGTATTCGCGTTGCCAACCACTTTTGACGAAAAAATGCCTGACTTGAAAAAAAGATGCCTTTTTCAATAATAATGCCAAACATATTTTGTTTGCTAAAGTGAAACAATAAATCAAAAACTTAACACAAATATAAAAAAAATAAGCAAAAACAATTTTTATTTATACAACAAACAGCTTCCAAATATGATTGCAATTTCATTCATTCATTACTGGAAGTGGACGCTGGAATTATTTTTAAAGAATGACAGATAAAGTGTTCGGAAAATGGACAGAGTTTGAAGGTCGAAACACATTCTTTAAGTCCGCGGTTACATATAATGAATGTAATGAATGTCTAAAAAATTAAAAAGTCAGTATGTTGAATCAAAATTAAAATTAAAAACATATTTAAAATAAAATAGATGTATTTAAAAACAAAAACAAGTCTTAGCTAATGAAATAATGCCTAAAGGGCATGAAAAAGCCTTAGTTGACTTTTTTTTGTAGTAATGAATAATGAATAAAAAAATACGTCATTTAAAAGCATTTCCTACAAAACAAAATTTTTCCTGACGATTCAAAAAATACACACGTAATTGTTCAAGTTTTCACTCCCGGAGGCCACTGTTTTTTTTTTTACAAGGTTCCGATGTAGGGATGCCAGTGCGGGACTATCCCGCTGTAATGAAAAGTGCCCCGCAAAATGTCGCGCACTGTAAATTTGTACCGTCAAATTTCACGCCTTTCAACTTGTCCATAAATTCCAATAAATAATACCTTCAAATTATAGCGCTAGACCTAATTAGCTGCTCATAACTTACAAAATGTGAAGTGCGCCTTAATCCGATGCTGATAGTTTAGTGGTCTGCAGTGGCGGATTTTTAGTCCTACCCGCTCTAGGTCCAGGCCATGTGCCGCCCCTTTCTCAGACTAGATACATAATTCATGAGTTTACTTTATTCCCGCTTTTAATTAATTCAGAAAATTGTTTAACTAAAGGGCTAGCTTATAAAGCTAGTTTATAATATTTTCCGAGGTTTCCGGGATGATTGGACATTTTAATAAAACTTTTAAACCGGTTTTAGGTTTGGTTTTTAATAAAATAAATGTTTTTCAATGTGATACAAAACTCGTCTGCACTTAAGAGCAGTAAAATCATTAATTAAATCTTCGCGATCCAATTTGCTTAAAAAATCAGCTTCTATGTTAAACAAAGCAATATCATGTAACCTCTGCTCCGTCATTTTGAATAAGCTTAGTACGCTGCTCGAGCTAAATTTTCGCTCCCATACAAAATTCTCTCCAAAGTTTAGCTGAGCTAAACATAAGCGAACCCACTTAGCTGAGTGGTACGCAGCTTGAGCTAAATAATCAAACTTTTGTTTCAGAATGTACTGCATTTGTCTGTCAAAATTTAGCGTGCCCATTTAATGGGTCGGCACATTTTCTCAAGCTAAATTGTGACAGATCGTTGTGTAGTTGTTGTTCTGTTGCGGCAATGTATGCAAAAATGAGCTTTTTTAATTATTACATAAAGATTTTTCAAAGAACAGCTGTTTTCTCTGACACTTATCCACTCGGCGTACTCTCTGAGTTTTCTCAGATAAAAAATCTGAAAATCTTGTTTTTCCGAAATAAAAAATCTTTTTTTTCAAAATTTTGTTCAAAATATAGTAAGAGCGAAATACAAAATACAATTTTGACTACTAAAACATAAATCACCTAATTATCTATAAAAAAAATGTGTTCATAAATTAAAGTTAATTTTGGAACAATTTGAATCAAATTGACTTAGAATTTTATTGCTTATATCAAGATCATAGAATTTCGGTTCGCAACAAATCAACAAAGATTCAAATTGCAACAACTGTTTCAGTAATCAAACGATTTCGAGTTTTGTTTTATTTAAATTTACACCAAAAAATATTATTTCAACATTTGGAGAGGAATGTGGAAGAGCTAAAATATTGAAATTAAAATCTAGATATGAAAAGTTTCTATTCGCTGTTTTTAATCCTAAAACATTTTTCCAAAAACACGGTACATCAGTTATTTTATCAAATGCGTTAAAATGCATGTTTCTTTAGAGTTGATGGAAACGTTAGTGAAACTGAATTTGTGCATGGGCTCTATTTAACTTACATTAAACATAGAGTAAGGGAGGCATATATGGACCACCAATGTTATTTTTGCAAATAAAACACAGATAATGTAAATTTTCACATTTCTATTTGTTTTAAAAAATAAACTGGACTATTATAATACGTAACTAATAACAAAAAAATAATTCAGTCTTTAACAAAAATAACAAAAATTAAATAAAAAAGTAACACAAAAACATAAACAAAACAAAGGGGAGGGTAATTTGGACCACATAGTCCATATCACCCAACCTGTTTAGGAAGTACAAAATTCGCAAATGAATATTGATTTTTCGCACCCAGAACACTGTTCGTGACTGGGGATTCAGCAGATGGCCTTACGTTCTTAAGAAAATGTTCAAGCCAAATTGTAAAAATATCGGTCTGAACCCATCCGGAAGGATGACATTCGTAAATAGATCCTGGTGGTGCTCCTTTCAAAAGTTGTGGATTGAGCTTTTTGCGAGGAAATATGAATAACGGGGGCACAAATGTTCCAGCAGCACTTATGCAGATAATTGTTGTGATGGTGGCACCTCTTTCTGCGGCAGTGAGAGCACCAATTTGCCGCTTTCCTTTTAATGCTAAGACTTTTGGAAGTTTCGAAGGCACCACGCTTATACCGGTCTCATCGACATTATAAATATTGTTTGCTGAATAGTTATATTTGTCCATTTCTCTTTCCAGCAAGTCAACAAATTCTTGGACACGTTCATTAGTGAATCCTTTTGCCCTGGCAAGGGATGTTCCCGTCGGTGACCGGAATGACAAATTAGGATTTCTTTTTAAAAACAAGTTTAGCCAGTCTTTGCCCGCAGCTTCGTTTTCCTTTGAAAATGGATGGGGGAATTCCATTTTTTTCTGCCAGTTGGAACGCTAAGTTTTTAATATCATTTCTGGTAAGCCCAAAAAATTTTGACTCCATTGTCAACACATATTCCACTAGCATCTTTTCAAATTTATCTGGGAAAACCTAATTTAGTGCTTACTAAGGTTTTAGGATCAACGTTTTTTTGTAAAGCCAGCCCTAGAAGAGTAGTTTTCGGTACATTGTTTAGTTTTGAGGCTTTTAAATAGCCACATGTATTGGATTGCACCATCTCAATCGCTGTTTTCATGTTGTCTAGATTCCATGTCTTCCGTTTCTTAGCTGTATCCATGGCCTATGGTAATAAAAACTACAAACAATAAGGTGAACTCAAGAAAAGTGAAATCGGTCCTCTAATAATATTACGGCGGATAATATGGACCTGTAGTCCATATTAGCCTACCCTGTGGTAGTCCATATTAGCCACAGCACTTGATGTGGAAAAAACAATCATTTTATAAAAAACTGTAGTTTTTAATTAACTTTTGTTAATGCAAATATCATATTTCACATTCACTTTTTGTATATGAAAAAACAATGGACCAACGAAATTACATTTTAATGGTAGAAAAAAGAAAATCACTTACGCGAAACGAATAATCAGCAACACCAATTTCGAGAAACTGTACAAAACTCACAAACGCGTTCTCGCCGACGGCTGAAATGAAACTGAGGTATGTTTAAGGAGCTTTCGCATGAATGTAATTGTAAACACATTCCACCTCGTTTCTATTCGTGAGTTGGGAGAATAGCTGGTAGTCCATATTAACCGCGTAGTCCATATTACCCACTCTTACTCTAATATTGGAATTAATAAAAATATGTCTTTCTTTAATAGAACAGGTTCTTTTAATTTGTTAGATTTAAAAAGTTTTTCATATCAAAAATCTTGAAATTTGATGAATTTGAGGTAAAAAGTCTTGTACGTATTTTGGAGCTCAAAAATCTTGAAAAAAAAGATATATCTTGTAATCTGGCATCACTGCGTACTCTATGCCAAAATTTAGCTAGGACTTTACCTGATTTTGGAGAGAAAAGTTGGTGACCAGAAAAAACTTACTTCTAGCTCGATCAGCGAACTAGGCTTCAACATAAACATTTTTCGAAACAGATTGTTCATGGCTGTACACTAACTGTACACGTACATTTACTAAAAAAGCAGTATGTATAAGCAATAGCATTAAGCAGAACTTCAGATGAGCGGGTTTTACTTCACCTTCACATTTTTAGAATTTATTTGGTAAATTGGAAATGCATTTTTGTACTCGATAAATTTGAAAAATTTTGGAATGTAATGCTTTTTTAGCTCAACAATTATTTCTTGTTAATCTTGTAATCATCAGTGACTTTTTTTGGCAGGATTTGCCGCCCCTAATATCTGGCCGCCCTCGGCCAGGGCCTACTGGGCCTTACGGCAATCCGCCACTGTTGGTCTGGGTCTCCGAACTCAAAACGTTAGCCATAACATAAAATGTACATATATGAATTAAAAGAATTTTACTTAACCCTAGAAAGATAATCATAAAATAAAGAGCGTAAAAGATAATCATACATCTCATACGCCAATTAGTGTATTTAATTAAACATATGAACTTCTTATTATTTATAATTAATTTATTTAATTATATAGATACTATTCAAAAAAACTAAATTAATGATTTTTTTATATATAGTTGAGACAGTCAACGCGCTGCGGTTTAGAATTTAAAAGTTATCACACAATTGTCCCGCGCCATACGTCTCGTGGACGTGGATTATCTTTCTAGGGTTAAACCAAATATTACTTATAACAACAAATAAAATGTACTTACACTAAAATAAAAACGGTTTTCTTCACTTCAAATGCAAAAATGTCCCGCCAGCTAATTTTTCAGATCTGGCATCCCGACCACTACTTGATCTTTTGAAAACAATTCTACCTCCAAAAGTGAGTCCGACTCCCACCCTGTCTAAAGACTAGAAAAATCCGTTCGACTTCGAATTGAAATATTCGCCATAGCGAACTTTCAGTGAATGTCGGTCGAAATTCCATTGCTACACCTTCGGCGGTTCTCATCGTCGCCATCATCAAACGGCACCGCACATCCTCTTAGTCCCAGTGACAAGCATTAGTTTCCAACAAAAAAAGCTCTTAAACCAAAACAAAACCAAAATCTGCTCCAAATCCATACCGACGAATACGAAAAATAAGTCAAAACTCTTGTCGGTCGCACCAGGTACAAAAAAAAAAAAAACACGTCTTCCACCGACGTTGACAACGAGGAGGGAAAAGTAAAACCATTTAGCCACACTTCTTTGTGGTGCGTCCGCATTGGGCGCAGGCGCAGCACAGACCGATCCTGATTCATACTGCGGACTAATTGATTTTTTATTAGCCATTCGACCTTTTTTTAACCTTCGGCTCAACTTTTATCGTGTGTCACTGTTTCACCGCCCCGCGCACCTTAGCGTTGCCCTCATGAAAATTGATTTTGTCGCCAGTTGGTTGTTGGTTGTGTGTGGTGCACAACGCGTCGTCAAATGTCGGACAAGGAATGTCCAATTCGATTGGAATGGAATGTTGGCGCACCAACAAGAAGTAAATGTGAACTGACAACCAAAGAATAAAGGCACTCGGTAAGCGGACCGGAAACTTGTCGCCAAACCTGCGCCACGGTTCGAAGTGCGCACATAATTGAGTGGTGCTGTTGTCCTCTCTGCCCTAAGGGATAGTTCCAAAAAACTTGACACCCCCATATAGGTCGAGAAAAAACATGCAATAACCACTTAACGCACTGCATGCAGCCAAAATTGGTACCTGAACAGGTAGAGGAAGTTGCATCACGTTGTTCGGGCGCTCCATTGTTGCAGTCAAAGATTTATAACGCAATTGGCGCTGAATGGACTAGATGTCATAAATTATCGGCGCTTAGGGTCGTAATCAACAATGAAACTGAGTACAGTGGAAGGCAGGAACAAGGTTATGCTTGGAATTGGTATTGCAATTGGGTTATGCTTATGAATTTATTGCGTAGCCTCGCTGGTTAACCTGTCTGGACGGGTCTATTCATTCATTGTGTGTCGGAGGCGCCATGTCCTTTATTGCTGTTTTTCTATTTTTTTTTATTTTCTTCTTCAGTGTGAGGTATATGACTTTTTTTACGGAACGATTTCTTTTTTCGCATCGCAATCAGTGAGGAGGAGAACTCGAACCGATAAGAGGATAGGAGACCTTGGGACTGGGACAATATCTAGTTGCTGGCGATGAATGTGCTATCGAGATTCTGGAGAGAAAATATTATTTATTTCTTATCCGAAACGGAAGCTGCACGCCAGAGGTCTTTTAACTCTCGTCTGGCAGCGGTTGAGTCCGAGTGTTTTGGAATAAAAAAATAAACAGCAAAAATAATATTTATGGAATACTATGGTTTTATCTTAACTGATTGGGGTTTTATAATAGCACGGGCCATGGTGGGTGGAACAAAACCAAAAAGAAACCACACAGACTTGGGTATAGTGATATCGCGTTTTTTTCGAGATTTTTATTTACTTTGCGGTTACATTCCGCGATAGCGTTAACTAATTGTGCATCAATCTTCTGGTTATAAATATATTTTCGGGATTTTTTGTGCCAAATGGAATTTGGACAGCAGATTGGAGATTGTGTCTATCAAATGGAACGTTTTCGTAACAAAACCAGATGTAACTTGACGCTTACATATAACAGTGTATTTTTTTTTTTGAAATTTTCGAATTGAATTTATTTCGTCAATTGCTGTTGATCGTTGTTTCTCCACTTTGTGGTAGCGGGCGCAAGTAGAAAGCACCGTGTGTCGTTTTCTCTGTTGGAACGAAACGAAAAAGAAGTGTTTTTGCATGAAATCAACCGCGGCAATGATTGTTTAAAGAAAAATGCGAGTGTAAGACTATTTGTGTTGTTAATTTGACAAACAAATTTAATTGAGGCTCACAGCATACCTACCGTCCTTGCAGTCGCCATACTTCCATAACAGGTGAACGCGGCGGACATGGTACCTAAACCAAGGAAAAACTTTTATTTCTTTATGAAAGGAAGGTAGGTATACCATTTTGATTTTAAGCATGAAGCAATGAAGAAAACGTTTTTAAATTAACGAAAGGTTATGAATTTAAACATGTGCGGCACAAAGTTATCCCACGTTTTAAAAAAAAAATTTTAATAAAATATTTTGGGGACGCTATAAGAACCATAAAGATTTGTGTCGGTTCATAAATGATTTTGTCAATTCAGGGCGAGGCCTGTTGATCTGGAAACGAGTTTCTTTCCTCCCCGGTTTGTCGTAGCTAGCTTCTGACAATTCGCCTTCAATCAAGAGGATTGACTGGCCATAAGTGGATCTAGAAATAATTTGTGCTTGATAAATTCTGACTTCTTCGACACTGAAAACGGTTTGAAGTCCCGGAACATTTGAATGTGCATCTTTTAATCTATTCCTAGAGTAATCCTATGAATACGGTACCTTTCTCTAGAATTGAAATTCGTCCACTTCGGACTTCCTGCACATTGTTTTTCAATGATTCATGAGTGAAATTGCAGAAGGCATTTCGGCTCAATTCAGTCGGAGGGTAGTCAATACTCATATATTTGTTAGGCTGTGTAGGTATATATTGTCTCCGACTGCCAAATGGTAATGTATATGTACTTGAATGTGTCTTGTTCATATCTTTTTGATTCTTTTTTTTAGTCAGTCGGGTTTTATGGTTTTTTAAACTAACTCTTTTTTCTTTTTATCTTTTTAGCCTATGACACTCCGGGGAAGAATACGAACCTAATGACACGTCACTATTCAAAATCGGTCCAGCGTTTTAGGCTACTTGGCGTCACGTAGGAACGTACATAGGATACGCGCGATTTTATTGTTCTGTGCAATTTTTAAGCCGGATTTTGAATTTGTTTCTTGACAACTTTGTGCATTTGACATATTTATCAGTAGTTGCCGGTTAAAATTCTCTGAGCTGTTTCGAGCCAAGAGAGGAACCACTCGTTACTCGTTATTTTGCTAATTTTCTGTTTTTCTGTCATTTTTGATGAGTACGTGTATAGACTTTGTGTGATTGCGATCGATTTATATCGATTGCGTTCGATTCAAACCGCGTATGTGAACGAACCTAATGTATCTATTTAGTTTATATAAACTTGAACTTAACACTCAACATAATATTCGTTTGATGGACCCACTATCCACTATATATAAATAAATGATGCGATTTTTGGCTGTCAGTTGCGATGTTCAGTTGAAATGTAGATGCCGCTAGGTGCGAAACTTGGCTGGGTATGAGTTGTCTTCCATATCTTGACATTTCTCACTGACATTTGTGTGACAATTGTTTTTTTTTTCTTTTTTCTTTCAATTTAGATTTATATCTTTTTTTTTTAGCCTTTGACACTCCGGGTGAGAATACGAATCTTATGATACCTCACTCTTCAAAATCGGTCAAGCCGCTTAGGCCACAGGGTGTCCCGATGGAACGTACATAGGATACGCGCGAAACACATAACCCTCTCTGTGTGCAGTCGGGTAAAAACATAAAAACAAAAAAATAATTAATGAATATAAGAGAATCACTGGAAAACCTTTACAGCAGCCTTGCACAGTGAAAAATGTGCATATTTTATATAAAAGTGCTGGTGAAGTGAAATTGAATGTAAAAAAGCACAAAGTAACCATGCAGGCACAATGTAACACAATGTAATAGGTAATGAGTGACTTTTGGGTATTGTAAAAGAGTTAGGCATTTTAGATATATACAAATATTTATTTGCAATTAAAATATATTTGTTTTAACATTAGCTGCAAATATTGCGTATAGAAGTTTTCCGTTTCTTTGCAAAGGCGATCTATTCCACCTGCAGGATTGAGGGCTGAATTGCGGCAAAAGTTATTTATGTGGAAGAAGAAAGTAGTATAAGTAGACTAAGTACGGGTAATGTTGAACAGGCGGGTAATGTAGACCACCGCCATATCCCTTTTTCGGTCAAGAGTAGGAGAATATTTCTGTGACTACACTAAGTTAACTTATACAGAGGACCAGTTCCGGTCCTATTTTCTTCTCTTAAGCTTTCGTTTTTGCGCAATTATTTTAACGATAAATTAATCCTATAAAATTTAACGAATTTAAGTTGCATTCCATTGACTGTTTTATTATTCCGAGACGTTCACCCTTATTGCGAAAATAAACTATCAATTAAAAATTGAAGTTTATCAATCAAAAATTGTGACTGTCAACTGTCAATATTGTTGTGATTTTTTTTTTTTGTAAAAATCCATTGTGAATGAAAAAAATCGGTAAAGATGTTCATCGCTGTCAATCTGTCTTTCAATCGTAAATTTGCAGTCGATGAGTTCGTGCCACCTAAAGAAACAACTAAAAATTGTGAGTTTCGAAATAAATACGTGATAAATTTTTATTTTTTTTTATTTACTCAGAGAAGTTCTTTTAGGAGAAGCGACGCAGTTGATTGTGCAATACCAAGATTGAAGTCGTTTCCCAAACTCAACTGGTAGTTCCCAATGTGCACAGAATCTTAGTAATGTTGCTAGTTTCCAAATTGTTGGCACAGCTCGAATGTTTTTGAAGGCCTTCAATTTGTCCTCAATTTCTTGGAAAATATAAACAAATGCATCCTTGGATAGCCGGAAGTTTTTAAAAAAAAAAACTAGAAATGATGTAGTACATTTGAATTAATTTTTATTTGAAAATCGAAACCATTAGACTTACATTTGGCTTACCAATTCCAAAGGAACTTCAAACTTCTTCGCATTCTAGCAATTTCGTGGATAGCAGAATCATTCAACTCCTCATCATCAAAAAAAAAAAAAATTGTTGAAATCATTTTTGTTTTTAATTTTATTGATTTTCTGATTTGTACGTTCCTCAAAAAAAAAAAATAACATCTGTCAGACGCACATCCCCATTCACAATAATAGAATTATTCACAATAGAACAATGTTTTATCAATTCATTTTCGCCATATACCGATATTTATTTGAATTGATAAATTCTATCAACCGTCAATAGGTTGATAGTTGATCTTCGCAATAAGGGTGATTACCCGCATCCACATTAGATACCCGACACTTTTGAAAATGACCAATTTTGCTACTCTTCTAAACTTTTGCAAATATTTGTTTGGTTTATGAAAAATTAAGCTATTAGTAAAGTAAATGCTGACAACAGTATTCCAATGGATAAAAACCAAATTAGTTTCTATTTCCGAAATATTTTAGAAAACAAGAAGAGTACTACACATTACACTTTAGGTGGCACGAAGTCATCGACTGCAAATTTACGACAGCTGACAAAAAAATCGATGAAAATTGTTGTTCACAATACCGATTTTTCTCATTCGCAATTGATTTATACAAAAAAATTCACAATGTAACAACAATATTGCCAGTTAATAGTCACAATACCATTTAATAAAATTGATTGATAATTTTTCTATGTTGTTTCTTTTTAGCACATTATCGACGATGATGAAACAATTTCAGTAGGCTCAAATGTGAGTGCCTAATACGATAGCCAAAGAGAAGGGGCATAGTTCAACCAGCCAATGTAGATCAAGCATCACTTCTTGTTCCCCTTTCTAATGATCTCAACAATTTGCTTCAAAACAACGTAAAGGGTAAAGCTCTGCTAAAGTGGTACAAAGTATAAAAAATCAAAAGAGCTGATGTGATTTCTATTATTTTGGAGACAGTATTTTGCAGCAAGCTGGAATTAAATACCTCAAATTTTGAAGATTTGGTACAACAATCTACTTTTAATGTGCAGTGCGGATTTTTTGAAAGAATGGCCAAAATTGCTTGACTCTGGAGCCAGTGACCTAGTAAGTACAGTAAATATGTATGTACTCTTAAAACTATTAAAATTAAAATCATTAATAAAATTAAAATTATGTTTCTGTGGTTTTTTCTTCTTGCTATTTTCTTAATGAATACGAAATGATTTGTTTAAAAGAGTTTGTTAATTAAAAAATAAAATTATTTATGAAACGAATGTGTGTTTTTTTAATAAAAAAATTATTTAGGATTACGAATATGTTTCTTAAATTAATAACGTTCCATAATGACAACAAGAAATATAATTACTGCCTTGAGAACGTCAGATCAATCTAACATCGATTGTATTTACTTAAACTGAAAAAGAGCTTTCTAAAATCAATAGCAAAATCATAATCAAATTAAGAATGCCTTGTAAATTAATACAAAAACGGTTAAACTTAAATTAAGTACAATATCGTTTTAAATTCAGTAATACTGCGATTTTAGAGTAAGATAATTCGTTATCAATTTAAGGACGTATAATTACTTGAAAAGTTATTAAATTCAATAGAATTCATGCGAATTCTATAAGTAAGAATGCTGCATTACCAGTTCCAAACCGAAGTGCTTGATTAAAGCACAGATCGGATAGCGATGAAATTGACTCGAACCTTTTTTAATTTAAGCGTGTTTTAGCTTCCAATCTATCTTTTTTTCTCTCGGCGTGCCCAGCTACTTTATTCGTATTCCACTATATTTGAAACTTTATCTCATATTTAAACCGCGATGATAAAAATGATTTTTAGTATCCATGTAAAATTTTTCGAACTGGCGAAATTTTCTATACAAAATTGCATATTGTTTATTTTTTTATATTTAGTTTGAAGGTTAAAAATGATTATAAGTAAGGCCCAAAGTGTATTTGCTGTTCAAAGTCCACCCTATTTTGGAACAACCAACTCGATCTAATTTACGGTTCCATCGGTTTGTGCTGAGATACTCTAAAGTGCGAGAGCGAGACTCAACACCACACCATCAGCAACTGACACTGAATGGCTTTCCACGCCAATAACATGCAGGAAAAATTGGCATGGAATCCGTACTAGTTAATTAATCAAATGTTATTAGCAAGCAATAGTTCGATTTCCAATTGATTCCCTTCCAAATCTAGCGCATTTTAATGAACTTCATAATCTGCACTTCAAAACTGTCAACTGCACTTCGAAACTCAAACCAACCAATTGAATATAGAAACCCGCGCTTAAATACCGTCCGCCTGTCATTGGAATGCAACCGCCATTGGAATAAACTGTGCTATTTATTAATTTATCACTTAAATCGAGTAAAAATCATTGCTAACCACCTGACAATTAACATAAGCAAACCATAAACAAAAAGCAATACCGTTGTCAAAAACGTCAAATAACTTTCCAAAACGAGGGCTAGATTTTAATTATAGGCGCACATGATACTCTAATACAGTTGTGTAATTTGCTTAAACGATTTACAATCACAAAACATCGAAGGAACATCGCAATTAAAACTTTTAAATCGCACTATTCGCACACAGTTCGCTGAGCAACTCTTTTGTTTTTTTTTTGCGCACACCAAATTTTGAATATTCATTGCGTGCATGGGATAAGAGGATGAGAGTGTTCTAGATACACAACCGCTGCGTGTGTTATATAATTTAATCGCGTGGAATATATTCATTTGCACAGTAAAATGTGCAACAGTCGATACGGCAGTATAGGCTGCTCTGACTCTGATAGTTGGAAAGTGCGGTCAAGAGTGAGAATCCAACGCTGGACTGAATAAACTTGACTGGGGAATAGTTTGCTTAACATAACCCCATACCGGAACTAAACCGATTGCAAGTTCTTGGCATATATTTGAGAGAGCGTGTTACTCATATATGCGCAAAATGCCACCTTAATGGAATTGATGTTGCGTTCAAGGTTAGGATGAGTTGAGCGAGCAAAAATGAAATAATGGGGTAGGGCTACTTTCGTGCTGACATTCGAAGATCGGTCTAGGGTTAATTGGTAATTATTCATTGCGTGACAGCTGTGAGTGTGACTGTGAAATGATTAAATTTGTCAATGTTCCTCTGCGGGGCAAACTATCAGTAATTTAGTATCTCAGTTTCAAAACGAAACGGAGTACAAGCATTTTGAGTATAAATACCCCCTGACTCTATGCATATGTAAACATTCTACTTATTTAAGAAGTTGGCCGGTGACATTTGTACACAGGGTGGCGAAAAATGGATCATCGAATTTAGTTTTTGAATTACTTTTCTACTACATAAAAGAAAAATGATTTTGAGTGATGGAATTCTGATTTTGGACTTCAAATAGCGGAAGTCTGTGCCCCAGAAACGGGCATTTTGCTTGTTGACGTAACCGTTTAAGTGGAAAAGCCCCTCGTCACTCATGATGATTTTCGACACAATTATTTGTCAAACAAACCGACACAATTATTCCACGATCTTGCGGAGTTTAGCTCTCCATTGCTTGTCTGTTTTATACTGCAGCTGTCTAGTTCACAAATGTCAAATACGATTGACGTACGACGCCATTTGCAATAATTATAACATTTAATTTTGCGCCGGTTGGCCGGTAACATTTGAATCAGCAATGGATCATCGAATTTAGTTTTTGAATTACTTTTCTACTACATAAAAGAAAAATGATTTTGAGTGATGGAATTCTGATTTTGGACTTCAAATAGCGGAAGTCTGTGCCCCAGACACGGGGATTTTCCTTGTTGACGTAACCGTTTAAGTGGAAATGCCCCTCGTCACTCATGATGATTTTCGACTCAATTATTTGTCAAACAAACCGACACAATTATTCCACGCTCTTGCGGAGTTTAGCTCTCCATTGCTTGTCTGTTTTATACTGCAGCTGTCTAGTTCACAAATGTCAAATACGATTGACGTACGACGCCATTTGCAATAATTATAACATTTAATTTTGCGCCGGTTGGCCGGTAACATTTGAATCAGCAATGAATCATCCAATTTAGTTTTTGAATAACTTTTTTGCTATATTAAAAAAAATTATTTTAAGTGATGGAACGGTGAAATATTTATTTGGAGCTTAAGAAATTTTTTTTCATTTTAGTAAAGAAAAGATGATATCCGTCAAGGGGCTGCCGCCAGCATTTATTTGTGTCCTTTTCAAAGCATTCCTGTCGACTATTCTCCTTAAGGGCTGCGATTGTCTGAGGCCCCAAAGAATGAAGTCTGGGATGGTTAAATCGAGCCATGTCAAATCGCCAAAATGGGAAATTACGTGACCTGAAAACGATTCCTTCACAAATCACAATATTCATTGTGGCTCGTGCTGTTGCACCGCCTTGTTGAAACCACTTTTTCACCAAGCCCCGGTCATCTAATTTTGGCAGTAAGCAGTCGTTTATCATGGCCCTGTTGCGATCGCCGATTTTCAGTGCTCAGCACTCATAATGAGTTTCGACACAAATATTGGTCAAAAAACTCGAAACAATTATTCCACGCTCTTGCGGAGTTAAGCGCTCCATTGCTTGACTGTTTTATACTACAAATGTCAAATATGATTGACGCACAACCCCATTTTCAAAAATTATAATTAAAATTATTATGACATTTGAGCGGTGAAATATTATATAACTCACTTCACTAGACAGCGAGAAATGTTGCGCTGGTCTCTTCATGGATATCAAAAAAGCATTTAAAATGCGCTAACCGTAATGTTCTCGTCCACAAATTATATTGTGCAGGATTTCGAGGATTTATGCATAATTGGTTTGAGTCTTATTTGAAGGACAGTATTCAAAAAGTTAAAGTAGGACATTTTGTGACTAGTTCGAAAGCCATAAACACAGGCGTGCCTAAGGGTTCTGTTCTTGGTTCAGTACTGTTCTAAATCTATGTAAATTCCCTATTTAGTCAATCGTTTGTACTTTCCCTACAGTCTTTGCAGACGATCTTGGTCAGATATTAGTTTAAGGGCCAATATAAATAAGGATGTTCACATCCTGAGAATATGTTTTACTGTGCACAAGCTAGCTGTCAGTGACAAAACTAAATTAATGAACTGCAGCCCTGAGTTCCCTGACTATAAAAATCTATTTTAACGACGTAAATTGTAATATATCCGTCATATCTAATTGTATTTGAAACGTGGTATGTGTCTACTGACCAAATATCCCGTGGGACAAGTGTTTTAAAATTAAAAGGGTAAAGCAGTTCAAATATTTGCGTGTTACCTTGCTCCAGCTTGCTGTTGGAGCAGGATAGTTTTGAAAGGGTTCCAATGTTATTGTAAGGTTCGTGGATGTTAGCTGGTTCCACTCCTTGTATGAGTTGCTTTCTTCTTGCTGGTGCATCGAACGATTCGATGTTATTCAACTGGACATTCTTTCTTTGCTGAGCGGGATCGAACTTCTGCTTTGACAGTGATTTTTCGCTAACCATCTAGCGGCTTCTTCTTTCTTTTTTTTAGACGTTTTAAAAACAAATTTGTTTGGCTAGCCCTCGATCTGGATAATGGTCTCTCTTCTTCGAAGTTGCTTACGATCGCGGTCTTTTTCGATCGTGAGTCTCGATATTGCACGATCGGTGTATGTTGGTAAAACTGCGATGTGTAGGCCTTTATTCTTACAGGAGACACATTTTCATAGGTTAGATTAGGTTGGGAGGACAGTTTTGTATCACATGCAAATTTCACCCGGAAGCCATGAAAGCCCATTGTGAGTACCCTGTTTGTACATGTAAGGACATGTGGCTAACAAAACCACTTCGATCTGTTGAGGAATAGTTTTATGTCTGATAGACATAAAATTACAGAAATTTTCTATTAAATGGCAGCTTAAACTGCCTGTTTATCATTATCACTATATCTACCTACATAAATATTAGGATGCACTTTTTAAGAAGTTTTTCGTTTTTTTTAGACTTTTTTCATGTGTCAACCTATTTAACAGAGGACATTTGATTTTGTGCTTAATTAGGTTTGTCATAATGTAGGTAGACTTGTATCGTTTCAGCACGAATACGAATGCAGACTTTACAAAACACGACTGCTAGGAAAACTTATCGAAAACTAGACTTTTCGTTTCCTCTGCCTTAACAATGAGAACGCTGTTGCAAAGCGTTGCAATTTTCCAAAAGCAAATGGCTGATTTTATTTTTTTAATTTATATTTTATTAAATGACCCGGCGAACTTCGTACCGCTTAAAATTAATTAAATTATTAACATTTTTTGATAAAATTGAACGTGTCTATTAAACGAATGAAACTCCTTTGGAATTCAATTAAGTTCAATTAATAGAAACGATTTCATAGGTTTCCGGGTCGACTTCTTGATCGATTTTTTCCACGCTACTGATTGAATTTTCATATCAATTTCATCTTAAACCATCCCTAATTCAAGATTAACAAAAAATCATTCAAATCCGTCGAGCCGTTCTTTAGTTTTTACCCGAATAACGCACAACAATTGATTTTTATATTTATAATGTGTACTGAAATTCATGTGTTTTTTTCACGCATGCACAACACACACATACGTATTCCGATATCAACCAAACTTCACAAAAACCATATATAGACCAATACCAAAAAATGTGTGAAAGTTTGATTAAAATCGGTATATGCGTTAAGGCGTGAATCGGCGACAAACGAACACAATTTTAATGCTCAATTTTTATATAAGATTTAAACACAAGCTAATTTTCCTTAGTATTGACAGAATTCTAACATTAGCAGCATTGGAAGCCGTTTCAGAACAAAAGAAAATACATTTTGGTCAAAACTGTTTTCAAAAGGTACCTAAGCCTATTTCCCTTTCAAAGACTTAACATTTCGGAAAAATTTTTTATCGAAATCTGTCAAACATTTTTCACGTTTACCGCGTACAAACATAGAACTCCGCAAAGTTTCAACACACTTCGTGGAGGTTGGTGAAAAAAAAAATGCTTACAAAATGTATGTAGTCCACCCTGGGACCACCCTGTGAACAAAGTGTCAAAAAAATGTAAACAGACTCTGTTTGAGTATCCACAGGATTGTCTTTTTATTTAAATAAACTTCCGTATCAGTTTATTATATGTAATATCCAAACAAAGGAAAACTATGTATCCTTATATGTATATACTCTCAGAACAAAGAAACCTATTTAATAAAACAAAGGAATTCCGATTTACATTATAAAATGTGTTCCTTTATTGACGGTTTTACTTGAAGTAGTTGTTTCTTTATATCAAATTTGACATTCTATGTTTTTTTTTGACATTTGTGTTAAAGGTTTTATTGACTAACAATTGTATTTGTTGAATTAAAATTATAGGAACTTTAAAGACATAAAACATAATTATGTGTAATGCCGAACAGACTCAACTTATATTCAGTCAATCGCTGTAAATAGCCAACCAACCTATTTTTATCACGGGTACACAATTTAAATGTAATCGCACATCACCCGAACGGCGGGACTTAAGCTGGATTACTTCAATGAAATCCCACAAAGACACCCGTCGGATCTGTGCTGATTCATCCTCGCTCATGACTTTTAAGAAACACCCAGCCACTCTAAATATAAATATTTTTTCCACCGAATCACTTTGACATGATAAAAAGTCAAAAACAATGTCCAATGTCCAGTGTCAGTCCGTCTCTAACCGCACTCCAATTAATCAGCAACCACCTGAGTTGAGAAATAAATTTATCGCCATAAATACCGCCCCGAATGATTGTTAAAAGTTTACAGCTTTAATAAAAAGATTTGAGAAATTTATTGCCATCGTAAATGATCATGGAAAATCCATCATCACCTAATTGCATGTAGAGTTTTCAGTTTTATTATTACGCGGGCAGCGCCATCTTCACAGTCACTGACCTCGCCGCTCACACCCCGCGCACTGACGCGTTCAGCAAGTCAAGTAGTCTAATGTGATTTTCGATTTTATGATGCATTCACCACAAAATATTGACCAATAAAACAATAAAGCCGCACGGAGAGGAAAATCAAATCTTAGTCGACGGACTAGAATCCTGTTTATTGGGCGAGTGTACTAGACGTGATTTTCATGAACATATATAGCTGCCAAATGGCCGTAAGTCGCATAATAAAATCTCAACTTCAAGTGGCTTGGGTATTTGCGCGAGCTGTCATCCGAGTGTGCCAAACAACGGATGACGTTAGAAATGCAACGAATATTGATTCTCGTTTTTCATGTGGGCACACACACGGTGAATTTGCGCGAAAATTTATCGCGAAAAAGTAACACTGACCATTCGCGCATACTGAGAAAATTTCACCAGTTGTGCAAATAAATGAGTATTGCCATTTTGCTGTGAATAAGTTTGATGATTTTATTGGCATCGTTATTATCCGTCAATTTGTTGCGGACAATTCACAATTGACACTGATGGGCTGTGTGACATTTGGTGTAAAGTAGGAAAATATGGCCGACTGGCTGTTGTGGCGCTTTGTGGTTGTTAATGTTTTTACAATTGTTTCACGTTTATGTGTAAGTGTGTCCTATGAAAGCAATCTTCTGTCAGATGAAAAACAACTGAAAGAGCAGAGGCCATTAGGCCTACAAAGCTGTAAATGGAAATATTCAAAGGCATTTTTGAAAATAGCTGGGGAAATATATACTGCCATCTTAATTTTATAGACAGGGTGGTTACCGGAGGCCTTTTATTTCCATCTTTATTAGAGCGAAGAATAGTTTGAAAATGTTGCCACCGAAATAGGTCGGGTATTCAGCTAGAGTAGGTACTTGAATGGGAAAGTTTATTACTTGCCCCTTTTTGGCGCCACCTCTCAAGAACGTCTGACAAATATTCGAGAGCATAACTGTCATGAAAGAGCTTCACAAGTAGCCGTTTGGACTCGGCATAATAACCTAGATCCCTTTCATTCGCACCAAATATTAAAAACTCACACAAGTCGAACGGTTGTGAGAAGCTAGACCTAGGGTTCTTATAGACTTGTTGCGACAACTATTTTTCTTTTATTTTATTTGGCAAAACGCCTCGAAATTTTTGGGTTATTGGCGCTTTTAGCCATCAGGTGGAGCTTATTTAGGTAGAATTTTAATTATAGCATAAGACTTCGGAAAAAGAAACAGAAAAAATTGAAAAAAACTGTCAGAAGCTTTGGATTTCTTTTAGGTTTACTCACTAAAAACTTGCCACAACCCTTGGAAATTAATTCGAATTCTTGTTGAAATTTTAGGCGTCTTTTTTGCTTTTGAGTCAAATTAAGGGGAATTTTTGGACCTTTAGATCATCTTTTGAGGGCATTCCAATAAAGCGTACTAGAAGCTTGACAATATATTGAGGTTAGAGGAAGAGGGAATTGTATTTATATGAGTACCTATGGAAAACTCTGAGAGGCATCAACTTGGTGGTCGCAACTGTTTTATACACATTAGTTGATTTTATTTTACATTCAAGTAGCCACCGGGTATTGGTCTTCTCAGACTCGACATATGATAAACCTATCAACGCGGGTAGTGAACACGAATAAAATACCAAAGCTCTGTCGAAATTGCCGGGCTGATTGAGCCTTCGAAGTCTAATACAAGTCCCACATAAGAAAGGCGTATTGCGAATGAATTTACAAAATTGAATAATATGAGTCGGTAACAGATCAATTGAGGAGCTGATTTAAGTGAGAATTTTTAAGGATAGTCAGGCTGGAAATGAGATGGATGAGACCCTTACGGACCAGCGACCTTTTTCAATTCACCGAAGTCGGTGAGCATCTGGTCCCTTCAGTTCAACGGTTTTAAAGCTGTGTGGCGGGATAAATTTGAATGCGAACTTGGGATTAGAGTAAGACTTAGACAACCTAACCTACACGGAAAGAATTGAAAATCACCAATTGCAAAATTTTGAGTTGCAATTCACGAATTATATCTTTGTCGCAAATCACTACGATTTTTTCTTGGATTGACATAGAAATTCGTAATTTGACATTGAAAACGGCATAGAATACAAAATTCTGTTTGGTAATTTTGCGATTATTAAGTATTAATTCGAGCTTCTTTTATTTGTAGTGATTTGCGATATTGTTTGGCGCAATTTCAATAGGTCAATTTCTCAAACAATTGCAAAAAGTATTTGGTGATTTTCAAACACTGAGTGATGAATCAATGAAATCTAATAATAATTTAACAAATGTTAATTGACGTAGAGAAATCGTGAATTACAAAATATTTTTTGTAATTTCCGTGGAATTAACTACCGATATGTGGAATTTTTGTGCCGGCAAAAACGACACGTCATAGCATTTCCACGGTCCGTGTAAAGAAATCCTTTTAAATCCTTTCGTTTTATGCATGGACAAATCCAACCATGCGCATTTGGCTTCATTATAGTTCAGAGTCAGACAGTCTGTATTCAATCTTTGCTTAAAGCAGTTCTTGTCAAATCCGGGTTCAAGTTATTTATCAGTAAAACTCATTCGTAGTGATAATGAGTGTACTAACCAACAAATTATAAAGGATTCTGGAATATATCTTGTAAGTATATATTGAATAATACAAACAAAAACTGAAGTAAATCTGTATTTTTTCAGAAGGTACATCCCGCTATTAGAAAGAAGTTTAAATTGGAATAGATTCTAAAATATAATATGTAATAAAAAGGGTTCGTATCAATGGCAAGTTCTTCTAAATAATTTGTTTGTATTTTAAATTTCAGCACAGACCGAAAAACCACCCCAGACAAATCCCGTTGTCTCCGGACGATATGGCGCCGAATGATTTTCATGGATATTAGGAGGAAACAAATTATAAAATATGACTATAAATATGTATTCGAAAATAGCCTAAATAGGTAAACTACGAATTTTGATTTTTAAATCATAAGATATAAGTTGTAAATTGAGAATAAAGTTTTCTAATTTCACGATAAAACCATTCCAATTTAATTCGACTCAAATCACTACTCAAGAATCGTAATTATTGCAAAATACGAAATGCAAATTGATAAAAAAAAGGTTCAATTTACCATTAGGAATTCTTAAATTGCAACTACTGAAGTGGTAAATCTGCACTGAGAATAAAATACCAGGTAATGTTGACAAAATTCCATTGTAAAATTTCAACAAAAATGGTTTTGTTGAACTGAAAAAAATTGTTGTAATGATAATTAAAATTTATCAATACAACTTAAGTTTTATCAGTTTGAACCATATTTTGTGAAACTGATAAAACATTTACTACAAAACTACTCTCTCAGATCAACAAAACACAATTTTCAGTTTAATAAATCGATATTTTATCAATTAAACAATTTTTTTGTTGAATTAACAAAGATTTTATTACATCAACAAAAACAGAACTAATAATCAGTTTTGTAAATGTTTGTTGAAATTGACGAAACTTATTTTCAATATTACAAACAATTTTTTGAAATGAAAAAAAAACCTTTGTAGAAATGATAAACATTTTGTAGAATTGATAAAACATCCTTTGAATTGATGGCGTCATTTATATTTCGGAAGAAGGAAAATTGAGATTCGGCGAAAACGAAGTAACAACTAAAAAACGTAAGTATGTACATGTACATGGACATACATAAATAATAATGAATTTAAAAATGTCATTTATAGTAAATATCTTTCAGTTGTATCTTTATTTTTGAAGTAATACTTCTTTAGGCACGCACGGGGGGTTAGCTGGTGAATGCGTCACGAAAGCGTTACGGAAATTGCGACCGGAAGTTGAGAGGGCGATATAAGTTAGTGAGATAAAAAGAGAGAGAGTTACGTTTCGTTTTCTATACCACTGTTGATGCGAGCACCGATTTTCGTTCTCTCTTTCTCTCAGCCAGTTAAGTTTCATTATCTAAGACACATCATACAGTGCAGCAGTGATACCAGATCGGGGGATTTATCACTTTTTGCGGGATTTTCTCACTAATAATAAGCAAATGATTTTTTAGACCTCATAGTAGAAATAGAAAGGGATTCTACTTTTTGGTCAAATTTTGTTCCTAAGATCAAATTAAATATTTTCATGTTTAGAAAAAAGTCATTCAAAATATCTAAATGCTTTCATTTTCTTTTGTTTTATTTCCCTAAACTGTTTCATAAAATGACATATGTGTCTGTGAATGAATCCGGAGTATTTTTTTAAAATAATAACAATTTGTTAACATAAAAGGCGTATTTTTATTATAACCGTGGAATAACCTGCCTCTAAAGTCTGGTATCACTGCAGTGCAGGCCTATTGTCTGTATCACACTGCAGGAGCAACAGAGAGAGGTGCGAGCACACAGTTTCTTTTCTTTCTCTCATAGCCAGTTACGTTTCGTATATCTAAGACACGGCTATTGCAAGGTTTGGTAATTTTTTTACCAAATTTGGTAATTTTGTTTGCTTATTGAGTTTGGTAATTTGTATGTGGTTATGGTCAATTTTTGAGCAGATGTACCAAGAATGCGAGCTCGATATCACCTCATTTAAATACTACCTTACTGCTTCTGAGTGAACGCATAGCATTATTTGCATATACTTCATCACCGTCCATATAAAACTGTTTTATTCGCTGTTCAAAAAATTACAGAATGCACTCATTTTCTTCTTTTGACAGATGGTGAATAATAATAATTAATCATTTTATTTATATACAGACACGAAACTCTAATTTGTTAAGGGTTTGTTATAAGAAAATAGGTAGATGATCTCCAGCTGGTAAATTTTGCACAAAATAAAATAAAATAATTTGAGTTTTTTTGCAAATGGCATCCGTGGCCTATTGTCTGTTTCATACTGTAGGAGCAAGAGAGAGCAGTGCGCGCGCCCATTTTCTTGCTCCCTTCCTCTCATCGCCAGTAAGTTATTGAAGGAAATTGGTATATTAATATGTATAAACTAAACATGTATATATAGATGGAGCTAAAGATGTTTTACTTCAGTCTAAAGCACACTCTTTTTTTTTAATATTAAATTACTCTTTAGATATATGAGTGTATAAAATGAATATTATTTAATTTGTGTAATTCCCTTTTAAATAAATTTAATTAATAAACTTATTTGTTGTGCGTATCATTTATTAATACCAAATTTATTTTACAGGACATATTTTGGATATAATTTCGTTTATCCAAATACTTATTTCGTACCTTCACAATTAAGTCAAAGGACAACTGCAAGTAAGTATTAATCATATCGAAAAAAAAAACAGTTCATTTAATTCTGTTTTGTTGAATAAATAAAGAATTGACAGATGATTTCTATTCACTCACCAATTCTTCGAATAAAAATTCTCGAGCTGACAAAATGTTGCTATCTACCAACAATCTGTTTATAGATTCAACAAAACACAAAGGCAGTTGGTACTGAAAAATTATTCCTGTACAGTCAACAATATTTACTGTTGATGTAACAAAATACAATAGCTGAACTGATAAACTATATTCGATATTAATTGTTAATTTGACAAAACAGCAACGGTAGAAATGATAAATCGCTTTTGCAAAATTAACAAAATTATGTTTAATTTAACAAATTATTTTTATACGATTTTTGTTAACTCAAAAATTTTTTTATCATCACAACAAAAGTTTCAAGACAAGATAAAACTTATTAAAATTTTGTCAATTTGATAGAAACATTTTGTTGGGCGTATATTGATAAAAAATTTGTTCAATCAAGCCTCATTTTTATCAAATATATCAGGGTTTTATTTTCAGTGTACCCCTTTTGTTCGCAAGTCAACACTTTTGAGTTGCAATTCAAGACTACATAAATGGTTGTAATTTGCTAAGGGAGGAAATCGTAATTTACAACAGAAAAGCGGTAACTTACGAATTATTTTTGCAATTCACAATCCATAGTAATAGCAAATTGATGGCTATTTGTGTCAATTTGCGATCGGTTATGGCAATATGTATTTCTCGTTTGATCGCATTATTGATAATGAAAAGTGTTGATTCGCGACTTTTGAGGGTCAATATCTTCACTTCGTCCAGTTTCTAGAATTGCGAATAAAAAGTCGTGAATTAGTAAATCCTTATAGCTAAGCTCTAAAACTAGATAAACATTTCGTGATTCTGCGCGTATTTTTCTTGATTTGATCTTACAATTCTTTCCGTGTAACAATTCATATTAGGATCAAATTCAAAATCATCACTCTGATTTACGTAAACGCCCGCACTGAGGAGAACAATAACGGATGCTCGGATGAGCTCTACGATCTTCTCGAGATGATTATTACACTTCCAAAAGTAGATACGTGCGTTATGAAGATTGTTTTTCGCGGCCTTAGTCCCAAAATCGAACTTTTCTTTCTACCGTCGGGAAACACTTCTAAAGGGTGTCCCATAATTCACGCAAAATGTAATTGTGATAGAAAATACAGATTCTTATTTAGAAAACTTAAATTTTTTATTGATTCATAGAGTATATAGATTGGGGTTGTGTATAGAATAGCACATCGGCTAAAAGGGCGGCAAACGTACTACTCTTTTATTGAAATTTTCTATGACCTTTTCGCATAACTGTGGCTGAATTTCATTAATACACCTCCCAATTTCCTCTTTCAAGGCGTTGGCGGTTATAGGCTTGTTTGCATAGACATTTGACTAAAAAAAAACCCCACAGAAAAAAGTCAAATCGCTTTGAAACTCAAGATCTGAATGGCGAATTCTGATCGCAAAAACGGCCGATAACACGATTAGGAAATGACTTGTTTTGTTTGTGGCTGTATGGCATATGGCACCGTCTTGTTGAAACCACATGCTGGTCACATCCATATATTAAAATTTAGGCACTTAAAACTGCGTTATCAAGTCACGATAACGAACACCATTAATTATTACTGCCGATAATGCCTTCAGGCCAAGATCCACACCAAACAGTCGCGCGTTGTTGATGCATTTGTTTCTTAACAAATACTCGTGGCTTTTCTGAACCCCAAATGCGACAATTTTGACAATAAACGAAGCCATCAAGATGAATATGAACTTCATCACTAAAGACGATTTTTTTCGAAAAAACCTTCATTATTTTTAAAATATTGCTCAACATTGAAAATTTGTTATTCTTTCCTAGAGCGCTCCATTTTTACTAACCCCGAACTGTCAGCTGTCACATTGTTATGTATTTTTTCTGTTTGCATCACTGCACTATTAAATTAAAATTTTGCGTGAATTATGGGATACCCTTTAGTAGAAAGCCTAATTAGCTTTAGTCCGAAACATCATGATTGCTATAGAAAAAGATTTCCACAGCTTTTGGAAATAGACTTGCTCCAAATAAGTAGACGAACCTCATTAAGGTATCTACCATATTGACTGTTGATATGCCATCGTTGATTCTGATTTCGAACGAAGAATTACTGTTGCCAATCGCGGTTTCTTTAGGCTACCTATATGAAGGCACTTAAGGAATGAAGTCCTTACCTATAAGAGGAAACAGGAATTTCCGTATAAGACCCCAATAATAATGGCGTCCCCTTAGAAGGCTTGTTAGGTTGTTTTTACTCAGACAAAAGAGCTTTGAATTTTGTTAGGTTATAGTTCCCTAGAAGTTTCTTAGCTTGCATCTGCCCTTCAAGATTTCTAGGTTCTTAAAGATTGGGGTTCTTTTCTCCTTTTCCATCCTCCTGAAATCTTTTCGTAGGGTATTTGCCGCAGAATGTTCGACTTGTATGCTGTATATGATTGAGAAGCATGCGGAGATTGTAAAGAGCTAGTAAAAACCTCTTAAAAAGCTTCGAAAGAAACATTAAAAATGTGACATTTGATGCAATTTGTGTCAATGGGGTCCGGAGAAGCAGATTCAAGGACGCTCTTTACGTCTTCTAAGCATTCGTGTGGCAACATTACACGATTACACTGGAAACCAGCTCTACGAGTCTTTAAGTCCACCCCTAAAGTAGAACACACCAGAAAAAGATATGACGCGCTCTATCGAAAAGCAAATTTACAGAATTATCCAGATGACAGCCTTCACAAGGCAAAGTACGGGGACCTACAGAAAGCGAACAAACACGAGATCTATGCTGCATTGAAAGTCCGGGTTTTAACAGCGTTCTGACGACTTATAAAAGCTTTTACCTAGTGTACGTAGGTACACCAACCTTAGCAATAAGGGGAGCCACACATATCCTAGTCGCAACCGACATTTAGGTATAGCCAAATTAATTCTGTAAACCACCCCACATACTGCTTTCTTATTCTGTGTCCGACCAGGATCCACGTTTTCTTTCCAAAGGTTGCCTCATCCGAGCTGAACTGGCTTGTCATAGAGAAAAACCCCGATTGAACTATATATGGCTGAAGGTCGTCCAAAAGGCTCTACTCAATTTTTGTGCAGCCTACACCGCTCTCTCTAGATCATTCAATCTCTTATACGGTTTACTATTCGACAGCTTATAAACTATTACAGAGACTCCGACGCCCCGCCATAAATTATTGTCAACGAAATTCTAACGAGGCAGGTTACTAAGCTGACAACTTTGCCAATTGCTGAAATCTTACAGCTTGTAGTTTGTATATATATACAAGCCGACGCGGCAATCCAACAAATTTTAGAAGAACTCTGTTCTTGATCTGTTCCTAATTGTTAGAGGTTATAGGTTGTTGGGAGTCTTTTGAGTAGGACATTCAAAAAAAAAAAAAAAAAATCGGAAGCACTCTTGATTTGCTTCTGCCTACCAAAATAAAAATTGTTTCTCAGATCATTCTCTATAATTTCATCCACTCTGCCAGTCGGTACTCTGTGTATATGCAAATAGAGCAGAACCAGAATCGACACGCTAATTGGACTGATCGGAAGCATGAAGTTGTTCATAATATTGACAGATTTTTTTCACAATATTGGTGTTAAGCAATTAAAAAAAAACTCGAAAAAATATACCACGTTATAATTTATTAATTGCAACAAATCAAAATTACCAGATGGTTCGCTGGGTGGCTGCTAGAACATAAGTGAGGTGACTAACAAATTCACTTCGCATATGCAATCGAACATCATACGCAAAAACTAGAATGGTAATGCTCTCACTAGCAAACACAGAATTCAAGTTCAAGCTGGTGATGAGCGATGACCAACGGCACTTGCATTTGCGAG
The DNA here is from genome assembly GCA_916610125.1 of Cheilosia vulpina. Lineage (NCBI taxonomy): Eukaryota > Metazoa > Arthropoda > Insecta > Diptera > Syrphidae > Cheilosia > Cheilosia vulpina. Next base: position 14,458,674 of record OU744276.1, on the reverse strand, counting down.
CAACAATAAAAACAGAATTATTAGAATTGAATAAAAGAATACAAGAACTCAGACGAACCATAGGGTATGCAACATTATGTTGGGTAGTTAAGTTAATTTAGAAATACAATTTAAGTTTTAACAATTTTAGCTTTAAACAATTTAAAATAAAGAACAAAGCAAATAATTACGATTAAGGAAAAGAAAACAAACAAAATTGATTCCAAAGCCTTTGGAAAACTGCGTCGGTTGGTCACACCAACTGAACAATGCAAGGTTTTGAAGGTTTTTCCGTCGGAAAGAATGAACTAGTAGCTAGGTTCTAACGCCTATCTGTGTAACTATGTCAGAATATGAAAATAGCACAAAGTGAGCGAGTGTGTTTTCGGTGCTAAAATATTGGCGACGTTCGGATTTCTAGCTCAGTTCCCACGTCTGACTGAATTGATGTTTTCAGTTTTTATTGGGCCAGATTGGTCACGTGAATAATATTTTTTATTTCAGTTGACGTTTTTTTTATGGGGTAGCCGACAAAAAAGTCAAGACAGTCCTGCCGGCAGGCGCATTTGACATCTCCGAGTGTCAAAATTCAAAATAAACCGCGAGAATACAAAGCGCCGTTCTGATATCAAACTTTAATTTCACAATTTCAAAATTTGTATGGGAAGTAAAGCAATTTTGAATTACGAAAATTTAAAGGCGAACCAACAAATGTTTATTGGCAGGGGTCAAAGACAATTCAAGTTTACTAGTCAATGCGTTCATGTATACCTAGTGCAAACAAATCCAGTTGACGTTTTACATGAAAGGTTCATCCGAACACCAACATCATGGGTTGTTCGTTAAGCTACGTTTACACGTGTCATTTTTCGTGGTAAATTTGACATGTGGACCTAACAAAATTTCGGCGATTCAGTGGTCACTCGTGTGTCTTTCGTGAGAGTGCGTTGCGACAGCCCGGACGTTTTATAGGCAATCAAACATAGTGACAAATTTAGGACAAATGTTCAAGTCGTAATGACGTCGGCATGTCAAAATTTGACATGAAAAGTGGCATGTGTGTAGTCGCTGATTATCGCAGCCTATCACGTTACAAATATAGTAACTGTCAATTTATGATGAAAAATTTGCATAAGCAGGTCGGGTACCGACGCAAAATATCTTTGAGAATTTTTTTGTAAATAAAAACATTTCTCCCAACCGATATCCAACTAAAAAACGGCCCGTTTTTGACAATCGCTACTGAATAGATAAGTTGCAGACGTATTTAACCACATCTCATATATGACATTTATCGACATAATGTCAAAAGGGTTGTTTACACTTTACTCTGTACGAGTGCCTCACTTCCACTAGGTATAGGATATAAGTAGCCTAACGTGTAACTTGTACAAACCTTTCACAAGCTCCCAAGGCTCTCCGTGCGTTGATGCGCTATAGCTACGCGCTTATTCCCAAAGAAGCAGCCACCCTATACGTTGCGTATTCGCTTCCCCACCAACGTTTCAATAATATCTAATTGTACGCCAAGTATCTTTTATCTTCCAAATCACTCTACACCGATGCCGCGCAATATATTGGTAATTCAAATTTTCACTTTCCAATCGGCATTTCCAAATATTTTCGGCTTTCAATTATAGGCACGCACAACACCGCACAATTGAAATATTGTTGCAAAATTCCAACCCGAACAAACACACACAAACGGCCGCAATCCGGCGAGGCGCGCACTTTCTGTATCTGAATATCTATCAAACTTTTTGTTAAATCGAGCAAATTTAATGAATTTCTATATGAGCAGGCAACCGCGCGATTAGATTAGTGTATCTCGACCGTGCGTATCTCAACTGCACTTATCTTCAGTATCTAGAATCGAAAGCGCGCACGCCAAAGATCAACACAACACAAAAATGGTAGGCTTCTATCGCTGCTGATGGTATCGTCTATGTATACACATGTTACGTTGACGCATCTATCTAGTTGTATCGATTGAAAGATCACTGAGAACGAGAACGATAAGAGACGAAAGCCAGCCATATATTCAGGTAAGATGCGCACAGATCACGGGATGAGAAAAAGTGTTCGCGCGCCGTTCCTCAACATTCCAACAGCAAACTCAAACTGGTCAGCACTGTTTACACAGGGTAAACTTGACTTCTGGATACTTTTTTGTTTTCCGATTCGAGATACTTGTTTTGTTATTTTTTTTCTTGCTCTTTGTTGACGGCACAGCGCGAGTTCTTGCGGGTTGGCGATGGCGTGCACACACCAATCCGCACACTACTATCGGGCTGTAGTTGTGTGTGTGTGCCTGTATGGGGACTATCTCACGGTTCGTCCAACCAGAAATGGTGTAACTTGCTGTTTATGGGAGGGACCTGCTGTCGCAATGAAATTCTTGTTTGTTTTTGTTTTTAATCGAATTTTTATTGCCTTATGCTTTTGTTTTTCTTTTTTAAATTAACGAAACGCTGACGTATAGCACAGCCCACTGGATGCCAAACTGAATGTGACGATGCGATGCGAACGAGAAGTATAGTTTAATTCGTTCGTTTGTAGGGTGATGTTGGCCAGTGTTGGTTTTCATTGTAGGGTGCGATGTTTGGTTTACGAAAGAAGCGAGAAAGCTTTTATTGGGTTTATTTGCTTTGACATGGTACCTATCAAAATCATATTTGCGGCTGTCATAATTGATTGTGATTCAATTGGATTCTGATGTCCAACACGCACTATTCTTGAATACTTTTTTTCGCTCTTCAAGATTCTTTGAAGTTATTTAATTGGAAAAATGGTTCACTTCTTAAGTTTTCCATCCAAAAGAATATAAAGAGCATTCGAACACACCTGTAGCATGAATGGAATCCAGTCTTTCAGTTTACCGAGCCAGTTTATTTAGGTAGACCTTGCACAAATATTTTTGCGCTTGAGCCTAGTATCCTGCTTAAGCTAAATTTTATCTCCGATGCAAATATTTGCCTATTAAAATTTATTTAAGACAGAGATTACATCAGGCGAGATATGGAAACGTAAAATAACTTACAATAGGTACAAAAACAGAAAAAATAGAGTTATTTTTTTATCAAAACTAATAACTAAACCTTACAGTTAAAATTTGAGAGCGTGTTTTGTTTATTTAAAAACATATATCTAGGTAGGTATTTTTGATATTTGTGTACAGTTTTTTAGAGATTTTCCAAATGATTGAAATACAAGGTGGCGCAAAAGTAATCCTCCTATCAGAAAATGCTATAAATTTTGCGATTGGCCCCTAATGTCAGTTCTGTTTTGACATTTGTGTAGTAAACACATGCGAAATACACGTTAATAAATAATGTTACGCTACACGCCTCCAGAACGCGGAATATTGGTGACTATTTATTTGAGCAATAATCGGTCGGTGACTTTGGCACAACGTGAATTTCGTCGCAGATTTCCTAGCCGTCCAACGCCTACTGGTGAAACACTGCGACGTTTAGCCGCTCGCCTCGAAGAGGCTGGCACAACACGAGACGTTGCCAAGAGTGGCGGGCCCCGGAGCGCCCGTTGTGCCGCGAATATCGCCTCTGTTGACGCGGCCATTTTTTTTTCGAGAACGCCACTGGTCAAACGACAACAGTGAACGGTGCGCGCTATAGGGCCATGTTTATCGATTTTTTTCAACCGCAATTGGACGATTTAGGACTGGAGGACATGTGGTTCCAACAGGACGGAGCTACGGCACACACTGCGCGAGCCACAACCGATATTCTGAAAGCGGTGTTCCCGGGTCGTTTTTGGCGATTTGCACTAGCCCGCAAGATCGCCTAATTTGACCGCTCCAGACTTCTTTTTGTGGGCTTTTTTGAAGTCGCGGGTTTATGTCAACAAGCCTCAGACTCTTGCAGCTCTTAAAGACAATATCCGTCAAGAATGTGAGGACCTATCGCCGGATGTTTTGGCCAAAGTGATGGAAAATGCCATAAAAAGGGCTCAAATGACAATCAACTGTGGCGGCGGCCATTTACATGACATCATATTCTCGACTTGATGCAAAAGAAATTAAAAGACCAAGTAAAAATAATCCACAAGAAGAATCAAAGTTTTTAATTTTTTTTTTTTAAATTACAGCCAAAAAACATGGGAAGGTTATTTTTGCGCCACCTTGTAGAAACCCTGAAACTCCTTGATCCTACCATACTTCGAATCCCGCATGGCAACTTATTCCAGTGCCTAATAGCGTGAAAAAACAAACGGTTACTTTCAAATAAATGATGAATTGGGAGAATCTTATTGCCAGTTCTGGAAGAACCTGGAAACTGACACTTTTCGTATAAATATTAATTAATTTTCCTAAAAACGGACAATTTCGATAGTTTAGAAATTCACGCAGTGAACATCGTAAATTAGGTATAGGGGAAGCCGGGGCATAATGGGCCCTTTAAGGTTTTTTTTTAAATTAAGGACTCAAAAATGCAAAACAATTTTATTAGAAATATGATACATTTTTACGTTATATAATATTATGAAAGTTACATAAAAATAAATAATACAGCATGTTTTTTAGGCAAAAAAAAAGCTTCAATGGGTGGGACACGATGGGCACAGAGCTAAACTGGGTTGCAACATGAGCAAATTTGGCTGGATTCATCGTCAACATCATCCTCTTCAGCACAAGAACAATGCGCCCACTTACCACAGGCTCTGCAGGAAATACATCCTTCTGTTGACTGGGAGTATAAATACCCACAATATAGACACTCCTCGTCCTCCTCGCTTTCAAAAGATTCTTCCTTCTTGTTCGTTTTCTTTTTTGTGTCGGCTCTATTCTTTTTCATAACTGGGGGCTTAAACTTGCTAGATTCAGCCTCAAGCTGGGCCTTGTAAGGAGAGCTTGTTGTAACTGCGGTCTTTCCTCGGCGCTTAGAAACCCTTTTTTTTGCTGATGCTTTAGGAACTGATACAATATGAGATGGAGAAAACTTTTGGAAAGAAGTTGAAGTCGTTGGCGCATCGTTATCTGTCAAAACTGGGTCTGGGAATAATAGCAGTGTATCAATTGGTCTCTGTGTATCGGAGTTGTGAGCAGACATTGTGAATGAAATATTCCTTTTCGAAACAGCGTTTGGAGATAACATCAATGGATCGGTTGGCGTCAATAAGCCTGGTGGTAGCACTTCTGGTTAGGAATTTGGATCAGCAAATGGGGTTGCGTCTAAAAGTGGGTGCTCCCCCTTATTCGGCTTGTCCGTGGCTTCACATAGCAAAAAGTCGTGGTCTTCGAATACATTTGGATTTACGCGCCATATTCCAGTCTTTGAAAGCCGTTTATTGCGGTTGTCATTGTGGCAGCTCTCAAATAGGCCTTACCGAGAAACTGTCCTACTTTATAGTGGGTAACTGTTCTTCCAGGATGTTGTCGTAGCCATTTCTTCACTTCATCTCCATAATATGAACTCAACGGTTTCATGAAAGCTACATCCAAGGGTTGCATTGTGGTGGGAAGCATAGCATGACCACACCAGTAGCCCTTGCTACATCTATAACTTCAATACTCTTAACGTGGCTTGCATGTCCATCTAAAAGTAACAAAACGGGTATCACGGATATCACCTCAACAAAATGAACCTTTGTCTGGATACAGAATGCAGATTCTGTCTGGAGGATGTCGAGTCCTCTGAGCACATTTTATGTGAATGTCCGGCTTTTCATTGGTTAAGAAAACGTGTCTTTAATAGAGAGACTCGTACGCCAGCAGATATAGCGCACGCTGCTACTAAAGACTTATTGACCTTCGTTAGGGAGGTCGCACGTCTCTTAGATTAACTATTCCCCATTGATACAATAGATCTTACAGGTCGCAGTGTTAGCCAGCTTGGCATGGGTTTATAATAAAAAAAAAAAACAAAACGGGTTGATCTTTTGTTGCTCGTGTCCATTCAATAAAACTTTAACAACAAGTCTTTAGTAATCCATCCATTTTGGTTGCACTCTCCCCATGAACTAGGCGGTGTTCCATCCATTAGTTCGGCTTTCATTTTTTACTTGTTTTCCTCCTTTTGAAGCCAAAATGTTCCCAAGACTCTTAGCGACTATTGTGATGCCTGTTTTGTCAACATTGAATATTCTGTTTGAAGAAAACCCATGTTTTTTGATGCATTACTCGAGCAATTGAAAAAGGTTTCCGACAGCGACACGGTTAAATCCCATAGCTCGGGCTGCAGATGTTGCTTCCGGTTTACTTAAGGAAATCGTTGGATTCCGTTTAAGAAAATTATGTGCCCAATCTTCTCCAGCCATATGTGTTTCAGCGTCAAAGTTATTCGCTAATTCATTTTTTTCGGCTAGTTCATATGCCAGTTCTAGAAATTCCTTCATTGAAAAGCCAAACAAGGGCCCTTCCATATCCCTAAGATACTTGGCTACCTCTTTCTCCTGAGCCGCCGAAAAAACAGGTTTAAAATTTCCCACTTTTGTCACAACAAGTGGAAGATCGGGGCTTAGATCGGTTTTTTCTAGGAATCTTTGTAAAGTTGTTCGAGAAATTTGATAGGCAGCAGCAGCTGCTTTGCAGCTCACTTTTTTTTACGTCTTCAACAGCTCTTCGCATGTTATCTATGCTCCATTCTTGCCGGTTAGTCTTTCGGATATAACTAATTAATGCTGATAGAATAATAATAAACAAATAACATGAGTAGAAAATGAATGGGACACAATGGGCACCCATGCCCAATGAATGAGGTATAATGGGCACCCATGCTGCTGTAAACCAATAAAGGACAGCCTTGTCGACATTTTGAAACATTGGTATTTTCGCTCTTTTGCTGCATCCAGAAAAAGTTCCCGATTCAAATGACGTGATTATTGATTCTTTATTTTTTAAGATTGTGGAAACCGTACTCGCTGGGATACCAAATTTCTTAGCTGCATCCTTTTTTTAGCTTTTTTAAAAATTAAATTTCAAGTTGGCCTTCGTTCCAAACAACACACTTTGCTTCGCTTCAAAATAACTTCCACTCAATGAAAAAGCTTTTTTTTTGCCAACAGGCAACTCACATGCCACTTCTGTTCAAAAAAGGGTTTTTGAATGAAGCCAGACAGCTTACTTTCCGAGTTTCCACTTTTATCGATAGACAAATGCAGTGGGGTGCCTATTTTGCAGCGGGGTGCCCATTTTGCCCCGGGTGCCTGTTATGCCCCGGGTTCCCCTACTAAACATTGAAATATGACCGAACTTCCTCAATTGACAAACATACCTAGCCATGGTGTTGAAAGCGAGTTCTAACTTCCTATACGATGTCGAATCAAGGTAACTATAAATTACACAGCTGCAGGTTAAGTGAGGTATGAGCAAAGTTTTCACCAACCCAAAATATATGTTTTTAACTAGGTACTACATCAATAGGCCTGTTTTTTTGAGCGTCGTTCTCAGCAAAGCAAAGAAAAGTAGGATTTTCAGCACGCAATTACAACAACTACGCTCTACTTGACACTTCTCCGTTTAGAAAAACTTGCTGATGTCTATCGCTAAGATAATTTGCTATAAATGCAACCGCTCTATCGTCCAAACCGCACCTGAAAAAGAGCTTATTACAAAGCTTGCTGTTATTCACCGAATCAAATGCTTTCGAAAAATCCAAAAGGTAAACACAGATTTATCGAATTTCGTCAACTATTTTCAGCAACGCAGTAGTTCAGCTGTAACCTTTTCGATACGCAGATTGGTTAGTGGTAATCAAGTTTCGGGTGTCAATGTGTGCTTGTAATTTGAATTCAATGATTAGTTCAAAGAGTTTTGAGAAACCAGAAAGAATGCTGATCGGCAGAAAATCAGAGCAATCTGATGGATTTGGTTTTTTTTTTGGAGTTGGTGTTATTTTAGCAAATTTTCAAGTTAAGGGAAAACAACTGTGCGAACGGCCGGCGCGGCATGAACGCGGGGCCTACGCGCAGACGGGCGTTTATTATTTGATTACCTTTATTACCAAAAAACTGTCATGTTTAAAAAAAAATTAACTGTTTAAATGTAAGACCACAAAAGTTTGTTATAACTTTCGGCTTTTTATTTATCAATTTTTCCAAACAGATTTCTTCCAAAAGAAATTGCGCCAGAGGAAATTCTGAAAAGGTTGCCAGGAAAGTCTTTTCTTTTCCTAGAAAAGAAATCCAGACTTTTGTATGGAAAATTTTCTGGCATTTTTGCCAAACAAAATTCTACCGTAATTTCGTCTGACGCGATTTCCGGGCGCCGTCTCCACTCATTTAGCTCGCAAAATAAATGTGCGGCAGTACCTATACATTAAATCAAAGATCAATTTTGACATAAAAAACGAAGGATTTTTTTTTTGAAGAAATGGCCAGAGAACATAATTATGCGTGATAAATTAAAGGAAAACTCAAAACCCTTTTAAACCCTAATACATGGAATAAAATTAAGTTTTTGCAATTTTAAAAAGAAGCTTGTATTTGGCCCACCCTGTAGGTCGACGTTGCCATGAGAATTGTGGGAATGATTCTGCCCTTCTGTTAAATGCTAGTATTCGTTGGCTTTCCGTTTGTTAATGTGAAACAAATTCACAAATTTTTACAGAAACAATTTGCTTTTAATTAATTTTAATAGAATAAAAGGGATTTCTCGAATTTCATTATATATTGGGTGTCAATAAGTATATTGTATGATAAGTATTATGGGCGATATCAGTTTCGATTTTTTTTAGATTTGTAGCGGCAATACCTTCCGTCCATCCCCAGTAAACACATCTACAACTTCTTCGCAATTTTCAACTCTAGCAAAGTACGGAGTGACACTCGCACTTGGCCGGTTTTTAGGCGATCCTTACAAGACGAATTTTAATTAAAATAAAATGAATACTTAACTTTACCAATTGGGAGCTATTTATAGATCTTATTTTTTTTTTGAAAATACTTACTAAAATCGTGTAACTAATTAAATTCAGCTTCTCCTCGAAATTATATCTTGGCAGATATTCGTATTTATTTTGCTGTTTTCATTTTTGTTTTTAATAATTGTTATAAATTGTACAATTTAATTTAGATTTATCTATGATTTTTGCTTTATTTATTAAATTTTTTTATTTAATTTTATTTCCTTATTCATTTTCTGCTAGGTTCTGCATCTAAAATTAATTATTGCCCTGCAATTGAATTCAGAACCTAAATACGTTTCCCCAAAGCAAACCGAATGTGGGAATAAATACTGCATCTAGTAGCAAAAGCAATCAAAGGATACTAGGCGGTAGCAAAAGAGGGCGCGATTGACGATACATCAAAGATAACAATTATTTGTATAAGTATGAAATTAAAAGCCTATAGATATGCATCAATGAACCCTTAAGTTGAGCTGCAGAGTTCAAAGTTGTCTTCTACTTCTTATCTAAGATGACGAAGAACGTAACTATTGATATTTGTTTTTAACAAAATTACACGCAGCTCCTGTAGCTTACAAAATTATTGAAAAGTGGAAAAATAATTTACCCATGAAGCTATGCATACTATAGATCTTACATTTTTAGAACTACAGCTGACTCTCGTTAATTCGAAGCTCGAGGGCCTCCTAACATATTACAAAATATCAAAATTAATCATAACAAAAACAAAGGCTCGTGTACGATGATACAAGTTTGACGATGATACAAGTTTGAACTTGTCTCAAAATGTACTAACAATCTTTCTGTCTCTTTCTCTCTGCAACTTTGCAATTGTCGAGTGTTTGACGTCGATGAGTTCGAATAAACGCGTCGTTTTGTTACGTAGTAATGATTTTTTCGTTCGAATTACCAAGTGCATAAAAATATATTGATTTAGTTCGAAATATAGATTATAGATTATTAGAAATATAGAGTTTTTTTATGGAACTTGTGATAACTTTAAATTATAGAGAAGTTCGAATTATCACAGGTTTGAATTAACGAGAGTCGACTGTATATATATTTGAAATTTCAGATACACATGCACGCAGAAAATTCACTTATTTTAAGTCAGATAACTTTCGGTTAAAATCTAACAAGTAATATTGTCAATAGAGGCAATAAAGCTTAAAAATAACCGAGTCAACTTGTTGCAGAAAACTCGGCTAAAAATAAGCGATTTATCAATTTCTCTCGAAATTTTATTGGTCGTAAAAACCAAAATAAAACTGTTTGGTTGCAGTTAATCTAGAAACTTGGTTAACAACAGTTGATGATGTGTGTTTCTTTTACGGTATGAATTTAATGTTTTTATCTCGGTTGTTTTTAATAACGAATATATTTCGGTATTTTTAAATAACGAATACTCGTTTTCTTTAAACAGATATTAAGTTAATTTTGACCTATTTTTTTTATACGATTGACAATTTTTGAGCGCATAATTTAATTATTTTTTTTTAATTTTTCCAAATTTTACTTACTACATCTTTTCAAAATTAAAAAAAAAAATCAAACAAAATGAAGTAAGTTTTTTTTATGAGAATTAAGGACATTAAAACAAGAAATCGTGTCCTTTATTTTCTTTAAATCTGAGATACAGAATGTCATTTTAAATTAGGGTTTTTTTTTTATTGTGCGGACATTATTCATATAGATAATTAATTTCCTTGGTTTAAACCAAAAGTTTAACATCGTATTATTGTTGTTAACCATGGAAGTCAATGATTATGTTTCTTATGTTTCTAGTGGTCTTTTGTCCATGCGCGACTCTCTTGAAACAAACTTAAAAGTCTAACCAAATCGGGCTTAAAAATTAGTGTAAGCTATAACAAAACCCATTGGACCTTAGAAATATGAAAAAAAATAACCAAAATTCGATTTTAAAATCCTCTTTTGTAAGTGAACTCTAAATCCCAAAAAGTCTAGCTATTGCGAATCAATTTTATCATTTCACCAGAGGCGAGCTTCAATTTGTCGTTGATGTGAACCAAATGAACAAAAATTTTTAAGATTTGGCAGGTGAAGCAAGGAGAAATTTGAAAATGGAAAAACGTTTCAGATTCGTTACGTAAGTCATTCTTATCCATGTACATAAAGATCTTTAAGCTAGTATGACACTAAATTTTTTCCCCATTTTTATTATGTCGAAAGGTCAGCTGTGTGTAAAAGAGACTGAAAGTGTATTAAGAAAGGAGCAGCAATTGTTTGCAAAGCAACCACAAATTTTCAAACGAATTTGTTATCAAATAATCTTGAAATGTCACAAAAAGCAGCTGAAAAATATAATTTGAATACATTTTTAATGCATTTTTTTTATGTTTCTAAGTTGGTGTGTACGCACTCACACTCAGGGAAAAAACGAGATAAAATCAAGATAATCAGTGTCAGATCAAGCCTATCCGTTGACGATAGTCTGTTTTAAGAACCATTCGACTTATTTTGAGATTGAGCACACAAGAATGAAGAACATTAAGTATAAGCCTGATCGGACTAGAATTTAGCTCGCGATATTTTTATGAGTGCACTCCTTTTCGTTCTAATGTTCGTACTGCTCTAGTTTTATTTAAAATGCAGGAAAAATGCAAACAAAATGTAGTGTCATACGGGCTTTACTAATAATCATTTTTAATCTTCACGTTAAATATTTTGTATGGAAAATGTCGCCATTGACAGTTTGAAAAATTTAGCCTCGACTCTAAAAACGATTTTTAGTTTTGCAGAAAGAGTGGCAACCCCTAAGTTTCCAAAGTTATTATTACTTTTTTTTTTATTTAGTTAACAATAACCAACTTGGAACTCACCCTCATGGGAACATTAACTTATTGAATTTGACAGATGTCACTTTAGATTTGAATAAGGCTGAGGTGACTCCAATCTAAGTAGGTATTTCCTTACTTAAGCATAGTAAACTGTTCGCGCTTAAATTAAGCTCCCATACAAAAATGTCCCCAAAGATAAAATTAAGCAAAGTAGTTAAGCCAAGCAGTACGCAGTTCAAGCTAAATTTGTTAGCCAATCTACGAAAAATCTCTACAGAATTTAAGTAAGCGTATTAATGCAAAATACATATTTCCACAGCTAAATTTTGATAGATCGGAGTAAATATCGGTATTCGCAACAAAATTTCAAACAAAAGCAAATTAAAAGTATGGAGAATTGTTAGAAATTCGTTGTTTTTAATTTAATTTCTTTTAGAAATGGAATATTTTAACGAGGAGTAATGGCAGAGGTTTTTGAGTAGGGATCTGTAGAAGTTCAAATAAAGAAACAGAACAAAGTCAATCAGCTTTACCAACACAGTTTTTTTTTTTGAAGGAACTTACACTGTCAAAATTAAGCGAAGTGGTGGAGAGAATCCTTGGAGAGTCGCTTAATTTTAGCATTCCTGGAACAGCATACTAGACTTTAAACTCAAATTTAATACTTTATTTCTTATAATTTTTTCAAAGAGTTTGGTTTTTACCAAAGTCGTATCTAAAATGTTTCATCGCTAAGGGCCATTAAAAATGTTTACACCTTCTTTTGCCTTTTTAAAAATATTTCTGTTTGTAATTTTGTTCACCAACAATGTTGCCTCTTTCTTCTTTTCGCTCACATTTGACAAACTACATTTATGCAGAAGCAATGATAAAAATTGCTTTAATTTTTTAAAATCAGCAGAGCAAAACTAATTCAAATGCGCACATAAATCTTCGCAAAAATATTTTATTCATCGCATTGGTAGAGTACAAACATCTGTACACCCTATCTATGCATATGCAAGCAGGCTCTTATAACCACCCGAAACGCTTAGCATTTATTACCAAACTGATTTATGCGTCAACTAATCGCCAGTTAGCGCATAATTAAATGACTTAATTCAAACATTTTAATACCATCCGTCAGATGAAATCTCTCACGACAACACTACCAATATTGTACCCACTACTTTCCTTGTCACTACGCCCATGCGCAGGTCATTCCATTTCGCTCTCACAGTCCACTCGATATCAGAATAGCTGAGACGACAACACACACAATCTTTTGGTCGGTGAAAAACCTTTAATCGCTGGAGGCGGGCCTAGGCCGACAAGAACGCAAACTCCGCCTCGGCGATAACCAGTTGTTCTCGCTACTCACAGAAGCACGAATAAAGATTCGATAGCAGGTTGTAGATAGACAGATACATAGATAGATAGATGCGCCGCTGGCACGACCAATGCTGGGTTATCAGTATGAATAATGGAGTCGATCGAAGTTTTCCGCCACACGTTTTTCACGATTTCCATTGGAGGGGTGGTGGTTTGTTTGGAGGGTGGGCCGTTTTCGTATCCATGACGATTTCTGAAAGACCATCGGCTGCCATTACGATTGCGGCGCTGGTGGGAAGGTGCGTTGGATGGGGTTTCAAAAATTGTGGGGAGAAGTTGGTTTCGTTTCTGTGCGGCAATGAATTGGCTGCCAAGTTGTGTATATGCAACGTACTGCGTGTAACCATGATGGACTTTGCCATATCCAATCAGAATGTATCAATATCTACGAAGATAGGTAGGTATCACTAGGCTTGCAAACTGGCGTTGCGTGGAGTGTAGGTAGGTACTTAAGATTCGTTTTTGTACAGAGGATATTTTCGTTTCGATTTATATTTTGCTTAATAATAGGTATGAGATATGAACCAAAGAAAAAATTTGCTAAGGGTAGGTACCACAATGTTTCAGAAGAACATTTGGTAGGAAGAGGTGGGTGGGTACTTAATTCAAAGATCTAAATACTGGGCTACCAAAAGAAAGGTACGACCTATGCCTACCTAGAGCGATGACCAAATTCGTGGCCATAAAAACAAAATTAAAGAGTTGGCGAAAACGGGGCTCGAAGTACCACTTTTGACTAAATTTGATGCGGCTTCTAAAATTTTGAAAATTAGTCAGTCAATCCTATTTTAAAAGAAGCAGCTATATTGAACGTAAGAATCTCACCAACAAAGGTAAAATAAAGTCTGCTCAAAAGATGTAAAATATCGCCCTTCGGTTTTTACAACCTACCCCTGTTACGGGTGATGATTTTTGTGTCAATTTCATCACAACTAACTTCACTTTAGAGCTACCTTGTGAGAGATGTGTTAGGCATATATTGACCAAATAGACCAAAGGCACCTTTCTTTCTGGTTTTTCTAAACTCGACATGATATGCACGATGAATGAATATTTACCTACCAAAAACTAGGTACCTATGTGCTTTGACAGAAGGTTCAATAGAGCGATCCCCAAATCCTCAAGGACTCCCTAAAACTGACAGTAAAAATATCGCAGGCAATAAGTCGTATAGGCCTTTACGTCTGAATGTAAAATGGACATAAGCAACAGACGCGACCTAGGTTAGTATAGGAAAATTACTTTATAAACTTATGAAAAAGCAGTCCGATTGTCTTTGGAGCTGAACTCCAGCCGGTCCAAGCTTAATAAAATAAACAGATGTCCAAATCCACAAGACCTCTAAGCTCTCACCGTCGATTTTCAGCTCTATAGATTCTTACCTGATTTGACTTTAAATTTCTCCTATACGCTGCTTTTACAGCTGGCATTATTTACCTCGATTGAATAAAGTTAAGCTATGGCTGGTGTCAAAGTATATATATTTTATTTATTTATTTCATTATCCTCATGTTACAATTTATAATCTTCAAAACTAATTATAAATATTGCAGCTAAAAATTTTGAGAATAGTTAGAGACATTTTATATTAATTAACATTAATAGAGGTAAATGTCACATTATTTAAAAGTAATTATTGTGGGGTGAACAAATTAAAAATAGAAAAACAATTTCATTGTACAAAAATAAAGAAAAATGTATTACTTATAATATTTGTTATTTAGTAAATATTACGCGATGTAGTTCAGCAAAATTTCAATTTCAGTATGATTAAAGCTAAGAAGCCATTGTTTCACTTTTTTCATAAAAGTAAATAAATTCGTAATGAGTCGTATATCTACAGGAAGGCTATTAAATAGTTTGCAAGAAAGAATGGAATATGAGTTTCTATAGCATGTGGTACGAAAGGGTGGAATGGACACAAGAGGTTGAAGACGGCTCCTCAAGCCACTTCTAATGAAAAATATCTTCAGGACCTTAAAATAAAATAAATGCCTAACCGGGAGGATATCCATGCGTTTAAATAATACCATTGAGTGGGCTAAGCGAGACGAATTGCAGATCTTCGGTATAGCACACTTCTGAAGTACAATCAGAGGCTTAATTTTATTCAGATATCTACTTCCCCAACAGCTTATACCGTACTGTAATTTCGAATGAAATATCCCATAAAAAATTCTTTTTAAAGCATTAAAATGACAAAACTTTTGTAGACGGTAAAAGCAACGAATAGTGGAGAGCAGATATTGCTTCA
This sequence comes from Cheilosia vulpina, assembly GCA_916610125.1. Classification (NCBI taxonomy): domain Eukaryota; kingdom Metazoa; phylum Arthropoda; class Insecta; order Diptera; family Syrphidae; genus Cheilosia; species Cheilosia vulpina. The sequence continues at coordinate 14,443,408 of OU744276.1, read as the reverse complement.
AACTTTGGATATGATTAGCCCAACTCAAATTTCGATCAATTATTACACCAAGATACTTAAAATGGCTTACATTTTCAATTTTAAAGCAATTGACATGACAGGGAACACACACGTCAAAAGATACATTGGAACATGGAACAGCAAACGAACTATGAATCAGGTTGTACCTTGTACGTCCAGAAGCATGGAATATGATATCGATATCCGGATACTCCTAGTTGATAAGACTAAAGAACATAAGTTTTGCTTTATCGCTTACTATTAGCTTATGTTCAGCAAACCAGATTCTTAGTAACTCAACGTCATTATTTATATCAGCCACTAGATTTAAGGGATTTACGGAATTGTATGCAATACCAAGATCATCAGCAATTGCTCTGACCTTTCCTACGAATGGTTGGGTAAATAGAGAGTTGATGTAAATCAGAAATAAAATAGGTCCAAGAACTGAACCTTGAGGAACACCAAGATTAATAATCCTAGAGTTGCTAAGTTTAGTACCGATCTTTACGATTTGGATTCTGCCTCTCAGATAGGACCTAAGCCAGCTATGTATTGAACCACGAAAACCTACATTATACAGCTTGTTTATAAGTATGCTGTGGTCGACCATATCAAACGCTTTTGTTATATCAACAAAAAGCCCAGCACACGATCTTTTTCCATCCAAACCTTTTTGTATGATGCAACAGAAATCTAATAGTGCATCTTCAGTAGATAGCCCAGCTCTAAACCCATACTGCATTAGACTAAAAAAATTAATTTTGTTGAGATAATCCAATACTCTCTTCTTAATGCATTTCTCAAAGACTTTGGAAATCGAAGACAATAATGTTATCGGTCTATAATTCTGCTGCCTTTTTTAAAAAAAGGAATAACAACGCCGTATTTTAAGTCATCCGGAAACCTACCAGACAGGACACTCAGATTAAAGAGATATTCCAAAATATCCACAATATTATAAGAAATGCTTTTTAACATAGCATTTGAAATAAGATCGCTACCACGGCAATTAGAGGTATTTAAAAAATGTATAGTCTTCAAAATCTCTGATCCAAAAATGATGTCTGAAAATCTGGGTTCAGAACAATAACAATTACATACTTTTAGACTATCACTTTGTATATCATGTTGTCCAAGTGATGCAAAGTATTCGTTAAATTCATTAGCTATTTCAGTAGGTTCCAACATATTAATGTTACCGTTTTTTAACGTAATAGTATTATTTTGCCTGATTATGTTTCGATTAATAATGTCATTAACCACTTTCCATTCTTGTTTAACATTTCCCTGCGCAGCCCTTATTCTATTGTGGTAGTAATTATTACGACATTTCCGTACTTCTCTGTTTATATCATGACTTATGCGGTTATAGCGACTTCTTAAGCCAGTATTTCGTGGATGTTTTCGACATTTTTTGCGCAATTTGTGCCTTTGCCGAATTTTTCTAAGAAGAACGCTGGTTATCAAAGGCTTAAGCCTCGGTGTTGATTTTCTGGGGACAGAGACGTAACTTGCAGAGCTAATGTAATTTTGCAGTTTTTTCAAGAATATTTCATAAGCCTTAGAAACGCTTGCATGAGCATACACCTCTTCCCAATTTTCGAAACGTAGAAAATTATTTAGCAGTAAATAGTTCGTTTTACGCAGCTCACATGCCGCATTGCGGCTATTGTCATTTCTACTCTCTAAACCATTCAAAATTAAACCAGTCATACAGTGATCGGATATTTGGAGTTCAAAATTAATACCAGAACAAGAGTTAACAGAAATTCTTAGGAAACGTGCAAATACATGATCAATGCAAGAACCAGCAACTGGTCTAGTAGTCTCATTTACTAATGAAGTTAACCCATATGAAATATAAGGGCGCTGAAGAAAAAGAAGCATTGGTGAACAGACAATAAAATGCTGAGCCCAGTTTTTTTAGGTTCAATAAAAAACAAAACAAAAACAATAATCAAAAGTTGAGCGGAGAAAGTGTGTCTGACCTTCTTCGATGAGCTTTGACAGGAATGAAGCCATTTTACAATAAGTCACGTGGATCTCGAATAACAGAAGTCACGTGTTCTTTCTTTACGGATCACTGTCAGGTTCGATATCACTCGTACCAAAAAAGGTGCCATCTCAGACAACCACAAGTCTCTGTCTCTGCATATAAAAGACGATTAAACTACGGTCAAGTTCTGTGCATATTTGGAGCTCTTTTTTTATGACAAAAAAGACACACCTATACCCACTTCTTCAGAGATTTGATGCGTCATAAAGGACTAATGAAATAGCTCCAACCGAAAGACAGAGATTAAAGTTCAAGAAGACAATCGAAAGTCGTCTGATATGAGACCACCAGGAGACGTTCGACTGTCTATAAATAAGTACAAAATATTTACACAGGATCTATCGGGTTGAAGTGCTTCCGGGTTCCGCGCCTAACTGTCTGGCAATTAGCAATATCCAAAAGTTATATATTTCAAGTAACAAACACTCGGACATCTGTTTTTTTGAGAATCGATCTCAGCAAAGCAAAGTAAAGTAGGATTTTCTGCACGCAATTAGAACAACTACGCTCAACTTGACACTTTGAGGGCTAACAGTAGTTGTTGGAAATGAGTGCTGAATATCCTACTTTACTATACTTTGCTTAGATCGAAGTTAAAAAAAACACGCCCATTGACAGAAGAAGTTAGAGGTGTGCACTCGTAGGGCTTGTGGATTTACCAAGAAATATTTTTAGTTTCTACTTAATGACACTTAATTCCTCTCTCACTTTTTCCTCATTGAATCATGTTGAAAAGTCAACTGGGTGACAGAAAGTTTTTTAGAAAAGGGGTAGCAATTGTTTCAATAGCAACCACAAATTTACAAACGAATTTATTTTCAAATAAGGTTGAAATAAAAAAAAAACTGCCCGCAGCTGAAAAATTTAATTCGAATACATTTTTAATGATTTATTTTTAAATGTCTACATTAATAAAGTTGGTGTGTACGCACTCACTCCTATCGGGGATTTTCCTTGTAATTTTTCGTACTGGTCTTGTTTTGTTTTAAAAGTCTGAAAAATACAAAAAACGTTTGCGGACTTTAGAGACTTTTCAAAACCAACTGTTTGGTTTTTATTAGAAAACTCACAAAAAAAAATATTCAAACAAATAATATTCGATGAAAGTAAAACTTTGGAATTGCAACATCAATAACGTAATAACGTACCTTGAGCATGAGCGAAGATGAGGGACCTGGGACAGCGGAATGTGTTTTTATTGCAGCTGTAGATGTATACAAATTTTGCAATTGTGACCTTCCGTAAATTTAAAGTCGAGACTAAAATTTGCTATTAGTACGGTGCACAGGGTTTTCATTAGTGCAGAGTGTAAAGGTATAGTTCATGGGGTTTACAGCCCGATTCTGGCAAACCACACTGATACAATTCAATTCAATTTTGAAATCATGCCAAGTTCAGCAGTATAGCATGTTTTTTTTTTTTATAAAACAAAATCATTCCAAATATTTTTTTGAAATCCAAAAAAATGAACAAAGAACTATTTTCAGGAAAAATAAGATACATTTGACAAAAATATCATTAAATAAAAATCACTTTGGGATGCTTAAAATATTTGAATTCTTAAGTTCAGTCTCTGTTCGTCGAATAAAAATACCTAAATATTATTCATTGTTCACTGTCCATTGAGAATTGTAATGGGTTGGTCACACTAAGGTTCGCCTGCTTTAATTTTATTTTATTATTTTAAAGCTTTGGCCAAACCAAAATTCTGGTAATTTTTTACTGTTATAAAATGAAAACATGCTGGCATGATTTGAAAAAAAAAGAGGCAGGAAATATGCTAAATTCGTCGCACTACTGATACCTCACAAGTCACAAAAACCAAGGTGAGGTGAAATTGATTTTCGTATTCTCACAACACCCTGAGAAAAGCCTGTGTAAAATTCACCTAAATCGCGGTATAAATAAACTTAGTCCTAAGGCCGTTTTGAACTTGGTAAGTTCTAAGCTAACTTACCTTATACACTCAGGGAAAAAATGTAAACTAAAATGTAATATGTTCTATTAGATTTTACGTTGAATAAACTTGAATAAGGAATATTGTTTTTCACGTTAAAAAATATTTGATTTAAATACGTTATTTTAAATTATGTCAACGTAGATTCAAAGTGAAACGCATTCACTTTTATATTTAAGCATGATTCCACGTTAAATCGAGGTGCATACGTGGTTAGATCAAATTAAAAATATATGCATTTAGAGTAGGGAAACCCTTTGAAATAATGTCATGCCACTTTGATTTAAAAAATTTCGTAGTCGATGCTAAATCATTCCGGAAAATATTTAAATCAAAGTAGTTTTCTTTGATTTTACTTTGTTTTTTCTCTGGGTGTATTCCTAATGTAACCGAACATTTTTTAACATGTGTAAAATCAGCCTAGTTTTAGGTAAAGATATGCCAGGTTGTCTAAGGTGTTTCACCTTAAACCTAGGCTGAATTAAGCCTTATCCTTTACCTAAAGAAAGTGTCATCTTCCACTGCAAAAATAATGATGTTTACGGATAACATGAATCAGGAATCGAAATTTAGGTATTTTTTTTCCAAGCACTTGACTGGGTTAATATGCTAGAAACTAAAGCAGCCAAATAAAATTTTAGCAATTCTTGTAGATGTACATAGACATATTCATGCCTTTTAATTCCATTGCCCGGCAAACTTACCTTACTCGTATTTCTTATGCTGATGCTGTCAGAAATGTAATAAAAACTAAAGAAATGATTTTTATGTTAATTCATTTTTATCTTTTTTTTTTCTGATAATTTTATTTAACAATAGCGGCGATATTTAATATTTATATAATATAAAAAATGTTATATGATATTGATTGAGAATTGAAGTAGCGTTGAAAATACAATGTTAATATTATCTGGAAATAGAAAACATACATTTGACTAGGTATACAAAATTTCCTTTGTGAAACATTGTTTACGAACCGATGTCCATTTTTGTTTTAAATTGCCTTAAGATCTTTTAGAAATTTCTTTTAACAAAGTTGTCTTTAATTCGATTCGAAAACAATGTGTTTTTATATTAAACTAGCTGACCCGGCAAACTTCGTTTTGCCCAAAATATATTTTTTGACTGAATTAATTTCAAGCACTCACGATTCCACCTGAAATTTGTTTCTTTGATCGAAATTTAGCGATACTTAACAGATGACTTCGTCCCGGCCAATATTTGGCGAAAATATAATAAAATCAAGTATTAATTTCTTTAAAGTCTATTAGATTTATTAAAATCTGAAACAAAGAATATATTAATGACTCAATTTAAAGCTGCACGATACACTACATTTTTTGTTGTCTGCTCCGGAGCGTAAATGAGGATGGTTTCCCTACTCGGGAACATGCCACATATAACTGGCCGTGTGAAAAACACGATTTATGCCGCACACTTCCAGCGACTGCCCTTGTGACTTGTTTATTGTCATCGCAAATGCAAGTTTCACTGGGAACTGAATACGTTTGAATTGGAATGGCAAATCGTTTGAACTCAAGGGAATTCGCGGGATTAGGCATTCTTCTCCTTTAAACAGCCCTTTCAAAATCCTTGCCACTATCACATTGTTCATTAGCTTCATGACAATCAGTCGGGTTCCATTGCACAGTTTCGGTTCATGAAGATTTCTTAGCATAATGACGACAGATCCAACTTTAAGACGCAAATGATGAGGCGGAATGCCAGACAAATCCAAAGAGTTTAGGAATTCCACTGGATAATTGACGACATCGTCTTCGTTTTCAACGCGATCGATCGATTTGTATGAACGCAGCTCTCCCGGAATTTGATTTTGAATCGTCCAATTCAAGTCATTGACATCAATATTTTTCGCTGCTAAAATTGCGCGTGCGCTCAACCAATCGTAGTTACGATAATTTTGACCAATGTTCCGATATACATTAGTAATGAGTTCATCTTTCGTTAAGGTGAATTGACAAATGACAGGTGGAATGGATATTAAACCACTCGAAGTTTCAACCGGAATTTGTCCATTTCCGATTTTTAGCAGTTCTTTAGAGAAAACTTCTGCGGTTCTATCCTGTTGCAGAATCACTCGCATATTCATACTCAATGAAATGGTTTTCACGTATCGCCACAAATACGATGACTTCAGACATGCATTTAATTCATCCGCCTCTGTTGATTTCGGTATCACGGGAAGTGTTTGTCTGAAGTCGCCCGCCAACAGTATCATCACGCCACCAAACCGGTGATTATTGTTGCGCAAATCTTGCAATGTTCGATCAAGTGCTTCTATGATCAATTTACAATTTTTCAACACTTTTGCCATGGCTGATTGCTTTGAAATGTTGCAAACATGATTTTCATTGATTTGCAGGTTTAACGGAAGCTTCAGTGCTGAATGTGCTGTTCTTCCACCTTCCAACAGTGCTGCAGCAATTCCGGTAGATGCGAGAGCTAACGCAATGCCACTTTGAGCACGTATTGCTGCTAATATCAATGATATCAGGAACGTTTTCCCAGTACCGCCGGGCGCATCAAGGAAAAATAGTCCACCTTTTACTTCATCGACAGCCTTCATCAAATATCGAACTGTAAATGATCATAACTTTTTATAAATCGCACGCAGTTTTCACAAATCACTAACTTACCTTTGAAATAGCCAAAATACAGAAAGCAAACGAACGAAAAGGGTGCAATTAAAATTTTGAATACAACTGGAAAAACAGAACAAATAACGATCTAACAAAACAATAATAATAATAGTAAATTTAAAAATTTTATTTAAAATTAATTTGACTTTCTTTCAAATGTTGTTTTATTTTTCTTTCTTGATTTACAAAAGGGTACAACTTCTTTACCCCTCCTCTTCCGTGACCACACAGCCCAAATTATCAAATCACAAAGAACATATACTGTGCTATCAAATGGAATGACCGCCTATAGCGCCACCTGTTGAGAATTTTTCAATTTTTCTTTTTTCCTAAACCTTCGCGGAGCAATTACGAACAAATCCGCAGAAGGAAGTATCCAATTTGGTCCAATCGTTTTCGAGTTTTAAGCATCCGAACAAACCAAGATCCATTTTTATATATATAGATACATACATAAAACAAAAGGAATATTTCAATGCACTTACCTTAAACTTCATCTTCGACAAACTTTTTCTCTAATATTTTGTTTGTTATTTGTGATTAACTTTAAGTTTCCACACTGTATTGCACTGTACTGTTTTTTTATTTCAAGAACTTATTGAACTTTTATCACTGTTTTTTTTTTGTCGTTTATAAAATACGTCCACGTTTATAAAATACGTCTACAAAGACAAGCGAAAATATTTTTTGGAGGATATAATCACCTTAGTTGTTATATATTTACCTTAGAACTAAGGCAATTTTGCATGGTCGGTGAAAATTTATCCGGAATATCAGCCTAAGCTAAGGTACGTTTACTTAGTAACTAAGGTAATTTGCACACTATTTCTGAAACTAATGGCACGAAGCAATACAAGAAAATAAATGTTGATTGGCTGGTTGCAGGCGGCTTCTCTCAATCAGTATGGTATACAAAACTTTACCTTAGAACTAAGCAGAGTTACGTATATCCTTAGGTGAATATACACTTATTTGTATTTAGGTTAAAACACCTTAGGCCCTTATGCAATTTAGCCTATTTCTCATTACCTATGCCGTACATAAATTGTGCTAGTTCTTGGTAATGCTATACCTGTCCAAAATATTCCATACAAAAATATTTACCTAAGGTTCTTAAGCCAATTTAGCCTATTTTTCATTACCTATGCCATGCATAAATTGCCCTATTTGTTGGCAGATTTATGTCTGTCCAATAAATTCCATACACAAATATTTACCTAGGGCGTTTAAGCCAATTTAACACAGCATATTTATCTGGGTGAACTTGTGAGGCTCACAAAAACAATCGAAATTGTGACCTCCTATGGAGCAAGTCACAAAATAGAAAATCAGGGCCGGCATTGTGTATGGCAAAAACGTTTAAAGGTTTTCGTGCACACGAACGGTTTGCTTCATGTAACATTAAAAATGGAAGAAATTCTCGTGGCCGAGTTCTCAACGACGAACTGTACGGGCTCTACAGCGACATCGACCTATTCATAAGAGTGAAGGTCCAACGACTGAGGTGGCTGGGTCATGTAAAGCGTATGGACACGAACGCTCCGGCCCGGAAGATCTTCGAATCCACACCCGAGGGAGGGCGCAGTAGAGAAGACCGCGACTCAGGTGGCGCACGCAAGTGGAGGAAACCTTAACCAACTTAGTGTGCGAAACTGGAGACAGCTAGCTAAAGATCGCGCTTGTTGGTTGAGGCCGAGGTCCACCCCGGACTGTAGCGCCACCTTAAGTAAGTAAGAATTCTCTAAAGTCGATCCTCGCCTAGGGAGGACTGGGAATAATATTCAAACCCAATCTAACCCGACTTGACCTCGCCCGGTAAAAACTACACAGACAGTTCTGGTATGGACTCAGGAACTGGATCTGGAATATGTGCAAAGTCGGCATAAGTGAACTGGTTGCCTTGGAAAAATCTCATCCATATTCCAAGCTGAAGTCCTTGTAATTACCTGTTGTCCGACAATAAATTTAAATTCTAAAACGATGAAAAAAAACACAATTATCTTCTGCAGACAGTCAAGCAGGTCTCAACGCTCCTACAAGGTTGACTCAACTGTCATAAATCGAAGCCATATTATTCATTCGGTACAGGGCTTTACTGTCAAAAAAACAGCTGACCCACAGAATAAAGGCGGCGCAACAATATACCACTCATCGGACCTGAACCCTTTTGTGGAGAAAAAAAAAACATTTCAGGAACTGCGAGTATATCACGAACATTTCTCGTATCGAATCCATTGAATTGGACAATTCTTTATCCAATTTTCCTTCAGAATTTCCCGCACTTATAATTAATCTAGTAAGAAATTCATATTTGAATTGAAATGTGCAAACGCGAGGAAGAATTTCGTCATCACTTTCGAAAAGAATTTACGGAGTGCATTCAAGTTTATTTTCCCGCCTTTTGATACCATTTTAATACGCTAGAAATCAAAACAAATACACTTATATGCCAAATAGGACAACAAATTTAAAATCAGCTGTTAATTATCAGATGACTAACAGCTTTTCCAATTCTTACAGCAAAAAATTTGTTGAGTAAAAATTCGTAAGATTCTCAGCGGAGGGGTAATATCTTGCTCTCTGGATGACGCTCTCTTTTAGGAATAATTCGAGCTGAGGAACGGCATTGATTCCCAGTGGAGGGGTAATATCTTGCTCTCTCGATGACGCTCTCTTTTACGAATAATTCGAGCTGAGGAACGGCATTGAGCAACAATTCGTAAAAATTAGTAAAAATTCGTAAAATTTAAAAGTAAAGGAACACACATATAACAGTTGTATAATATATTCTACATCAGATGATTCCATTTATACAGGGTGACGTAAAATAATCATCCAATTTTGTTTTTGAATTACGTTTTTACTAAATAAAAGAAAAATGATTTTGAGTGATGGAAATCTTTAATTTTCGATCTTTACAATCTTTTCTGTTAAGTGGAAATGTTGGTATCTTCAATTAGCTCCAAAGAAAGAAGTCTGGGATGGTTAAATCGAGACATGCCAAATCGCCAAAACGGGAAATTACGTGACCAGGAATCGCTTCCTTAATAATATCCATTGTGGCTCGTGATGTTTCACCGCCTTGATGAAAGCACATGATAACCAAGCCCAGCTCATCCAATTCCGGCGCCTCGTCGCTCATGATGATTTTCGTCACAATTATTGGTCAAACAAATCGACACAATTATTCCAATTCTTGCGGAATTTAGCGCTCCATTGATTGTCTGCTTTATACTGCAGCTCTCTAGTTCACAAATGTCAAATGTCATTGACGTACGACGCCATTTGCAAAAATTATAACATCTTCTGATGGTATGATCAATTTTGCGCCATCTTGTAAAGGGTGTCCCATAACTCACACAAAATTTGAATTTTGCGCCATTTAATAGTACAGTGATGCCAACGCAAAAGAAGATAATAATGTGACAGCTGACAGTTCGGGGTAGGTAAAAATGGAGCGCTCTGGGAAAGAACAACGCATTTTCATTGTTGAGCAATATTTTAAAAATAATGAAGATTTTTTTTCGAACAAAATCATCTTCAGTGATGAAGTTGATATTCATCTTTGATGGCTTCGTTTATTGTCAAAATTGTCGCATTTGGGGTTCGGAAAAGCCTCGAGTATTTGTTGAGAAACAAATGCACCAACAACGCGTGACTGTTTGGTGAGGATCTTGGACAAAGGTCTATGCAAACAAGCCTACGACCGCCAACGCATTGAAAGAGCAAATTGGGAGGTGTATTAATGAAATTCAGCCACAGTTATGCGAAACGGTCATAGAAAATTTCAATAAAAGAGTAGTACGTTTGCCGCCCTTTTAGCCGATGTGCTATTCTATACACAACCCCAATCTATATACTCTATGAATCAATAAAACATTTAAGTTTTCTAATTAAAAATCTGTTTTTTTTTATCAAAATTACATTTTGCTTGAATTATGGGACACCCTTTATAAATGCATTCTTCGCAACTTCAAAATCGACTTGGCTTTTACAACTACCACCTTTTATTTGCCCACCTAAAGGTCGTATCCTCTGTCCGACACCATCGAGGGGATGGGCAGCCAAAAGTATCGAGTCGAGTTTAAAACTAAAAAGGCCGATCCTCTTCCGTTTCAAAGATGAAGCCATCACGGATCGTAGAGCGTGTGTTCTGAAGAACTGGAATCACCCTGCTCAGGATGAACGACACGGATCAAGGGAAGTTTGTTTATGAAAACATATCCCTTCAAAGAAGATGCGTCAGCCTGAGAGAGACTTATGTTTATTGACTGCATGACTTGTCGAAATGCATCTCTGGGAGCCACCCCTTGACATGTCAAGGCACATCTGCCCCATACCCCCTGACAAAAAGCACATCTCACAAGGCAAACTAAATAGTAAATCGCATCCTAATACCTATACCTAATCCAACAACCTATAACCCAAAGTAAATATACCCACCGGCGTTGTCGCCTTCGACTGTTTTGCATATTACCATCCATACAGACTGCAACACGACTCCAACTGATTTCTAATTGCGAAAATGTTAATCCGATAGCCTCGCCATGACATTTTCCATTTTGGAAATTTATGTTATCGCTCCCCATATACACTGGCGCAGTTGGACAGTATAAATTTCCCGCCACACTGAGCAGTGAGCAGGCAGGCACCATCAGGTACACCTTTTGCCTGCATATACAAGCTACAACTGCGCTGCGCACACGATGAACATTGTAATTTCTCCTAGTGGGCTCGTTATTTCGTTCGCGGACGCTTGCTTAATTAAAAGGCCAACAGTTTATGCATGTGCCGAGGCCGACCGACCAAAGGAGCGCGCACTGCACCGCCAGCACAGCCGACTATGGGGAATGCGGCGTTATCGCGTTTAATGCGCCCCAACTTTGGCCATCTAACTGCGTCCTATGCAGACCATGGTCCCCAGCCAGGATTGCACCGTCTTTATGTTATATCTCGCGATGGTGGACCTTTTGTAATTAAATCTCTCTCCAGTTGAATGCTTTGTGATTTTCGCGTTTAGATTTATTGCGCTCTTGGGAGGAAAACGCTGCTGCTCGCTGTCTGTGTCTGTTTCTGACACATAAAGTTGACGGGCCAAATGCAAGGGTTCCAGGATTAGATTGCTGCCAGAGAGTAGACAGTGTCTACACAGGGAATAGGTTAGGATTCCCATATGCACGGGGGACTCCTCACTTTCGAGGAAAACCACAAAAATTCCCAGAAATTAACAGAACCAACAAAAAAAAAAAAACTGTCACAAAGGACAAACCAAAATTTTCTACCTGAGAAAGAGTTCATCTGCGCTTATCTGGAGTTGAGTCTGTTCGATGGCGAAGGACGCCGGGCGACCCGAACCCGATCGATGGACAACAAAGAACAAATAGAGGCGCTGTGACTGGGATGGCCAGCGCCAGGTGAAAGGCACCACACAGTCACAGAGTGGACACTGGATAAACCTTCCGACTGACGCCTCGTGCCTTGTTCGCCGCTAATGCATTCGAGGACAAAAAGTGTCCGAAATTAAGATAACGCCTTCGTTTGTTCGGTTCCGTTTTCGTGTGTTGCCCCTTTCTCGCGATCTGCGCATCTCCCAACACTTTTTCCCTTTCTTTGTGCTGATGGTGGTTCTTTGCCTTCGATGAGTTCGCCGCGTCCACCATCAACCGCGCATCATCTGTCTCTCGGGCCAGTTTGGAAATGGCCATACCAGCGAGCTCATATCGTGTCGTTATCAGTTCCGCGGTATGCCCTATCAGACACACACAAAAATTTATTACTTTCGAAAAGGAGCAAAAATAATTGTTATACATTTTCGATGCGCCAGCATGGAATTGGGAATAACACGGCACTTTGGGCCGATGATGATGGGAAAAGGCGAGGCGCCACCTTAAAAATGCGAGGAAAAAAAAAATTAAATAAACGAATCCGATGGGGAGAGACGAAAATTTGTTTATTAGAGCGGCATGTTGATGGGGGGCAGGGGGGCACACAGCAGAATGCGGGATAAAGGGTCGTGCATTAAATTATATTTCGGGTTCAGTGTCGGCCGGAGTAGAAATATTAATTAGGAGCTCTCGCGTTTCATGTAAGGCCGAGCCGATAGATCGTCGCTCATTTGGATTTCTTGCGCCTGTTGTTATACATAGGTATATGAAGTGACAGGGCAGATTTTGAGGCACTAAATTATTTACTGCACTGAAGGTTTTCTGGGTCTTATTTTACTGATGGCAGCGGTATACCCCCCAGCCGCTGGCGTGTTTACAGATTGGCCCCTGACTTTGTGTTTTCGCGAGAGGTTTGGAAGCAGCACTGCCATTGCCATTTAAAATTTGTTTCCAAAGTTGGTTGGTCTGGCATCACTTAATTTGGCAACCTGTTATGGAACAGGCATCATTTTGGAAAAAAAATCAGGAACAGGAAAATATCTCTGGAGCGCGTAAAATAAAAGGACAATCTGTTTAGATGAAATTCAAAGTAAGAAGAAAGTTTTATAATAAATGTCATAATGACAGCGTAAAATACAGGGTGTTCAATGTAGTGAGAACAGTGTTACCATACATGAGTGAAATAGGTTCTCACTTATTTTTTACATATCAGAACCGATTGGAAAGGGAAAGATGTCTTGCCCAAGGAAGACCGCAGCTACGCTGTGAGGTATCAGCGGATGTGCGATTCAGCGCCCTCGCTCTGCCTACAAAAAAATCGCGAATAGCTCAGAGCTTATGTGGCGTCCACATACGATTTTAAGCGTACCTATGGCTGCAGCATAAGGAATACCGAAGATTGCCTTCTTTCTGTATGTAGGTAAACAAGAGGAACCCTGGACCAAGGGGTCCAGTCCAGAAGCTGTGATAAATAATTTCAGTTTTCACAGCAGCTTTTCATTTGAACGAGCAAACGATTCCCGAACTCATGGTGATAATCAGGGTTGCCAGAATTCAGTTTGCTTAAAGCGCCCAAACCTTAAAAAAATCTAGCCCAAAATCGTTGCCCAGAAAGAAGCCCAAAAATCGTAAAGTCACTTTTTTGGTATTTTTCCGACCTACTCATCTCACTACCTTCTGCAATTGGCCTTTGTGGCTTGCGTGCTTCTGTCAAATCAAAAGGCCTGCAATACATATTGGAGTGCTTGCAAGTTGAACGACCGTTTCGATGTCACTTGACGTCAAGAGTGCTGCCAAGTTTTAAAAATGCGGGTTTGTTCGAAAATATTTATTTTTTGTAGTTTTGTGAATGAATAAAACAAACAAAATTTACACAAAATTTATTAAACGATATGAATAGCCCAAACTGTTGGCACTCATAGAAGAAATTTCTATCGTTTTTTTTTAAGAAAAAAAGTAGCCCAAAATACGATAAAGCGCCCAATCTGGCAACACTGATGATAGTCTGCTGTCAAATGTGTACTAAAATGATAAATGTTGTCAGCTGTGTCACCTATGTGTCATTTTCGTACAGCGCCAAACTATTCATTAAGGAGTGTTGCCAACGGCGTCGCATCGGCTAGGAGGCCCGCTAGAAAAATAAAGTGAAAGACTGCGTCGAGCGAAACTTTCTCGTTCATTATAACTGTGCCCAAAAGGCCAATTTTGTACACTTTGCAGGAGAGCAACTTTAAACTTTAAATGGCGCTCTGTTGGACACAGAAAATTCTTTCGAAAAAATATAGCAACTTTATTTGAGAATAGGTATAGTCAAAACAATTATTTTTAGGTTTACGTCAACAAATTTATGCTTTTTTGACTTAATTCGGTTTACCCAATCAAATATAAGTACATTTTGCATCTTGAGTCACTTAAGATACTTTTAAAATTCAATAAATAATTGTTTTGAAACTTAAGTCGACTGAAGAACAACGAAGTCGTCACTATTCTCGGGGTAAACAATTTTAGGTAAGCTTTTTTTGCTGTAACGTCAATCAGGGAATAAATGCAGACATAAGATGTTTTACTAAAATTTTGTACACACTATTTTGGTACATGAATCTGTATCAGCAGTTCCAAACTGAATATTCTGATAGACGTGTGGGGTGCAAATGAAGTGGGAGCTTCTGATTGTGTACATAATCTCCCAGTGGTTGCAATTATTTTAAGGTGCTTATTTAATTTGGTCGAAAAGAAAGGAAGAAGTTGTTGGTATTTGCTAAAAAGAAGTTTAGGGTAGCTGTTTTCAGATGTGGTTATCATTATATTAATAAACAGTCCGTAACAATTTGATAGTCTCACATATTGTTTTTGTTTTTTTAACTAGCTGCTTTGAGAGCTCTTTAATGTGTTCCCAAGGAAATATGCATTGGGAGGCAAGCTAAGAGCTAGAGTATCTGAGATTAAGAGAGCTTTCAATATATTTTTTTTTAAAGTTAACGGGACTTTTGAGTTAGTTTTGTGTGCATTCATTTTAGGATGCATTTTTTTTGTAACATTAGAATAGCCTCAACTAACTTTCTTATTCATTGTAAGTGAGAATTTAGCAGCGTGATCATCGGAAAGATATCGGGAGTGATAAACGGTTTATTTATTGTGTTTATGATCTGTTTCATAGTTTAAATGGGTAGAAAAAAATCTCTAAATGCAACGGCAATCGCTAAAATAGAGGTTTACCATGAGCAAAATCTCCCTAATCGCGCTATTGCTAAAAAACTTGATCGATGTCCAAAAGTAGTTAACAGTTTCTTAAGAAATCCATTATTTTACGGAAAACATTACAAAGCCCGTACTTCTACTGTACTTTCAAGCCGATAAAAACGGCATATAAGGTTAGCTTCCAATTCAACCAATTCTCTAAGTAAGATTAGACAAGAAGCTGGGCTAGAAGCTAGTCGAATGACCATAAGTAGAGTTATTAAGAGTGCCGGAAACTTGAAGGGGCTGAGACTATAAAAAATCCACCACTTAACAAAGCGCGAAAACAACAGCGGCTTAGTTTTGCAAGATCTTACATGGCTTGGAACACTGATGGTAGCAGTCACTCAAACGATTGGCGGAAAGTGATATTTTCTGACGAAAAGAAGTTCAACCTCGATGGGCCCGATGAATACAACTATTACTACCATGATTTAAGAAAAGAAAAATTATTTTTGGACCAGAGCCGCAAGGGAGGAGTTATGGTATGGGGCGCCATATCATATTATGCAACGATCGATTTGGTTTTTGTGAACTGCAGAATGACGCCACCTTACTTCAAAATTGTACTGGAAACGGCTCTACCTCAGTTCCAGGATATTTTCGGACCACTGCCCATCATTTTCCAGCAGGGTAATGCCCCAATTCACACAGCTGGAATAATTAAGACTTGGTTACATGACCAAAATATAGAACAACTTTCCTGGCCACCCTACTCCGCAGATTTTATAAGAGAACACATCTTTCTTCTAGTAGAGTATAAACGAAAAGGGGAGAGAGATGGGATATTATCTGTCAAACATAAAGTAAAGTAGGATGGGTTTACATGTCAGGTTATAAATATAGGGTAACACCAACAGATTTGAATGTAATCGACAATGTGCGGGGTTGGTTGATAAGAAAGGTTTATGAAAGTGGGAAGCAGTATCCCAACAAAGAAGCCCTTAGTGAAGGTATCAAATTGGCCTGGGCCAGTATTTTTCTTGATCTTTTAAAATCATTAGCTGTTTTTTATTATCAGCGTGATCTGATCCCGATCAGATCACGAAAATAAAACAAGACGGATCATTGAAAAGTTCAATTTTTGAGTTGTGGCAACAGTTGCGTTCAAAAACAAAACAGATTATACAGGGTATTACAAACTTCACATTGCCAGCAGCCATATTGCAAATATTCTGCTCAACGTGACGTCACACAAGGCACATATCATTTCGCTTGCAATGTCGGGAGTGTTACCATATTTGAATCAAATTTAAAAAATGTTTCTTTTCCATATTTTTTAGAAACAAATTTAGTATTTTATGTTCAAATATGCAACACATGAACAATATTTTGCTGCTAGCACATCCGTTTATCTTGGCATATTAGGGTGTGTCCAGACCAGCGAAACATTAGAAATGTTTCTGAAGCAAATCGGACACATTTCATACACATTTATAAGAAATTTATGAAATTTAGTTATTAAATGTTTATGAAATATTTCAATTTTATTTTTCTAGTCTAACTAGAAGAAAATAATGTGGAAGGGTTATTAGTAGCGAGTAAAGTTTATATTTTTGTAATTTTGGTCTCGGGAATTACGTGACACACGATTTAATTCAAATATTCACTTTCTCATTAGGTATTCCAACAAGCTTTTTTGACATTTTTATTTTATTTAAAAAAATAAATAATAATCAAAAACCAGCGCTCACTTTCTGCAGTTCAACTTGTAAAAAAAAATGATTTCCCATCACGATTGGGAAACTGTGAAACATTTCATTAATTTTTTTTTTTTTGTGTCCAGATCCAAACCAGCAAAACATTTGATAAGAATTGTTTAATTTAATAAATGTTTTAGAAAAATTTATAAAACATGGAGGTATATAATTGTTTATCAAGTTTGGAAGTTTGGCTGGTCTGAACATACCTTTATAAAAAGAAAATAACACGCAATACGAAAAAATCAATTGATTTTTTGTGTTTCATTTTTTTGTCTGGCAACGTGATTAGGTAGCTATCGTTTACAGGCACACCAACATTTAAAAATGAAACAAGCCAACAACAAGTGGGAAATAGTAGCTATTAGTTTCAGATCATGATTCGTGATTTCGGTGAGAAGCAGGATCATGTACTGTTGTTGTAAGTGCATGTTAATCGATGATCTATATGGATCATAGCTGATAATAAAAAACAGCTATTGTATAATTCTTTAAAAGACCGCATTTTTGAAGTAATTCAAAATAAGGGAGGTTGTACAAAGTACTAAAATATAAAATAATTGCGTAAGCTATAGTAAATAAATAAAAATACTTTTCTTAAAAAAAAAATTGATTTGGATTTCATTTTAACTCAAAAAAAAAACCAGGTGACTTGCATTTTAGTGAATCAAAACGAAATAAACTCAGAAAATTCCGTTAGTTTTTCGAAACTATTTGAAACTGTTCTTAGTCTAAAGAACTCAGTCCTACCGTTCAACGCAATATACAATTCCATATGTACATATCAAAAAATTAATTAATTAATTAATTAAAATTAATTAATTTAAAAATAAATTATGTGTGAGGCTATCCATATGTATGGACTGTACGTGAACATCCTTTTAGTATTTATTATGAAATCAGTAGAATGAAACTTATATCATTCGAAAGGTACTGTGCCATAGATGTGCGCAAACAAATAATTTTGGGGGCAGTAAAACCCGCTTTTCTGAAACACTTTTTTGTCGACCAATCACCTATAAAACCTGAAAAACCCGGAAACCTGGAAATAGTGATGCCAAGGGAAAGAAATACTGTGACATTTTGCTTTTACTTATTAATGTTATAAAAAAAAATGTATCTTAAAGTTAAATAATTATTTTGACTCAAATACACCAAGTGGTCCAACTTAGCTCACCAGCGGGGCAAGTTGGACCCGTGGGTTAGTTGGCCCGAAACCTAAAAATCTGAAAAGTATTTTTTCAAAATACAAAAACGCCATAATTTCTTTCTAAAATTAATTTGAAATTAAAACTTATTAAAAAAACACAACATAAACTTCAAAAAACGAAAATAAAGAAAAACGCTTCACAGAGCTCTATAAAAGAAATTTAAATACGAATAAAAATATGATTTCATAAATTATGAATCGTAATCGCTATTGCAATTTATGCAAATAAAGATGTTTCCTTGTCCTATTTTGGAACATTTTGAATGGGCCCACTTTCGGCAAGTGTGACACTGCACCCACTCCTCCCCAGGTTAACTTTTTGAATATGCTTCCATCCAAGGCAAAACCAATCAAGGTCCTTTTCTTCCTCAGAGCTGGATTCTTGCATCACTTTTTTCTTGATTTGTTTTTTTTTTCATTTGACTAGTTTTAGGTTTCGTCTTTATTCGTTTCTGTTCCTCAGCTAGCGCATCTTTTTCCGGGGTGTCAGTTAGGATCGCAGCTCGTCTTTTCCTTTTATTGGTGGTTAGTTTCTTTCTGGGCCCTGCTTTCGGAAACGGCAAAACGACTTCTGGCGAAAATGAATGAAATCCTTTATATGTGGACGACAAGGGAGTATTAGCTTCGTTATTTTCAGCAGCTCTCGCAACAGCAGTTTAAGGCACAGTTTCCTGAGTAGTTAACACTTGACTCAAAATGGGAGCAGGTGGACCTTAATAATAAATACAAGTTTAAATTTGCTTAACGAGCAAAAAAAAATAATCGAAATCGCTAGGAGTAAAAATCTCCCTATTGAATGGAAATACTCCCAGACTTCTTGAACCCATTGATGATGTTCAATGGAGATGTTGCTAAGGGAAGGGAGGCAGCTACGATTCGAGGGATGTCGTAGATTGAAATTGTTCTTCCTGGATTGCTACGCCATGCGTCTTGTGTCCCGGATAAATATTTTTTAAATGGCCCGCAAACTGAAACGTCGAGAGGTTGTAGTTCATGGCTGCAATGAAGGGGAAAGGATAGCATAATAATTCCGCTGGATTTGGCTAGTTCAAGCGTTTCAATGGAAATATGTGAGGAATGATTGTCCAGAACCAGCAAAATAGGGCTTTCCGCAGCCAGCTTCACATGTCTTCTGAAATGAACCATAAAATCAAAAAACTCTTTATTGGTGACCCAACCACTTGAATTTGCAGTTCCGATACAATCTGGAGGACCGCCGTTAATAAAGTGTTCCTTATAGTTTTTCCGGGAAAAATAAACATGGCTGGTATTGTCCTGCCAGACGCTGATACAGCTACGTTTGTGCCACGCTCGCTCCCCTAGCCGCAACAATTTTTCGGGGTTTGCAAACAGTAGATACGCCCGTTTCATCTATATTCCAAATGTTGGAAGCATTAAACATGTATCGATCCATGACCTCACTCAATTTGTCGAAAAAAGAATCCACGTTCGTCTTATTAAATGACGTGGCTCTACTCAAACTAGTTGCTTCCGGCTTTCTGATTGAAAGTTGGGGATTCCTTTTAACAAATCCAGTTAGCCAATCCTTACCAGCCGTTTTGTTTTCGTTCCAGCTTTCAGGAAAACTTAGTTGGAATTTGATCGCACAAGTGTACGCACATTTTTTGGCGTTAAACCATAAAAAATTGAGCAAATAATCTTTTAACAATGCTTCTTTTTCATCGTCAAAAACTTGCCTCTGTTAGCAAACAAAAACGCAATTGTATTGAATGTTAAATTAAAGGAATTCAGTTTATTAAATAACTTAAATAGTAATTAATGTAATGAATATGGCACAGCCACATTCGACCGTGTGTAATGGTAGAAAAGGAGAAAAAACAGAACAACAACAAGAAGAAGTTCGTAGGATGTAAAGTAAGTTGTGATGGGCATCCTTCAGTGCAAAATGTGTGCGTTCATTGAAAAACTCAACAGCCTCGAGCCTACGTAGTCCATGCTAGGAATTTCTCGCGATTCTGCTTTTTTGGTAATAAACCCTTTTAGTGTTGTTCTTTCGGATTTCTCTTTAGACAAAACCGAAGTTGCCGCCTGGTTTAACAATGCCTGAGAGGCAGAAGCTCTCTGAATTTTTCGAGCGTAAGTCCGCATTCTACAAGGTGGCGCAAAAGTAATCCTCCTATCAGAAAATGCTATAAATTTTGCGATTGGCCCCTAATGTCAGTTCTGTTTTGACATTTGTGTAGTAAACACATGCGAAATACACGTTAATAAACAATGTTACGCTACACTGCTCCAGAACGCGGAATATTGGTGACTATTTATTTGAGCAATAATCGGTCGGTGACTTTGGCACAACTTGAATTTCGTCGCAGATTTCCTAGCCGTCCAACGCCTACTGGTGAAACACTGCGACGTTAAGCCGATCGCCTCGAAGAGACTGGCACAACACGAGACGTTGCCAAGAGTGGCGGGCCCCGGAGCGCCCGTTGTGCCGAAAATATCGCCTCTGTTGACGCGGCCATTTTTTTTTTTTCGAGAACGCCGCTGGTCAAACGACAACAGTGAACGGTGCGCGCTATAGGGCCATGTTTACCGATTTTTTTCTACCGCAATTGGACGATTTAGGACTGGAGGACATGTGGTTCCAACAGGACGGAGCTACGGCACACACTGCGCGAGCCACAACCGATATTCTGAAAGCGGTGTTCCCGGGTCGTTTTTGGCGATTTGCACTAGCCCGCAAGATCGCCTGATTTGACCGCTCCAGACTTCTTTTTGTGGGCCTTTTTGAAGTCACGGGTTTATGTCAACAAGCCTCAGACTCTTGCAGCTCTTAAAGACAATATCCGTCAAGAATGTGAGGACCTATCGCCGGATGTTTTGGCCAAAGTGATGGAAAATGCCATAAAAAGGGCTCAAATGACAATCAACTGTGGCGGTGGCCATTTACATGACATAATATTCTCGACTTGAGGTAAAAAAAATTAAAAGACCAAATTAAAATAATCCACAAGAAGAATCAAAGTTTTTCATTTTTTTTTTAAATTACAGCCAAAAAACATCGGAAGGTTATTTTTGCGCCACCTTGTAAAATTACAAGACAATACAATAAAATAACGTCTTGAATTTAGCGGGGTAAGTTGGACCACTGGCGGTCCGACTTACCCCGCACTGACTTTGTTGAACGTTTTGTGGAAAAAACTACACAAAAAACTTCAATTCCACACTCGAATAAAAATAAAATACAATATTAAATAAATCATGTGTCCCGTGACACATGAAAAATGTTTACACCGCTTCACAAAAAAAGAAAGAAAAGAAATAATTTCTTTTTTTTATTTTTCACACTTAAAAATACAAATATGAACGACGTGCATCTTTGAAAGTAAAAATGCAACTAAAACTGGTTTGGCACGTGGCCGTAAGTCAGCACACTTCGATTGTGTGTCATCGTTGTCATGTAGGACTTTTAGTTTCTGAGATATTCAAGTGGGCCTACTTGCCCCGTGGCCCAACTAGCCCCGCCATAGTAACTTATTCAAATATAAATCAACTTAGATTAGAACCTGTTTCCAATGGAGCAGCTCATTTACGTATTTTTTTCGATATCTAGATGTCGCTCTTTTCGTTAATAAAAAAAAAACATAAATAACGAAAATAATTGTGGTCCTACGTTTTTTTTAGTATTACATTTTACATACCACAAGCGATACTATTGGTATTATTATTGTCGGAGAGCTTCGGAAAAATTGTGCCGTGTAGCTGTCAAAAGGGTTCCTGCGACAAGGTTCGCTATATGCGTCATCGGAGAATTTTTACGAAAGTTGTGTTGGAAGCTTGAACGGATATCTCGAATGGAATCCCTCCGAATTCGTAAGAATCGGAGGAAATTCCGTTCCGTTAAATCGCATTCTTAAGCGCATCTTAAGCGCATTTTTGTTTAAATGAAATTGTTAAGGCTTTTCTCCACTTTATTTTTTTTATTATTTAAATTTTTTTTTTCATAAATAGATCTTTTATTATTTGTAAGTATTTTATGCGGGGGTACCTTATTCAGCTCGGGTCTGTTTTCATGCCCATTTAAAAAAGCGGCAACGCTGCTGTGTTCCTTTTTATTTTTTGCTTGATGTGTTGTTGCAAGACTAATTTGTGTGTCGCAAGGAGAGTAAAATATCTAATATTAAGGGACCTGCGCGTGAAATTTACAATTAAGCCTGGACTGACTATACATTCTAATAAAAGTTATGGTCGATTTTCAACCTCAAGCGACACTAGTTATTATTATTACAAGAAAGATACCATAGATAGATGAACACAAATCGGGATTTGGGTAGTAATTTTTGAAAAATAATTAAAAGACTATTTTATTGCAAATTTTTGACAATAAATTAGTATGAGATCTTAGTAAGAATTATTTTATAATCCCATATTTACGTATTTTGAGTTTCTAAAATTAGCATTTTCGCTGATTTGAAATTAAAGACGCAATCATTTTGAAAACATCAATTTTACTGTAAGTGTGCATTTTGGTGAAAATCGTTCTTACCGTTTTCAGGTGAACTTAAGAAAATCAAATTTTTCAAAAATCCATTGAACGATATGTAGCAATAACTAAGTCCGGTAAACAACATGAGGACAGCGGGTCGCTTATTGCAGCTCTTAGGGAAGCCTGCAATGAAAGATTTCCTTAAACTACTTGATGCAGCTTCCAAGTCGAATTTTCGAAACTATTTCTAACAAAGGAGGTAGTACTCATTAATAGTTAAGTAATAAATAAAATATGAATAAAGAAAATGGTATAATTCTTCTTATTTCCCGATTTTTTATTAATTAAACAAGTGAACCTATTGAAATGACGTATTGAAAATGCAAATTTTTTTACAACGAAACTGGTAAACTTTTACAAAAAACCGTTGCCACGATTTTCTGTTTATCTTCTTCTTGCAAATATATAGACAATTAGACATACAGGGTCATTCATTTCGTGGCTTCAAGTTGGTAGCGCTGACATTTGACACCTGTCAAACTCAGCTGTCATTTGAATTGTCACAATAATAGTTGAATGTTTAACATTTACGATAATGGATCGCTTAACTATCGAACAACGCGTTAAAAATTACTACAAAAGTGGTGGTAAGCCACACAACACGGCCAATTATGGCTTTAACGCGTGAGAAGGTTCCTGGGCGCGTAATTTCACGTTTTGGCGAGGTCAATTGGCCACCAAGATATTGCGATTTGACACTGTTCGATTTTATTTTGAGGAGCTACGCAAGGACCGTATTTAAGCGAACCTTCCCCGAACTCTAGACGCATTAAAAACCAACATGGTCGAGATACCGTGCGAAAAAGTGTTTATTCCACTTTTTTTTTAACGAAAAACCGAGTACGCAGTCATTTTAACCTCACCTACCTTAGTTCAAATGTCAATTTGGGTTAAAATCGTATGAGACGTTTTCGAACAAATCAAACTGGTATATGAACATTTTATATGGGCAATTCCATTATTATTGAGGTTACCTTGCAAAAAAAAAAATTAGCCTCGAGCTGTAAGCCCACAAGCTGCAAATGCGAGGTTTGAACCAAATGGGGGCAACCGTTTAGGCTGTAGTCCTCAGGAGCATACGGACAGACAGACAAACAAACAGACAGACGGAAAGAATGTTGTGACCCACTTTTTTAATTTAATGCCAGAATTGATTTACTTTTCGAGTTCGAAATTTTGTACGAATACAATAAATTTCTCTTCTTTCTCTTTCTACTTATTCGAGAAAGTTGAAAAATGGTTTCTTTTTTTAAATGGGCGACTCGAATGAGTGCACTCCACACAGACAGACTCTTTTATTCACAGTTTTGTGTATTGAAGTCATAGCCCAATTTATAGGATGGCTTAAAGATACCTTTTGGACAGCTCGGACCTTAGCAAGGTTACAACTGACAGTAAGCTCGTCAAACCTAGGCAACTGGAGACTTTCTTTCACTTAGCGAACCTATTTACAACCGATTATTAGTGAGGCAGTAGGCGTTCATTGGTTTTTATTACTCTAATTGTTTTTTTATTTTTATATTTCACTACTCTATTAATTTGTTATTATCCACAGATAAAAACCTCTCAAACCCGCCAACTCAATAGTTCACCATTTTCGGTAAAACAAGCACCTACTCCTCTCTTCCATAAACGACGAGCACTGAAATTCCATCCTAAACTTTACGATCGCCTTGCGTCAGCATCCCCACCCCATATACCCAACCAGCACACGCACAATCTATAAAATCTCAACACCATTTAACAATGTTGTACCCGGTGCCACTATAATCAAAGTGGACCGCTATCTCGGCCAGCAATGTGACATCATCTTGACCATCTCCATCGTCCAAACATCTCAACTCAGGTGTGATAAAAGCAAAAAACAAAAAATATTATTTTCTGTTTCCCGTGGTGGATCTTCTGCTTTCGGGACCATGTGGCACTGAAATTTTGTTTGTTCCGTGAGCGCGCATCGTTTATACGTATATGCGCTGCCCCCCCCCCCCCCCCCCCGAATCACCGCCTGAACACGACGACGAGAACCCAACTTACACAAGTAGCACACGAGTGAATGGTCAATTAAACGATCGTGCGAATGATAAGGGGAATCTCCTCGACACATTTTGATCTTGTCCGCGATATCGATCCGAGAGACGAGACCGACCTATGCTATTTCCATAGTGTCCCGCAAATGGTGGTAAATGGAATGCTTTATTTAACGACCGTCCGGGAAGGAACTGTTATCACACTTTTAAATAAATGTAAAACTGTTGTTAACTTTACGACCGGGGTGGCATCTCCAAGTCAAATTATACGATTAATTATGAAGTTTAATGGTGCTTATAGGACATCGTAAAGTTTTACGCTGAAAGTTGAGATTTATTGGAATTTTTTGTCCCGAAAAAAAAAACACTCTTTTGGTTGAACGACAAGAGAATTTTTCAAATGTTATCTGAGAAAGTCAAGGCGTAAGTGAAGTTAATTTCAGTAGTAAGGGACATAAAGTCTCTGGCGAACTCTGGGGTCAGGTTCTGTAAGGTGAAAACGTTGAAACGTTGTAACGTTTCGCCTTACAGAATGCCGGCCCTGCTCTTATAGGGTCTCAGGGTTGGTTACCTGTATGCATAGATGCCTCAAAATTTGGAGATGTCGGATGCTGTGGCTCCAATATAGCGCGATGTGGATGCGAGGTTCAAAAAATCCATGAACCGCGTTAGATTTTCGTTTTTTTATTTTACAAGACAGATCGTTCAGCGGTCACCTCCACTTCGACCAACTTAATGTACCCTAAGTAGGGTTTGTAGCAGAAGGACTCAATTCTCAGTCACCGGCTCTGCCCTAAACCAGTCTCCGTTCTTCTGGTGAGATGTTGGAGGATTATACGCGAGGGGTCCACTGCTTCGGTCACCCTTTGTCTTCCCGAAGGCCTCAACAGACGCTTGGTGGAAAGAAATGTGAATAAAATAAAAGGGAGGTTGCAAACCAGGTGAATCAATTTAACAGAATTTTTTAATTGAACATTTTTTTCTACCACAAAAGCACTATATTTAATTAATCTAATATCTAATCTAAAAAAAAACCGAGTTCCAATTGACTTAATAAGCGAAATTTACATTTATACAGCTTTTTCCAGCGAATTGAAAATTATTGCCGCGAACTTTTGCACTTAATCCACAATTCAGTCACGATCCGCAAAAGTACGAATAAAAACTTCTTTCGAATTTAACCTTTAAAAATAAACTTGAAACGCGGTTACCTGCGACTTTAAAAAAAGTTACCATGTAAATGAAATGTCAGAAACGACGAATATTCGCTTGTTCGCAGTTCGCAATTCGCCCTCATATGAATAAAAATAAAAGTATGATACCGATTTAAAGCCTCATCATAAGAAACGATCTTCAATGAGTTATACAGAGAATATCAAGTTTAGGCCATCTTTTTGCTCATTGGTTGAGTTACATGGCTGTTTCCCTCCAGCTACAGAGGGAACAGGAGTGAAGCCTAAATCCAATTTGTGGAGTTGAAAAAGTTGTTGATGTTACAATACCGTGTTTGATGCCTGACACTGCCGAGTGGAAATTAAAGAACGACTTGTATATCTGTGGCAATAAGACAGAGTAGCTAATGTCAAAGAAAGTGTTTTTGAAATAGTCGCATTTTTTATTTTTAAAAAAATGTTAGCCCCAATCATAAAATATTAAGCAAACCCCTTATTTCACAATTGGGGCTTACATTTTATTAAAAGTAATTATAAATAACCATTTTAGACAAAAAATGACATAAGCTACTCTGTCGTAATTGCCACAGATATATAGCTAAGACTCGACGACGTTGCCAGCATAAACTGCTGTTTATCTCGGGCATCTAAAATGACTGTATTGAATTTCTAATAGTACCGAATTTAAATACCTTTTTATTCAGCCTGAGTGTAAATTAATTTTAGTAAATTGTTAATGTTTTCTGATTTTTTTCGACGTAAGTCTAGCAAACAAATTTGTAAAAATGTATGAAAAGTATTGCCAATTTATTTTTTTTTCTAAAGACTTGAAATATATATTTCGAATATTTTGATTAAATGAAATGGTGTGTTCTTTCTGGCTTTATCTTGTTTGTTTCTGGTTTTTGATTGGATTTCCTTTTCCACTAGTTTGCAAGCAACGTATGGAAGCTTCAAAAAAAAAAAATTGATGTAAGTTTGAGATCTTTTCAAGACGTTCTTGAGAATTGTCGCATAGAGAATAAAATGTATATTTACTTAAATTTGGGCGGTTCATGCCTGAATACCTACTTTTCCAAACAATATTACCTTAGGCGAAAATTTGAGGATAAGGGCAACTGCAAGGTCGGATCCAGGGGGGGGGCGTGCCCCCCCAGAGACCACTGCATTATTACTGCTTCCTCATTCCATTATTAAAACAACACAGACACTTCGCCTATGTGCTAAAATAAAAGTCACTTTTCTAACAAACGATGGAAATCAAGACGAAAAATTACCCTAATCTATGTCTGCATATGCTTGAACCTAGAAATATATGCGAATCTTGGGGCGCGTGCATGAAATTTCTAGCCTTAAGCGCAAAGTCGTATAGACCACATTTTTAATCGTACAATTTTTGTGTTTCCGACGGTCATAAAAAAAGAGTTACAAATTTGGCAACAGATGAAAGAAAATATTCCCAAGTCACCAGCAGAAGCTTATAAAAAAGCAACAGCTCTGCCAAACATAAGAACCCTTTGTCAATTATTGTGCACATTTCCTGTGACAAACAGCACTGCCGAACGATCTTTCTCCACCTTACGCCGGATAAAGACATGTCTTCGCAGCAATATCAAGACATTGCTTCAAAGATGAACCCTGAAGAAGTACTAGATATCTTCAGCAGAAAACATAAAAGAAAACTGTCATTATTAATCATATAATTTTTCATTATTACACCTTTATAAAAATTATTTTTTATTCTTTGTTATTCTTCAATGTCATTGATAAAGAATGAATCCCAAAAACAAATTGCAATGCAATACTATTGGGTACACACTTCACCTATCTGGCCTTTGTGCCCCTCGCAGAAATAAATCCTGGATCCGCCCTTGGGCAACTGTAAACACAAATCGTCTTATTCAAGAACTCTGGTAGATATTTGGCTGCAACCAAACCCTTATAAGACTTATAAGGAAAAATGAATTTCTTCGCCGAAAATAATAATCTCCAATGACACAAAGATTGGTGTTAAAAAGACGACTTCGCGGAAAGTATAGATATAAGAATGGAGAAATAACGGGTAGTGCGAATTCATAGAAGGGAAAAAACTTGGCTTTATATTTTTATGCAGGAGTTTAAGTCAGCTATATAATTTTTAATATATGTAATTCGTTTCGTTAAAATTCAAAGATGGACGCGATATGTTCTTAAAACGCTTATAAGTTCCTACGAGCGATTTTAATTTATAATCTTTTCAAAAATATTCACTTTTTAACGATTCAACTGTTATATCTTTAGACCACCAATAAAATCCGGTTTCCATCATTAACCTACGTAAAAATTGTATTAGGAAGCAAAGGAAGGCTGATTTGCCTACGACATTTGACAGATCAGCTGGTATTTTGAGCTTTTCCTATTTTGCAGTTTGTTTTTCTTTTTGCTTATAATAAGCTTCAAAATGAAGCATACCTATCTGTGTTGCAAATTTAATTGCAATTTATGTTTTCCTTTTTTTTTTAATAAAAACTAAACTCGTTGTAAAATAAACTATTGACCTTGTTTTACACGAAAACAAATTATGAAAATTGATTTCTGCGATGATAACAATAATGTAATAGATTCTAAAAAATGTGGAGGTCTAACTGTTTATTGGTACCGTTGCATAAATGCTGTAATCGTCGACATTAGTGTTTGACTTATTAGTAAGGGTTTATTTATTTTAATAAAGCAATTTATTTTATTTTAAAATCGAAAAAAGATGCGAAAAAGTCAACACTCCTATATGATGCATAATTTTGCAGTGCATAATGCTGTGCCGCGACTATCGTGATTCGTTAGTATAGTGTGGTGCGACATAAGCATAGCCAGTTGGAAATTGATTAAAATTGCATGTCTGGCATTAAGATAAAGGAGGCACGCGGCACAAATACATATCCAATCATAAATGCTTAACCACTTTAAGTGTCATTTCGAGGAAATTTCCATTCAATTTGCAATGGAATGCTTTACTCACGTACGACTGTGTATATGGCATAGTAATCGGCGCAAGATGGAATTATTTTGATGGTGCTAATTCGCAAGCATGCGAATTGCAAATGCGAACGTATTTTCCATCTCAGCTAAAGGGAACACAAAACACATTGATTTTCAGGTTGAATATGGCGGGGAAAAGATGAGAGAGCGAGAGAGAAAGTCGGCTATTTATTTTTTATGCCCAACTATCACTGGTAGATGAGATGGAGTTTGGGGACAAGTGTAGCTTTAGGGTTTTGAAAGCAGGTTCACATGGAATTTAAAATTGAAACGTTCGATGGCTTTAGACGTATTTGCCGACTTCAAATTCAAGATGGCCAAAGATGAGGTGGTTAGATCAAGTACGAAGTCTCTCCCCCTTTGTGAGCTGGGTTGGTTGGAAAGGTTTAAAGTCGATGTCTTTCACGTGGCCCCAAAGGAAGAAGTCGCAAGGTGTTTTCCGAGCCGCAGATGCGACAATTTTGCTTGTTTACGTAGCCACCGAGGTGGAAATGGGCCTCATCAGTCAAGATGATTTTTCGATGGAATTCCGAATCATTTTCATGCATTTCAAGGACCCAATCAGCAAAGACACGACGTTGTTGATGATCGGCGGCTTGAGTTCTTGTGTTAACTGAACTTTATAAGCCTTAAGACCCAAGTCTTGATGCAAAATATGGTGTAATGACGTTTGTGGAATGCCCAATTCCAAAGAACGACGAGGAATGGACAAACTTGGGTTTTCTTCAACACTTTGGGCTACAGCAGCAATTATCTCAGTTGTTCTTGAGCGACGTGCACGGGTTTTATTCTTCACATCACTAACTTGTCACAACAGCTCGAATTTTTCCACCAATTTCTGTATTGCGGTCCGACAAGGTGCTTCACGACGACCAAAAAAAAAATGCTTTAGTTTTGCGAACTGTGACTGCAAGATTTTCACCATTTTTGTTGTGAATTTTAACAATTTCAATGCGTTGTGGAAGCTTGTACCATTTTTAGTAATGGCGTAGTTTCTACTTGTCAAATGTCAAAAAATAAAAGCTTCAAAAGTGACAGCTACCGAAATAGCGGGTCATTCACAATAACACCTCTCATTGGAAAACCCTTTACTTGAAAACAACTGCTTCAGCCAAGAAAATAAATAATGCTAGTTTTTAATAAAAAAAAGATAATAGATAAATACCTACAACCAGTGAAAATTGATTTATTTTCGTTAAAATGTACGGGAGAAAACGAAACTCACAGCCTTATTTCTAAACGTATTTTTAAGAGTGTCTAAAGTAATGCACCCTTTAAAATGCCTTTAACCGCAAAAACCTTATTTATAAAAAATTCAACGTTGTATAGAGCTTGTATAAGCTAAACGCGCTTGGACGTTGTTTTGTGCCTGTATAGAGCTGGAATAGTATCGAAATGTCATTTTGACTGAAACAAATCTGTCACATTGTATTTTAAATGAAATCAAAAAGAAATTCGACAGATTGTGTCGAGGTATCAATTCTAAAGATTCTTCAAGTGTCCCCGATAAGAAATATATGCAGATGTGACATATTTTGAATTGTTTTTAAAATTTGGTTTAAATTGCATAAGACTGCCATTTCATAGGAGTCCCAAATTTCCCAACCTTTTCTTTATACTTTTCCATTTTTTATTCCTATTTGTATTTGAATTTGCTTTTTTCACAAGCTTCTACATTTTTTTTTTCATCTTTTCGGACAGATAAATGTAATAGATTTCTCCTTTTCAGTAGCTATTTGACGCAAGCCCTGTATAACTAGTATGCATGGGAAAATGTTTTATAAATAAGAATTTTTGGGAGGGTGTATAAAGGCTGGACATTGCATTGTTTAGGCGCGTTTAGCAAATTCTAATAAATAAGGCCGAAAATGTATATCAGCAAAAAAGCAAATAAACATGTTTACTGATTTGTACAATTGTCTCGCATTTGAGTTTAGCTGACTAAAGTTTTTGTTTTTAATTCATACGAAGTCACATCCTTCGTAATCAGACATTTTATATTAGTAAGTTTTTGGAAGACATTTATGAATGAAAATAATGTCATTATTTATGTGAAAAGTAAAATAATGTTGCAAAATGATGACTGCGTATTTATTATTGTTGCTTCCCAAAATGTTTTCTAGGAAACTGGCGTATTTTTTTTACTGGATTTTTTCTATGTAATTTTGCTGACACTTTTTTAAGTCACAGTACCTATACCGTTGTCAGTCTCGTTTAGTACTGTTTTAAATTGATTCACCAAATCGATCGTTACAAAAAAAATGGGAATGTTAAAGTGAAAGGAGAAATTGGAGAAATTCTATGGCGAACATGTGAATAATTTTTATATCGATATCATTAAAATAACATTTATCTGACATAGACCAAAATTCATTATAAAATGGCTTAAAAAAATACTTCTTTTTTTATATCCTACATTTCTATTCAATTATAAGAAAATCGAACAACTATTTACAGAAAAATGTCAACTTGGGATTAAGAAAAACTATTATTTACAAAACATCCCCACACTGGATATTGAAATGAGAATCCATCGCAGGCTACATGACATCCGGATCAAACCGGAAGTGTAGGCTGTTTTATTCTTCCAGGTATGTGTGAGCCCCCTTTGATAAACATGGCACAAATACATAAATTCAAACTGGGCTACATCCAAGGTCAAATTTAGCTTGTAGGCAATCCCTCTTTTTTGGCTGAAGCTGTCAGTCTATTTAATACTTAGTTTAAAAACAAATAACTTGAGCGACTTTATTTGTCAGATTTATTTCCCCCCCGCGATTCCTGTGCTTCTTATAAAAGCATTCGGGAAATATTGTTCTCGGCCGCAGATAAGCTTTGTTGGGTTGGCATTTTGACAGCTGTCACGCTGTGCTGTATAACGTTAATTGACACTTTTTGGATGTGTATACATTACGTAGATGGAATGGTGTGAGAACAGGTGGCTGTAACATAATGAAACATCGACTGTAGGGAAACTCAAAATGGTCGACCTGGTTTGGACCAAAAAAGCTCATGAATTTCTGATGGAAGATGAATATTTTTGGGCAGACAATCAAAGGCGGGTAAACGCAGCCTATACAGTACGTAATATTTATAAACCACTGGCATTAATACCGTGAACAAAATGATAATTTTGAGTGTCCCTGTCTAGGCTAAATTTTTCGAACTCACAATGGCATAATTTTTCATTCAAAACTGCGTATTGTGACCTAGAAAATATTCAGTGTGATGATTGAAAATGATTATTAGTAAGGCCCAATATAAACGATAAAGAAAGAGATGTCTACTGGTCTAGGGCTCTTTCGGAATAATCGTATTCGCATCACATGCGCTAGCATCAACCTTATGCCAAATACGAGTACAGGAGAACCATAACAATTTCCATTCTCAATATCCAATCGTATCGCCTTCTCAGTCTCACCCCAGGAATGCTTTTATCTTCTGTAATTAGCTAGATATTCGGAAACTTCCATCGATGATGATCGGCAAATAAACGAACAAAAGATATGCGATGCGAATGACAGTATATGCTCCAGATATAACTCCGCGTCGCGTTGGCGGCGGCCGGCGGCCGGCGTCTCATACAATATCCATAGACCCGTACATCTGTATCGATTTTGTTAATTCGTTTGTCGTCGTCGTCATCGGCGCGTCGTTGGCGCTGGGCTCAAGCCCCTCCGCAAAGCCCACAAGCGGCACAAAGAGCATCTCGTATTAGTGTACTCATGTGTATATCGTGGTTTTATTGAAAGCAAACCTTTGGGATTTAAATAGCAATTTGGTGTCATCGGTTAAAAGCCTGTCGTCGCCGCGCCGACTTTGATACATGATCACAAAAATCTTATAATTCCATCTGGTCTCTCTCTCGTGAGTATGCTGGTGCTGGTGCTGGATGCCGGTGAGCCCCGTCGGCCATCTCGCGTCTTGCGGTTTGTGGCAGCGTTGTTTACAATCTTGTATCTGTGTTGAGACGAGATGCTATACTTTGCCGCGTATCTATCTGCGGTCTCTTTTCCGCTCGCGCAGCGAGGGAATTAATCGAGCTTAAGATTTATATGACGATCATTACAAATGCACTCAGCGA
This sequence comes from Cheilosia vulpina, assembly GCA_916610125.1. Taxonomy (NCBI): domain Eukaryota; kingdom Metazoa; phylum Arthropoda; class Insecta; order Diptera; family Syrphidae; genus Cheilosia; species Cheilosia vulpina. The sequence continues at coordinate 14,410,396 of OU744276.1, read as the reverse complement.
GATACTCGCCCAGATACATTTGGGAATCTGACGACGACGTGAGGGAACAATCCAAGTCCACACTGTGTGTATATATGGCTCACTAAAAATCTGGATTTGATAATGCTCTCGGAGTTTTCTATCGGCCTCAGACGACGGACTTGTAATGGACTTGCGCCACGATCTGATGCTGTGATGGCATCAGGGCGACGGTTAAGGTGTACTATCGCGGGCATAGATGAGATGAGCTGTATATGCAGATGCAGATGTGTGTGGCATACTCTACGAGTATGTGGTGACGATGAAGAGTTTCAGATGATTGTGCGCGCAGATAGCTTTTGTGAGGCGATGCAAGTGCCTTGTCAGTGGTGGAATCTAAAGTGGCGCCTCTTTTATGTACCCATTTGTGCGGGTGCATGCTGCATTCATGCAGGCAGAGGGTGTGGAGTGGAGTCTATTGGATCTACAGCTAATAACATTTCCCCTTGTGGTACAGGGTGAATCATTGCTGGCGCTGCTCAGTATTGAAAAAATTCAGAAAATGCTAATGGTGGGCAGACCTTTGATCTGCGACGACTTCGGGTATCAGGATCCTTTTTTAATATCCCAAAAGGCATATTGCAGATTTTAGGGTATAGGTAATTTGCCCTGGATTTTACGTCATCACATACCAACCCCTCAGGCAGGACAGCTGAGTGGGCAAGGCAAACCTTGGCTAATTTTGGATTCCCCAGAGATCCAAAGAAACTCCGGCGGCTAATAACTTCTAACACCTCAAACATAGCTAGTGTTATTAGTGGATACTGCATATCAGGAAGACACGCGCAGAAAACGTGTCTGTCGACAACAACGACTTCAAAGGAAGATGGATCAGAGAGATCACAGATCGCTCTTGCTCATTTCAGGCAGACTTATCTAACTAATTTTTTGAACGATCTCAGTGGCACCTAATACCAGAACCACTATTTATAGATAGGGGCAAATGGATTGCAAAAGCTGTTAGCAACATTTTGAGTGCTCTGTAGGTAGGCACTCCAACTACAGGCATAAAACGGTCGCAAATATCTTTCACATCGAAAGCTACTTTAAACTTCTATAATTATTCGCATAATCCAAAAAAAAAATTAATACTCTTTCAGTCAAAACTATTTCACTCACAGTTGGGATATTATCTACCACTCTGGCAGCACTGGTTACAACGCAGTATGGTATTTAACAACCATAATTGAACTGCTCGCAAGTTGAATCTTTGGCATCTACTTAGGTAAGCCGATTAAACCGATGAATGAAATAAATGACAGTTGTACTCAGGCTGCAGACACCTTCACAAAAGAAATTATTTTGCGATTGTTGTATAATAAAAAATTATTGTTGAAAGGTTTACACAAAAGATGTTGTAGAAACACGATATTTTTGCACATATTTCCCTTTGCAAAAAAAAATAAACTTCTACGCATTCTATTCACAAATGATTAAAAATAAAAAAATAAATCCCACGGTATAATAACACTGACCGGCCATTCTATAGTTTAATTCGAATAAATCATTCTGTAAAACAAACAGATGTGTACTTAAATATTGCCTGTTAAATCTCTAAAATAATTATTACCAATAAAAACTTAAATAAACCCAAGAAAAAAAAAATTAACAAATATCAACAAACGTCCTAAAAATTCGGTCATTAATGCCACCACTCTTATGCCCAAAACACAGGTGCAGAAATTCTGGAAGTAAAACAGATGTGCAGAAAATTATATGACATGCGTTGCATTGGCTAATATGGCTACTGTCATTCACCGACTAAGCAGCTTATGTGTTTGCATCCAAAACAAATAAAAACACGATCAGCAAATGTCAAAAGCCGATGTTGCCAAATACTTGCAATTGCAATTTATTTCCTTTTGTGTTGTGGTACGCTTGAATTTTGCAGCAAATTTTATTTTTAAGACATGTTGCAGTGCTGCGGTGAGTGCAGAATTTACGTGTGCCTATATCCATATAAACATGTGTATTCTAATTTTGCTGCGCAGTGATTTCTGCACATGTATTTTGGACATTAGAGAGTATACCTGGCTATCGCCGAGAAAAGGCGTAGGTGTCAAAACTGTGGATTGATTTAGAAACTTGTGTAACACGACGGTAACCCTGAAAAAACGGAAACGATATTCAACTCAACGTCAATAATTAAGAAGTCAGTTGAAGGAGAGAAATTAAGCAGGATCGAAATTCCTTCTATTTTATTAAACTAACTATATTAAAACGATTTTCGGAGTTCATTCTCTTAAAAAATTCACTTCTGTTTATAATTAATGAAATTTGTTGATAAATGCAAAACCAGTATACAAAAGTACCTTGTGCTTTTATAAATTAAGCCAAACATTAAGGCTTTTATATATTTCTATTTTGTTTTTTCTTAAAACAAGTCAGTTAAAGTAGAAACAAAAGTTTTCATTTGCATATTTCCTACAAAATGAAAATATTCCTCGATTTGATAATACTGCATAGCTAGGTTTGCCAGATTTTGTTCGAAGTTCGACGGTACAAATGGCAAGAATATGGACAAAACCCGGGATTTCCAAATTTCTACGGGAACAAAATAAAAACTGGTAATATAAGATATATAGACTGTAAGCCGTTTAAACCTCTCTCTACGGATACCACATTCTATTGAATTTAATTCGCTCATTATAAAAGTAAAGTTCTAAAAATTTCGAAATCGCAGAGAAAAATTTGCAAATTATGTTGATTTTATTGGTTTGAGTGACAGCTGTTAATTTCCAAAAATGACATTCTAATATGGAAGTCTGGCAACGCTTTGCACAACACAGCAAGATGCAATGAGCTGTTTAGTTATTTTAAGTCGTACTATATTAGTCCGGACTAAATGTACCCGAAGAGGAAATGCATGACTGATTTGTAATTTGACGTTTTCTACGTCAGCAGCAAATACGAATTTTAAACTTAGTACTCAGTTACAAATTGTTTCACTAGATTTGCGGACTATCCCTTCCAAAACTGAAACATGTCGAGTCAATCAACTTTTTGAACGTCCGCAATTCTTCTTTTTGAAATGTTTGTTCTCCTACTTTTGGTGACACTTCTCCTCTCCTACCACTATTTTTCTCAAACTATTTAAAAAACTTAACAACACAAAATTTTTTCTACACAACTATCAGATTACATTTACAATTGCACTTTATTGACAAAAATTCAACATATTTCTCATTATTTATTATTAAAATAGAAAATTATACAAGCTACAAATATTTACTATTTATTTTTTTAAAATTACGCCCTTGGTGTTAGAATTCAATTTAGGAAAATAATTGATTGCTATATATTTTTTTACGAATGAAAAGAAAATAAACTATTTTAAGTTTCAGTAAATAAACTAAAAACAATTTAACTGGGTACACGGTTTTTGGTTTTCGTTTTATTTTTTACAAAATCTTTTCATTAAAATTAATTTTTGGTGTTGGAATGGTTTTTTTTTATGGCTGTTATAGTTGCATTGCTTCTTCAATTATTCGAGGACCTTTCTGGAATGCCAGTACTAGTTATGACACTGGTTGTGATCTCACCATTGACTGATCTGCCGCCATCTATTGGTGGAACTCTGCAAGTGTGTGGATTATTCAATTTAATTAATGCAACTCCTATTAGAGACATTATTTGTATGCGTGCAACTTACGTCTGTGTGATCTGTCGATTGAGAGTGCTGGAGTTTGGTAAATGCGGCGACTGGCACGGCGACTGACAGCTGTATTGCGCGGAAAGATTTTCTCCAGCTGAAGTTGGCACCTCCGAGGTCAAATGATGACGGCTGACATTTATTGAATTGACATCGTTGTGACTGAGGCCGATGCGATTGGTGCCGTTACTGCCCGGGTTTGCTATGTCATGCAGCTCGTGCGTAGAGACCATCGGTAGTCCGATATTCTGGACTTGTGACGGATACATCGCATGTTGGGGCACAAGAATACCTGCGGGGATGGAATGAATAAGTATGTTTGAATACATCGGTGGTAATGAATGGACCTTTAGGATGGTGGTACGTCATATAGCTGTAGGATAGGGCTAGAATAAAATTAGGTATTGTAGTTTGTTTGTAGATCGACTTGAACTTTTAGTAAAACAAAATTATTGAGAGGTGGACAATACTTGAAAGAGAAATGGCAAAGCTCGGGGGAACTGTCAGTGTAGTCTTTGTGTTTACTACTAATTTTCATGGGAGTAGTGAAAGGTGTATGGCAATCAAGTAGAAAAATGGTACGAAATTAAAATGTCAGTCCATTGTACACAAGTTTGTCAAAGAACTGATTTGCTCCACCCTCCACATCTCAGGAAATCAAAGCCAACCCTCAAATTATCTGTGGGAATTTATGGAATTTATATATTTAAAAAAAAATGCTCTTATTCTACACATATTTTCTTGTTGCTCATACTGTAGACAAAGTGAGCTAAATTTGAGCCACAATTTGCACTACAGAATGTAGCATGTAGAGGAATGGTGAATGACATGTCAATGCAACCTTTAAATTGTGTTCGCATCAGCGCCAAATAGACGGTAAGGTGTAATCAAATTTGTTAGGTTCTGTTATTGGTTCGTTTGACAGTTTTCAACTGTGTTTCAAAAATCTCATCCGAATTCGCTTGTATTCTTTCTTCACAAATTATTGACTGGAAAATTTATGAATATTGCTTTAAAAACGTACACAGAAACAAAACGATTTAAAGTAATCACAGTATAAATGAAGGAACGCATTCAGTGACAGTTTTTAAAAAAAATAATTTATTTTTTGTTTTTGATATAATGGACAGTGGTATTTTTTTCCTGTTGACGTTTTCGAAAGCAGACACAAACAATATAGTCGAGAATTTCCTGCGTGAGTTTTGAGTTCACACAAGTCAACCTGTCAATATTCTCGGCTATTGGAATTTTTTGTGTAGGAATTTGAAATAAAAAACAACTGAATTATGTAATAATTAATATGCAATCGAAGAATCTAGAGTTTAAACAATTCAAGTAGACTTATGACAGTAGATATGGCAACTTGTTCATAGTTTACATTTTTAGAGCGTTTTGTGAGATCGCTCAATCCACTTAATCTTTTTATTTTTACGAATAACAAGACTTAACTTAACTTAACCATAGTTCTGTCATTTTTAAAGCAATATAATATTCTCTCCTGTAATACGCATATATCATACCTTTATTCCTTATTACCTATCTTTACAAAAGAAAGTCTTTGAAAATTACCTATGTCAATTATTGACAGTTTGTGCGCATTTCCTTGACTTTTGCAATCCTGCATCAGAAAACTCTTGACGGTAGGTATTTGGACGGTGTAATGTTTGTAAAGCACAAAAGTGGAACATTTTTGACGTTTCTAGATGCGCCACTTTATAAAAGTGGCAAATGAAAGTATTTTCTGACACGATTAAGACCTTAAAAATCGTTTAAATCTTCCAACTGCCAATAAATAACATGTCATAAAATTCACATTAGTTTTGAGCGATGATACAAATAATATTTGTAGTTGAAATGTTTGTGTATCTATTGACACGTCATTCCTTTGATGGACCACTACCATTACCACGACAACTGATTGCTCAGCTAGTAATTTAAATGGCGTTGAATGGGGAAGAAATTTACTCCTTCATAAGTTCGTACTCGGATGACATTTCGATTTATGTCAAAGTTTATCGGCAATGTGACATAGGTGTTTTATGGAATTATAATTTTCATTTTACATATAGATTTAACTTTGCAAACTTGTTTTAGCTGAGACAATTACAATTAAAATTAAGTGTATGTCAAATGTCAACTGTCAAATGGTAGTTCAGCAAGGTATTCTAGGAATTTAAATTTCCAACAAATGTAGTGAAATTGAGGTTAGGATTCGCGGTTAGTTAATCTAACAAAACTATTTTTGTGGGCCCCTGACAGCAAGCGAAAAACTACGTCAGAGGCGTGACACATACAATTCGCTCGCACAGTTTAGTGAGTCTTTGATTCTCATCAGATATTGCAAAAATGTTCATTCTCCGTTTAACTGCGGCAAAGTTAGGTTGGGAATTCCTCAAATAGACTCGCCCCTTTTCATACCTCTTGCCAGAGGGCAAACGAGTGCCCCCAGCCCAACCCACCATATTCCCTCAAAATGGCGTTAAAGGATTTTCAATTTTCTCTCCCATACCACCGGCAATCGATAAGAAAACGAGAAATAAAACCCAAAAACTCACTTGGTAGGGGGCTCCTCATTGGTGCTCCATTCGTCAGCTTCGGTTTGCGTTTCCTCTTCTGGATGCCCTCCTTCTTCATGGTAAGCGGCCGATTCATGTTGTGCAGCTTGTAGTACAATCCACACGCATTGCAAACCGGTTGACTCTCGTTGTTGCGTCGCCACAACGTGGTCGATGTGGTGTAGCAATTGGCACAGCTAACTCCATTCCGTCGATTGTTGTTCGCAGTGGACGCCTTCGGTTTGGTTTGACGCGGTGGCAGCCGCGTCCCATAAGTCATACGCGATGCCGAGCACGCTGTACAGATGTACTCGTTATTGTCCTTTCGAATCAGTTGACTGCCACAGTATTGACACTTCAAATCGGCACCATTCGGATCAAAGGCGGATGTGACACTGGAGCCGCCCGCCGATTGCACCCAAGAGCCGCCATTCGGCGAACCATATTCATCGGTGATCACCGGATTGTAGGGATTCTGGAATTAGGCAAATGAAATGAGAGTGTTGCCATCTGGCAGTGACTGCGACCACTTACAATATTGGGGAACTCAATGGAGGTGTTGGTCCAATAGGACTCGGACACACTGGGATTCTCGTACACTGTTAGCGGGAACTGACTGTTGGGCCGAATCGAGCTCAAAGTCGGATCCGATTTGTACAGGAGCGGATTGGCATTGGTCATGTTGTAGGTTTGTGCCAAGCCGTACGAGCCATTTGAGCTGTAGTTGCTCGAGACTGAGTATTCGCCGCCGGGAGGTGGCAGACTGCCTGCAGCGGGACCTAGATTGGTGAAGGTTTTGCCCTCGTTGTGGGCATCGACCACAGTGGCACCGTTCAGGCCGCCATCGTAGTAGATGATTTGAGTTTGGTCACCATTTTCGATGGCCGTTGGGAAGCGTTCGTCCTCGTAAGCACGTAGCGTTGTGTGATGTTGCGTATGCTGGCTGTGGTGGTTTTGCAGTGCTGCAGCTGAAACTACTGCGGTTTCGCTGAAAACTGCTGTCGCTCCAGCTGCAGGCTGATCGGCTTGCTGTTGCAGCTGCTGTTGTTGTTGCTCCTTTTCCAGGGATTCGATCTTGATTGCTGGATTTTCGCATGCGATAAGAGCGGTACCCGTGGGTGTTGTCTCGTAGCTGTAGACGGTGATGGACTCCTCCGTGCGCGGGGTCATTTGAACAAAGTCCGACGGCGAGTGCTGATGGCTGTTGTAGTCTGAATCGGCGTCGGCGTCTCGCACCGGATCGCTCACTTCTCTGAAAGGAGAGAGAAGAGATTTTCTTTAGGATGAACTTTAAACAAGAAAAACAAAAAAAAAATTCTCGAATTTACATATCTAAAACTTTGCGATCAATCGCACCACATCAAACATTCTTGACTTTGACTTTCTGTCAAACAGACGAGTATGTAATATCTGACAGAAAAATTAAAAATATTCCATACAAAATTCGTTTTCTGACATCAAATGTTACTTTGTTCTTTGTTTAGTAGCACTTTCATGAACACATGATCAGAAAAGTTCGCACATTAACTGCGCTGCTGTCAAGTCAATTCCATTTATTGCCAAACACGCAAGTGTCAAGTTCAGAGTGGTTGTTGCACCACGTGCTAAATATTTCCCGACAGATGTCATGGTAGTATGTTCTCAAATTTTAAATTGTAAAATTGATTTTATTACAATAAAAACAAAGAACTTATTAGGTACTACTATTATTTTTCTTTTGTCTACTTTGCTGAGATAAATGTTCAATAAAACAGTCCTACTTAAAATGTTGTTATACTCGCCTTATGACAAGACTGCACTATTTATCTAGCGAAATAATTCTCGGGAACATTAAATTAGCTACAACTTTTGACATTACTAAAACAACATAAAAAAAATGGCAATCGATTATCGTATGGAATATTATGTATGTATTTGAAAAACCTGGGGTCAGATGCTGTAAAGGGAAAACTTTGAAACGTTTTCGTGGGGCCGAATGATTTGCTCTAAGTTGCTGAAGTAAATTGTTCGTGGTAACGAAAACCTTTGAACATTTCGCCCTACAGAATGCTGACCCCGAAAACTCAGGTAATATCAAAAACAACATGTTTTCTTATCTGATCTATTACAATTTTACCAAGCACTATCAACAGAACCCGTGCTGCCCTTAAAATCAGCACTAGCAGGAAACTGGGCTAACGGCAGCTAAAGGGGTCAAATTGTTTTTTAAAATAATACTGTGTACTTACATTTCAACACAAGCTACAGAAGCCAACTAAAAGTTGGTATATCTAAGTGTTCGATTCATATTGTGGGCGATTGCCCCAGCTAAACTTGCAACAAACAAGAAAGTTTCTTGCGACACTGTCGTGCACTGAATTGTTTTCGGTTGAATGCGAATAATCTTGTTTGTTTGTGAATTATTTTTTTCAGCGCAAATATTGAAAAACTGCTGGAAATCCTTTCAGACAGCGAACAGAACTAATTTATGAAATTTTCATCTGACAGATTTGGGAACAACTTTTGAAAAAAAAAATTCTTCGATTTTTTGATGAGACGCATTTTTTTTTGTGACAATTCATTTTGACGTTTATATAAACAATGATACCAAACAATAAACTCTAAAAAAAATGTAATAGAGCTGATACACAAGCGTATTAAAATAACAATCTTTAACAGGTATATTTGTATATTTGGCTGACGTAGGAAAAGTGACATACCCGATGAATTTTATTTTTGCGTTCACGTTGCATCTAGTCCACAGATCAATCTAGTCGACGTTAGATTACTAGACTTTTGAAAAAATATTAAATCGATTAAAATCACGGATAGCTGTCAAACAAGTGGAAAGACTTCTGACATTTGTGCGCAGTATGCAATATAAGTACCGGTTGTTTAAGGTATTTAAATTGTAAGCAAATTTCGACGTACTAATAACAAATTTAAGTCTCCACTTTAAATACAAAGCTCAAAAATGCAAAATTTGTATGAAAAATACAGACATTTTGATAAATTACAATTTAAAGTCGGAGGTAAAAATTTGTATTGGAAAGGCTCATTATTTATAAACTTTTCCTTTTGTTAATATAATGATGAGTGGCATAATATATTTGCTAGTGTACTGGCAATTACACACAAAATCTATAAGACAGTCGGTCCAAACTTCAGCGCATTTAATTGCTCTTGTGACCAGTGACAAGAATTCTTATTTTGCCCGTTGAAAGTTTCTGCAACTACTGGGAAAATATAACTACATCTGTTGACTAAACTGAGTACGAAAATTTATTGCAGTTTAATACCCAAAACACATGTGCAGAAATTCTGTACGCAGCACAGAACGAAGTGCTGCAAGTAAAACAGATGTGCAGATAATTATTTGACATGCCTTGCATCGGCTAATATGGCTACTGTCATTCACCGACTAAGCAGCTGATGTGTTTGCATCCAAAACGAACACGATCAGCAAATGTCAAAAGCCAATGAGGCCAAATACTTGCAATTGCAATTTATTTCCTTTTGTGTTGTGGTACGCTTGAATTTTGCAGCAAATTTAGATAGAAATAGAGACATGTTGCAGTGCTGCGGAGTGCAGAATTTACGTGTGCCTATATCCATATAAACATGTGTATTCTAATTTTGCTGCGCAGTGATTTCTGCACATGGCTTTTGGGCATAAAATGACAATTGAGGTTAAAAATAATTCATTTTAAAGTGGCTTTTACTTTTTTTCCAAAGCCTCACCTGAAGTATTTGTTGTTTTGTTTTTGACACAAGTAGATGTCAAAGATGAACAAGTGGCTCAAAGTAGCTCGAAGTCACGTAAATATTTTCCGCTCTCTGAGAGAGTTCCGCTTAATTTTTGTCAGTTTGACAGATTTTCAGCGCTTGGCTGGGGAAAGTACGCGAATACCCAATATATCGGAGCACGCTGTCATACATCGATTTTATTTAACAATGCAGCAGCATTAAAAACTGACAGAAAATACAAATGTAGGTACAGAAGTGTGACCATAGAATCTGCTTCGTTGCAACTACCCGAAAATTTGGAGTACCCTATGACAGATATGTCGCATTATTCATTTTCCCATGTGAGAAGCGATGAAATCAAGCTTTAAAAAAAACTATACTACTTTCATACGTCGCATTTAAATTCGAGGTTTACCGAATGTTAGTCAACGTCAGCAAGACATAAAATTCACTAATCGATGTGCAATTAAGAAAAGGAACTTCGAAAAGTAATGGTACGAGTTTGCTTCCACCGACATAGCACCATTGGCTAGGCGGTGACTATATAGCTATAGTCAACGCCTCGGAAGTCAAATAAAATTATTAAGGCGTGCGGCTGCTTAGCGTTCCTTTGACATTACCCCACTGACCCATAACACAATACAACCGCAACTCCCAATGTACACTGATGCAACTCACATCCCATCCCGGATTCATAAAACATTGTGACTTGTGACACTTTTCTCTGCCGATGCACATTTGCACGAAAAAAATCAAAACCGCCACCAGATACTCGTATCTGGACACGGTAACGCGTCACGCAACTGCTTATCAATAGATCCCCTCAAGTTAAATTAAAATCACTCACCTCAGAGTCCCAGATGTTGTCAGAATGCGTCGCTGTTGGGTTCGTACAATTGGTCCTGACGATGGATCGATTAGCTCGCCACGCAAGAGCCTAGATACATTCAAGGCGTTATCCTTGCGTTGCTGTTGCTGCTGATGTTCCTGTTGCAGTTGCTGCTGATGCTGCTGCTGGTGTAAGTGTTGCTGCTGCTGTTGTTGTTGCTGTTGTTGTTGTTGTTGTTGTTGCTGCTGCTGCTGTTGTTGCTGTTGCTCCTGTTGTTGCTGATGCTGTTCTTCAATCGTTGGTGTCCGGGACGGTACTTGCTCACTGATGGGCTCTGTTTTGATTTCAGTAATTAGATCGATGGGTTGTTGCTGTTGCTGGTGTTGTTGCTGACCTTCCATCTGCGAAATGAACAAAACACTGAATGACAAAAGAGTAAAACACGGTATACCGCACCAAAGAATAAGGTGTGATTTAGTATACGAAAATAACTCTCGCGCCTATGCCCAAACAGAATACAGAGCGGTACACCTATACACACTTGCGCTCCCTAGCCTGTGTGCAATGAGACGACATACAATTGATGATCGCAATTTCATGTCGAACAAAAAGTCATTCAGAACGGCGAAGATGAAGATGGTGTGGCTTGTGGGTACAGAATGCGGTCTTGCCTCGAAAAAGTCAACAGAACTGTGACGTTGGACCGGGGAAAGTACTTTTTGCTCTTCGCCTTGTTCTGGTTTTGCCGGTTGTATTGGTGTCGAACACAGGAAATATTCGACAGAATTTGTTTGCAAATGAGTAGAGGTGTCTGCTCAGGGAAAACGACGAGGAAAATCGGAAACAAAGCGTTTAAACAAGAATCGGTACCGACTAATATTTGCTTTGTCATTGTTGCCGGTCGGTCGTGTGTCGGTGTGGCTTTTTATTGCCTGTTGGGTGTTTTTTTTTTTTTTGTCGGACAACAAACAATTACAAAACCTTCAGAGAAATATAGTTCATCTAGACCTGGTGATGCGGTGCGTATGTGCTATAGCACACCGGGCTGTGGAGTTCCTTTTAATTTGTTTTGTATGTCAAACGGAAATCACCGCATGTCTGTCAATCGGATGTTTAATTGGAAGTGGGTGTTCTTGCCTTCACCAGAGAGTGTCAATAACGTGTCACTTAAACGAGTATTTCATGTAATTTCGATGACTTGGTTGGGATCGTTTGAGGTTTTTCTTTTTTCTTCCACCCCCAAGAGGATGTTGGCGGCATGTTCATAGGTCATAACCTGTTCATATGGGAACAGATCATTCACCTTTGAAGGTTTGGAGCGTGACAAACGATCCTACAGCCCGATTGTTCCAATTACTTACTGTACTGAGAGAAATGAAATGTCGCATACGTTCAACTGTCAGCAAGGATTCGCTGGCAATAACAGGCATTCCTAGGATATTCTCGAACGCTTTCCAGAACTTATAGGAAATTAGGACCAAAAGACAAATTTTATGGAATTGGTCTCCGAAAGATGGATTAGCTTTTGATTAGCACTTTATGGAACACTCTAATTCAAATGTAAGATGTTTTCAATCAGTTGCTCAGACATTTTTCCGAACTCATAGGAACTTTGATAAAGGTGATTTTTTTTTCGAGTTCGCCAAATATATTCAAGAACTCTTGTTCGATCTCAGAAGAAATCATTATAATTTACAAAAATTATCTACTTTGTATATTTTAGAAAAGGAATAGAAGAGTCCTCCAAAGCTTGCAGCAAGTCTTGTCTAGAAAAAAATCAAACCTTGCGGGCTCTCTTTCAGAAGGCTTTTTATTAGGGTGAATTTGAAATTTGGAACTCTAATCAATGGGTAAGAGCAAAACACCAAAACAAAGCCTTGGTTTGGATTCATGTCCAAATTCCATAGATCAAGTCTTGAGAAGCGTGCTCACAAAGATTTACTGTAGAGTTCCTCGGGAAAATAAAAAAACTCGAATCGGAACTCTTAGAAAGTGTTCGAAAATATGTGTTTTAAGAGTTTAAAATGCGTTTTAGAGTTCATTTTCACAGCCCTTTTTAGAACTCAACAAAAGAACTATAACTATATGGAACTCAATCGAACTATACAATTTTCGACGTCTAATTTATTAATTTAAGTTTTATAAAAGTGTTGCAGACTAATTCGAAAACCTTGGAAATTCAGCAAAAAATCCTTTTAAGATGTAGTTTCCTCTTAAAACAATTAACAACTCCAGAGAGCTGAAGAGAACTCTCTTAAACTAAACAATTTTCGCAGCCAAACTTATTATTTTAAATTATATAATATTTTATAAATGTTTTTAAGACTTGTTCGAAAACTTTGTGGAACTGTTTTCATTTTTAGAACATATCGGAAGTCTTCAATTTTTTATTTGGATCAAACTGATTTTACAGAATATTACAGAACTCATGTGAACTTAACTCCTCGACACAACTTTAACAAGAACTCAACAACGATTTTGCTGTTATACACATTTTTTGTATAATGTTGAATAATGTATGTAAGAAAAACAGTTTCTTGAAAAATGTTGAGTTTTCTAAAAACATTTTGGATTCTCCTAGGTTTTTAAACCACAATCAGGTTACTGGTTAATTTTTTACCGAATTACTTTCAAAAAGATCTAACAACTTCGAAAATATTTCAAATGTTTTTATTTGAAAAAAGAAGGGAAGAATCGACACAAGTCTATAATTTTTGTATCAAGGGTTATACGCATCAGAACTTCGGGTATTGAATCAAAGCGTTCAGAAAATTTTCAAGCATGAAGCAAGATAAAACAGCTGAGCTAGGAACTAATACTGTAGAAGTATCAAAGTTTAAAGATTGGCCGGCAATGTGTCAAAAATAGAAAACAGGAGAATCGAGCACAGTTCTTCTTTTTTTTTTTGTAGGAAGTTTATCTAGGAAGATCACGAGTCACGTCGCCCGATGCTAAAGGAAGGCTGTGCCCAAAAAGTTTTTTTTAAGTCACTTAGAGATGTGGGACCCTGTCAGTTTGTCGAGAACAACGTTATATACTTTAGTTTTCAATGCGAATGTTTGCTTTACTTTTCCTGCTACCCAAGTTTATTTTCCGCCTTCAAAACTTTAAATTTCGTAATTCAAACTCAAGCCGTTCCAAAACTTGTTAAATCTTTTTTTTCCTTCACCAGTCGCTTCCCCAAAATCATAATTTACGAATTTAACCGCAAAAACCAAGGAATTACATTAAGGCGGAATCACAATGAGAATACACGACAGTAATCCAACTTAAGCTATTTATATATAGTTAAAATTTAATTTAATTTTAATTGCGTCAAATGAATTTACCCTTTCTGCCGTCGATTTTTGACAACAGCTTAAGCCAGCATAATTCTTTCATGGTGGGTTTTTAATGTCACAGTTGTCATCAAATTATTTGATTATTGCGGAATATTTTGAATTTAGATTTATTGATGAAATATAAACCACCAATCTTGTTATTTAAAGAATGTATCAACTGATACAGCTTAAGCCAGTATGCAACTACATTGAAATTCTGCATCCTGACAAAAAAGTAAAAAAACTACAGCCATAACTTAATTTTCTCCCATCAGGCCTTTTATCATTAAATCTCTATCGTTAGAGAAATTAAGAACTAACTTCTATTGCCTCAATGAAAAAGTTTAGTCGAGCCCATCATGTGACAGATTTTACAAGTAATCCAGCTTAAGTCAACACGCCATTTGATTGACTTAAATTGCGTGACATTTTCTACAGACAAGAAAACAATTGCAACCACATATCTGAACGAAGGAGCATTTTTATGCATTTTTGACGCCACCTTAAGCAAGTTCACTCAATGTTCACTTAATTCTTAAATGTAACTGCACCTTTACAGTCATGACCGCATTTCCTCGAACGATCGTTTTTTGATATCGCGATATTCACAGAAACTGAAAATGAACTACCACAGCTGTGAGCTGACCTCATCATGTGACACATTTTACGAAGTTCTCCCAATAATCGCGTCTAATAACATCGGCCACACCTGTCATTTAGGGCTCATAGTGCGCAATCAATTTGAAGGGGATTTCCACTGAACATTACTCATTGTCAAACAAAGTCTTTTTCACAAAAAAAATACCTTTCAAGTGCGTCCAAGGTTCAAGAGGGTTTTCGGGGAAAACCGCCACCAACTGCACCCAAAGAAAACTTACTCTGACTCGTCAGTCGTCACATATCTCACGTGAAATACCTTCCCACTAAGGTGTGGGCCATCCGCCCGGAAGGAAATGACTCGTGCCATTCCACACATACCAAAGATTGTTGCGCTTGCGCCACTACACGACTAAACGCAACGTTACCGTATAGTTTTACTATCTTCCTGGCAGGAGGTCATACCCCAAAGATAAAACAAATTCAAATCGCACCTCAACCGTGCGCGAAGATAAGATTTGCTTGTCCCGTTACAGATATGTGCTGCATCACGTTTATCAACAAAACTTCTGTCACGTAACCAAAGATATCGTACACGCGGGGACCATTATCGGTCGGCGCGCCAAACTGATTTCAATGTTTTGTTATGTAAATTTTTCATAAACCCACAGACTTGGGCCAGACAACCAAGGAGGTCCTAGTCCCACATTCATCAGCAACCGATCGACCGACAACACGACCGCACTTATTATCATAACTTTTATGGCCGGCTTTCTATATAGATTATGATTTATCTTTGGCCAGAGATACACCCGCATTCTCTGGTATGTTTGCCTTGCGGAACAGGCCCCTTACTGTCCCGTCGAGGAAGTTTATATCTCTGCGGCGATACGGAACGATTCTCTATCAATTTGGTGATTAGTTAAGTTTATCTGCGCGTATTTCTACTATCGAAAACAGCTGTTGTGATGGATCGTTCGTATGACAGTGAGTTTATGGATTCGCTGGAAATCGGTTGACAAACCGCAGCGATGGCACTTTGCCTTTGAAAAGTCTTAAAGTGAAAATTCAACTGAACTGCCAGGATGTCATATATTCAGTGAGTGATTTGTGCGAGACAGTGATAAGAAGTACTTTTCTCAAAAAGCCCAGACACATTTCTAATCTGACAGGTGATAAACCAAATTTCGACCTTAATTCAACGTCAAAGTTGTTGTTCTTTTTTTTTCAAAAGAATCGTTCCACTCCAATAAATTATCAGATGACTGACTAAGTCTTTGTGGAAAAAATATCGATTACTTGATCACGCCTATTCCATCATAAAAATTAAAAATAAAAATGTTCATAGGAAAAGTCATATAGACTCATGGGGTGCTGCTGCAATAAGACCGTGACAGTAAAATGGAAAAAACCGATTGGTGGAATAAAACAATAATTAAATAGGGATAAGCGATCGAACTTCATTCTGCTTTTCCTCTTGGGAATACCAAAGTTCTGTGATAAGAGAAAATGCCACAATAAAGTGTTAGTTTATGACACTCTTGACACCTGATATTGCTTGTGCCCATGTGGCATTGGGCCAACGCCAATCTATTAGATGCGGTTCAAGGAGGTGCATTTGGAAAATTTGCTGTTTACAAATCAAAAGCGTGAATTGACACTAAAGATGCTTTGCAGGGTAGGTACGAAGTGGATTTTGTAATTTAGCAGCATTTTCTGTCAAAAGCCAATAGGTACCATGAAAACTTTAATTCCAAAGCAAAACACCACAAACAAACTGAGAGTGAGATCTGACCCTTATTTCAGTTTTCAGTGCCGAATTTTAGATTGTGGAGGCAAGAATTAATTTATTAATTTGGACCAAGAATTTCAAAAAAACGGACAGATTTCTGTCGCTTGAATTAAAATACATTTTCTCCAAATACAGCAAAGACTCGAACCACTACACCATGGCCACCGCAAATGATCGATCCAATCACAGCAAGACCCATTCGGTTATTTTATATATAGCCTGTGTGTTTAATTCTTTCGCCAGCACAGGAGTTACAGCCCTTTTAGGTTGCATGTCACTCTCCTCAAACGCTGATGACTAAATGCTCTATTGACGAACTAAAAATATTAATCCGGACCTTTTGATGTCACGGTCGACAGTCGGTTCGCAAATGTTTAAAATGCTGTCTGGTTTATGCTGCATTTACAACATGACACATTCCTAACGCGAACTATTAACGGCATGCCCAATATTAAATAACCTTCTGACTGAAAGGGACAGCATTAGCTAACAAGCAACACGTATTTTGGTCGGCCATTTTGTTTTTGTTTACGTGGTAGGAATTATGGGAAAGTTCAGTTCATTTTTATGGCGATGGCTTACGACATTTCGGTATTTTTGGTCGGCCATTTTGTTTATGTGGTAGGAATTATGGGAAAGTTCAGCTCATTTTTATGGCTTACGAAATTTCGCTTTCCTATATAACAAAATGGCATCCGGAAGTGATGAAGGGGCAATTATTAATTTATTTCGTATAAAGCGTAGTACGCTGCTAGGGCTCAACTAAATTGTATCTGGTCTCCAACTTTTCTCTCCAAACATCAACTAAAGTCCTAGCTAAATTTTGATAAGAGTACGCCGTGGATAAGTGTCACAGAAAACATAGCTGTTCTTTGAAAAAAACTTCCTTCAAAAATGTAATTCTCTCTTATTTCAACCATTTTTAATTTTAGGTGCTTTTCGTCCATGTTATAATTAAAAAAAGCTCATCCTTGTATACTGTTCCGCAACAGAACAACAAATGCACAACGATCTGTCACAATTTAGCTCGAGAAAATGTGACGACCCATTAAATGGGCACGCTAAATTTTGACAGACGCATGAAGTACATTCTGAAACAAAAGTTTGATTATTTAGCTCCAGCTGCGCACTACTCAGCTGAATGGGTTCGATTAAGTCTAGCTCAGCTAAACTTGAGAATTTTGTATGGGAGCGAAAATTTAGCTCGAGCAGCGTTCTAAGCTCAACTAATTAATGAATTTTTGGTTTAATTTACTTGCACTAATTACCACTCACAATTCACATGTTTTAATACAGAAATATAAAATTTTTTCAAGTGACTGCAGAACTTGAGGCGACCAACTCCGGAACTTGTGTTTACTTTCGTTACGTATCTATAATTATGGATAGAACATCCATGACACTTTAGGCGCCTGATTTGTGATGTCAATCTTGTTCTAAGGCCTGTATTAGCATTGACTGCGGACAAACAGATCTCTCTGTACTTTCTCATTCAGTATTACTGAACAAATTTCACAGTAAAGCAAAGTAAAGTGAGAGTTGCAATATCTACACTCCTTTTAACACCTCTGATGATTACACCCTCAAAAATTGGCCCTAACAGAATGCGATTCTCTGTTAAGAAAAGGGTTACACTATAGCCCAAGTTAAAGAATGGAGAAGTGACTTTTTCAATTTATAGAGCCAGGAAAAATGTATGTAGCTATAGTTCTTCCTGACGAATTCTGGCTTAAAATACATATATGGCGTTACAACTTTAGCCACAGGCCAAGGCATCAAGCCATGCACAGAAATATATACCAGTTTATGCCACTTTATCGCAAATTATTGCATACTTGCAGGTTGATTTGCAGAAAACCAATATTAATGGTTTTATTGAACATTTGTTGACTTTACATTGCATTTCAGCGGACATCACTTTCCTCAAAACATCATTAGATAGAGCCCAACAAAACTTCGGAACTAGCTTTCAATTTCCAATACCCAAAGGTATATTTCTTTCATCAATTCAAGTGGAGAAGTGACACCTGCAACATCGGCAAACCTTTCCTGATGGGTGCTTTTAAAAAAGGCTAATGCATCGCTCCTACAACTATGACTCAGCTAGCTCATTTGTTTGCAAGGCCCCAACACAATGTTTTGTTGCATCGTTTAGTTGTTTCGATAAGTTTTATGAGTAGCAGAATTCACATTGAATCTACCTTACATATGCCGTCCCACTTTAGCTACAGTTAAACGAAATAAATATGGTAGACGGTAGAGAGTTAAAAAGTATGTTCTAGTAATCCCAGTATTGCCAACAAAGGGGAAATATATCTTTACAAGTCTGAAGCATATTCTTGTACCAGTGATCGACAAAAAAAGTATCAAACAGAATCAAGGGGTAGGAATGGTTATCTTCTACGATTTTCAAGGGTCATATATTTCAATTATTGCATAGAATTTAATTTCACGTTAGAAATTGACACTTGCGCGTTATGCAACGTTTCCACCTTTAAATGGAAAAAAAGTTTTAATCATTGAGCAGATTAAAAAATCTAGTTACCTTAAGTCGGCCTAGACTAGATGTTACCTGAACGCAAAAACTAGATTGTTTGCAAACGTCACTTTTCCAACGTCAGAAGCATATGCCAACTGTCAGCTAAGTACTCAGTTACGGATTCCTTGACAAAATTCGTCGGCGGCTACCCCTCCATAAACGTCAACTGAAATGGTTGTTGAAATGGCTGTCCATATAATCGATCTAGGCCAATCAAAACTGAGATACATCAAGTCAGAATTAGTAAACTAAATGCTTGAAGGTGCGCATGTTTTTTTTGTTGTGCACCTGGTTTTGTTCCATCACCCGGAATACTCATGCGAATTTTTTGGATTTAAATGCTGTGCCTTTAGGAATCGTACAAAATCGTACAAGTCGTCTTAAAAAAATCAGCAAATCGTTGAAAGATTTTTTTTCACGGCAGTTGTCTTCCAAGGCGCGTCCAATTCTGACATACTGCGACTTTTATAGGCAGTTTCAAATTGAAGCGACGGCGACGGCGTCTTTGCGGTCCACAAGTCCAAGTACGTTTCTTTTTAAATCCTTTTTTCGATGCGGAAAAGTAGATCATTTGGTCCTTTCAAGTGATCAGATTGCATCCTGATGATCAATGACTGCCCCGTGACACCAAGAAGATGCATGGCTTCAATGAAATCAAATCGGCTTTCGTTTTCCAGTATCCTCCGAATGGCTCCCATCGTCTGCAGAATAAATCATTCGCGCAATTATATCTAGCAAAGTGTCATCTGTCTGTGAACCACATTCCTGTTTGTCTAGATGTAACTTCTCGCCAGCGTCTCTGACATACACACAATTTGCAAAACATCCATCAGTTTCATTTGTGCAGTGATAAACTGTTTTCACAGCAAAAAAAGAGAAACCCCTTAATAAGATGCGTTTATGGCACTTGTCTCCCTCTCGCTCTCTTACAACAATGTAAAGCCGCATCAATGAAATACCTTTCATTAGCAGCGAAACGACAATCGCTGCCATTCATTCAAACACATCTCGCTTATGTAATGGCCCCCATCCATCCAAACAAATGCACCGTAGGTGTCCGGTTTGCAGCTCATCGCAAATGTGTTATAGACACGGCGATAACGAAAATTTGATTTATTCGCTGTGACTCATCATTTAATTTAAACTATCCCAGAGGAAGTAACAAGAATAGAGGAAACAAAAAAAAAACTGTCCCCGTAAAGATCTCCTATCTGTGATAGCATACTTTGCGCATTTAAAACCTTTTAGGGACAATTTTTGTTGATACTTTTTTATACGGCCGTCCGCAAAGTGTGGCAGTGTGGCGTCACATCACGGAGGTAGGTAGGTAGTCACTTTCATTCATAAAGCAAGAGGAGAAGATCCTTCGGCTGTTTGATCGGGCAACCGACAGGAAATTAACCTTTCCATCCGCCTCTTTGTGTCACTTCTTTGGGGTTCTTGGTTTTATTTGAATTAGACACGCGCCGGCCGCTTGAACAGAAAAACGCCAACAACTCGTGGAAATTGAGACATTTCGGACAATGTGCACGCACTGTCAGCTGAGTGCGCATTTAGAGCAGGATACTCAACTCATACCGCTGCGCTGGCTGTCAGTTCAACCAAAAAATGCCATTAAAAAGTGATATCAGTTAATTGGACTACTCGATAGATTTATGCGCCGATGGATTACGATTTTGATAAGGCGTCAGACGTCGTCGTCGTTTTAATTATCTGAAACTTTTATTTTTATATTTATTGTGGAACAGTTTGGAGGGATCGATTTTAAAAATTGAATTCAGTTGAACTAACATGTGCAGTTTTTTTGGAACAATTTTTTTTTTCCTTTTCTCGTCCAGAGTAGGACACCGAACAAATCATGTTCAAAGCACTCTAAATGTGTTACGTGTTTGAGCTGTCATGTGACTGTAGAAATACACGCGAATGTTATTTCTTGATGTAATTTTTCAATCTGTTACAATAGGCCTGTTTTTTTTAGCTTCCTTCTCAGCAAAGCAAAGTAAAGTAGGATTTTCAGCACGCAATTACAACTCCTACGCTCTACTTGACACTTCGAGACTCACAGTAGTTATTGTAATTTGTGAGCTGAAAATCGTACTTTACTTTGCTTTGCTGAGAACGCAGCTCAAAAAAACACGCCTAATGTTTGTCGATCTTTTTCTGTATCAACATTTGTATAGTCTTGATTAGTAATCATATATGGTTAGTTGTCAAAATATGTTGGGCTCAATCTTTAACTCCGACAGTTCAATTGTTCATAGAGTGCGCTCTTTCCCTTATAAAGATCGAAAAATATGAAAAGAGAAATTCATCGTCTGAGAGAAAAAAAAAACAAAATACGAAATTTGTTTGACAGTTAAGACTCTATCCTGAACAAAAAAGAAAAAGGTTTAACAATTGAATTGACTTAAACTATTGTTTCGTATGTCATACCTTCTGAGCTTCCCAAAACATTTTTTCAGATTTCATTGACCTTCTCGAAGCCTAGTAGCTAGTAGCTAGTTATTAGCACATTTTAAATTAGCACTGTGATAAATTGACGGAGTAAAATAGTCCGTATGGACCCAAGCCTAGCTTCTCACAACCATTCGTCTTGTGTGAGTTTTTTATTTTTGGGACGAATGGAAGGGATCTACAATTTTATGCCGAGTCCAAACGGCCAATTGAGAAGCTCTTTCATGACAGTTATACTCTCGGATGTTTGTCAGACGTTCGCGAGAGGTGGCGCAGCGAAAAAAACCTTAAGTTGGAATTTGGGTTTTTCTCGGGATTCGAACCTGGGACCCCTCGCTTAGTAGTCCGGAGTAAACGCGAATAAAAACTGGAGTAAATGGGAAGTCAAATAAACCGAATTTAAACAAGTACGCAATTTTACAATCCTTTCCATATTCGAAGACGTCGCTGCATGAGGCAACAGCTAGTGAAATATACAATACATAGTTGATAACGCTGCCATTTCCGATGAAAGAATTGCTGGCGAACCAATTAAACCATATTGAAGTTCTCTCCCGTTTTCTGTAAACGCATAAAGAAGTATAGTTTGCAATTATGGGAGAGGAATATTTCAATGGATCACGTACGCGAACTGAAATAAAAGTAGGTCTGCGAGGGTGACTTTTTGGGCAAACAAGATAGTTTTTGCTTTTTCCACACAAAAGCAATAAATCTAGGACCTCTGGAGTACACGAGACTTAAACCAATTGCTGATCGACGTTTATTTCCGAGGTTTTAGGTAAACATAGGGCATAGTTTCAAGGAATTTAACGAAATTGCAACTGAATGCGTGCGCCCTACAACACTGCCAACTATTGCATATCAGTACACTTATGAAAATCCCAACAGCAACACTTTTTCAATACTCTATAGGACAGGTAGACAGCATACTTTATAACTTGGTATCGAGGATCTATTTAGAGAAGGCCACAATTTAAATGCAGACCATCATTAGGCGTGTTTTTTTTAGCTTTGTTTTCAGCAAATCAAAGTAAAGTAGGATTTTCAGCACACAAATTACAATAACTACTGCGCGTCTCGAAGTGTCAAGTAGTCCTACTTTACTTTGCTTTGTTGAGAAGGAAGGATCTCTGTTAATTTCACTACCAAAATTTTGGGTTTTTTTCTTCGTTTTGCGACCGACCAACAGGTGGAAATTTGAGAAAAGATTATAAGAAAATGGCACGGTTGTCACTTGCAAATAATTTTTTTTAAAATAAAGGGAACAAACGCAATAAAAATTTATCAAAATACTCAAATGAGGAAAATGAGTGCATTCAGTCATCGTGCATGCGTAATGCAGTGCAGTGCGTTCGTGATGAATGAAAATTGCGCTCCATGCATTCAATTTTATGAGAACATGAAAATCAAAGTTCGTGCTTTTCTTTTTTACATTTTTTCAAAAAAAAAAATTACAAGCGACCAAGTGAAAAAAAAAACAAATTTGTACGCAAATGACCAAAGTGGCAACCGTGGTAGCTGGTTGTATTCTATTTCATTCGTGTTTCAAAAGATTCGATTCTCAATTAACTAGAGCCGCAAGTTCAGCTCTTCTCGCACTAAGCACAAAAACAAGCCCCGGTAAATCTGCCACAGATCTTGAATTGGATTCGCCTCGTATTTGCGTATTATTCAAGTAATAGGAGTAGACCTAGTAGGCCTCGTTAGAATTTTTCTTTTTTCAAATACTACGCGCGTTCACTGGGTACTGACTGCCCTTAACAAGGTGGTTCAGAAGATGAGAAGCATTTTTAACTTGTGCCTTCTGGTCTTGTAGACCTATGCGAGGGATAAAAACGATTTCTTCCATTTGGCATGAAAACCACATCGACTTGAAGCTTTTTGAACTTTTGGACCGCTAAACTTTTACCTTTTGTGCTTTCTGACAACAAAAATAAACACACACTCTATGGTGAGTACGCCCAGTGGAGCAAATAAATTATGTCCGTCTGAAGGAACGTAGCCGTACAAAAATGTCCCTACAATAACAGTCAAGCATTTTACAAATTCAGTTGAATTCAGTTGAGGTTAGGTACAATTCCATACCCATTTCATTTTTGTAAGCGGTCATAACTAAACCCTTCGGAGTGTCAAATGTAGCTCGAGCCGCAACAAGAACTAATCGTTTTTCCGTAATTTGCCACTCCTTTTGTAACTCTTTTTCCAATGAAATATTAAAAGAATGCTCCCTCCTTGGAGCTGTTAAAAATTACACTTTTTAAGGTGGAAACGGGTTTCGAGAAGCCCCCCGTAATACTGGTAAAAACATCCCTTCTGCCCTCGAGCGACATGTCTACTGAATTTGTGCTGCGCAATGATGCCAAGGATCGAGTCAAAAGAAAAACACAATTCGCATAAAAAATTGAAATTCCCTCCATACTGGATCACATTTTGTACGCAGTGTCAGCACTCCAACTCCTTCGAACAATTCAACTGTTTAACACTGTTTAAGATGGTTACTTTTTGCACGCCCAGCACCCCGCCCACTAACCGCACTCAACACTTATCTCAACTATCCTCTATCTGGCGATAGATATCCACGGCTAAGAAATATCACTTTATTCTGCACTTACTTTCATTGCAAGTGTTGCCAGTCCGTGGTATTTTTTTGTTTCCAACAAATTTCGAAAAAAAAATAAAAAATCTTCTCACAAAAACTCAAAACTAACGCACAAAGAAAAAAAAAACACCGTAATCTAGTTGGATTAACGCGAAGCAGTTTCGGCTGTTCAACGATTGGTTTTATGGCAATCCATCGATCATCAATCTGGCGACGCGAATTTTTTACCTCAAACTGAGTTCGAAAATTTTGTCGAAGGCGCGAAGTGAAAAAAAACTGTTTTTTTTTTGTGTGTATACCTACAGTTCTTTATTCTTTTTTTTCCGAAGGAAAAATATTTATTTCAACATATTTTCGATGTCACCTTTGCAAGTGAAGTAAATATGGAAACAAATACAGTCACTCTAGTTGTTGATGAGGGTTTCGTAGAGCCGTTATCTTATCAGGGAATATTTCCATTGCGTTCTCCATTGACTGTAGGTATATCTGGATGGCCATCAGCAAATATAGAGAAATTATATGACGCCTGGAAAGGTTTGAGGGTAGCGGTGTTTAACTATCGCAATATTGTTTATGTACTTGCAGGAGTGTATGTAGTTACTAAGCGGCTGTGTGTGCGTGTGGAGCTCTATTGATGGATACTAAAACACCTGCCAAGGGGGGAGCTATATACATATACAGCAGTTTATAAAAAATTGTTTTTTTTTTCTTTTAATTTTTGGAACAAACTTATCTTCTTACTGCCTATTGTCCACGTGGTTTTTCTGTATAGATTGTACTTGTAATGCGAGCGCCCTGCAAAAGGTTTGTGGCGTGTAATCGGTGCAGGCTACCAAACAAATACAAAATACGAGTACAGACCCCTACCAAGGGCCAAGCAAAGGGTTATGCAATGTACAGTGGCAATGTTTGCCGGGACAACCTCATTGAGTGCTGCTGTTTTCTGGACTAGGAACTTCAGATTTTTGCACAAGATATTTTCTTTAATGAAAAACGGCTTCTGACAGCTGTTTCTTCATCAAGTTATGCCAACAAATTTAAGTTGAACGAGTGCTGGGCCACCTCACGAGGCTTACTTAAAAAGTTAGTTCACTGTTTGTATAAACCTAACGAAAGGCGTTGCCTTACCTCAAGTAGCCGTAACCCCTTTCCACCTCCTGTGTGCTTAAGGGTTGGAACGTTGACAGTCGATGGGTTTTGCAGTTTGCTAATTGAAACGAAGGTTGGCGCTCGATTTCCTGCTCTCAAGGTTTTCCTATAATAAAACAATTGATTGGAGACATTGAGAGGCACAGGTTTGCTGACAGATCTTTCTATTAAATGCCCTATTTGGGGCCTCCATTTGCTAATGCGAACCAAGGGACTTAAGTTCTAAATACGAGAATCTCTAAAAATGCTATTCAACACAAGAATGTAATTCAAAGAGTAGATCAAAACTCAAGCTTGACACCATTTTTACCGAGTTTTAAGTACGATGGTCAATGGCTTAAGGGAAATATAAATACGCCGGATAGGACATCTCATTCACCAAGCTCGGATAAGAAAAAAAGAAATTTAAGCTCAAAAAACTCCGAGTTACGACCTGATTGCGGGTGAACTCCTTAAAATCTAACCACGGAAAACATTAACCAAGCTTCTTAACATTTTTAACGCCGAGATCAGTTTGCAATGAATTAAGAGCCAATGGAAAACCGCGGAAGCTTTAAAACCATGCAAACCATCGAAAGTATTATAGACCCATCTCGCTTCTTACAATACCTTCAAAGGTTTTTGAGACGATATTACTCAGATGCTTGCAACCGTCTTATACCTGAACAGTTCGGGTTTAAAAACCCATTCGACGATCGATCAAGTGCATCGAATAACTGAAGTAATAGAGAAAGCTATATAGCTCTGTCGTGTTCTTCTACGTTTCGCAAGCATTTGATAAGTTGTGTCATCAAGTTCTTAAGTGCAAAGTTCTTCCCGAACGGTTATGGAAAATTCGGAAATCGTATCTAGAGAATAGCCGCGGAATTGGAACATCTTCGTCTTTGAATTTTCCGCCGAAATCGTTGCTTGAATGACAATTGTTTGAGATTTTTCGCAATCAAACGCGTTCCGATACAAAGTTTCGGTGTATTGAGGTTACGCAACAAAATTATAACTGAGCCGACTTTCACTTTGAAATTGTGTGGCAAATTACCCAAATCCAAATGTTCTGGAACGAAATGCAGTTGGTTGACCTCACTCTTCACAATGCCATTTTTTGATAGATATCTGACCGCACGCAATAAAAAGTCAATTCAATTGGAATGACGAAACGAAAATGGCAATCTGTCATATTGCGCAATGACAAGTGGATCAACAACGCCACCTTGCGTTTGAAGCTTAAGAACCTGAGACGGTCTGAAACATTGGCAAATGGCCAGCGTTGAGGAGACAGAAGTGCAAGTGATGAGTGACTGAAATATATCCAATCAACTCAAAAGTTAAGAAAACTCAAACAAATTTAAATTCGTACATCTTTTTGAATCAGTTGGAGAATTGCGATGAAAGATAACTAATTGTTGCGCAATGTAAACCAATATTCTTTTATTTGGATTCGGTGGTTTATTTAAGCGTGATGCGAGTTCAAATACACATCTAAAGCTTCTATTCCACCTACACTAGCGTTGCCCAGGCGATGAAAATATTTCCCCCAGAATAAATCTGAAAAGCCCCCACAAAAAAAAACTCTTTGTCATTAATTTTATTTAAATGTTTCATGTACGACTTGAAATGTAGGAATTTGGAATTTGAAACGCGCACCTAACCTAGGTTGAATCTTTCGAATGCAAAAGTTATGCAATATTCAAATTTAAATACAGGGTCATTCATTTCGTGGTCTCAAGTTGGTAGCGCTGACATTTGACACCTATCAAACTCAGCTGTCATTTGAAGTGTCATAATATTAGCGAATGTTTGCCATTTACGATAATGGATCGCATAACAATCAAACAACGCGTTAACATTATTAAAACTTACTACAAGACGGGCCATAAGCCACACAACACGACCAATTATGGCTTTCTTATGTGAGAAGTTTCCTGGTCGCGTTTTGGAGACATCAATTGGCCAACAAGATCATGCGATTTGACACCGTTGGTTTTTTTCCTGTGGGACTACGCAAAAGACCGTGCCTAATCTCCGAATTCGCCTTAAAAGCCAACATCACTCAAGCTTTGGCCGAGATAGCCCTCGAAAAGTGCGAAAAAGTGGTTAAAAATTACCTCAAAAAAATTGTATGCTGCGAATCTTCCCGAGGCGGCCATTTGAATGACATTTTATTTCACACTTAATGGCTAAGTCCAAACTTGATAACGGAATAAAATTTTCATCAAAAATGTTTTATTTACCTTTACTTTCGAAACAGAAAAATGAATGACCCTTTAAATACATATCAAAAAGCAACATGTCAAATGTCATCACGTGTTGCTTTTTGAAATTTACACAGCCCTTACGCAACTTTGATGACATTTTTGGGCCTTACATTTTTAGTTTCGAATAGTTATTTCTATATATTTTCAATAAAAATTTCGCAACCATAAGCTTCCGTAAATTTGAAATCGGTACTTTATTTTATTATTTGTACTGTAACGCGGAGCCTAAAATGTAATTTACTAGAAAGTTCCCGATAGATGGCGGAGCGGATATAAAAGGGCATATTCGAGAACAAGGAGGGACAGTTGACTTTTAAACAGTGATTGGTAAAGTTCGAGTTAGTAAACGGTTGTGATGATAAAGAAGTGTAGTGAATTAAGTGATTGGTTTAAGTCGGATAAGAATTCTTTAAAGAAATAATGTTTTGAAGTGAACTATTAGAATAATACGTAAAGTGTAATAAAAACGATTTTATTATAAAAGTTCAACAGAATACCGATTTATCTGTTCGAATCCCAGCTCGGATGTAACAGTACCTATCTCTCCGGCGTGCTGTTTATAAAATTTACAGATCAGGCTTGTCCTTAGATCCGGAAAAATAATTTAGAAACTATTACAAAAAAACTATAACGTTTCTATAGTGAAACTTGCATTTAACTTTTTTTTTGAAAGACTTGTTTTGGAAACGAAAATTGCTTAAAGGCATTAAACAAATAAATTTCACTGGCGAATGTAGCTTGGAGGCGCAGTGGCCTAGTGGCTAGTGTATTGGACTACTAAGCGAGGGGTCCCGGGTTCGATTCCCAAAAAACACCTAAATTCCATCCTACATTTTTTTTCCACAATATAACTGTCATGAAAGGGTTTCTAAAATTTGCACATCTCCTCCATTCATCCTTACACAATACGAATGGTTGTGAGAAGCCAGGCCTTGGGTCCATATGGACCTGTTGCGCGTCAGCTTCGATCGATTGATTTATTTTAGAGTATTTTTCAATAACTCGGCATAAAATTGTAGATCCCTTTCATTCGTCCCAAAAATAAAAACTCACACAAGACGAATGGTTGTGAGAAGCTAGGCTTGGGTCCATAAGGACCTGTTGCGCCAATTATTTATTTATTTTATTTTTCAATAACACACACATTTATTTCATCCCCGATTGTCATGTTCAATTATTATTTTTATTATTATTATTTATCAAGCAATAAACATAAATGTACAGGTTAATCTTAAAAAAAAACCTAACACCACTAGCTGGCTTACGGCTGGGATCTAAAAATGTTCAATTTGGAATTGTTTCGTAGTGGACAGAACAAAACGATGAATCTTCGCTCTACCTCATTCTTAAGTGTAAGTTACTCCGTTTCCTTCGTTCACAAAATGCCTATATACATTTTTCTGCGATACCACATTTTTAGGAATTAATATTATAACGAAATAAAAATGAAATTAAATTAAAAAAAAAACGGATTTTCCTCTAAAGAATTTCTCCACCCACATTTCCCCCGGGGAATAAAAAAACTTTAAAGTCCGCGGGAAAACCTACAAAGTGGCCACCCTGCTGCAGGCAGTTTTTAGCCTTTGGCTGACCACTTATCCATGACAGACAATAGGACTCAAACCCGGCATGTTTTAGGGTGCCATAAATTTTGTAAACTCTGGAAAAACTAATAGTGGACAAGTTTTGCAAGGGAAATTTTATCCCCCAGCTCGGGAATTTTTATCTTTAAAGGCTGTTTGCACTGATACAGAAGTGGAATGTCAAACAAGTTAAAATTGAAAATAGTGTCTTTAGGAAAGGACCTGTCATGAATTGTTCCTAAAAGAAATGATGAATTAAAATTTATGAGACATGTCTAGCGATGACAGGTTGCGGGAAAACGCGTTTTTTTATGAATATCAATAATCTCTATGAACATTAATTTGTTTAATGGTAAAATTAAAACGCATTTTTATTACAAACAAATTTTAAAGTCAGAATGAAATGATCATACTAAACATGAAAGAAAACAGCCCATCGAACGTCTACGTCAAAAAATGTGTGCGTATCTGAATGCATTCACTCTCGTCTTGACATTTTGTCTTATAGAACAAAAAAATCATTACAATTTCAAAGTTTTGAATGATTCCTTGAAGTTTGAACTGATCCTTGTATGATAAGAAAATTTGTATGTTATATGTTTATTTTATGCTTTGTTAATAAAAACGACTCACATTTTTCAACCTTTTCCATTAGAAAAAAAAGTAAATTTGGGGAAAATAAGGGCCCTTTTTTTAATTTAGGGTAATTTACTGATAGAAAAAGGGAAAAACCGTCTTCGCAGTTTGGGAATAATTAAAACCTCAGTGACGAATCGAAACGTCTGCCGAATAACGAATCAAGGGTTGCAGCGGAGGAGACTGATGGTCAAAATGACCGAATGAGTGAGCAAAATTAATTTCCAAGTCATGATAAAACCGAGAAAGTTATTCATACAGCTTGGCAGGTTTCATTTTAGTATAAAAGCGGCCTCCATATACTCAGATGTCGTTCGTTAACAAAGTTGGCGGTTGGTATTCCAACAACTCACTGACAAAATACAGAAGATCGCGGATGACATGTCAATGGATCAGATGGCACCAGGCAGCTATTGCCACAAAAAGAAGTAGCGCTTCGTGTAAATATCCGCTCCTCATGATGTGATTTTTTATAAGTGTGACTATGAACTGTGACTGTACTACATCCGCCAGAACGCTGTCTTTTCAAAATACCTAATATGTACTTGTACTTCGGCCGGTGAATTTCATTTATTTCGACATTAATACCGCCACTTATGAGCGCAGACAAACGACACTGATAACATTGACTTTGAACAGCTTAACGCTGCTACTTGCGCTGGGGAGTCTCACATATAAAAGTCACCCCATTCAAGTAGGGATTTTCCGGGAAAACAACGCAAAAGTAACTCCAACTAAGCCCCACGGACATTGGCAATAGAACTCTAACGTAGGCGGCCCGCACTCTTTGTGGCGTTAACCAAAGACACCATGATTAATGTCGCACAAACAGAGGAAGGTATTTTCATATTTGTTTATGAACAAAGGCCTACCATTACCTTGGAATTAAGTTATTTGTTCCAATTCGATTAATTAGGATTATTAATTCGCCCACATAGGAATTGCGTTCGCCGCAACTAAAGCATCGATGGTTCGCTTTGATAAGCCCCCTCAACCGACCCAGAGAACGGGGGGTGTTGTATAGGTATATCTTAATCTGTCAACCCACCTCAAGCGCACGAATAGGCTCGGTGTCGAGAAACCGCCATCGAAATGACATCGAAAATCAATCGACGGTCCGCGGCTACTGCGCGCGGCGGGCTAATTGACTTTCTTGCATCGCACCCGAAAGATCTCCGTAATAACAATAAAAGCCGTTTTATCTGTGGCACTGGATCCGCAGATCCACATATACGAGAGCTGCTGGTGTCCGGCCCCCTCGCCCCCAAACAAGGATCGCCCCGTAATGTCGAATTCATGTTTTACCATTTGTAATACGCCAGACGGCAGATGAATAGATACTTTTATGCCACACGTAAATTAATCACATTCCATGCCGAATCGGACAGATATTTCTTTCGGTCAACTGTGTGTATGTGCGATGGCATGCGGTTTGGCTGGGCTTCTGCAGTGCTGCGCCCGTATCAAGTTCATGGGATGTTTCGTTTTAGATTCAAAAAGAACGCGTGGACTGACGGAATGGGGCACTAAATGATCGCCGATTGTTGGGAAAGCGTTTAGAAGAGAGACCGTGGCGTATGGATGCATTTATGATTGATACGATGGATGTGCCAGAGTGCAGTAGCTATAGACAAACTTCATAGCGCGTTGGGGGGAGGCATAAACTGATCGCGGTTAGCAAATGGATTGTGATAAGGTGTGCTTTGATATACTCTATTTACGTGGGAGGAGGCGTACATCTGTTTGCGTTTAGTTTTATGGGGAGTTATCTCGGGGATAGCTACATGAACTAATGTATGTTTTATGGTTCGAAGTCATGTGCTGTCGAAAGCAAAAAAAAAGTATGTCGATGCGGTCGACGCAAGAAGTTCTGCAAGTAGCGATCAATCGGTTGGAAATGTTGTATATTGATTCAGTGGCTTAAGTGAATGGAGTTTAGTTTTTTTTTTAAATGGCGCCCAACGCGAAGCATTTGTTTCCATGCACATGAAATAGAAAAAAGGAGTACAGGAAAAAGGCAGAGCACCTTTTACATAACCTGAAACTTACATAAAAAGGTAAATTGGAGAAAATCATACGAAAAAAATGTTTAAATGACAGATGTCCGCTTTGAAGTATTTCCAACCATGCCGAACGGCAACAACTGTCATTTTGATGAGTTCGCTCTGTCTTTTCACACAGACACTGATTCTATATGCAGGAATAACATGACATTAATTAATTCCCTCTATTCCTTAAGTGGAGTCTTGGTAGAACATAGAAAAAAAAATGGCTAGCAACACTTGCTTCAGCAGCAAAACATGAAAGATAAAACAAAACATTTAAGAAACAAATCGACCTGAAGATATAGAAACATAGCTCGATACTTATTCGGCCATACCAATAATCAACTTTAGTCACGCAACGACTTCGCAAAATCCCTTTACAAATAAACAAGTATAGTTGCCAGAATATCGCTAACTGTAGGGTTAAAAATGTTAATGTTGAAAATCCTATTTTTATCCCGGGCATTAGCTAAATAAGTCCTCCCTTATTGTTATTTTGAAGAGTGTTGCCCAACCATCGAAAATTACGGTATTAAATTTCGTAATAGGAGCGAATTTAAATACCCAGTTGTTCCGCCTGAGCGTTTATAATTATAATATAATTTTAATAAATTGTAAATGTTTCCAATGGTTTGTAAGCCTATTAAACACAAATTTGTAAAAATGTATGCACAAAACTGAAAAGTATTGCCATTTTACTTTTTTCTGAACACTTGAAATGTATGTATGTAGTTTTATTAAATGAAATGGTTAGTTCTTTTCTCTGCTTTATCTTGTTTCACCTCTTGTGCTCGGTTTTTGATTGGTTTTCCTTTTCCTCCTTTTCAATAGTTTGCAAGTAACGTATGGATGCCTGCTAAAAATTAATTTTTATATAAGTTTGGGATCTTTCCAAGACTTTCTCGAGAGTTGTCGCAAAAAGAATAAAATAAATATATTTACTTGAATTTTTGCAGTTCATACCTGAATACCTACTTTTCCAAACAATTCTCAGTATTACCATAGGCAAAAATTTGTGGGTAATTTTAAATGGTCAAATTTAAGAACTCTGGTAGATATTTGGCTGCAACTAAACCCTTTTAAAGCTTTAATAAAAATGAATTTCTTCGCCGAAAATAAGAATCTCAATGACACAAAGACGACTTCGCGGAAAGTATAGATATAAGAATTCAACATTCAGCAGAGCTTCTGGAGAAATAACAGGTAATGCGAATTCATAGAAGGGAAAACATGACAGCTTTCTTCTAGAAAAGATGTGCTTTATATTTAAATGCAGGAATTTAAGTCATATAAGCTATATATCTTTTACGATATGTAATTTGTTTTCTTGAAATTCGAAGATGGAAGCGGTTGGTTCTGAAAACGCTTATGGATTCCTACGTGCGATTTAAATTTATGATGAAATGAATTGGCAGGCTATTGTTCTTATTTTCAAAAATGTTCACTTTTTAACGATTCAACTGTGATCTTTAGACCTTTAGACCGCCTTCCTTTGTTTAGTAATACAAGTTTTTGGTAGGTTGATGATGGATCTTATTGGTATCCAAAATTTCCAATACCAATATCTTATTGGTATCCAAAATTTCCAATACCCAAAAATTGTAGATATTAGAAAACAAATGAAGGCGTAGTATAAACAATACTAAAAATAGTGACTGATTTGCGTATGACATTTGAAAGATTGTAACGGTGGTTCCCATGTTACCTAAGTGTATGTCCTTGTATTCACATACAGGATTAAAAAATCACTTTTCGAATTTCCACTGTCCTAATTTTTGTATTTGTATACTTTAAATTATTACAGCCTTATTTATAAACGCATTATAAGGAGTGTATAAAGTTATGCACCCTTTATAATGCCTTTAACCGCAAAAACCTTATTTATAAAAATTATTCAACGTTATATAGAGCTTGTATAAGCTAAACGTGCTTGGAGGTTGTTTAGTGCCTGTATAGACTATATAGATGGAATAGTATCGAAGTGTCATTTTGACTGAAAACAAATTGTCACATTTTATTTTAAATTAAATCAAAAAGAAATTATTGTTGTTTATTTAGCATACTTGAAAGTCATTTGTCCATTATAACGGTGTATTATTATTTATTTATAAAACCAGAGAATGCACTTGTATTGACTCAGTTTTACATTTAAAACTTTATAAATCAATTTTATATCGATGTTTTTTTTTTCAATTTATAAGATTCTACAAGTATCCTCGATAAGAAATATGTGCAGATACGAGAAGTTTTGAATTGTTTTTCAATTCGGTTTAATTTGCACAAGACTACCAAATCATAGGAGGCCCATAATTCACAACTTTTTCTTTTTACTTTTCCATTTTTTTATTCCTATTTGTATTTTAATTTGCATTTCTCACAAGATGCTAGGTTTTTTCCATCTTTTCGGACAGATATATGTAATAGATTTCTCCTTTTCAGTACCTTTTTTGACGCAAGCCCTGTATAACTAGTATGCATGGGAAAAAGTTTTATAAATAAGAATTTTTGGGGAGGGTGTATAAAGGCTGTATAAATACTTATACACTGCATAACTATACAGGCGTTTAGGCGCGTTTAGCAAATTCTAATAAATAAGGCTGTTAATAATTAACCGTATGTAGTAGGAAATATTTGTCATGCAATTTCTCTGTGTCGAACAAAAAAGTCAATTAAAGAAAAAAAAAATTGGGCAGACAAATTAGGACAAACAGGAAAAGAAAAAGAAGCACGGTTAGTTTATTTAAATTGTTATTTGAAGAGAAATTTGGGATATTAAAAGGTACATTTATTGTATAAGATTTTATCCAAATTAATTGGGATAATGGTGTTTGTGTTTGAACAGTGAACTAAATTACAAAAATAAAAGCGGTAGGGCTTGTGCCCCGAAGTCTCGGCCTTGATCTGCAGTTTGCGATCCAAGAAAAATATTGAATACTCAATAATACAAAAAAAAATAGTAAATAAATGAATATCTGCTCTAAACACAAATTTTCATAGATCCAAATCTAGCCATAAAGAAAAATAAAAAAAAATAATCTAACCTAAAAAAATATAATAATTAAACCAAAAAAAAAACACTAAAAATTATTGTAATTTGCGTTAAACCAAAAAAAACACTAAAAATTATTGTAATTTGCGTTGATTGTAATTAGTTTTCCATCCTATTTTATTTCTTCTTAATTTCACTAATTTTAATTTTTTATTGTTAATTTACTAAAACCTAACTATTTATTGTTTTCATTGTTGTTATAATTGTTATTGTTGTTTATTAATTGAAAATTAGTTTATAACATCAAAATATTAACTTTAGCCAAAACAAACAAAGATTTTCGTACGCACGGACGTCGTTCGATTTTTAAGGTAAATTCATTTTTCTTTCTTAATAACATTTTTTTTAAGTTTTTTTGTTATTGCATGTAAATAATTTATTTTATTTAACTTTAAAAATAATAATCTGAATGTTTGTATTTATAAACCTAATGGCTTAATTTGACTTTAAGACTCTAAGTCTGTCTGTCTATATCTTGGCATAGATATATATTGTAAGAATTCGGAGATTTCTTTTTGAATTTGTATTAGCAGTTATAAACTGAATATTCCAATGGCCGTGTGTCATGTGCAAATAAAGTGGGAGTTTCTGATTGTATGTACACACCAATTGGTTGACATTTTTTTTTAAGGTGCATGCTCAATATGGTTTAAAAAAAAAGAAGTGGGTTATATTTGTTAAAAATATTGCATTTTTATTAGAAGTGGAACATTGACAATTTTACAAAACTATACCGTAGATATGTGAGTACAAATCGGGATTTGTGCAGTAATTTTTGAGAAATAATTATTAATCAGATTTAATGGAATTTTTTGATAAAAACTAAGTAAGGGATCTTATTAAGAATACTTATATTATCTTTAGTATGTATTTTCATCAAAATCGTTACAGCAGTTTTGTAAAATTTGACAGATAAAATAGTACCAAATACTGCAATGTTTAGTTTGAAAAATACCATTGCTTAACTATTTAGCTGAACACCGAGTAGAAGTTATTGTTCGGGATGTAACCATTACTTGGTTTTTAAAGATCGAAAATGCGGTTTTCGAAATCGAAAATGTTGTTTTTGGAGAGATGAGCAGTTTCAAAAATTAGCATTTTCGGTGATTCCAATTGAAAATTAAGGGCGCAATAATTTTGAAAACATCAATTTTACACAAACTTTGCATTTTAGTCAAAGTCGTTAAGCCGTTTTCAGGTAAACTAAAGAAAACTAAATTTAAAAAAAAATACTTTTTTCAAAAATCAATTTTACGATAATACAGAGAAAAACTTAGTTGGACATTGAGTTAGAAATGACCGTATTACCTTAAAAATTAATTTTTGTTGCAATCGTATGGACCGTTTTCGAGATATGTCCAAATTTCAAAAGTATCATTTGATTTTTTAGCAGAAAACTGAGTATGCAGTCATGTTAACCTCACCTACTT
This sequence comes from Cheilosia vulpina, assembly GCA_916610125.1. Taxonomy (NCBI): domain Eukaryota; kingdom Metazoa; phylum Arthropoda; class Insecta; order Diptera; family Syrphidae; genus Cheilosia; species Cheilosia vulpina. Next base: position 14,374,171 of record OU744276.1, on the reverse strand, counting down.
AAGCTCAAATATCAATTTTGGTTGAAATCGTTAGAGCCGTTTTCGAACAATTCAAACTGGTATGAAAATCTTATATGGGAAGTACCTACCATTAATATTTGGGTAAGTCCCCAAACTCCAAATTCGAAGTTTGAACGAAATCCGGTAAGCCGTTTAGGCTGTAGGCCTCGGGACATACAGACAGACGAAGAGATGGACCAAATTTTGCCACCCACTTTTTTAAGTTCCTCTATCATCGTAATGTCAGAATTGGTTAACATCTCGATTCGAAATTTTGTACGAATAGGTACATTATCTTTCTCTTACAACGTAATGGAGAAAAAGGAAAATTTAGCTTTCGACTTGGGGGTTTTTATAATAAAAAGTGCTGACAGAGAGCAGAATTTGGTTAAATTGAGCAATAAATTTCTCGTACAATAATTTCAAAGACCCGAAAGTTCCTGCCGTACGTAGGTAGTTAAAAAATCAAATTTTTAAATGTTCCCAAATGAAACGTAAACAACCGCTTAGCCACATAAATATGCAAATGTTATACCCACGAAATCGCACAATAAGGTGGAGGAAACCTTATCGCATTGGTCCATCAATTTCCAAAATTGTGAAATCCCCCATTTTATTTTTTTGGGAAAATAAATAAATTAACTAAATTAAAATATATATTAGTTATCGCACGATAAGTGTTTGGACTACGTGCTTGTCCTTATCGCCAGCGATAAGTTAATTGATTATAAAAAAAAGGATAATTAGGTATACACACTTATCCGTCGCTATATAGAATAATCTGTGACACTATCGCTGCCCCCGATCGCTGGCCACAATAAATCCATCAATATGTATTATGTAGATATACCCCATATTTTGTCCGCCACATATTCCGTGTGTTGAATTCGTTTCAACAGCTGAATACGGAGAATGAAGCACAAAAATTAATATACTCGTATACAGCCACTCAAAATAAACAAATGAAATCGGGGAGGGTGCTGCCGCTGCCTCACTTATTGTTCCATTAATTTGTGTTTTCTCTCCCTCTGTCTCTGGTTCGGTCTTGGCCAATCAGAAAATGGGGTCATAAAGCCATTATATTCCATGCACGACATCGACAACGACTCATAACTCATCGATCGATCGAGACAAACAAAAAAAAAATATATAAAAGAAATCCAATCGAACACCATTGCGACAGCATTTTTTGTCCACAATCACACATATATAGAGCACTTGAAAAAACAAACAAAAAAAAACACCTTCGAGGTACAAAAAAATAAAACACTCACCCTAATCAATAATAAGAATCACAAAGCGACAAAAAATTAATAAATAAAATTCTCCCGTCGTCAAAGGAATTTTTTTTTTCAATTTTAATTTTGTCGGTGGTGTTTTTTTTTTTCTTTTCTAAGTGGCTACCTGACATATTTTTCAATTTTCGTTGTCCACCGCCTTTTGGACGTGAGATACTTTTAATCGACGGAATTATTATTTTTATTTGGCAATTCGTCAAGCCGTCGATAGCCATCTTGGGCGAGAAACACCTTTTCAACAAAAATGTAAGCACGAGCTTGTTTCTCTTTATATTCGGCGTAAATATATTTTCTACTTTTGTTATAACGTGTGCACTTAATATTTATACATATCCCGTTCCCGATATCCCGATAAATTGGGGCGAATTTATCCGGCGTTTTAATGCGACGCACAGCGACGTTTTTCAACTGAACAATTTTGATTATGTTTAAATGGCATTTTCCATTGAGTTTTTGTTTTTTTTTTTTGTTGTTTCCTTTGCGCTGCCTTTAACTCGAGCTTCCCTATCGATGATTTTTCCTATCGTTTTTTTAGTACACAAAAAATCGAATATCTCAGAATAGATAGTGGCATTAGATAAGTTAACGTATCATTTCAGAGATTTCGTTTTACACCCGATATAAGCGTGCGAAAAATTTACGTTTATTTTTCTTTTCTACTAGTTGATTTTTTTAAAGGTAAAGGTCGTCTGCCATAGCGATGGCTGAGAGTTATTTATCTTAGGTATGGTGACATGAGCGCATATATGCAGTGGGATATAGATATGCTTCGAGATAGCTGTTTTTGGATAAGATATACGAGTGGTGGACACGGTAGGTGGTTCAAGTGGCGGCTGCGTTATTGGTAGAGGTATGCGGCGAACTAGTTTTGTTCAAGTGGTCAACTGGAGAGTGTCTAGTAGTGAGTTGTCAACCGACCTCTGTTGGAAGCACTTCGAATGCATTGAAAGAGTTACTTGGGCAAGAAAGGAGCTGATGCTGCGAAAGACTGATAAGAAGGAAGTTTGGGAAACCTCTTTCTACGTGTCTACCGACGGCATGCTCCTCATTTTTTGAAGAGAAACCATGCACCAAAAAGCAGTAAATATTTATGCAAATCTGACTACTGAAATTCATGACCTTGCCGAAGAGGAAGGCATTTCGTTGAGAACTTACGAAAACATCGTCAAAATCATGCCACTTATAGCCTCCTGGCAACATAAGACGGAGGAGGAAAAAATAAATGTTTCTTTTTCTTGGGGCTAAGGAATAGGCCCTGTACACTGCGACCAGAAGAGATCTATTTTTCTTGGGGCTATGTAAGAAAGCTGTTGCTCAGCGTAGCCCAAGGTCTGACTATTTAACCTCTTCTAAGCCCTATGAAGTCTTGGGCCAGAGAAGCAGCGGAAGAAAACAATTTTTTTCAGGGGTTCAAGCATATTTTTTTCAAAATTTTGCCCACTGCCGTACAGTGTGATTCTATTAAGCTCTTTCAGGTCTAATGTTTGTCTACAACAGTTTTATTTTTTCTGGGGTTCAACCAGGAACTACTTGCTCAGGCAAACACAGGAACTACAGAGCTACTGCCCCAAATCGTGTGCCTCTACTTAGCTCCTTTAAGTCTCCTGCCGGCTTAGGACAGTTTGAAGAAGAATTTTTGTTTCTTTTGGGGGTTCAACCAGGCTCTTCTTGCTCAGACAAACACAGTAAGTACTGTGCTGCTGCCCCAAACCGTTTGCCTCTATTTGGCTCCTTTAAGTCTCCTGCCGGCTTAGGACAGTTTGAAGAAGAATTTTTGTTTCTTTTGGGGGTTCAACCAGGAACTTCTTGCTCAGGCAAACTCGCAGTAACTACAGAGCTACTACCCCACACCCTGTGCCTCTACTTAGCTCCTTTAAGTCTCCTGCTGGCTTAGGACAGTTTGCAGAAGAATTTTTGTTTCTTTTGGGGGTTCAACCAGGCTCTTCTTGCTCAGACAAACACAGAAAGTACTGTGCTGCTGCCCCAAACCGTTTGCCTCTATTTGGCTCCTTTAAGTCTCCTGCCGGCTTGGGACAGTTTGAAGAAGAATTTTTGTTTCTTTTGGGGGTTCAACCAGGAACTTCTTGCTCAGGCAAACTCGCAGTAACTACAGAGCTACTACCCCACACCGTGTGCCTCTACTTAGCTCCTTTAAGTCTCCTGCCGGCTTAGGACAGCTTGAAGAAGAATTTTTGTTTCTTTTGGGGGTTCAACCAGGCTCTTCTTGCTCAGGCAAATACAGAAAGTACTGTGCTGCTGCCCCAAACCGTGTGCCTCTATATTGCTCATAGATCTCCATGCAACATTTTAAGCTGTATTAAGTCTCCTCCCAGCATCTTTGTTTAAACGCTTCGTCTACGGCGCTGCTTTGATTTTCTAACTCTAAGTCTTATTATTTTATCTCGGTAAGGCAGAACACTTAGGCCCAATTAGAAGCTTAGTTCAGGTTATTATCTGTTGATGCAACAGGCACGTACAGAACCCAATGTCTAGCTTCTCACAACGAGTGCAATGAGGTGGAGCTAAAGCTTAAACTCTCTGCTTCTGGGGTAGTACTTTACTATCCGCGGAAGGTTCTGAAGGAGTCTGAGGCTTCAAACACGATTATGCCTTTTCAATTTAAATCACTTGCCCCACTATGAATAGCAGCTGCTTTCGAATTCAAGATGCGTCTGTTGCTTTTTGTACAAAAAGTATGTTCCTTCAAAATCATCTATAGGAAGGCTGCTGTGTTTCAGCCGCCGAAGGTACATGATGATGTAGGACTCCCGGCTATAGAACATTGAGGACTATTCTAGTAGCCATCTCGGGAATTAGTCGTCCTCTGGAGCGCATATACCTGTCATTCACTGTAGACATCTTGGTTATAACATTCATGAAGCATGAACTAACTACGTCGCCAAAATTACATTTCAAAGACAACGACAACGACAGAGACGACTTTTTTCTGTTCAATAATCAAGATATATGCAACTCTTTTATTTCTACATCGCTTGGTAGTTCGAATTTTGTTAACAATTCTGCTCCTGTTGAGCCATAAGTTACGCTGTAACAGTCCGTAATAATCGACGGACTCCCACGGTACCCTGTCCGTACATTTTCAATCACTTGATTAAATGAAGGGAAGAACAATGAATGATAGGACTATATTACCATTGTGTACGAACCTGCATTGAACGAGAAAGTTTCATGTGACACAGTCCTGCACATGAAATAGTCAATGTTGCCGAGTGTTCCCAGACTTTGAAGACAATTTTCCCTTTTTCTATTAGCAAAGTCTTTTTCTTTAAAAAAGTTCCACTTTTTTCCCTAAGTAAAATTTGATTTATTTTCACATGAAAAAATAATTAAGTCGTTTTTATTGAAAAGCATAAAATAAACACATAACATTAAAATTTTCTATTAGATTTCAATTTATACAAGAATCTGTTCACAGATCAGTTTGAATTTGAAATAATCACCTTTTCTATTAGACAAAATGTCAAGACGAATGAATGCAGAGACGCACAAAAATGTTTACATAGACGTTTGATGTGCTTTTTTTCATGTTTAGTATGAACATATCATTCTGAGGAAACATTAAAATTTGATTGTAATGCAAATTCGTTTTAATTCTTCTTTTAAACAAAATAAGGTTCACAGAGAATTTTGATTTTTTTTAAGCTTGTGTCTCGTTTTCCCCTTTTTAATTATAAAACACCAAAATTGGCGACCTACATGTCAATCTAGGATCAATGTTAATCTAGGTATACCAATTTTTTGTAAGTATCAACGTTAAGTCGTAGATTTGTCCGCATTTTGCAGTTTTTAACAACCAGAAATTTGTGCTTCCGACTTTGTCTGCATTCGCAACAATATAAGGGGTATTCTCGATCCGATGCAAATGGCCTTGTATCATTGCGAAATACACTGACTAAAATTTCGCTACACTTTTGCACTTTATCTATACCCTGACCCTATTGTAACTGAAAAATACAACAGAGTAAGGTGTAGCCTTGTCAAGGTGACAATTCGCTAAATTGTTACTTTCTGTGTGTAGCTCTCGGGACAAAAATAATGAGGATGCAAAACAAAAATAAACGCCGCCGAAGGGATAATCCAGTCAAAAAATTAACGAAAAGGAGGTGGGTTCATGATATCATTTTCGTCTTTACTCTCTCCATTATTCAAAATGTCTTGTTTTCGCCTTTTTTCGGCACAATAAACAAATAAAAGAACATTTTTAAGTTTCAGAAAAAATTAAAAGTTTTTTTCAGGTTATAATGTCAATTGTCAATCTGCTATTTGTTTCAGTGTTGCAGAAGATGAGAAAAAGTGTGTTCACTTAAAATTTCGCAATTTTACTAGGTCTATTACAGCGAATCGCGAATACCCCTATAGTTTGTTCTTTTTAAAAAATAGTTTCAACATTTTTTGCACACTCGCTTTCGCTGTATGTTATAATTTTCATATTCAGCTTTTTTTTTTTTGTTACTTAAATAAAAACAAGATTTGTGAAGATTTTTCTGCATTGCAGATTTTTTTTTGTCATAATTGATGATTTATCCAAATATTTTTATGGCAACACTTTGTATCCACCTACATAACAGTTTGACATAATCAATATAAGGGTCGCGCCGCTGGCACACGTTTGCAATTGCTCTTCGATGTTTGCCACTTAATTTTGAAAATCAAAACCTCTTACTTTCTCTCTTTCTTTCTATATTAATAAATTTGCAGTTAAACATACACGAGCAGAGTCCGAAAAGGCCCAACCGATACCGATCTAGCACGCACATGCACAAATTGAAGCCACTAAATTAACAAAATATTTAAACACAAATAAATTTGCGTCGCACATGGTGTTGCAGTTGCATTGCACTTTGTATTTTTTATAATAATGTGCGCACTTGAGAAATAAATTCTGTTCCATAATCTAGAGCTGGGGCAATAACTCTTACAATGTTTAAAAATGGCCACCGCCAGTGTGTTTCTTGGACGTCATTGCCGTAATAAATTGCAACACATTATTACATGCAGAAAGTGAATTTATATGCAGGAAGCTAAGAGTGTTTTTTTCGGAGTATTTAATGTATTTTGCACATTGCAAAGTACATTTGAAATAATGACGATGTTGCATGTCACGTCAGGTACTGGGTTATTATTGATGACATTCATTTTGTATGATTTTTATTTCGTTTTCTAGGGTTGAGCGTTTCTAATGGTACTACCTGATATTTATTGCTTTTAGCTGTCAAAATATTTAATGTTGTTTGAACCTTTAAGTCTCGTTGTGAAGAAACCATGTAGAATTTATTTAAAAAAAAATTGTGAACAAGTTTTAAGCCTAATAATTGAAGCTCAATAATTGTGGGTGCTCGATGTTATATTTCAACAAACAAACCTGACTTCGGCAAGCGTCAAAATAAATCAAAAACACAAAACGGTTGTCAAAACGTTATTCTATTTGTCTTAAACTAACTGTGCCCACGACTTGGAAGCACAGACAACTGAGCAAGAAAATTTACACATTGAAAAAGCTCTGCATACGTTCCAATTCCATCTGACATCTGTCCACTGAACTATGTAACTGTGAGGTCTGCAAAATAAGCCTATATCGCAAACAGCTTCAACAAATTACATGTGCCCTTGACAACTCACAATGACATTTACCCTCCTTAAGAAAAAGTAAATATACAGGCCCGTTCAAATATCTAGTTAAGTAAGTCTGACAGACGTATGATTTGGTTTATATCAGTCTTGATTGGCTTAGACCGAATCGCTGCTTCAGTTGATGTTTATGGAGGGGTAGCCGACGAATATTGTCAAGAAATTCGTGATTGAGTACTAAATTCGAATATGTGGCTGACGTACGAAAAGTGACATTCTCGACCAATCTAGTCTTTGAATTCAGGTTACATCTAGTCCAGATCAATGTAGTCGACCTAAGATAACTAGATTTTTGAATGTGCCCTATCTTCTGAGCAGGTTGACCGTTGGGACACATCCCATAGAATTGGATGCTTCCGTTGCGTAGATGGATCCGTCAATGCCATAAACTCGGTCGCATACGGTGAAAACCGATGACAGTTTCTCTCAATATTTCCATCAATAAAAGTGCTGCCTCTTAACGGATGCAAGTGCGGACAAAAACGTTGCACCCATGACGTTGACAGTTGGCACAGCGTGAGAGGAAGTTTTGGCACTTTCATTAGTGCCGGATACGACTGATAAGGCAGGTTATACTTTCTTCTTTCTACGTTGTGTCAACGTTTATGTCCGCACTTGCGCTGCTTATGGGTCACCTTCCATAAGCTTCAGTGTGTATTTTATCAAAGTGTCAGTCGAATACATTGCCTCGAATTAAATTTGATTACCAGTTTTAACATATAATTCGTGTTCAAACTCACATACAAACAGCTTTATATTTTATGTGTATTTTTAAACAAACAAAAGGACTTTATGTATCACTTTGATGACATCGTGAAATAGATAAGCTCCTGCTGAAATCACTTGTAGAAACTAAAAAAGCTTGGAAAGCCGAGAGTTTTCTTAAAATGGGCAATAAGAAAGTGATCATTAAGCTTCCCTGGCTTAGTCACGAAGCCTTACTTGGCGTGGGAACCGCATAGTAATGGCAGTGTTGCCGACTGTGATGAAATAGTATCAGAAACTATTGAAAAAAATTTAAGAAGTTCTGGAAGACCGAAGCCAAAAAGGGATTTTACTCCAGAACGTCCTGCGTCTACAATAATAAGACCTTTTGAACTGTGTGTCAAAATATCGATCACATCATCTTCTGCTATTAAATTATTTGTCTTGCACAGAATAATTATTCCATTTTATATGGTGGGTCCAATTGTACCATTCAGCACACATTTCCATTTTTTTGTAGTTTCGATGATCTTCGTATTTCATTTTAAACAGAAAGCGGAAAAAGTCGTGGGGTGGAAAATAAAAAGGACACATGCTAAGAAGAACCTACTACTGCCACAACTCCTTTGAAATCTAGTCCAAAGTTTGGTAAAATAATGCAAACAGCTTGTACAGAAAGTTGCGATTTTTCCTTTCCAAACTGCTGACAATGCCTTTAATACCGATAAGGACTTGAAGAGCCTCTTTGTACATGTTCTGTCTACAGCCAACTGTCGCCCGAGCAGGTGAACAGTTCCCACCAATCTACAAGATTTTGAGTTTCTCGTTGCCGCGATAAAAAAAGGACAAACACGAGACCTTTACAGTTTAAGATAAAAATACCTCCCATATCATATCTTTCCACTTTCCGGCCCACAGATAGGTAAAGGCCTAGATAAAGTACAATATCTTCATATAAAAAGGAAGATTACCACCTTCCCGGACGCATTCAGTTCTTCCGACTTCTTCAACTCGCAACGCAGCAGTCCTTCCCACACAAACACACACCCGAGTTCATTTAGTTAATAAGAAACCCTAAGTTGCACCCTGCCAAATAACGGCGAGATATAGATTTTTTTTTTGTCATTTTCCCCCGTATGGTAAATACCATTATCAAACATATTATCTTTCCAGAGTTTATAAATGTTTTCTCTTCCCCTATCTACGAGTACAGTATTTTAAACGAAACCCCAAACAGATTGCCGACAAAAATTCATTATATTCCGGATATTGCCCACCTAAGGGTTTAGTATGGAAAGGAATTTCTGGTCGAGCGAATTTGCTTATACAAATGTTGTACATCATAAGACAGCCATTGCAATATTGTTAAATAGAAATAAAACAATATTCGGTGAACAATATTTGGCCTTTCGTTTTAGTGTTTTATTTTTGATATCATCAGAGACCACCCTTTTGATAATAATCGTCGTTTTTTTGTTTTCAAGTGTTGATAAAATATACACTCGTACTGTGTGAACGTGCAATAAAGTTTGTGGAGAGAAAAAAAAATAAAAACAAGAAAATAAAAATAAATTGTTAATAAGAGTACGCTCATACTATTTTATGGCAACACAAACACCACCTGAGTGCTGGAAAAATAAAACACACAAAAAGCTGCGAAATAAAAACGAAAAAGAATGAACAAAAAAAAAAAAAGATGATGATGAATTGCGCCCATATACGCAGTACGTGTCATATATAAAAAAAAAGTTTGGTGAAGTGCGCAACCTAATTGGAGTGTCTTAAAGCGACGCTTGTATTTATGTCTGTTAAATGTTTGTATATAGAAAAATGTGTCTCGCTGTTCGTACTGTCGTATAAGTGCGCGATCGCAATCATTTCTGGTTGGTGGAAGGGGATTTCTTTCTTTCCATACGAAAGAGTCTTCTCTTTTCCCAGTGCCAGTGCTAATTTTGACAGTACCTACATAAATGTAATCTGAAAAGTCATCTTTTGAATACAGCCACAAAGTGTTATTGACGTATTAAAGGCTTTGGCGTGACAAAGACATTTGTTGCGGGCACTCGACTGAAGTGGCTGTCAGCGAAATTTGTTAATTCCGATGTGTACACCATTTAGATTGGGTTCGAACGAAGCGAACTGTCATTCAGAGTCACAACACTGATTCACCTTGGAGTTTTTGTTTTTTTTGAACAAGAGGGTTCTCACTCAACTTAGTCACAAGGTACTCTTTCTTTGACTTGTGGCTCAAGAATTAATACTTCCTCCTGCCAGATCACTTTTTAAATGGCGATTCTCTTGCATCGACTTCCAACGCCATCTTCCGCAATGTGTTTAAGTGACGTGCGCACGTTGAAGAAACGGTGATAAGAGCCGTCACTCAGTAAGTCCATATAAATGACACCAGGGGATGTCGGCCTATATATAGGAGACAGTTTTTTGTTAATCCAGCGTTTTGACAGAAGAATTCCCAGGCGGACGTCGTTAAGTAGACCGTGTATACCTTCTCGGAACATGCTCAAAACGACAGAAAGTATTTTTATTTAAACTTAAACCAAATTGTCGGCCACCCTCTGTGCAAAATATAAGAGAAGACTTTTCCATGAGCGCCTTCTTTTGGCAAAGAGCTTTTCGCTCAATTGATTTTTTTTATGAAAAAGTAATGTTCGGCTAAACATTGTTTGAGCAGTCCGCATGGCAACTCTGTTTCAGTGATGAAGCTTTCACAAAGTTGAGGGTCTAGCCAATTCTATCAACCTGTCCGTCGATTACGATGCCGTAAGGAACCCTTTTGTCAGGCTCCGCTTCGTTTAGAATAGAAATAACTGGTTATACGGTGCAAACAGCATTGCTCGATGTTTCGGTTTTTTTTAGATTCAGAGCAGAGCCCGAACTGTCAAAAATAAGTTTAGGTAGGTATATAGAAACGAAACACTTTTTAGTTATTCTAAAATTAGACTCTTGCCACTTGCTTCCTGAATTCTCAATTCTGCCACCATATCAATGTGTCAAAGTCAGTTTTTAAAAAATTTCTGTGGAATTCAAATATGGAAATGGAAACAACACAATTTTCTCAGTTACCGCGAACGCAAAAAAAATATAAATTGACCACAAGCAAAATTTCGTTAAAAAGAAAATCGAAGCAGCGAATTGTGTTTGGTTGGGTAACATTGCGTAGTCTGTCAAATTGAGAAAGGAAACTGAAGTTTACTTGTTCATTTCGTTCAAACTGTTACCCTAGTTACAAAACCAAAGTAGAACAAACCTTAAACTTTGATGGTAAAGACCGTTTTTTTCTCAATAAGCTATAAATTGTTCCGACTCCAAATTTCGTATTGACAACTGGCTTACGGAACGTCAAAAACTCTTCCTCGTCAACACATTCGCAAACGAGCTGAAGGTGAATACAAAGCTTTCGAGAGGCAACAGGATTATTGAAGTAGTAGAATTTGAAAAGGAATTACATCTTTTAAAATATTTAATATTTTTGACATAAATTAGTCAAATGAACGGTTTTTTTCAGTCGCATTCACCGACAAATCTATCAAAGAATTTCTTGACTGAGGAAAATGTGGCTGATGTAGAAAAAGTGACGTTACGGTCCAATCTAGTTAGATAGCATCTTGTTCAGATAAATCTAGTCGACATTAGACGACTATATTTTCGAATGTGCCCAACAAATTTATGAATTTCTGATGCCCGTACTATCTGACTTCTGTCAGTTTTATTCATCTATTGCACATGAAAATAGAAGTCATAAGACTTATCAAATCAATTAATTTTCTCGTTGTTCATGTGGTTTTGACATTTAGTCATGAAAGCTGCCAAGGTACGTACGCAATTCTCATATGGCCGCAATTCTTATGTCAAAATTGTAGTAGGATTTTGTTTTTTTTTTCACTTATCATGTCATATAGATCGCCTATATCAATTCAATCAAACCATATCTGTGGCAACAAGGAAAAACAGCATAAGTCGACTTATGTCAAAATTGAGTTAATTATGCGATCGGACGCACAGTACCCTGTTCTATATGTGAATTTTTGTTCATTCATATATCTCTTATGGTTGCTGTGTTATAGATCAGGAAAAAACGCATAAGTCAACTGGCAGATGGAAAAAATTTCCTTTCTACTTTTCTGTCCGTTAAATCCTTTGACAGTTTTCAGAATTAAAGAGTAAGCACAGTAATTCAGAGAAATATTTGAGTGAATGTGAGGAACTGTCATGGCCGATGAATGAATTGAGATAAAGCACATTCATCGGTGGAACCATTGAGAAGTCGGTGAATGTTCAATCATTGATGTGGAATTATTGTGCTAAATATTTGATATTTTATGGGACCGTTGCTTTCGTTGAATATGTTATTGTTTTGCATGAGCATGACAGATGCTTAGGCTTGGGATCTGTAAGCTAGAATTTAACTGGAGCTTGGGGAGAAGTTTGGTCGCTAAAATTTACAGCGGATATTATATTGGACTTTACTAATGAAAGGATGTCTAGGTTAGTACTGTACTTTACCATTCCGTAAACCCAGTCTACTGATCACAGAAGGAATTTTTTAAAAGCTGTCACTTTACCTAGTGGGATTTCATGGGCGAGCAATCCAGCTTAAGCCAATGTGTGTTTACATTGAACTCGTATTTCGTGTTTGAAGTAGATTTTCGTTCGTATTCGTAAATGCTGAAGAATCGGTGCCTACTTGCATTCTCCATCCCACAAAGAACTATTAAGGTGAAAGCGTTGCAATTGCAGCTCTTTGAATCTCTGTATTCCATTTTTTGCAATTGGATAGTAAATTTATAGTGCGGAATAATCCTATTATGGTTGAGCCTTAACAGCCAAACATCCATCCAACCATTCTAAGAGAATAACTCTATTACGGACAAAGTATGACGTCTAAAGTTATCGATGTTTGGGGAAGATGACAGTCTTGAAAGGACTTCATGTGTAGATCTGCGAAAGGAATACTTTCTGCAGCGGTTACTAATTTCGTGCGCACAAATACGATTACGATCTAAACGTCGTCGATTCACTTTTATTATCGTTCCTTATGACAAGGGCGAAGTGCATTTGCGATATCCAATTAAGATTGCTATGGACTTTGAAAACGAAAATTGTACAAGTCTTTCGAAACAAAATACCAATCGCTCTCATCTAATTCGATGCAACGCCAAACGGCGAAGCCGCGGATGGCGGATAACAGCGCGATAATAATATTTTTCGAAATTCGCTGAATCGTAATCGAAATCGTAAATTGGCAAACTGAAAGCGTTTCAAGCGATTCGATATGATAGCGCCGATCACATAATCCACATGAGTGTGATAGCCCAAAGTACTGCGGAGCAGATAAGAGCATACAAGCTCGCCGCCTCCTGCGCAAAGATCATCAACACGCTGCGCTTGATCCCAAATCAGTGACGTAACTGCGCACCGATAAATATTTCACTTTTCAGAACACACTCTACATATAAACGCACATTGTCACTTTGGTTTATCGAAATTGAACATCTTGTGAGCTCACGATCGTGATTAGGATACGAAACGATTACGGATATTTGTAAAATCTGATTCTAGTCGTAATTTAAATTTTACCTTGGTGCGAATTTGTAATCTGTCGCGTCGTCGCGGTCGTTGCCGCTGCTGGTGTATTGGAAGATATATTCGGTGGCTGTTGGGCCGCTTTCCTCTGGCGCGTATATGTATTATTTTAATCGGTTATGCACTTTACTACACACAATATCTAGTTTGATATTATTATCTGTATCTGCCGCGTGTACTTAGCGATATCTTTTCGATATCAGACCTCGGTTAGCAATGATAAGACAAGAACTTTCTGCATATCTCTCTTCCGATACGGAGCACTGTAGGTGGTACCTGGCAGGCAGTACGCGCATGTGTATTGGTTCCCTATATATGCCTACGTGTACGTCATAAATTCTTTCTTTTTTTATTGAAAAAAAATAAGCACCTTGTTGCAGTGTTATATGCTTTATGCCGCCTGTACATGGCCTACGTGCGATATATAGGAACCATGGGGTGGTGCTCTATACGCGAGAAGGATCCTCACCGCTAGAGAATGTCTGTTGACTTTGTATTTGAGGTTAAATACGAGGTACTGTGTATGGTGGGCCTTATCGCTGGTAAATATTTACCCACAAACACATAACAAACCTCATATCTACAGCTAGATGTGAAATTTATATTATTTTCCTTGTTATACTTTGTTTTCCGTTGGCTGGGTGCTCACTGCGATATACGCATGAACCTCTGTGGAGCTCGAGAGGAATTTAATTTACAGCACCGTGCAATAAAGGCTGAGCTACATTTAAAGCCCCCGCGATGACTTCAAACTGAATATAGGCGACTTCGTTAGCCGTTCAAATATGAGACGCAATTTATGGTACAGAATAGAACGTCAAATAGTTTATTGTTTTATTATAGAACGTCCGTTGAGTCATATTCTGTCAGAGAGACAGCTAAATTAATAAAGTCAGCTACAGAAGTTATTTGCGTCGTCAGTGGAAAGCCGACGAGCAATACGCGATCGTCTTACGCAAAACAAGCAAGGCTTATTATAGTCACGGTATCGTTGAAAGTACAAATACATCGAAGGAATATTTTAGAAGCTTATAGGTACTTAGATCTTTGGAAATTGTATTTTAACGAAATTGACTACAGACCTAACTACAGCATTTCATGTCGTCCTTCCTTTCTAATGCAAACATAAAAGCTCCTGCTCAGATCAAACAGAAGACTTAATTTATGAATAGTTCTAAGCGCTGAATGGAGACCATTTTATAATTCTGCAAAGCGTTTTTTGCGAATTGGTTTACGTTTTATGCTCTATTTGTGGCGAGCATAGCATCACGTACTATCCTCGGTTCCCTTTTGTAAATAAAAGAATGCAATAGGCGTTTTTCTTTCTTAGTTCAGAGCTGAGCACTGAACAGAGCTCGAGCATTATGAGCGCACTCTGTTCTCAAATCGTTCTGATGTAATTATGAAACACGCCTAAGCACGTTAATATTATATAAATTGAATATTTATCAATTGTTATTTAATAAATCGGTTAATCTTCAGTTCAGGAACAACGAGGTTCATCCGCCATTTCAACTATTTTGTTTATCCTCTATGCTCTTTTTTTTTTTTGTCAAATATGACGTAAGTGTGTAATCAGCTTTTACTCGCCTGCTCAAATTCTGAGCCTCTGATGAATCAAAATTTATAAAAAAAACTATAAAATACGATATAATAATTTAAGTTTTTTTATTTTATGAATTGCTATTTTAATTATATTAATACATTTTTTTGAGCTAAAAAAGAAACACGCATTTTTGTATAACAGTTAAGGTTGTGCTTTGAACTAAAAAGGGAAAACGCCTTAAGAATTTTAGAAGCAAAATACTGCGACCGCCATTTTTGTTTAAATCAACAACTCGGAATATGCATTACAAAAATTGCACCTTCCAGTATCATCGTCATCCCAATGGTATGCAATAAAAATGCGTATGCATTTTCTGCAGTGCAACTCGTGTTGACTGGAATACGAGACGTAAATGTATTCAAGTTGTGCCGAAAACCAGTATAATTAGTTATACCACTTGAGTAATCGAATTTCGTACATCCGTGTTGAGGTGGAGTTAAACTTTTTATCAAGCAAATTGTTAAGTGATTGGGCTTTTTTAATCGAAAAGTTGAGCAGGAAGTACCTAATCGGTTAATCGCAAAGTGTACAGTAAGGGAACAAATAAATTGGACGAAATGTAAACGATCCCCGAAAATACAGTCGCTCTATAAGTCATTTGGCACTTAAGCCTAGTACGCACCTGTTCCGAAACAAAAAATTCCATACAAAAATGACGCAACGAAATCATGAACGAAAGATTCCGCTCACCTTTTCGTTTTGCAGTACACAGCTGCTGCGAAATGATGACGTGGGTAATTGTAGTAGATTGCTTGGTAAAATTGTCCACTTTCTTTTCGCACACATTTATTGTCCGGGACATTATTTGCTTGCGAAAATTACACATTTATACTGCAGTCTTACCAGGTTTTATAAGGATATGGAGCAAAACTTAAAAAAAATCATAGAGCCAAACTAAAATATGAAGATCAAAAGTGCGCTATTTTTTTGCAATTCATGTACACTTATTTTGATTACAACATTAAATAAAAAAAGAAAACCAAACAACGTAAACTAAATGAGAAACTTTTCATTTTCCAATATTAACAAAATAAAAACGCCTTTGGAAACGAGTTTTTATAGTAAATTATTTTGAAATGTGTTGGTATAAATGTGTGAAAAATAAAGTGAAAAAAAGTATTTTTTTGCGGCCAACTCAATACACGAAAGATCCAGTGAAATTCTTATCTAATGTTCGATTTGACAGCAGAAATCTAAAATTTCAAATCAAAATCTAAAATGCCTAATCGAAAACGACTTAAAGGCTTAAGGTAAGATGAGACTGTATCTATGCCAAGTGGTCATAAAATGCCAATTTCTGGCAGTTCTCCTGTCATAGTATGGTCATATCTCATACGCTCTAATGAGCTAAACGCCACATATGAATTTGACAGATAAAAATGCCCAAATAGCATATAGAGTAATCGGAGAATATGCACGAATGCCAGCATAAAGCCCTATTTGCCCATATGCATTTTATCGAAATTTCGTTATGGCATTCCTGGCATTTTTGACGGAACAAGAATTATTTTATTGTCATTGGTGTTTGAGTTCGCGGAATTTATTTTCATCTTCGTTGTTTTTTTTTTGGGGATTTTTCAATCTATCATTTGTGTAAATTATTTAATTTGTAATTTTCTTTGTAATTTGTTTAATGTCGTTTTCGATTTGGCAAAAAGATCAATTTTTTTGAGAAAAAATCAATTTTTATTGGGACTGATTTTCATGTTCGATTTGCCAAAAAAATCAATCTTTTTTTTGATCTGACTCTATTTTCAGATTTCACACATACTTTCACTAATACCAATGTGTATGACACACAGATGGAATTGTTCGGATTTTATGTTCGATTTGGCAGCAGAAATTTGAAATGTCAGATCGAAATCTGAAAAGGCAAATCGAAAACAACATAAGTTTAATTCGTGGTCTTGTCCTTTTTCAGTAAATGTGGTTTTGTATACTTTTTTCCAGTTGCGAAATTTTGTTTGTGTGGAAATTGTTTGCTTTCTATTTGTTTTGTGCTATTTATTTGTATTTTTGTTAATATTCGTAATGTGTCTTCATTGGTTCGATTGTTGATTTGACTTGGTGTATATTTTGTTTGTCATTTTACCCTTTTTAGTTCTTTTGTTTTTTTGCTTTTTTCCTTTCTGTACTTTTCAGATATGTTCAGAGTTCAATCAATTGCCAGCTGGATGATGCCGAGTCCGAATTTAATATTTAAATTAATTATATCTAATCGAATTGGTTTTGTTGAATTTTTATTTTTGTTATGGACATTGTTTTTATTAATTTATTTTTAAATTAAAGAATACCTACTTACAAAAAAAAAATGTTAGTATATGTTTCCATTTTTATTCGATGGGGATGACGATTATGATTCTCCAAACATGCTCAAACGAATTTTTTCTCGTCCTATAACGAAAAAGTATTATATCGATAAATTTAGTACATAAGCTGTATATTTCTCACAGCATATCGTATTGCTAGTTTAGTTCGCCCTCATTGACGAAATAGTCTGCGAATTTCTTCTGGATCTCCTTGGCATGAGGCGCATTGGTTGGAGAGACTTCAAGTGAAGGGAAAGTTCCACTTAAAGGTTCGTGTGGTCTACGTGAAGCGGACTTTAATTCAGTCGTCCCTCGATGTTCAATCTCGTCAATCAAACCCGCCGTCAAAACCAATGCGCAACAGCTCTCTTTATTCATTTTTTACTACAATAAAATGACCACAATCAATCTCGAGCAGTGAAAGACCAAAAACAAATAAGATAAAATAATACCTTTTATTTTACTGTCAGAAAATTTCCAACTTCAAATTTTTGCTTTGTTTTTTCTTAACATAGCATTACCCTACTACAACATTTGGTAATAAATAACAAATGCCTTGAATGACCGTCAAGGCAAATATGACCATATTGGTAGATTTGGTCATATAGTCTAATATACAGTTTTGATAATACTGACATTTTGGACCTTTGACAGCTAATCTGGTCATTTGCCTATTGGCATTCATATGCATAATCGGCATACAGATATACAAAAAAGTACGTTCGCAATAGAAGTAAACATTTTTTTTTATAAATTTCTATGGAGCATATAAATCGCCAAACTTTAAAGTGAATAGCGTAAATTAGTATAAATCCAGCCAGCGAAAAGATCGAGTAGCCAAATCAGGGATAAATACCCAGTACTGGTAACACTGCAACTTCTTCTTCAGCTGATGGAACTCTCCACAAATTATTTTCCGCCGCCTTTTCGCAAACGTTTCGCTGTCCATTTGAAAACGCGGAAAAGTTCGTTCCAGAACAGGTGCGTACTAGGTTTTAGCTAAGTATATGTCTTCCATTAGATTAATAGTTACAGGGACGTCAGTCGTTTGGAAATCAATTGAAATATATACCGAAGTGACGTCTTCCAATAATTTGTCACAAAAAAACACCAAAATCATGATATTGTGATTTTTTTAATAAACAATGATCCCATACTCGAATTTTCGTAAAGCAAATGCACCCGAGAAATCGAAATTCGATTTGATAACAATACTTGATATTTGATATTCGGAATTCTCTTTTTGCCCACATGAACCTGCCAATTTAACAATTAATAAATTCGGGGTTCATAGCGCTGCAGCTCTTTTCAGTTATTTTGCCATGCGCTTTAAAAAGATTTCCCAATCTTTCAAGTCCGATGTGCACAAATGGTAAGATCTACCTTTCAGCTGTTGAATTAAATTAAATTAAAATTACCTATGACATAAACAGAAAATAACACTGTCAGGATTCGCATTAAGAGAAACTTTGATGAGAGTTGGTCGCGCATTAATTTTAAAAGGTCGCTATTGGTAAATATTTATTTGCACGTAATTTTAACTGTTTTCAAAAAGTGAATTTCCTCCAAAAACAATACATTTCGACATTTCTCAGGAGGCTGCTAAGCTTCAAAAGTATGGGTGTAGAAAATCAAGAAGTAGAACAGTAGTTTTTATAAGGCATGCATTTTTG
The DNA here is from genome assembly GCA_916610125.1 of Cheilosia vulpina. Classification (NCBI taxonomy): domain Eukaryota; kingdom Metazoa; phylum Arthropoda; class Insecta; order Diptera; family Syrphidae; genus Cheilosia; species Cheilosia vulpina. The sequence continues at coordinate 14,355,330 of OU744276.1, read as the reverse complement.
TGTTATTTTCTGTATAACTGACACTTAACAAATCTAATTCCCTCAAATGTTACGTCAAGTTCAGTTAATACACTCTACAATAAACAGCGCATTCAGCTTCAAATTTCGCTTTTTACGACTACTATTATTAAAGAACAAGAAGGAAGTTTATTTTGACATTCACTTTGCTGATTACTATTTCCTACATGCTGATACCATATCTGGTTACTGCGAATGAATACAATAGCTAGTAATGCCCAATTCACTCATTTTTATCATGTCAACGGTGTGTAAAAGAGACTGAAAGTCTATTACGAAAAGGGTAGCAATTGTTTCCAAGGCAACAACAATTTTATTTTTGTTTGCAAATAATATTGAAATGTCAAAAAAAGCTGCAAGCAGCTAAAAAATGTAATTTGAATAAATTTTTAATGCATTTTTGTATGTGTCTACATTAATAAAGTTGGTGTGTACGCACTTACTAATATCGGGAATTTTCGTTCCAATTTTTCATTTTAAAAGCAGGAAAAAATGCAAACAAATTTACTGTCATACGGGCTAAGCAAAAGAAAATATATAAATTTATTTTAAACAAAACGAAACGAGCAAACTGTATTTCTGACAACGGAACCGGAAAAACTACCGAATAACTTATCTCAGGCTTCGTCAAATATCACAACACAGCACAGTTCCTTACCATAATTGCAGTGTACACCTAGGTACCTCCAGCGGGAAAAACTTACGATTCAGTGTAAAGGGAAATTATTTTATGTATACACCGAAGCATGGCGAATATCGCAACCATATACAGGGAAAAGATAACTTTAGGGAAATTTACAAAAATCCAACCGGAAATAGGCTGTGGTTGTTTGGAGTAGACTAGTATTCGTTCAAATTAAGATTAAAAAAAAAACGTTATCGAAAGGTAAATGTAGCATGACATTAGGACATTTTTCGCGGCGCGGTTATATATGTAGTTATTGTCTTCAGTGTCCACCTGACAATGAAAATATGAACAATTTGTATTTTTAAGGACGATAGTTTTTGAAGCAATATAAATGGAATGAAAATGTTGTCAATCAGTTCGGAATTTAATTGACTTCATCCAAGTCAAATCCATTAAACAGTTTCTACCAATTTTTTAACGAAAAGCTCTGTTTAATTTTGTGTCAAAAGACTAATCTAGTACAAAAATCGGGAAATCTGAAGGTCTCTAAAATCTAGTTAAACTTAAAACCAAACTAGAAAAATCCGTGCTTGATTTATACCTTGCAAATTCCAACAGACAGATCTATTGATAATGTAAAACATAAATATATTTGGCATTGACCTATAATAATAATATAAATGAAATGCTAGTAGACAACTTCGCGTTGGTTCCAACATAAGCGCTAGCTCTCGTGGTTCCGAGCGGAATAAATTGGAAACTCACATCTCACAACACACCATTTGAAGAGATTGTTGTCTATATAAGTGGATTCGTAGAGCACAAAATAATTAAAACAATTAAATGTACGAAATGCAAACAATTTTTTGTTTTTTTGTAGAACAGAAAAATCTGATTTTATTAATAGGCGTGTTTTTTTGAGCTTCGATCTCAGCAAAGCAAGGGAAAGTAGGATTTTCAACAAATACTCTGAGTTCTCAAAGTGTCAAGTAGAACGTAGTTTTTGTATTTGCCTGCTGAAAATCCTACTTTACTTTGCTTTGCTGAGATCGAAGCTCAAAAAAACACGCTCTTTGCTCAGTTCCAAACACAAAAAACAGCCCTAATATAAAATCTAAAGGTTTCCTAAGAAACTCATATAAGGACACAATCAAAATTTGTAAAACTGTCCAGAAAACTGTGTCTTTGTATAAAATACAAAACAAATTAGTGTGCAATACAATTTATAGCCTGATAATTATAAGTACTATAAGAAATATAGATGAAAGCAATTTATATGAAGAATTAAATTATCATGTACTTACTTCAATGTGATATTCTTGACAATCATAAGTATTTATTGATAAAAAATGTGATTGAAATATACGCTAAAGTGTTAATACATCATATTTCTAAAATTAATAATGAAAAACATCAAAAACTAATTCGCAATAAATATATGAAAATTGTGCAATTTATTGGACAATGGAAAACGGTTTTTTATTTAAATTTTGTTGGTTCCATCTAATACTCGTTATTTTAACTAGGACAATTTCGAGATGACATCTATTGTAAACACTGCCGCAACAATTTGAATTTTAACCGTTTCACTTGGCAAATCCACTCATGCCCAATAGGTGGCTCTAGCATTCTACGGAGAAATCCAAAATGGTTGTCATTTTGTTTTACTTATTTTTCGCATAGAACTACGAGCGCAAGTTATGTCGTGTCATTTTCTGGGCAGAGATTGGTCGCATTCGAAAATTTAGTTATCTTAAGTCGACTAGATTTATCTGGATGAGATGTAAGCTGAACGCAAGAACTAGATTGGTCGGGAACGTCACTTTTCCTACATACGCGAACTGTCAACTTAGTACTCAGTCACGAATTTCTTGACTAGATTCGTCGGCTACCCCACCATAAACGTCAACCGAAACAGCTGGTCATATGACCGATTTACCCCAATCAAAACCGAGATACATCTAGTGAGAGAGCCGTCAGACTTCTTAAACTAGATACTTGAACGTTCCAATTGTATGGAAGTGACATTTCACTAGCAGTCCTTATAAATAATAAATCAATGATATTTGGAATCATCGTAAGTAATGCCAGTTTAACTCCGTTTATGCATTCGTCATAAATTGTAGTCGCTCAATTTTTGATATTTAATAGTTTTCAGAACGGGTTTATTTTCTAAAAGAAAGGATACATGTAAAAGGATATATGGATTTCTTAATTGCTTTTCCACCTTTTGTACATAAAAACGTGTGCAAATGCCAGGAATTTGAGCGCTCGTTAAACGATTCTACGAACACCCCGAAAAACCGTCGCGCTAGAATGTACCTCCATTTCTTTATGGAGGTACATCTTTTTTTTACTTTATATAAACGGCATTTATTTCAAATTTTTGTTTTTTTATATATATATCAGGATGTCAAAAAATAAAAAATAAAAACTATTCCTATAACAATTTTTGATTATGTTAAATAAAATATTCATTTAAGAAACAAAAAGGCAAAATATAAAAACATAAATTTAATTACTTGCACACTTAATATAAATGTCTTTTTTTGTTTAACGTATTAGAAATAAAAATAAAAATTGTAACTCGCATAATCGAATAATTCATTTACTTAACAAAGACTAAATGACTTTTTTCTTTTACTTTTTTCTGTACATTTAACTTTGAATATTGCTTATACATATTTCGCTTATGTAAAAAATATATATATTTGTGTTAACACCTACGTTTTCTTTGTCATTTGTTGCTATATGTGTCCCTTTTAGGAATGTTTTAAATTCAAAAAAATAATATTTACATTTAAATAGACTATGAGAAAAATTAATAATATCGTTTGTAAAAAATGTTTGTTCTTAAACTTATTCCACAAGTCTTTAATAATTTGTTTCGTTTTTTTTTGTCTGTCATGGAAGGGAATGTAATAAAAGGAAATCTACTCCATTTTAACGATAGTATTACGCTCGAGCTGTCTCTGCAAGTTCCTCTCCATCTCACCGAACGGTGTCATCTGAATGATGTGCTGATGCAGTTGGTGTTGCTGCTGACGCTCGTAGTCATCGTCAATGGACGAGCTGCGACTCATCGTTTGCTGTATTATTGGATGTGACGCCTGATGGTGCTGCTGGTGGTGAGGGTGGTGATGGTGGAGGTTTTCGATTTTGATCGCATCATTTTCGACACCAGGCAACGAGTCGTAGAAATAAATTGGGGACTGTGCCGGACTGTAGACATGATGCTGTTTCTCTGTCGGCGACGGTGACATCTCGAACATCTGATGACCTGTCATCATTTGTTGCTGCTGATGTTGTTGAGATTCCTGATGGTGGATTGTCAGATACCTTTGCATGCATTTTATGTTCGAATTTATCAGATTGTTGTTGTTTTGGCTCGAACTGTTATTGTTGTTGGTCAGTGCTGTCGGTGAGCCGGCTAACACGGAACCGTTTTGCATTGAGGGCGACGAGTAATGCAGTGGCGACATGTCGTCATGCTGGTTAATTGGTGGCGATGGTGTGCCTGGCGTTAGCGCTTGATGATGAGACGACGCCGATGACGTTGTTGGCGTATGCGGTGGTGGAGTTATGGTCGTCGGGCTACTGCTGGCGTTCGAATGATTTAGCGTGCTGGTGTGTTGAATTGATGATGTCAGGCTTTTCAAATCTGCGCAGGCAAAAGAAAAGAGAACAGAATTGAGTGACATTCTGTATACAGTGTGAGTATGACATTTTACCATTGTTTGCCTCTTGCACGTTGTTGGCGTTGCTGGTATTTTTGTTGTTCGTGGAAGACGACTTGTCGGCTTTGCTTCCTTTTGGTTTTCGCTTTCGGGTCTGTAAACAAGTGGGAAATTTAAATTGCTTCGGTGTGTCAGGTCTCCAATGTTTTAGTTACCTGGATGGTGTCTTTTTTCATGGCCAGCGGCCGTTTGACACTGTGGAGCTTAAAGTACAGGCCGCAGGCATTGCAAACTGGCTCGCCATTTGGATTGCGGCGCCACAAAGATGTTTGGGTGGTATGACAATTCGAACAGGATAGTCCAACGCGACGTGATGCACTCTGTTTTACAAACGAAAAAGAATTGTTAGCTATAGGGAATGACAAACTAGCTTATGGTTGTTTATTTGGTGTATCTAAATGCAATTAAGTTTGTTTTAGGGGGAAATACCGATGGTTAGCAACTAAAAAGTTGTCTAAAATTGTGAATTCACGTATGAAAGAGAAACAGGAAGACCAATGACATTAAAACAGTCAGCTGCAGAAGGCTTTGCTTCACTCAATCAGATTTAGTTTTAGAAACAAGTATCATTTTGGACTAAATGCACACAAAATGTGCGAAGAGTTTTTTTTTTATAATTGTTTGCAGAGGAACTAATTCTATGACTTGGTATATTTTTCTTAATTGCATATAGGTATATGTGCTTTTGCTGGAAGAACAAATTTAATGCCGATGGTGCATTAAATGAATAGGTAGTTAAATGTAAACGCAGTCAATTTTGCTGGGTTCAATTCAAGAATCGTTTGAAATAGCTAAAAGTAGACTATGTTTCCCCCTCGTTATCCTCGTCTTCAACGTACAAGGAAGTGGAAGGGAAGATCCTAAAACTAAGCCATTTACGCAATGATATTTTTTTTTTTATTGAAAGTCTACCTTAGCAAAGCAAAATTTCCAATAAAACGATTTAGAGCGACACCTTTCGAAGCAGCCTGAATGTATGCAAGTATTTGTGGCAAAGTGTTATAAACTGGCATATGCCAGTTATATTTTGTTATATTTTGGTACATGTTCTGCCATTTTAGCGTGTATAACACGTAAGCAGAAGAGCACCCAGCTTTTGAGTTTTGGTTTCTGGGTATTCTTTGACAAGTCATAGGAACTGGGAATGATAAAAAAAGACTAAGTATTTTTGACCTTTGGAAGGTTCACTCGTTAAGTGTCAATTTGAAACCAACTTTTCTTAGTTGCCTCCAAATAGGAATAGAAACTACAAAAATCAAATAGATGTGTTAAAATTCATAATGCATTTAGATAAATCAACAAACTATAATAAAAATTACGCATGCAATTAAGTACTTTGTATATTAATATTTTTTTTGAAAAAAGAACAAAATTTTTGAAATATTTATTAATTTCTCGCAAAATTTAAACAATTCAAACTAAGTTAACTAAAAATAATTTATTTTGAAAAAAACCTACCAGTCGACGACTTGATTTTGTTTCCTCTGTTGGCCTACTCGGCATTGGATTATACTGATAGTAGCTCTTATAGAAATCCCCACCTTGTTCAGCCACTGTAATAATATTATTAAATTGTTTCAAAGAATTTAATAATTTTTTCAGTACCGTTTAAGTTTTTTTTTTAGCAGTAAAAAATACTTTATACTTTATAAGAGAAAGAGAGTAAAAAATGGAAAAAAAACGTTTGGTTTTGTCAAATCCTACTACACTTGTCCGACTTGCGGATCAAGTTTTTTTTTTTTAAATTTATAATAAATTCAATTAATCAATGCTTTTGGCCCCCGGGAAGTAAACAAAAAAAAACGACGGATTTCTATAAGATTTATTATTTAATTGATTATTTGTTATTTTTCTTTTTATTTCAAAAATTTTGTTCTCAATTTTATTTTCTTGCGATTTTTTTTAAATAGACAGAAAAATAATAAAAAAAAGACGTTACCAATCTTCTAGGTTGTTTTACTAAGGGTCGATTCATTCCGTTCATTTTATGATAGAGACCGCATGCATTGCATAAGTAATGTCCGGTATTATCGCGTCGCCATAATGGGGTTGATATAGCACCACAATTGACACATTCACGCCCCTCAGTGAAAAAATTGGCGTCGAAAAATGCTTTAAATAAGTAACAATTTGATGTGTGTTTTTTGTAACAAGTATTGGTATTGAATTTGTACTTTTTGTATTTTGTTTTTTTTTTGTGACGTTTGTGTTGTGTAATTTGTGTGTAACTTTCTTTTGAAATATATAATTAAAATAATTTTTTTTTCTTTTCTTTTATTGTTTTGTTTTTTTTCCCTGTGTTATGATAATACCCATGAAATTAATTGAATTTATTATAAAATTAAAGGTTATTTATAAAGCTAAAACAAAATAGAAATAAATATAAATAAACATGTAGGTAATACAGTTTCTAAAAATTGAAAGAGAGAAATTATGTGTAACAATTAAATAATATCCATTAAGTAGCCAAATGCGTTTTTTTTTTTCTCTAGCTTTGGCAAGTGAACATTATCAGAATTGAATCTAAGTTTTTGCGTTCAGATTACGAGTATTGCTTACTAGTCTAGTCGATTTAGGATATCTAGATTTTTGACTGTGCACATTTACAAAGTTCCTGACGATGTTTAAAATTACGATTTTTATGGCGTTTTTCATTAAAGATCCGAGAGAATTGCCCCGAATTTCAAAATTGCTCTTTTCAATGAAATTCTTTGGAACATTTTTGTAATAGTGGTAGATACCATTATGTGAGATTTGATTTTATGTTTGCTCCTTTTTATAGTAAAAATGAATGTTTTAATAGGCCAAATCAATATATGTTCAGTTAGATACATTTTACACCGATAATTGTATGGGTCACATAGCAAACAATTTGTTTCTAATAAAACAACAAACATTTCAATCTGACATTTTGCTAGTTTATTTTCTAGAGTTCAGGGCAATTCTCTAAAAATGTCCCGGACACTTCTGTCGTGTTAAGAATTGACCTGAAGTTGCGGTTTTTTTTAATGAAACATAGAATACATAGAAAGAGCACTTCTAGATTTGCTCTTTCATAGAAAGGGCAATTCTTTTCTCCAATCGCCATTACAGTTCAATTTTGTTCTGCTGTCAAAATGGCAATTGATGTGGCGGTGTTCATATGTTTCTCGCTTAAAATGCACGAAATCGGCGTGAATACAAATCTACTGCCTACCGAATGTGCTTGATCATGTGAACGTCATTTTATTTGTTTCTTTGAAAAGATTGACAGTTTACGATTGACAGTTTACGAAAGCTTTTTAATAAAAACTGCTTGAGACAATTTCAGCAAGATTAATAATTGCAAAATTGTTGCAGTCTTAATCTATATTATTTTTTTTTACAAAATTGTATCTGCGTATTCAGGAACGGTATTTAGCAATTTAATATCTTTTTCCTTTGGAGATGTTTTTTTTTCAGATCTCAGATTTTACGCGGCTCATGAAAAATGCAACGAAATTGATCTGCTTTTGTAAATGGTTTAGTGCTTTGGTTGACAGCAATATCAGATGTTCAAATTACATTAGTTTTTGGTAAAATCAACTATGGATATCGATTTGGTGATAAAAATGTTTCCTGGTTGTATATACAAATGAAGTAGTTTTGGTGATTCAGTCTTCAGATGATGAGGAGGACGATGTAGATAACAATTCCTCCAAAATTATATCCATGGCTATTTATGTATTTCTTTACTTTGAGTTTCACGAAACTTTGCGCATTTGTTTTGAAAGAAAACTTCTTAAAATGACGTAAAAGAGCTGTGCAATGTATGGTATTAGTGACAGTATATGTAAATCTGAAGAAATATCGAGATCTGCAAAAAGTGATCCGAATCAAAAAGAAAAATTGATTTTTTGTCCAAATGGAAAACCAAATAAGTTTCTGCTCAGAAATAAGTTAAAAATACAAATAAAATCGCACAAAAGTAGCAATTTCCGACTGAAACTTAAAGCCCCAGTAGGAGAATCTCTGTTAAATGTTCTTTGACAGTTCAACGGAAAAACAAACAAATCTGTCTTGTACCTTGTACTCCAGTTCATAATTTCTTTGCTTTTTCTACATCACGGTTCTATTCTAAGAAATTAATTTCAACTATTCCCAATAATAGCAGCAATAATCTTTTCCAAAAAAAAATTAGTAGGTATATAAAATATTTATTATTTAAAACTTTTCTATTTTCCGAAGACCTTTCCGCTGTAAAATGTTTTTCATAAGGAGGGGTTCATTTGCTGTTTCGATTTTAAGCTGTGACGTGGGCACAGATTTTCCTTTATTAATTAACAAATCAATAAATTAAGCTATGGACATTTTTTTCATTTATTTGTCAGCTTAAGTTTTGTAGACTTTTGTACAGCTTTGATTATCTTTATCTTTGGAGGCAATTTTGTATGGGGTGTAAATTTTAACTAAAGCTAATATGCTTAAAGATGAAAAAGTTTGAAAGGTATTTTGCATAAAATGGAACGTACAATTTTCTTACAGTAACCCAGTAAAACAGTAAGCAAAACTATGTGAATCTATTATAATAGGTCAACAATTACTGTCTCTAATATGTTTCTTTTGTTGTCCTGAATCCATCTGTGAATACATTTATGTCTGCGCTGGCAAACAATAAATACTTAACACTTCGACTTGCGAAAAGGGAAAATAAACTATTAAGGAACCCAAAATAGCACTCTCCTACATCCATTGTTAGATTTATAATTCGGGCGTTTGTTGCGAGTAAAAAAAGGACGATAATTAAACATCCTGTTGCGTTGCGGTTACCTAACATTCTGCTCAAACAAGTAGGTACACCCGCGCGTTAGGGTATTTGGAAACCGTGCGCATACAGATGGAACAACGTTTATTCAGGATCCGTGAAAATTAACATACGGTTTTGAAAAGACCAAATGTGCACACAGGACCTCTTCCGCAAAGAGTGCGTGATTTTCAAGATGTTTGCAACACTAGACCATAGCACGGCGCCGCCGATAACATAACCTGAGCTGAGGTTATAACTCTCCCAAGTCCGAGAGTCTGAAGCTGCCCCCTTTTCTGACCTCATTATAAAATGTTTGTTTATTCAAATTAATTGTCAAACTTAGAGATCATTTGGAAATATTTTTTTTTTTTCTGATAAGAAATACATTTCTTCTTATTCCTTTTTGAATAAAACAAAAACAAAGACAGAAAGGCAAAGATTTTTGAACATACAGAAGTAAAGCTAGAGAAAACAACATAACACAATAAACAAAACACTTACTTGCAGATAACGAAGCCGATGCTGATAGATGTGTCGCTGAATCATTTGCGGTTCGTCCACCACGGGAATTTGGATTCGAGCTGATGGCCCCGGTGATTGTAGTCGCTGCCGTAGCATAGCTAATTGAACTTGTTGGCTCGTAGTGTCCTTGCCAGCCGCTATCATTCTACGTGAATGCAAATATTGAATTTAACAGAAATTGAAGAAAAAATAATTATAATTAACTCACTTGACCCCTGTAGCTAGTTAACGCTGTATAATGATTGGCCCCTCGGCCACCGGTTGTGGTGGTGCTGAAATTGCCGTTGCCACTTGATGCGATCCGTTGAAATGCTGGTAACGATCCACTTTTGGTTGAGCCGTATTCATCGGGTGTTGTACTAGTTCCACTGACAGGTGACACTATGATGTTCGAGGAGGTGCTGGACCACATGTGCGATCCGTCATTAGTTGGACTACCGTTGAGGTATTGCATACCATTTGCAGCCGACGCTAGTAATGGTCTTGCATAGACTGAACTGCATTTTTTGAAACAAAAGAAATTCCAATTATTATAATTAATTAATGAATTTATTATCAAGAGTTTAGAGATTGAGATTAAAACTTCTTGATAATCTCACAACAAAGGGCAGGGTACATGACATCGCTGGTGGACAGTGATAAGTTGTTGTTTTGACACTCATCATTGACGTAATGAGAAGTGTCTATTTTTAAGCATCTAAAATGGAATGGAATTGAAACAATTAAATAGTAACTGCGGCTGCTATCGATTTTACTGATGTTCACTCCTCTCTATCTTGAGCTTTGCTTTTGCATGTGCTGACATCTAGTGAGATAATATTTAAACAGTGACAATGGGCCCTACTAATAATCAATTTAAACCTTCAGACTAAATATTTTCTAGGTCACAATATGCAATTTTGCATGCAAAATTATGCCATGGACACTAAAAATGATTATTACTATCGCGAAATGTATACATAAAATCAGTGCCAGAAGCGTAAAATTTACAGTCGTATGCAAGCGAAATGACAATACAAAGATCAAATCATAAAAAAAATGACAATGAAAGGTGTTTCTGACAAATATTGGTTGCACCCACTTTGAGTTTTTTCCTTGCTTTAAAATTTCTGCAAACTATTAATGGAAACCATTTAGTGGAATCAGTTTCAAGCGCTTAAAGCTCATGAACGGTCCCCATCGGTAGGTATTCTAAAGCATTTTTGACATTAGATTATATAATTGCATTCTGAACGACTGAATTGCAGTTGCTATCACAGTTTGTTATGAAATGTAAACGAAAGGAAAAGTATGAGGAATTGGCATACGTATTCATACAGACCCAGGTGGCTAAAAAGATCTAGATTCCGTGTTTGAGAGCACATACAAAAGTCTAGTCATTTGATGACGAGAAGGTTAGTCTAGATTACATTATTTTTTGAACGTCAAAAGGCATGCAAATTTAACTTTTAAAACAGCTCTCAATAAAAATTTTACATGATAAAATTGATTTAATTTGTCAGTCAAAAAGTCAAAAAGTCAAATCACGTAAAAGCATTACAGATTGAAACAAAATATACATAGTTGACGGTATCTTGCATCTGCTAAGGTGCACTTCGATTTCGAAAGCATTTGGAACAGTAATAGATTTCAAAACAATTTTTGTAAAAAAGGGTTTCCAATCGAAGACCACTTAAAACAAATGCCTTCTCTAGATTGATAAACAATAATGTTTTAATTTACTTGTGCTCTTTTTTATTTTCAACCTCGTTCCTGATTTAAACTCAACCCTGTGATCTTCAGACAATGTTTTGACTTTTGACAGCGTTTTAATAATTTCGTGACATATATTTTAATAACATATATATATATTAACTTTTCAATTCGAAAGTGGCAAATGAAACTAAATATGTTAATATCCGGCAACGATATAAACACTAGGCAAGGTAATGTACTATTGTTAGGTTCGATCATTCACGTGATGGTCCAAATGAGGAAGAGGCTCTGTCAAAATATACACCAAACGAAACGGTAGAAGTCCAAAAGACATCCTACAATGTCGGCAATGAGTTCAGACGACATAGTGTATGTTTCTTAGCTCAATCCTTATGGATTGGAAATGTGTTTATACTCTCACAAGCATGCCAGGTCGTATTGTAAACAGGGAGACATTTTAAGGGCACTTAACACCAACTCGACACTGCACCCATTCCTATAAACATTGTGACAAAGTTTGACCTCGCTTTGAATACCATCTTTCGATCGGACTAGGCTGATTTATATTTATTTACCCAACAATGTGACACTGCATCATCCCAAACAAAATATTTTACGCTCGCTGCTCCGTTTGAATCGCAAGACGAAACTGCGATGACCGAAGTAAAAAGAACAACCGATACCGCTACCCTGCTTACGAAAATGACGATCTATGATTTATTTTGACACTCAGTTGTCACCAAAGAAACAAATCTTTACTTATTGCATCCGTATCGTCACTACACGCGGACCTGAACGCAAGGCGGCTACTGGAATGCCCTTGGTCTTCATTTTTTTTGTTTGGTATAACCGTTTTTTGTGTTGTTTTCAGTTCGCTTTTGCTTTTGTTGACGTTTCGTTGTTGTTGGCGGTTTCATTCACCGGCTTTAATGACTAAAGCCACACACCAAAGGCAAGGGTCATGGGTATGGTTATGCTTATGGTATACATTGACGTTTTGTCAACAAAACTTTTTTTTTTTTTTTCCTTTGGGTCTTCTATTTTCTGTGACTGTTCACTTGTCACTCGGTCAATTTCTTAATGTTTTTTTTTTCGCGTGCTGGTGGTCTCGCCGAAAAATTGCATTGAACGTCAAAAAATGAGAAAAAAACAAGAGAAAACTGCATGCAGCAAATAATGTCAACCGATATTGTTTAAGCTCTAAAAAATGTAAATAATAATATGAAGAAGCGTGCAGCGGAATTTAATATTGGCAAGAAATATATGTGGAGGAGGAAGGAAAGACCAAAGTCAAATTGGACGATGGACAGGAGAATTTTGTTTGGAATACGAGAAATGACGACACATTGTCATCAGTTTTGCGAGCGCCGAGATTTGTTACCAGTTTCCGTTGTCGGGTTTGTTTTGGTTTTATTTTGTGTCTTCGGCACGAATGCAATAAGAACAAGAGAAACGATGAATGGATGGATGAGTGGAGCTGAAAAAGAAACCATTATTAACGCAATTAACGATGGAGTAAAGCATCCAGTTCGTACATCAAAATTTAATAAGGGGACCAGACAAAGTGATGAATTCCAGGTTTCGTCTTCCACATCTTTGGGGACATACGACTCGTATGGAAAGTCAAAGTTAGCTTCATTTTAAGTGTCAAATTTTGTCTGTGAGCCATTAAAGTGTTAATAACCTCGCTCGAAGTTTTGAACGCGATTTGAAGTTTAAACGAGGGTGCAGTTGGATTAACCTAGGTGGATCTAACGTAAACGTTTTTCTAAGACTTTTAGAATAGGAACCTTATGTATAAAATGTAAAAAGGCCTGCTTTAATTGAAATACTTTGTTTTAAAAGCATTTAATGCACAGTACCTGACTTAGGTCAAAGGATACACTATATTATTAGCTGCGGTAGCGTATGATGCAGCAATATCGGAAAAGATGCATATCTGGCTGTCATTTGAAAATTCCTTTTATGTCAAAATAATTTTTAAAAAGAAAATAGTGGTCACAAAATGTTCAGCCTTTTTTTTCGCTTCAATGAGAAAGTGGAGGTTTCAGTTTTGAATTTGACAGGTTGCCTGGTATAACATCCACATTCGGCTAGAATTAAAAAGTTTGACATTGGCCTAAGTTTGATTTATCTATAGATAGGTATCGTTTTAATTTTTAGTAATCTTGTAAAAATTGTGTTAGTCTTAAATAACATGAATACACTTTGTCCTCCTTATTCTTTAAAAATAGTTGACATACGTATTTGCCAAATGCCGTTTGAAAAACGTAAATTCTAGCTGTCAACAAACTATTATGCTCCAGAAGCTATAACCTATAGTTTAATTGTTAACTGTTTATGTCGTAAGCCAACATCAACGCAAAATAAATAAAAGATCGCGAATTCTGTGATCACTGAATTACAATTCGAGTTTATTTCAAAGTTTGAGGGTAAGCAAATGATCTACATTTAACTAAAGTTAAATAAATCAAAACAAAAAAAAATGAGCATCAGTTTTGAGTGCATATTTTTTCGTCACGTACGATCACCGTCTCGGTTTTTCCCAAAAATCACAGCATTGCGGTTCATCACATGCGATTTTAGTGCCAAATTCCTACTAAATTGCTAGAATTACTCCGCAACACGTTTAAGTACACGTGCAACAAAAACGTTAAGAACCTTTGTTGACAAAAGTGATGATCCAATAACATCTGTCAAGACTTTTAATCCACTACTACTACTTGTCAATTATCTTTATTTTCAAAGTCAAAGTTTAAACCGTAGGTAAATTTGAATTGATCTTTTGAGGGAATACTAATTTTCAACTGTCACATACCATCTCTCCATGACGACATCCATATAACGTAAGTCCATCCTAAGCAGCAACTATTCCATTCAGGAATTATTTAAAAACATATTATTCACACACTTGACCATTTTTTATAACACTTTACAAGTTAAAGCTCCTGTTTCATAAACTATCGACAGATCTACTTCAGACAGCGATCTCTATCGACGTCTTATCACCTGCACTACTCCGGTTGAACTATAAGCACGCCCGAATTCGGTGTAGCTTGGCGTTGGCACACCGAAAAGACTTATAGAAAAGAAGTTGCACTGGGTACCTATGTGGTCCGTGGAGTGGCCGCCCCTATAAGAAACTAAACTCAGATAATAGTACGATATTACGATACACTACTTGTCAATCTCGTTCTCGTATAACAAAGCCCCCCACGACATGTTCTTATTGTTTGTCATCAGTTACACTTTTTTTCCCAATTTGTTGTGGTGTGTGTACTTTTTTTATTATTGTTGTTCCGTGCATTCGAAACGTGTGTATTTGCATTTATTATATAATATATTTGTATGAATATATAGGAAGTTGCAGGCCAGAATGTATTTTAGAGGAAATTACACAAAACTCCAAAGAATATACGGAAAAAAAGTCACACAAAGTACGTGCAAAAGTTCGCTTTTTTTAGCTACACGCGCTCGCGCGCCCGCCACCACCAACATCAAATGCAAGCCAAGTGGTGTACAATATTAGTTTGCGAACTACGAAGCCGCTATCGATTTTTTATGGCGCGAACGCAGATGTGCTCGGCGACACAGCTTGGTTGAGTGACTTGTACTTGTACGACGAGCACCTACACCATAGAATATACGTTTGAAGGGAATTTTGTTCGACTTGTTATGCATGGAGACGGAGATGAAATATGGGTGACGACATCATTGGTTCCGGTGAAAAATAAAATGTAAAGTATTCGAACAGCATCAGAGTGGAATTGGAAATATATAGGGGCTCCGAAAGATCTAGGTCATTGGTAAGTGGGTCGACAAAGGAGAAATGATTTTCTAATAAGAATGGAAGACAACAACGTTTGAATAGAGGTTTACAACTACAGGTGGGAACTACCGTCCATTGGGCAATTAAAAACTAGGCGAAACAGTACATTTGACATGTGTCAAATGGTTACATCTGTTCTTACCACAGATTCGCGTACACAATTCGTGCGTCAAATAAACTGGCATCCACACAATTTTATAGTCGACGTAGAGCCACATTCAAATACCTTTCTCTAAAAAATGCATTACCAACGCTTATGTGAATATAATATTCTTTTACAAAAACTTTAAGGGCCCCTACACACTTGGGGTATTTTTACGCTTTTGGTGAGTGACAACTACACCAAAATTTTTCGTGGGAATGTAAAGAAACCGTTTTTACTAAGCAGTTTATAACTTTTTCGAAGATTGAGTCTATTTTTCGAAGATTAACTACTTTTCGGCTACGTTATATATAGCGATCCACAACTATGACAAACCTCAGCTATACAGTTAACCAACAAAATCCTCGACATGTCTTGCGTTATTTCAGATATTGATTCCTTACAAGTTTTTTATCAGTCACTTTGTTTTGAAAAAAAAATACTACACATGCTACCCAGTTCCAAATACAATACACAACATCAAAAGTTCACTGACACATTAGGAAACTACCCACAATATGTACGTGTTATCATGGTGTCATTTTAATTCCGCATGCACCACACGTACAAAACTAGAGTAACGTCTATAATTAGTAATCAACAATATTGTTCACTAAACATAGGAAAAAAAAACAAGAAACTTGTTCTGCGGGTGCAACAAAACAGTAAAACTCCACCAAGCTGCCAACAACACCGTCACACAGAACATCATCAAATCCATACAAACATAAACCGACGTTAGATGAACAACAATGCTTACCTCCCTCATGACAAGAAAATTTTCATAAAAACGTATGCTCGCATGACGTTTGGCCAAAGCAAACCAACTCCACTATCAAACAATAGTGAAAGGTGAGAAAACTTGCTTCGAATTGCGCACATAAGTACACGAATTTTCCTAAAGTATCTATATGAGTTTATTTTTTTTTAAGAACACCTGGGCTTCGTTCGTAAACAGAACGTTTTCATTGTTCGAAATAAATTGGCAACGGGGGCACGCGTATGCATTTGTCATGCCTGCATACTTTTTCCAAGTGCATAGGTATACCTAGCATATATTTTAATAATTTGGAATGTGCGACCGAGAGTGACAGAGTGTGTCACATTATTTTGCTGAAATTTGAATTTTCCTATGTACGAGAAGTTGGGAAAGATCTCACAGAACAGGACGCAGAACACACAATTTTGGAGATGTAGACGGTAGACACTGAGTCGGAGTAATTGGAGATTTGCTGAGAAAAAGTGCCACTTGCTGTCATCAGGATGGTTAGCTGAGAATTTTTTTTTTATTTTACTCGTTTATAGTGAGAAATAGCTTGAATCTCGAAATGTGTACATATGGGATGACATTGCAAGTGACGTTGTTTGCCTATATAAATAATGAATTTGAATAATGATCTTTTATGAAATTCATGTAAATATGTACAAAAATATTTAGCTATACAGCCAGCAAAACGCGTAGTTTGATATATTTGTCACAAACAACACAAACTCTTTTCGTAGTATTTTGTTAGAGGAAATCAAAGTTTAGGTTCCTAATTTAAATTTTCCATACCTATAATACTTTACCATAATTTTGAACTGTTTTGTTTTATCTGTCAAACTGTATCACTTTCATGACGAATGTAAGGTGTTTTTAAGACGTTCGCGAGAAATGGCGCAGTGGGAGAAGCCTTAAAAATAAAGATGCAGTTTGTGTTATTTCCACAGTATTGAATCGAAGCCCTCGCTCAAAAGTCCACGAATAGGTAGCAGTTCCACTCTTCGCTCGAAACAGCTCAGTGCTCAGATAGCCTGGATACTAACTAACAAATTCGAACACTAAAATGGCAACCACTAAAATTTAATTGTCAATGTTCACACATATTTTTGAGTAGATATTTATACATTTTCTACTGTCTAGGAGGTAGGAGCCTTTCGGTTATTTTTTTTAATTTGACAGATTTCTAGCGCTTAGCTCAGAGAGTACTCGAACATGCCTAATATGAGCAAAAGTAATCTAAAAAACATTTTAATGTGCAAAAGCTCGTAAATTTGCTTGAGGAGTAGGTACCTAAAAAATATTGGCAGTATTTAATTCAAATTTTCAGTTAAATTTGTAAAAGTGTCCACAAATTCAAACAATAAAAGTCAAAATTGGATTTCATTTAGCAACGAATAAGAAAAAAGCGAACTATTCCATAACCCTATAGCTGGTAAGGCACTGTAAAAATGTTAAATCTTTTTTACCGTGTTTTAGCTCAGGTATTCGTGGAAGATTGGTCGATGATCAGTATGGAATGGGAGTTACTGTTTGAGTAACAAATGACACTAAAACGAAAAAATAAATTGCACCAACTGTGGCTGTCAAGTGTAAAGGTCGCTCCTATTTGTGTTTCCACTAAAAGCACAAACGCTCTACAGCTCACTAACAAAAAATACTCCTGACTCATATGGAAATCAGCTTCAGCCTTTCTTATTTATTTATTTGTTCATTGAAATCGGAACCACGCTTCATGTTTATTACGTGCACCTTACAGTAGTTGTGTAGGTACACCCTCGCAGCGAATATAAATATAAATATAAATATGAACATAGGTATTTAAATGTTACTCTTTCTTAAGTAAACAGATCCACAAGTAGTACGTTAGTACGTTGGGAGAAACAAAAAACATCCACTAAAATTTGGGTTATGGTAATCGGACACATGTTTATGTCAGTTGCAACGTAACGGTGGAGCTCAGATGGAATTTGTTTTTTTCCTTACATTCACTGCGACTCGCAATTTGAAGAAAGAAATAAAGAAACTAATACAGTAAGTGGTCACCTGTTATTGTTTTACGAGTCCGATTAGTCATTAAAAATGGGAGTTCAATTCAATCGCTTTGCTTAGTCCAGTTATTGGCACGTTCTGTCAATATGTATATTTGTATGTAGATGCACGCGGGCTGGACATTGGATTGTGATTGATGATTAACAATGAAGTGACGTTAAAGCTGTCACTGTCATTTGCAGTGAGAGTGATTTTCAGAGAGTGTAGCGATTACTTCCTTTGAACTTAAGATGATTCAATTAAGAACAATGACAATTTATTTTGAGGCGACAGTTGAATTTCGAAATACCTTACCTATTTATGACTTTTTGCGTAGATATTTACTGTTGTCATTTATGAGAGGATTATTGCCTTATCAATTAATTTTAATTCTGCCTATAAAGTAGGAAAAAAAAAGTATTTGTGACAGTGCACATAAATGGTTGTCAGTCATCGTGAGGACGATTTTTTTATAAGCTGCAAAACTATAAAGATTGAATAAAGAAAACATGTGAATTAATAGTTTTCTAACAGCTAATGCATTTTACTAGCAAATCTATACATCGACAGTTTAATATTTTACGAGAATACACAGAGTGAAATTATTATACTAGATCGGCAATTTGTTGTGCCTATTACGTGATGCGTACATTCCATTACAGATAGAATGTCAAATTGACATAAAAATAAATTCGATTATGAATTCGGTATAAGACTATTTTCAACACAAAGGAAGCGTGCCGTTTATCGCTAGGCATGCCGATAATTCCAAATTTTCTAGTACATACCTATTGTTAATTTCCCTTAAAGGCCGATTTATCCATCTAGGGCAAAAATAATTACCTGCTAAAGATTAGTACGCTGCTCGGGCTAAATTTTCGCACCCACACAAAATTCTCTCCAAATTTAGCTGAGCTAAACTTAAAGCTTAGTACGCTGCTCGAGCTAAATTTTCGCTCTCATACAAAAATCTCTCCAAAATTTAGCTGAGCTGAATCTTAGCGAACCCATTTAGCTGAGTGGTCGCAGCTCTAGCTAAATAATCAAACTTTTGTTTCAACATGTACTTCATGTGTCTGTCAAAATTTAGCGTGGCCATTTAATGGGTCGGCACATTTTCTCAAGCTAAATTGTGTCAGATCGTTGTATATTTGTTGTTCTGTTGCGGAAAAGTATGCAAGGATGAGCTTTTTTAATTATTACGTGGACGAGAAGTATCTAGAATCAGAAATAGTTGAAATAAGAGAGAATACAATTTTTGAAAGAGGTTTTTTTCAAAGAACAGCTGTTTTCTGTGACGTTTATCCACAGCGTATTCTATGTCAAAATTTAGCTGGGACTTTAGCTGATGTTTGGAGAGAAAAGTTGGAGACCAGATAAAATTTAGTTTAGCTCGAGCAGCGTACTACGCTTAAGCGAACCTATATATTTACCTGAGTGGTACGCAGCTCGAGCTAAATAATCAAACTTTTGTTACAGAATGTACTTCATGTGTCTGTAAAAATTTAGCGTGCCCATTTAATGGGTTGGCACATTTTCTCAAGCTAAATTGTGACGGATCGTTGTGTATTTGTTGTTCTGTTGAGCGAAGAAAGGAGTTGCCAACAGACGTCAAACCAAATTAAATTATCAAAAGTAAGATGCATAAAATTCAAACCGAAGTTAATGTTTAAAGTTAAGTTTATTTTTGCAGTAGAAGAAACGGCAACAAAATCAGTTGTCGTTCTTCCATCGTTGATATTATGTGGTAAACGTTTAGCGGACTAAAGAAAGCGCCCAATAAAATGACGGTATAAAGTATAGTTTATTTCTGCTTTCCAAACTACATTTTGACGTCTTCTGATAATTTGACAAATTAGAAGTGTCAGACAAAGCCGTCTTTAAATTAATACATCGGATATATGCATAAAACAAACAGAATACGCTCAAACTTTGACAGCTTAAGAACGTTGTTCTGATTTCGCAAACAAAACATACCTAATGCTGCGTGCCGTTAAAGCCCTTTTTTATATTTTAACTGCAAACCTTAAGTTTGCTTAAAATACAAAGCGATCCATTCATCTGACACTTGAAATAGTACAGCCCGGGGCGATAAATTGCTGTACAAACGAACTGCAACAATAGTGACATCGGATGAGGTAGTAAGAAAAAGTACACACCTTTTACAGTGACAGATGGCAACAATTTAAAGTTCAAAAAGATGACACAAGATAACGATTGCGAAACACTGCGTTGCTAGCTTGTAAAACTCTACAGTCTACAGCTAAAATTCAAAGTGATGGAGAATATTTCCAAAGCTTTTCTTACAGTTTTGCAAAAAAGGAGCAAACAAATTTCCAAAAAAAAAAAACAAGAACTCACCCAGTACTCAATGGGGGACTCAGCTCTTCATAGTCGTTAACCGGATGGATCAAAGAATGTTCGGGTGTTACACTGCCATAGATACTATCACGATGGGTGGCGTTTGTCAGCTGCGTGAAGCTTTGCAGTCCCACATCGCTGCCATGAGGCGATTCGCCGCCGCTACTGGCCGAGTTATTATGCTGCTGATGATGATGATGATGATGATGATGATGATGATGTTGTTGCTGCTGGTGGGGATTGTGATGGTGCTCTTGCTGCTGCTGTTGCTGGTGGTGCGCATGTTGATGGTGATGATGCTGATGGTGCTGGTGTAAATCCTCACCACTTGTCAGAGTCAGATAACTCGTTGCTTCGCCATTCGCACCGCCACCTGCGCCACCAGTCAAATGATGATCATCAACCATGGAGCACGTTTCATCCTTCAGTGTATCCTGAATCACCTCATCGATACTGCTCGGCGTGGCGTTATCAACAATTGATGCCGCCGTTGTTGCATGCATATGGTCGCCAGACGCTCCCCCATACGTCGAATACAAGGACAAATTACTACGCATCGCGATCTGATCCAGGGCCGCTTGAGACGCTGCCGTCAATAGGATGTCCTGAGTATGTTGGTGATGTTGGTGGCTCTGTTGCTGATGCTGCTGGTGTTCTACGAGTTTACTGCTCTCAGCGTCCTTATTGGACAAGTCGTATGCCCAATTGAACGGGGGCATAGATGTGCTGTTGTTGCCGATGTTACTCAAATTCAAATACTGATCGCTGTGATCCGCCAAATTCGCCACAATCGCCGGCGAGATACTCGTGTATCTCGACTGATATTGCTGTATATCAGCGTACTGCAACGCTGCCTGTGCTGGATCGTGGCCTAGTTGTTGTTGCAAACGATTGCTGGATATAATCACAGTATTGTTCGAACCACGATAACCGATCGGTAAATTTTGTACACTACTACTAGCGCCACCCGTCAAATGGTCATTGCCGGCCGATAAGAGAATTATATTGTCACCACTTTCACTGCCATCGTTGTTGGTATTGTTATTCTGATTGTTGTTGTTGTTGCTGTTCACTCGCAAAATGGCATTGCTATCAGTGACGTTTCCACTGGCAACGGTATCTTTTTGCAAATTATTCTCAATCACTGACACTGCACTTATGACAGATATGGCCGACGTTGGCGTCGCCGGTAACACTGATAACACACTACCCCCACTACCGCCACCGTTTGAAGGTGATAAGATACTCTTCGACACTACTTTTTGCGTAGATAATGCTGCTGACGATGACGACGCTGCTGCTGCTGATGATGATGGGGGTGAATTCGATTCGCCGCTGTCTAGACCTGGCTCAGTTTTACAACATAAAACTGTTTGGTTTGGTGTGTCGCTCGCAACTGATACGATCGGTGTACTCGTTGCCGGGGTAGACATAGTCGTCGCTGCTGCTATGGTGGTTGATCGTGGTTCCGCGGTCGTCGCAGTCACTGCGAATGCTTGTGAATGGGACGACGCTGAGGATGATGTAGACGGCGATCGATGGGCTTGCGTGTGTGAGTATTTGTTTTCGTGTTGTAGTTGCTGCTGGTGGATAAGAAAAGATCCTTCGTCCGTCATTACCCCTCCGCAGTCGGATTGCTGTATATTGGTGTGGGTTGAGGATTGTGGTGGATTGTTACTTGCAGCCGTGCCATAATTGTTAGGGGCGAGAGAGGATGGCAAATTGTTTAGATCCCTATGTTGTCGGTCATTGCTGTTACGATTGTTATTGTGGCGCGTTTTTGACACCTCGACTGGTAGTTTCATGTTGTCGAACGAAACTGAAATTTAAATTAAAAAAATAAAAACGATTATTATGGCAAGTGAATTCCATAGGCGCAAGAGAGAGAAAGAGCCACTATTGCTCGCAAGAAGACTGAAAGAGAGCAACGATGTTCCTATAAAAAATGTCACTCGCTTCGAGTGTTCCCCTTCGCGATCGTGTGTTTCTAGTTCTATCTCTCTTTGTTCAATTGCTTGGCGTGACAAGAGGATCGCCAGATCGCAGTATATAAGTGCGATGGTGTGCGTCCACTGGTATCCGCCCCGTATGAGTAGATATTTATGTGCTTTGTCTGGCTTGAATGAAAGCAAGTGGGTCTATTTTTAATTCAAGTGTTGGTGTTATATATCTGCGGCAGAGGGAAGAGCAAATTACATTACGATCGGTGATCGCAACGATCGAGTGCAGGCGAATGGCTGTGGGGATTTTTAACTTTATATACAGCGACAGAGTTGCCAGGAGTAGGAGTTGGATTTGTTTATATATGATGATGGGTCTGGGTCTTTTGATTGTTGTAAATAGGACTTAGAAGCATGAGATAAAAATGTATGAGACCTCTTTTCGGGCTTCGTACGAAAAATATCCCGACCTTACCTAACTTTTCTATTTGGATGGACAAACCTTCTCTGTGCAAATGAGCCATTTCGCAGGTGTGATTTTGTTTCAAATCAATGAAAATGCGAATGGGAAATTTTACTTCATGCGAATATGATGGATCCCGAGTTTTTGAAGAAAGACAAGCCTGCTGCCGAGTTTTTCAGTACTAGTGCTGACATTTCTTCATTTATTGAAAAAATATTTGTCTTCTTTATAGCTTTCCTAAGAAAAGTATGCTAACCTTATCGATTAAAACGATTTGTTATCTGTTCCTATACAGAAATATAGGTTTGCAAATTTTACTGTGTTTTTATAATTCTAGTGGAATTTCGCTGATAAAAAGAGGAACATTTTCCCTAAAACCTGTGAACACTGTAGAATATTTTACGACATCGCCTGTTTAATCAGCCCAAAAACGGAGCCTAAAAAAACGGAAAGGCCATAAATTTTCTTGATTAAAGTTTATAGGTGCCTGCAGAATACTTCTTTTGTGTTCGATTGGGCACTTTCAGAGTATTTCTTTGCTATAGGTACGAAAATAAACGTTTTACGATTTCAAAACCCTTTTGCGAATCTGGATTTGTTCTCAGAGTTGCTTCAGATTTACCAATCCAAGTGCGTTTGAGTTTGACAACTAGAAAAGTTTGTTTAAGTGTTCGTGAAATTTTTTTAACTCATAAGAAAACCATTGCATTTTACATCGGGTGGATCTATTTTTGTTAGTTTATGTACCTACACGTGATTAGAAATAAATCAATCTGGGCGAAAATTTCCAATTTTTTAATATAAAATTTAGCCAGTGAATGAAAAACACTTCGAATATGAACAAAAAAAAGAGCAAGTGACATTTGTTTATATGTTCGAAAAGATACACGAAATCTGAAGAAGCCCAATTGAACACCTAGCACATTATAAAACTTCATAATGGAATATTCTGAGATTGAAAAGTAAGATGAAACTAATATGTAGGGAGGTATGCAAAAAAAAATATTTATAGCAGGAGGCCATCCGTATACGGCCAGCAAACGAGTACAAGACGTTAATGAATTTAGACATCAATAAAGATCAATTTATCATTATTTCTCTCAATAAGAGTTTCATTTCCGATTCCCTTTGTGATAGCTTCGGAGGACGAAAACATGTCTGAGCAAGAGCATTTTTCCCATAATTATTGCATGTAAAATTATATAGGATCTACTTCCTTGTTTATCGGTCGTAAATATCATCCACCAAGCGGTAATGGCAACAAAATTGAAAACAAGGATCTACTTTAAAGGAAAATAACTAAACACATGCGTGCATCAAAAAAAGCAAATACGAGTAAGAAAATTTCGAGTTCTGTTCTGTTCTGTTTGGTAAACAACCCAATAAAGATACAAATAGAGGCAGACAAAGAGACGATGTGTCACCCAAATGAAAATGACCACAATAATTATTTTCTCCTAGACGTTCAGTTCCGTTCCGATCAGGCACGTGACCCTAATGGCTGTTGAGTAGACGCCTATACCTGCCATATGGTATTTGAACAGGTACTTGTTGCATAAAATCCTTTGGGCAAACAAACGATGACAAACATGTCCATACTTTCGCTCTGCATAATAATAAGTGCAAAACACACACACACAATTCGAATGGTTTGTTGACAAGTTTGTTTGTTTCGTCTATGCATGCGGGATCGGGATAAGAGTAATCGTCTGAGGACAAATGTTAAAATTCTTCCAATTTGCAAACACAAGTTGGTTTCTCGAGGTGAACAAGGACCCCTGCGAATTCCGAAACTAGAATGAGGCTGTCTATTTTTATCTGAAGTTCGCGACCTTTGCTGCAGTCCACTAACGCTGCACCCAATAATGAGTCACAAACGATTACATTCAGATCAGATGCTCGACGAGCATCAGATAATGCGTGCTCTCATTAGGCACACTAATTAGTCAACTCCAAGTCAGTGACGGCCCCTTCAATGGTCCAGTGCAAATTTGCCGCTGGGGAATTCATTGAATGGTATCCACTTAGGCGGTTCAGTAATGATTCTACGATTCGATCATTCATCGGAGCGAGCGCATAGAAACCGCCACAGTTAGGGGGCGTATTGACTGACCATTCTTTCTGTCACACTAACCAAACACACATATGGATGGAACGCATCTGGTTATTTTGGCGAATTTTTGGGGCGTAAACTCGGCATTTTTCCAAAAGAAGAGAACTGAATTCCGGTAGGAAATTATTTAGATGCAGCTACAGCGTAACCCTTCTGCGGAGCTTAGGTAGACAGTGTGACAGTGTTTTGCAAACTGATCAGCAGGAGCTCTCTGGTTATTTTGGACGTGAGGATTTTCCGCAGTGCGGTCAGATGTGATAATGCATAGATTTGAAATGGTGAATGGCAGACTGATGTGAATGTATGACGATCGTGGTTGACGAGGCGTCAACCATGACGTCCACCCTTTCATATGTGCAGTGCACCCACAGCGACCGCTGTGAATTGAAAATCTATGGGCGGACTAGCGATAATTTGGAAGGGACGCCAAAGAGGCTGGCGCTTATGATTGCGATAAAAATGTTCCTTTCAGAATCGAATGGGTTACGACGACGAGGATGGCATGCGCTTATCAGAGTTCTTCCCGGCAATGGCATGAATTGAAAGTGCTAGCGATTTGAGTGGGAAAAAAAAAGGTTTTCAGAAGGAGTTTCCTTGGTGGCGTTATCGCTGAATTACTTATCATATTGCCGCCAAAAGCAATGCACATGCACAGAGATAAGTCACTCGCCTTGTGAAGGATATCCCTTATGCGTTAACTGATCAAGATAATTTATTGTCGTTGTGAATTTTTTTGTCAATGGAAACCCTGCTGAGCGTTTTTCTTTTTTTTTCGTTTATTATTTTTCTTTAGCTGCCCAACTAGTCAAACGATTTTGTATTTGTATAGACAGAAAGGCGCAGCTTATACATTAAACTCAACGCGTTTCCTAATTGTCAACATACTTTTGCCGCAGCTTTATACTTTAGAGACAAATGTACCTAGTCCTGCCATAAATTCTGTTATACAAATATAAAACGGCATAGAAAAAAAAAACAGTAAACGTACCTAGACACGAACGACCACTCTGTCAGATGCATTTATAATTCGCCGATTTGCACTTATTAGAATGACCACTCGCCTAATTATTTGAACGAGCAGAACTTTTAGAATTTTTAGTTGCAACTAATTTCGCGTACCTACTTTCCCGAACCAAGCACAAAATATCTGTCAAACTCAAGAAATGTAAAACGTCATCCAAATTTGTCAGGACTAGGTATACGAACCCGTTGACTAGTAAACTTGAATTGTTTTTTGCATTCTAGCGGTTTATTTTGAATTTTGACACTTGCAAATGCCAACCAAGGATTTTTTACTCCATAACCGTCAATTGAACAAAAAACTATTCATGTGACTAATCTAGGCCAATTAAATAAGGAAGCCAGTCAGCTGTCGCTACTACTAAACTAGAAATACGAAAGTCAGCATTGTCTCCATTTCATACGGGCTCTATAGTTTACAGTTTGACATCAGACAGACGTTGTATTTTTGAGGTTTTGTTTTGACCATGTGAATAGTTTTCTTCAGTTTACGTTACTGCAGAAGTAGACGACGAGTCTACGCTAAGCAGGCGAGTGATCAACACAAACAAAAGAGTTAAAGACAATCAGAAGGGATTAAGTAGGTTCTCGAATACCTTTCCCGTACTCAAAGCCATTATTTGAACATACATAATGTGTTATTTATGTATTTATTTTGTGTTTTTAGTGCAAAATGGAAAATGAGTTGATGGAGCACATATTGCTCTTGAAATCCCGCATGTTCGGGATCACATGCGACGATATACATAGCCTGGCTTTTGAACTAGCCGAAAAAAATGAATATACAACTTGAAGTGAATTTCATTTTAAGACCTAGATATCGAGCAATTTGCTTAGGGTGTGCCATTTTAGGCTACCTTCTTCTAATTGAAGCCGTATTCGATTTTAAAGCCTCTGTCGGTGGATTCCCAGCGTCATCTGTCATTTTTAAGGAGATATTTAAAAAAAATAATGTTCAATTTATAATTTGATTTCAATTTGAAAAATTGGCAACAGACAACAACGATGACAAGACGACGCACAGAAAAAAAAAAGTCAATTCGATCATGACTAAAATTACTGTCGAATGTCATCTTAGGCAATTTAAAATTGGACTAGGAAATAATAATGCTTGCATAAAATAGATTTAAATGTTTTAAAACGCAGTATACCTACTCATGGTAGACAGTGATCTACATATATACTGGTTTTACAATAATTTCAGTATAACCGGAAGTGTTGGCAGCACTTATTTGGGTGTCAATTGGAATGCAATGATATACGCTCTATCGAAAGTAGGCTTTATAGACTTATATTTAAATCGAAACAGACGTCAAACAACTATTTACTTGAGCAAAATATGCTACGATTTCAAGATCCTCTAATTACACCAAAATTCCTTTTCGATAAGACGAATTCGGCAGCTAAAGTGCGACTATATTTAAAAATTGGCTTTAAAAAACTAACAGGTATTCAACTGTTTTGTTTACTTAGTTTTTGCGCGAATTAAAGGGCTCAAAAAACCAGCTAAAGAGGGATTAGAAGCCAAATACCTACGTTGGAATTGACCAAAAATGTCATCAAATGTTTGTCGAAAAAAGTAAATAGAAAGTAAGAAAAAAGAAGTATTCAAAACAAGTGCTCGCTGCACTTCGTCGTGAAACGCTAAAAAGTCGTAAAGATTATAGTTAAAACGCATTTTTAATGTTCCATTTAATATTTCTTTTGACAATGCTAACGATTTGTTTTACACAGATATGGGATTTTAATAACCCAGTTATGTTTAGTAATATTCTTCACGTGTATTACTCTCTGCACTCTAAATACATGGACCGCCTTAAAAGTCGTAAAAAGTGCGCAATTTTATTACTTTTCCCGGCCATCCATAATGGCTGCGTGATCCAAATAAGTCACACAGCATATTCGTTTTAATTACTTTCCAATTTCCATCAACGAGAAAAAAAGGAAAAAATATTAATTTTCACTTTTAAAACTAAACTCCTTCGTATATTATACACAAGGGGATGTCTGGAAGAAAACATCCCAACACTGTGTATATTCCGTGACTCGATAGTAATTCAATGCCTTATGGTACTTTACGATCTTGATGACCATTTTTGGGAACCTCGTTAAAGGATCTACGATCGTTGTGTTTGCAATGGAGAATTAGAATTAGTCCGGTGCTAGTGTGATTTATGAGATAATTTTCTGGTCGATTTCAGAAATTTGTTACAAGTGGTCCATTGTGAGGCGATGCAATGTTGGTTCTGGTGCACGTGAACGTTTTTGGTTTTTCTCTAAATGAGAAAATGTATAACAATCTTTAAGAGGCATGCGGAGAATAATTTAAAACGAAAAGGATTATGAACTGTAAAAGATTACAAATTAATGGGCCACGGGTGGTTAGGCGACATTATGTGATAACTTAGATCAAAGGGATATGGGATGTAGTATAATATGAAGTCGAGCAAGTTGAACAAATATTTGTGAGAGTGAATTGGATTTATTTTCTATAACTAACGCTTATACATATTTTTCATTTAATCATATCCCATTTCTAATCAGGGGACACTTTCTTCAATTCTACAATTAGCTGTCAAATTGAAGGACCAAAACAGCCCTAATGCTGCCACCTATTTTCTACTCAGCCTTACCAATTCGGTTGGCAATGGGCTTCACCAATAAGCATTTTTAATTTGGACTTTAAATTTAAGCAACTCAAATGGACCGACGATTTCTCAGACCCTTAATTTAATTTAAGAAAAAAAAATTGTTTTAATTAATAAAAACTTAAAAATGGAGTAACGTACATTGTGAACGTACCATTAACTATGGGAATGCAACCGAGGTCATAAAACTCCAACGAAAATTTTTTTGCAATAACATTTTTGTTTTGTTGCTTAGAAATAAATATTTTTTAAACCGAATTATTTGTGTAAAATTTGTTCGGCCGTACTAATAATCATTTTTAACCTCCTCACTAAATATTTGGTAGGTCACAATATGCAATTTTATATTGAAAATTTCGCCATTGTGAGCTCGAAAAATTTAGCCTGGACACTAAAATTGATTATTGGTATCGCGGGTTATTTCAGTTGGAAAATTAAACGTTTGTCACAACGATGATTTCTCCATTCCAGTCTTTCGGTATATATTTATCCCAATTTATGTTTAAAGTTCGCAACCGTGACATTTGGTATAGAAATTAAACAACAAACAGACATACATATAAGAATCCTTGCTTGCCTTGACATAGAGAATGAGCCCTGGAAAGCTGTTTCTCTCCTCTTGTTAAATGTTCGCTCAATCTTGACAGCTCTAAGTTCACCCACTAACGAATCAATAAATTGTCGATTTCGTTCCTATTTTACTTGTTTCTATTTTCTAGATAGAACAAGTTCTTAATTTACTTGATCTGTCAAAATTAATTCATAGTCAAAAATGTATTTTGCATTTATTCTTTAGCTTTATCTTGGAATAAAGTGAGGTTAACGGCTTAACTGGTTTGCTTAATGTTATTTCTGGTGACGTTAGTGTATGTGAGCGAAAAGCGTACGTCCGTACCAGGCTTTCAATAAAAAATATAACCTATCTGTCAAAGATAATGGAATACAGAGATATATAACTTTCCAGTGGAAAGGCGGCTGCCTACAAGCTGTTTTCCCGTAAAATTCATGAAGTCACGCACGTATGCTCATTTCTATTCTAGTATATGTGAGTTCATGAATTGGACCTTAATGCAAGAATTCGCTATTCCGAAATGTGTATTTCACTATTTTTTTTATTTTAATCGAAGCCTTAACAAAAACCAAACAAGTTCAATACCAAACACAAAACAATTGAACAGCGCGATGCCCATAAAAGCAAAAGGAATGTTGGCCGGCCATAAGCAACGTGCTCTTTTGTAGCTCACACGTATTCACAGACGGTGGTTGAAATTACAAAAACAACAATGTAAACAAATTGGTTTTGGGGGTTAGACGTATGAAAGATATCCATCTCTTTTATTCATTCGTCTCTGCTGGGCACGCAAAATTTGCGAATTCCAATGGAATTCCACACAGACTTCCACTAGAAAAATCGCATTCCACCAAATTGAAGTGGTTGACAGGTGAGAGTAAAACAAATTTGTGCGCATCTTTAGGTTTGTTTGACGTGGTAGCACTAGTGCCCACTAGTGCGCACTGAGAAGCGTCAGCTAATTTTCACGACTGTCAAAAATCCTGTACAAACCTGAAAAATCGGCTTCTATATCGAACGCAAAATGTTGCCCTGTAGTTTGTCAGTTTTTGACATTGACAAATATTTTAAAAATGAGTGAACTCAATTCAGAATTTGAGTTTGCAATAATGCAATTAGTTGATAAAAGCTTTCGGAATATAGATGATGACTTTGAAAATGAATAACAGCAAGCGAAATGACAGCAAACTCAGCACTGAATTCTTGCCCGACAAATTAAGTGGGGTCAGTTTAGGGCACAACTGGGTGCCCTAAAAGTCATGTCAAACGCGGGTTTTCAGTACCAGGGCGAGTTCAGTGCTATATCGAATGCATTAGGGTCAACCCAGTGCGCACAAGTTTACACTAGGGCCCACGTCAAACAAACCTTTTTAGAACTAATTTAACGTAAAATATTTCTTTTAGATAATAAGTACGCCACATCATGAATTTTGCAGCTCGATTTTGTAAGCGGTTATGCACTAAATCGCTACAAGAGACTCAACAGATGGTGTTACTTCCTAAAAACCCATCAATGTCAGCCAAACTCCGCCAATTTGAACCATTAGTGTACAAACGCCATTATTTTGGCTCTTAATTTGTACAACTAATTACAAGTGTTATTGGGGCAATTGTGAACAAAGCATTTACAACATTTGAATACATTTGATAAACACCGCCAAGACTGCATAGTAGCAGTATTCGGAATCTCTTTTATTGGACCCAGTCTCAAATTGAACTACCCTTCCTTAGAACAGGTACGCACAACAAACCCATGCAGCATATTGTGATCTAAGGAAATACAACAAGTCCAGACGAACAATTAATACCCCGTGTTTGCTTTCATTTCACGACTTATGCTCTCCATTGTTGTGGTGGCGGCATGACAGAGATTTGTGTAATATGTGCGCGCAGATAGAAGGAAAAATCTCCTTTCTGAAAAAAAACCCATAAGACACAATTTGTGCGCCGCGTTGCGCTGTGGTGCATGCAATTGAGTGGTGATGAGAGACACACGGGACGCAAATGAAAGGAAGAACCGACAGATGACATAAAAAAAACTGGAAATGTTTTTCTGGTCAAACAAACCAGACAAGACGGAAATGTTTTCGGAAAATGCAACAGGATCCAAGCACTTCGACATGGTGTGGTTATAAAATAACCAAATAGACATCGTATTTGTGGTTTTCACTAATTTCAGCTGGGCGAACTTCGACGTGACAGTCTATAATTATAGTCGTGTAACTGTCAACTGAACTTTCATTAATAATGGAAAAAGTCGCGCGTTTTTGCAATTTCTTTGTGATTTCCTATATTAATTTAATTAAAAGTAAAGCGCAACCAACAACAACATCACGCGTCGAAGAGAATTAAATTTCAGATTGAAATAATTTATTTTGGATTTAACCTGTTTGAACTTTTTACCATACGCTTCTCTTATCAGTATAATAGGCAGGGCTGTGATCTAAAAGGTTACATGACGACATTTGTTTTTCTACGATCAGCATTTATTAAACGACGATCGTTTATAAAATGTCCACAGTTTACATATTTGTGTATTAAAATATAAATTAAGAGATGGCGCCCATTTTTAATGGCTTTTGATTTTTCCCCAGACGATGGTTTTTTTATGCCGATGTTCTGGAAGTTTTTCTTTATGAATGTGCGTTGTATACAAATTTTTGAAAAATAATATATTTAAACTCCCATCGTTGCGAATGAAAAGTCTCTGGTGCACAGGAAAATGAGGCATTTACGGCCTATGTTCTGCAGCTTGTTACAAAGTGATCGAGCTTATAATTTATATAGGATAGATCCCCTGAAAACTTAAAGCTCCTTACTAATAATCGTTTTTTACCTTGGCCTTATATATTTGATAGGTCACAATATGCAATTTTGTGTGCAAAATTTTGCCGCTTTGAGTTCGAAAAATTTAGCTTGGATATTTAAAATGATTAGGTATTAGTATAGTGGAAAAAGTTTGCAATCCATTGCAGACTAAAATACTTTAACCAAATTGGTCTGTAATCTAAAACTAAACTGAACGGCAGATGGAGCGATCACATGCATTGATCTTCCCAGATGCTACGAGTCTTAGTCAAGACTCAAATGAAAATAATATTCTTAGTGTGTAGACTAAGTTGTAAGGATATGAAAGATGTTCATCTGGACTACAGTGTGCCATTTTGGAAGTTCAGATTGGTCCCGCTTTTGTTTGGTCTCAATTGATCACACGACCGATCTTTCGACTGATGTTGATGGATAAGTTGTCGACAAGTCTAGTTAAGAAAATTCTGACTGAACACTCATTCGACATTTTGAACTTCAAAAATGTAGGCTCCGTTTCAACTCCTCGTTCTAAACTTAAGCCCAGTCTAAATTTTATCTCCCATACAAAAATGTCTACAAAGATAAAATCAACCGAGGTAGTTTGGCAAAGCAGTATCCTGTTCGCACGCTAAATTCGTAAATTCATATAGATGGGCCTGTGAAAAGTCTCCAGTCATTTAGCTCGCGAAATAAATGTCCGGTACATTACATAGACTAACCAAACTAGACAGTCGACTTTCACTGCACCCACCCGATTTTCCCCGCAAATTTTGAATGACAGCTCTCTCTCGCGCTCTCTTTTTTTTTCCTGTCTGTGAATACGTGTTAAAGGCCGTCGGGTGGCAGAATTTCATTAGCAAACAAAATGTAAATGAATCTTATAACAATAAAAGTACAAAAAATAAATGTTGAGTATGGTTTTTTATATAGCTTAATTTGTCCTCCATCCATCTTCGGCAGTAAAAAGTGTTCATCCATTCACATTTCAGTTTATTTTTAATTTTGTTTGTATAAATTCTATATTTGACAGCAAAATGCAAAAATGAAATCATTGGGGGTTGTTCCAGAAATGAGTCAACAACTTGCAAGTTAAGCCCAAGCTTCCACTAGACAAAAGCGAATTTTAGTAAATGTTCATGAATATTGTATAAATTTCTATTAGGGTGAATTTTTTTAAATTCGTTTATTTAACACCATATCTGTCCAAAATCAATATATGATTGGTAATTCTGTAGTTTAATAACACTGAACATTGTTGAATAATGTTAATTAGGAACAATAAGAATGCAAATGCTATTCTTATTTTAAAAACAAAAAAAATATGAATATTGGAAAGCAAAAAAAAAAAGTTTAACTCCTAACAAAAAGACAATACCCCTGTTTTTTGAGCTTCGTTCTCAGCAAAGCAAAGTAAAGTAGGATTTTCAGTACGCAATTGCAACAACTACACTCTACTTGACATTTCGAGACTCGTAGTAGTTATTGTAATTGTGTGCTGAAAATCTTACTATACTTTGCTTTGCTGAAAACGAAGCTGAAAAAAACACGAATAATATAATGTTGTATTTAAGTGGGTTCTGCATTTTGATTTCCGATTTCAGATATTGCGTATTAATCGAACGTAAGAATTCAAATTGTTTTGTTAATTTTTGGTATTCGCACGTGGTAGTTCATTTTCCCGGATTAATATTATGAGATGGATTTCTGCTAGATATTGACAAATAGTTATTATATTAATTTATTTGGCATTGTAACGAAATTATAACAAGAATTCCATTTGATACCAACAGTTCCAAAAACTTTAAAAATTCTTAAAATGAACTGTGTGATGTGAACACCGCATAACTAATGGGCACAAAGTATGCGGAACACAGTCGCAAACACATGACTTCCCACCATAATAATGGCCGCCCGGATGACATGAAGTTGAATTTGCTGCAGGACAGGCAGCTTGTAGGCAGAAGTACCGTTTCTGCTCTCAGTCGACTGTCTAGTTTGGTTAGTCTATGGTACATTAAATGTAACATAAATGTTGACATAAAAAAAACGGAGAAAAAATGTGTGTTGAGCTTACTATGCATTTTATTTTGGAGGAAAACGCAGAGAATATTTGCAAAGCTTTTTTAACAGAGCCAAAACCGACATATCGTTTTGCGAGATATCGAGATATTTATTTATTTACTCTTACTCCTAAGAATAGCTAATTTTTCAATAGAACTGATGCTTTTATTTGACCTCGAGGGTCCTTCGGGTAATATTAATTGTTCCACCATGGTAAACAGATTTTGGAAAGTTTCAAGACTTCAAGTGGAAGTTCTTTCTTCTAGAAAATTCTTTTTTTTTTTATTAAACTTCAAATAATATTACATCTTTAGCAAATGGACAGTTTGTTTGCCTTTTTTTCAAATAGTGATTTACGGGACACGAAGGAAAATGTCTTCTTCTACTTGCTACTGCAGAAATTGCTAGCTGCTGCGGCAATGATAATATCTTCTTCAATTTTATTGCTTTGGAGATATTCAAATACAGCGATGTCTTTGAAGTTTGAAATTCGAAAATTCTAGCTACGTGAATTCTTAAAATTACGTTTACTGATAATATCTGTCATAAACATATGGTTTTGGTCCCATCTATATCATGTCTAATAATTTAGCGACCATTTATCTTTGCTACTTGCCACTTGTTATACTTTCGAAAACACTGTACAAGTAATTTTCATTGGGATAATTTGATAGGGGAGAGGAGTGAAAAGAGGATTACGGATTAAAAAGTCCCAATACAATTTTTTACTCCATCTCATTTTCAATATTAACAGCTAATTAAAGGCACAATTTGCGAATGCATCCCTTAGTTTCATAGACTGAGTGAAGTTGGTTTTAGTTGAAATCGTACAAAATTGAAAGTATAAGACTATAACGGAAAAAGGATAAATAGTAAAAATAGTTTCTTTATTCCGTTAACAATATGAGTGGTTCATTTTGCCCTATTCAAAGTTCCGTTTTACCAATTTTTGGATTTTTGAGCTTGTGTTCCATTTTCCGTTGTAGCTCAACACATCCTGATCCTTTACTATGAAAACATTCAAGAATGATGACCTTATTTGCAAAAAGTTTTGTTCGAATCTTATGAATAATAAAGAAGTTATTAATGAGCTTAAGCGGTCCTTCTTGCCCCCCTCTCCCCTACATTTGATGCGTTGTCAACCGTTGTCTTGTAGTTGGTTCGTTCGATGTTTGTAATTTTTCGCTGTCATAGAAATCTTACACCGAAAGACAATAAACACCGGCTTCTAAAAAAAAAAAAAAAAAACACTTGGGCATTATAATATTTTCGAAGTTCGCTGCATGTTCTTCGAAAAATTAAGGCCGTCGCTTGTACACAGTAGGGTGCTCAGAAAGATAGCTCACACCTATCCTTACTTCAATTTTAAGTAAGTAGTTGCAGTTCGTGAATATAAAAAAAAATATATTCAAAGTTGGATACCCTTGCGCTTTATCTAATAAATCTCCATCATCGATCTGCCAAATCATAAACCAGACCTTTCCCACAGAGATAAACCGAAACTAATCCTGAAACTGTGTCAATTTTGGCACCACATACTCGTACGGTACGAAAATCGCTTTTAGGGTTTGCTTTATCTCGTGCCCACTTCGAATGTAAACAAGGAACAACTCGATTTGATCACGGCCTGTTTCTGTGTCTCTGCTTTCACACGCCTGGCTAACTCTCGAACTCATCCATAAAGAAACCGCACTCGATCAATATGATTTATGATCCCTGAATGTATTTATTCTTGCATAACCTAAATCACAATTTATCTTACTCCTATTTCCCAACGTAGACACTCGCCGCATACTTCGAGCGGTCTGAGTGCGAGAGGTTATCCAATATAGCCACTTTATAACGGCCGCTGTACAAACACCCGCAATCATTCGAACTTCATAAAACGATCATCGAAAACTTTGTTCAATAGCAATTCTCGAAATCGATTTAACACGCGATAATGACGCCCAAGCACAAATTAGCGCCATACAGTCGTCCACTTGCCAAAAAGGGACTTCAAGTACCCGCCAGACACACGAGACCACATTTAACTCAATGAGACCGATCGATGATGGTGGCGTTCCAACGATCATATTTTCTTACATCAATTTTGATCGTAAAAA
This sequence comes from Cheilosia vulpina, assembly GCA_916610125.1. NCBI lineage: Eukaryota > Metazoa > Arthropoda > Insecta > Diptera > Syrphidae > Cheilosia > Cheilosia vulpina. Next base: position 14,319,113 of record OU744276.1, on the reverse strand, counting down.
TATTGAAATGCATAAAATATGCGCCTACAGACGTTAACAACAACTTTTCAAATAAAATCTTTACCCAAGAGTTGTATAATAAATACGTCATCGAAGGATTTTTTCCGAGTTTGGGTCCCGCAGGAGCTCATAAATTTGTCAAAAGTAATCCTTGCGATCACACTTTATCTGTTTGGACGCACATTTTGTTTTATGGGCTTCAGTGGATAGATAAGTGCAGTTGAGAGATGTCGTTCGGTCAGGTTCATTAGCACTGTAAAAGAGGATCTATGCGACTACATGCAGTAATTCTACACTTGGTGTCGTTTTGTTTTGGAGTGGACATTCACGATCATTGACAGTTGGACGTGTGAGGTTTTATTGCTTTTATTTGTGATAGTTACGTTACAATAGTTTTCTGTTCCAATTTCATACAGTGAATAGACGCAGAATTGGAACAGTCATGCATAATGGATGTGGACTGGGGAAAAAAAAGGTCAGCTACACTGTCAGCGATTTCTTTTTTGGGGGGCGGCAGCGCTGTTATCGCTCCAAAAATGCTAAAGTGGAGCTCGAGTGTCTAAACTCACTTCACGAATTCCCAGCGGTTGCCATTAGAATATGTAACGGTGCAGTGACGCACTGTTGGTGTGGGAAAACAGCGAAATTGGATTTGAAGGCGGATTGAACGAGGTTAGAGAATGGCATTAACCAAGTCGCTGCGGTGATAAACAAGAAATGCGCGAATGAAATTCATATCACCACTTTTTGTGAGTGCAGTTTTGAATCAATTTGCATTTCAAACTGCAACAATACCTAGGCTGATGGGTATTTGGGACAAGGTTTTGATTGGGGTGTGGATTTGCATTGTTCTCCACAGTTAGCTCAATATAAATTATACTGCGTTTATGCGCCATTTGCATCTTTAACTTATATAATTCAATACAATATAATTCAGCTAAATTCAACTTTTCGGCGGTTTCTGTAAATGAAGTTCAAGTCCTTTGGGTGCAAATGCAAGGTGCCATAAAAGAGCCGTTTGACAGCGTTTAATGTTGTTTCGCAGTCTGACACTCTGCGAAATGGTAAAATGTCAAATTTTTGCCCAAGAATGCCAGGTGTATTTGTAGAAAAGCCATTTCAAATGAATAAGTGACAAATGCCCCCAAATCACAAACTTAAGGCAAACAGAAGATAGCTAACGATGTTTCATGCCTTTAAATAGTAAAGTAGCCATTTTTATCACAAAATTATTTAATAGCACATTGAATAAGTTTTTTAATAGCAGCTGTCAAAAATGTTGATGTAAAATTCATGTTGTGTTTGACTTTTCCAATGAATCGAACGCAGGGTCAAGATATCTGAAAACTATTCCGATTGAGTAATTTCACACCTAACCTATAAATTTAGCAGTTTTTTTTTTTAATTCTTTTGGACTTTTAAATGTCAAATCCGAACATTTCTTGACAACTGTAAACTTTTGGCATTTTATGAGTTTATCAGTTAGAGGCTACAAAAAAAATCTGTAGATATGGATATACTCGTTACTTGTTATTTTATTAATACTCTTCCTATCTGTCATTTGCGATGAAAAATTCATGAATTTTGTTGTACTCTAAAGCAAGAGTTCGTGAATGCATCTATTGTGTCTATCCATTTGAAAATTTAAAACGAATAAGCTCTTGATTCGTGCAATCGGATTCGCTAACATTTTCAAAAAGTAAACTTTTTATCTAGGGCTGTTGGTATCATTTTGAATAGGTTGAGAAATTTGTTGCTGCGGGCGAATTCCCATAAAAACGAAACGGCTGACAGGTTAAGTAAAAAAAACAAGAATTTTTGCCAAAGAAATATCTGTTGTTTAGTTTTCGTGTGTGGAAATGATTCTATTTAATGGTATTATCAAGTAGTCTCCAGTTTAATTCCCAGACAAGTTAAATGATTTTGAGCTTGTTTAGCTGCCTCACTTTTAGCAAACGTCAGCCATCTACCGTAGAGCATATCTGTCCTACATAAGATTCCCAATTTAACTATACGTTAGTAGTAACAAATTAAAGGTTCGTGCTATTGACCCCAAAAAATAAAAGCCTACACAAACTGATGGTTGTAAGAAGCTATACCAAAGGTCCCCTATGGACCTATATACAAAACAAAATAAACAGGAAGTTGAAGTATCAAGTTTAGTAAATCTGACAGTTGGCTGAGTTGATGTGTCTTGGCAGTTTTTATTGCCTTAGATCGGTCAGCTTTTTTAGTAGACTTTTATGGACGAATCTAGACATGAAATTCACGACTAAGTACCTACTGAGTTGAAAGTTCTCATAAATGACTGACGTAAGAAAAGCGACGTTCCCGACCAATCCAGCGGTCAGATTACATCTAGTCCAGACCAATCGAGTCTACTTGAGATAGCTAGATTTTTGAATGTGCTCAGTGCTACAGCAAAGTGAAATGTGCTGTCAAATTCACATAAAGGAAAATAAAGGGATTGGTGTTTGGATAATTTCCCTCCGTCATTCCTGGGGATATTGTACTTCTTCTTCATATAACATACTCGTCTTCGCTTCTAGGCAATAATCGTTTTTATTTATATTTATATATGAAACCCAGCGTAACGAACAACGAACCACATATTTGTCATGGCAGCCTTATCAGTAAAACAACGAAAACAAAAGAACTGACTGACTTCCTGTCAAAGTTCAAAGCAGCAAAATATACTTGTACGACTACGATTTGTACAGCACCACATGCCGCAACAAATATATTCATATACCGCCTTCATTTTTATTATTTATACGAACAGTACAACATCCATTCTGCTGGACAGAAAATGTTGTTGTTGATTTACTTATATAAAAAAAAAATGAAGAAAAAAAAAAGATCCAACGAAACAAACGTTCATCGGTATAAGTATTCCATTCCCGCATTGGAATTTTCTTTGTAAATTTTCGCTCCGCATTTTCTGGATCCACTCGGTGGTCGTTACGTTGAGTCCATTTGTTTTTAAATAGTACATTAATTTTTTTTTTTTCACTGCGGTTTCCGTTTGGATCGGAATGTGGCAGAATGGTCATTACGAAGGACAGTACATAGCTATATGTTTACAATGTGAACAATAAGTTCACATTGGCCTGTGCTAGGCTACATACTCAACTCAGGCGTCACAATTTCATGAATTTCTGTAAATAAAACGAATGACGTTAAAAGTGGGCAGCACCTTAGGGTGAGTGCTCTTATCACTCGCTAACTCGTGGGAGTCTTGAGGTACAAATGCATTAGCGTGAGTTTGAAGCACATAAATTATTCATACACATATCCAAAATGTTATACCTACAATTTGTAGGTGCAATTATGGGGGCAAGTCTCCCCTCGGGGTTCGTCTCAAAATATAAGCTACGATGTGTCAAAATTTATGTGGGAACATAAGCTTTAAAAAATGAATGCTGCTGGTGAGGCTTATTCTGGATGTTGAAAAACGAGTCTATTGCAATAGTCGAAGTTTCCGCATACTTCAAATACACATAACATTAATTGGCTACGATCGTCTAAGGAATTTCGTCCGTACGTGGGTTCCAGACAATCTACCTGCAAAATTCATTAATCAATTAATTACGAAATAAATGTCTTCGCTCCTTTAGAGAACTCAGAATTTGTCGTAATATTTCGTGAAGTAACAACAAGGGTCGCCAATGTCGAATTTGCAATTATAGCAGATATAATATGAACTGAGTTACCTAAGCATTTTGCCATAGGTGCAGGAAAGAACAACGATTTCGAGGAATGGCGGTCAACAAAAGAAAAAGGATAGACCCAATTTAGTACGTCCCAACAATTTATAAAACTAACCGATCGATTGCGGAAAGACTATTCGCTGTGTTAATAAAAAAAATGCGCACAAGTACCTCAGTTAGCTGGCAAACGTCAGATACCTAGTCTACAAAACAAGTTGATAACTTTTAGACAGTGTTTATTAATACGGCGGAAGGTATTGTTTCCATTGAGAGATTCGCTAAAATAACGGGTACGTTCAAGAACCTAGTTTAGTAAGTCTGACATTTTATTGGCTTCGATCGGTCATATGAACAGCTGTTTCAGTTGACGTTTATGTACGCACAAGTACCTCAGTTAGCTAGCAAACGTCAGATACCTAGCCTACAAAACAAGTTGATAACTTTTAAACAGTACGGCGGTAGGTATTGTTTCCATTAAGAGATTGGGGACGTTCAAGTATCTAGTTTAGTAAGTCTGAGAGCTCTCTCATTAGATGTATCTCGGTTTTGATTGGGGGAAATCGGTCATATGAGCAGATGTTTCAGTTGACGTTTATGGAGGGGTAGCCGACGAATCTAGTCAAGAAGTTCGTAACTGAGTTCCTACTAAGTTGACAGTTGGCACATGTTACTAAAGTAGAAGAAGTGACGTTCCCGACCAACCTAGTTTTTGTGTTCACGTTACTTGTAGTCGATTATAAATTTTTGAATGTGCCTAAAGTTATTGCATTTCCTCAAGGTCAGGGCGAATTCTGCTTTTTAATTTCAGTTGTTCTTTCTTTCCATATTTAGTGGAAAGCGACAGATCGCTAGCAACAATAGCTAAAAGAAATGCTAATATTTTTGCTTTTGTGTTTTCTTAGAATTTCTGTATATTCTGTATAACAAGATCCGAACAATTATCCCGGAGGTACACAATCCCCGAAATCAGATGTGAAATTTCCCCCAATAGCAGTTCAGGTCAAACATTCTCAATAACCTAGACTGTGAAAAGCAACTGGACCCAACGGAACTCCGCCAAGAATGGTAGATTAGAAAATTGCTCTTGACTAAACGGATCTCAATAGATCCCAAGAAAGTCTGCGACAACGAATATCTTAAAGGATAGTGGATAGAGGGCAGTGGATTTATCTTACTCAGATAAATTGAATAACCCTGACCTTCTCAACATTCTATGAACATTGGAATTTGAATTTCTTTAATTTTTTAGCAGGCAATAGGTTATTTCCCGACAGAGTCAGTGTCAAATAAGAAGAAGTAAAAACCAAGTGACAACTAAAAAACGTGAACGTGTACAAAGCAAAACAGATTTTATATGGCTGTAGCATAATTATGTTAAGAAATTACTGAAAAGTTTATAATAAAGGGCCAAAAAACCGATAAAAGCATTTTGAAATTGAAAAATCTTTATCAAATGTATTAGGTAAAAGGCGAGAAGTTAAATTATGCGCTTTTTGAAAACATTTGAACAAAACACTATACTCTGACCTAATAAACCGGCTTTGTAATCCCTCAAGTTCTTTTTAACGTTTGAACCAAAAAGATAGCCCATCCGTAAAAGATTGGGCTTCCCGAACCACAAACCGATTTGATTTATTTATGAAAATCATTTGACAATTAGCTGTCCATCAAAATACACCATCTGAGCAGTATTTGTGTAGTTGTTCCACTTTTTTACAAACCACTTTCTTTATTGTACCAGTTTTAGTATTTCTGATCCTGATCAATCAGTTAACATGTGCGGCATCGAGCTGTCAAAATATGCCGTACTCAAATCTTTACACAGGCTGTCCTGATTTATTCTAAGCTCAAGGAGTGCACTCTTATTACACATGAACACAAACTCAGCTAAAATAGAAACACGAACTTTTTTTTGAAAGTTTAGGCTCTGCTGTCTGCTCCCCCGGTGTTTGTAATGTCAGGCAGTATTTTGTTGCGACAGAGTCACGGTCACAAAACAGCTTTGAAATTCCTTTAAGATTGACATCCGCCACTTTAATTGAAAGTTTTCAAGAATGGGTATCGACAAGGAACATACAATCGCTGCGCGGAAGATCATTTCTTCTCTTTCGCAAGTGTCATCTACCCCCCAAATGGAATTTGCTATAATTCTTCTGTGATATGTGGCTTGTATCTGTTGCCACAATCAAGGCAAGGCTCAACCAACTATTTCACTTTTATTTTTCTCATTTTAATGCACGAATGTTTTTTTACGGATTTGTTTGGACACAAACACACTGTCACTGCCAAACGAATTTTGATCACTCTCGTGCGTAATATCAACCCCTACTAATTGAAACAATACATTTTATTTAACAACAATGACACTAAAAACAAACACCAAAAAAACATTTGGATAGAGCTAAGTAGGTAACAATCAGTTTAGGAACAATAAGCTTCTGCAGGACACTTTTCAGGCAATCGAACAAGATGCACTCAAATCGATTCACTTCTCCACTCGAGAGCACAACAAAATATTTCAAATTCAATCACAGATCAATTACAGTACCACATCGTGTGTCTTCTTCCAAAGACCATCCATTCTACATGAAAACTTTTTTTCAACTAACTGCCCACAGCACCCGGGAGCTTCAGTGAAAACAATTCTCAACCATGAATTTTCCCCGATTAGAAAATACGCTCGCCGATGATTAAACCTATCGCACAGAGTTCACCTTTAGTTGCCATTTGATATCTCTTCGCTTGATATCCTTATCAGACCGGGAGGTGTGGTCAGACGCCATACTATGTAGCACAAATCAATGCACAATATTCTTCCCCAAATGCATGTACATTTGGATTGGGACTTGGGATTGCCGATTGGAATTGGAATTGGTATTTCCTTCCATATGATAACACACGAAAATGTACAAGCATTATATCAAGAAACCTATACTCTCAGACTATCCCGAGTCGGAGTCCCGTCCCGACCATGTTTTACACGACGATAACACCGCGCATAATCAGTTAAAATTGGACGAACAAAAAATGTACGACCATAGTATAGTCCGCCACTGATAGGAAAAGTTTAATGATAACCAAATGAAATAACAAAAAAAAATTGTTAAACAAACTTTTTTATCAGGCTCGGGCTACATATGCGCTGAAAATCAGTAGTTGGGGACAAAAAACCGATCACCGGCTTAATACCTTCTTCGACGCAGGTCGTCGGTCGCAGAAATTATGCACTAAGGTCCTACTTACTTTGGGGTTGGAATTGTCGCCGTGCGTCGGTGGTTGATCCTCACTTCTGTGTATATTTCGTTTGAAGGAAAAATTCAAAAATCCGTCGCGGTTTGTCGAAACGGTCGATTCACAGAGCAGCGCGAAGATCTATGAGGTTTCTAGAGTGACGGTCTTAAATGTCGGCGTCGTTCTCGAACGAGAGGAGAATAAATCTGAGGCAAAAGCTACAGAACGCGTTTAATAGCGCGCACACGACAAGTGCCAGAGCAATGGCGTGAATTATTATTTTTTTTTTTTTCAATGTACGTATTTGTGTATATATATATGCAAAGTGTGTATATTGGAGAATATATTTTCGATTTCTGATGATCCGAATGGTGTGGATTGTTCACTCGTACATAAGAAATTAAATTTTTTCTGTCGTTTCTCATAATTTATTTATTTACATAAAAACGGCTACGCCATTTTTTAATTTATATTTAATAAATGTGTACATACGTGAAGCGTGAGTATAATTGAATAGAATAAATGTATGCATATATAAGAAGTTATATGTGTGGATTGGTAGGTTTAAATGGAGCGTTAAATATTGCAAAATGTTTTCATTTGTTGCTATAAAGTTGAGTTTTTTTTTAATGCTATATATAGAATTATATATTCTGTTTTATGCTTAAGGCCTGAGGGGTTATTTGCCAATTAAGAAATAATTTTTACATAAGTAGGTATCAACATGAATGTATATTACACAAAAAATGTATACGCATTTCAAACAATAAGTACTTTAGTAAATTAATACTAAATCTTACAGCCTTTTAGCATTACCGTCAGCGTTGCAAGGTTTTTCAAACGCAATATTTTCAACTTTTCGTTTTTATTCATAGACGGAAGGGATGCAGATGATATTCTGTGTTTAAAAATTCAAGTTATTATTAGGTATCCAGAGAGAAACTCGAGTAGGTGTTGAGGATCTAGTACATTCCTTTTATATATTTTTATTAGTATTGCTCACATCTATTGTACCAAATGATACACAACCCTAACACAAGTTAAATGTCATTTTGCCTTTGACACTTTTCAATAGACTTACTTCCGTTTTTGCGTTCACTTGAGCTGGATCGTCTTTTCTCTTTCCTTCTGTACCACATCGTAATATTTAGACATATCAATAGTAGGTAGTTTGACATTTAATGTCCGACTAAGAGGGCACATTCAAGAATCTAGTTATCTTAAGTCGACTAGATTGGTCTCGATAAGATGTGACCTCATCGCAAGAACAAGATTGGTCGGGAACGTCACTTTTTCTACGTCAGCCACTTTTTCTATGTCAGCGAACTGTCAACTTAGTACTCAGTAAAAAAATTCTTGATCAGATTCGTCGGCTACCCCTCCATAAACGTCAACTGGAACAGCTGCTCATAAGTCAGATTTCAGCCAATCAAAGGCGAGATACATCTATAGTCAGACATAGATAGTTCCGTAAAGTCACGTTTCCTACGTTAGCCGAATAAAAACAAATATCAACCTAGTACGTAATTAGTCACAAAACTCTTGACTAGATTTGTCGGCTTTCTTTACATAAACGTCAACTGTACAAACTGTTCACGTGACCAATCTAGGAAAATAGAAACAGAAACACGACAAGTCGGCCAGCTGACAGACTTATTACAGTAGATTCTTGAACGTCCCCATTGCATACATCATTATTGTGGTTATTTATATTCCCTAATCTATCTAATATACTGTCTGCCTGTAGTAAGTCCTAATGTACAGTCTAACTGTCATTGCACTGTTCCCACAAATAGCATACATTTCATTCTCAAAAAGTATTAACAAACGTCAAAATGATGCACACACACTTGCAGGGAAACATCAAAGCTTATTTGCAACTTAAAAAGCAACTAAAACAAAACAAAAGATAACTAATCTCTAAAAGCAATTTGTCGTAACCGTGACCTTGATAAGATAAAAAGTTATATTCACACACCGACATCAGCAATACAACAAGTTTACTGTCTGCCCTCTTGTCTGGGGGAACTCCTATCAAAATTACACCAACGATAACGAACAGCGATAAACTCTAATCGCCGTCATTCGCGAAGAGGCTCGCACCGATAAAAATACGAAACGAAACTCTACTCTTTGATATCAGGCAGCCAAGGTAAGAGCCGGCTACTGATTAGCATGGCGGGCACATATGAAGGGAAAACGGCAAGCAGCACGCTTCAGGTCGATAAGCAATGAGTAAATTGTATTGCAAAATATTTTTTATCAGTTTTGGTTTGTTTATTAGGTAGCTTTTATAGGTTAGGTAGGTGTACGTACTTATGAATGGCATATTCTGATGGTTCCTATCCCGAATAAACAGATACGGAAATGGGATTTTTTTTAAGCCAGATTTTTGCAAAATATAGAGTTATAGAAATTGTTAAGAATCTATCATTTTAATAAAATCAATCAGTATACCAAAAATACCGATATATATAATAAGGACAAGCCGACGAGAATTGGCGGCTATGAACGTTCTAACCAACTTTTTTTGAAAGTTTATGCAAAATTAATTTATAATATATACCTTATTCTATTGATCAAAAGATGTCGGCAACGGTGTCTTATTCAGGCATATATCTGTGGTCACAAACCATAACCGCTAAAGTCGACTTTAGACGAAATTGAGATTTTGATGCCATTAGATTCAGCGTACTCAAATCTATTTCGTAAATTTTGTTCAGCTTTATATCTTTAAAAATGTGGCCACAATTAAAAAAAAAAAAAACAGCTTACGTCACTAGAGTCAATGGAGTAAAAAAACTTTAAAATGCTCTCCTGAACAATGAGTAAAACAAACTTTAGCTGTTTTGCCTTGTGACCACAGATTATATCTATTGCACAAATTACTAAAAGACTTTTTTTTGAATTACGGGCATTCCTCATGGAACACTAAAAGTCCAATCAAACATTAATAGGTAATGGAACAGATTCCCTGTCAAATGATCTAAAGATCAGAGCTGTCAATCTTCTGATGTTTTGTGTTGAGAATTGCTTTAATTTCTTATCTTTTTTTGCATTGGCAGCACTTTACCACATTTCGACATTTCGTAGAGGTAGCTTTTTGCGCTTGTTGATTGGTAAGTGACGTCTAGAAAACGCATAAATTTGTCTTGCTCATTCTGAAATCGAGCCAAATCCGTGCTTATGAATTTTCAACAACGCTTTTCAAAATTTGCATTTAAAAATATAATCCCAAAAAATATAATTCTAAATACCTATACTGATTTTAAAATGTACAAACTACTTCAACGGATTTCATAAGCTCGTCCATTCTACGCACACATTTAAAAGAACAGGCGATTTCAATTCCCAACAAGTGGCATTTCAAACAGAAGCCAGCCATCACCATCACCAGACGTCCATCTACTTAAACCCTACACTGATAAGGAAAAATGATTTTTCACAAAAATGGCCGCCAATGAGTCTTCTGTCAGTCTTGTATTACTTGCAACGGGTTATCACAGTATTAATTCTCGTTCTAAATTGAATTTTTATTTCCATAAGCAACAACAGATTTGGTAGTTAAATGACGTTCAAATGGGCATTAATGTCGCAATAAAACAAAAACAAAAACACCATAATAGCCAGCAGCCGTTCAGGCGATAAAGTACTTGGCACGCTGATAACGATATGTCATGTGCGGGAAACCGAGCAACAGTTTCAATATTTCGTATAACGGTCCTGGATGATAAGAGTCGGCTTCCAGTCTTACTGGTGTTCGTGCTCCTTTTGTGTTCCTTTATCAAGATTTTTCTATGTGTCCCAGTCCAGAGAATTTTATTGTAGTCATGTCGCTGTTATCAATTATATTCGAACGTCCAACTATATGTGTCCGTTGCGGTTTATCTCAGCGATTGCAACTCAGCAGTAGCCTTGTTGTATTAACATAATATGCCCATTCCTAGATAAGCTTATTATTATTAAATTACAGCTAAGAGGTTCTTATTTTCTCTTCACAAGTAGGTACACAACACAATACAAACAGTGCAATGATCTGAAAAAAAAGGCGAAGGCGGCGACGCGCTATCGATGCTGCGGTGCCACCTTGAGAAGGCTAGTGGAAAATTTGTAGATTCCATCTGACACTGACAGTTAAAATATCGATATCAACGAGCAACGAGATATCAGCAAGATTATCACCAAGCTGCTGTTATTCTGTATTTGATTAGATAAAGGCAGCGCAGCACTGGCTGCTCAATGGGGCGTAGTGTTGCCTTATAATGGACAGAGAAATTGTGATTAGTTAGTTTACGTTGACTACTTGTTAGATTGGCACGAATTTTTCTGTTTTGAGAATTTGCGTGTAATGGGCGAACCACGTGGGTCATTTGTTGTGCGGCGAGCAGCTGCAGGTGATATGACTGCAGTGCAGTCAATGATTCAGGTAAGAGTTCAAATAGATTCTAGTAGGTAGTAGGTACTTTCTTTTTACTATTTGACTACGTTTCTGTCGCGGAAAAAAAAAGTATACCTCTTGTGACAGATAATCTATTAATTTGACAGTTCGCATATGTAGCTGACGTAGGAAAGTGACGTTCTTTTTCAAATCTCAGATTTTATGCGGCTCATGGAATATGTAATGAAATTGATCTGATTTTATAAATGGATTAGTGCGTTATTTGACAACATCAGCTGTTCAAATTGCATCTGTTTTTAGTAAGATCAACCGTGGAAATGGAGTAGTTTTGGTGATTCGTAGTTTCCAGATGATGGGAAAAACAATGAAGATAATAATTCCTCCAAAACTATGTCCATTACTGTTTATGTATTGCTTTATTTTGGTTTTCACGCAACTTTGCACATTTGTTGTAAAACAAACTTCTTTAAATGACGTAAAACAGCTGTGCTGTATTTGTGGAAGTACTGCATATAAGTCATGCAAAACTGCTTTTGTATGGGAGGTACCAGAACTACTTGACTGACATAGCCCAAATTTAATAAAAACCTGACGACGATAAAAGTAAGTCCTCTAACAAAATTTCACTTACCTCGGTCGATTTGTTTTGGAGCTACCCTGTTTTCAACAGACAGAGAGACATATGGGCCTAATATTGATTTTGTATGCAAGGTTCCAGAACTACTTGATCGACATTGCCCATTTTTAATACCAACCTAACTACAATAAAAATAAGTCCTTTCACCAAATTTCATTCTCCTAGGTTGATTTCTTTGAACGCTATCGCGTTTCAACCGACATAGAGACACATGGGTCTAATATTGGTTTTTTATGGGACGTACCAGAACTACTTGACCGACATTGCCCATTTTCAATACCAATCTGACGACGATAAAAAGAAGTCCTTTCAACAAATTTCATTCGCCTATGTCAATTCCTTTGGGCGCTATCGTGCTTTCAACAAACAGACGGACACACAGACAGACATACAGACGGACATAGCTAAATCGATTCAGAATGTGATCCTGATTCAAAATATATATACTTTATGAGGTCTCCGGTGACTCCTTCTTGGCGTTACAAATGTAATGACAAATTGAATATACCTTCCTGTGGAGGGTATAAAAAGATTGATTTTGTTCCCCAATGGAACGCGAAAAGTGATTTAGATCAAAAAAAAAATTGATTTTTTGTCCCAATGGAAAACGACATACATAAGATAACTACATTTTTGAATGTGCCCAACGTCATATTTTTCTGAGAAAAAAATGGTTAAAAAGGGGGAATGCGGTTTCTTAAATATGCGATAGTTTTCTTTTTAAATAACCATTTTATATAGATATTAATACAAATTTAATTTGTTTTAAGGAACTTGCTGATTTTGAAAAGATGAGTTCTGGGCCGAATCTTTCCGCACAAGGTGAGATTGTCAAAATGACTGTCATTTACCTACTGATCTTGATCTTTTCAGACTTAATAACGGATGCCGGCCTTGACGGCGGCAAAGAATTTTTCCACTGTTATATTGTAGAAACATCGCCATCGGCGCCGAGCACAACTCAAATGTATGTATTGTACCTTTTTTTTGACATTACGACACCGATAACCGTTACATAATCCACCAGATCAATGAAAAACTCCCATTGAATAGATTTTGCTCACAAATCATTCCTATGACTTATGACCCCGTGTAGCGTGCATGTTTCTTATCTGTTAAATACATCAGGCACAAGATTGTCGTAACTAGAAGTCGAACTGAAAAATCGTAACTAATGAATCGATGATGACTGTCGGCAGCCACGTCAAGATAGTCGTCTTTACTGTGCGCCCCTCTGTCCACATACGCTCTACAACCGTGTCTATACCATAATTCACGAGTTATATATTATGACAAGACAAACTCAATAAAATCATCGAACAGCGCGCAACAATCAGCAAATATTTGCCTCGACAACTCTCGCGCACTGTTTACTATAAATATGCCCGACCCCGAGCAAATACAGAAACGAAAAGGACTGCAATTTGTATGTTGGCAGAGAACAGACAGTGCACTTTGATCGATACGATAGTTTTTTTTTTTTGAGTTGCAGAGGGGTCTGGGTGTCATTTTAGTTATTTGACATAAAGTTAGCTATAGGTATTCACGGATCACGGCCGATTTCTATCGCGATCTTGTGTAAATATTCAAATTAGGAAAAATATTCTTCTTCTGCTTGACAAACACGGGTGCCTATGGGCGAATGATAAAATCGAAAATTGGTTAGCAGAGGTGACATTTCGCGGGTTTTGGGGAAAATGAGACATGCACTATGCACATATAATGACCTTCCATTCATGTTTAGTTTTATTAGCTTACTTAGGGCTTATTCGTTTATTGTGGCATTGAAAATTTAAGTAGGTATGGTTAATGGTTATCAAGCCAAATATTTGCTTTTCTTATGACCGCAGATCTGTGGGAATGATCCAATATTTGTTGCTATGAGACAATTACATTTGAGCATTTGAACTCCATTTATATATATGTATATAATATACACAAAGAATTATTCCCGCTTCAGCTGGTGTAAATTTACTTGCCAGAGAACTTGCCAAAGGAAAGTATAGGTTAGCGCATGATATATGGAAATCTGGATCGAACGCAAACGGCTGTCATGAAAAAATGCGTGACATATATTTTCGTCTACCATTTTGTTTATATGATTTAAATAAGTATGTATTTATACCTTTGCTACAAAACAAAATGGCTGCCGGAAGTGATGAATGCACAATGGGCCATTAAAATTTCTTAACTTCATATAGATGAGCCGATGACAAGTCTCCACTCATTAAGCTCGCGAAATAAATGTCCGGTACATTAAATCGAAGATAAATTTTGACAGAAGAAAAAGGAGGGTAAAGTTTGTGTTGTGATTATTGTGGATTTTTCGGAGGAAACCGCAGAGAACGTTAGCGTGATAAATAAAAAAAAAAATTATTTAGCGACCATTTATCTTTGGTGTGGAGAATTGAAGTGGAGACTAGGGACGCTAAGATTTAACGCGAGCAGGATACTAAGCATAAAGCTTATGTCGTTTTCCATTGGGCAAAAAGAAGCGTCCGGGAAAGTCCGGAATCGAAATAAACACTCACACAAGTATAATTTATGTATTTTATACAAGTCAGCTGACAGCCGTTTTTTTGTTTTCCTTTTCAAAATTATATCGACATCGTTGGTGCCATTATTCGAATACTTTTTTCCTCAGTATTCCGTTCAAGGAAAGTTTATACTTTTGGTTACCTTTGGCCGAACAGGTTTCATCCTTTCTTAAATTTCTTTGGAAACTGACTTATTTCAGACAGAATGAAACGAAAATACCAGACTTATAGTGAAGCTTCACTAGCAAACGCATTAAAGGCTATTCGTGAAGCTGATTTAAGCATTCGAGCAACGAGTAGGGAGTTTGGTGTTCCCATAACTACCCTTTATGATGAGGTTCATGGGAAGATCGCAGACGGACTTAAGCGAATGGGCCTTCGGCAGTCCTTGCAGAAAGTGAGGAATGCATGGTCATAGATTTACTCATTAATATTGTAAAGTGCGCATTCCCCCAAAAACCAAACAAACTCTTAGATGTGGTTCGAAAAGTAGTAGGGGATGAAAAGCGAGCAACTCATTTCAAAGACAATCGACCGGGAAAGAAGTGGTATTATAGTTTTTTGAAGCATCATAAAGAGTTATGAATCTATATGTAAATCCAGAGCTGTCGTAACGAAAGAAAGCATTCGAAAATGGTTCCATGATTTGGAGAACTTTTTTATAGAAACGAATGCTAAATATTTTTTGGACGATCCTTTTCACGGATTTTGAATGGGGATGCAGCATCCTTCTATCATTCTTATTCATCCTTTGGGCTAAACCCAAAACTGGGAAAGTTATAGCTCCCAAAGGCTTTGGAAATGTGTATGGTGTCAAATGAAAAAGAAAACTTAACCGTGCAAATTGAGTACCTTACCTACGCAACCCATCGTCAAAACTTGTCGAACAAATGCTGAAAGATTGGATAATTGATCGTCCTGAAACGGGATGGATAAAGTCTGAAACCTTTTAGAAATATGTTGCCAATGATTTCAATGGATGGCTTGATCGAAATTATATTCAATGACAAGTTATTTTACTTGTTGATGGGCACAGATCACATTTCTCAATAACAATAGTTGATTGCGAATTTTATTTTTAATTACATATTACATTCAACGGTTCTCTCACAGTTAGTGCTTATTTTACAAGTGTTCGACTACTGGAGACATGATGATTGGTTAAATTTACTGAAACGAATTACTATGACATATCTTAAATAAGTGATTGGACATGATTCCAGTTGATTGCAGAATTGTTGTTCACCGGTACTGGGGTTTACTTTCGTTTTACATGTCTCTAAAAATGGTGAGGACGCCCATAACATCTGTTTTTCAAACTATGTTGGACATTGACCGCTGATTAACGGATCTCGTGCAATAAACTGCTTGTGTGGTGATGTAAATGTAACGTTATTGTTTAGAATAGAATAGAATTGAGAAATTATGGAATCCTCAGACTTCATTCGAAGCATTTATTCAGTTTCAATAAGTAAAGTGAATTGACAACTTCGCGTGCCTATATCCGAAAGAGGGGCACACCAATTTATATATGAATTAAAAGAAAGGCTCATTGAGGCATATTATAAAAAAATCGGCGACATGCTCAAGCAAAATATTTATTTTCGACACCGAATCCGTCAAGTTAACTTCTCTTACGCCAATTATTGTCCTGCTGCTACTCTAACATCAAAACCAGTGACGTTTATTTAAAGGTGCGCAGGTGTTCACTGCACACCCTATCAAAATCTATTATTATAATGCACTGAGCTTAAGTTCATAATGAAACACATTACTGTTTCTTCGCAATAATTTATATATTAACTAATCAATAGGTATTTGTAAATGAATAGTTAAAATCAATATAAGATGTTAAAAAAATTATATCCAACCAAAATCCAAAACTCCCTGTATCAATAATTCCAATTTACAGTCAAAGTAATTTGGTAGTTATGAAACTTACCTATCGGGGTCTACCATCTCGCTTTAGAGCACCGTGGACAGGCAAAATAACATACAAACAACCACACAAAATTAAAAATAATAAACCCTTTCCCTCATAAATCCACCTGGCTTAGTGTTCTCCTTCTCCTACATCAAGCGCACCTCGTAGCAGTTCGCACTTGTAGTTTCATTTTCGTTCCACCCTGGCAAACATACTTGTTGTGCATAAACTAATGTCGTTTTCCATTGGTTTCACTCGGGGATCCACTCATTCTGCGATCCAATGGAACAACAAAACTGCTTCTGATTGAACCCTCAAAAGTATTGGTGAAATGCCAAAAAATAATCTACGGCGGCTGTCAGCTGACTTGTATAAAATACATAAATTACACTTGTGTGAGTGCTTCTTGAGTGGATTCTGACTTCAAATCGAGAAGCGAATTTTTCTTCTCAGCATCAGTTTTTGTGCCAATGGAACGGTTTCAGAAGTGATTTTTTCGATTCCGGACTCTCCCGGACGCTTCTTTTTGCCCAATGGAAAACGACATAAGTATAAACACGACCCGATAACGGCCAATTATTTGATTTATTTGAATTTTTGTCAATGTTACCACAGAATGAACTGTCAGGCATCTGTCAGGTTCCTAGGTGCGAGTGTATGCGTGCGTCTAATCTACTTTAACATGGCATACATACTTTGTCACATAGCAACACGGAAAACAGCTTGTAGGCAAATTCTCTTAAGTCGAAAGAGCTGACGGTCTATATAATACTTAGTTTATGCTACTGAGTACTGACTACTGCCTGCCTAGTGCCTACTGCCTACCAGGGCTTTACTTTATGCGACAAAAGTTGCATTTTTCCCTCGATTTTTCCCCTTTTTTTCTCTTTTCTTTTTCAAAATTGTCCAGATTTGACCGTTTTTCTGTATTTCGTTGATACTTTTGCCCATTTTGGAAAAAAAAACGTTTTTGTATGAAACACGAAATGTTTAATAATAAATACTTCATTAAACTAGTTCACCATTAATTGGGATCTGAATTTTTTGTGTTTAGTTTGTGTCAAATTAATTAACTAAAATTTGTCGTTATGTTCGTGTACTTTCAGCATAGAAAAATGAAAAACGTCAAATATCAGAAATCGAGAGAGAAATCTCTCAATTTGAATAGAAGTACCTACCTGACCGGTTTTCTTACAAAAAGTTCAAGAAATGTCATT
The DNA here is from genome assembly GCA_916610125.1 of Cheilosia vulpina. Lineage (NCBI taxonomy): Eukaryota > Metazoa > Arthropoda > Insecta > Diptera > Syrphidae > Cheilosia > Cheilosia vulpina. Next base: position 14,301,458 of record OU744276.1, on the reverse strand, counting down.
TTGACATTATCGTAAAATGCAGCATCTACAAAATAAGTTGGAATTGAATTTTTTTTATAAGCTAAATATAAAATAATAGTATAACCTATTAAATTTAATATTTTGAATGCGCTGATATGTTCTAGGAGAAAATTCATCTACATACAACTTCTTCCTCAGACATCGTTGAAAACGAAAATAAATAGAGTTTTACTTGACAAACTTTCGAGCTGTCACATAGTTGTCAGTTTCATTTTTCAGCGTCGAAATTCGCACAGTTTCTTAGCAATTTTTTTAATAATTTTGCGTTTGCAAAAAAGTACGCGAACGAACCTAAATATTTTAATAAATTAATTAAATGGTGAATTTAACTCGTTTTGCATTTTTTCTGTAATTTGTGGACAAGTTTTTTTTGCGACTTTTTCAAAATCTTCGAAGCTAGCACTGGTGCCTACTGTGTGCAGAAACAAGAACAAGCACAAAACAAGATCATGCAAGATACATCATTCAATTACAACTTATAACAGCCAGAACCAGCGTCCCATTTCCACCCTTGTGCTTCATTTCCTGTGGTGCGCAAGCTGGAATTTCATAAAATTTTTCATTCTCATTTTGTTCCTCTGGTTGTATAAATATGGAAATATGGATAAGATTGCGCTGTAAAAAATATGATTTCGAATATTTGAAATTGCAACTGTTTTAATTGAAAAGCTACTCTAGGTGTTTTTCTTTTTTAGTTCAGAGCTGAGCTGTGAACCGATCTCGAGCATTATGAGCGCTCTCTGAACCGAGCGTACTCAGATCGTTCTGATGTATTTATGAAACACACTTGAGCACATAGCTGTCATTTGTAATAAAGTATATGTATAAATTGAATATTTATTAATTGTTGTTTATTAAATTGGTTAACCTTGAGTTCCAGAGCAACAAGGTTCGTCCGCCATTTCAATTATTTTGTTTATCTTGTTTTTTTTTCTGCCAAATGTGCCTGTAGTGTGTAATCAGCTTTATACTCAGCCCGCTCAGTCAATTTATTCTGAGCTCATAGAGCGCGCTCTGAGAGAAAAAAAAAACACAAATTCTGAGCTCTGATGTATCTGAGCTAAAAAAGAAACACGAACTTTTTATATAACAGTTCAGGTGGTTTCAAAAAACGCCTCTTGAAACCATTTTCGCAGTTGTGTTCAGCTGATAAATTGGAAAAATATTACTATGGGCGGCCAACCGACCCCTCCCCCCCCCCCCCTTTTTTTTAAATTTAATTTAATCTTTTATTAGGCACTTTCATGAAACAAAAAATTATGAATCTAAACCTTGACTGTGTGGTTGCCCTTCTATTAGCAAAGTCTTCTGTTGGCCTTGTCTGCTTCTTTTAAAATTATCTGATCACTTTAAAGTTGCTGTAAATAAGCACATATCTAACTATAAGAAAACTAAGTAACGGGATCTTTGTCGATAATGTCCTCGTAGTGTCCTGGGGGTCAATTCCCGTTCTGTGATACTGTTAAATGATAAATAATTTATTATTTCAGTTTTCACAACTGTTTTTCATTTTATCACTTCACGATCACACCTAATGCGATTCTCGAACTTTATTAATGTTAATTAAATGTTACTTACTTGTCATTGGCCAAATCGGGCCTGTTCTCAAGAAAGTCTATTAAATATTTTTTTTTTTGGTTTTTGAAGCCCTTTGCCCCCGTTTATTTTTTGCATCCATCACGTTTTCACACTTCTTCACAAATGAAATTGCTGTGTTACAAAACTTATCATATGAAAAAATTCGGACATTTGTTTTCCTGTTTTCATAGATCGAGAATCGAATTCACCGTGAACTTGTGAAAACTCTTTTCATTTCACAATATCACGGAACGGGAATTGACACCCTGGAATAGAACAAAAATTAACTATCTTACTACAGTAGAAAATAGTGAACATCCTACTAAAAGCACGACGGCACGTCACCGATCTAAACCTGTCTTACTTTTATCATTACAGGAAACCCGTTGGCTATGCGATTTGCTTCTTCGCATACTCTACGTGGCAGGGGAAATCCTACTTCATGGAAGACATCTATATTCAGCCGGCATTCAGAAATCTAGGAGCCGGTGCTGTACTCCTTAAGGAAATCGCCAAGAACGCCAAAGAATTTGGCTGTAGACGTCTTGATTTTCATGTACTGGCCTGGAATCCTGCTCGGAAATTCTACGAGCGAATGGGAGCAACCGATATGACAGAATTGGAAGACTGGCACTTTTATCGGTTACAGGAGGCAGCTCTAAATAAGTTGACGGAGCAATAAATACAGACAATTCTTATCGAAAGCTATGGAACAATTTTAATGGGATAAATAATGTTTATATTATAATATTGCGGTAGTTAACGGGTATTTTACTGGTCACCACTGTTATTGGCCATCACATGAATCTGCATACTTTTTGTTGAATTATAAACCTGACCCGGAGCGAATGGCATCACTTTAGAGTGTGCAGTCTTGTACTGTGATACACGAATGCTTGGCATTGGCAGAAAGCCAGTGCTCAATGGCATTACATCGAGCGAGATGGAATGGCTCTCAACGTCCTTCATCGAAACGACTCCTGAAAAAACAAAAACAGTAGGAAAACATTTCAAATTTTAATTCGCAACCGAACAGAACAGAACAGCGACGACATTCCCAGGGAATGTTGGGTTGTATGACTCAAACGCAAATGAATGCCAATAGACTGGCATGAAATAGCAAAAGTACTCACCAGCAGATTGTCCGCATACAGCCCACATATGATCGGTCAATACTTCATACATCAGGTCGGCGAACTTATTGTCGCGCAACTTCGTAATTTTCAGATTCATATTGCACACTGATCGCAAGCGGCAGAGCTCATTCGGTACAAGCTGTGCTTGCACCTTAAACAGGGTTGTGTAGTCGCTGAGATCAAAGGCATATGTGTAGTCTCTCACATGCTCTGGCTTGTCGGCGCACCAGTACTTCACCTTGAAATCAATTTTAATGTCTGCGCCAATGTCGGCATTCCAGTCCATTTGTAAACCCCAAATATAGGCAACTGTGAGATTCTTACAGATGCGCTGAGAAACAAAGAAACAGATTAAGCTCTTCTTTTTGGAACAAGGACTGTACTCACAATTTCCTTTTGTGAGGCCGGATTCAAGTCAGCCAAATGAACGCCGGGCACTTCGCATTTCACATGAGCGTCCGTGAGAACAAGCTCCGCGTTGACGCCTTTTAATAGCACCTGAATAAACTTTTGAGTATTACTAGTGTGCAGGCGAAAGGAAGCCGTCATTGCGGGCATAAAATCAAGTGGAATGCTTAGTTCGTTGCGCGACCACGGACAACCAAGTGTAATGTGGTGCTCGACGTGCTTGGCTACACTGCCGCCGGGCAGCTTGGTTATCACTTCGAGAGGAATCTCACGTTCCTCGAATGATTTGAAATTCGGGAGAGGAACACTGAGAGTACTCTCGAAGTTTCGCTGGGAGTCGGCGTTTGCCACGCGCACGCGCATGTGTTTCACGCAGCGCAAATTGATTTTGGCGTCGGGGGGGAAGATAAAACTGCCGCCAGAAACTATTAAGCGAACGGGTTGTACGATACCTGCGATGAGGTTCTTAAAGCTGAGCACAGCAGATGCTGGTTTGGTGGTGATTTCGAATGGTGTTGTCTTGAACGGAATGCGTTCAGAAAGGAATTGCAGTTGGTTCAACCGAATTGACATCTAAAAGGGGTGTTATCAGTGAAATTGGTTTTGGAACGTATATCCTATATAACTTACCTGCTTGAAGATCCATATGCCTACTCTCGTCGCCTTGGTCTTCATTTCGATAACATTAGGACCTGGGTGTAGGGCCATTCCTTCGGCCACCACCAAGTTTGTAAAGTCGGACTGCACCGCAGGCGATACCTTTCGCTTGGTGCTACTTGTCCGTCGCACTGGTTGGCTCTTCTTGCCCTTTTCACATGCCACGGATGCAGCCTCCAAGCTGTTATCTTGTTTGTAAGCCAAATGTAGGGATGCCTTCAATCGGGGCTGCATGTTTGCCAGTGTTGTTTCAGCTTGAGCTACCTCGTCAGCCGAATTTAACTCAAACGACAGAGAGATATTTTCTACGAACACCTCGCGTGGGAATAGACTGTCCAGCCTCACCTGCACAAGAACAATGTCGTCCTGAATTATTGGCTTTACATTTAAAACGATAATTTCACAGATTTTGAAGTGATCCTCTAGAACACAGAAGTTCGCAGTGTCCTCCATCGATTGCACAGTAATGGTGGCCTTCAGGGTGCGCAGGCACTTCAGGAACTCGTCAAAGTAGAAAGTCCGTACCAGCATCTCCAAGTCCTGACAGCAGGAGATGGCGCTACACGTCTTGGTGTACGAGAGATGATCGTCCATCTTGCGATAGCAGCTGGCTAGCTCGAGCAGCGTTTGGCTGGCCAAATAGTTCCAATTTTCGGCCTTTAGCTCGCGCAGCAAGTCGGTAAAGAACACCACAGCCTTGTGCGGTTCATTAAGAGCGCAATAAAAGTTTCCTAGATCCAAACCTGCAAGGCGAGCGGAACGGAGGCGGGACACGTGCTTGTATGTACTGATGGCGAGTTCACTCAGCTCCAAGTAGAGCTTCTGAAAAGCCTGATTAGAACCGAGCGCCTTCTTTAGCTGTTCGGTGGCGCATTCTCTCGGCTTTCGATTGGGAGAGTGTGCTCTGTCTAGATGCGGCGTTGGATTTAGAAAGTGCTGCTCGATGGGAGTGTCACCAATTCCAGCCGATAGACCGACAACAATGTGCAATTGCTCCGAGGTGGGGGTAAAGCCTGGTAACAAACCACACAGCTTACCCAGTTCGTACAGCTTGTCCTTGGCCAGATTCCAAATGGGCGCACAATGTTGAAAGCAGGTGACTTCGTCGGGTTCCATTGCGAGATCGCATATCTGTAGAACCTCCCGCGCGCAAACGAACTCCCAGCACTGCAGGGCACCCTCCTGGCAATCGACTTTGATCACTTCAATCTCGCGCAACGTAGAGAAAAGGAAGTTCAACAGACGTTCGGCGATCTCCGGCGTCTTGTTCGAAATTTGCAACAAATGTGACTGCCGTTCGAAGAGATAGTTTCGAAATTCAAGAATCGAAACTGCTGAGTCGCGTATACGCTCCCTCATTTCGAATTTGTTCTTTCGAGACAGGCAAATTCCGTGAAATGAGCTTAGAGGCTGCTTGAAGTGCTCCAGCCACTTCTGCTTCTCTCCGAACCCTGAATTGGTAATAAACTGCGAGAACATGGCGTCCAACTCATCATACTGAACCAGGGCATCGGAATACAACTCAAGTTTCTCGAATACGAGTGCAAGGTCCTCCTGTAGGAAGAAGTATTTGCGAAAATCCCACCCGTCGTGGTTGCGTTTCTCTCTGTTCACACGGATGAGCTCTTCGTACTTGGTAATGTTGCGGTTGTAACTGGCCAGCATGAGAAATCTGTAACAAGACAATTATTACACTCACTTTAACCCAATCAGGTAGCTCTCTACCTGATTCTTTGCACGAGGCAGCGAAATGACTCTGTCGACTTTTGCTCGTACTTTGCCGGATTCAGGACCGAAATACATCGATCATCATTCTTCGAACCAAAGTCCAACTTAATTTTATCTAGCACAGTAGTTCTTGGAAGTAAGTTCTTGCTTTTCCTGACGTCAAACGTTTCCACGAGAAGAATCATCCAATCGGATACACCGTACGAAGTGAGTTGCTTCAACCACGCATCGATTTCATCGCGTGTGGTAGACTTGTACGTGTCCAAGTCCTGGAAAAACACAAAACATTGAATTTGTATCTCCATCATTTATTCATCAATAGGCGGGACATACACTACACTCCGTTACAAAGATGTGCAATATAGGATGATCAAGAATACTCCAGTCGCCCTGCTTGTATTTTTCCAGGGCGTCCAAGTTGAAGGGTTGAACCGCGGCTTCCAAGCGGACATGCTTCGATGGGCGATGGTAGGTGCGCCTCCATTCGTAAGTATCAAGTGGTATGGCTGTGAGAATATTCGTCTCTAGCGATCGAAACAGAGGTCCCGCACCAGAGTCTGCAAAAAAATTGCTGTAGAGCTGGTTTTGATGAACATTTTTATCAAAAACTTACAAGTAATAATTGGTTTGATGTTCATAGGTACTTTTTAATACGTTTTTATTAAGGGGTGTCAATCTACTTGCGTTTTTGATAAAGAAATTACTGCCACATTATTTTGTTTCTTTTTTTTTAATGTTATGTTTAGAAAAAATATACGAATGTCAATAGCAGCTGATTGTGATTTTTTTATGAAAAAAATATCCCAGTCTATAGGTTTTTTTCTTGTCAAGAGATAAACACCTTAATCTACGATTGCACTTAAATTAATTCTACACAATATATTATATATGGGCAATAAAATAATTTACGAAACTGATAAAACACATTTTTACAGCTAAAGCTTACTACGCTGCTCGAGCTAAATTTTCGCTCCCATACAAAATTCTCTCCAAAATTTAGTTGAGCTAAAGTTTGAGACGAATACGAACGTAAGGCGTGTTTTTATTTTTCCCCTGGATCTATGACTACAACTAGAGTGGGATCTCGTACCTATGTTCTTCTTATAACTTGATTTCAGATTTCAACATAATGATCGATGGCCAACCGAATAAATTACCTACCACAAAAAAAACTTCCCAAAAAAAAAACCACCCACGAACGCATCCCGTAAAAATTCCTTTAAAAAACGTCCACTCTTGAGAACAACAAGTTGGCCTTTGTGACAACTGACACTAGTCTGACACAACTCTCATTTTGAGAAAGAGAAAAAATATGACAGAATAAAATTCTGCTTTGTTTACTAGTAAATCAGGGAATTTTTTTTTGGAAAAAAAGTGAAATTAGATGTAAAATATTAAAATATTCAATTGAAATTAATTACAATCCTCAAAATGGAAATGGCAAAATCAATTTTTGGCTCCCGCGACCACGAAGGATATGTCGGTCGGGAAGAACATGCTGTAAGCTTTTTTTCTTCTCAAAAATATGTTTTCTCACACCCACGCTTTTGTTAGAAAAAATTGCAATTCAACAATTCCGAGGAGGATACCGACCTTCCCGATCTAATTGATGACCTAAGCGTTGTGGATGGTCTGCGTCCAAATCCTGGCGGACCTTTCTCAGCCCTCACGCCATCAATGTGGCCACAGGAGATTCTAGCTAAATTAGGTCAACCGGAATCGGAAACTGGCCCGAATGACCAACCAGACTATAGGTTTGATGAATTTGGATTTCGAGTGGAGGAGGAAGACGGTCCGGAGCAGAGTTCAAAGAAATTGCTGGGAATTCCATTTGTAGAGAGTGCCGATCAAAGGAGGCAGTGGATTGCCCATTTAGAGTTTTCGCACAACAAAGAGGCGTGTGAGCTGACATGGGAGAATGTGGATGTAGTTCTGCCACGAACAGAAAAGTTGAGGCAAATGGTTCGTGACGGTATCCCACATTCGTTGCGGCCGCAGATGTGGATGAGGTTGTCAGGAGCGTTGCAGAAAAAGATTAAGTCGGAAACCTCTTATCAGGAGATTATAAAAGCATCAGGGAATGACGCCCTCATGACGTCCAAGCAGATTGAAAAGGATCTATTGCGAATTCTTCCGACAAACGCATGTTTTAGCAATCCCCATGGAACTGGAATACCGCGACTAAGGAGAATTTTGCGTGGAATTGCCTGGCTGTTTCCCGACATTGGCTACTGCCAAGGAACGGGTGTGATAGCCGCTTGTCTGCTACTCTTCATGGAGGAGGAGAATGCGTTCTGGATGATGGCAACGATTGTTGAAGATCTTCTGCCAGCCTCTTACTATTCTTCGACACTTCTCGGAATTCAGGCCGATCAACGAGTGATGCAGACCCTCATCGCCAATTATCTATCCTCCGTGGATGAGACGCTTAAGAAGCACGACATCGAGTTGTCGCTCATTACGCTACATTGGTTTCTTACGATCTTCGCTAACGTTGTACACATGAAGATCCTTGTCCGCATTTGGGACTGGTTCTTTTATGAAGGTTCAATTGTACTGTTTCAGTTGACGCTCGGAATGCTTCGAATTAAAACGGAAGACCTGCAGCATCTCGAAAACTCTGCTCAGATTTTTAACTCCTTATCGGACATTCCCGGCGAGGTAGACGACGTTGAGGTGCTTTTTCGCAACGCAATGGAAGTTGGCGGCTCCCTTAGTCAAACCGTCATCGATACCCATCGTCGGCGACATTTAGCCTACTTGATGGCCGATCAGGGAGGTCTGGTTGGCAATCCTGAAGCGGTCCCTAATCTACCAAAGCAACACTTGGCCAGGCGGCAGGTTAAGCGCACAAAATCTGTACTGCAGACACTGCTCTTCCGCGGTGGCGATGATAACGAACCGGACGAGCTAAAGAACAAGAACATTCGTCAAACAGAGATTTTGGTTGACCTGCGCGAAGCAATTTTAAAGGTGGCCCGCCACTTTCTCACCATAGAACCCAAACTGCAGGCACACATTCGCCTCACTGCCGAATACAATAGCGATAGCCATGCCAAAGACCACGAGAACTTCATCAATGTCGCTCGGACCCGCAAGCGCCGAGCTAAAGCACTCCACGATTTCGAGCGACACGACGACGATGAGCTGGGTTTTCGCAAGAACGACATTATCACCATCATCAGTCAAAGGGACGAGCATTGCTGGGTGGGTGAGTTGAACGGACTTCGTGGTTGGTTTCCGGCGAAATTCGTGGAACTACTGGACGAACGCAGCAAACAATACACCTCAGCTGGAGACGATGCTATCTCAGAGACCGTCACCGATCTGGTTCGTGGCACTCTTGCGCCGGCCATCAAGCAAGTGCTCGAGCACGGCATGAAACGACCATCATTCCTCGGCGGACCATGCCACCCTTGGCTGTTCATTGAAGAGGCAGCCACTCGAGAAGTGGAAAAAGACTTTGACTCGGTCTACAGTCGCCTGGTGCTGTGTAAAACCTATCGTTTGGACGAGGACGGGAAGGTGCTCACCCCAGAGGAGTTACTCTATCGGTGTGTGCAGGCAGTCAACCAAAGCCATGACGATGCTCACGCTCAGATGGATGTAAAGTTGCGCAGCCTCATCTGCTTGGGTCTCAACGAACAAGTGTTGCACCTATGGCTGGAAGTACTCTGTTCGTGTGTGGAAATTGTCCAAAAATGGTATCACACATGGAGTTTTGTCTACTCGCCCGGTTGGGTGCAAATCAAATGCGAGCTACGCATTCTCTCGCAATTCGCATTCAACTTGAATCCCGATTGGGAGCTACCGCCAAAGCGTGGAAAAGAAAGTCAACCACTCAAGGATGGGGTGCGTGACATGCTCGTGAAGCACCATCTCTTTTCGTGGGATCTATGAGGTGGCATAACGGCGGAGTAGCACAAGCTCGATGGTAGGTGATGATAGCTTTTTTCGTGCGGTACCATTCCTGAATTTTAAAAACAGCATTTACATTAAAAATTACTGTGTGTGCATTATTGTGAATGTGTTTTGTGTCATATGAACTAAACTTTATTCTGAACTCTCACAATTACAGTTGTTAACAGAGGCAATACGGCCTCTGGTTGTTACTCTCTGTACAATCAGTGTTACCAGTTCAGGTGATATGATTCTAATGGCAGGCTTTATTTTCTTAATTTTATAGAATTTTGTGACGTGTTCTTTGGCTTCTTTTTAATTCTTGCCGTATATCTTTTATTGGCCGCTAAATGTCAAACTCATTTTGTAAAAACATAAATTGTCCGCATTCAAGCATCGTATTATCTTATGTCGACTAGATTGGTCTGGATGAGATGTAACCTGAACGCAAGATTGGTCGGGAACGTCACTTCTACGCCATCCACATACGCGAACTGTCAACTTAGTACTCAGTCACGAATTTCTTGACTAGTTTCGTCGGATACCCCTCCGTAAACGTCAACTCAAACAGCTGCTCATATGACCGATTTACCCCAATAAAAACCGAGATACATCTAGTAAGGGAGCTGTCAGACTTACTAAACTAGATACTTGAACGTCCCCATTGTTGTGAACTATCGCAAAATTAAGAAAACATCCTGTCACCTATGAAATGTTATTGTTGAATAACAACATTTATTTCTAACACCCAAAGAAAGTCAACAGAAGCAAATGTTAAACCCTCTTCTTCTAAGATGAACTTTTTTACTTCCAAACAGCTGAATATTATATCTCCAAACTGGTAACACTGATCTACGTCAATACCTGCCTTAAACGACGCTTCTTCATTATTACTATAAACATGCTAATGTTTTGTTATTTTTGCGTCTTTATGTATTTGTTTTTGTTGTTACAAATATGTTATAGTTGGTTTTTTATATCCTGTTTTATTTTTTTGTTAAATGAGAAGAGTTAGTTCAGCTTATGTGTCCCTCCAATTCCATTCGTTTAAAGTTATATATGATATCTATCAATTTTTTAAATATTATATACACAGCACTTTATATAAAAGAAAGTAAAATATTTATTATAAAATATTATTATACATAACTTATGAACAGATATATTGTACAATTCCTACTTACATAATTTAAATAAAATATGTGGTAAATTATAATTTATAAAAACATTAAAATTACCAATAAAGTCTAGACTATGATGTGTTTGTTTTTATGTGTTGAAACAAAGGAGTACTCCAACAGTACGCGATTCAAGCGTTTGACAGTATTTGCATGGATTTCCATTCACTTTTGACACTTATTTAAGCTCACTCCTACTCCTGTTTTGTGTTCTTTAAAGGTAACACGTATACACCTCCGATGTTAAAAACCTATCAACTCGGAACAACGGAAAAGTATGGAAGGCGAGCGCTCTATTCTTTAATGTCGTTTTCCATTGGGCAAAAAAGAAGCGTCCGTGAGAGTCCGGAATCGAAAAAATCACTTCTGAAACCGTTCCATTGGCACAATAAATACTCTTCTGGTGATTCTGAGGAGAGAATTTCGCTTCTCGATTTGAAGTCAGAATCCACACAAATGTAATTTTATGTATTTTATACAAGTCAACTGACAGCAGCCTTGGTTTTTTTTTTTTTGCATTTCACCAATACTATTGTGGATTCTTTCAGAAGCTGTTTTGTTGTTCCATTGGATTTCAGAATGAATGGATCCCCGAGTGAAACCAATGGAAAACGACATAAGAGTAAGCTGACTTTTGCGATTTAACCGCTATAAGCCGTGTCAGTAGAAAATGTGTCGCCTTGAGCTTGAACAGGGATTTAAAATATCACAGTACAGTAACCAATTGCGTGTTGTAAAAAAAAATTTTGCTGTTTGCAAGTTTGTGAAAACGATTTTTAAACGGCCTTTAACTCTGAAAAATTGCATTTAGCACTGATATTCCCTCTAAGCTCTGATTCAACAGGTTTTCGATAATTTTCACACAAGCCGTGTAACTAAGTTGAGAAGCTGTGACTGGGCTGTCAAACCTTTGCAAAATTTGGCAAAAGTTTTCGTCCAATTAAAGCTTATGTTGAAACAACTTCCACTTGAACCTTAAATAATTAGTGAGTTATTTATTTAACAGGCTGGACAACTTTTTCCACCTCACAATATGCGATAGCATAACTCTGGCCGCGTTACATTGACCGCTGGACGACTACCACGTCAAACTAGCACTAGAAACCGAAGACAAATGAGGGAGTGTCACTGTAATTACAAACAGTATGGCAATTTCGATATCTTGAATTAAAGCCTTCTAAAAGAAGAATTTGCAAGGGGTCATTAAACTGCATTTACACCATCACACATTTCTAACACGGAAGATTAAAAGGATGCTAAATACTAAAAAGCCGTGTGACTGAAAGGGACGGCATTACCTAACACGCAAAAATACGTGACACGTTTTTTTGTCGGCCATATTGTTTACCTGATAGGAATAATGCGAAAGCTATTGTCGTTTTCCATTGGTTTCACTCGGGGATCCACTCATTCTGAAATCCAAAGGAACAACAAAACAGCTTCTGAAAGAATCCACAATAGTATTGGTGAAATGCAAAAAAATAACTTGTATAAAATACTTAAAATTTCACTTGTGAGAGTGCTTCTTGAGTGGATTCTGACTTCAAATCGAGAAGCGAAATTCTCTTCTCAGAATCACCAGAAGAGTATTTTTTGCGCCAATGGAACGGTTTCAGAAGTGAATTTTTCGATTCCGGACTCTCCCGGACGCTTCTTTTTGCCCAATGGAAAACGACATATGTGTGTTGATATTTTTATAGCGATGGCTTACGAAATTTCGCTTTTCTATAAAAGAAAAACGGCTGCCGGAAGAAATGAACGGAAAATTATTTATTTATTTCGCATAACTGATTAATGAATTGTTGGTTCAATTTACTGAAACTAATTACCATTCTCATTTCACATGTTTTGAATCAGAAATATAAATGTTTTCAAGTGATTGCAGAAATGTTTTTTGCTGGAACTTGTGTTTTTTCCGCTTTACGTATCTATAATTATGGGTAGAACATCTATGACACTTTAGGCGTCTAATTTATGATCTCATTCTTAAGCTTTAATTATCATTGACGTAATGTTGTAAATGCAATATTATACAACGGTATAATATATAATATACTGGAAACAACAACGCTCTGCGCGCCATTTACTGTATTTATCGTTTAGTTCCTTTGTGATTGCTCAGGACAAATACGTTATTTACCAAATTTATCGTTTATCTCCTTTGCATATTTATGACATGTTTAAATATGTTGAAAGATGAATAAACACATTCAGAAGAAAATCGCGAACATTTATTATATAAATTAATGTCTATAATCGCCTTGCCTTCTTTTCATTTCATGAATATTCCTATACAATCGAATGGTAAAATGATAAATCAACTCCACAACGCTAAGAGCTGAAACTCCCATAAACAGTCCAAACAATCCGCCGCAATTAGCCAAAAAGTCTGTTATACCATAAAGTTCGGATCGTTTCCACGCTGTGAATTCATTCGCCTTGAAATACACCTGGAGCCGTGACACTTTGGCTCCCTTAAATTGATCGGTAAAAGTATCAGAATCGTGTGCTTCTACTACTCTGTCCATGTTAAAGATCCCTTGCGACACTTCGTGATTGTAACTTAATGAATAGCAACCCGGAAGACAGTTACACTTCTCGTCTTGATGGCCCAGTCCAGTGTATTCGGAAAGCAGGAAATCGTTCTCCGCTTTATTATAGCAACCGATTTTGGAAGCATCACATACTGCTGTATGAACAAGCCGCGGCATAGAAAACTGTACACAACCACAATTGCGTAGCGTAAAATTAGCCAAACACTCAATCTCACAGTTGTTTTGCGTGTAAAAACGGAAAAACTGCAGATACCGTTCCTCGGGATAGTAGCAGTTTCTTTTCTCCGGTGAGTACTGGTCGATCTCCTGTGTTGTGTACACAAAGTGAGGTTTGACTAGAATCAGGACATCCCTTTCGTATGGAACTTGAATAAAGTGTTTATCCACTTGAGGTATATCGTCCGGAGAGTGAAGGATCACCTTAAATCCTTGCACTGTTCCACGACAAATGAAATCTATGTTTTCTTCCAAGCCCTGCAGAGCAACAAGGAGACCCGCTCTAAGCCCAGATCCGAGTACTCGTTTAGGATATGTATCGTAATCGTCTAGGTGGTAATAACCGGCAGCAATATCCCAATCTAGGGTTTCGTTTCGTTTGCGGACGTGTTCATCGCTTTTAAAGTACTCGTATTGGTGAGTGTGCTCGCGGTACAGCTCCGATCCATTAAGTGCGTTGAAAGTATAACATATTCCTTCTTCTGTGTAGATTTTATCAAAAAATGGAGAGCAGCTTCCCATGGTCTGATTGAACACACAGAAAAGGAAATTATTCCCAAATGGAGGTGCTACCTGATTCAGTTGATCTACTACACTCATGGGTGGGTATTCTGGAAAGTTCAAACCATCCACCAAATAATTGCCACACACCTGCAGCAAAGATCTCATTTTAAGAAACTCGTCTTCTGATAGCCAGGTCGGTTGCTCAACAGGCTTGTTTCCGTGACTTCGCAGGTGGTGAAAAAATCGCGTGAAATTGATGCTTTCAGTCTTTATACTCTTGGTCTCGGAGCAAATTGTAATGGCTGGAAATGGTATTCGCGAAACTGGTGTAGGAACTTCAGAGAAACTTATGATTACGGGCGTTGTCTGCCATCGGTCGTATTGGATTTTGATCTGGCTCGAACATAAAATCAACGAAATCAATATCAGAAGTAGCCAAAATATTTTCTCTCGCAGATGACGTTGCTGGTGAAGGTAAGGAACTCCATGAATTGTAGATTCAAGGCAATATTCTCCGTAAGTTTTCATCACTGCACTTTGAAGGGTGTACTTTTCGGTGGGATGGTGTTCTTCCGTTTTGAGTTTCTTGTTGGATGGAATCGATTGAAATGGCTCTTCAAATCTGCGCACCGAAAATCTTTTAAGACTGGGACGCATGTCAGTTGCTTTTTCTCTCATTTTACTAAAGCTCTTAGCTTAACCGACGCGATATACGAAGGACCTTTGTGTACAAACTGAGAGGGAAAATTCCTGTCAGTTAAGTTATAAAAATGCCTGCTCTATTCGTCTTTATCAAATTTCTAAATTAGTAAAGTGTTTAACTACGTCTTATGTATTTGTTCAAATCTGAATCACATCCTTCGATCAGTCCTTTTGCTTCGCCTGTATGACAATAAATTTTACATTATACCTACGCCTACGCCGTCTATATACTTTAGCAGAGTATTAAGCTTAAATCAAGAAGGAAACGGAAACACTCCGCTTTTCTTATGATGTGCGCACGTCCTTAACCTTCGGAATCTCATTTTGACAACTCTCCGAAATTATTATTCGTTTCTTTTGTTGGCTACATACCTATTGAGGCAACCCAATTTTCTGTTTATACATCACAAGTTAACTACCTAGTTCGTAACTGCAAACTATAAGGTCCGGGAAAGTGAATTTACACAATAAAACTACAATCTAATAGTCCAATCGTTGACAAAAAAAAACAAAATGCGTCGTTGCATCGTGGATAAGTGCACTAGCACAGACCATATAATTCTCTGCCATCGTTTTCCGAAGAATCAAACGCTTGCAAGCAAATGGCAAATAAGTCTCAATCTCACCGATTTCCCATTGGATATACTAATCTCAAAATATTGCGTATGTTGTCAGCATTTCGATTCCACAGACTATAGAAACTCTGTATCAAACTCGCTAAATACTACCGCAGTTCCCAAGTTACAGTGCTTTAATCCACGGCCATATGCAGCTATGTGCACCAAAAACGCACCGTTAGAAACGCAACCGGCAGCTATTTGTACTGAACAACCTACCGTTTCACCGGTCAATAGTTCGGATAGTATAGAGCTTCTGAACAAGGATGAGGATTTAACTGAAATTGACGAAAGCATTACCAGCAATAACGATGAAATGTATATTGTGGAAGACGAAGATATCACCAATACAGACGAACTCATTCAGTCAATTGATGGAGCCGATTTTACAATGCTTGACGCCGCCAGCTGTAACGAATCTATGGAAGAGACGAAGAAAGTGGACTCAGCAGACGAATCGCCACCATTAGTAGTGGAATGCATCGAAGATGCTTCAATTCATTTGCAAGAGTTTCATTCAAATAGCACAGATTCTGATGTCGAGGTATTAGTATCCGGATCGGCGTATGAGTCAGAATGGTCCAACACAGACCGGAGTGCGGTTGTTCTAAATGCTACTCGGACAAATACTAGCGAAAGTGTTGCTGGTGCCTGTATATCCAATCAATCAGATCGGCCAGCAAAGGTTAGAGATGGAGTGACATTGTTGGACTCGGAGTTCGGCCACTTGGATAGGGTGCAACTGATAGATGTAATCAAGAGTCAGTCGACGAAGATAGAACACTTGGAGAGAAAACTGAGCACTTATAAATTAGCACACGATGAGTTGTTTGGCTACTTGGACGCATTTCGGAACACCGTTTGTGATGTCCATCTTTAACTACATTACAACGCAGATTTTATTAATTTTTTTTTTAAGCACGTTCACCATCTACAATTAGATGGAGTTTCACTCTAATAAAGTTTTCATATTTTACATTCCAATTATAGATATAAGTAGTTTTTATTTCGTATGGCTACTGCTTTATGAATAATCGTACCACAGGATCTTAGAAACGTAGCTGCATTTAAAGATACTACATCTGATCAAAGGTCAGCCGACGAACCCCTTTTGAAGTCGCGCTTTGTCGTTCGCAATCTAAAGATCCTATAGGCCCAAATGGACTTGACGTCCAAGAAGCGTTATCTATTAACTGCAGCGATTATCTAGACAGTGCCTGCACTACACCTCCGTAGTCTGTACATGTCTTACCAAATAAAACATTCGAATGCAACAACTACAACATATCGATTTTTATTTCTTCTTTTAATTCGTTCTTATCAGAGATGAATGCGTTCTCAAACGGAAAGGTACAGACATTCGGTTTAGTTAGCTTCACTTTAACTTAAAGTTTACCTACTTCCTAAGCAGATGCGGAAATAACGTCGGTGTAGAGCTTGACTTTGCTGGCGATGCTCATGTCAACATATTTGTCGCCAATGGAAACAATAAGACCACCAATGATGTTGGGATCAACACGGGCTGTGAGCTGAAGGTTTTGGTTTGGCTTGAGGAATGCCTGCAAACGAACAGAGTCAGTATAAATGCTTTACGCAAATGCAAAACTACGCTTACCTTCAAGGCACCTTCCAATTCCTTCCTTTGGGATCCATCCAATGGCTTGGCAGAGACCACCTCGCAAACAACATCACCGCGATGGGCAGACATGATGGTCTTGAAGGCGTTGATAACAGTGTCCAACTTCTTTAGACGACCATTGTCAGCCATCAGACCAAGCAAATTGCTGGTAGCCGGAGCCATACGCAATTTCTCGCAGGTTTCCCTCAGGGCATTGCCGAGTGCCTTGCGATTGATTATTGGACTGGCAACGTATTCACGCAATTTTGGATCGCTCTTGATGTTGTCTTGGATTTTAACCAAATCCTTTTCGACTTGTTCCAATTGCTTCAGCTTGGTGGCGGCTGTGTACAAGGCGGTGGCATAACGACCCTCCAAACCGAAAACTTGAATTGGAAGTTTTACGGTCTGAGCGGAAGCGCTCATAGCACGGCTCTGAAAATAAATATATTGACATTTGGAAGAGTTCTTGCGTGTTAAATGAAACCAGAGAAGAAAAAAATAAATTGCACGGCCATTACATAACCAAAAGAGTTGGATAATTTGCGGAAAATGTTTCTACAAGGTTGACGCGAGTGCTTTTCCTCAGCTCATTACAATTGAACGTCGACGGAATAGAAATGAATTAAATTATTTGTACATACCAAAACTGCTAACTTATTTACGGCTGCCATTTCAGATGAGAATTATTTTCAGAGCTGAGAAATCCAAAAATCGACGTCGGTGTGCTGGTCCCCACGGATGACGTTGCTGTCAGAAATGGTTTTCGTTAAATCAAATTGGCACCAGTGGTTGGTTGACATTTTTAGCAGGGATCCGAACCGAATGAAGTAAACGGACTGTTGTTATATTTCAATTATAGATGGCGCTTGGTTTTTTTTTTGTCTCCTTTCCTATGCGGAAAGTAAGTGAAACAAAATGACAACCATTTTGTATTTCTACCAAAGATAATGGAATACAGAGATATATATCTTTCCAGTGGAAAGGCGGCTGCCTACAAGCTGTTTTCCCGTAAAATTCATGAAGTCACGCACATATGCTCATTTTTTTTCTAGCATATGTGAGTTAATGAATTGGACTTTAATAGAAGAATGCGCTATTCCGATAATTGTATTTCACTATTTTTTTTTATTTTAATCGAAGCCTCAACAAAAACCAAATAAGTTCAATACCAAACACAAAACAATTGAACAACGCGATGCCCATAAAAACAAAAGGAATATTGGCCGGCCATTAGCAACATGCTTTTTTGTAGCTCACACGTATTCACAGTCGAGGGTTGAAATTACAAAAAAAACAATGTAAACAAATGGGTTTTGGGGGGATAGACGAACGAAAGATATCCATCTCTTTTATTCTTTCATCTCTGATTTCTACATAGAATGCTAGAGCCACCTATGGGGCGTGAGTGGATTTGCCAAGAGAAACGGTTGAAATTCAAATTGTTGCGGCATTGTTTACAATGCTTGTCTCGAAATTGTGCTGGTTTATACATGGAACCAACAACATTTGAATAAATTGCACAATTTACGCATATTTATTGCGAATTAGTTTTTTAAGTTTGTTTTTCAATAATTTAAGAATTATGATGTAATATAGCATATATTTCAATCACATTTCTGATCAATAAATACTTATGATTGTCAAGAATATCAGATGCAAGTACATGAGAATTTAATTCATCATATCAGAGAAACTTGAATAAATTGCAACCAATTATACAACACTTCATTTTTAAATTTTAAGTCTTTATTCAATTAGTGGCAATAACACAGGGGACGTTCAAGTATCTAGTTTAGTAAGTCTGACATCTTTCTCACTAGATGTATCTCGGTTTTGATTGGGGGAAATCAGTCATATGAGCAGCTCTTTCAGTTGACGTCTATGGAGGGGTAGCCGACGAATCTAGTAAAGAAATTTGTGACTGAGTACTAAGTGGACAGTTCGCGTATGCGGATGACGTAGGAAAAGTGACGTTCCCGACCAATCTAGTTTTTCCGTTCAGGTTACATCTCATCCAGACCAATCTAGTCGACTTAAGATAACTAGATTCTTGAATCCGGCCACAGTCTTATGCAAAACTGTCTGCAACGAAATGGAAACGTCAGATGTGAGTTTCCAATTTATTCCGCTCCGAACCACGAGAGCTAGCGCTTATGTTGGAACCAACGCAAAGTTGTCTACTAGCAGTACGTTATAATAGGTCAATGATTTCAAGGTTCGTTTTAAATTGGCTTAAATTAAATCGACATTTGTCTTTAAACATTTCACACGAAACATGTATCGCCTAGGATTCCCAAAAAAAAAAACTCATTGTAATCGACTGCAATATGGAACTGAGCTCCTTTTTTTTTTTTTGTTACTCTACTGTGTATAAAATTTCAGACCAACCAGGTACATGTAAAAAAAAATAGTTGTCGCAAAAGGTCCATAAGCACCTACCTTCTCACAACCATTCGTTTTTAAATTTTGGAACGAATGGAAGGGATCCACAATTATATGCAGAATCCAAACGGGTAATTGGTAAGCTCTTTCAATTGTACTCTCGGATGTTTGTCAGGACGTTCACGCGAAGTGGCGCAATAGAAAAAAAAAAAAACTTAAAACGTGATTTGTGTTTTCCGGGGATCGAACGTTGTAAGGTCATCCATTAATTGAAAAAGTTTATCAGGAACCTGACCAAATCTTAGTCGAATTGAGTTGCTCAACTAGTTAAGCGTAGCATCCATCACACGTTGCTTACTGTACGCCGAGCTTGTTACGCTTCGAACGAAAGTTAGGTTATGATTTGTATGCAACTACTACGGCATCTGCAACAAACGAGTATACATTCCGATTGTGCATAGGCACTCAGTCTCGATCGAAGACACTGATACCGTGCCAGACCTTGCTACGTCCCACCTAAAGCTACCAAATATAATAAAAATCGATTCGTTTTCCGAAAGAAAGAGAAGTTTTTATTATTTTGAACTTCAAATAATTCCAGCTTATTAGTTTGTGGTGTACACAATTATTATTACTTTTATGAGAAGAGATAATCTTTTCATGTCTATGTTTGTATCGGTTTTTCGTTTGCTTGTTTTTACTTTATACGTTTTCTTTTTGTTTTCAAATTTTCCCGGAAAAAAGTTATATTAGATATAACGTTAGTTATTCTTTTTAATTAATATCCAATGTTTTATCTTAAGTATATGGAATTGCTTTGCGCAATTTCTATTTGTTTTCTGCTCCTTCATCTGAAAGAAAAACAAAATTGGGCATTCAATACATTTGTCTAGGCTCTAGCAAGCGGTGGGGTTGTCTTACCTTCTTCCTCCTCCACGTTCTCTTCGTCAAACATTTCTTCCCTACAAGTACAAGAATGTGTTGATAGAAAGGACTAAATAGGGGAAAATCAGGTGTAGTACTCACTCATTGTCATCATCGTCGTCGTCATTGTCATCCTCGGGCTCAACTTCAATGTCAGGTACCAAATAATACTGCAATGGATTTGGCCACAGATCGTCCTTAATGAGTTCAGCTATTTCATCATTTACTGGGTCACTATTGTCGGTGAACCAATCGAAGAATGTCTTGTACTCGGAATTCCGTTTCTTTTTGTTATTGAATGGCTTCGACAGCAATTGCTTCAGTAAGTTCTTTCCCTCCTTCCATTGGATGGGCGTACTGGTCGATGAGGGATGATCGCTATTTTCTGCTGCTACTAATTCGGAAGGAGTTAATTGGGACGTCAATATAAAAGACTGATTTCATAGTAGATTATGATGCAAATTGTGCGGGTGGTTAGTGATAGGCAATGGAGCAAATATGTAATAAGAACGGAACGGACTGAGGCCTGCAGTCGACAAGTAATTTAAAGTATTGGTACTGGTTGGAAAAGATGGACTACCGTTGAGTACTTTGGACCGTTTGCTGATACGTGTCAGCATGAAAACTTGTATCTGACAGTGGTATGCCGTGCCCAACACATCAATTTTATATATAACTCTGTCCAATTGCGGTTGTTATTCGTTGCTTAACATGGTAGGGTTAGTGTACGAGCTCGTGTTGTTTGAAAAATTTTGTTAAACCAAAAGCATATTTACAGAGTGAGACTGTGCCTCCCACTTCATGGTGCACAGTATCAGGCAAGTCACTGAGAAATTTAATATAAGTTTCGCGCTTAATCTCTGTCCCCTTTCTCTTTGAAAAAGTAACGAACTAGCCAAGCGTATTGCTCGCAATGTACCTACCCACTTTATTGGGCTACGTGAACTTTGAATCGTGTAAAGTTGTACATTTAAAACCAGTTTCTGTTTTTGTATGTGAGTAAGGAGAACAACTGCTTCCGCAGGAGAGAGGATACGCCAATCAAATATGTCGCTTGTGTGGATGATTCCCGTGTGTACCTTCATAAACTCAATGAATTCTAATTATTTAAAAACAACCCAGCCATTCGTCATGAACACAAAGCCTCAGAACTTATTTGAACATTTTTGTTTATTGTGGGATTGGAAGTCACACACAATCTCCCTTCCAAAAATGTGTATTTTCCTAATGAACTTGTTAATTTATGATAAAATTTGTATTGGCCTTGCAATTGGTGCACGTATTGTGATTAACTGCTGCAGTTAAATAACTATTTTTTCCGCGTAATAAAAATATTACTCTACCGCGATATCCAACAATATGCACACAATTCCATTAAATTTAAACGTAATAAGAGTTCTTTAAATTTTTTGTTTCGTAGGTACAGTTTCTACACTTGATATCGAGCTTTCTACACATTTCATTGATTAGTGTGATGTTCTAACCTAAGTTTATATTGTGCATACGTATTAAGAACTTGCAATGACTGTACCACCAAAAATAAAAGCAAAATGTTTACAAAATTGATTCACAAGCAATTCGATCTGATTTTCAAGATAAGCGGCTACTAATGCGCAGGTAAAAAAAAAATAAAACACAAAACTCTGTCAACTTACCGCCAGAACCCAAGTGAAACTCCTTCGTGAGCACTTTATTCTCGAAATATGGATTCTCGTCAAAGTGGAAATTTATACGATAGCCAGACTTGATATCTTCAAATTCTTCAACTTCTAGCTTTGTCAAGGAATGGAGGCAATCCTCTTCTTCTTCGTCCAAAATGCCCGAAACTTGTGGGTGGTTAATGAACTGCATATAAATATACATAAAAAAAAAACAAAAAAAAAAAAAACGTAGATGTAACAAACTCAATTCGTTTACACTTTTATTCCATCAAAAACAAAAGCATGCAAATAATGTGCGCATTTTTTTCTCGCACAAACGGAAGCGTGTGTATACTGTATGCGGTTTGTGTGTGATGGGGCTTGGCTACACTTACCGCCGTAACCCAAAAGTTGGGAATCCTTTTAACCAATTCACTGCGCTTCTCGTAGCATGGTTTACGAAGTTTATTGTATTTTTGTTCGACTTTTAAAATTTCCTCGCTGGCTTTCTCGTTGAGGGCGTCAATTTCGTTTTGACAAGCGTCAATCAATTCTAGTGCTTCTGATTCATCCTCGTTTGGCGCATCATCGGATGTGATTTTAGCGCGTTTTGCTGGTAAACTAGACATATTTATTTTTAATTAAATGGATTTTATGGAGGATGATTGAAAATATAATTGCTAATTCGCAATTAATTGCAATTTGGGGCTAGTTTTATAACGAAATTTCAACAACTGTTGCAAAGAATAAAAAATGCCGGCTCCGGCTTCACTTTTGATTTCTCGTAAAACAGTGCGAGTACGTCAAAAAATGAACGAGCGTTAAATTTTTGCAATGAAAATGGCCGGCTTGGTGACAATATGAGTGCGTTCAGTGAGAAGTAGGGTGAGTACTAAGCATTTTCGAAAACAGTACTGCCATAAATTCTTAGTGTTGTGGCATGACTTTACAAATATTGTAGGTAAGTAAGTTCACTTTGAGCTGGACATCATATAATTATAGCTTGTATAAATTATTACAAAAGATTTGATGGGTTTACATAGTATTTTTGTATAGGTATATGCACCTAAGAACGATAAAATATATAAAAAAAAATAGTCGAATAGTAACAAAAAAGAACTCATTAAGTATAAGTACTGATGAAATATAAAAAAAAAAAAATAGTCGATTAGTAACAAAAAAGAACTCATTAAGTACTGTGTTGGCTTTGATTTCTAGTTTGAGAGCAATAATATACCAAAAAATAAATTTCATCTGGGGTCGAATTGCAACATCCGTGAACGCGCTATACGTTCACGGAATTAAGTAGATTTCACATGCAAAACACAAACAAATTCCGTCACCTATTGTACGTTCACGGATGACGCGATTCGACCACTGATTTTTTTAGTTGAACATGTTCATGTTTGAAACTGTATAGTGGAAAACATTTTGATAATTGATTCATTATACCAAAGGAAAAAATTACGGACATCCATCTCTCTACGCTCTTCTACGCGTACTTTCCCGAGCCAAGCACTTAAAATCTGTCAAATTCAAAAAGTTGAGCGAAACTCAGAAAGCTGCAAATATACACCGAAGTACGTGAATAGACCTCGAGCTACTTTGAGCCCCTAATATGCCTGTAATCTACTCCATATCACAAATAAATATAAAACTTATAGTTTTGCAACATATGAAACGTTCTAAGAGAACATTCGACCACCACCAAATTTTCTTTATTTTCAGACATTTTATTTTTGTGTGCAATGGATTTTTAAGACGAATTTTGAACTTGTTTCTTGTCAACTTTGTGCATTTGGCATATTAAACAGTACTTGACGGTTGGAATTCTCTGAGCTGTTTCGTGCCAAGAATTGAAATGCTCTTAATCACTATTTTTCCCTTTTTTCCTCTTTTTCTGTCTATTTTTTTTTGAAAACATGTACAGTACAACCTTTGTGCGATTGTTTTCAATTTAAACCGCATACGGAAATGTTCCTAATATTTTTCTTCCTTTGCTAAAAGCAGCATGGGAATTCGCAATTCTTAATAGCTAGACACCAATACTCCGTTCAGTGAGTGGCGGTTTAATAGAATAACAGTAAATCAGAATTTTTCGTTAATTATAATCGCGATAGAAATGCATTGCAAATCACTGAAACTGAATGAATGATTATCCCAGTTAGCTACCAAATTAATAATTTGACCTGGCATCACTCAATATGCACTGAATACTTTCCAAGTTCACTCGCAGACCACCTCTGCTATCTGTTAGCTGTAAGCGACGACGACGACAGAAAAAGTCTTTTCAAAAGTGTCGACAATTTTGATGTTTAGGTGTAACGAGGTTGGGTTTTACTTTTATTAATTTACCAAGTGTTCCAACATAATTCAATCGAGAAAATGTCTACAACGGAAGGGCAAGTTGGTGTCAACACTAATTTACAAAAGCAGGATCTTAAAAATCTTGTAAGTATTATAAAAATCAAGCCGCAGATTACCGCAACTCACACCCTTATTGGTGAAAATGTCCGAATTTGTTGGCGTTGCAAACTCATTTCTAGAGGGAAAATCTTGAATCATTGCACGTGGCCACTTTTAGCCCAGCTATCCTGAATAAATATGCTCATTGGCGATGAGAAAAAATCTCTAAATTCAACTACATGTATGAAAATAGTTGAAAAATTACATCTCGACCGATATGTATTCGTTTATTAAATGCAGCTGATGCAATCAACAAAATTCTAACCTATTAAACATGACCGATGAAGAGAATAATTATTCATTGTCATAAAATTGATAATATAATATATATATATTTTTGTATTTCCTTTCAGGACATCACTAATTTGACCGCCCTTTCGCCGGAGGTTATATCTCGCCAGGCAACAATTAATATTGGTACCATCGGTCATGTAGCTCACGGCAAATCGACTGTAGTGAAGGCACTATCGGGAGTGCAAACTGTTCGCTTTAAAAATGAACTCGAAAGGAATATCACTATTAAACTTGGTAAGTGACTTTTGGTGAAGGATCAAAAAACGGAATTTGTTTGAGTGAAATAAAGTACAAGTTGGCACAGTTGTTGTTATGATGAAGTTGTACAACAGGAAACCTGTCTTAGAAGCCAATTTGCCAGCAACATATGAAACTGGGTATATGCTTGTGTGCAAGCGCCATTCAATAGATCAAAGGTGCCAATGTAATGTAGATGTATTTCGTTTTGTAGAGTAACTTGATAATTCATGCGTTATCGTTTCAATTGTGATTTTTTTTATTGTACGTATGTTTATGTTATCAGAACGTGTATAGGTATCCATTGACTAGTCCAGAGTGCAGCTGACCACCAATCAATACGAGTCAGCTAGGCTGGTTTGCAAGAATTGTACAGCTCGGTATAGTTCATAATTATATCTGCACGTCCCGTCGAAGTAATCGGGATCGGAAATCACTCGAAGAAGGAACAAAGTTATGTTTATCCGCCTTCGTTGGTGCCAATATCTTATGTCACTTGGCTGTGATGATATAAATATTAACCACACACTGCGAACCCGACCGAGCGCCCATAACCGTCAATATGGAATAACACCCATTGCCGCAGCTGCGCTGCCACCAACCAGAGTGAAACAGTGTTTCATCTTCTTTGTGAGTGCCGGCCCTATCCATAACCAGACACAGTGCTCTAGGTCATCCCTTTTATGATCACCTTTCGGCCATAAAAAATATATCAATTTTAACAAGATCATCAAATTTCTCAACTCCACAGGCTGGTTTTGAGCTCCTTTAACTTCCTTCTCCCCTTTTTATCTTCAGGTTCCGTTAGTTGTGGTCTCAAAACGGCGCTCAACGTGCTATTTGTCTGTTTCCCTCGTCAGAAGACGGGAATTACAGCCACTTAAATCAACCAACCAAGCAGATACTCTGCCACTAACGGCCATATTATTCACTCCCATTAACCCGGATTAAGGGTTTCACCCGTGTTTTACTGAGTTTAACCCAAAAACTAAACACGAGTTTACACCCTGTTTTATAACTTTTTTCGTGAATTTTTTGAATTATCTTTCGACGCTTTTTAGACGCGCTTTTCATGTTTTCGACAGGGTTTTCGGGGCGCCTCTTAAAGCCTTTTTTATGATTTTTAAAGTGGTTTTTGTACGCTTTTTTGATGCGTTTTTGACTCGTTTTAAACGGGTTTTTTTACACAGTTCTAACACCATTTCAACGCGTTTTTGTGACGTTTTTTCAAAGCTTTTTTTACAAGTTTTAGAACACAATTTTTCATAGTTTTGCTTAGATTGTGTACGAAATACTAAGGCGTACTACATAAAGTAATTGAGCGATTAGTAGGTAATTTGCATATCTATTAAAATTACAGGCAAACCCAGCGCATGTATGCTCGAATTACTTCGCCCATATTGTTTGTAACCGCTTGGCCAATTCTTGATCTCTGACATGTTTACAAACCTAACCTAACCGACACTTTGTCAGCAGTAACTCTGTAGATGGAACGTAGGCCAATCAAATCGAAATAGTGCGGCACTACAAAGATAATCACATAATATTCAGTAAACCCGAACATAAACCCAGTTTTTGAAACTTGACAGCGTTAAATCCGATTGCATGTTGCGAGAAATAAGAAAAGTAGAAAAGTGAAATAGAAAATAAAAAGAAGCTACGAGGTTACCCTTCGTTTGTCCGAAACAATCCGTCAATAGTCGGACTCACTAAATTCGCGCAGCAAATAGACCGATTTATACAATCATCACCATCACTTCTTCTGCGCCTCGCTTTATCTGCCCCATCCGATAAGCTGCTAGAAGAAACGGCTGATGGTGCAACAGTTACGGTTACCACCCGCCTATCCGAAGGTCACCTCCACCTTGACCAACCTTATTAAACGTCTAGTAAGGCTACGTAACGAAAGGGCCGATCTACTTATCACCGATTTTGTCGTAACCGTTTTACGTCTTTTTTCGGACGAGATGTGGGAGGATTATAAGCGAAGGGTACACTGTTTCGGTCACCCGTCGTATATTCCGAGACATATCGTTCAATAGCTACTTACAGTCTCCTCTCTTCATTGGGTGGTCCGAGGTTCAGGGGCAAGGGGTAGACTGTATCGGCACCCTTTCCCTATCCAAAGTAAACCTACCTGATTCTCTTGACGAGACGCAGGGAATGAAGCCGTAGACAAATCGCAATAAGCATTTAGGCAGCCTAAACGAGCCTACTAGCATGCCCGGTGTAGTTTTGCACTTTGCCTTCTACTTCCCCTCCCCTAACTCATGTGGTATCACATAGTACCTAATTTAATTTGGTCTCAGTGTGTCCTCCCAGACAGCCACCTTACCTAAGGACCTACAAAAACAATGGATTTCATTCGTGAAATAGATGAAATGTTGATGTGTTCGTCATCAAAAAAACCAATTTGTCGGAGAGCTGATGGTTAATCACCGTCGTCCTCGAAAATATCGAATACACAAGCGGTTGCGTCGACGATTTGATTTTCGGAAATATTTCCGGGCATTTTGGAGGCTATATTCCATGATTCGACTAATCACATGAATTTCCAAGTGACAAACAGCAAAAAATAAAAATCATTATTTGTGAAATTTGAGATTACGTAGCTTTAATACGTATTACAGACGGAAACTGTTTTAAATCCATTTTTAATTCAGCGGGTTAATGCATGTTTTTCAGTGAAAAATATGGACATAGGTTTAAATTATCGGGTTTAAAAAATGCCGATTAATAATCGGGTGTAAAATTAACCTAAACCTGAGTTTTTACACCCGGAGTGTAACCAACAAAAGTTGGATCTCGTTCTGTTGTTGTAAACCATGGAAATCAATGATCTATACAGATCATGTGAGCATAATAAAAAAGGCCTAAGAGAGACAAATTACCGTAGAAGAACTAGCTAGTTGCTTGGCTATCTTTAGTGGATGTCTTGATCAATGATAGAACTTTAAAAATCGCAATTATTTCTGCATCACACTAGTGCGACTTAGAAGAGGGAGGGAAATGTTAAGTTCAAGTCTTATCAGCGAATAGTGAACCGACAGTTTTTACATAAGTAAACAGCTGTGGTTATATAGCCCAACAGTTCTCCAGTATTAATTAAATCAATTAAAATAAATACATTCGGCTAAAGACGTACCATGGAATCTGTGCTGTAGATGTTGCCCTACAAAAATAACAACAGACTCAGCTATCGTACGGCGAACAAAATTCTACAGACTGTCTTTATTTACACGGAAAGCAACTTATTTTATTGACACGTAATTTACAAGAATTTACTAAAACTGTTTTAAACGTCTGTCGTGTTCGGTGCGGTGTACCAAGTTGCTCCTCACTCTGAGTGAGATTTCTGTGCTGGCAGTTGGAGAGAGAACCAATGCAACCAGGTAGGCGACCTAGAGGTGCTTAGATGAAGTATCTCTGTTAAAGGCTTTGATAATTCGGTGGCGAAAGATCAAGCGATCAATCGAGTGTCCGCTTGCAAAGGATGGGAGCGGTACCATAAAAAACGAGGATGATGACAAAGCAAACAATTACTGTGACTAAATTTTGTAGAATTTAAGTGTATTTACGTATATTTAGCGGTGGCATTTGTGACTCCCTATCATTTATTTAAACCTCCTCAACTCTGTTTACTTTCTTTTCCGAATTTTGAGGTTGCTTTTGTATTTTTTTTTTTAAATTTACATATAAAACTATATTTTTCATATGCAATACGTTCCGTGTTAAAAGAGAAGAAGAAAAAGAATTAAATAAACTGCTGGAATTATAATTTTCTATTCAATTTCAAACAAAAAATAACTGATGGGGTATCAAAGTCTACTTTCATATTTTCCCCTATTTTTCGTTTTTTTTTTTGTACTTTTTTTTTGGTCTTTGACCATCAATTGTGTAAGCCCCCAGCAATTTATTTATTCTTTTGTTTTTCTCTTATAATTGCAGAACGTATTCCATATGAAAAACTCTTGTGCATAACTAAATCGCCAGAAATGCTACGCGAGTTCATTAGGGACCTCAACAAAAAATATAAGAAAAATTATCGTGATCAGCTTTACGATGAACAGAGATTTCAGCCCCCTCTGACGCCGAGTCTTAGTGAACTGCACCTAATGAGAGTAACGTCGAGCCCTAGCTCGGGCTATGAGAGTGCATTCGATTTGCATGATGGCTCCGATTTGGAGTCTGTACAAAGTATCCGCATTCGCAACGGTACGCCGACGACGCAGCGCAAGCAGCAAAAGAAATCAAAGAGCAAAACGATCGAGTATGTTGTGGAATCGATTGTTAGCATGGAGTCGCATTGCGCGCAGCCGTTGTATTTTGTGAAATGGAAGGACTACCCGTCGAGTACGAATACGTGGGAACCGTTTGCCAACGTGAAGGAGTGCCATCATTTGAGTGGTTTTCTCGAGGCCGAGATGGCTAAGTTTGAATTTACGATTAACAAAATTCACGATGCGATACAAGACGAAATCGAAGAGAATAACGAGGTGCTGAGAGAGGCCGACGTGAGTACGAAGATGGTGGATGCGTTCGATATACTAGCGCATCAGTCGGATTTGGTGCTGCTGGCGCAGTTCTGGCTGTCAGGGTCGAAGAGCAAAGTGGAGCGACGCAAAATTCGCGATCGCATTAAAAAGGCCACCTTGCTGAAACCGTATTTCATGCAGCGCATGCAGCAGATGCGAGACATAAAGCTCTGGGAGCTAACAATAAATAAGGTGGAGTCAGATGCCAAGGTGACAGTTGAGAACAATTCCGACTTCGAAGCGCCGGATGCTTCGTTCAACTACATTAGGAAAAGCATAGCCGGGGAGGGAGTGAAAATCCTTGAGGACCCCCCCATCGGCTGTAAATGCGATCCTGGTTGTGAGTCAGGGTCGTTTTGCTGCTCGAAAATGGCTGGTGGTAAGTTCGCCTACGACAAAACCGGCCGCCTGAGAATACACGCAGGCGAGGCCATCTACGAGTGTAACAAACTGTGCAAATGTGGACCGGATTGCTTGAATCGCACAATTCAACGTGGACGCAAGAATGCCTTGTGCATTTTCAAGACCAGCAACAACTGTGGATGGGGCCTCAAGACGCACAAGCCCATCCGCAAGGGGGAATTTGTGTGCGAGTATGTCGGCGAGATAATAACCACAGACGAGGCGAATATACGCGGCAAGCAGTACGATGCAATTGGACGGACATATCTCTTCGATCTGGACTACAATACAGCGGCAGAGAGCGTGTACACGATTGACGCCGCCTTCCATGGCAACGTGTCGCATTTCATCAATCATTCCTGCGATCCAAACTTGTCGGTGTTTCCCACGTGGATAAACTGCTTGGACATTACAATGCCTCGTCTGGCCTTCTTCGCAATAAAGCCAATCAAGGCTGGCGAGGAATTGTCCTTCGATTACATCAGCCGTGATCATGATGCCGAGTTGAAGTATGAAAATCTATCCGAGGCCGAAAAGGTACCGTGTCGCTGTGGAGCGGAGAAGTGTCGAAAGGTTTTATTTTAACGAAGCAGCGAACAGCCCTTTGAGGTCTAGGATGTGTAAACAGTTTGACTTGTAAACTAACTTGTGTTAACAGAAGTAATATTGTAATTGTTTTGTAAATGCTCTTTACTTGGAATTTTGAGTATATTTATCTTTAGGAAAAAAAATCATGTTTAAATATTTTATAAATAAAAAATAGTAGTACCATTCATTTTGTTTGTCTTCCGCAGCCACTTGTACTTTATACAACTTTAACAACTTGTCACCCGAATAGAAATGTTTTTGAATAGTATGTTGGTAGAGAAATTGTTGTATTTACTAAGCAATTCGTTTTATTAGTTTTCAATAAATAATAGATTACGGAGGATAAAAATAGTTAGTGTGTCTGGTGGCACATCAAGAACAAAAGATAAAAGAAAAAGTATGACTTGAAGTTAGTTGCATTTCCCTAAAGTCAAGAATGAGTGCTGCCCAACAGAAATAAGATCCTTTTTATTATTATTATTAAAGCTTTATTGGCAGAACAATTAATTGGTATTAGCACTAGTTACCAGGGCTTTCGGCTAGATTTTGACAAGATGTATGTTAACTTAGACGCCTATTGCGAGTGTCAAAAACTAAACGATATACGATGGTTATCAACAAATTTTTGTGGATGGTATTGCGATTGTCAATTGTCAATAAATGATTCACTATCATCAACTCGTATGCAATCTCAATTTTGAATGTAGTCAGAGTGGTATTGTGATTGTCAAATGAGATAATTTTTTTTGATAAATGCCAATTGTTTGTCAGTTGCATTTTTGTGGACGATTAGAACAGACGCTGCAAAAGAAAATAAGTTTTTTAATATTTTAGCGTACCTATGCTATCTAAAATTTTTTGTTTAGGTTGTCAGCAA
Organism: Cheilosia vulpina; assembly: GCA_916610125.1. Classification (NCBI taxonomy): domain Eukaryota; kingdom Metazoa; phylum Arthropoda; class Insecta; order Diptera; family Syrphidae; genus Cheilosia; species Cheilosia vulpina. Next base: position 14,270,292 of record OU744276.1, on the reverse strand, counting down.
CAAAAAAAAAAAACAGGTAGAGCGGTTGGTTCAATTGAGCAAAAAAATCATTTTGCAACAAAAGTGGCAACTTTTTTCATTTGAAATGCAAAATAAAGTAAAATAAAATGAAAAATAACAACAACAGTTTGCACCATTTAAGTGATTTGGAGGAAGTTGTTATTCAGTTAATAGAAATTAACACCTGCGTAAATCCCCTGGACGAGAGTTCGGCTGTGAAGACGTTGATCATGATGTCAACACAAAAACCGTGGTTGATTGGGCTGACAACCAATTTCGGGAATCAGCGGAGGAACAACATCCAAACAGTTTAAAAGCTGAACACAGAAATCCGTGGAAGAACGGAAAAATCTGTTGTCGGAGCAAACTGCTGCACAAATCACAAAAGTAAATAAAATTTTCTGCTTTTGACAAACTGTCAAATATCATGCTGCATTCACACCAGTCAATTTATTCACAATAACCATAAATTTTATCAAATGAGTTACAGAATAGGTCTCTTCCTTTACTTTTGTAGTAATGTCGTTTTCCATTGGTTTCACTCGGGGATCCACTCATTCTGTCATCCAATGGAACAACAAAACTGCTTCTGATTGAACCCACAAAAGTATTGGTGAAATGCCAAAAAATAATTCTGACTTCAAATCGAGAAGCGAATTTCTCTTCTCAGAATCACCAGAAGAGTATTTTTTGTGCCAATGGAACGGTTTCAGAAGTGATTTTTTCGATTCCGGACTCTCCCGGACGCTTCTTTTTGCCCAATGGAAAACGACATAGGAGTGGAAAAGACGTGTCAAAATGGCAGTGGTGGGGATAAATTCTCTCACAGAGAGAGACACTTACGAAAAAGTTAGGGAACGCTTTTGTAGTAATTTACGAAAATGACTGATGAATAATTAAAAAATTCAAAAAAGTGGTTAAAATATCATATAAACTCGAACAATTTGCTAATTTACGAACAAAATAAGTTCATTCATCTACCTACCGATGAAAGTGATTCGGAATTAAACGAAATTCTTTTTCATGAATCCGATTTTGGAAGACAAGAAGTAAAAGCGACACGGCTTTCAAAATCACTTGAAAGAGATTGTCCTTTCTTACTGCTTAGATAGGTACAGCGAGGAAGAATTTCGTCGCCACATTCGAAAATAATTTAAGGAGAACATTCAATTTTATTTTCTCGACTGTTGATACCACTTTAATACGCAAGAAATCAATACAAATGCACTCATTTATGTCAAATAGCACAAATAAATTCAAATCAGCTGTTAATTGTAAGGTCACTGACAGCGTTTTCAATTCTTAAGCTAAGTATCCTGCTCGCGCTAAATTTTATCTCCCATACAAAAAAGTCTACAAAGATAAAATTTAGCGAGGCAGTTTAGCAAAGCAGTATCCTGTTCGCACGCTAAATTCTTAACTTCATATAGATGGGCCGATGACAAGTCTCCACTCATTTACCTCGCGAGATAAATGTCCGGTACATTAAATCGAAGATAAATTTTGACAGAAGAAAAGAAGGAAACAATTTGTGTTGTGATTATTATGGATTTTTCAGAGGAAACCGCAGAGAACATTAGCGTGATAAATAAAAAAACACAAAACCAAAATACAAAATAATTATTTACCGACCATTTATCTTTGGTGTGGAGAATCGAGGTGGAGACTAGGAGCGCGAGCAGGATACTAAGCTTTACACTAAGAAATTTGTTGTTTAAAAATCTGAAGACTTTAAAGTAACGGAACAGACCTAATACCAAAAATTGTTTTGATTGACAAATTTGTCAATTGAATGATACTTGACACTCGCAATGGGGCTGTTAATATTAATGTCGTTTTCCATTGGGCAAAAAGAAGCGTCTGTGAGAGTCCGGATTAGAAGAATCACTTCCATTGGCACAAAAAATACTCTTCTAGTAGTTCTGAGAAGAAAATTTCGCTTCTCGATTTGAAGTCAGAATCCACTCAGGAAGCACTCACACAAATGTAATTTATGTATTTTATACAAGTCAGCTGACAGCCGCCGTATGTTATTTTTTGGCATTTCATCAATACTTTTGTGGGCTCAATCAGAAGGAGTTTTGTTTTTGCATTGGATCACAGGATGGGTGGATCCCCGAGTGAAACCAATGAAAAACGACATAAATATTGTTTTCCAAATGGAGGGATGACAGCAGATTGTAAAGCATTTTGACATTGTATTCAGTGGGAAGTGAGAGTATTTTATGTAGGGCAGTGGAAGGAGATAGGATACATATTTTGGCTTTGATGGTGTTGCATTCGTAGATTATATGGTGGGTAGAGAGTACCTGGTTGGATCAGCACATATGGCAAAGTGGACGTCTGGATTTGGTGATGAGGTACTCGTGTGTGCCCCAGGCGTAGCCGGATAAAGGTTTTCATCATTTTGTGGGTACAGTTTGTGTTGTACCTAGGCGGTTTTGCTTCGGGGTTTATTAATTTGTATTGATGGGTAAATGTTTTCCATTCCTGTTGGTTTTGTTCAAATTTTTAATATCCTTCTTATTGAATATGAAGTCCGTAAGAAGGGGTTCCGTTAATGCGGCCCTGGCTGCGATATGAGCTCCCTTATAGCCATTAATACCCGTGTGACCAGGGACTCACAGGAGTTTAATTTTCCTTTGTGTTTTATTAATTTGTCCCGGGTGGCAACAATAACAGGGATGTCGTTAAAATTGGTTACTGCGGTTAATGTGAGGCTGGCCGAGCAAATAACGAATTTGGTTTTCCTTGCTGACATGCGGTAACACGGCGTTTCTAAGGGTAGACCCGTTTTCATCTATAATTGCAAATGCGGTACCTGCTTAAGTCTTGGACCCATCGGTGAACACTAGTTCCCATCCATCGGTCTTGTGTTTCCTCGAAATTTCCAAGAACCTCTGCCTATAAACTTCGTTTGATGTAGATGCTTATGTTAGAGATTTTAGCGACATGTCGACCGCTACTTCGCTAAGTGCCCACGGTGGCGAGGTTCTTAGGTTTCCGCGTTTGATAGATATGGGTAATCCCATTCTCTCAGCGAGAGTTAGTGTTTTATTGAGGGTTGATATCATTTTGGGATGTCTCCGGGTGAGTACACTTCTTGCGTCTATTTTGATCATTTTGTTTTTGTCGGGTCAAGTTTTAACATGACCATTGAGGTCATTATATTGTGTCTGTGCTGCCGAAGTTTTTCGGTAAATAAATCTTGATCTAGACCATATAAGAGAACGACTTTTGTATGTGTTTGCCTGTAAAATCCGCATGATTTCGTGATGTATTTCTCACTCACGGAGGCGCTTATTCCACCTCTGATCTTCGTCTTTGGTCTGTAATGCCGTGAGGTCTTGTTTTACTTTATTATCTTTTCCCTGTCGCCTCTTGTGCTTCTGCTGTTGTTGTTACACTGGCTCTGCGTTCATCTTTAGTCAGATACGTGTAGATATGACGCCATTGCGTGACCGCTGTTCGCCGCACTTAATAGAATAATAATAGTTCCTCTTACAATCCTTTTGTTTACATTCTGCTAGTGGCTTGTTGAAACTCCGTTTTTAATTCTCCATTTAATTTTTAACAGGTTATGCCAATGCGAAAATATACAAATGTGACAATCCCAAATGCCCTCGTCCCGCCAGTTTCATCTCCGGAGGTTCTAGCAAGGACGACAGCTTCCCCTGCAGCCGTCCCGCCTGCTCCGGTCGGTTTCAATGTGTTCGCCATGTGAGTTTTGTCGATTGCCCCGGTCACGACATTCTTATGGCTACTATGTTGAACGGCGCCGCCGTTATGGATGCAGCTTTACTTTTAATTGCAGGTAATGAAGTTCGCCGCCGCATTCCTGTCATTCAGCGTATTTGACTTTCTTTTCTTGTGTGTGTGTGTATCTTTGCAGGAAACGAGTCATGTCCCCAACCGCAAACCTCGGAACATTTAGCTGCCATCGAGATCATGAAGCTGAAGCACATCATAATCCTTCAGAATAAAATCGATTTAGTTACAGAAAGTCAGGCCAAGGAACAGCACGAGGAGATAGTTAAATTCGTTCAGGGAACTGTCGCCGAAGGAAGCCCAATTGTACCGATTTCCGCTCAGTTGAAGTACAATATTGAAGTGAGTTTGTTGGCTGATGTTTTGTAACTGCCTGAAAATAATTATTCATCTGTCTTTTGCAGGTATTATGCGAATACATTGTGAACAAAATTCCCGTGCCGGTACGAAACTTTGACGCACCACCACGACTGATTGTCATCCGTTCGTTCGATGTCAATAAGCCGGGTTGTGAGGTGAACGATTTGAAGGGTGGTGTTGCCGGTGGGTCGATTTTAAGTGGCGTCCTCAAGGTCGGGCAGGAGATCGAGGTGCGGCCTGGCGTCGTGTCGAAGGATTCTGAAGGCAATATCACGTGTCGACCGATTTTCTCGCGAATTGTCTCGCTATACACTGAGCAGAACGAGTTGCAGTTCGCCGTGCCCGGAGGCTTGATTGGTGTGGGCACGAAGATTGACCCAACCTTGTGCCGTGCTGATCGTTTGGTCGGTCAAGTGCTGGGCGCTGTTGGTCATCTGCCAGAAATCTACACCGAACTGGAAATCTCCTACTATTTGCTAAAGCGTCTATTGGGGGTGCGTACCGAAGGCGACAAGAAGGGCGCTCGTGTACAGAAGTTGGCGAGGAACGAAATTCTGCTAGTGAACATCGGCTCGTTGAGTACTGGTGGCCGGGTACGTGCAACGAAGGACGATTTGGCAAAGATTGTAGTCACAACACCGGTGTGTACCGAAATTGGCGAGAAAATCGCCTTAAGTCGTCGAGTGGAACAACATTGGCGGTAAGACTACCAAAACAATTCTGTCCTGTACAGTCCTAACCAAACCTGTTTCTCTCTTTTCAGTTTGATCGGTTGGGGACAGATTCGCGGAGGTAAAACAGTGCAACCAGTTATCGATAGACAGCCCAAATAAATATTAAATTATATTTACAAGAATAAGTTTTTCTTTTTTGTTGGAAAAAAGCCTACAAACAAAGAAAAAAAACAACTAAACAGATCAAGAGATAAAGAAAGAACGCATTTTTAATAACAAACGGAAGAAAATACTTTTTATTATTTTGATTACAACTTTTCTATTTAAAATATATAGAAACCATGTTAAGAATCAAAAATCAAGCATGGAGAACAAACAATTATTGTTATTTCAATTTTTATTTATTTATTCCTCCCTCAAGTTCAATGCAAATAAATCGACTGTTCTTTTCTACTCTATAAAATGGTTGGTTGTGTTCTTACGTCGCTCAACAGATTTGGATCAATTGGGCCGGAAGATGGCCGAAATCGCAAAACGTTTTAGCGAAAGCGTTGTTGACGAAAACCTTAGGTAGACCCTTGGCCACCTCACGTAGGTCCTCGTGGCCCCATCGTGATGCACTTGTTGGGGTCGACAGTTAGTGTTGTCTCAGTGGTCTTGATCCCCTATCCTTTGTGGTTAATAGACGCTGTCTAGCTATCTTGATGTCCTGAAAAACCTATAAAGATCAGACAGCGAGATTAGAAAGTTCTTGTAAGTCGTGGGTCCCAAGTGCTCTATTCCTCAAGTGACAAAGGAAGTGAAGTGTGTCCTCGTGGACCTGCTCGTCTCCGCAGCCTCTACATATATAATCATCTTTGAGATTTGGTTTCATTGCGTGGTTTCTTAGGAAGCTTTGCCCAATTAGATCCCCTACTAACTTAGATAGCGATACCTGTCAAACTGTAGAAGTTTGTTGGTCCGGCTCTTGTTATATTCTGACCAAAGCTTCCGTGACATTTCACACGTAGTGACTTCTTTCCACCTGTTGTTGGTTTTTTGAACTTTATTCTCCAAATTTTATTTTCCACTCGCTCTCGTGATCCAAGATCCATTACGGACCAATTCGCGTTGTGAGAGAATGACAAGCTAACACAAAATATTATCGTGCAACAAAAAATCAAGTGCACTAAAATGCAATTGTTCTACTTTTCATAAAGTGTTAATAAATTGGTTCACGAACTTGAGATATACCCGACAGTGCAATAATTCTGCCCAGAATCGCTCTCCTAGTACGAATATTTGTAAAACCCCAAATCAATAAATCTATTGAGCCACGTCAATTATGCCGCCACCACAACAACCTATTCTTGACCTTCGCTCAACCTCAGTCAAGGGCCAACAACTACAATCGCCTGCATCATCAGCTGTGAGTAAACCCCAAGACAAAAACAACAGAACGGCAGTACGAAGAACTCAAGAAGTTGATTTTGGAAAACAAAAAAATCTTGAGCGTGGAAAAAAATCAATGGATGCCATTTTGCGAGGTATTCCATGAACAGAAAATGAAAACCTACCGGAATTATTCAGAAAATTCTGCGATTCAGTTGCTTGTACACAAACACCTGCTCGTGAGTCTGACAGCCGCATATTCGTTAATGAAAGCTTATCGACAAGAAGAATCCTCTCCTTAAAACGTAAAAAAAAACCCTGAGTGTGTTTATCTGGGTTCGAATCGCGTCCTCCGTGAACGAGCAATTCGTGACGGAATTTGTTTTTGTTTCGTATGTAAAATCGACTTAAATTCGTGAACTACAGCTCGTCCGCAGATGTGGTTATTTTTGGCCCCTGATTTCATAACGATCCTCTCAGCTTATGCCATTAACAACCGAGGATTTTAGACAGGCTGAGCGTTTCCTTGCAATTTTTGTTACCTTTAAAATGTTGTTGAATTTCAAAATTAAAACTGCTTCCGGAAAACAGATATCATATTCGTTAGTCAAGAGAAAGGAAATGGTAAAGATCATGCGGTTGTCGCATATAAGGACAAATCCCTAATTAGCATATACGTTTTTATAAAAACAAGCTCGAATCAAATCATAACTGAGCTCAGCGAAGTATCCTTAAGCTAAGCAGTGTAAACGAGAGTCCTGAGAATAACAGTATGAATCTTCCTAACTACTGTCTTAAAAACTGCTTTCAAAGAATCCAGACAATCATTTGTCTCTGGTTTTCACAGCGGATGTTGATAGAATATCTGAAAATATGACATTCTTTGTTTTTTGAGTATATTATTTCTTAATATAACGAAGGCTTCTGCTGTGAATGTTTATCTGAAATTTGTAAGTATTCCTTTACAGAGCACGGAACAATTTTCATCGACAATACTGCAAATGGTGTGTTGCTGTCGGTTTTGGAGGCGTTGGTAAAAAGCAGCTTCCTGTCAAGGAATTTGTGTTCTTGTGCGATGTTTAGGTATAGGGTCTTGTAGATCTTGTTGGTGGTGGGATACTAGCTTAGGTCTGGGAGAGTCCAACCTTGTTGATGGTTTGTATTGTGTTTTAGAGAAGAGATGGAAATGTCCATAGCAAACGTGATTGCTTTACATAGAATTGATTGGAATTTCATTGCTCTTCCGATTCACAGCTTTCTTCACCTCCATGTATGGATGGGTTATTGATAAGGTTCATTTATTTTCTGGATGAGAAAGGCGATTCTGCCGTCTAGTAGGGGAATGAAATAAAACAAGCTGTGTGTGAACGATTTTTTTTTTATCTAAAATCTTTCATGCAGAATGTCCATCGTGACGTAAGCTGTATGGCATGTAGCCCCGTCCTGCCACATGTCGTCTACCTCCATATCATTCCAGTTGGACCAAAATAACTCGGTTAGTATTTTTTTTTCTGGGTGTAGTTATATTAAGGAGCAGCCTATACGGCTCCTTGATTGCAAGTACTTCTGCTTAAAAGACGCTGGCTGTGTTGGGGAGGCGGAAAGATTTGGAGATGTCTAACACTGCTCCCACTCCAGTTCATTTTGGAACCATCTGTGAAGATGTGTATGTCGAATTCGTTTACGACCGTGTTCTCCTCCCATTCTGATCTAGAGGGGAATCTAACAGAGAAATTTTTATGGAAGTTGAGTTTGGGTGCAATGTAGTCCGTAGATATACGACCTAAGCCGACATTGAGATTCCTTCAATCTAACTGCACTACACGTACACGCTGCAATGTTTTTTATGTGCAGATCCACTGGGAGAAAATTGAGAATCACATAGAGCGCCTCGGTCGGACTTGATCGAAGGGCTCCCCTGATTCCAATTCCAGTTGTTCTTTGGACTCTACTTAATTTCGTGATGTTATATGCTTTACTTAAGGCGGCCCACAATACCATGGGACGTACGACGTCCGTACGTACATCCAACGAACCATCTTTGGTCGAAGACCCCACTTATTGTCGAAAGTTTTACTACAGGCGGTCAAAGCTATGCTTGCCTTCTTCACTCAGTGTTCGATATTTGACTTCTAGTTGAGTTTAGGGTCGAGGATGACTCCATATGACCATATACGACAATTTAGCTTGTTAACATAGCCATTCATCCAAAAATGCGCCTCGCCGCTAAAGATGATTTATATGAATAGTTTGTTCTGCTCAATCGTTTTACTTTTTGCTTTGGCATTCGTGGCTGAATAATAAACACCATAGTCCATAATAGTCAAACGCCACCAAAACAATATGGCCGCCATACGCTGCCAACTTCGAACAGTCCCAATTGCAAAACCCTTCGTTAAACCCCAATGCGTTTGAAACGACTGCGTTGAGTTCGCTTATCGAATATAGACCGCGTTCGATTCAAACCGATTAGGCTTTAAACTAGACCCAATTCCAGTCGGAATGTGAAATAAAAAGTCAAACTCACCCTGTCCGCATTTCAATACAAAATCAGTTTTTATTTTTTTTGCAATTTTATTTATTTTGTTGATGATTTTTTTTTAATGTTTGTTTTTAATTTTATTTTACCTATTTGTACATATTATTACAAATAAAAATAATAATTTTTAATAATAGTTTTTTAACCTCACGTTTTCTTAATTTTTTTTCTTTGTTCAAGTAAATTAAAAAACAAATAAACAAAATAATATGGGATAGTCCCGGGAGGCGTGTTTCAAATAGGAGTGGGGGGGGGGAGGAGGAAGGACAGAGGTCTCAGAGGATCGTGTTTGGCAACAAAAACAAAACAATACAACTTTGTATATATCAATACACTCGTATGGGAAGATGAAGTTTACTTTTGCGACAAGTCTCTACTCTTTGCCGGTTTCTTCTGTAATTTTTTTTTCTTTTAATCACAACAATAAATAACTAAATTAGGAAAAAATATATATATATGTTTATTTTCGTAATAATAATTTAAATGGATAAATTGAATTCGCCATTTTTATTATTATTTTTTTTTTGATTGCTTAGTACGGCATTTTGTGTTTTATTTTGTATTCTTTTTCCTTGCGCTTACTCTTTGTCTGTTGGGATTTTTTGTTTTTTTAATATTTTTAAAAAATATTTTCAGTTTTATATATTACTTGTGATTTTGTTTTCATTTCAACTTATGTTTAGTTACGTTGTTATAGTTTTATTGTTTAACTTTAAGATTGATTGAAGACCTCATACAACAAGATGGATAATATTTCGTTGATGGGTTTCGTGTGGTATTTTGTTGTTTATTTGTGTTTTTTTTTTTTTTGTTTGTTATAAAGAGAAGGTAAAGGTACATTTTAGGCGATTTATTAAATATATACTTTGTTGACTATTCGATTTTTGTTTTGATAAAAACATTTTATTTTTGTTTCGGATATTTTACAATACATTGTTTCAAAAACGCCTTCTCTTGGTTTATTTTGTAAAGAGGTTGGGTTTTGCTTCGCTAAAAGTTTGTTTTTTCTTTCTTTCTCTAGAAGTCAGTGTCTTTTTCTTTCGGTTTTGTTTTAAATAAATATGATTTTGTGTGTGGTCTGGTTTTGATGAAATAAAACAATTTATTTGCTGAAGGGAGGAAGGGGTAAAAATTGTGTTTTTTTTTTGTTTCTTACACACACTACATGCATAATAGATTTTCAATTTTATTATTATTATTATTAAGGTTTTATTTTTTTCCGTTTTAATGGGTTTTGCCTTAAAACTAATTAAAAATCCGCGGATTAGATATTTTTTTCTTCATTTTTCTTTGTAAGATACAAACTCATCGAACAACTCCATAAGGCCCTCGGTATGACCCAAGGCGAAATTGTAGTCAACTTCAAGTGGCGGTTCGATCGGTAGGAACGGCGTTAAGTCATCAAAATCTGCAAGAAAAATAAAGACAACGCACCGACATTTAATTAATTACATTCAAATGGTTGCATGGAAATAAGAGTATAGAAAGAGGGGAAAGGGAGAGAGAGAGAGCAGAGATAGGGTTGGATTTGCGGCATAAAAGCGTATATAAAATGAAACAAATACAAAAAAAGGTCCAATTGTTATATATGTGAATGAATTGAAATCCACGCCAGAGCTGAATCTCATGGTGCTACAGAATTTCATAATTTGCCCTTGCAATGCAGACCCACGAGAGTTCAGATCCAAAATGAATTTGTTTATTACTGCGATATATGCGAACTATTTCTTTTTTGATTAGTGACGAGTATATGTGTGACGGTTGGATGATGGTTAATTGTGATTAGTTATTGCGACAAAAGTTTAGCGATGATAGAGCGGCAGCGCAGATAGATGGTAAATTAGAGCGAAGCACAAAAAACTGTTTTAAATTTGTGAATTAATGTTTTTTCGTTATTTCAACTGACAAAATTCAAATTTGGTCTGATTTCTCGTTACAATAGTGGTGTCCGTGGCTATTTATGTTATGCATATAAGATTATCTGTTGGAACCTGGAAGTGAGTTTTTAGTTTTAGTTATGAATTATGTGCGTTTTGGGATAAGTGCGTCTTTGGGTATCTACTTACAAACTAAGATCCTTTCAAACGATATTCTTTTGGACTCATTTTTAAAAACAGTGAAATCATATCTTTCTTTTTGTTTTCACAACAGAATGGTTGTCAGGTCGCATTTAGAGGCTCTCGAGCCAGGAGAGGATCAGCATGCTGCAGAGGAAATACTACTCCTACCTCAGGTGGTGAACATTTGGAATGGAACCGGCATCAGGAGGGCAGCTCAAATTGACTGCTCTACTACGTTTTTTGGATAGTCTTGAAGAGAACTATCTGGCTTATGAGTGTTTCAACACCTAATACATTTTTCCCCATCCCTATCTCTTGCGATATCTATTGTCACAATAATGTTCCTGTATTCATCCTAAAAATTACTGTTTTGATGAGGTAATATAACTTAATTTCGCTGTAGCTTAAGTGCGAAGTGAAATTGAATAACATACTTAGGGAAGAATGCGTTACCAAACAAAGGCATGCGATTATTTGCTTCCAATTGAGTGACACGAACTAAAAGACATTTAGTTTTGACAGAAATTGTGCAGTTACTGGCGTTCGTACGAGAGTTCTGACGAATAGGGACCACTCATGTTTATGCGGATAAACGCAGCTGAATTTTATACTTTCTCGTGCAATGAAAGTCGAATTCAAAGTGGGCCTGGCCTGCTGTTCACCTGTCCAGGCAGAGAATGTGCTTTAACCGATTTTCTTCAAACAATTTGTATTTAACGAACGAATGGTTGAGAACTACAATTCTGTGCCGAAAACTTTCCGATGTTTATCAGACGTTCGCGTAAGGTGACAGTGTGGAAAAAACTTTAAAATGTAATTTGTGTTTTTTTTTCTCCGATCGAACCTGAGACCCAGTAGTGAAACACATTAAGCCAATACTAAGGTAGAAACTATTGTACCGACATCAAATTGGATATCAAGAGCATAGTTAAACTTAGCAATCGCTGTTTCTTTGGTCTAAGAAAGCAATTAAGTAGTAAGGAATTGTTAAGAAACAGACATTGTGCCAGTCGAGTGTTGTTTCTTAAAGCATAGGCAAGGACGCCAGCGAGGGCAAAATAGGATATCTGCGAGTGATTTCCGGTACACCGTTTGGGTTGTCGGGTTTCGAAGGAGGACCTCTATCCACCAACCAACGCTCCGATTTGAAAACATAATGAGTAGAGAAAATTGCGCAACTGCAAGAGCCGTATTGGTTAAGGACAAGAAATAATTATATTCGCCAACAATATTTTTCTAAGACCTATTCGTTAAACTACTTGACTCGCGGACGACAACTGAAAAAATTAAAACTAAAGAAACAAATTATTAATACAAGGGCATTGTATGTGGGCCGCTACTGTATCCGTCGAAATGCCAGGAGAAAGTAGACTGAAGTCGTTTTCTATTTGTTGCACTCATTCTGAAATCCAATGGAACCAAAAAACTACTCGTGGACGACTCCACTCTTGTATACAGAGGTTAAATGTCAAAAATAAAGGCTGCTCGTAGTTGGCTTTTGCAAAATTATTTTGGAATCGAGAAACAAAACTATCTTCTCGGAGTCATCAGAAGAGTATTCCCGATTTTTGGCTCATTCCATTATATTTCTAGTCGCTTGTATGTGGCTCTGCATTAGCTATGATATGAGCAACGAATGTAATTGCCTCAACAGAACCAATAAGGTAATGCGATAAAAAGATTCAGTGGTTGTATGAGTTGCTATACTTACGGCCTAGCCTTGACTTATTTAAAATTATTTGCACCATACGTTATGTACTGCGACTTAAATTAATACTTTTGCCGATTGTTACAAATTTTGTTTCATTTTTGGTGGAATATTTCTCAAAATGTTGTCAAGATTGTCAAATCAATGTTAAGGGTACAAAATATCTAAGAAAATTAATTTTTGAACTATAATAAAATATGTATGTGTGTTACTCAAAACGTATATAAAAAAGCTGCATACGGTCTTCGTAATTTGTTGATAGCTTGACGAATATCAGAGACAAAGTAATGCCTAAAGTTTAACTATAAACTCAAAAAACAACACGTAACTTTCAAAAAAAAAAAGACTTTCTACAGTTGTGTGCAGTTTAGCAAACATAGTTTATTTCATAGTTTGTGCACATACATTTTGCTGAAAATGGTCCCACTGACATCCGTGCGACACCAAATATTTCGTTACTATCAAATTCGGGGATAACCAAGATACACAGCAGTCATTGAATATCATAAAACCGAGTAATTCGTTTTAAGCAACACATCGATAGGGACACAATTCAATCAATCAAACTTAAAAGACTCACAAATACGCTCACGAATTACCTGTTAGAAAACACCGAATAGAAATTCCTTTGACATAAAAATAAGTATAAAAATTTGTTTTTTATTTTCTAAAATGTGATTACAACTCGTTAAAGATTTTTCGAAACCTTCCCAACACCACAACTTAAAAAAGTTCACTCAAACCACTAATCAATTAAAGGAATTGGTTAAATGTTAATGCGCTTCCAGTTGATTAGTGCTGTTATTTCGATCCGCTTTGTATTCTGTATATTTTTGACAGTATTTACATGTTGATCTATGAATACCGCCCAGCAAGAACTCAGACTGTGATGCGGCCAAAACAATACGCAAATCACAGGCAGAGCTCCCGAAGAGCAGAATTCATCGTTTGGTTTCCTGCGAAGTCTCCTATATTGAAAACAAGTGTAAAACAAAAAAGGAAAAGCAAAACAAAAAACCAAATGAAGTGGTGACTGTTTAGAGGGGGGAGGGGGGGCGAGAACAAAAGCTCAGCAATAATATATGAACGGAAATATAACTTTAGATTATTATCGTACAGCAAGGAGAGGATAAGAAAATGAAAGACGAATAGACGAAAGGAAAACAGAAAAGAAAAGGGACTGTGTATATACTTACAGCTGTGTTCGTGATCAACGACGGGATGCAATAGATTTGACGGGCTCAAATCCGACATTAGAGCGTTCCGGGCACTTTTTCTATTACTGTCGAGCAACGATGTCGGCACACCCATCTTGTTTCTACTATCACCTATCGCTGATAACGAGTGATGATGCTGCTGCTGCGAATGATGATGATGTTGCATATGATCGTCATCATCCTCACTAGATGTATTGTGCATATGATGGCCACTTATAGCGCCACCAGGATTGCTGCCGCCTACACCAGTATGTGCGCCGTTACCGTTACCTCCACTAATTGAACAATTCACCATTGCGACGTCATGTTTAAGGCCTGACTTATTATTACAACTACTAAGCGTATTATTTGAATCACTAGAGTCGGTGGAGCGTGGCGGCGATACATTGGGTAATGTACAACTTCCGCCAACAACAACACCACCAACACCATTATTTCCTCCCAAGACTCCTCCATTATTTCCTCCTACCAAATGTGTTGTCCCCACAACATTGCCATCACCCACCGTTCCTCTTGCACCGATCCTGTTCGAGCCGACCACATCATCGCCCGACGTCTGCTGCTGTTTCATGTAGAAATCATTGCTCAGTTGGTGTTGCTGATGATGTTGATTATGGTGCTGCTGATGGTGTTGATGTGCATGTGATTTATTGTCTCCGTTTTGTGTGTGGGCGGCGATGTGGGTTAGTACGGGTTTTGTTGTGGTCGGGAACATATTAAAATCACCACAGCCCATATAGCTATTCACAAAGTCACCAATGCCGGCCATCAAAAGCTGATCACCAGAAGCTGTAGACGCTACGGCTGCATCCTCGATTGACTTGCTTAAGTTTCGTTGTGCCGAACGTATTGGATATGTTGACGATAATAGACCTGCAAATGGAAAAATACAAACAAGTTTCCATTTTTTTTCTTCTTTGGTTTTGGGTAACACAAGATGACTAGAATCGTCTTCGAGCTCACCTCCTAATCGCGCTTTCCTTGTGGTGTCCATCACCGGTGTCAAACGATTGATATTATTGAACAGTGGATCATTCGAGAATGTAGGCGAACTTTCCGGTGAATTATCATGACACAGAAACACATTGATTTCTCCATTATTTTCAGCCTTGACGTAAATTTCACGAGGCTCCTTACCATCAGGAAGCTGCAAAGACAAATCAAATTAATTAAAAAATATCTACTCTGCGATTGATGGGGAAAAAGGAAATTTAATTGTAAATGTCCTACGTACTGGAAGATTTTTAATAAAAAACGACGACGCACATTGTGATTCGACTGTGAAAATCTAAGAAAAATCTATCTAAACTGACCTCTCGGTCGTTGAGAAGAGACAAGTCGAATTTCTTTTTCGTCTTTTCCGAGACGACGAAATGACAAATCAGCAATTATTTTTAGAAATGGCATATTCACCGCCGACGAACGTCGTCGTTTTTAGGCATACAATGGTGCCGATCGAAGGAGCATTTTGAGTTTCGATTCGTAAAAGTGAAAGAGTAGCGATATAGGCTAGCACACTTAAGTAACCCACAGCGCACACTTTTATTTTTGTCTAACGCACCAGCAACTTAGCTTTAAGAAAGTTACTGTAGTCTATATTGAAGGTTTTAAAAGAGTGCAAGGTTTGACCGTAATTTATAAACGATTCAATTTTAAGGACATGTGTCCGATTCTTTTGCTAAAAGTGCTAAACTTTGGGAATAACCTTCTCCGATAGGAAGTCAACTCCATTAAAAAAATGAACCTTTTGCAGATTTACGATGCGCGCTAGCATGTTTGGGGGCACTGCCTTGGATATTAGGGGTCTAAGCAATCATTTTTTACTGATTATAATGTGTTACTGAAAAGAACAACAGTTCGCCTAATATGACATTGTGCGATTGTTTTGCGCACATATAATCGAAGAACTTTTGCGCCCATGTGCGCCATGGGTAATTAATACAAAAACGAATATTAGTATAACTAGTTCTGAGTCGAAATGACAAAAAGAACAATAAACTGGAGACATTGAACATGGAAACAAATTTTGTATCAATTTTCGGTACACAAAAAATAATCCGCTGTTGGTCCCCACTGTCCAATGACCATCTTAATTTCGTTATCCTCTCCCCGCCGTCATCTTTTATTTTAGAAAATTCACAGACGACAACGAAGAAGTCCAATGGCCTGCCGCATAGCCGCGTACGTCAACGGAAACACATTTGCGTTTATTTTCAACACAAAAAAAAGAAAAGAATCGAAAGAGCCATAACGATGGAGAACATACGTATGTATACACAAACGCCTAGGCGGCGTCGCCGAGAACATGGCCGAAGGTGAAAGGGGTAAATGCGCGATCACTTTCTCTCTCCCCAAATCCACACGGGCTGCGCAGAGCATGCACTACATACATACACACAACCGAACATATAAGATCGGTCATTTGCCGCCGTCTGCGAGATGTGATGCTAAATTTAGCGCCCCTAATGCCAGACGGTAAGAAAAAAAAAGTGTAAAAATAAACTGTTCGTCGACTTACCACAAGTTTGGCTTCGGGCGGCGCCTTCACCACAATTATGATTTGGTCCTTGAACAGATGGACATTCTTCAAATCACTATGCGTCACATACGCATACTTTGCGTTTTCCGCCATCTCCGCACACAGCTGCCCGCGCATCTGATCGATTAGATGCTTTATATTGTTCTCCTTTTGTCCGAGCCGAACCTTCTCCGACAGCATATCATCGGATGTTTCCGCACTGACCAGTGAATTGCCACACCTCCATTGGATGTTGTTTTTTGATTTCTTCTCAAGGATGCCAATACCTTCGAGGACGTTGGTAATGTCATAGATGCGACGTTTCAACACACACAGCTTTTGCGAGGCATCGTTCAGATCGACAACGCCGTCGGGCGATTCCTGGAGCAGATCGACGAAACGTTTCGTTAAGATGCCAAGAGAAGTATCGCCACGACCATCGGTTGAACGTTTCTTTCCAGTCGCTGAGGCAGATGACGCTTCGACAAGGGAACTACGGGCGGAGGTATTGTGGGTGGTCGTTGTTGTGCTTGTGGATCTACTATGTGAGTTTTGTTGTTGACGTTGGTGATGGGATTGATGCTGCTGATGCGCGGATGATGATGAAGACTGCTGCTGTTGTTGTTGTTGCTGATGAGGTGGTGCGGAGATGTAGGGCGTTTGATGAGAACTACTGTGTTTCGCCTGCTTTGAGGGGTGAGGTGATGAGGCACTATTGCTATCTGCATTCGGAAGTCGCCGTTTTACTTGCTGTGGAGGGGTAACGAAAAATTCATTTGATTAGACACGATTGTGAGGTGGGTAATCTTTGGAGCGATAAGAAATGTGGCTACACCGTTGATTGTGTAAAAGGGTCAGATAATTCATTTGTTGACAAAAGCCAACAGATAAATTGGCGCCCAGCGCGAGCACACTATCAATGGGATATTTTGGGAAATATATAATCTAAACTAAGAACTTCCAATGTAAAACGTGAAATCTTTTACACAATGTCCACGGTGTCCACTTCAAGCTTATTCTCAATGAAAAAGAAAAACCTACCTTATAGTAATCTGTTATATGTGGTTCGGAATTCCTGCTGGATGGCGCCGTACATTTGCCCGCAAACGTTTCCATTGTTGCTCCATAGCCATGGTCCAGCAAGTGGACATTACTGTGCTGGTTCAATTTCACGGATGACGACGCTGTCGCTGTCATTTTTCGAACTCCACCGTTGCCATTCCCACTACCCATCTCCAGATATGTTCGCCCTGACGATGAAACGGACACCCTGTTGCTATTGTTGTTTTGGGCTTTTGTAACAACAGATGTTGTCGCCGGTGATACCGCTGTCTCATATGACAGTTTTCGTACTGCTGAATTCGCTGAGCTTGCTGCCGACGATGCAGAGGAGCTTGCTGATTGCTGTTGCCGTGATGTGCCTCGTGACTGTGCCGTTGTGCCATTATATATGTTACTACTGCTGTTCGAGGTAAGGTATTTGGACATTTTATCTTTCTTTCACAAAGAATATTGTCTTAAGAATATTAATTTTCTCTCTCGCTCTTCTCTCACTCTTTTCGTTTACTCCTTGTTATTGTATTTTGTTTGCTTATAACTCTTTGTATTTTATACTAGCTTCTAAAGTTTATCGTGTGAGTTTTTGTTATTATTTTATTAGTTTTTAAAACTAAGGTAACAAGGTGATTATTAGCTTTTAATCATTAAATAAGATTTCCCTGATGCAGTGCAATATACAATGTTGTCTTCTTCGTCTAGTTGCTTCTTATTTGCTTAGTTGCATTTGAAGATATTCTTTGTTGTTGGTAGAGGTGTGTGTGTGTGTGTGTGTTGGTGTATGTATATGTGTGAAGGTATTGTACTTTTTTTTTTGGAAAATTCAGCTCATTATCTTATTTCCTAACTTAGCACCTATGGATTCTTCACATCTGAAATGAAAAGAAGAAGGAAAACAAATATTAGTCAAATGTCAAAGGAGTTTTTATGTGCTTCTTACAAATAACAGTGCGGGGTATGATGTCATTTTTCGTTTTTATTACCGAACAAAGCAAATATAAATTGTACAAAAAAGTATGTGGGGTTCAGGTAAGGAGTGCCATCAAAAGGAGGCGAGTTTAAATTGTTCCTGAGCGATATGAAGAGGAACTGTCAATTTTCTCTTGTAATATTGTGTCAAGTGAAAGATTACTTGATGCACATTTCGGAAAGTAACTGAAAAACAGTCATAAACTCTGAATTTACTCATGAAACTAGAGGCTAAAGTTTATCTGATGAAAAAATTGCAGATGACAGCTAATTAACGTAAAAAAGGCCGCGCTAACAAAACTTTATGTTCCTTTCTGATCAAATATTTTTCGATTTTTCCAGCATAGTACAAATGGTTTGATTTCAATGTAACCTCTTTTAATTTAACAACACAAATTCAAGGCAATCAGCACACCTTGAATAAATTCAAAGAAAATAGCCGCGTTCCATTTAGCCATGCGCGCGACGTTTAGAAAAGGATTATAGTGACATTGATGGTCTGCTTTTCCTCTTAATCTAAAGGAGATAATCTCCACTAGGTTTAAAAAAGATTTTTCTAGGGAAATGCTAATTGTCATTTTTACCACAAATGGTTAGATAGAGTTTTGAATGTAGTTTGACATAACCCTAAGTCATCAAGTGTTGAACGGAACACGGTCGATATCCTTTGATCGTTTTTTTTTGTTATTTCCCAATCAAATAACAGTTCAATCTACGTAAGTTAATAATCTCTCCAAAAAAACGTCTAGTTAGTATTCACTTTGAAACGGGTATCACCATTCTTTGACAACCTAAGTGACATTTATCGAAAATCATTTGGAGACACCCTACCCATTGTATATAATATGCACTTGAGTTCCTACAAATGTCACATCACTTGACGTAAACCAAGTTCATTATGACAATGCATTTCTTTCTTATTTGTTTAACGGCGATAATAAATCAACTGATATGCCGCCCGATAACATATACCCAATGTATGACCTCATCTTAACAACATCAAAACAAAATTAAATTCAAACTCCGCAAAGTCTGGCTCATATCAATAAAACGCCTATATCGCCCGCACAAACCTTAATACATTTCATAAAAACAAACAAACAAATTAAAAATAAAATAAAAAACAAGTATGTATATCCATCAGCGGAAATAGGCCGTCGTCGATCGGTCGGTCGTTACAAATTCAAATTCGCCTGTTCCACGTACTGTCCCGCCGTTCCATATTCTTTTTCTTCTCATTCGTCGAACTAAAAACAAAAATTCCATTGCGCGAGTATGGAAGGTGTCAATAAACCTAACCACACACTTACTCCGGATTTGGTTCACTGAAAGAGTGAACAGCGATGATGACAGCGTATCGAATTAACATATATTTAAGCTGTTTTCGTGTATGAAAAGGGGCACGACTAGCCCCTACCACACTCCAGTCAGTTCAAGTCGCAATTGTTGAACACGGTTGGAACTCTTACTGAAGCACATGTTATTCTGGTGCTTGGACGCATACCTACATAAAAGAACATTTTTGTTATTTGTAATCGCAAGCATTACAAATGAGAAAAAAAAAATGGAAGCTCAAATCTGCCGTCATCGATAACATTTCCATGATGATGGTGATGACACACATTAAGTGAAAATAACTGCCGGGTGTTTCCGATGATTAAATAGTGTTCTAATGGGTGCAAATACTTGCGAGGGGAAATTCGAGTACTTGAACAGCGCGTTGTCCTATTATCATATCAATTAATAAACTAATACATGGTTGCCACTATTATTAAAAAAAAAATTCCCTGACTTTCCCTGACCCTGTTTTGAAGTTTTCCCTGACCAAATTTTGCAAATATACCAAAAAAAAAAACAACGCATTTAAACACTAGTCTAGTTTATTTTCTTGTTTGAAACAAATCACAAACATATGCGACATAAATTTGTCTCTCTTTCACAAATAAAATTTCCTGTGACTGCGAACATGAGGATGAGAGTGTTGAGGCGCATTGATTTTTATATTTTTTGCGGAAACGTGTGGGTAGACTTCAGAGCTAGACACAAATAATTTTTTGGAAATTACAATATTAAAAAAAAAAAATACAGTGAATTTTCCCTGACTGTTTTCGAAATTCCCTGACTTTCCCTGACCAAATTTTCGTTCCCTAACTTTTAAACTTATGTATAATAATGAACTGAAAAACTGTATAAAATTTCTTTTAACATCCCTGTATGTATTATGCTTCTCAGCAAATTTAACTTTAGTTCACTTTCAGCGTAAAATTCAACAGTAATGGCCTAAAAGTTTCTAAAGAACTATCAACCTCTGCAAATATTATTACAACATCCCTGAATAACGAGATAAATAGCATTTTAGTCTTAACTAATTATAGTCAAGGTTCTTTGTTGCAAACAATAAGGTTACGATTAATATCAGCGAAAGATTATTCCTCGATAACAATCTTACATCTCTGCATCAGTAATCACAACCACAAAAAAAAAAAAAAAAACAGATATGTCCATCAAGTAACACATTTTTAGACAAAGGCGACAGTGGTTCACATTTGAGAAAATTTAAATATGAAACGAAATGGCACCATGCGGTGCTTTTGAATCGCACATTACTATGTATAATTTTGTGTCGAAAAGTGCATTGCATTCATAAGCAAAAAATAACAAGAGACAAGCAAATAATTGGAAATTTTGTCATTTTGCAAGAGGGAGGCATTGTAAACACTAACAGTTACAACTCAGAACTCTGTCTGGTTGGAATATTTGTTAAAAATGAGCTAGGTATTTACATACTCATAGGAATATTATCGATTTGCTTATCGACAAAACCAACCCAGTGACAAGAAAACCATTTAAGTAATAATTCAATATGATGACAGTTTTATGTTTGTTATTTTATTAACATGAGACGACAATTGTGTCGTGAATAGTAGATTTTAACCAAACAAAAACGTCAATTTGCAACATTTTGGCGCGAACGCCATTTAATATTCACTTCACATTCACACTTTGATTAGGCACATCAATTTTGAAACGAAATCGATATTTTGTTGTTGGAATTTGAAATTTTATTTAAGAATGCAAATTAGTTTGCAATAATTGAATACGAAATTGTATAGGTACCTACAGGAAAATAACCGTTTAGCAAAAATTTTTGCTGTGACGGCTCAGCATGTTCAAACGACGGGCGCACAAGTAGAGTGTGTACTGAACGCATACATTCTTAAGGCACGACGCACAGTATCATTCTTATACCACTACACTATCTTACTGTCTACTGCGTGTACCTTTTTACGAATCTAGTAGGTACATTGCCATTTAAAGGGAACTTTCAGGCGTATATAACCGGTGATACCAGTTTCATCTAATACCTTTAAATCTTTTGTTCCCGTCCTTCACTTAAATGTGCTGAACTGATATGAGATTTTGTTTTTTTTTTCCAAGAGAGTATAACATTATACGTGCGTCAGTGAATATTAACGAGAGGAAAACATATTTTCATGAGAGATGTACACCGGGTTCAGGTAGAATAATAATAAAAAAAAAATCCAGCAGAGAAGAACACCTTCATCTGGATGTTGTAGGAAGAACATTTTAGTTTCGCTCCGCAATTTAGAGAAGATCAAATTTCCAAGAAACATTTTTTGATTCTTATTATTTTTTTATGGGGTTCTCTGAAATTGGATATAACGAGTTTCGTATCACGGTTCATGGATGAATGTATTTTTTTTTTATAAATTCTTTTTGAATGAAATTTAGTTTAAAAAGGTTTAAATTACTGTTTCCATTGGAGATGACATTTTGTTGCAAACAGCCAAGCTTTGACGTTTGAATGACTTTGACAGTTTAACAGTTTATTTATGATATGTTAAAAGTGACTTTAATTAAGCTTGAGTTAATGTTGGTGTGGTCCAACTGAACAGGAAGTTGAAGTAACCTAAAATCAAAAAAAAAAAACAGGGTATGATAGGAAAGTTTAGGTGGATTTGTTTGTGTCAGTCTGATAGATAGATATGTTGATGAGTATTTTGCTTGAATTTGAAAATCGCGGAGTGATAAAATGTATGTGACAAAATAATGTCTAAGCCAAAACAAAGAAAAATAACTGAAACGAATGTCAAAAACTTTAATATATCCGTACCATTGTTCGAATTTTATTTTACACTTCTATAAATGTCATTAACCTCCCGAACACTGTAGTTCATAAAGTGCTATTCATTTGAACTCTTTGTCAGTCTGATAGAATGACGGCAAGAGTGTTAAACTCGTTATTACAAACTGCCAGTGGTATTCCATAAACCGAAACATGACAGTTTGATGAGTTCACATTTTCAGCGCTAGATGTCACAACCGCAATCCTTGTACGTAATATGCATTATCCTTGCACGCTTTTAACACAAAAATAATTGTGTCGTAAATGCTAGTTGTACGCCATTTTATTTGTATATAATAATCGTAAAAATAGAGATTAGTGTTTATGCTTTGAACCCAAAGGTTAAGTTCACAACCACGTGTATATGATTTCTGCAATTTAGGCTGGTTGGCAATTGATTTTATCAGTTCGACCCAAATCACATTGAACTAGTACTAAGAACACAAACTTACCCAACTGTGATGTCATTATCGACACATCGTGTCATTGACAAGGGAAGTATTTAAATTGGAACAATAAAATATCATTTAAACAAATGGAGTAATTAATGTCAAAGGGTACTCAAGTTAATTATAAAGGCCAGTCAGTCTCGCAAAAGCCTAAAAAGTGTTCCAAGTAATCGAAGCAAAATTGACAAGCAGTAATGCCATTTTAAGATTCACATCATAAGCGACTTTTGACTATGACACCTTCATTTACAGTACATATATCCTACTACTAAGTAATAAAGTGGATTCCAAATTGAGTTCAAAATTATGTGCACCCAGCTCCATATATTAGTATGAAGCTGATGTAGGCTATTAGGCTATTTATGTGCAGTGTTCAACAAATATAAAAAAGGCCCTTAGTCAAAAAGTGGCGCCCACTGAAAGGTCCGACAATTTCAATTCACATATACAGTTTAACTTGTTTCAGCACAAGACAATAAAAAAAAAAAAACTCAAGTGAGAGTGGCGCCCAATGAAAGCATTCAATTTTCAAACGACCGTGTAGCCACCAGAATTATGTTCACAAAATGGAGTCGCCAATCGAACGACGTTCTCTGAGAGCCCAATTGGCTTGCATTTTAGGTAGCCGCCATGAGATTTAATATCCACAAGGGTAAATACTTTAATTTTAAATTCATCTCGCATGATGGCAGTTGATTCAAAGGCTGTATCGTTATGTTCCACTTACGTTCCACAAGGGGGAAACGCGTCTAAAATCATTAATTAATATTTTCCACTTACTCCGCCATGACGTCCCAGAAGAGAGCACAGCATCTGCAGGTGTCAGATAGAATTCTTACTTAAAACCTAGCTCTTTCCTTATATAGTTATACAAGCGTACGTTTCAGCCCTTGAATTGCGCAGACGTCTCTGTAGAACACAACTAAAGGGTTGAATGTGTACCTACATAGCCAGTCAATGAAAAATGTTAAACGCTTTTTTTTATAACAAAAAATAACCTCAAGCTGCATCAAATTATTGATTAAATTTAATTGATCCACAACAAGGGAGCGAAGGACCGGTGCAATGCCCTACCCTGTTAAAACCAAACACAACTAGCAAAACAAAATAATTGTACAAAAGCCGCTGCACTCAGTTATAGTAAACAAACTTTACGTAGTATAGTACGTAGGTACAGTTTCAACTATACTCCTGCCCTCGTACTCCCTCACTACATAAAAAAAGGGAAGTTCAGTGCCACTTCTATGCAAAAAAAAAAAGTACTTCTCCTCAGAAAATGGAAGCCGTTCGGCGACTATTATGTGATGCCACCCTGTGTTTTGTGTTGTATCCCCCTTTCTTGTAAACAACATGACATAAAAATTAACCCTCGCTCGAAATGAACAGAACCACACTCATGCATATAATATATACCTATATCAGAATTTCCCATCTACCAGCAGTGTTTTGTAGGGGTAACTCTAGCTATACCGAATACATAATAAAACAACTGAATAGCGCATGTATACGTATATATATCGCACACTTGTGTGATGCATGAGCGAGTGTTTGAGCGCCTATATTAAAACGAGGGAAGACATTTTCTTTTCCGGTCTCGGCGTTGCGCGGAGAGGCGCATCCTCACCCATAGACGCGTTTTTAGAATTTTGTCTTTCATTTTTATTTAGTTCAAACTGAAACATTCTTATTGATTGACGTTGACAAAATGTTATAACCAACAGGAAAACATCACCAGTTCAATGAACGTGACTGTGATTTCTTGATTTTCCCATTTTGCCATAGCCACGCACTGATAAAAGAAGAAAAAATAAAAATTATAAAACCGGATGTAGTGGAAGGGGGGCCTTCTGATTCTTCAACTAATAAGAAGAACACAGCGCAAGGACTGTTCTTATTGAATATCCAAAAATTGGATTTGGAACGAAACGGAAAAGGAAGAAAAAAAAAACATGGATGTTCGTCACACACCCTTTTTCGTAAGACTAAACTAAAATTCACCAAAAAAAAAAAAAAAGAACGCAATAAATTCTAAATAGGAATAAGTATTATTGAAATATTAACAAACCCAATTCACTTTCGAATGCGTCACAAAACCGTTGTAAACCACTCGATTGGTGGAGCTGTTCCGGCACCATTGGGCCTAAACACTGGTCTGGCGCCCAACGACATGTTTAAAACCGGCAAATTCCACTCTTACACATCACTTAAAAAATAAATAAAAAAAAACTAAAAAAAAAGAAACGAACAAAAAACACTACACGCGCGACATGAGGCGCAGAATTACTAGTACCGGCATTAGCAAGCAGCAAATACCAGCACTGACGCGGCGGCGGCAGCAGCAGCAAATCGACACACAACCAACAGACCAAGCGTCATATAAAACACTGGACGCGGCTGCTTTACCCAACTTACACTGAAGTTGGTCTTTTCCAAAACGAAGAGCGAGAGAGGAACAAACGAACCACCAATCTTCATCATCATCATCGTAGCTATAGCCATGCCATCACCACCATGGTTCTACCATTTTTTTTTTTGTTGTTGTTGTTCCTTTTAGTTTACCATTCTGAATCCAATCATCCACCAATGTACAGTTAGCTAATAGAAGGAATTCCATTTTATCTCTTTCCCCCTTGAGAGAGCGTTTCACTCGCTCTAATTTGAGAATTTGTAAGATACAATTTCGCCGCGTTTAGCGTGTGGAACGTATTCGTGGAACGTAGACAGATAGGAGGCTTACAGTACAATTTATGTTGATAAGGTGGGTGAGTATTTTGAGTATTTTGGAACGTGATAGTTTTCTCTTTCTAGTACATTATTCTATTTTTATTTTTACAATATTTACGATAGTGTACTCGACATTAGACAAAAAAAAACAACAATCGAATTACAATGCGAGGCAATTCTACTCGTATTCGTACAGCGAACACGGAAAGGGTGCATAGCCCTTTTGTATAGATACACACTCGCTCGTTCTCCTTCGTGCGTCTGCTGCTCTGGAAAATTCACAATAAGTCACTATTCACATTTCGCATACAACAGCAAAGAACAATAACAAACCTAGAAGAGGGGGTCGGTAGTCGGTACAACTTCAGAACAAAAAACCAGGCTTATTGTGTTTTCTTGTTTTTTTTCATCGTAGCAAACGATGAAAACAACAAAAATATGTACTATACGAGTACAAGAAAACGTAAAAGTAAAAAACAAGAAAGAAACTGCACTCTACGTTCTTTTGTTTGAATCTTTTGTTTTGGCTATTTAGCTTGGAGGATCGTGGGAAGATTGCAATTCAGGGATTCAATTCAATTCCATCTTATGCAGCATACAAAGAGCTTAATCTGGGGTTTTTTTTTTGTTGTGTGTCTTTTAGTGTCAGCGGCATCTCGAGTGGGAATTTACGATATTAGATGTGTCTTCAATGGAGAATTGCTTTTGGGTTGAGGTGATGCTAAGATAGTGCAGTCTGGAAGTAATCGTGACTTAGCCCTTTTGAAAGTGCCAGAGAAGTCACAGATAGCCTTCGCCTACACATGGTTTTGGGTTGCGATTGGATTCGATCCTAGGCACTCTTGCTGGCCAATAGTGAATCATTGATGGCATCTGTTTTGGATCGGTGTTTTGTACTACCAAGTTGTAGTTCTTTTATAGAAATCAATACTGTATACCTTAGGAGAGGGATCTCTAATAGAATTTTAAAATGTGTATTCCTATTTGGAAGAAAAGTTTGGTCACCGACACTTAAGTAAGACTTTTAGTTAAAATTTATCAATATTCGCGAATAGATTCAAATTTTAAGAAGAACGTATTAATATTCCGCGATATTAATAATCATTTTTAGTGTCCAGGCTTAAATTTTTGCAACTCACAATGGCGAAATTTTCCCTACGAAATTGCATATTGTGACCTACAAAATATATAGTCTGAAGGTTAAAAATCATTTTTAGTAAGCCCCATTGTTTCTTTCGGTAGGCCTAAGACACAATTAATGCAATTGGCAAGCATTTGTCCGATGTATGAATAGGTGGCAGTAATCCAGCTTAAGCCAATGTGCGGTTACAAATTGTATAAAAAGGGATTAAGGTTCTTTTTAATCCTAAGCTCGCATACAATCCTTTGGTTGATCCCTAGTTAAAATATTAGGATAAAGCAACTCCGTGGATCAGTTGCTTGTAACCAATAGGGAAAATACAACAAAATTCAGAATCTCAACACCCGATTAACTAGGGATGTCAACGCGTGACAATAAGAATACATTTTACCAGCACTTTTAGAGGTATTCCGCCCTCAATTGTTGGCGTGATGCAAATAATAATACACATTTTCATAGTCTAAGTTACATTTTACGATTTATGGCGGAATTTTCCATAGAAAAATGTCCATTGGAACCTAGAGAGTTGAAGTGAAGGTCAAAAAAGCTTTTAAGTTTGGTTTTGTTATATCGCAGCCAATATTTATACACATATAATTATTCTTATAAAGGATAATATACTCCAAAGGAATACCATACTCTTTTATATGATTACTCGCACAAATGTACAAATCAGACAACTCAAACTATGATGACAATAACACGCAGAAGATTCAAAACGCATGTACTTGGCATCACTAATGTAGTGTTCAGTTTAACAAATGAAAAAAAAAAAAAAACATCAACGAAATTTTTTGATGGGATTTTTGGAATGAAATGAAAAAGTCACCTTGAGTTTATTCTAGGTCACAATAGATAATTTCGTATGAAAACTTTGTGACATTGTGAGCTCCTAAAAATAACATTTGATGCCTGATAAGTAACAGAATTGTCTGAAATTGAAATGTAAAGCGACTGGTTTAACCAAAAGTTTTTTTTTTTAATGACTGATATAGCCGTCATTTGTGTCACTTATATGCGACTATTCATTTGTCATACAAATGCTGTCTATAGCCGACAGCTACCAATCAATCACTGCTAATGCCATCATTCCAAATTCCAATTAAAATTTCCATTGGACATGGGTGATTTACCATTTTTAAAGGGAAATGTTAAACATTCGGACAGAACTTAAAAACAATAAGTGTTGCCACACAATATGGTTTCGTACTAAATAGTGTAAACTAGAAAAATGATTACGTGCTGGACACAAAACTCAAACGACGGTAAAAGCTGTCATTTGTTTTTATGTTTCTCAAAATTTGACGGCTATAACCATAATAAGCGCCAACGTGTTTATGTTTGGTAATTTGGTGAAATATTAACCTGTCATTGCATTGCTAAGATCTGCTTGAATTCATTTCTGCACTTTACAATATCAAATGCAAATGTAATTTTGTCAGAGTAACAAAATTACAACGAAGTGTTAGAAGTTTTGTAAATATCAAATTAATGAACGCGTTCAGTATAAATAGGGTTTGTTCGTTTTTTAAACTTTGCAATAGTTCTAATTCCACTAGAAAACATGAATTTTGTTTGCCAAATAGGTATCGGAATTTGTATCCGATCATCGGCTTGTTGAAATATTTTTGTGACATACAAAACTGTTTTGAAATGTTAACCTGAAAGCCCGGATTATTATATAGATTGTGTCTCAAAATTTCCATCTAAAATGTCAGCCAAATAGTTCACATTTCGACGACTGAAACGAGCAAAATTGTTGCTTCTTTTCACGGACGTAAGTTTGCTAAACAAAACATGGAAATTTCACAATGCTTAGGTTGTTTTATGTAAAAAAAAGTGTTTATATTTTGTATGTTTACCAAATGCTCTGAGTCAGCAAAATAGCGGTTTTGGAATTTTCGTAGCAATTGCTTTGCCTGATACATTTTATTCATTCCGATGTGAGTGGCGCCATTTTTTGAGCATGTCAAAAGTTGGAGATAACTCATATCAGTTTTTTTTATTTATACGAAACTTAGCAAATGCTGCGATTTTGACATTTCTTTTGAGTAAAAGTGATTGCTACTGAACAGATAAGCAGTTCACTCAGTGTGACAACATTTTCCTATCTTTTTCACAAATTCCTATACGGTTAAATTCAAATCTGTCAAATTCAATTAGCAAATGTAATGAGTAAGTTTAACGAACATTTTGGATTACTGATTTGGATATATGAAATACATACTTATTTCAGACATATTAACTGAGGAATTTGGCTATAACTTTATCACGTAAACATCACTCAAAAGTACTCCTGTTGCACTAACATTTTTAAGCTTTTAAGATCAACAAACAGTTTTGGCACATCAAACACTTTTTCATATTTAAAATGCTCTTTGATCTGCTTTAAAAATGTTTAACTGTCAAATTGGTTTTGCCATAATAAAGACAACTGCACACTCATTCACTTTTACAAAAGATCGTAAAAAATAAAACACTTAGCAGAAATAATTTTTACCACTATACTCACTCATTATTTTCAAATAATAAAATTTGCGTCCGCAATAACAAATTGATACGAATTATCCAGAAATATGTTTGCTTTGCTAGTACTTTACTTAGTAGCATAACTTTTAGTGGGTTTTACGATTTTCGAATTTCGAAAAGTTGTACTATAGGAGGCGCGCTTTTTTTTTTAAAGAAAAAACAAATATGGCTACACCGTTTTTCTTTTCGTTTCTTTTCTCGTTTTTTAATTTACAAACTAAACATAATCAATTGCATTTGTATAGCGACAAAAACTTAATATAACACTTTACAAATGACGCAAAACAATTTAAGAAAACAAATAAATAAATATATAATAATAAATATGTAAATTTAACATAAACAAATAAACATCAACAAGAGGAGATTTTAATATTTTAACACTTCTACTGACGTTTTAACATTTTTTTTTTAATTTAAAATTAAAAAGTCGCGGATTAAAGAATTGACTAATATTTTTTTTTTAATTTGCTAGATTTTTAAATTTTTGGTTTCGGTTACAAATGGAGCCACATTTTGTTTTTGTTTTTTTTTGTTTTGTTGGACGATTTTTCTTTTGTTGACAAGTTGCACGGGTAATTAGAATTTTGAAAACAAAATTAAGTCGTGCCGTTATCTCCTTTTTTTTTGTTGTGGTCTTTCAAAAATTGCGTACGTACGTACTGCGCGTAACATAACATGCGACTAAATTTGAAAATGCAATCAGAATCAGGAATAAGGGGCGAAGAAGGGCTTCCTGCTGTTGCTTATAATTCTAGTAGGGAGGAGACTTGATAGTGGTTGTGTAGTGTAATTCAAGTCTATAATAACTGGTTATTGTGTTAGTGTGCTGGGTATATGTTTTGTGCGATGCATTTATGCGACGAGTGCCTGCAGTGGCGGCAACGGCAAGGGATGCGACAAAACACCACCACCATACCATCGCATAAGACTTTACAGGCAAGAGCAAGACATACACCAGAAGTATTCACTGTTGGAAGGGATGAGTGCAGGGAGGAGAACACACCATTGAGCCGAAAAGAAGGCCTGCTGGTGCTGGCTGAGTTTGGATGAAGCCTGGAATGGAACCATTATAATAATGACGCGAATGAACGGATCAAAGAGAGAAACAAAAATAAAGGAATTAATTTAAAAAAAAAAAAAAAAAGAATATGAAATGAAAACGACAACGGCGAGGGGTGCAGAAGGAAGCGACTGTCGAACCAGCTCACACAGATAGTTCTATTTGTGCGGATAACAGTGACGGAAATTGCCATAGAGTAACGATGAGATTTTGTGACTGCTGTGGGGGGTTTGGTCTTGCATTTGAGAAGTTAAGTCAATTCGCCTTGACACATATATTATGCGTGCATTGTCAAAAATTGTATGGCCGAGATGGTCAGATACCTAAATGCAAAACGCTGAACACGAGTTCCATTATCAAGAAATTGTCAGTCAGACAATGCGTCACGAATCGCTCGAGTTGTAAGCACTCGACAGGCTTGCATTGCCTCGGTAATTTGATCTTTTCAACTGAAACTAAAATTAAGCGTGAGAAGGATTTATAGGGTTTTAATTTATTATTTAGAGACAAGGCCACTAATTTGATGGTCTAACGATGAAGTACAATTTTTACTGCAAATTCTGTCTCTTCGTGTTAAACCTCTGGGATTTTGTGAATAGTCAAAATAAAGCCTTCACCTGTCAGATTCGTTAATCTACCTAAATTCCAAGTGAACATATTTCATATGCCGCCGACTGTAAATGATTATATATTTAAGCGAACTAATAAACCGGAAATCAAAAATGAAAGGGACTCGGTAGATAGCGGAGTTGCATGTACCCTAATTTGTGCACGGATGTGGAAGCTAAGTGAAAGGGGAGGTGGTACAGGAAATTCTACCAAAAAAACATTTGACGCACCGAAGTGTAGTCAACGGAATTCGTGGTAGGTCTGGGAATCGAACCCTTTATCGGGGGATAGCAGGCGAAATACAAGCATTTACCTAACAAGTTGTGCTCTGCTTTCAGCGTTGGTCTGCTGGCTTCAGAGTAGTTAATTTATTTTTGGAATTGTAGACGAATTTCATGCATAGTCTGGTATACCTTTCTCTCGTGGAATGGGAATAATTTATCTACACAGACAGCAGACATTATCGAAGGTTATTCTTTTTAAAAAGACGCCATTCTCAAGTGTTAACCAAAATAATACTATACGCGTTTCTGAAGTCGGCGCAAGTTCACGAGCTGATCTGAACGAGAATCAGACGCAGCTGTGAATGTGTTTAAGAAAGTGAGACTCTAAGCTCTTTACAAGACAGCGGACTGTTGCCCCAATGATAAGTAGCAGATGTAGGTGATTCCTTTCATTTAACCACTCTAACCGCTCTTAAGATCAGTATAATCCAGCAACTGATATCAATGGCGCCCAACGCGAGGCCAAATTCACTTAGGACCTAGTAGTCCCCTAAATTTTTCGCATGAGATTTTCATATCGGACATTGGTAATCATAACCAAGAAGATAATGGGCAAAGCACATGGACTTAACCCCGCCATTGTATCCTTTCACTTTAAATCCACTACCCTATGACCCCTTTGATAGTCGGATGAGTTGATTTCGACATTCCAGTTTAAAATAATGACCTAAGGTCCATAAGTTTCCCATGGGAGTCACGACCCAGTGCAGGTAGTCTCTCAAATATTCCCGGAGATCGTTTAGAGGTAAAGAAAACTGGTTTTGAAGAACCGTAGAACCGCGCAATCATCTCATCTCCTCTGAGTCCCTGTCAAAAACAATTCGGCAGAGATTCATTTGCTCACGACGTTCAGACTGTGACAATAGCGAGTGTACCAAGCATTTCATCTATTTGACATCACTGCCAGTAATGCATAAAAAAGGAAACATTCTCATATCCTACATGCAATGGTGGCAGCTGCCAAAAAATGCATCAGCACCACGAGTAACAATTACCATGTTACCTACATTCCACAGAAGGAATACTTGATCCTTTAATGCTTTCGACTGAAATGAGTTCATCTAATTCCATTCAAAATGAGTTCGAAAACAAAGGCAAAATAAATGTCCCCCCTGGGGTAGCGCCCTTAAATATGGTATGCACAACACCGCATTCGAATCAGACAACACGGTGGTATACTATGACGACTTTTTGACGAGCACACAACACACTCTACACTGTAGAGTTTTTTTTTTTTGAAAGGGCCTCAAAATGATGACTTCTCCCTCCCATCGATTGGTCGGTTCTTCTTCCTTCCTTCTACTCGAACAAAGCCGAACGTATTTCAGACGTGAATTCTATAAACGAACACATTATTCGCTGTGCGTGTATGATGACGACGATGACGACCTATGGTCATGGAAATAGCATTGAACCAGGAGCAGTCATTCAATTCCGTCTATGTCACTCTTTTGAAAATCAATTGCAAAGACGAGCTTATGCACAGGGTTTCCAAAACGGACACCCTTTTCAAATGTATAGATGTCCAAACACACACACATCACAAACTCGTAGTTGGATACAATTTCTATTTTTATTTAGACGAGGGTTTTACTTTTTACAGTAAATGAAACTGAAATGTAGGTGATTAGGAAGGGATCATTTTTCTCCGGTTACCTAACGTTAAGTTACTGACTGCCGCGGGGTTTATTCATCGTTCATCTCACTCGCTCGCTGTGTTTAGTCTGGGTGCCTAGCGGTGTTCGCTGCTCTATTGTTATATTGTCCTCCCCGGTAGCTTCAAAACTGCCAGCCATTAGAATATTTCTTCCTGTTGAGAGTGGAGGAAATCTTGTTCAGATTTTTAGGTAATTCCAAGAATGAGAACATTTTTTTTTGCTTTCTCTTTTCTTATTCTTTTATCCGCTGCGGATGAGAATATGAGTAGGAGATTCATAGATAAGTAAAATCCTTGGCCGGCATAGGCCATTATAGTTTTTGTTCGATTGGATTCTGACAAAGTAGAAAATGTCATCATTGTTGGTCCTTGAGAGTTTACACTGTACTTTGACTAATTTGAATTGCGTATTATGTATGAAGTGTGAATCATAGGAGATTATAGGACATGCCACATGCATAATGGAAATATTGGAAGAAAGCCCATCAACCCACTGCCGACCTACTTATGTCAAGTTTCTCTCTTTTCTGTTTATTGACATTTAGGATGGTTTGTATTAAGTACAGTAAAACCCGGATAAGTGCCTTTCGCTTAAGTGCCTAGTCGGCATAAGTAACTTTTTTTTGAGAACCAAAACTCAGTGGATTTTTTTCATATAAAACTCATCTTTAAAGTACCTTTCGCTTTTTATTTTGTATACTTTTATTGAAATTTACCTGAAAAAAATTCATTTAAGTGCACATTTTCGAAATCAGCTGAAAAAATACAAAAGCTTTTTTTCCTTAAGCGCTTCCTTGTGATTCATGATTTAAAAATTAAAAATCAAAAATAAAAAAGTAATAATCTTAATCTACTACAATGTTGGAGACTGACTGGGTAGCTGTCACTGTCAAAATTTAAAACTTTAACAGCCTTATTCATTAAATTCCCCTAATCAACAGATTAACAGTGTCTCCACTAATTCACGTCAAATGAGTTAATTTGACTTTAATCTTCTTGTCGAAAATGATTATTCATAAAAACAATTTTGCCATGTAGTAGCTAATCAGTTAATTAAGCAAAACTTCTCCGAAAATCTGGCAGCACTCGCGTATTTCTGTGTGGAAGTTCTCTAATACTTCTAAATTTCGAGATGACATCAATTTGTTCTAAAGTCAGTATAGGCATATTTATATAAGGAAGTCTTTTCGAGGCAAATGCCTTAGAGACTTTCAAGCATATTCGGCTTAGAGTGGGTTGACTGAACTCATGGATATCTGCGCTGTTCACTTTTCGTAAGTTAAAACGGTTAAAATGGGGTTTGTAAACATTTGGTTACTTATTTGATAACTTGAAATATATAAATTATCTAAAAAAATCGAAAATATATCCGCCATCTAATTTGATTTTGGGCACAACAGGGAAAACGAAAATTAATTCACCGCTAAGTGCAAATTTTGGCATTTAATTTTTTGACAGTTGATTAAGTGTGAATTAACTTAAAAAAATCTTTATAAATAAGGTTTTCTGCAATTATACCAAAATTAGCTCTAATTCATTTTAATTTAATTAAATGTTATGAAAAGGCTGTAAATGTTTTTTTTTATAAATTAAGAGATAGTGCGCCTTTGTGTACTTAAGCGAATTTTTTTTGTAACTGCCTAACCCGCATAAAAGTGCCTTTCAAAACGGGGCATTTAAGGTGAGGCACTTATCCGGGTTTTTACTGTAGTAAAAAATGGTAGAGAACAAACATCGAATTGTCAAAGTCGTAAACTTAAAGATGTAACTTCTTAATGCCGAAATACTTTTAGCTTCCGTTTCTGGGCAAGACCTTACTAATTGATTGACTTCTTAGGTTAAAGTAACAGCGGTTGCCGAGCATAACTCTTTCTTTGATTTCAGCTGTGACCAATTGATGTAATTTTGAGAGTTAATAGCGAAGCCAAAGTGGACACGACTATACGTCAAAACTACAGCTGCCTATCGTGACGTTCTGTCCTATTCGTCGATGTGTTGTGTGTCCCTTCTTGTTTACAAGTTACATTTTGTTTTGCCCTCATTCACCGGTACACATTTTTTCCGCTACTGTACTGAAATATGCAAACGTCTCAGTGATAGATCGGTATCCTCTGCCATTAAGGTCGATGTAATTAGCGGATGCAAGTAGTTGCAGCTGTGCCCCTGTTGTTGGCTTGCGAGTTTCTCACAAATATTATGTTGAAAAAGTCACTCGACAGCGCGTCACCTTGTCCAAATCCTTTTTTTGACATCAAAGTAAGAATGTTAACAACCTTTGTGGAGCAGCTAGCCTTCTGCACAATCTGAAAAGTTTGGCAGGGATGCCAATAAAATAAACAGCGCTCTGTTTAGGTCGTTTCTATAAATGCGGACATATGCGACTTTAAAATCGATAAAAAGATGGTGACTATCGATCTGGACTTCTTTGGCTTTGGACCACAATCTGCCGTAGTTCAAAAATTAAGTCGGTTGCGCCTGTTCACAATTAAATCATTTGAACACGACAGCATTTTTGGTAAAGATTGTTTTATTCTTCACAAAAACTTATTCAAGTTCAAAACTCACTTATCACTTTCGGCACACCCTGCAAAAATAAACGTCAAAGATATTGCGCCGTACTAATAACAAATTTTAGTCTGGACTTAAAATTCACAGAAGTTCCCAATTGCGAAATTTGTATGGAAAATATATCCACTGTGAACTATAAAAATTTAGAACCAAAACTAAAAAAATGTTTGTTGGTAAGGCCCATTGATTGCAATACAATATTTAACGTGAGTGTGGCCTGTGGAAGAGGAAGCTTTGCCCACCACCTTCGGTAGTTAACAGCGCATGTAGAAAACATGTATTGACAATGTATACACAAACGCAGTATTTACTTAATCTAACATCTGATCTAAAAAATTTGAGTCTTAATTGATTTAATTAGCGAAATTTACAATTAGGTACAGCAATTTTTCCGCGAAATGAAATTTCTTGCCGGGAACTGTCACATTTTATTCAAATTCCACATAATACAGTCGCGATCAACAAACTTCGAATAACAAACTGACGAATGAAAAATTCATTCAAACTTAACCTTTAAAAATTAATCTGAATCCAGATTAAAGAGGAAAGCGATCTGTCACTGAGGCGTTTGCATGTTTCAGTACAGGAGCGGAAAAATGGGTCTAGTGGTGAATGAGGGCCAAAAAAAATGTATCTGCGAGTAAAAAAATTTTTCACGTCAATGAAGTGTCAGAAACAACGAGTATTCGCTTGTTCGCAGTTCGCAATTCGCTCTCATTTGAATAGTCCAGCGCTAGTTATTTAAGTCCGATCGCCAGAGTGGTGAAGCAAAAAAGCTAAAATTCGAACTTTCCCTAAAAGCAGAACGCATTTCGTGTGTTGAAATCAAATCAACAAACCTGCCCAGCTAGCATGGGATTTAAGTTTCGTTCGCTTTCAGTTCCCCAACAGAAGTTTTAGCTCGCCAGCGAGTTCATCTGGAATTCTTTGTGTTGATTTCGCGCTGAACATCAATTGAAGAATCGCAACATCTAGAAAAAGAATCGGGATCAGTTTTTTTCTTTCAGATATCACATATTATTCCATATACGAAGGCGACAACAGTTTGAAAAAAGTATAAGACTCTATCCTTATTTTCAAATTAAATGTAACAAAGTTCGCGTAACATTCATCTGCCGGAAGGCATTTGCCAATCGGTTTGCAAATATGTTAATGGCGATTAAACTGCGAAGGGGGACACACATACTGGAAGCGCACACCTAGGAAGTAGATCCTGGTATTTGAATAAGTCCCTTATTCTTACCTAAATCAGCAAAAAACTATCTCATGGCATTCATTTGCGAATAATTCTCATATGACACAACAAAAGGCTGAAACTCTCTTCCCTCCACAATGAACTTCAAAATTATGTCACCTTGGTATGGCGAACATTTGTCTAGTTTATCCCAAATGCCAAAGATTAACCAAAAACGCAAAGGTATACAGTATACTGATAGATACACTTTCGTTCGTCTCTAAGGAACAGATGTCACAAGACGACAATTTCTCTCTATACTCCAGGTACAGAAAAATCAGATAACCATGGAGGATATCAATTGTTGCGTCCTCCATGCGGTGCACATAATTTACTTCCGTATAAAATCCAATCTTGAGTACAGCAAGCGGCGATGAGTATGCGCAAAAGTAAGCTATTGACATATGCCGATATGTGTGTAATCTCGGAACCCAACCTAAGTAGTTGGCTAATAGGGTGTGCAATCA
This sequence comes from Cheilosia vulpina, assembly GCA_916610125.1. NCBI lineage: Eukaryota > Metazoa > Arthropoda > Insecta > Diptera > Syrphidae > Cheilosia > Cheilosia vulpina. The sequence goes on along the minus strand of OU744276.1, from coordinate 14,233,180 downwards.
TTTCGTCCCCTTGTCCGCAATGTCTTCCGAGGAATACACATTTTCCGTATGTGCTGCTTTCGAAACTCATTATCTAAGAATAACTAGGCGTTGTGAGGAGAAAAGCCGAGCAGATGTGGTATTGTGTAGTCGAATGCTTTTGGCATTATTATCGAACGTAAAAGGTGTAAAACTCAGTCTGGGATATATGTAATTAGATTTGTCAGATCGGATCGGATCTTTTGAAATCGCAAAGCAGGAGCATTAAATCCTTCCTGGGAGGGGATGTAATTTGTGCTGTTGCACCCCCTTTGTTTTGTTGCCGTGTAACGCGTGTGCTGGAAATTACATGGACCCACCCTTTGGACAGATTTAGATCGACATTTTTTGTTTTCTGACAGATTGCTAGATACACTGGGGGGATAAAGAAAAGCAATTGATTTGCATATTGATGTGAAAAACAGATTTGGTTCGAGATTCACAGGCAGATGAACTGCGACAATAGGAGAAAGTGTCACTACACCAGTTACTGATTGTAAACTTCAATAACTTGGTATTTCCAAAGAGTGTAGGTTTTGACAACGCTGGTCCTTATGATAACACAACATTCCAGTTGTTCCTGTCTGTCGATATAAAGGATCTTTCATTAGCGACATGACAACTTCAAACTTTCAGTGTGAACGCACCCATAAACCGATTACCGAACTGTCAATGTCAAAATATTCTGTAAAATCATCATTTTCATCATCGATAGAATCGGCGCGATATTAATAATCATTTTTATCGCCCACGCTAGATTTTATAAACTCACAATTGTTCGTGGAAAATATATAAAATTACCCATTGTGACCTACAAAATATTTAGTGTGTCCGTGAGTCTGCGATATACCTCCGGAAGATATCACCTTCGATATTGACAATTACGCAGATATAAAAGTTTAAAGGTCCTGTCTTTTTCTACATAACAATTGAATGCAAAAATTATGCCTGATTGTCCTTACTACGTTTTCAGAATCCTCATCTTACGTCGTACAACATTTGTGAGTTAGTGGAGAAGGTCGCAAGCTCTATTGGAGGCATTTCGGCAAAGGGGGCGTGGCAGCCCCATAGACAAATTTAAGTAGATCCCAATAAAAATATGTACTTAATCCTTCCACTTATGGTAGTTACAGTTGCAAAATTTGGGACATGAATCTACATTGTCAGTGTACAGCACTTGCGCAAAATGTTGGCACGATGGGGCGTGGCATCTTTTACCCAACAAAAATATTGAAATACAATATTTTGGCATACAAAGTGAAGCGTTTCAATCAACAACAACACTAGAATTGAACACGAATTAGTTCTTTCGACAAACGAGGTGGTGAATTCTCCGTCCTCCGCGAAATATACAATTTTCAATCTTTTATACCTAGAAACTAAAAATGAAAACAGCTTGCACTAGATACTCAGATGTCCGGCTCTCTGCACACCGACAGCACTTAACATGACACCGTCCCACTATCTGTCAGGTGAATATCTCACTAGATTTGTCCTGGGGGGATAGATTCTGACACTTCCATGAACATCGATACCGCCGCAACTTCAAGAACTTCGTTCAAACGGTATTCACAAGATGAGTGCATTTTCAAGGCGTTCTTAGCCTCAATTGCCGTACAATCTCGTTGTGTTTAACACTGAAACATCACAATCTAAGTAGGTAACTTACAAACGTGCACATATCCTCGAGGTGATGTAACCTCAATTATTGGCTGATTGACACACTTTACACAGTTGCGCTGTTGCGTGTTGCTTACTCATGCCGATTAAAACACTTAAAAAATAAACCGATTCTAGAACAATAACGCCATCGGATTAAATTATTATTAAAAGAGCATACGCACATGCCGGTGTATTTCCTGCCACAAAACTAAACAGCCGCCGCGTCGAGTCTCGAGTGCAAACGTCTCTTTTTTGGTATAGTAAAGACAAACGGCAGAAAAAAAATCATTCGCTTTAAAAGTTCATCGACACCAAAAGCTGTTTTTTCTTCTCCGATTGCTAGTGAAAATTATTACAACAATAACAATTAAGTATATCTCAAACTTGCGATAAGAAACAATCTCTTTTATTTGTTGCTCCTGCTCTGCCACAACGACCCAGTGCTAACCGTCTGAAGTTGTCATGTAGAACTGGGAAATGATGAATGAATCAATGACATTGTTAAATATTTCGCTAGCAATCATTTTGAAACAACTTTAACATTTGGTGGGGCATATATACAACTATACACATCTACATGAACTTTTACTTTGTATCTACAATGTAGGTAATACTCCAACACTTTGTTAGGGCAACAGTTTGGGTTTCGCGAATTCGACTCGGCGTGTTAAAGCCAGTAAAAGCGGATTATTTGAAGTTCAACGTCACCGCGCGCTGAATAGTAGACGCGACCGTTCGATGGTGGCGAAGTTATAAACATTAAAAGCACGAGTACTGGCGACAGACAGATTTTATTGTAAGCCTCTTGTGTGGCTGTTTTTGTGCTTCGATATCCGATTAGTTCAGGAAGAATTTTCCACTATATTCGAGTAAATTTTTGTTTGCAAAGTTAAATGTGGATATACTTACAATTAAAAAATGTTTCGCGCATAATCTGCAAAAGAGGAAAGAGGATATTAATTAGTTATATTGAAATGACAGGCGTATTAAATGACAGAGCACATGCAGGGAAATGAAATTCTCACAACTTCAACGCCATCTGTTGATCGATTTTTTAACAGATGGCGTTTATATTTCACTTTTTTTTTTGAATAATTTTATATCTGAGTATTAGATTCGGACACTTCATTTGTCTCCAAACAGAGCAAAATCAAGAGATCAACTTTACAAAATGGCGCACAGATTTATGGAAAGACAGTTATTCATCCCGATGGAACTCCTGTCAAAGATTATGACATCTCGCGCCCAAATCAGCCAATAGCTTCAACAAAAATTGTAATGAAACATTTAAAGTTTTGGGAAACATGTTTTAAAAGATCAATGTTATGACCAAGCTGTGAGAAGAATCAGCAACTGACAGCTAAGCGTGTACTTACAAAAATGTATATCTATTTCGAAAGAAAATCACACGCAACAGCTGAATTTATCGACTGGCCGACATTTTTCCCATCTAACGCACTGAATTTCGGGCTCAAAACCAATTCCAAGGTCTCAGTTCCAGCAAGTTAGTTTGATGCTTTTGTTTTATATATTTTTCATATTATATTACATTTTTTAATCTAAAGATTAGGAAGCTGCTAACACTAAATTTTAGCACAAAATACTCGTTCAAATTTAGCTCAGCTAAATTTAAGCGAATCCCTTTAGCCGAGTGGTACGCAGATCGAGCTAAAAATCAAATGTACTTTATGTATCTGTCAAAATCAATTTAATAGGTCGGCCTCGACACATTTTCTCAAGCTATAAATATGTCTGTGTTCAGTTGTTTTTTTGCGTTTTGTTGGCGGAAAAGTAAGCAAAGATGAGCATTTTTAATGACTCCCTCGACGAGGAAATGGGTGAAATAATAAGTTTTTTTTAAGGAAGTTTTGTCAAAGAACAGCGACATTTATCCAGAGCTCACTTTATGACAAAATTTAGCTAGGATTTTAGCAAATGCTTGGAGAGAAAAGCTGGGGAACAGCTAACATTTAGTTTTGTTCGTCTAGTACTAAAGCTACGATTACACGGCCATTTTTTTGCGTCCTTTAAATGACGCTTTGACGTCAAAATCGCGTCACAAGCCCGTCTTTTAAATGCCGTTGTGTGTGATCTCCATTTTTGGGATAACATTTTCTGCGTCATTTAAATGACTAAGAAACTGGCAGACCAAATGACATGAATTTTGTGCCATTAAACTGACGAAAAAAAAGACCATGTGATCGCCCTTTAATGACACCTAGGTCAAAAGACCAAACTTTTTGGCTGTTGCGTCATTCCAAAAAAAGACTATACACGAAATTCATTGCATGCCATTTTTCTACGCAAATGACAAATGACGCTGCATTTAATACGATATCTGTTCTTTCAATTGGTGTTTTTCTCGTGGCGAAAGGACGTATAAATTCATAAATTGTTTTTTTTTGTGGTGGTGTTGTTCGACGCAGTCGATATAACCGAATCCAGAAATATACCTCAACAAATAATCGAATTGATTTGCTGTCATACGAAGGACATTGCTATGTAATTCAGGTTCTTCCACGCGCAATTCGAGCAGTAATTCCGCACAAAATACACTCTTCTCGCGACGGCTCAACCACTTCTTTTGCCAAATACTCAGCTTTCGTTGCGTTGGCTTGGTATCAAGATGGTCGTCCCTGCTTTCCAGCATACATGCTGCCAAATACGCCGTCTCCGCAATTTCCACCATCATCGTAAAAGTTCTTTTCTCCATTTTTCATTTACTGTAATATCTTTTTTTGTTCACTGTTAATTAATTTAATTAAAAAAAGTCTTAGCAAAGTTAAGCGTCTTCGCCGAGAGAAAAACACTAAATAATAGTAGCTATATTTTTCTCATCGGTCAATACCGTCTGATCGCAAAACAGATAAATGACGCTAAATCGAAATAATATGAAAGGTGACATTTGTCATTTTGATGTGGCATGTTATTACCATGTGATCGTCAGTTTTTCGCTCACCATTTAATGGCATGCTAACGGAAAATTCTAAAAGACGCGCAGTGTCCGCCATTTTATTTTGGAACAAAAATGACGATGATAGTCATTTCGTGTGATCGCCATTTTTTTCGCAAATGACCAATGACGAGTCGTAGCTTGAAAATCACTCTAATGCGACATTTTTTCCTGACGTCATAGTGTCTTTTAAATGACTCGTAAAAATGGCCGTGTAATACCTTAAGATTAAATCAGAGGTCTAACAGGCTTCCTAAAATCCACACCACAACTAGGCCTAGGAACATTACTGAAAGTGAACGTACAAATCCATAAAGTTCTGCACTAAAAGAGTGGTAGCTAAAGGTTGTCTCCACTCCATCTATAAGGGGGAACAAAACCTGGAAGCCCGAATAGTTCGGTCACTCCCACGGTCACTTCAGCATGCGAACGAACTTTAAAATGTACCTGACAAGCAGGATTCGCTCTGCCACTGACCTGTCATATAGATACAACCATCTACACAGATTCCTTAAACACGAAGAGTGGTGCAGGAGCGGGATCCTTCTCAGAAGAACTAAAGACCGGTCATACTGACTAGCGGATCATTGCAGCGTTTTCCAAGATGCGACGTACGCGTAGAAGACAGCGTCCCAAAACGTCTAAGAAATGGAAATCGCCTTTTGGGCTGACTGTCGAGCAGAGAAGCTGGCCGGATGCTGCTTTGATTTAGATCTATTCGAAATTCTTTTTATTAAAGTAAATAATAAAAATTAATCCATAAATGGCAAAAAAAAAAAATTAAATACACTTATTTCGAAAAACTTTTGTCCCATCAATTAATTTATTTGAGCGAATAGGTGGACTTGTAAGAATATTAATGTATTTTTATTAAATCAACAACTTCAAAAACTTCCATGTCCAATAGTAATATTTTTTTTCGGTAGCCGCGTTTCCTATGACGGGATTATTCTGAAGTATATCCTAATTTAAATTACTGGCTTCCACACCCAAAAAAAAAAAAAGAAATCAGCTGTCATATTCACAACTCAATATAGTATCACTATCAACTGAAAATTGTTGTAGATTTGAATGCATAGTTGTGAATTTTACAAGTTGTACGTACTCGCTACAGCATTTTGTACGTACATTTTGCATTTTGGTTGTAGATTTGACCAATTGATACATGTACAATTAACAACAAAAATTGACAACGCGCTGTCAATTTTACAACAAGAAATTGCGATCAATTTGACAATTTTATTGCTGAAATGAAAGCAAACGCTGTAAAACTTACAATTAAATGTGAATATGAACGCATTTGCTGTTAAATACACAAATATACAACTTAATGTAAATTTTACTGCCACATGTTTACAATGGAAATTTTTTTTTTTTTTGTGAAATGAATGCGTTTATATGCTGCATTCATTTTGTTCCGAAACGGATAGTTCAAGAGCAATTTGAGTCCCGAACAGATTCGACTTTTATTTCGGAACTTTTTCCGAACGGATACATTCATAGGGGTTGCTATTAGTCTTCAGACAAGTAGTACAGTCTTTTGTCATAGCTTATTTGATTTTACACTAAATTTGGCTAAGGCCTCAGTTATAGCTATACGTAAAATGCAACTGAAAAAATTGGAATAGTGTGAAAATGTGTTTTTTTTTCGTTTAGGCGGTCATGGCATAAAAGTTGTTAGGATCAACCACCACTGAGTTGATTTGTTGTAATTGGTTTCATAGGGGGAAAAAAATCCTGACACCTTTTTTGCTATGACCGGATTCCATCAGAAAAAAAAAATTCTGACAGATGGAATAGTAAAGAAATTAAATATATCAGTGGAATGTTTTTTTTTGTGGAATTAACTGAGGATTTGATTGGGAAAAGACCAAGATTAAGTTCAACCAATATGTTTAAGTGGTCAAAACAAGAAAAAAATATTGTTTTACTGTTCAGTTTTACGTATAACTATAACTACGGCCTAAGGAACGATGGAATATGGAACAACACTCGTGGTTGAGCCATAACCCGCTGCTTTTGACTCGTAACTGATACTAAATAGAAACCAAACCCAAGTGTTCGTCGGAGTTTATTGGGCACAATCGCTGAAAACATAATCAAGACTAGATATCTTTACCAATGTCTTCTGCAGAATCTGCAAAGATGAAGTGGAAGTAGAATCGGTGAAAGACTTTTGTTGATATAATAAAAGTCTCAAAGAATGGAAGCCTCCCTTACATGGTATCAAGGTTCTTTAATAGCTTGCACGATCCGGATTTAGACGACATATTGTATTTTGTCGCTATATTTGTTGGGTGATTCTCAGTTCGATCCCCAGCAAACAGGAATATTTTACTTTATCGCCCAAACAACTCACGCTTAAATATAAGAAATATCAGCGAGTTAAACAACTGTAATTGGAAAAATTATCATTTTTTTGCAATTCAACAAGCTACACCGTTTACTCTGCTAATGGAACACTCAAAAACACTGAGTATTGTAACGCTGGCACTCATTTTTATGCAAGCAACACGCCTGCCTTTTTGCTTTCAGAGTGCAGCCTATACCGAATGAACGATATCATTTAACTGGTTTTATTATACGTGGAAACCAAATCCTATCGCTGGCATCAATTTTCAAAAACAAAACAAATTCCAACGATTGATGATCTATACAAATACAGCATTTAAATGTCACCAAGGAATGTATAAAAAAACGAGGTCTCCTTTTAAGAAAAAGAAGAAACAACAAATATTTCCCACGTTACCAAAAATAGAAATTCATTGGGCAATAGAAAATTTATGAATGACTTTCCAAAGACATTAAGAGTTTTCCAAACCACATGCTAATGTAAATTTCGATTGCATCGCATACCAAAATCAAAGGAAAAAAAATCCTTTTGTTCACCCTCAGCATCGTTTTTCTTTTATCCTTCAGAGTGCTCTGCTCTTGGATTGCGTCGATTCAAATCGATTCCAGGAAAAAAGATTACAGTGAGTTATATATCCCAACCCAAACAGAGTGCACCAACAAAATTGACGTGATAAGCAATAGACAAACAACAAGGATCTAAGGGAATTTCACCGCCCTATTTGAGAGATCACCATCATAAAAAATATATAAATAGGTATCCTGGGATTTGTTTGTGTTTGATTGAACAATTTTCTGGTTTTAAGTGTAGAAGTAGAAAAAATGCCGATAGCGCGATTGAATAACCAGTTAAAAACCGGCTCTAACCAATCGAAAGGACATTTTCAGTAAAATATGGACAACTATTCGAAAAGGCTTCATATTATTTACTCCAAGGGTCAAGTGTGGAATGCATGTGAAAGTACTCAAAATGAATTTTGTGTTTTTTGTTTTCCTATAGAAAATTGAACACAGCAGGAGGTGCTAACGATGTGAGAAATTCTGTATGCAAAAGTGTAAAGGACATCGAAAGGCAAAACAAAGCCAGTGGAACTGTGTACATAATTGACTTACACTTCAAAAATGCTTTTAATTTTCTTCCAACCGATTTCTGTTCCCCTTAGTCTACAGCAAACTTTAAGTCTTATTGTTTAAACATAGCAAATCATACGTTGCTACACAACAAAGGCATGGTCTTTGGAAATAGTTTTAAACGACGCATTGGATGGACGTATGAATTGCAGGTAGAAGAGCTTACTTCGACTTAGCGTCGCCGTTTTCAAAATTCAGTGGAGAATCTGTAAACAGATCATCACTCCAAAAAAATACAAGTCAGTAAATCTTAAGACAGAAGATATTCGTTCCTCTATACCTCCAAGGGATACCAATCCGGAGAGAAAACAATGGCAACGTCCGCGAAGACGTAGTAAATCTTTTTCCTGTTAGTTCTCAGCGCACAGGTAAACCCGATAAAATGTTTGCTTTGGACAATATCCATCCCTCCAATTTGTCTTGCCGTGCGAGTTCAAGGACAACGATGGCGTTAGAGATTAGGCGATATAAATAGGTGTTTAAAAATATATTCATGCGTAGGATAAATAGAATTTGGAAACAGACAAAAATATGTATCGCGTAACGATAATAAAATTGAGTTTTTAAGATCTTAACAAGCTTCGAGCAATTGGCTTAATTTATGCCTCGATTTATGCAGTTCAACAGCTTAAATTAAGACAGAGAAGGTAGGGTTACCAGAATGAAAATGGCGAAAAGGGGGACATTGCGAGTTTTCTAGGGGGGACAATTCTGTGACCACAAACCATAACCGCTAAAGTCGGCTTTAGACGAAATTGAGATTTTGATGCCCTTAGATTCAGCGTACTCAAATCATATTTTGTAAATTTTTTTCTTTTAAAAAATGGCCACAATTTCAAAAAAAAAAACAACAGCTTAAGTCACTACAGTCAATGGAGTAAAAAAAAAAAACTTTAAACTGCTCTCCTGCACAACGAGTAAAACAGACTTTAGCGGTTTTGCCTTGTGACCACAGAATTATTCAAAAAGGGGAATAAAACATGCTTTTGAAAATTTTAACACCAACGTAAGAAAAAATAAGCTTCATTAGATACATATTTGTATGTAAGTACACATTTTGTTTTATCTTATTTTTATTAGAAATAAAAACAAATGCAAAATATAATAGCAAAAAGTTTTTTTAAGGTTTGTGATTGAATATTTAATAAAGGGGACCGTGGTTTGCATGAGGGGGGACAAACAGCATTTTGTATAAAAAAGGGAGACGTACGGTAACCCTAGAGTCACCCGATGATCGAAAAATCAATTTATTTTTACTTAAGGTGTGTTAAAATTTTTTATTTTCGGGCTACGTGAGTTCGAGTCAATCAGCGTCAATCACAAAACACTCAGCTCTAAAGCACTCATTACCTTAGGTTTCTTAGTTCAGAAGTTAAATTCAATTCAAAAAAATTTCGAATTCCTGTGATTCGACGCAGTTGGTCTATGCAGGGGTGGGATTCTGTAAATAACGAAACGAAAACCACTTTCACATTTCCAAAAATGAAAGAAATCACGCGAAAGCGAAAATTTGCTTCATGTAACTCCTAACGTTTTCTCCTGCACATTCGTTAAGGTTTAAGAAGCTGTGTGACAACAAAATTAGAGTTCGGAAGTCTCAGTATGTCGTTTTATTTTCGTTAAGTTATTTTGACAACTTACAGCTGACAATTGAAAATATTTTAATATTTTGTTTGTTGAATTTGTTTGTTGACAAAGGCGGCGTACGGAATATAAATGTATTAGGACTAAGCAAGCTAACGTGGGTCCCATCAACACAGCCGATTACTAATTAATATTGTAGATAGTTAAAGTGGATGTATTTATGTTAAGGAAGTTAATATTTTTAATAAAAGAAGCTTTTATATTTTCTTCTAGTTCTGTTGGCCAATGAATCCATTGAGGACAGACAATATCTTCCAACGCATCAACACATTCGTGCAATATTTTTATATTGTGCTCTGCACTAGGGGAGAAATAAAATCATTTCGAACTAACCATTGGCATCCTCCAGCCAGTACATCTAATGTTGAGGAAAGTTTCAAAATAGGAGGCACGCATGTATTTTGTGTACCTGTACGCAATTTAATATTGTCCAGCATATACTTAAGGGCGGCTTTGTTTAATCTAAAACGTGAACAAAACTAAAAGGAAAAATGAACTTTTAAACTAAGAACGAAATTAAAATAAACCAACCTTTTGTCAAGAAATGTGAGAGGATTCGGACAATCCCGCAGATTTTTTCCAAGTTTTCGCAATTTTACATGTTCATTTTCCACTTCACTTTCGTCGCTATCACTGGTCAACAAATAATAGTTTGCTAGCATTTCTAATAAAATATTCAGCACAATCAAACACCACCAAATTCAAAAAGAATAAATAGGAAAATGTAAAACGTCAAGCAAATAGCTGTCGTTTGTTTTCTTTCGTGGAGACGATAAAATCTGTTCGTTTTTAGGGTTAAATGAAGCAAGAAAAGCGAAAACGCCAAAGAAAATGTGATCGTTTGTTTTTTTCCGCGGCCACGAGAATTTCTTTCGTTTTTGATGTTACATGAAGCAAACTGTTCGTGCGCACTAAAACGTTTAAACGTTATCACCTTACAGAATGCCGGCCCAGATAAACCAAAAAAGATTTTAGCCATGGAAACTAACACCACACCATTTCTGGAACTTCAAAATTTGATCAGCCAAATCTGTAGAAGAGGCAGTAATATTCCAAGTTCGGCTCGATAAGGAAGACCGAAGCAGAACGCATGGAAGACCGAAGCAGAACGCATAAGTCACTCTCTCGGTCACTCTTCAAGACTTGGAACTAACGATGCATAGGTTACAGACAGTATAGGAACCTCTGCATGACTTTCGTTATAAAGGTAGAAATAAAAAGTGTCATGAAGAGATTGGAAACTGGCAAAAAAATTGCTAACTTCCTCTTTCGCCCTTTAAATTAGCAGCGGTCAGCTAGTGATATGTTCGCACTAAACGAAACCGCGAGGTTTCGTAAAATTTGTCCAAGCCTCCGAGGTTTTGCCATACATTTTTGAGGTGTCGAAACATCGGGTTATCAGCGAAACTTATTTGAAACCCCTCTGAGTTCATCCGTCCGTGAGTTCGGTATCAAACCGAACAAACCTACAGCGTGAACTTTGAGCTCACTTCAACTCGGTAGGAACGTCTTTTGTAGGAAAGATTTTGGTAAAAGTTCTTCGAAACGTCGCAACTTCAGTTTGGTGGGAACATGGCATAAGGCTCCTCTTCAACGAATCTTCCTTACTTGTGATTTAAGCTTAGTACGCTGCTCGAGCTAAATTTTCGCTCCAATACAAAATTCTCTCCAAAGTTTAGCTGAGCTAAACTTAAGCGAACCCATTTAGCTGAGTAGTTTGCAACTCGAGCTAAATAATCAAACTTCTGTTTCAGAATGTACTTCATATGTCTGTCAAAATTTAGCGTGACAGATCGTTGTGTATTTCTTGTTCTGTTGCGGAACAGTAAGGGTGAGCTTTTTTAATTATTACATGGACGAGAAGTACCTAGAATCAAAAATAGTTGAGAATTAAATTTTTGAAGGAAGTTTTTTCAAAGAACAGCTATTTTCTGTGACACTTATCCACGGCGTACTCTACGTCAAAATTTAGCTAGCATTTTAGCTAATGTTTGGAGAGAAAAGTTAGAGAGCAGCTAAAAATTAGTTGAACTAGAACAGCGTACTAAGCGTCATCGAGATGGGCTTTTGCCTTTTTATAAGTCATGCGATAAATTTAGCAATAACTGCAGTTGTACCATCTCGTCTGGCCTCCTTGGTGACAGAATGCAATCAGAGAGTTTTCATTTTGTGTCTATCGATCCTCTTGAAATATATAGGCTAATTATATCCTTGGAGAACAAATCTTCTTGTCCCAGTGATGGCAGTGATGGTATTTCAAATACTTTATTGAAAAGAATAGCTTGGTATGTCGTAGATGTTTTGAGTTATTTATTTAACTATAGTGTTCCTAAAACGTTAAAGTGCGCTGAGGTTACTCCCCTTTTTAAGAAAGGTAATCGCAGAGATGTATCTGCTTATCGACAAATTTCTTTACTTCCCTTATTTTCAAAACTTTTTGATAAACTTATTAAAAAACGAATCTTTTTACCAATCACCACATGAGGTATTATGGTTAGGTTAGGTTGAGGTGGCTGACGACAAAAAGCCGGTCTCTTATGATACCACACGAATCTATGAAATTGTGTCTCCTTGCTCGTTGAACCCGTTTGAGCTGAACTCATTTAGGATTAAATTAATTCTATCGTTAAGCTTTGGTGGTCGTTTTTAAGAATATTTTTGTATTAAGTCTTAATCTAACGAGAACAGTAGATCTACTCATTTGATTGAAAATAAATAAAATAAAATAAATAAGGCGTAAGACACTTCGAACGTCTGTGTTTTGGTATAGATCTTCGGCCGATTCAGGATTACCATGGAGGCGCTTTGAAAAGTTACAAAAGTAAACGAAATAAAGTTCCATGACACATATACATATGCATCGCTGTATTAAGGAGAAACCTCCTAGCCAGAATTACATCTTAAGGTTTTTTCAATTGCGCCACCTGTTGTCAAAGTCCCATTTCCGAAACACCATAGAGTGTCATGAAAGAGCTTCTTCAATTCGTCCTAAATATAAAACAAAAACTCACACAAAAAGAATGATTGTTAGAAGCTAGGCCTAGGGTCCTTACGGACCTGTTGCGCCAACTATTTATTTATTTTTCAGTTCCCGTATTATTTTGTTTTGTCTGGAGTTATCACAAAACCCTTAAGAAATATTAAGGCGTAAATTTGCAGCCTACTTTGTTCACAGTTTCCTAGATGCTGGATGAACTTTGAGTCGCTAGTCACTGGGAGGATTGTAAGCTTACTTACATACTCTACAGCAGAGGTTCCCCATTTTGTTCGGCACCGGAATCCTTAATTGTGAAACTTTTTTTGGCGGACTCCCATATTGATATTAGGCCTTTTTTATTATGCTCACATGATCTGTATAGATCATTGATTTCAATGGTATACAACAAAAGTTGGATCTTGTACTGTTGTTGTAAACCGTGAAAATCAATGATCTATACACATCATGTGAGCATAATAATAAAGGCCGATTAACAAAAACAACGTCGCTGCTTGAGATGCAGTTTGGATATTTTTATGTTTCACAAGAAAAGAATGAATGAATGATATAAAAATAATTATTTTTAGTTTTATAAAACAATTATTGTACAATAAAAAATATGTTGTAACTTTTTAATGTGAAGAATGGAATTTTTGCGACGCGACGGAACGAACGCTGCTCTAGACAGTCAATGCTTTTTTTTTATGTTTATAAAACGGGTGGAAATTGTCCGAGCAGAACGTGCTGGCGTTGGATACTATTTACAAATTGCCAGGGCTACTGAAAACTTTTTTTAGTTTGCTATCCTAGAGGTCTTTGTCGAGTAAGAGAGCAGTGTCTTTTGATAGGAGAAATGCCATACTAACTCTACTTAAAGTGATCTTCAAGATCTTCTCGCACTTTCAATAGTCCGTCCGACTCTACTCCTGTATTTAGATTCAACTTCTAACAAAGGTCCTTTTGAACACACTCCACCAAACAAAAAATTCGCAATGTCAAACCCAAGCTCAGTCTGAGGGTAACTTGTTGCTAAAAATCCATGTTGTTTATCTGTTCCTTATTATACTTGTGATTTGCGACTTTTTACGCGGTCAATGATTTTCTCCGCCACTGTAATTCTCATGGCAGCGCACAGTACACGCAGCATATACGATCAAAGGATATATACACTACATTCACATAAGCGGCCCACCTTTGGTCAATGACTAGCTAAAGTGCTGGCTATCGACCTGCCAAAGCCACTAGCCCCCCGGGTTCTCTTCCTTTGAAAATTAAAGAAATAATAAACAAAAAGATGAACAACCACCATCATCATTATCATCGACTCCATATAGCTGGGAAGAAAATAGAGGAACGGATCGAAGTAAAAATACCTACAAAAAAAAAAGAACTCGAAAAATTCCTTTGGCCATATTTTGTTTTGATGATGCGATCCTATCTTGCCCTCGGAACTTCTCTTTTATCCTTGGTTTTTGTTTTTCTCCATATTATCCTAGCTTGGGCCCGCTTAATGGTGGATATGCGTCGTTCTCTAAGGCTTCGCCTTCCCCATGGTATATTTATATTCATTTCAGTTTCAGGGCTCCTTTTCGTGCTGTTGGCTTGGCTTGGGCTGTGTGTTGTTTATTATTCGTCGTCGTTGTTGTTGGCTAGTTTTCTCTCCTTACTTTGTCGAGTGTTTGTTTGTTTTTTTGTTGTTCCCCCGTTTGTAGTTTATTTTAGTCCTTTTTAACCATTTCCAAGGAATTTTTCATTTCATCGTTGCGTCGCTCTTGTAGGTCTTCATTGTGCTCACCAAGTGTGTGCTGGTCGTCTGGTGCTGGCACGGTTAAGCTATCGCGCGTCGTCAGCAATATGTGTGATGTGCTGGGCTTCATGGTTCTCTGCTGGGTGTAGAGCTGTTGCTTCTGCGCCCCTTTGTTGCGTCCTGTTTGAGGTTTTGTTTAGCGCACTCTTGATTGCAGTTTTTATTTTAACTTTTTTGTTTTGTTCTTGTTGCAAGGAATGCATGAGGCGAAGGCTTCTATTACTCCTGCTGTTGTGTTGTATTGTAATTCCTTTGGACAAACTTCATGGTTATGCATTGTTTTGCTCGAAACTATACACGGCTGAGTATTAGTGCGAAGGAAACCTTGTGTAAGACAATGGTTAAATGCTTTGTTATTGTCGAATGATGTTGGAAGCAAAAGTAATACAAATGTGTGGATGGATCAAAACATAGGTGGACACAATTGGAAGTGGGTTGCATTGTTGGAAGGAATTGTGTGTTGTCCCAAATGAAATGCTGAAATTATTTGCGAATTGCGACGGTTTCTTCGAATTGCTGGCTCGTGATGTTTATGTTTATTTTGTTTATTAAGGACAACGCCATCTGTACAAATACTCGTATAGGGGGCGCCGTTTCTCATTCCCATTGAGTTATGTAGGGGTGGCTTTAAACGTTGGATATTGAACCTTATTTACTTTAGCTTGGACTTCCTCGTGTGGTTTGGATACAAAAGCTATTGATTCAAAACTTAGTTTAGCGCAACAATCGTGTTTCTGATACAGACTCCCTTTACCGCCTAGCAATGCCAAACGACTAACTATACCTATAAACCCTTTTGGACAAAGGGCAAAACTGCCAATATTAACGGTTTAGCGTTCTTTTCTAGTTCTGTAGATAACGCTGATCAGTATTATGCGTGGCTAAAAAGCTTTTTAAAAAAAAGTTTAAATTTCAAGGTGACGACTTTTCTGTAACAAAATTTAAGGACGAAGTTGGAACTATCCGCATCCCAAAGAGTCGTTGGCCGAAAATTTCATGAATTGTGGCGTGAAATGTGTCAGAAAGTGCTGAATGCCGACACAATGCACCGTAAGTAGAGCTAACAGACATAGGAAACCAGGCAATCTTACGTATTCAGGCAGCCAACTTAATCCGTAAATACTAAGACACTAAGATCTCATGCCAGGCTATTTAGCATTTAATTTGCTCGGAAGAATCTTGGAAAGAAACTCATAGTATATTGCCACACTAAAAGGTTTAAATTGAGAATATTTCTCAAGACAATCAGGGGTATCGTGAACAAATTCCGATGGAAATATTTCCCATGTCAGCAATGTAAATCAGATTGCTGAAATGAAAGCATTCCGTGGGAAATATTATTCCCGATAGGGGTGAATACAAGTGAACTTTTCTGACATATTTTTTAAATTGTTCTCTTTAGACTTCAACAGCGCCCTGCGATGCTTCCAGATTAATGTTAGTCATTATCACAAGATTTAGTGTTCCGCATATCTTTTACCAATGCTTTTTCTTTGACAGTAGGTGTAAATGCAGTAACGCATCGCTGGCATCATGATTCTCATGAGCTTGCAAAATGTTCATTAATGCAACTATTGGCACCACTTTCAACGTCAAGTGTTCATTATTGCAAAGTTGTTGATCGCATCAATAGAGAAAAAACAAACATCACAGAAATACCTAATGCGCTGTTGACTCGCCGGCAAAACAGTAAGAAAAATGGCGGAAGAGAAAGAAAAGTAAGTAAATAAACATTTTCATCCATAGATACATATGATTTTGACAGAAATTTTTATAAATTTTGTTTGATGTAAAAAATGCGTTCTAAAACTCAAACATCATATTCAATCAGCAACGCATCAGCATAAACTATGCATCGCATCAGCATCGCAAATAAGCAGTGATGCTGTAGCACTGCGCAAATGTTTGACGTTTCTGAATTTACACTAGTTGTCAGCACAAAACACCTGATTTCGTAAATACATTTGAAGGGTTTTCCTTGGTTTTTCGAATTTGTTTAATTTCGTGCAACTTTAATTTTTTGCAACTTTAGTTTTTGAATTCGCTTTGCGTTATTATTTCGGAAGGAGTAAATATCCAGGGATGTCATTCTTTCGGAGTTGCAGACTTTCACTACAACACACCGCTGCACTCAATTTCAAAACAATTAAATTAATAAATTTTAGATTGTTTTGAAATTTTAGATTTAGATTCTTGTTATTTTCATTTGATAATCTGAGGTGCAGCTTCAAGTGTAGTGTAATATTGCTCTTGTTAATCTAAAGTTGCATTAACCCAATGCAAACTAACATTGTTTGTACTAATTGCTAGGATTTGCAAACTGTTGGTTGCCGTTGTAGGGTTTTTTTTAACTCCCTGCTGCTGCTGCTAAGTCGAGTAAAACTTAGCGTAGACAGAAATAAAACACAAAACCAGAGCAATTTGTTTTTCAATTTCATTATAAAGTATGTATATATGTATATAATTTTTTTTGTTTATTAATTTTGTTTATATAAATCTAGCGTTATTACATTTACAGAGTATTTATAAGATTCATCCAATTACATTAAAAAATAATAATAATAATATACAACAGTTAAAAATACAAAATTATTCTTAAAAGAAGAACAACAAACGAAAAAGAAAAAAAAATAATAATAATCGCTTAAATATTTGCATTTTTAGTAAGATAATTTATATATTTCTGTATATATATATATATATATTGTATTTGTATATGTTATAATTACTTCATTCGAATACTTGACTTGTACGTGCCATTGTAGATAGAGAATAGAGAACATAATTCATGTAAATATATGTGGGAGGGTAGATTATTAAATATATAACATTTTTGATTTAGCTTTTTTTTTTTTTTTGTAAACATAAAAAATAAATAAATAAAATAATAACAAAACACTTCATTATGAGTCACAGTTAATATACTTAGCTCTGGCGGCCATGCTTATTGTTTTCTCTCGTCAGTTACGATTACAACAACAAAATAAGAAAGTAGCGAGTAGTTTTTTGTTAGTTTTGGAACATTTTCTGGTGGCGAGAGTAAAGAAGCAAAATGACAGTAAGAGGGAGAAAAAAAACGAGAAGATTCTACACCAGTTCCAAAAAGAGATTAAAATTTTGATTTTTGTAATATCTAGAGCGCGATTTTGCGCGTTCAGTCTTCCACTTTTCCACTTGTTTTGGTGTATCTGATTTAGTTTTATTTGAAATTTTTTTTTTTTATTTTTTGTAATTTGTTCTTCATGTGTTATGAAGTAGCTCTTGGAATTTGTTGTAACGCCCCCTGGAACCTAACCATTCGTTGTGTATCGTAAATCATTGTCCATTGGCAGTGGTCCAAATTGTAGTCGTTCGAATTTCGATTTGTATTTTCGTTGTCTGTTGCGCGCGTCGGTCTCATATCCTTAAATGTGGAAAAAAAATCGATTAAAATAGAATCAAGCGCTGGATGAGGGACGGGAAGTACTTACATTTGAGTTGATTTTCTGCGGGGATGTTGTGGAACGTCTGCACAGCTAGTGGCTAGTGGTGGTATCAGTTGCTGGGTGGTGGTGACGGTGACGGTGCTGGTGGGTGTTGAGTGTTGAAAGTAAAACGGTTTTCTTATTCCTTTTTGGCAGTCATATTGCTTCTGAAGCTACTCCCTCTTCTACTACATAATATACACATGTGGAATGACTACTGCAGCATCAGGGCGTTCAAGTTCCGCTGCAGGATTATATCTTTGACTGAATTGAACACAAGTTCAATGTTTCTTGTACTAACTGCATTGGTGAAATGGTGATATGTGCGGGTGTGATTGCCCGTATGGACTTTCATGAACAGCTGCAGAATAAAGTTCTGTACATCGACCACCGAGTGCGAGTTGCCTGCAAATTGGGGGTAATACCAGCGGATATCAGTCTCAGGATCGCGCACTTTCTGCTCCAACAGGTCCTTCTTGTTGAGGAACAGTATGATTGAGATGTTCTTGAACGTTGTATTATTTACAATGGTGTCGAAGATGTTCTTGGATTCTTCCAATCGATTGGTCTTGCGATCTTCGGCGAGCACCTGATCGAATTCCGAGCTCGAGGCGAGGAAAATGATCGATGTCACTGAACAGTCAAAACATTTAGTCCACTTTTGGCGTTGGGTTCGCTGACCGCCCACATCGACGAACACAAAGGGAATGTTCTGTATTCGAATGCAGAGTTCGTAGACGCCTTTGGTTGCTTTCCGACAGTGCAGAATATCTTTGTACGTTGGCACATACTCGATCTCTGATATTCGTTCGATGTCGTTGAGGAAATAACTAACAGAGTCGGAAATTTGAAACTCGTTCCGACGCTCGTAGGCACGGCGAATGGCACGATCGTGCCATAGTTTTTTAATTATGGACGCATTCTGTCTGAATAGCTTCACGTCGAGACTTTGGCATTGCATCAGATTCCCATAGTATGCATCTTTTTCTGATGTTGCGTTCTCCCATGGGATTTCGAGTTTCTCTCGAGCATCGATCAGGACTTGCATCCCCTTAACTATGTTTTGGTATATGATGAACTGGTACTCGCGTATCAGTTCGGGTTCGAATTTGACGCCGTGAATTATTCGCATTTGCTTGAGAAATGTCGATTTTCCCGATTCGCCAGCTCCGAGAAGCAAGAGTTTCACCTGACGACGAAACGCACTCTTGTCCTTTTCGAGGAATTTATCGATTTCGTTGGATATATGGCGTTGTTCCATCTCTTCGGGACTGACACGAAGTCGGATTAGATAGTTGATTAGGTCGCCGCAACATTTTAGGCAAGAGAAACGTGACGAGTGGTGTCGCCGCCTTGAGCGAGTCATGTCATTGTTGATAATGCCACCATCGTAATTCGGTTGGAATCCACCGGTTAGACTGGAATTGAATTCACCACTAGCTTCAGCCATGATTATCATTCTGCATTTTGTTTTGGCGGTTCTATAAAACGATAACAAAAAGGAGTTGTTGTTTTTTCTGTTTGCGCAACAAGGTTTTTTTTTTTTTTGTGACGCAGCGATTTGTGCAACGTTTTTGTTTTTAGTTTATATAATGACACAGTATACATAATAATACAGTAGCGCAAAACACTGATCAGAACTTTTTTTCATCATCAACTACGTTTATACTTCAGCGGATACAACACGGTTTTTTTCGCATGACAACACGGTGTTGCCATATAAATTTCGGAGCGGTTTAGTGACTTTGATACGGTTAACATGACAGCTGTCAAAAAAAAAACACATATAGAGTGAGATAGATGTAGCAACAAGTTTAGAATAAGAATTAGAAAGGTTAATTCATATTTTCCATAAAATTCATATTTATATCATAACTTTGCCCAAGGGCTAACAAATTGTCAAAATAAAATGTATTTAAATGTACTAAAGTTTGATGTCGCCATTGGGGATATAAAGAAAACCGTCCATAAACAAGATATAGACGACACTTAAGACATGTGATTAGGTTGTTAATATCTTGCATAAAATCAATTTGTTTCTTTTTTTTTGTTGTTGACAGTTGCGGATAAGGAGTGAATTTTTGTTTCTGCCTTCGTGAATTCAAATGGTATTGATATTGTGGTTTCATAAACAGTTTTTCAAATCTGAATACACTGCTATAATCTCTCACTTGCCATTTGCCACTGCAACCCCAGTTTTATGAGCTAGTTATAACAACAATGTAAATATTAAATTGTAGGGATTTCGCACGTTTGACAGTTCAAGATGCAATTTGACATTTCTCCTGTAGTCTTATTCAAGCTTTATTGTCTGCCACAATGGTTTTTCTTTGTGCATACGTATGTATACGACTCAAAATGCACTCATTATGATTTTGAATTCCAGCACTCTGATCAAATGTCACTTTCAATTCAACAGTTGATGTTCGGATTTACTTTTATACTGCAATGAGTTAAAGAACCTGAGAATGTAAAGTTCTTGGACCCACTTGCAATCCGTCTTTAAACTGATGAGAGAGACTTTGGAAAATGAGAGATTTTACAAAAGCCTTAAGCGCGTATAACACTACATTTCTTCTGCTTTTAAAATGAAACGATAGGATTGAGTGCGTACCCGCCAACTTTATTAATGTAGAAACATAAAAAAAAAATGCTTTAAAAATATTTTCAAATTACATTTTTCAGCTGCTGACAGCTTTTTTTTGACATTTCAAGATTATTTGAAAATAAATTTGTTTGAAAATTTGTGGTTGCTTTGCAAACAATTGCTACCCCTTTCGTAATACACTTTTAGTCTCTTTTACACACCCCTGACTTTTCAACGTGAAAAAATATGAGGAAAGATGAGAAAAAAATGTAGTGTCATACGAGCTTTCGAATTGTGTTAACTCGATGCCTGTTAATCTTGTTTTTTGCAAGTTGGTAATGAGATCATAGTTAAACAAATGGAAATACGTGGGTGACCAAGTTAATGTCAAAGACATCGTATATTCAAGATATTTTCGGAGATCTACCACAATGACCATGTATTTAACGATGCAAAATATTTTGATGGCCAGCTGAACGGGCAGTGCCAGCTACGGATAAGTTACTGACTATAGGTAAGCTAGTGACATCCCAAAATGGAATTAAGTGGGCTTAAGAAAGTGTCAAAAACAATTGAAAATTCAGTAAAGTAACAACATTTTAATCCATTGTGTTCTTAAATTGGCTTAAGCTGGATTAATCCAATCCTTACTCTTTTTTACTTAAAAAACATTGTCATCGATTATAATGTGTCATGTATATCGGGGATGCTGTACCGTATTATCACAGGATCGAACGATTAGGTTTTCATGAGCACGAATAAAAAAAACTTTACAGAAATAAGTCCTTTTTATTATTTGATACACAGACCAACTGTACGTTGAACATTTTCCTTTGATGCACAACTAAATTTCGTGGAAATGTTTCTTTTTCGGTGGCTCAATTGCAAATCCATTTTGAAGTAAAAAAAAACTCCGTAGATGATTTTAAAGAAGTTTGCCAGAGGTGGTAACCACCAAGACGTTGTAGTATTTTAGACATTCAACTTGAAAATCTCTAGAGAGCATATCAGTATATATGTACTTCAAGAACACAATTAAAGAAGTTATTTTAATTTTAATTCTCCTGGCTAATCCTTCTTTTCAAATTGCCTGCAGAAAAATCAACTTCTTTGCATATTTTGTACCCGTGTTTTATTGCTGCAAGTGAATGTCCAAACCATACTGTTATTCTTATCAGCATTTGAGTCCAGTGTAAAGTATGTGTTTGATATAATACATTTATTATTTTAATTGTTTATATATAATAATGCACAAATATCTTTCGAAATCCCAATCAAAATAGTACATCTCTATTTCTTTTTACCACATACAATTGAAAATAAAAGGTCATACATATTAAAAATTATAAACAAAAAGTAAACATAATTATGTTAAGTATTTATGTATCAATCTAAAAACAAAAAAAAAAACATAAATATCTATAAACAAAAAACATGTTATTTATAACTTTAAAAAAAAAACTTGTTGTAAAGAATCTGGCAACACTTATTTCACTGCCGATATATGTCTTTCTTTTCATCGCCACCCATTTAGATGTGAAAACAAAAACAAACATTTTCGTCTTTCTTATTTGTATGTGTACGCGAGGAAAAAAACTAAGCAAGTGTGGTGTACTCACTCAATTGCTGATTTCTGGCGCAATTTTTTCTACCGTTTGTTTGTTCCTCAGTTTGTATACTGTATTGTTATGTATACTGTGAAATTGATCATTATTATAACAAAAAAAAACAAATTAAAATAATTATTCTGTGAAGGTAGCACGAATTTAACAACAGATGTACGTTTTTTTTTCTTTTAGTAGATACAACAATCATTTGGAGTGAGTTTTTTTTTGAGACACTTTGGATTTGGTCTTGGCTAAAATGAATAGGTGAAAATTGTGTGCTATCTTCACAAAATTGAAATAAATGCTAAATAAAATTGAACTGCAATGTTTGTTTATGATAATGATAATAAGAATAATAATAAAAATAATAAACAAAAGATAAAAAAGAACATGTTTCTGAAAAACTCTATTAAGTCTAATGGACTAACCTATACAAAGTTGGTTAATAGTTTGATGTAAAACAATAAATAAATCAAAGAGTATTAGTTTGAGTATGGTATGCAATGCAAAATCTTGTCCTAGTTGATTCTTCTGCATGATGTCTATAAAAAATAAAAAAACCCTAGATCTAGTCTCATATTTTCATTTTCGTTCAGAAAGTAATGACTTGCTACATTACAACGCCACACTGCTTTGAACTTCCTAACATGAACAACGACATCTTTCGGTGAAGCTTAGGTATTGCAAATGTATCCAAACGAAAAGCTAAATGGTGTTGGTGTGAGCTCATGCTAAAGCAGGGTCCCAATTCAATTTAGTTAAATCGATTTGTCGAATTTATATTCAAAATTGTACTAAACTTTTAGTAGTGGCTGTCAGGTGGCAACACTTTAAAACGGATGCTTTATTAAATGAATATTTACCTCTTATTCTAAAGGTATTCACTTAATCCCATAATTTTATGCAGCTCGAAAATTCATAAATTTCTGCGGTGCTTTAAGTGAATAACCCTCGGAAACATCATTGCGTGAATCGCGTAAGTCGACTGTCAAGTCGGTTGTCAAACTTAGTTGTTCAAATTATTTATAGATTTATTTAATTCGTTTTGCTGCAAATCATAAGCATATTCATTTCTAAGTACTCAAGATTGTTTTTTACTTGAAACTACCTATTTGAGATCTTCATAAAAAAAAACTCTGCAAACAAACAAACAACAGACGATTGTCTGTCAAAGTTTGACATTTGTGTTTTGCTCAACTTTCTGTAGTTAATTTCCGAGCCTAAATCGTCGCGGAAAATTATGAAGTCTGCGTAAACTATTCTCCATATAAAATCTGACAGTTCATTTACGAGGTGGTAAAATTCTGCAGTTTACGCAGTTTATGAGGCTTTTACGCGTTTCAGTGAATACCCTTTCTGTGCTATATTTTTAAGTTTCTTTATACAAATACGTTACGAAAAGAGCAAATCGAATATATTATAATAGTCAACAAAAACGTACTAGACACTTTGTGGTAACACAAGGTAGGTCAAATCCTCAGTTTTCAGTCACGGGATTCTATTACGAGAAATTGAAAAGTTATGTATAGTACGGCAAGCGAATTTGATTATAACGTGGACATTGGGAAGCCTCAAATTCGATAATTTGAAAGCTGTTTGGTAAATTCATGATTCCCAAACGCATTTTCAAAACTTACACAATGACATTCCAGCAATACATAATTTTTTGCACTCAAATATAAGAGCAAGTTTCGTCTGTGACTATAACTGGCTAGGAAAAGGCGTGCTACTATGACCAATTTCGAGTCTAATAATCTGTCAACATTTTAAATATAGAACGAAACACTTTAGGCGAGCTAAAATTTGAATGAATTGAGCTATTTCAGTCGGAATAAATGGGAACAATCAAAAATCTTGTTATTTTTAGTCGAATAGAGTGGTGTTGACTAGAAGTAACCTAAAAACCAGGTTGGTAGTTTTCCTACGTCAGCCACATATGCGAACTGTCAACTTAGTACTAAGTCACGAATTCTTGACTATTTTCGTCGGATACCCCTCCATAAACGTCAACTGAAGAAGCTCCGAAGGAGTAGACCGATCAAAGACAATCAAAACTGAGACATATCAAGTCAGACA
Source organism: Cheilosia vulpina (assembly GCA_916610125.1). Classification (NCBI taxonomy): domain Eukaryota; kingdom Metazoa; phylum Arthropoda; class Insecta; order Diptera; family Syrphidae; genus Cheilosia; species Cheilosia vulpina. The sequence goes on along the minus strand of OU744276.1, from coordinate 14,208,902 downwards.
GCTGTTAGACTTCCTAACTAGATACTTCAACGTCCCCAGTTTCGTGTTTATCTGTCAACTTTTTAAATTTGACAAGTTCATCATCACAAAAACGATCTAAAGTTTAAGCGAAGCGTGGGATTACTAACCTTTGGCTCATACATTCTGTAATTTTTTATGGGAACGTGTATAGATTTTTTGTGCGATTGAAACCAATTTAATTGGCTCACAAAATAGCAGTCTACGAACATGCGATCTGCGAAAAAATTATTTTAAATCGTTTGTATACAAATTGTTAAGACTTAAAAATCCGATCTTAATGTAGCAACCTACACCGAAAAACTGCGTTGCAATATCAGTGTCGTCGTCAATTAGAAGCAAATGCACGACTGGGTCGCATGTATATTTCCACTTAATAAATACTATAATCGTGGAGTATGTTCAATTTTTTTTTTTTAGTAATAGGGGTGAGTATATTTGGCCATTTTTTTTAAGAAAAGGGTGTCCCATAATTCACACCAAATTTGAATTTTGCGCCATTTAATAGTACAGTGATGCCTACAAAAAAAAAGAAAACAATGTGACAGCTGACAGTTCGGGGTTAGTAAAAATGGAGCGATTTACGAAAGAACAAGGCATTTCCATTGGATTTTGGAACAGCAACAAGTGGATGCTGATTTTTCGAACAAATTAATCTTCAATGATGAACCCATTTTCATCTTGATGGCTTCGTTAATCAACAAGACGGTGCCACATGTTGTATAGCCAGAGAAACAATTCAAATACTGCATGAGTAATTTATTTGTCGTGTAATTGTCCGTTTTTAGCGATCAGAATTGGCCATCCAGATCTTGCGATTTAACGCCATTGAACTTTTTGCCTTGGGGATTTTTTGAAGTCAAAGGTCTATGCAAACAAGCCCACGACCACCAACGACTTGAAAGAAGAAATTGGGAGGTGTATTAATGAAATTCAGCCACATTTATGTGAAACGATCATAGGAAATTTCAATAAAAGAGTACGTACTTGCCAGGAAAGCCGTGGCGGCCATTTATCCGATGTTCTATTCCATACATAACCTCACATCTGTATAATATTACATTTGAAATTTTAAGGCCTAAAATAAAAATTGCGACATTCATTCGTTTCTGGCAGAATTTAAACGTATTTCGAAATAATCTCTTGTGCATTCGACAGCTGATAAAGAACATAATTGTATTTAATCAATAAAGTTCGAATTCGATTGAATAAAATTGGGTGCGTTCGAAGAGTCTTAGTCCGTACGCAACACGTTATGATACCGTGCCAATATTCTACGTCGAAAATATTTCCACATCAATTCCCATCTTTATTGAGGTAGCGACGTATCCCTTTATTACATGTGGTACAATCAAGCACTCTCGATGTGCACCTGATAACTCTGAAGCTTATTTACAAATTATCCGCGGGCAGTGTACTCTTTTCTACCACTGTGTCCTGACGGATAAAAGCAATTAAAAAAAAGAAAACAGAAACCATTTTATACAATCTGCAAATTCCCACACAACACATTTAAATATAATGAGGACATAATCGCCGACTTTGTGTCTCCAGCCGGCACATTAGAAATACAATTTTTTTTGGTCGTGAATATTGGAGGATAAAGCACAGCCACCCACTCCTACCAAATTCATAGACACACAAAATGCATAATGCCATTAGCCGTTCGAAATTACACTAATAAAAGCAATAAAATCAGATTCGCTGTACGAATTTGTATTTAAACTGCCTCTTACAGCCTTATTCAACAGTGCAGACAATTGCAACTGTTGCCAAATATGCTCAGACGACTGCCAACAACAAACAAGTGTACAATGGATTCCACACACATAGTTTGGCTCATTCCGGAGTCACACACATAGCTGGTAGACGACATCGTCGACCTGCCACCAACTGAACATGATAATCCCCCATACCCGTCACCTCGTCATCATCATGGAAACCACGATAGTCATTACGAGCCAACCCTGCATCTGCATTCAGTTAAGGCCATTGCCATACTCAGGCGAAGGGTAAACATAGATTTTTTCGATAAAAATCGATATCTCCCTCAGCGGGAGATGGGGCGGCGGCGGCACTCTTAAAGAGGGAGAGAGACAAATACCCCATTGTCGCCACACCACTAGCACTCGCAATCTGGCCATCAACTGTACTCCATTGAGGAACCGGAAAATTTTCCTCGGCCGCACTACTACTGTCTGTTCCGTGTGCGACTTGTTCTAATCTTATTGTGCACACACAGAGTGCAATGCGATTCGGTCGGTCTTCTTTGGGAGCAGCGCATAATCCTGCCAAACATCGTCGCCCGTCTGCCGAGGCAGCAGACATATTGTGCGTTCCCCTCGTCCAAAGCCAGCCAGGAGACTCCACATAGCTGGCGTGGAGTGTTTTCTTTTTTGTTGCCCTGTGAGAGTGCTCTCAAAAGTACCATTCCAGCGCCCCATCGATCTATGAGAGATGATGTGCTGCTGCTGCTGTTGTTGTTGTGTGTGCCAAGCGGTTGTATAGCATGAATACAATTGCAAAGCGAACCGCATTCCATGGAGACCATAAAACTGTCTGCTGGTGCAGTTCGCAAGAATGAGGTTCTACAACTTTTCTCGGAAAGAAAAGAGCTTAAGAACAAGAAGACGGTATACTCGCTCGCGCCTTTCGGGTGGGGTGGGCAGGGTGTTGCGGCGGGCAAAAACAACCCAGTCGGCCAATAAGTCGACGAACGTATGAGCGAGAGAGACGAGAGAGTGTCGTTGTTCTGTCTGTGGAATTGCCAAGTGCAGGAATGTCTACCGTTTCTTCCACTTTGTCGCGTACGATGAGTATACACTATACACATATACAATGTGAATGCTTCATCCGAGGACACATTCGGATGTGTCGTCTGCTGACGTTATCCTAGGTTATCGCTTGCAAAGTTGAAAACCAAAGGAATTATTGTCTAAGAATTATCAACCGGAGGAATTTTACATCTGGCAGCTGTATAGAACTACCACACGCGATTGTGTGTGATGTACGTTGTAGACATCTGCAATTGAATGGCCTAGGGGCTTCCGAATATAACTTGTGCAATCCTTTCTTAAAGATGTGCATGGGTCTCTGATCAGTTTAAAAATGCGATTAAAGATTACATATACGTTTGGCGTTTAGGAAAAGCAAAGCTAAAGTATCGGCCTTCAAACAAAAGTTTCACAAATGTTTTCAGCGGCTCAAGGTTGTTACAAGTGACTACATCGCCTCATTGGGCCTGACTAATAATCATTTTTAACATTCACAATAAATATTCAATAGGTCACTTTAATTAATTTGAAATGGAAAATTGAGTTCGTAAAAATGATTATTCGCATCGGGCATATTAAATAAGTTTCGCTCTGTTTGACTTAAATTTAATTTGGATGTCTGTCGATAAATAAAAAACATTTCAGAACCTACAGATGGCGTTTTGCTGCATTTTCATTGGCTTATAGTGGGACAATCTTCACTTTGTTTCAACTCTATATATCTTTAGGTACTGAATGCCATAGGGTGGGCATGTTACTCCTTTGTCAAAAGCTTTGACACAAAAAACACTGGGCGTAATTTAATGTTTGTATAAAGCTTATTACAAAAACAAAACATCAATGGTTTTAGAACCTCTTCCAACTCTATAACAAAAAGCCAAAGTAGGAAATTTGTAGACGAATAGTCAGCAGGCAATCAAACATGCCTATATCTACAATCAGACACATTTTGACACTTCTTACAACTAATCGAAGCATAAGCTGAACCGAGCGTCTTTACTAGCTGTCATATAACTATAAAAGCATATTCAAATATCAAGTTATCTTAAGTCGAACGCAAAAACTAAACTGATCGGTAGTGTCACTTTTTCTACGTCAACCACATATGCAAACTGTCAAATCAGTTACTTCTTGACTAGATATGTCGACTACGCCTCCATAAACGTCAGTTGAAAAAAACTGTTCCAAACTGTTAATTGAATCAACTATGCCATTCAAAACTGAGACGCATCAAGTCAGCCAGCTGTCAACTGTCAGACTATATTATTAAATGTCCTCAAAATTGCACAGTACTTGTTGTTTTTCTTTGGTCTGCTACAGTCTTTTTACAATCAACTATAATTCATTCACCAGAATTGGTATCATCAATCATATAATTAACTGTCAAAGTATAATATGTCGTGTTCACATTTTTACTTAGAAAAAGTATTCTGAAATCATAGAGTTCACTCTGATATCGGTGTTTATGAAAAAAAAAAGGAAAAAAGAAACACAAATACAGAGCGCTCTCTGATGTGTCTGAACTTAAAACGAAATGCAAACTTATTTATGACAGTTCAGGCTCTGATTTTGACTAAAAATTAAAAATGCCCTATATTATTATTAAAATCAGTTCTTACATGTGCAGGGGGGTATATAGTGAAAGCTAGTTTAAATGTGTTTTTTTTAATAACAGGTACATTATTGAATGACAAGGTTTGGTTTGAATGACAATCGAGATGCGCCTACAGAAATTAAATGTTTAACCCAGCACTACAAGACAATAAAGCTGAATTGAAAGCTTTTTCTGATTTGGAAACACCCTCTAAAATGGTCGAGATAACACTTCCTATTCTTTATATAGGTATAATGTAGGTATTTCCATTTACTTTGACATTTCAAAACACATCACGCAAGTTTCTGTATCAGTCCAATCATCAGACCTTTGTATTTGTAGTTGTTAATAATATTAAAACTGTTTTCAATTATGTAATAAAGAAAAAGACTTAGAAAACATTGGGGAAACTGACAACTGAACTTCCATTTTCCCTAATGTTTGTGGACAATTTTTGCTGATGTGGACAATTTTTAGATCTGTTTGTTTTTGCTGAATGGCGTTCTGAATGTCATACGCTCAAGATTATTTTGTGCATAGGTCGGAATGACAGATGCATGCTTTATAATAAATGTCGAGAACAAATTTCAAAAAGCAAAGGACTAAAGGACCTCCGCATATATGAGAGCGAATTAGGAACTGCGAACAAGCGAATATTCGTAGCTTTTCTGACATTTCATTCACATGAAAACTTTTTTTGTTTGTCGCGATTCAGATTCAAGGTTAAGTTTGAACGAATTTTTCTTTCGTGGGTTTGTGGATCGCGACTGTATTCTGTGGATTGTGAATAAAATGTGACAGTTCGCGGGAAGAATTTCGCTATTTAAAACAATTAAGACTCAGGTTTTTTGGACCAGATGTTGGATTAATTAAATGCAATGCTGTCTTGGTAGAACAGCAATTTTCAATTCATAAATGAAGTTAAATTGGTTTGTTCAGTATTCACAATTAGTTAGTACAGCAACCAATGTGGAACTCATTTCTATCGATTGTAACTACGACTTAATAAAGAGATTGTATGCACATTTGTAGGAGGATTTAGGTACATTTTTTACACAATCGCAGAGCATCCCAAGTAAAGACAACAACGAACAACAATCAAAGAAGTTTCGTGGGGAAATCCTTCTACCGTGTTTTTTTTTCGTAGTTCCAACTTAAGACTCAATCTTAAGGACTGTCAAAACCCACTCCACCACCTTCAAATTTTGAGCCAATTTCAGTCATCAAGCCAAGTAAACTCAATTAAAGCCACCGCCAGTTGTTGACTTATACAAAATGAGGTCACTCAACCAAACAAAAGCTGCGATGACGCGCGTCGGGCGGCGGCGTTTAAGAATACAACACAATGTTTCAGCATATAAACAAAAACACCAGCGATGATGGAATGTCCTCTGTTTGCAGCGAGCTCACACCTCTACCAATGTATACGAAAAGGAACGGCATCGTCGTCGGAACAATTGTGGCGCGCAACTGGTTTTAGTAGCAGCAACCCCCTGCTTTCCTTCACCAGTGAGTTTCCTATGGGTACAAGCGTTCTGTTTATATGGCCACTTCTTGGACGACTAAAGTGGTAACCGGTGGTGGTGGTGAAGGCAGGGGTTGGTGCCCACGAATTGGCGCGATAGCGTGTTGCATGTGTGGCAAGCACGCTAACCAAACCATCTTCGTGTGGGGGACTAAAAAGAGAAATGTGTTCTTTTTGTGCGAGTACAACACAGAAAGAACGAACGAGAATAACACAAAAAATATCCATGAATGGAATTTGTAAATTTGATTGTTGGTCTCGGTCTCCTTCGTTGTATGCCTGCTCCTATCCGCACCTTCACCGCACATCACTCTGGACCTATACAGTGATCTTGTTTTGATGGAGGTTGGGTTTTGGTGCATATTGCATGCTGGCGGCGCTCCTTTTGGTGTTCCCTCCGCTCACTTCTAGTGAAATCCGTTCCATGTTCGAGTGCTACTTTTCTCTGCAATTGGAATGCACGCATTCAAATGAGTAAAGGACCAAGAGACCGGTCTTGGCGCGACTTTGTTTACATCGTAGTCGTCGTCGTCGCTTGGAATTGGGATCAAAGCGGGAGTAGGAGATACGAGGACGACAACGCCAACCATGTTTGTTTGTTTGTTGGCACATAATTCTAGGAAAAGAAAACCGCGCTCCATCGTCGTCCGTCTTGCGGATGGAGAATGGTAATCGCAATGTTGGTGTGTGGTGTCTCTGTGTACACCATACTCGGGACGGATATTCGATTCAAACGCCGCGGTGGTTAAGTGGCACACAATGAGTCGGGGAGCAGCAGCAGCAACAACACACACTCACTCACTGAGGGCAAAGTACGAGCAATTAATCTGAATGCGCACTTGTTTTCGGACTATTTGCAGGATTTCCGGTGGATTAGAAGGGACGTGCGTATGAAAATAGATTTCATGTCTTTACCGTATGCACTTTTCCCACAGAGATCAACGCCATGTGATACATTCCGCCAGTTATGAATGAAAATAAAAATTCACACCCCTGGACGCCCCATCCAATGTTTGAACTCTCAATGGATTTCGAAATTTAATTGAAGACATTCCCATGGAACTGTTGACTGCTAATGGAGGATATTTTTAGATGTCTACAGTGTGATGGTGTCGAATTCTGCAAGTGTACGAAATGCTATCCTCTGGTAATCCAGGGAGGTTGCGCGGGTATTTTTGGATTTGGATTGTGCGCTAAGCTAACACACATGCAGATTCTGAGAATTTTGATTGCACAGCAATCTAATATCGTCTTTAATTGGCCCCAAAGTGGAAGCATTCTGAGAAGTTATACAGTGATGTGGGTATTTTAATCTGCGCCTAAAATTAGACTCCGTTGGCGGTGTGTGTTATGCGTTGTGGTTTGAAACGCAGCTATTAAATTGGTTTTCACATTTCCCATATAGTGCGTTTGGAGAGCTGAACAGGCTCGTACGATTGCAGCTTTCAACTGTAGAGTCTGAGTGATTTTAAGGGCCTACCGTTCTCTCATTGAAAGAGATAACTTTACTTGCCTTATGAGAGGTTTCTGAAATAAAATTATTGGCAAATGGTTAAAACTGAAATTATTTTAAACCGTGACAAAGTCAGTACTGGTGTTTTGTTCTCCTATCTCTCTGCAGTCGTTTTAAGTGCAAAATTGAATGAAGTCTCTTCAGAGGTTTCTCTGGTTGGTAGAAGGAACAATAGACCTGAATTCAAGTCGGAGTAGGTACAAGGATTTGGAATTCCCTTTACAAAGAAAAAAAAAGATCTCCCACCCAAAAGAACACCATATACTTAATTAAAATGGTAAATCCTGAAATATGTCGTTGCTAAGAACCGTTTTGACACAAACTCAAGCCCTGGGGTGGCCCTTTATCCATGCTATTCCATGGTATGGCTTTGTCAGTAGCACCCCACTTGATAGCTTTGTGTGACGTTGTAACTTTATTTCAAAGAGAAAAAATTAGCTCCTGTTGAAATACCCATTATTTTTGAAATATTTAATAAAAGCTAAGCACTAGTACAGCAATCATTGGCATTGTAGAGAACTTTTTTTTCAAGAACAGAATCCACCATATTCGGAATTTCTTTCGTATAAGAAATGCGTTCTACGAATTTCGGTGGAAATTTTCATCACTGATCTTCATTAAATGTCCAAGGATGCAACAAGCAATACTCAGCAAGCAGGGATGGTGGAGTTGCTACTGGAAAATCCTGAATACACACTCCTGAATATTGATGAGGCAACGCTTTCCTTAGTTACGTTCGGTTTCTGAGACACACATTGTTTGTTTTTCGTATTGCAGTTCTTAGTCCGTCACTTACGTCACGTATAAAGGATTGTGTGATAGACGTGGGCATCACCGCAGTAATTGATGAACAAGAAAATGTCCTCTCTAATTGATAGCCAAATTATTCAATTTAATGACTGCCACATGTCAAGATTGAATATTCCATTACGTTCCTTTTGTTACATGTTAGAGTGTTATTTAAAAAAAAAAACTTGGCATATGTTTTATTTCGTCTCCCTCAAACTTGTGCGTTGGTTAATCATTGTTAGGTGGCGGCAATATGGGTATAGCTTGCGGATTTATAAATCAAAAACATAGCGTGCATTTGTTCGAAAAGTAACAGTCAAAAGATTGATTAATATAAAATAATGTTTTTAATGGAAACAATCAAATTTGGTTTTGATTGCATTGTTTCTGTCGAATATACCTAAGTTTTCCCTATTATAAGATTATTACACCTTCTAACATATCTAACCATTACAATTTAACTTTAGCGTCAAAAAACAATTTTTTTAAACGACGCTTTGCCTTCTACTAAACCTTATCTAATTTTGTACTTTCTTCGTCCCGTTGGATTCATCAAACAAAGTTAAGTTCTTGAGTTGTAAAAGGTATCGTATTTTATTTCAACAATCCTACTTTTTTTCATTTTATAAATAAAGGATGTTTAATTAGCGACATACAACTTCAAACTTTCAGTGTGAACGCACCCTTAAATTTATTACCGAACTGTCAATGTCAAAATATTCAGTAAAATTAACATTTTCATCATGGTGAAGTACACGAATGAGCAACGTTTACAAATAATTAAAATAAACTACCGAAATTCCGAGTCGGTGTTCGCAACTTTAAGACCAGTAACGTCAATTTTCATAGCAAAATCATCTTCAGTGATGAAGAGCGTTTTTGGTTGAACGGTTTCGTCAATAAGCAAAATATGCGTTACTGGACAGGTGAGAACACTCATGTTCTTCATGAAACAGCACTTCTCCTCACTGTTTGGTGCGGTTTGCTTGCCGTGGCGTCATTGGATCGTTTTTTTTTTTTCGTCGATGAAAATGACCGTTACGTTACGGTAAATGGTATTTGCTACAGAGACATGTTGAAACGTTATGTCTTTAGTGATATGTGGTTCCAAAAAAACCGTGCCGCAAGCAACACAACGGGTGCAAAAATCGAGTTTTTGAAGTCACAGTTCGGTGAACGTGTTATCTCGAGAAACGGAACCGTCTATTAGCCGTCCAGGATCGTGTGACGCCACATCATTTTTTTTTATGTGGCTACATTAAGTCATTGGTATATGCCAACAAGCCGGCGACCTTAGAGGAGCTCAGTGCCAATATTGAACGAGAAATAGCGGCTGTATCGGTCGAGTCATCGAAAATTGGGTTCAACGTATCGACCGCTGGATAATTTCCCGTCGTGGACATATGAACGGAGTCGAATTCCATTCATAAATGTTTTGACAGCAATTCAAGCCAATAACTTTTTTTTCCTTAATGAAAAACACTTTATTTTCAGCTGAAGGCTATACCCTATTTTTGTTTTATATTGTAAAGGGTTTTTCAATTGGGACGGGTCGAGTTTGACAGCCTGTGGCGGCCATGATGTTTACGTGGTTTCAGTCTAAACTGGTGCTTATTATTTAGTCACTGATGCCAAATCATCATATACAAACATAGCTGCTGGAGCGGATGGGCTTCCGGCCGAGCTTTTCAAAGCCGCGGGAGAAGGCTTGGTAAGGAGCATGCACCAACTCATCTGCAAAATTTGGTCGGATGAAAGCATGCTCCACGAATGGAATCTCAGCATCGTGTGCCCCATCCACAAGAAAGGAGATACTCTGAACTGCGCCAACTACAGAGGAATAAGTCTCCTGAATGTCGCGTATAAGATCTTGTCGGCTGTATTGTGTGAACGCCTAAAACCTTTCGCCAACAACCTAATCGGCCCATATCAGTGTGGTTTTAGGCCCAGAAAGTCAACCATCGACCAAATTTTCACACTCCGTACGGATCTGGGAAAAAACCCAGGAATTTCAGATCGATACATACCATCTATTTAAAGTCGCCAATTATAGCGGCGAGTTATACAAAACTATGTCAAATTTTGGCATCCCCGCCAAACTCGTCCGTTTGTGCAGGATGACGATGGAGAAATCTCGCTACTCCGTCAAAGTCGGCAAGAACACTACCGAGCCATTTGATGTCGAAAAAGGTTTGAGACAAGGCGATGTGCTATCATGTACGTTCTTTAACATCGTGCTTGAAACAATTGTACGAAACTCACAAGCCAACACCAAAGGTAAAATTTTTCAAAAGTCCGTTCAACTACTTGCCTATGCTGATGATATTTACAATATTGGGAGAACGCGGCGAGTTGTCAGTGGCGCATTTGCAAGCATCGAAACGGAGGCGGCGAAGATGGGTCTGGCTGTTAATGAGGACAAAACGAAGTATATGCTGTCAACGAGAAAGGACTCTCAACATCGGCGACTCGGACAAAACGTCACGATGGACAGATACAACTTCGAAGTAGTTAAAGACTTTGTCTTCCTGGGCTCCACTATCACTTCGCAAAATCACATCGGCGCAGAGACCAAGCGAATAATCACTCTTGCCAATCGCTGTTTCTACGGGCTAAGAAGGCATCTAAGAAGTAAAGCCCTCTCTCATAGAACCAAGGAGATATTATATAAGACCGTAATCATCCCGGTCCTGCTGTATGGTGCTGAAGCATGGACCGTGTCAAAAGCGGATGAAAACCTTCTGGGATGCTTTGAGAGAAAGATTCTTCGAGTGATATTCTGTCCAGTTTGTGACGATGGAGTGTGGAGAAGAAGATTCAACGACGAACTATACGGGCTATACAGCGACGCTGGCCTGGTCAAGAAGCTAAAAAATACAATGGCTGAGATGGCTGGGACACGTGGAGCGTATGGACAACAACGCACCAGCCCGACGAGTCTTCGAATCCACCCCTGAGGGACAACGCAGCAGAGGAAGACCCCACCTTAGGTAGCGCGCACAATTGAAAAACGACCTCAACCAACTTAGTGTCAGTAACTGGAGGAAGCTAGCAAGGGAACGAGCTGGCTGGAGGGGCTTGTTGGTTAAGGCCGTGGTCCACCCCGGACTGTAAGCGCCACCGAAAGTAAAGTATAGATGCCATATTACCACGGCGAGTTACACGAATAAACATCACATCCAAATGGTAAAACTGTATTATACCAAAATGAGTGGTCGTCAGTGCAAACGATAAGTTGCGCCCATTTTATGGCAGACGCGGTGGCCTTTCAAAGTCGACTCTCCTCCAATGTTTGGTGGCCAAATTCGAGACAACCGCTTCGGTAAACAATCAGCCAACACCCGTACACAGTGTTCCTAGACTTTAAAGACTGTTTTCCTTTTTTTTATAAGCGAAATCATTTTTCCACTAAATTAGCAACAAAAAAAATCCCCTTTTTTCCCTAAGTGAAATTTGCACTTATTTTCACATGAACACATTAAGAAAAGTAACCGTTTTTATAAAAAAAAAGAAGCTAAAATAAGCATATAACATAAGAATATACATATTTTAAAAAAATTATTTCGTTTTCTATTAGACATCATATAAAAAAGAGTGCATTCAGACACCTACACAAAAATTCTTACGTAGATGTTCGATGGGCTGTTTTCTTTCATGTTTAATATGAACAATTCATTCTTTGAGATTTTTTCGTAATGAAAATACGTTTTAATTTTATTTTTAAACAATCAGATATTTTTGATTTTTTTGCCCTTTTTCTAAACTTGTCCCTCGTCGTTTCGCCCTTTTTTATTGAAAAATCCTTTCCTTTTCTATTAGACATAATATCAAAACGAATGCATTCAGACACCTACACAAAAATTCTTACGTAGACGTTCGATGGGCTGTTTTCTTTCATTCTTTGAGATATTTTCGTAATGAAAATACGTTTTAATTTTATTTTTAAACAATCAGAGATTTTTGATTTTTTCCCCTTTTTCTAAACTTGTCCCTGGTTTTTATTCATAAAGAACCAAAATTGGTATACGTTAAAGGAACTCCACATCGGCCAAGAACATTGCCAGAGTGCGTGAAGTCTGCAGGAGAAAGCGGTCAATTCCTTGCCGTGCACAAGACGGCAGAGCCCAATTTGTTGAATTTTGTGAGCATACACGCGTACAAGATCCAACTGACCGAGGAGCTAAAAGTTAATGGGCCTTACTAATACGAAAATCTCGATACTTAATATTTTGTAGGTCAGAATTGGTTAGCTTAGATAGAAAATTTCGGCATTGTGAGGTCGTTATCTCTAAAAAAAAAAAACTAAACATGATTATTAGTATCGCGCAATGACGGTTTGTGCGCTGACTGGGCTGGATCCAATTTTGCGCCAAAGATCGATTTAGCGACGAGGCGCATTTTTAAATGAGTGACAATGACAATGCGTATATACGACGGCGACAACCCACACGAGTCTCACGAGGTGGTGAGGCCATCACCATTATTGGCGAGCGCTACAGGACGATACTTGACGGTTTATTTTGGACCAAATTCAATGATATGGAGGTGGACGACATGTGGTTGTGTGGTGTGGACGACCTGAGGCTACGTGCCGCACAGCAGTCGACATCGATCAGCGTTCTGCAAGAGCGACTTGAGGGTGTGGTTATCTCTCAGAGGTGACGTGAATTGGCCACCAAGATCGTGCGATTTGCCCACGCTAGATTTTTTCTTCTGGGGTTTCCTCAAGTCGCAGGTCTATGCCAATAAGCCCCGGAAACGACAGTCGCCCTATATGCCAACATAACCAATGATATCGCTCAAATTCAGACACATCTCTGCGGCCGAGATATTAATAATTGGACCACTCCGATCCGTGCTACCGTGAAAAGCCACACATAATGGCTACCATTCAAATAAAAATTGAATTTCCTTAACACCTCACAGCTTGTTTTATTCCATTTCAACATCGAACCGTCCTTATTGAAATACCCTTTGAGAGGCAGGATGTTGCACCTGTTTGTTCTTTATTACTTAGATAATTCTTTATTAATTTTCACACGCAATTTTATAGATAACTTCCTAGGTTTAATATAACCTTACGCCCCTAATGATAACTTTATTTTGTAGTATACCTACTTAGATCTATCATACCATTATAATATTTGTTATCCACGACAACTCACCTGAAAGAAGAGAAACGAAAAATAATTATTAGTATCGATTTGTAAACCCAAATGAGTGGTATATAAATTGTTAAATAATATTCCGAGAAAATATAAATATATTGTTAATGGCGGCAGTCTTATTTAAAATCATTTTGTTATTCATTATTACAACACTGCATGGATGAAAATCGTATTTTTTAAGGACAAGTTAGGCAATATAAAAATTCAAAGAGTCAAATATTCCCCTTCGGTGCTGAATTTGACTGCATTTGGAAAAGATCCTGAAACACCACCAGGTGAATTTATTAGACGCCTTTACGTTGTTGTTTAGCTAAACATTGAGTAAAAAAGTACGCAGCCTCTACGTGGCTTTCCTGAAATTGTTATTAAAGCCTAGTATCCTGCTCGCGCCAAATTTGATCACCGATACAGAAATGTCTACAAAGATAAAATTTAGCGAGGCAGTTTAGCAAAGCAGTATTCTGTTCGCACGCTAAATTTTTTACTTCATATAGATGGGCCGATGACAAGTCTCCACTCATTTATCCCTCGAAATAAATGCCCGGTACATTAAATCGAAGATAATTTTTGACGTTAAAAACGGAGGAAGCAGTTTGTGTTGCGTTTACTATGGATATATTTTTGGAGGAAACTGCAATAAACGTTTGATCGAGAAAGAAAAGAAAACGCAAAGCCAAAAAAAAAAAACTTTTTGTAATGAAAAAGGAAAATTCGTTTTTTTAAGCTTCAAATAATTTTACGACTTTTGCAAATCGGCAGTTTGTTTGCCTTTTTTGCAAATAGGAATTTATGGGACACAAAGGAAAGTTTATTCTGCTTGCAGAAATTACTTGAGCTGCTACAGCAATAATATATTCAATTTTTCTTATATCCATTGTTTTGGAACGATTCAGTTTGAAATTTGAAAATTGTATTATATTAAAATTATGTTTATTGATTAGTCATGAACAAATGGTTTTGTCCCTCTATATGATGTTTAATAATTTAGCAAACATTTATCTTTGGTGTGGAGAAACGAAGTAGAGACTAGGGACGATAAAATTTAGCTCGAGCAGGAAACTAGGCTTAACAAAGAATTTTTCCGATGTAACTTCACTAAAGGTGTGTGGGTAAATATGTACGAATTTCTATGTATAAACTATTAGAGAAAAAACGGAAATCTATTGTTGTTTTTGCTACTGAAACCAACTTCCGCTGTTGTTGACAGATTTATTTAGTAAATAAAATTATTCTACGTAAGCTTTAAATCTCCGCTTTTTGATTAAATAAAATGCTGTATTATACCCCCGGTTGTTCGTTTCTGCCTTCAGATCTGCTTATTCCTTGGTGCAATACCTTTGCAAATGATATTTTCTAAGCTTCTCATACCGCTGTAAACATAATCTTAAAAAATCAAATTATCCCAATAGGAAAAGTATAATTCCAAAATATTGACCGATGAAATATCAACCAAGAATCATGTATTCAATTATTCAGTGTCCAGTTCCACCACCAAATCAAATCACGGCAATAGACACATTCACACTAAAAACATTCCCTACAAGAACAGAAGCAGATGAAATAAATAATAATCTCGAACACAGAAATAGATATTTGGTAAATTTTTTATTATAATTAATATTTTAATCGCGTTAAGAGTACGCAGCATTAAAGCAACGTTGCTCAAGCTCGTACAATGTTTATAAATGTCAGTTTTCTGCGTTAGGTCATTTTAGAGGGTGCGTAAAGCTAATCACACTCTAAACTGGGCTTATGAGTGAGGGTAGTCGCACCCAATCATTTTCGTACTTCTACTGTAGTTTGAAGATTTCTTGTCCATGTATTGCATTTATTTACCCTAACCATTTAGAAAAGACGCCACCTTTCAAAAGAGGACACTATATAACTACCCCATAAAAACCCCAAAGTTCCACCAGAAAAACTATCAAGAGAACACGCTACGCGATCAACATCAAGGGATGAACTAAATTGACACGGACTTCCTTTTCTTCATTTTACACAAATCCAACGAGTATGTACGTACGTGCAATACCTTTTCCATGGACAATGGAAACGTGAAAAGTTATACATGTTATTCGTACACAAAAACAATACTCATCCAGATACCCAATAACTGAGGTGTAGAAAACGCATGTCTTTAATGTTATAGGCAAAAATAGGAGCAGTTTTCTTGCGTCATTCGTTTCGTTTTTCTTATCGAAATGAAAACGTGTGTAGGTAGGTAGCCGGCCGGGTGGCGATGACAACACGACAAGAATCTAACCATCTGCTTCTATTCATCGTTAATTACAATTGGAGAAGGAAATCAACAACTACAAAGTAAACACGAGCGTATACGTATTTATTCTTTTGTGCAGATGTAAGCATAAGAAATACTCGTGCGTGGTTTGGGTGAGTCGGTAAATCGGAAATCAAAACACAGAACTCCAGCTGCAAATGGCGTTTTCTTTGAAAATGAATAGTTACATTCGTCCATCGAAGGGTGGGGAAATATATTACACCTTTATGAATACCCTCCATTGTATAAAAGAATAAAGACAGTTGCCTATAAATATACGTCGAACTGGAATACACCTGTCACTATTCGAGACACAGATGCAACAGATTTATGGCAATAAAACAACTAAGATTAGATGTGGAAAAGTGATTTCCTGAAGGGGTTCTCGTTCTGTATGTGCATTCATTATGTAGATAGTCGGTGTCTAAAAAGTGTGCCGCGAGTATGATGTATGCGCTTTCAATAAACTTCTCATGTAGCTGGAAAAATAGAGTCAATTTGTTGACATTTGTTTAGATTAGACTGGAGTTGTGCTGATGCTTTTAAAGGGGAGACAAAAAAAACACTTCCGCCTGATTTTGTTCGCATTCAAGAAAAAATCGCCGTTGACTTGGTGAAAGCCCATCTCCAAGTCTATTCAAACATGAGAAGAAGAAATGTTGCCCAAAAACTTAGGATAGATATAGGGGCATTTCAAGCACTCCGCTCAGCGAAATTCTAATCAAGTAAAGTGCCAAAATGTTCCTTCACATGTCACCTTTCCGTGGCATATCTCTGATAGCCACAAATCGAGTGCAGTCCATATCCAAAACACTCGATGTTTGCTCTTATCTTCAGCGAAGTTCGACTCTTTCCACGCCTGAATACGAGTGCCACATTCCGCTTGGTTCTAAGAAAATATTTCTTCTCCAACACCAGCTGTTGTGGTTACACTGAGTAGCAGGCCTTGTAAACGGAGCAATCCGATGGACTTGTACACGTCTTTTAGTAAAACAATGAGCAATGAAATTTAATCTCTTTATATTACAATGGTTTTCCTCTAAATTGGTCGGTTGGTTTTCAAATTAGCAACGAAATTCCATCCATGTCCATTGAGGACATATTTTTCACTGAATGTGCTACTACTGATTAATAACTACTAAAAATAGAAAGAAACAATTCAAAATAAAACATACACCACTTGTGGTATTAGCCGACATTTTCGAAATAAAAACACAACATCCATTTCTCATCATTTCCAAGTGCTAATTCTGTGCTAAATTATCATTGACATTCCAAGAATAACCACAATAAATAATAAATATCCACAAAATAATTTCTATGGTGACCAGTCGCTTACTGAAAGTGATTGTTAAGTTCCCAGTGAAATTCCAATGCTCCTAAAAATATGCAATTGCTTTAAGATTCACTGCGACTACATACTTCAAGTGTCACGCAGCATTGAGTGATAAATGCATTTTTACTGCAAATATGTCTATATAATTAATGTATAGTAAAATATGCTAAGAGAGGAACATTCATTTTGATCCTGTGCATGCATTTCAAAGAGATTGGTCATCCACAAATGACAGAAGAAAACGAAAAGAAACAGGTAAACCCACTTTCAACAGATATATAATAATTAAATAATTTTATACGCAAGCACATAGAATATGAAGATAAGAGTTCACTGTTCACGTCATGTTGAAAGATTATACCACACAACATGACAATGAAGAACAAAAATAGTCATTAGTCTTTCGATTTTAGGATTCTTTTGATTTTGTTTTTGTTTACTCAAAAGTTTTTATACTATCAGATGGGCAATTTGACTTGATAATAAAAAGAGAGAAGAGAAATGCGCATATTTTTGACAGAATGATGCAAATTGTTAAAATTCACTTTTGCTGTGGTCAAGGTGGAGAGGGGACGATGTATGATTCAGAAGTCGACGCATTCATATCTAGGTCATCACAAGACAAGCCTTGATTTAAATAGTGTGACTAATGAAAAATGCATGCGGAGAAAATTAAATAGCAACCAAGTAGCTATGTGTCGTAAGTCTATTGCAAAACATTTCCAAAAGATGCGTCATTGCTTATTCGATACCGGTAGTGCTTTATAGGGCATAACTTTATTACAGCGCTAAGTAAACCGTGTATAATTGGTGTAACGTCAAGTTTAGCAATAAATGATAAGTAAATTACCAGCAGAACGCTATGTAAAAACTTTTCGTGTAAAATTGGCCAACATTTTTTACAGACAAGCTATTTGGCACAAGTGTTGTTGAGAGAAAAAAACAAATCTGTCCATGTGATAAAAAGTGTGAACGTTGGGCAGGTGCATTGGTTGAGGCCCGGGTCAACCTTGGATGGCTAAGGAAGTTCTACTTAAACAATTGTTTCCGAAATGTTTTCTGCCAGATTTTGACGATTTACCCACAAATTAAGGACTTCATTAACACAAGGCGGCCATTTAAATTGTTCACAATTTCCAATTAAATAAAACTAAATTATGTGCATACTTAGAACGTTCTACACGAAATAACTGAACAACGCCCACCTGTAAAATAGATACACAAAGATACAAGCTGTCTACGCTGGGTAAACAATAAACAAATCGCAATTAAATATTTGCATATCTGCCCAATTCCAAGGCTACATACGCACATACTGCAAACAGCAGCGAGCTGAATATATATACTATGGCCGTAAAACAAACACCTCTTCCAATTGAAGGTGAGCATAGTGTTATTCTACAGCAGCAGTTTTGCTGAATAACAATTAAAATTATACCTACCCTATAGCGAGTTTGCTCGCTTGCAGTCAAATATGAATAGAAGTAAAGAAAAGATCGTTTGTTCTTTAACTGCAAGATGACGCGCAGTGCATTCCGATTTATGTGCAAGTGCACACTTCGAGTTTGTGTAGTAAGCACATTCCCGCCGCCTCTGACATAATAACGTGTAAATGCACTCGAGAAACATTTTACCACAATGTCAATCACACACGCTAGATACACAATTCAATTGAAATTGGAAAATTCAATTTTAATCCATATGCCACTTCCGTAAAACTATTTATACGCTGTCAAGCTGTAAGCACCTTACACCTCGTATTGTTCCGCCCAAGTTTTCGATTCACAATCAAAATGCTTGCTGATTGATTTGTTTCGAGTTTGTCTGTGCGTGTGGAACGAAAATAGATTACAACCGGAATGCATTCCACAAGAGCAAGCGGTTTGTTTTTTCTTTGATAACCTGCTGATCTGATACTCTACACACGAATTTATATTCGTGGATAAATCTACATTTTGTATTTTGATTTTCAGTGTGTAGGACATGTGGAGTATATTTTTAGAAACGAATGTCATAAACATAATAAAAAGACTGTGTACCCGATTTGGAAAAGGGTTCAACTCTTCGCAGATGATTTCACAGTAACAGTCTATTTGTGCAGCTCCATCACGACGAAATATTGTATGCAATTATCACTAATTTGATATGTGTATACTGTATATGTTCACTCAACAAGACTCACACAGGAAATGAATATTTAAATATTGATACGACCACGCAATTCTTGTGTGGGCAGTAAGGCAAACTCCGAAGGAATGCCACCAGCACTCGCCGTTCAAATTTAAACCGATCCAATGTGTATTGGTGGTAGCGATATCTCGCTATCAGCGAATGGGAATAAGATAAGAATATATTCACACATTAATTACATCACATGGAGCAAAGCAAAAGAGTACAAAAATAGAGTTAATCGAATTTAATTTAATGACCTTTGACGGACTGCACAACCGGGCGCCAAAGTGGTTGATGTGTAATTTTTGTAGGTTTGGTGACATGAGATTATCTTCTTGGATCTAGTGGGCGTGACTAAGAGACTACTTTTAGATATCGGCGCCTTGACAATAGCCCAACTGCTATCAGATATTAGCCAACTTGGCGTGTGGAACTGCCGGACTTTGGTTGATGATTGAAACTTTGTCAATTTCACTCTGATTGAGAATTTTCAGATTTAATATTTTAACCTCAATAACGATCTCTTGTAGATTTAATTTGCGACCACTGGTGTCAGTATGGACACATAATCTTAAGCAAAGCTAAGATTTTCAAATGATGTCCAAAATCTCTCTACATAATAAAATGGTGGTATTAAAACATTCACCAGAAACGTTTGCAGACCTTCAGGATGTTTTGGTACTTGGTACAAACGACTTTCAATATCGCACTATTGAGCACTTGGCTGTTCTAGTTACTTTGCTACGATTGATATTCAAAAAAACTATCAAACTTTTGACGAGCATAAAAAAATGGTTTATTTGTGAATGAGACAAAACTAGGTACATATACTGGCAACAAGGAGGTATATTTAGGACAAAATGTCACAACAGGCAGCTATAACTTGAGGAAGTACGGGAATTTGGTTACCTGTTTAATAAAAACATCAGAGTAGAAACCAATTAAAACATTGGAAATTCTTCATTTGAATTATTGCAGAGCCATGGATCTCAATCAAGTTTATGATGCCCCCTGGTACGTTCATGATTATCTGGATAAAAACGACATTTTTTAGGTTAACAACCATTTCAAATGAGCAAATCATATTATAAGTGCTTTGTTTTTTGTACAATTCACTTGACGTAACCTAAATAGATCATAAACCTACTACTCTACCGACTCGTTAGTGTCATTAAATCGGCAATTTCCCATCTCGTTGGTCGGTGAGTCATGAAAAGTCACACCAGGCCAGATATTGCTGCAACAGTCTCTGATTTCGATTTCCTGATCAAAAGACATATAATAATACATTGATTTCGAAATTAATGCCAATGGAATTCCGACCTTTTAAGCTGCGAAAGGAAATGGAAAGCGAGCGAGTTGCATCCGCGTATGTTTGTCTCTTATTTATATATTTACTTATTTTTCGAATGAAAAACGACGAAGAAGACAGAGATTTGGACGCACGCAGTAACTCATTTATAACGTCATCGCTATTGGAGACAATGTTAATGTGAAAATCAATTCGAAACGTGTTAATTTGCAACCCGTTTGGCTAGTGAGCGGAATTTTGTTCTTCTTCTTATTTTTGTTTTGCTTTTGATTGCGTAAAAGAAGAAGAACATCACAAAAATATACAAAGCACAAAAGAAATTAACCTCATTTTCATGTATGATATTTCCTTCTTATTTTTTTTTATGTGAGTAGTTGATCATTTAATTACTGCATGTGTGGAGAGAAGAGATAGAGAGATTATTCAAAACGGTAATTTTCTGATAATAAACACAAAATACAGAAATGTTTCATTTATTATCTGTGATTAAATTATGAGATTGTGAATCTGCCCGAAGCTGACAATAACTAACCAACCGAAACCAGGGCTGGTGTATGTAGAATAAACAGTATGTTGAGGTCAACTCAAGTGAACATTACTTATCGTTTAAATTGGCATCGGCAGCATTTTTCAGGAATTGATGAAGTGTCTACTGACAGTCATTCACGTGGATTAGCAAACTCTGCACTGATAATCGGTAGACTTAAAACGAATATATGCATATATCTGTGGAAGGAATGAACTTGAATCGGATTTTTTTGTATAGTATATAAGCTCAGAACTTTTTACAAAAGACCTTCACTCTTATTAAGTCTATAGGTTCCGTCTAACGAGTTCCGTTGTAGAGAATAGACTTAACTTACTAAGGGCCGTTTGCTGATACGTCGACTTTGGTGGCGAACGTAGCCACACTTAGTCCACAACAGACCCCTCGTAATGCCAAACAATTTAATAACCTTAAAACCAACACCATATATGATTGGTTTGATTTATAAATATTGATCCCACGAGGAGCTAGGGAATGGGTGGACCAACAGGTGCTTTTAATAAAGAACTGAAGCCCTAGAGAAGCCGATGCTTATATTAGCGAGTTTGCCGATTTTGTCGAACAGACTTGGTATTGTCGTGTTCGAGTTGCGAAACCTTAAGGGTGTTAAGGACGTCAATAATAGTCTCATCCTTGTGCTTCCACATGCTCCTTATACAGAATTAGTTTGTACATATACGATAAAGGGCCACCCAATGATCCATTGTCTCGTGAAAAAAACCTTATAAAAGATCACTTCACCCTAATTGGCATGTTGGAGCACCACCTTGATACTACGCTCAATTTTCCTAGAATAGTTGATCAGACGGTAAACGCCTATTTATTATATCTTAAACGGACTTTTGCAGCAAGTTTCATACACCAAAAACAACAAAAAGTTAATCTTATCAAAACTATGAAAGTATGACTAAGCCAATGGACGTGATGTAACAATTAGCTGTATAAACTAATCGCAACAGAACCCTAAAATAACGCATATTTCCCATCAAAAAGCCCAGATTGCAGTTCGTCAAACTGTTAAGAAAATCTGCGTGAAATTTGCCGACTTAATGCGCAGCCTTAAATGCAATTAATTCAGTTAAACTAAAGAAAAGCCAAATGAAAGCGTACAATTAATCTACAAAACAAAATATGTACAATTGCAAAGAAAAGTAGAACATCAACAACTGTGTAAATTGTTCTGCCAAACTGGTTATGACATTTTTTTTGTTAATGTTAAAATCGGATTGGTTGCGACGAAAGAAAGTCACTTTTTATTTACCTCGTTTAACAGCTAAGATAAGGTTAAGGAAACCAATATCACTAGCCGATAAAATGCAAGTTTATTTTTTGAGATTGTTCAAATGCAACATTGTTGCGTGATAACGTTTTCACTTATAAAATGTACTTAGTGGTCTATCTATTAAGTCCATAACATAGAAGTGCAAGTTGTTGTTTTTTTTACTCAGATATCATGAATGCCCTTGAACAAATGTAGTTTGTTTCAGGCGGTATTTCGAAGTTTTATGCACGGGAAAGACCAAGTGCTTCAATTGATATCAGTTTTTAAGATTAAAGCTTTATAAGTGAAATGGTTCATAGTCATAGTCAAACAGCAAAACAAACAAGCCTGCCAGCGTCTAAATATTTATTCGCCAGTATTGACGTTTATCAATAACTTATCAATTTAAAATTGACGAATTGACGATAGCTGTAATCATTTACTGAGAAAAACAGAAAAAAAAAAATACAAAACAAGAACAATATGCGACAACAATAATTATAATTCCTAACCAGTTTGATCAGCTGTAGTGTATAGCTTGTCCAGTCCAGCACTGCAGACAACCACTAACTGACTATATCGAGAGATAAGTGACGTATTCACTAGTATTTCTTCTGGCATGATCATTAATCTGGGAACCACATATTTGCATTCAAAGTTGGTCGAACGTCACACTTGTGTGTATGTTTGTGGTATAGAAAGGGTAGAAGGTTGTTTCATATCGACAAAAGATAGCAAATAAGGCGTTGCATTGACCACACAAGTAACACCGCTGAGATCAGCAATACCGACAGTAGCAGAGACTGTTTGAGGTAGCTAAAGTGGGTAGAATATGTAACGTGATTAATAAGAGAGGGATAAAGTAAAATTGCTTACCAGAACTGCAGTCAAAGTGAGCTGTCAACTTTTAACAAAAAAACCGCATCTTATCAAAAGTATAAAAAAGTATAGATAATAGTCCCTGGCGCAAAATTATAGTCATCGTGTATTAGGAGAGATTAGTAGATTTTAAGTAACAGCACTCTAACTTCAAACCGGTGAATCACTTTTTAGATAATTATGAACGCTTTGTAACCAACCTTAGAGCGAGTGTGACGCAAATTTTTGTCAAACAGACACAAGAATTGACAGTTTGAGAGAAAGCAAACAGCAACGTACTCTAGTGTCGTTTTCCATTGGTTTCACTCGGGGATCCACTCATTCTGAAATCCAATGGAACAACAAAACAGCTTCTGAAAGAATCCACAATAGTATTGATGATATGCCAAAAAAATAATCTACGGCTGACTTGTATAAAATACATAATTTACACTGGTGTGTGTGCTTCTTGAGTGGATTCTGACTTCAAATCGAGAAGCGAATTTCTCTCCTCAGAATCATTAGAAGAGTTTTTTTTTGTGCCAATGAAACAGTTTCAGAAGTGATTTTTTCGATTCCGGAATCTCCCGGACGCTTCTTTTTGCCCAATGGAAAACGACATAACTCTCATCACAACCATTCGTTTTGTGTGTTTTTCATTTTTGAGACGAATGGAAGAGATCCACAATTTTATGCAGAGTCTGAACGACCAATTGAGAAACTCTTTTATGACAGTTATAATCTCGAATGTTTGTCAGACGTTCGCCGGAGGTGGTGCAGTGGAAAAAAAAAATGAATTTGGAATTTTGGTAGTCCAACACACTAACGACGAAGCCACTGCACCGGCTAAGAGTAACTGAGTAACTACAACTTGCAAAAATGCAGCAATAAGTTCGCGATTTGTTATAGGGCCTTAAATATTCATATTTTCGATCTAAAAATGGACAGTTCTTTTTTATCAAGTCTGTATCGAACTGCATGAGTATTGCAACTCTGCTGTCGATGTATTGAGCGATTATATAAACTTAACGAACGACCGAGAAGGTTCTGAGCATTGTATGACGAAAGGCAGGTCTTTCAGCAGGAACAAACCAAGCAGGGTTGAGCAGAATCAGGTTAATAAATAAAAGTGTTTTTTTAATATCATTTTTCCACTATAATTGCGTTGTCTTATTAATTGCTCTGATGGTTTGATATTTCTAAATCAGAGCGTCTGACGGTTTGTATTTGTTGGTCTTTAACTTCCCTGAGCTACGATAAAAAGTCTGTAGCGGGGGTAAAACTTAGTTCGGGTTTTATATTTGTTTTTCTTAAAAGCCCAACATTTTTAAACATATCGAGATTTTCTAATATTTTGAAACATTTCTTTAAAAATCTTTAAAATAAAATTAAATATTTAAATTTTGCTGGTTGAAAGTTCGTACTAACGGCCATATTATTCACTCCGGGTTTAACTCAGGTTTAAGTTAATTTTACACCCGACAATTTAAACCTATGTCCGTATTATTCACTGAAAAACACGCATTAAGCCCGCTGGATTAAAAATGGATTTAAATGCTGATTTAAAACACTTTTAACCGTTTTTAATCCGTTTTAAACCCACGTAATGTCAAATTTCACAAATAATGAATTTTTTTTTTTTTGTCACTTGGAAATTGATTTCATTTGTTTTGGGCCCAGTTATATTTAAAGGTGTATTAATTATGCCGAAATTTCTATCGAATCATCGAATGTAGCCTCCAAAATGACTCTTTTTCAGCACGAAATATTTTCGAAAATACCACATCGTAATCGTCGACGCAAGCCCGCTTGTGCAATCGATATATTCGACGACAAGGACGACGTTAATTTACCATCAGCTGCTGTTTCATCAGATCTTCGACAAATTCTTCTCTTCTGACGACGAGAACATAAGTTTCGTCCATTTCACGAATGAAGTCATTTTTTAGTTTCTTGACATTTTTTTTCTATTCCCCTTTTCTACTTTTCTTATTTCATGCGAGCGAAGAAATGTCAATATTATGAAATTGAGTTTTAACCCGAGTTAAGTTTAAAAAACTGGGTTTATTTTCGGGTATAACGAGTGAATATTATGGACTTGGGTTAATGACAGCAGGCAGTAAAACTGACAGTGACAAGCTCATTCACTTATTGACCAAGAAGTGTTGGCAGACGACAACTTTGCAAAGCAAAGCGAATGTCTATTAACGCGTAGGTAAGCTCTACAGAAAGTTTGTAAATGAACAAAGTTCTTGAAAATTTCATTTTTGAACCGCATTTATGACGTTTGTGATGCACTCATTTAATGGACTTGGGAAGTGGTAACGTGCTTTGAGAACGTCTGAAGTGTGGTGAGCAAAGATAATGGAATACAGAGATATATAACTTTCCAGTGGAAAGGCGGCTGCTTACAAGCTGTTTTCCCGAAAAATTCATGAAGACACGCACATATGCTCCTTTCTTTTCTAGGATATGTGAGTTCATGAATTGGACTTTAATGCAAGAATTCGCTATTTCGATATGTGAATTCCACTATTTTTTCTTATTTCAATCGAAGCCTTAACAAAAACTAAACAAGTTTAACACCAAACACAAAACAATTGAACAGCGTGATGCCTATAAAAGCAAAAGGAATGTTGGCCGGCCATTAGCAACATGCTTTTTTTGTAGCTCACACGTATTCACAGACGGGGGTTGAAATTACAAAAACAACAATGTAAACAAATGGGTTTTGGGGGGATAGACGTACTAAAGATATCCATCTCTTTTATTCATTCATCTCTGGTGGTGAGTTAGCTTTCAGATATTTACTGCTCATAAAATGGCAATCGAAATGCGTTGTTGATTAGAAAATAAGCGATATTGCGTAGTTCTGTAAAACCACAGAGCAAATTAAGGAAACCCCAGGACGATTAGTTGGTATAGTTCACTTTTGTGTTTTGGAAGTAAATTTTAATCTGGCATGTATTTTCCGTTGGAAAAATTATTACAATTTTATATTACTTCATTAAATGCATTTAAATTTTTATATGGCAACACTTGCACACCTGATAGGTTATCTGACAGCTGCTGACATATTTTTATTTGGAAGTTATAGCTTGGCTATTATGGTACACGATTATCATTGAACCGTTGCACGTTGATCCACTGTCGTCAAATTTTGTTCCGTGACAAGCTTCGCTTCTGCTTCGGTGCTGTCAAAATTGATACATTTATAGCGAGAAAACATAAAAAAAATATAGGTACATCGGTATCAAGAAAAATGTACTCTTTGGTACAATTTATGGGTAAATATTGGTATGGGTTGTACTTCTTCAGGACGTTTGGTTTCACAATAATTGGTCATTCCACATGTACTTCCGTTGTAACCATCAAGTTATTGAATTTTTTTCAAAAGGTTATTTGAAGTCGTTGATCGAACAACGAATTTAGCCTACCAAAGCATCGAGCGCACTAATCGAAAAATAAAAGAGTTTAAGGTGCTGTAGTTTCTGAGACGCTCCTGTGTTAAATCAATGCCCGAAATTATTTTTCATCTTTAACGTCATCAAATTGTCTACGATTACAAAATGTATGGAATACTTAATTAAATTTTAATTTTATAAAATGTTTTTGTTTTCGAAATTAGTTCTTCAAAGTGGCAACACTTTTCCCAATGACTACCTAACCAACCGATTACTTGGGAGTTATACTCGACCATAGACTGACATAGACAAGACGTCTCAGATACAAGCTGCTCTTTTCCGGATGTTGCCAAACATCGGTGACCCTGGATATGCCAGGAGGATTCTGCTTTCCAGAGTGGTCAGAACATTACTTATATACTGTGCGCCGGTCTGGGCGGGGGCTCTTAAACCGAAAGAAACAAGGAGAAAGCTCTCGTCAGCATACAGGTTCTGCGAAATAAGAAAAATAAGCGGATTTGGAAAAATTACGATTGAAGCTGACTGCCTGCCTGTTATATCGGGAATGCTTCCCATCGGCATTCTCGCCAGCGAGATATACAGGATCTACCTTAGGCAAATAGCCAACCGTCAGGAGCTCAGCGTTACTGGAAGAATAATAGAAGAAGAAAGGGAAACATCTATTGCCAGGTGGGATAAAACGGCAAAAGACAAATGTATAGCTGATTCCCTCCATCGAGGTCGGGAGACAAAGGACACACGGGGACTGTAACTTACCCCAAAGTGCCTGGCCACGATAACGCCTCCTGCCTGTCTGTCCCCAACATGTAGGCGAAGAAGAAACACGCAGTTCGACGTCAGAAGACGACTGGATGGAGATGTGTTCCTTAATAATGAGCGTACACGAAAAGCTAACAAGACTGGAAAGATATATAAGAGTCGAATTGACAGACCCAGAGGATTTAGCATGAATTGCTAACCAGTCTCTCGAAGTAATACCTAACGGCAGTCCCGCGGGAGAGTAGTTGAAATGTGTGGAGTAGTACGTTGGCGCACTCCTGGCATTTTCGAATCGTGCAAGCTTAGGAGCAAAAATGTCACATTTGGAGTGAAGCAAATCTACAAGTCAATATTGAGATGTTAGGGAAAGTATCTGCTGCACGTAAAGGTCTAGTGGCAACGTACTTAAATGTATTCCATGTAAAATAAATTTCCCAAGCACCTATTATACTTTCGTTCTGCGCATCTGTCCAAAGAACACACTTTTATCAAATTTTCTGTGGGAATATGTGAAATCGATAGTTTCCGTCAATGAGCCAGTGGGACAACATTGAAACATCACAAAGCTGCTCCAAAAGATAACCCAAATCATGCCATTATGCCAGGAATCATATTAAAACATTAATGGCATCTCATTGTCATTTTTTAAGCCGCTGGCGAACACATGTATGGAGTTTCAAATCCTATGAATTGAAAAACACACAAAGTAGAAAGCTGCACTCATCCAGAACCTACTTACTTCACCCCGGTAAACTCAAATTGTTCAAAAGTACACATACTCGTGAAATCTATATACCTACTTACAAAGGCAATTATAATTTGAAAAGGAACCACCCCTCAGCTTCAATCTCTGAATTGTAACTACATAGCTATCAAATGCGTTATTTGCACTATCCTTTCCATTTTGTACTTTTAAATCATTTCGTTGTTGGTCCTTTCCGTATGACTTCATTCACTCTCACACCGAATTTAATTAATGTTATGCAAAAGAAAATACAATAAACAAGTGTGTCCTTGTCGAAGGCAAAAGCCAGACAAAAGAAATTCTGAGAAAATGATCCTTTTCGGGTTATTGCGGGGGTGTGAGCCTACAAATTTGCTTATTACGCGTTACCAAACCGAATTTAAGACGCATTAATTATTTAACGAAAAATTATCTCTACTCCGATGAACACACCCAAGATGAAGAAAACAACACATAAATATACCGGCAGTGTTAAGATATAACATTTATACATTTATGTTGACGTCACTCCCAAATTATACAACAAAAACGAACAAAACACATCTCTCTGTCTAAATGCACAAAAATTAGATAACAAACTCCCAATTGCCACTGGAGTCAATGCTAGTAGTGTTGTAGTCGTAAAAACGGGTGTACCATAATTGTATACCCACACCCACAAGTCGCCAGCAGTCATATGGTTACATATCAGTTGTGATGGAATTTTGAGGCGGTTTCAAGGCAGTTTCTAACCCACATTGTCAATACCAGCAGAAGTATCAGCAGTTACAATGAACACTAGCGAGACGCAGTGACGTTACCATAATACCCAATCGTGATTAAGAAAACAAAAAAATTAAACGATACACGACGAAGCAACAGAAACGCTGGGATTGAAATTTATGTAAATGGATTACAATCAAATGAGTTGGATCTAGAAGTGGGTACGTGCACATACAGTATCTACAGGGTGGGCACTAGACGGCTGGCAAACAGTTTGAATGGCATATTCAGGTGAAGGAGTTCGAGTAGAACTTTTATGACGACGGGAGAAGTCCGCAATTAAATGGAGAATCGAATGAGCGTAATAGTTATCCGTTGCTAACAGGTCATCAAACTATGACGTCTCGCGGAAACACGATAGAACACAGGAAAGCTCAAGAATGGCCGAAGAAGGAAAAATCGAATTCATTTTGCGCGAAGATGGGCACGAAAATGCCGGCCATAGGTATAACAAATACACACACAAAAAGAGCCAACCGATTGATGAAGGGGGGCACCGAAGTGGAAATGCAGTTTCAGGAATAAAACATGGAAATTATATCACACACGAATGTATCATTTTCATTGCGAACCACTTATTCTGATGCTCGTAGCCATTTCAAGTAATGTTGACTTGGCTGAACGATCCAGAACTAGGGCGCGCCACGTCTCTCAAAAGTCGATTCCCATTCATTACCCAGTCACATGTAAGACGTCTTTGCAAATCCCAATCTGAAAATGTGATCATGGCTTTTTTTTGGTATGAATTAGAAATTACCTTGATTTTTGTTGGAAACCCTTGCGGCCAGAGAAACTTTAAGGAAATTTTAGAATTTGTTCTTGACAGCAACAACAGCGGCAGCAACAAAATTCAGACAAGCCAGCAGTACACACAGCGCCAGTTGATAACTTTTTCTTTTCTTTTTTTCTTTACTAGACACCACTTTTTGCCGAGGAGATATTTTTTTTTGTTTCGTTTTGTTTTTGTATTTTTTGTTGTTTTTTTTTCTTATATTTGCATATCTATATATTATTTGCCGTATTCGCCGGATATTATGAATTCGCTTCTACCACTAAAAAAAGAAGACGAGTTGCGCCCAGCAGCATCAGCAAAACCAGCTGATCTGGCCGAAATAGTTTCTTATTCAGGAATATGATAGGTTTTCATTTCATTTTGAAAGTCCAAGAGTATCCGGGAAGAGGGAAAAGTCCACCTTTCAACTTCGCCACCACCTTATTAACTACTTATCACACCAAACGGAAGGCGAAATCGAAGACAGGCGAGAATTTTCCGCTCGTCCATTACATTGGGGTTTTTTTTTTTTTTTCTTGAACGAATATTCCAAGATTTTCCCCAATTTTTGCACAAAGAAAACTCTCGTTTTCCTTTTTTAGTTATAGGCTATACGAAATGCAACAAACAAAAAAAAAAGAAGAAAAATCTAACACACAAACTTAATTTTACATTCCAACTTCTAACACGTTTTTTCGCATATGCACACGGTTTTTTTTAATAAGAATTTTTTATTCAATATTCCATTACCTTTTTAGATCTTCAACAAACACTTTGAATTAAAACGAAATTTTAGCATTCGAATGGCGATTTTCTTTTATCGACGACGACGTGGAGAAACTTTTCTTTTTCGAATAAAGAAAAAAAAATGATATAGACTGAGGAAATAATTTTACTTTTGAGCAAGTTTTGCGAATTCAAGAGCAAAATGTGGGTGCGTTAAGTTTTAGTAGTGCTATTTCTGCACAAAAACTGATTGAATTCAATTTTCTTTACGAATTTTTAATAAAATATTTCTTTTCGGTTGCGCGCAAATGGCTACGCTCGCACTCACAAAAATTTCGGGTAAGAAAAAAAGTGTTCTTTTACAATTTTTCCTTTTTTTCTTTCTTTTTTGCTGGTTCGCTGTCTTGCACTCGTCGTTGGTTCGTTGCTGCTTGTGTTGTTGTTGTTCGTTGTCGGTTGTCTTTTTCACTCTTTCGTTAAGTTGTCGGCACTTTGCGTAGTGGACATATGGTTGGATTCGATGTCGAAAATTCGAAGTGATGGTTTGTTTTGAAATTGAACTTCCGGCTTTTTATGGAGGGATGTAAAAACATTTGTACTAGATATATCTGAATTGTTGTTTAGCTGTGCTGTGATTCCCCGACTTTTAATATTTTAGCAGGAGTATCGAATTAACGATTGTATAATAAAGTAGGGAAAGTTAAACGTTACCATCGGTTTTATTGTTCCAATTTGGACAATTATTGACGTATCAAAAACAACATGAAAAACGTTTTTCGTCTAATGTACATATCTTGGATTGGTTGCATATGATGGAACTCTTTCGCACCTCCAACCTGAGGTAGCAAGCAGAGACAATACTATCATTTGTCTTTGGTAGCAAGTACTTTTTATTTACCTTCGTTAGGTAGGTAGGTACTTGAATTTCTTGGTTGAATTGGGTGTTAAATTAGTTACTTAAGCAGGCAATGCAATTCCAATAAATAAATATATATAATAAATATGTATAGCAGAAAAATGTCATCAGTCGATTTTCGAATTTTGTAGATTGGAATTTACTTCACAAATTTTCAACAATTTGTTGGCCTTCTCTGAAACGCATGGTGTCATCTTAGTTTAAGTAGGTACATAAGTTAAGGAAATTACTTCTAGTACAATTTTGTGGCAACAAGAAAAAACAGCATAAGTTATTTTTAGCCACTTCTCATGAGCGCAGGTTTATGTCGTTTTCCATTGGGACCACCAAATTTATCTTTTTCAGATGTCAGATTTTATGCGGCTCATGGAACATGCAATGAAATTGATCTGCTTTTGTAAATGGATTAGTGCGTTATTTGACAAAAATATCAGCTGCTCAAATTGTATTTGTTTTTGGTAAAATCAGCCATGGAAATCGGCTTGAAAAATGTTTCCTCTGTTGTAGATACAAATGGAGTAGTTTTGGTGATTCGTAGTTTCCAGATGATGAGGAATACAATGAAGATAATAATTCTTCCAAAACTATGTCCACTGCTGGTTATATATTTCTTTATTTTGGTTTTCACGGAATTTTGCACATCTGTTTTAAAACAAACTTCTTTAAATGACGTAAAACAGCTGTACTGTATTTGTGGTAGTATGTGTAAATCTGAAAAAATATCGAGATTTGCAAAAAGTGATCCGAATCAAAAAAAAGATTGATTTTTTTGTCCCAATGGAACGCGAAAAGTGATTAAGATCAAAATAAAGATTGAGTTTTTGTCCCAATGGAAAACGACATAAATTTTGACATAGAGTACGCCGTGGATAATTGCCACAGAAAACAGCTGTTCTTTGAAAAAAAACTTCCTTCAAAAAATTTTTTCTCAACTCTTCTCGTCCATGTAAAAATTAAAAAAAACTCATCCTTGCATATTGTTCCGCAACAGAACAACGATCTGTCACAATTTATTCTGAGAAAATGTGCCAACCCATTAAATGGGCACGCTAAATTTTGACAGACACATGAAGTACATTCTGAAACAAAAGTTTGATCATTTAGCTCGAGCTGCGTACCACTCAACTAAAGTTTGGAGAGAATTTCGTATGGGAGCGAAAATTTAGCTCAAGCAACGTACTAAGCTTAACGTGTAACCTGCGGGAAAGTTTCATACTAAATCATTTCTTAAAAAAATATGAAAAATATCTTTAAAGCTGTATATTTTATATTTCGCGTCTTATTACATTTAAAATTACATACGACGCAAAATCCTAACAAAAATATTTTAAATTATTAAAACATTATTTTATGAAGGATTTGTGTCTCATTTATCTCACGGAAGTGATCAAGGTCACGATTCTTATCTAGCTGTAGGTAATAAAAGTGAACTTATTTTCGTAATCTACTACAAACTTACTGCTTCCGTTTTATCTTCGAAGATCCGCACAAATGAAAAGCATCGTTCAGTTTATTCCGCACGTACACTTTGCTTAAATATAGGTAATATAAATAGATTACGTACCTAGAACTTTTGATCTTTTTTCCAAATTGTTTTTACAATAAAATATAATTTTTTTCTAAATAACTTCAGCATTGACAAAGTAAGTTTTTCGGTTAATAGAGGAAACTCGAGGGTTGAACATACTAGTCGTAATTTTACAGATATGTCCCTTGTAGCAGTGAGATGATTGAGTAGTTTAGGTGCTTTACTGAAGGTGGATATTGGAAGACCATAACTCATTAGTAAATGAACATACATAAGCCTCTGACGCAGCAAGACATACGCTTAAATGTTTGATGTTAAGCTTAATTCCACAACTATCTGAAATGTTTTTGTAAAGGGCAATATTAGCGCTTAGTAATTTCCCTCATTAGTCTGCCCTTAAACGAATAAGGCTCCAAATCCATAGCCCTTTCATATCTACGGTTTAAACCAAGCATTCAAGTTCCTTACGATTGAAGTGTCGTTTACCTATTTTTTTTTTAAAGCTAACGAATTACCACAGTTAATGGAGGACTCCACTGACAATACAATGGAAGGATATTCAGTGTGTGCATCGCATTGGTGCAATACTTAGAGAAAAAAAAATCGAATTTATATATTTAAAACAAAGTTGCATAAGTTAGATCGCTCAAAACTCTAGGAACGAAGCTTCCGATTTCAGCTATATCTTTTCTTGTTTTGTTTGTCTCTCCCCATATTAAACTACACACGGCGAGAAAATTGAGTTTGGACACACTTAGTGGCAGTGGAGCCGAGATATAGAAACAGATAAATATCTTTTATCATCCTACCGCTGCACTATTTTTAGACAAGAACAAATATAATTTGCAACAAAGCTCCTAGACACAAGCAAAGCTTAGTTTTTTTTTTATGTATTATGTACCTAGTACCTACCCACAAAAACCTTTAATTGCTGGGCTAAAGTTAGTACCTAAATTCCCCAATATCTAATACATAGTCGTTGATTAAATGTATTTATAGTCAGCTAAGCTATATATTGGCTCTTTTAAATAGATCAGTTTTTTTGGCAGTACTAACAAAGTGCTAAGTATTGCCGCGGTATTAACTGAACGGCAGTTTTTGTTGGTGTGATTGTTCGAAGATTACAGCTCAAAGGAAGTCTTACAATTTGTAGTAGAAGAGAAATACGAATTGCACTTATTTTACTGATAAGAATAATTATTACTTTAGCTCGTGCTATTACTTTCATGGGTGAGTTCGTCTTGAAGAAATCAGTGGCCACAAGGCAAAACCGCTTAAGTTTGTTTTACTCGTTGTTCAGGAGAGCAGTTAAAAGTTTTTTTACTCTATTGACTCCAGTGACTTAAGCTGTTGTTAATTTTGGCCACTTTTTTAAAGATATAAAGCTGAAAAAATTTTACAAAATAGATTTGGGTACGCTGAATCTAATGGCATCGAAATCTCAATTTCGTCTTAAGTCGACGTAGGCGGTTATGGTTTGTGGCCACTGAAATATGCGCTTCGGTAACAAGTGTTACATGGGTGGGCAATAGCGATTCACTTACTTTATCTTTGCTTACTTACTTTGTAAACTTTGGTCTTCCAATAATTCGTATGATACTGGTCTTACCCAAGTCAATTTGACGGGAAGTTTTTCGTAGAGGTACCTAGAGTTAAAGCAGTTTAGATTTTCTAGTCTTTGCACTTGACAAGCTTTAGTAATAAATGTGTAGCTTAACAGTTTAAGTGTATTTAATTGACGTAGAGGCTAGCTATGCTCAAATTAATTTTATGAAATTATTGAAGTTAAATCATACATGAGTTCGATAAGATCCACAAACAAATGACGCTGAAGAACTGAGAGAAGCTAGAGCCCATTATGAATTAATGAGCTTTGTAATTTTAGGTTCAGTGATTGTAGTAATGGACTACCGAGCAAAACCCCCGTAAAAATAAATCACTTACTTATACTGTGTGCTTAAGGACTTGTACAAGGAGAGCCAAAAGAAGTGATCCGATGTTGTTTGGTTCTCATTGTTTTTCTAAATGGAAAACTTCGATTCTGTTCTTTGATTATGTTTATTTGAACCTTTAGAATTTTATTGGTTAAGTCGAGAAGAAGATATCGGCCAAATGGGCGCCGTCACAATTGAATGCCATACGGGCTCGTTTTATGGCATTTTTCATCACTTTAGCGAGAACTTCGTGCGACAGATTTTCGCACTCGTGTCGAATGTTGTCCTTGAGGCTTGTTCACGTAAACACGGGACTTCAAAAAACCCCACAGCACACCATGCAGTAACTTGGAGCTGGTGTAATGGCTCCTAGTGCATTACTCACGGATTTTTGGTGCCCCAGAAGCAATAGTTTTGCTTGTTCACGTACCCGCTGAGGTGGAAATGAACCTCATCGCTTATTATGATTTTGGTCGAAAAATCGTCCACTTCGTCCTTGAGATTGAGGATGGTTTGGGCGTACGACTGGACTTTGTATGGGAACATGTGCAACTTTTTGACCAAAATTCGCCTTAGGTACGACCGGCTGATTGCTAATTGCGAGGCACGGCGTCTGGTCGATGTTTCCTGCGACAGCACGACATCATTGTCAACAGCGGCGATATTCTCGGCACAAATGGCGCTCCGGGGCCGGCCACTATTGGCAACGTCTCGTGTGGTCCTATAATCTTCAAGGTGTCGGACGGCCGTAGAATCGGCAACGGAATCGGCGCATTCGCGATGCGCCAACACTATACAGACGAATTGTAAAGCAAAAAAATAGACACAAAATCCGCGTTCTTGGGGAGTGTATCGCTCCATGACTTGCTCACTTGTATTCTACATCTGTCTAGTCTACAAATATCAAAACAGATTTGACATTGGCGGCCATTTGCAAAAATAAGAGCATCTTCCAATAGGGTGATCTCTTTTGGCCCGTCTTGTACAGGTAACCAAAATAAACAAAAAATAACGAACATCTTTATTCGAAAGTCCAGATCCTAGTCCAGAGCGATTTCTAAATAGTATTTACTTTATGTTCTCTTATTTCTCATGTTTAAAGTCTTAACAATAATACATCTCGGTATTTTGAATTCACTTGTGTTTGATATAAGCAAGTGTGTTTATCGAAAATATGACAAACGCTCTCATAAGAGTGAGTCTGAACAAGTAAATACAGAATCCAAAAATCTTGGTATAGAAACCGATGCGTGTTTCCAAAAACAACCGTGTTGTAAATGGTACTTGAATGTCATCATAAAAGTACATACAAGCTAAAACAGCTGATTCTTTAATGGGAGACTGTCGCATTTTCTGCAACCATAAGTGTACCCTTGGATAGACTGTGAATAGCTTGGGAAGGGTCAGTTATGTCTATATAAATGTATAAGTAAATACCGCGGAAGCGTGCAGTAAGATAATTCCAACCAGGAAGTAGACTATACTTATATCTTCACATAAAAAAGGGACTTATACGGAACGTGCGATTTAGTCTGCGAAAAATATCGAGGGTTCAATATCCCTCGAATTAAATTGATTCATGAGCTCATTTAGCTGGTTGCTTTACTACAATGGATTGTAATTTCTAGGGCCGCCGAAAAAAAAACAAAAACACGGACAATGGGAAAGTGATTTTATGCATCTGTCCAAAAAGTATACACCAAACCTTTTCCCACCCCTGTCTGGCAATCAGCGCATAAACTGGGATTAACAATTCCCAATTTATTCGTGCACACGAATTAGGGGCTGGAATCAGTTCACAAAAAAACATATTTTTTTCCAAAGGTAAAAAGGGACATTCGAGAGGACACGACCGTGATTAGTTATACCTATCGAGACGACATTTTTTTCTTCACTTTTTTTTTTTCAAGAAAAGGGGTGAACCCAAAATATGAACAACAAATTAGAGCGATCCTCATTTTTCTGGTTACGCGACAAAAAAATTACAAAAGAAAAAACAACTCTGGGAACGAATTGTGAGGACATATAATTTGGCAATTGGTTTTTTTCTGCCTCCCGGTTTGAAAGCACACATTCCGAAACAATTGCTTTTTTTGTTACCTATGTCTAACTTGTTTGGATTGGTTAATTGTTAAGTTAAATAAAGTATGTAGTGTATTCATGTGCGCTGGCAGCACATATTCATAAGACCAGGATTTGGCAGCACTAAGTGAGATTCTCCTCATGATGAAAGGTGATACGTAGTTTGAAGTGCGTAGAATTATCCTGAGTAGTTTTGAATTGCGTATTAATAAAATAAATTTAAGTGTTTTGAGAACAATCTTTTATTTATTTGACGAACATATACCAAAAAGTGGAGAACGGTAATTCTAACGATTGTACTGAAAGAGGTGGGCAAATATAGGTATAATTTTGGTAACTGCGTTATATAACTATGCGTTTTTCTTAGATCCAAGACATTTTTAACTGACAAGCTGTCACAAACGTGTAAAGGCTGAAGCTATTCACACGCCGTTAGAGGGATGGCTTCGGGGCACGGCTACGGTTAATCGCGGCAAATGGGGGTAAAGCGGTTTTGTATGGGAGGTACCAGAACTACTTGACCGACATAGCCCATTTTCAATACCAACCTGGCGACGATAAAAAGAAGTCCTTTCACCAAATTTACCTTGCCTATGTTCTATTCCCTTGGACGCTATCATGCTTTCAACAGACAGACGGACAGACAGACGGAAATGGCTTAGTCGATTCATAATGTGATCCTGATTCAGAATATATATATTCTTTATGAGGTCTCCGGTGACTCCTTCTTGGCGTTACAAATGTAATGACAAAGTGAATATATATATCCTATAGAGTGTATTAAAAGGAAACCTAAAACGAGGGGCTTACCTTTATTCAAATTGCAATAAAGCTGTTATTTGCCTTCCCTTTAACTTAAAATGTTTGTACTGTATGAAGATTGATAAGCCACTAATTAGCGGCCATATTATTCACTCCCTTTAATCCGGGTTGGAGTTTACACCCGGATTTAAGTGAGTTTAACCCAAGTCCACAATATCCAGTCGTTAAGATCGAACATAAAACCAGTAAACTTCACGATTGAATTTAGTCTGCATTCCCGAGACCAGTTTACGTACTTTAAAACGGGTATAAACTCAATTTGTAATATTGACATTTTTTTCGCTCACAGTGCGAAGGAAATAAGAGAAGTAGAAAAGTGACATAGAAAATAAAAAAGAAAAGGAACTTCTTAAGATGATATAATTTCGAACATAGTGGGGGCGTTCAAGTATCTAGTGTATCTGGCTGACTTGATGTGTCTCATGTGGTATTCGATTGGGCAGAAAAGAATACACTGAAAACCGCGCAGATAAGTATCGAAGACTAATCATATTCGAATCGAACGAATATCAACAAAACAGAAGGCAAATAGCGTCTTTATGTTCAATTAGACACACGAAATCGGAGAAGCTCATAAGTTTTGATTGGGCTACATCGATCACATAAATAGTGGTAGCGTTACGAATCTAGTCAAGAATTTCGTGTCTGAATCCTAAGTTGACAGTTCGTATATATGGTTGACGTTGGAAAAGTGACGTTACTAGTGATCTAGTTTTTCCGTTCAGGGTTCTTACATCTAGTCCAGACGCATCTAGTCGACTTAAGATAACTGGGTTTTTAATGCGCCCAGTTTCCTATACGATGAATGAAGTTTATCAAATTATGCTTGTACCGTGCACATCACTTGAAAAGCCAGCGATGGTAACATTTCTGGACTGCATTTGATACTGTACGAGATTGTAGTGTGAGACAGCTAAAGCGTGTTTCGTATGCAAAATATTTTTTTTGGACAAAATAGATACTTCAGTATCGCACTTCATAACTTTGACAGTAGTTTGTTGTAAGTACCATGCAGTTATTATCTTGACGTATTCACAGAGAGACTGAAGATTTTATTTCGAAATGTGTATTTCAAATCAGATGTACCCTTGATGGCTGTTTGGATATATTTATGCGTAGATTGGGGTTGACGGCGCCTGTTAGTTGCACTCTTTTATTCTTGTAAAAGGAGGCGTTTAGACTTATGATTTGCGCACAAAAACTTCCCTGGTATTTCGTATGCACAGTATCTAGATTTCCAAACAAATGTTCTAGGATGGCTGTCAACGGTGACAAAATATGTATACATAATCTATTTACAATAAAAATAAGTTGCATTGTGTTTGAAATTGATGTTTTCGTAATGCGTGAACGCATTTTGTTTCTGGTCATTTTTAACAAGACAGTTAATAGATTTTTGAAAAGACATATTTTAAAAATTCGGTCTTCATTATGTTACCAGAAAACGGCACGCATACTTATGCCATTTTCCATTGGGCAAAAACAAGCGTCCGGGAGAGTCCGGAATCGAAAAAATCACTTCTGAAACCGTTCCATTGGCACAAAAAATACTCTTCTGGTGATTCTGAGAAGATAATTTCGCTTCTCGATTTGAAGTCAGAATCCACTCAAGAAGCACTCACACAAATGTAATTTATGTATTTTATACAAGTCAGCTGACAGCCGCCGTAGATTATTTTTTGGCATTTCACCAATACTTTTTGGGTTCAATCAGAAGCGGTTTTGTTGTTCCATTGGATCGCAGAATGAGTTGATCCCCGAGTGAAACCAATGGAAAACGACATTAGAGTAAACTTATGTTTTCAAAATTATTGCGTCTTTAATTTTCACTTTTATCAAGTGATCACAAAGACGAAAATGG
The DNA here is from genome assembly GCA_916610125.1 of Cheilosia vulpina. Taxonomy (NCBI): domain Eukaryota; kingdom Metazoa; phylum Arthropoda; class Insecta; order Diptera; family Syrphidae; genus Cheilosia; species Cheilosia vulpina. The sequence goes on along the minus strand of OU744276.1, from coordinate 14,169,425 downwards.
TGTATGTTCTGTATCAAATGACAATGATATTATCGAACCTCCTCGACTCACCAAAGCAGAATGTGTAGTTGTAAATACATACCTATTTCAAATTTTAACGGATAGCAAACCAGGCGGGGTTCCGCTGGTGAGGTATAAAATACATGCGTAACCAAACTGTAATAATTATTAATAATAACGTAAAAGTCACGTTGATATGTTTCTGGTACAGAGAAATAATTCCGCCAAGCCCAAACTTTGTTCAAACATAACTGCCATAAGGACGTAGCCGAGTCAAGTTTTCGTATTTGACTCTATGTTGCTTTGCTAATGCGACACACGGCAAAATTGTACTAAAATCAGACCATCCTATTCCGATAGAAAAGCGAAATGTTTAAGCTGTTCTCTATTTATTTTATTGTATTTACTTCAGACACAGACTAGTGAGTAACTCACGTATCATTATTTGTGACCTACATCATAAAAATACTACAATTTTCGTTTTATTTTGTTCATTAGTATTATTTAAAGTATAACGCACTTTAAATATATAAATACATTTTAGTAAAAACTATTCCAACTCAAATATCAATAATTACGAAAACTTCATGTTTCTTCTTTTCTTCATCGTAATTTATCAGCATGGCAGAGTATGTTATCGCTTTCACTTCAGTACCCTGTGGATGTTTTCCAATTTCGAAAGGTTCGCCATAGCAGAGGCATTCAATCGTAAACGTCTCCAAGTCAAATTTTGTGATTTCTACTCTTTTGCATATCAGGCAAGGTTCAGCAGAGAACAGGAACAACAGCTCATCGAGAAAGTGAAACAGAAGGCCTTCGATATCATCGCCCTGCGCTTCTATTTTGTAACACGTTTCAACTGAAACATACTCGAGCTCGGTCATGTATCCGAACATTGCCATGCCGCATTGTTCGAATGCTTCCTTCAGAGAATCACCCCAAGCGTGTAACCTACAGAAAGCAAAGTTTGTATGAATGAAATCGAAAATGTAGCGGCGCACTAGGTATCAGGTGGATTTTGAGCACTCGTGGAAACTACCATTAGCAATCACAGGGCTACTTATTTATACTTACTGCACATCAGCTGTGTGGTCGAGGTCTAAAATAAACAAAACGAAAAACTGTCATTTACAATGAGGAAACAGACATGGCGGGTACTCACATTCGTACTTCACTTCGGGTAAAAAGAAGTCTTCGCGACTAAATTCTACTTCCATTTTTGGCCGATTTTCAATGTCTGTTTGGTGCTGTTTTGTTTATTTTTATGGATTTCACAATTTAAATGTACGAAATGAGTAATTTATTGCGAAATTTCGTCACACGCCTGCCGACTTGTTGACATTTTTTTTAACGAGAACTCTGACAGCTATCAAAATGACATTCGAGAATTACATGTGGTGGGGACGATTTAACGAAAATATTACCAATCAACAATACATCTGGTACAATCGCAGTTGAGTTCGAAAACGGAAGTGCAAATTTAATGGCAGTTACTATTTAAAGAAAGAAAAATGTACTTTGTAATTTAGAAGTAAATAATTCCTTTACCTTCCGAATCGGGTATTCGCGGAAATACGTACAAAAGCTTAGTACTCTGGTCGAGCTAAACTGAATTTTATCTGCTTTACAAATTTTGTCTCCAAACATTAGCTAAAGTCCTAGAAAAATTTTAACATTGACCGCGCCGTGGATACGTGTCACAGAAAACACCTGTTTTTTTTTTGGAAACAACTTAAAAAATCCAACTTTCTCCGATTTCAACCACTCCCGAATCTAGGTACTATTCGTCGGGAAATTTATTAAAAAGAACTTAGCCTTGCTTACTTCTCCACAATACAAAAACGAAGCAGAATAACAGAACACAACGATCTGTCAAGATTTATCTTGAGAAGATATGCCGCCCCATTAAATAGGCACGCTAAATTTTGACAGATAAATAAAGGACATTCTGAAACAAAAGTTTTATTTTTCAGCTCGAGCTGCGTACCACTCAGCTTAAGGGATTCGCTTAAATTTAGCTCAGCTTAATTTTGAGAGTATTTTGTATGGGAGATAAAATTTAGCTCAAGCAGCGTACTAAGCTTAAGTATATATAATTTCTTAGTTCACTTAGGTCGACTGATTTCGATATTAATTTTTTGAATTTGAATTTTTCAAATAAGCAGGAACAACTTCTAGGAGCTCTTTTAAACCATGAAGTGAATTTGGTACTCTTATTCGTTTTTTTTTTCTAAATTTCTTTTCTCTTGCTATTTTCGATATAAGTTTGTGCGATTGTGTTTGATTCAAGATGAAGGAAATATAAGAGTAAATAATGGTGGCGGACAAGAGGTCTTAGGAATTTTTTAAGGTTTCAAGATGCTCTACGTTAGAATTAAAGGTTACAAAAGAATACAGCGAAATGCTATTATAAAAGCAAATAAAACCATCGCTACTCCTGGTAGAGCCCACGTCTGATTATAGGCAAATGTGATTTTAGCAGATTTCTTCCAAGCAAGATGTTGAAGAAGATAGATTATGGCACATCGAATTTTTTTGACATTCTTCAAACTTGTACGGCATATTTAATTAACAGGCTGCTTCGTCGGGCCGCAAGATGGTCGTTCACAGGCACTCTGCTGTTACCCGTCGTCGGGGTTGAACGTCCCGACTTCTAGGTCCGACGAACTATACATTTATATACACTATGTCTTGCCCAAAGTTTCTACTGCTATTATTTCGTGTTTCTGCATTCCTTTTACTTGAAATATAGGAGCATTAAGCAAAGCAATAAGATCAGTGTTGCATTGCACTAAAAATACGATTTTGGACCAGCATTCAAGTCTGATTACTTGAGGTCTCAGGAAAATAGTCTTTAAGTAAGAAGTTTAGACAAAACGCTATCGGGTCCAATTATTTTTTGTTTTCTCACAACCAAGGAATATCCTCTTAGAAAGCCCGTTGTAAAAGCATGCCTTTGCAAACTGTCATGTTCCTGGGAAATTTTCACTGATGAACCTACGTATAGGCTTAGCATTGACCTATTTTCATTTACTCTGTCATCTTATGTTCCCTTAAAAGAGTAATAATTTTGAGAAGTGCCTTTTAGAAGCGGTGCTTAAATTTGTATGTAAATTACTTTACAAGCAATTCAACCATTATTCAAAAAAAAAATACTACGAATTAATTTGCTGTCCTTTTATAATTGCCCAAATTCAAAAATAATTTCATACCTCAAAGTTATTGTTAATATCCACCGTAATGCATACACCGACCGAATCAAACGAACAATCAATCATCACACCAAGTATTCTCGTAAAAAGTATGCCCACCATATTGGGATAAATTTGGGTGAACACTCCTCGTGAATACAAATACTATTGTCCAACTGCTATCCAGACAAAGAGAACATTTTCAATGGATAAACGGTATCACATTGACGATTTCGCGTAAGTGACAAATCCAAACAGAATTTCTTTTTGGGTGGTGTTCTCATAAACGTTCTCCCTAGGAATGCTTACGAAATTTTGGCAAAACTCACTTATTGATTGCCTGGATTTTTCACTATCTTATTTTGGTATTGTTTATACTATTTAATTGATTTATTCATTGAGGATAATTTGCGCCCATTAACCTACTGATAGGAGAGTGCGGCTACTGTTTGCTTTTCAAGGTATTAATTACCACGTATCACAAAAATGGGTCAATACAAAAATGTTAGGTAGCAAATCATGGACAAGCACCTGCCTGGATGCCATAGGTGCATATGGCTTGACTGGTTTAGATTTTGATCGCATTCTTCGCCACTCAGACTGCGGTAGCTGTTCGCCAAATTCAATTTTTGTGTAGACAAAATAGATGTCGCTTTTGACAAGTCAATTTTAAATAAATCTAGCTAAATGCGACCGATGTAAGAAACTGGAAACTAATCGAATTAATTTCGGCAATTATAACTGAGCACAACTCCTGCCACAGAAAATACTATCTCTAAGTTCCAACTGAAATTAATGTGGTATTTGATTGGGCGCTCCAGAGCATTTGTTTTGCTCTCAGAGCACTTTTTGTGTTCGTTTGGTCCAAAAAAAAACAATCTTTTTCAGTTTTCAGAGCACTTTTGCGAATCTTGATTTTTTCTTAGATTTGTTCAGATTTACCAGTACAAGTACGTTTGAGTTTGACAACTACTGGAGTTTGTTTACGTTTTTACGGCTCTATTTTTGTTAATTATTTATGTAAAAATGTTAAGAAATCAATCTGGGCGCAAATTTAGAATGTGTTAATACAAAATTTAAGCAGTGAATGCAAAATGCTTAGAAAAGTGTCGAGGCTACGCTCTATGTTCGATTAGACACACGAAATATGAAATATGAGAGCGAATCTGAAGAAGCCCAATCGAAAACCACATAAAAATAAGTGTGTACCTACTTATGTGAAGTCAAATCACGGTAGGTAGTACTTGACATTTGTATTTGCATGGACAAAATATTTCAAACCTGTTTCAAAAGAAAAAAAAAGACCATCGATTCAAAAATTAGGGTAACAGTTACCTGAGATACGAAATCAGTTTCAATAATTTTACATTGACTTGGATTACTCAATAGTTCACGCTTTATCCGACCTAATCTCAACCAATTAGGTAAATGCCAAAAAAAAAAACACACACACAACTTCTTCACCTACATAGGTAGAGTACAAGGTCAAAGCAATAGCAGAAACTCTTATTGTGTACGTATATATATACATAGTTTGATTCAATCTACACAAGTTATTTGTACATACCTATATCCGAATACCAGTAACCTAAAGCAGACGTTACATAAGCTGGTTGGATGTATCCCGCGCTGCGCAATTAACATAATATTGACGAGTGTAAGCTTAATGATTGGTTTCCTTTTTTGCTTTTTTCTCCATTTTCGCTGCACAACTATTACGGACTCAAATGTCTTTGGCTGACTTTGCTTTTAAAACTTCATCAAAAACCAGAAATCTATTTTGTTTACTTTACATGGGCAGTTAACTACGATCCACAAGGCCTAGAATCCACTATCACTCTCGGTCTCACTTTTCTCTCAGGTTATTTGAGGAAGCATTTCACTTGGAAAGGCAGACAAAATTGCATGTAAATGGAAGGACACATACACGTGCAAAGGCAATAGGGTAAATAGCAGTTTATTGAAAATAAAATTGTGCTAATTGATCAAATTACATTCTCTTCCCGCTTAGAAGATTTTCAGCAGTTTTGCCATCTTTTACTTATTTATTATTTAAAGATGGCAAACTTACGCTTACCACTGTAAAACTCATGGAGATGGATTGGATTTATATTATTCAAAAAGTTGTAGTAAATGGGGACGTTCAAGTGTTCAAGTTTGTAGTTTAGTAAGTCTAACAGTTGGCTGATTTGATGTGTCTCATTTTTGACTGATCACATAAACAGTTTTTTCAGTTGACGTCTATTAATGGTTAGCCGACAAACTCTGAGACTGAGTATTAAGTTCAGAGTTCGTATATGTGGTTGACGTAGAAAAAGTGACATTACCGACCAGTCTACATTTTGCATTCAAGTTAGATCTGGTCCAGACTTATCTAGTCGATTTAAAATAAACAAGTTCGTGAATGTGTCCAATATATAATACACCTTACAAAATAATGCTTGACATAAGCATGAACTTTCGTTCATTTGAAAGTTTTCATCTTCGTGGAACTCTGCGTGAAGAAAGTTACGTATATGCCTTCATAAATTCTGTTTGGATAATTTTAGAATCGAATTTATGCGACAGTCAGGATCCGGGAAAGAACAAAAAGACCCTGATTTCTTTAATGTGGTTTGCCATTTGTCTGTGGGATCGAAAAAAATACTTCTGAAACTCAAAGTCAGAATAAACTCCAGAAGCACTTACACAAGTGCCATTTATGCATTTTATACAATTTAGCTGACAGCAGCCGCAGATTTTTTTTTCACATTTCACCAATACTGTTGTGGATTCAATGGGTACATTCAAGAATCTAGTTATCTTAAGTCGACTAGATGTGTCTGGATACGATGTAACCTGAACCCAAAAACTAGATTGGCTGGTAACGTCACTTTTTCCACATATGCGAACTGTCAATTTAGTACTCAGTCACGAATTTCTTGACTAAATTCGTCGGCTACCCCTTCATAAACGTCAACTGAAACAGCTGCTCATATGACCGAATTCAGACAATCCAAACCGAGATATATACTGTCAGACTTACTAATGTCGTTTTCAATTGGGACAAAAAATCAATCTTTTTTTTTTGATCTAAATCCCTTTTGCGTGTTTCATTGGGAAAAAAAAATCAATCTTTTTTTTTGATTCGGATCACTTTTTACAGATCTCGAAATACCAACATACTTTGCACAGCTGCTTTACGTCATTTTAAGAAGTTTGCTTTCAAAACAAATGTGCAAATTTTCGTGAAAACCAAAATAAAGAAATACGTAAACAGCAATGGACATAGTTTTGGAGGAATTATTATCAACATTGTCTTCCTCATCATCTGGAAACTACGAATCATCAAAACTACTCCATTTATATCTACAACAGAGGAAATATTTTTCAAGCCGATTTCCATGGTTGATTTTACCAAAAATAAATGCAATTTGAACGGCTGATATTACGCCTGTTTTGTTGAGCTTCGATCTCAGCAAAGCAAAGTAAAGTAGGATGTTCGGCAGGCAATTACAACAACTACGTTCTACTTGACACTTTGAGAATTCAGAGTATAGTTGTTGTGATCGCGTGCTGGAAATATTACTTTACTTTGCTTTGCTGAGATCGAAGCTAAAAAAAACACGCCTATTGTTGCCAAATAACGCACTAAACCACTTACAAAAGCAAATCAATTTCATTGCATGTTCCATGAGCCGCATAAAATCTGAGATCTGAAAGAGATTTTTGATGGTCCCAATGGAGAACGGCATAAAATAGATGTCCCCAAGTGAAACCAATGAAAAACATCATAAATAGTTACGTCAACGACGTTTTTTACATGTGAATGTCAAAAACAGTGACGTTTACAAACTGACTGTTATTTACTGACAGCCAGTATAAACAATTCACAATCATGATTTCTGAGTCGATCTTATTATAATTATCGTTCTGTGATACTTTGGATTGAAAAAAAAAGAAAAAAAAATTAACACAAATGTGAATTTTTTTCATATAATAACTGTCACATCCATTTCATTTGTGAAGAAATGCGAAAATGCTAAGAGAAAGAAAATGAAACCCGCAATGGAAATGAAAAACAAGTAAAAGTGTTATCATCGGCCTGGCCGATGCTTTGGTAACCTCCACTGCATACAAGTCATGCATAATTGGTTCTGTATAGGAGGTACCCGAACTACTTGACCGACATAGCCTATTTTTAATACCAACCTAACGACGATAAAAAGAAGTCCTTACACCAAATTGTCTTTGCCTATGTCAATTCCTTTGGGCGCTATCGTGCTTTCAACAGACAGACGGACAGACAGACAGATGGACATGGTTAAATCGATTCACAATGTGATCCTGATTCAGAATATATATACTTTATGAGGTCTCCGCTGACTCCTTCTTGGCGTTACAAATGTGATGACAAAGTGAATATACCTTCCTGTGGAGGGTATAATAAGCGCGGACAGAGGTCTTTCTCGAATTCACGAATGACTTTAATTCATTTATTATATCCATACAAAAATGTTTTGGAAATCTATAAACTTGAATAAAGTGACCATCTCAAAACGAACGTCGAAGAATCGCCACTTTATTTCTAGGAAAAAAAACATGATTTCTGTTGAAAAAAATAACCAATTGATAAATAAGTATTAATGTCGATTAAATAATTATTTCGGACCTTGTAAGACTGAACAAACAAATTAAATTAACACAGAAAGCGTACTGATGGCACATAGGTGACAGGTTTCTCATTTAGTACATTTTATTGCAGATTATTTTATAGGAGTTTATCATGATGACTTCGATGATCGCATAATGCGTGCTGATGAAAGAATAAAAGGAAAAACTCCTGTAAAAACTGAAATGATAAATTATTTATCACTTCACGCAGCTTCACGGATCGGGAATCGACCCCTGTTGAGGTTATGTATAGATACGTCTGTTTTGCAGAGATAATTCTTCCATATATGCGAACTGAATGATACTGCCTTAGTGCACATTAACCTGCGAAACATTTGAATTATCATTTTTATTTCCAAGAACTTCGTCAAATCGGCCAGGAATCTGTCAATAATTTGTATGCCAAACACGATATCGTCGTCAAATAACCACGATGCATGGGACCTGGTTTTGTGGTTTTGGGCTTTTAGCAATGCGCTGTCCTATACATCCATTATGTATGGACGCGTAGGTAAGCGTACTGATAGGAATAATTTATTTGGGTGTTTCGTTCAAAGGCATATGCGAAAGAACATGGTGCTGTCTAATTGTCTAAAAAAATTCCCTGCTAGGATTGAGAAGGTAATACGCTAAGAAAAAAAGAATGGATGTGACAAAAGTTAATTAATGTGTGGGTGCGTGTGCGACCTACTAAACAAACAAACGGCAACCGCTAAGCCCCCAAAACAAATACTCCATTCAAAAGACCAAGTTAACGAACTCATTGCCCAGTAAATATATATTCCGATATTACTTCACATACCTACAAATTCATTTACCACTCTGCGTTAAAATGACAACTAGCGGCTTAAAACTCCCAACTCACCCTACGTATACTCACTTGCAGACACCAATCATCTTACCAACTTGAAATGGCTATAATACCATACGCTAGCCACTTGAGCGCTCAGCTGTTTTTGGCTTCGGCGAAGACTGCTGGGCTTCATGGTGGTACGCTACCGGTTACTCGTAGTCAGTATGTGAATGGATCTCAAGTGAATTACGTGCACATTTTGGCTTCAGTTTGAAAATTTTGCAATACCAACTCGTACGTATACTTTCGTGTGGCGGCAATGTTTTGTTTTCAAAAAAACCAGTTGCGAAAATAAATCGGTAGATTAAAGTATAGTAACGCGATGAAATGAAATGAAATAAATCGCAGTGAAGGAAATTTAATTGACGAATTTTGAAATAATCCGGTTTTTCAATAAAAAAGACAACTAAGCTCTGACATTGTCAAAATAATTAATTTTTTTTGCGCAAAAATTCAATCATTTGATATTGTGGAACAACAACTGGTCTAGTCAAGGTACGATTTGTTTACGGTTGATGGGTGGCAGATTGCACTTTGTTTATGTGTAATGTAACTGCTGCATAAATGTTAAAATAACTGAACACAAAACTGTTATAGTGAAGTAATTGTGTCAAACTTTGTAGATTTTCGTGGATTTTTACTTTCTGTCTGAAGTATTTTAAGCACGAGTGCGAAATGCACTTAAGCAGATGCCATCATGACACAATCATTCTTATAATTATTTCATATGAGCTGTCATTGTGGCAATTTCGTTAAATTTATATTTCTGGCTTCAAAATGCTTACACTTCCTATTTTTGGAGAGACAAAAAGTTCATAATTCGAATTTTGAAATGATTTAATCTGGTTACCGGCTCTAAACTCCGATACATATTTCCAATAAACAATTAAAAGTTGTTGAATATTGGAATTCGGATAGTTTTATGTTTTTTGTACCCATTCACATTCCTCTTGGAGAGATGTTTTTATGTTTTTTCAGCTGTCAGGCAGTATATCATCATCGCCCATCGTTTGAGCCAGTTGAGCGATGAGCACCAACTAAGCAACTGAATATTGAATTAAACAGCCAACTTTTGAGCACTTCTTAAGTAGATTTTGGGTTCCTGGAATCAATCGTAGTTACCTACCATTATGCTCCTAGACACTGGTCCTAGGTTTTACTCATAGTTTTTTAGCTAACCAGTTCAGTTCACAGTTCATTAGCTTCGAAACAACTGAAAAATACGTCGATGCCTTCAAAATTCGCTGCATGAATATTTCCTTCGCCAGCGAGGTCATTTAAGCATCCCTGGCGAATATCGATAACAAAATCTATTCAGAAACTTAAGGTCATATTATTCACTCAGGGTGTTGATTAGATTTAAGCTAATTTTACACCCGACCGCATTTTTGTAAACCCGACAAATTAAATCTGTATCCAAAATACTCGGCTCAGTGGCTTAATGGTTAGTGTGTTGGACTACTAAACCCGAATTCCAACTTAAGGTTTTTTTCAATACGCCACCTCTCGCGAACATCTGGCAGAGAGAATAACTATCATGAAAGAGCTTCTTAATTGGCCGTGGCATAAAATTGTAGATCGCTTCCATTCGTCCCAAAAATAAAACTCACACAAGATTAATGGTTAAAGCCAGCTAGGGTCCAACCTGTTGCGCCAACTATTTTTTTTTATCCAAAATACTCACTTAAAAACATGCATTAAGCCCGCTGGATTAAAGATGCATTTAAACGCCGACTTAAAATCGATTTAAATCGATTTTAGCCCGTTTTAAACCTAAGTAATGTGAAATTTCACAAAAAAATATATTTGTTTTTTTGTCACTTTGAAATCGATTTGAATGAAAGGTGGCGGCGACGAGGCCGACGACAACAGTTGCAATGAACTCGAAAATGAGTCGAAGATAAAGCCTGCAATAAGAGGAAAGCTCTTTTCCCAAATGGGAACGAATCTTCTTTTGTGGTTATGTCTTCGAATGTTAACAGCATGGAAACAAATCAAATGACTATTAAAGAACGCTTGACAGGGCTAATTCGTCTTCAGACATCAACATTTCACGAATGACGTTAATATTTTCTAGCATCTTTCTACTTTTTTTTATTTTCTATTACACTTTTCTATTTCTCTTAAATATATCATTCGCCTTGCGAGATATGTCAATATTATGAAGTTGGGTTTTAAACCTTTAACCAGGAGTGAAAGTAGCAAAACTGGTATCCTGTCGTATTAAACGCTGTCAAGTTCAAAATATTGGGTTTATATTCGGGCTTAACGACTGAATATTATGGTATTGATTTCTCGGTTAAACTGTTTTAAATCCGGGTGTAAACTTTAAATATGGTCGTTAAGTCTAAAAGGGAGATGGAATTGTGTCCCATATGATATCTCTCGTTTTTGAAAAAATGCTGTACTAAAAAAACTGTACTAGTTGCACGAATTACTTATTACCCTTTGTTTTATGATAGGTACCTACATAAAATGTTTCACTTAGAAAATTTGAATACACTTGTCTGTTTCTTGGTGTGGAGTGGGCACTCATTTCAAGGTTATATACACGATGACCATCCGTTCATTGTTATAATGAACTTCTGTATTTGAAGAAGATGTTCATTATGAATTATTTTTTCATACGAGCAAGTAATCTAGTACTTACTAAAAAATGCATTCTATTTAATATTTTCTTTTTCTGAATTAAAATAATTATAAACTGTGAACTTGAACCAATTTTTAGCATCCGCCCTATTTAACTCGTTTGGCTATTAACTATCAACCCCTTCTTGGGCATGTAATCGCTTTATGTCTTTTAGCCAGTAAAGGTCTGCTATCAATTGCCATTGCCTCATTAAATTGCAATATAGGAGAGATTTCTCTATCTAAACTCGGGGTCATAATCTTTCCTTAATTGTCAAAATAGAGTCATTATCATCGGCTCTATCTTTAGTACTCTATTCACTAAAAAGTTAATGCCCTCGTCCGACATGGGTAAAAGGTAACGACTAGCCATACACAATTACATGGCTTTAAAGGCCAAAACAATTAAGAGAGACAAATATTATATTTTGGACCACCAATGATAACGATCGCATACCTTAGGGCTAAGACAGATCATTAACTGTTATGATCTTCAATTCCAGATTTGAAATACACCTTTGAAGGTTAACCCAAAATGAAGAAACTGCTGCTGGTCTTTGGTGCGATACTGTGTGGTATCCTAACATCAACAGTCCGAGCCGATGAAGAGTTTAATCGTATTTTGGGACGGTGCCATACAAATGCTTCCGATTTCGATCTCTGCATGAAGGGTGCTTTCAATGACTTGAGGGCGTACTTTTCAACAGGTAAGTAAATAAAACGAGAACGCACCCATGAATACCGTCTTATATCCCCCTTAGGTATTCCCGAGTACAATATCGCTCCGTTTGATCCCCATCACTCGGACTATGTCGAACAGCGGCGTGGTGATCGCAAAGGACTGGGTGGATTCAAGTTGATCCTGAGAAATGTCTCCGAATACGGATGGTCAAACTCGGAAGTGACTGCATATCGAACGGACAGGGAACATAACCGTATTATCTACTCGCAACATTTTCCAGTGAAAAGTCTCGAAGGATTCTATGAGTTCTCGGGCAATCTCTTGGGAAAGGCAGTAAAGCAACGAGGAGCCTGGAATTTGACTCTATACGATTACAGGTCAGTTGAGAAGACTTGGTAAAGTTATTATGTTAATGGTACTGGTTTTAGTCAAACAACAACTGTTCGCCGAATTGGAGAGCCCGGAAGTCTACTCAAGGTACATGTCGAAGTCGATAAGATCGGTGGCATGGAGCTGCATATCGGCAATATCCTTGGCAAAGGTCGGACGGCGCTTAACTCATTCGCTGACGGTGTTATCAATACATCGTGGAAGTTGGGTTTTCCTTTCATAAAGCCATTGATAAATGATCTGGTCAGCACCGCGTTTACGGATATATTTAACGAGTCCTTTCGGCATTTTCCATTCGACAAATTCATAACAGAGAGTTGAGCACACAGGTTTTAGGCGTAAGGCTTAGTTTTAGTCAAATAAATGTATATATGACAATTTTTTTATACGAAAGTGATGCGTTTACTTCTTGCATGTTCATGAAGGATGCAGCTGGTAGTCGCTGTAGTCGCTTACGCTACTACACTCGGCATTGGAAGGAATACAGGTGCCTGGAATTGATTTGAAGTTCTTGAGTTCAGGGCGATATTTGGACTAAGACTAAGCTGAATCACAACACCGCTATGAGCGTATAGCTTACCTAAAATTTGTGTCCCATACAATTTTATCATATTTAAAGAAATCTTGAAAAATCGTTTACACTAAAGGTTAGGTTTTTTTTTTTGTTTTCCTATAGGGAGGGCGAAGAATGCATCATGCACCGTCAAGAAATTTTAGTTTTCCTGGTGTGTCAGACTCTTACTGATTAAACTCCCCCTCTCCCTTTGGCTTTCGTCAACAGCCCCCTGGAACCACTATTCGTATTACTTCGGGGGGCCGTTTTTTCCTTTGTACCGCATAAACGTCATGTTCTTCTATGAGGGTGTGCTCTGGCTTTCTTCTCTCTTCTTGGTTTTGAGTACGGTTTCGATAAACGCTGATACCCGTTTCCACCTGCGTTCGCTTGCGATCAGCTTCTCAATGATATTTTCGGGAGAAAAATAACCTATCTCCGATTCCAAATCCTGTCTTTCCACGGTGCACCTGCTGCACGTGAAGAAGGTGTGTAAAGCGTCGTCTACCAATGAGTCGCCATACTGGAATGTTGGATGCTCAATTTTCTGCATCCTGTGTAGGTATGCATTAAGATATCCATGTCCGGTTAGAAACTGCGTGGTATAATAATTTATTTCTCCATGTTTTCGCGTTGTCCATTCAGCGACGTCTCTGATCAGCCTGGCGGTCCATCTACCAATCAAAGGTTAGGTTAGGTTAGGTTGGGAGGGCAGTTTTGCAGCCGATGCAAATTTCACCCGGAAGCCGTGAAGGCCCATTGTGAGTACCCTGTTTGTACATGTAAGGACATGTGGCTAACAAAACCATGTACACTAAAAGTCTTTATTACAATCAAACAAAGAAGTAACAAGTAAAAATAATATTACGCCGGAGCACCAGTAGCCGGAATGCTCATTTTTAAATTTACAACTTCTTCCGTTTTGTCAATAACTTTGAACTGGCCAAAGAGCTTTGACAGACTGATGGTACAGAAGGCCGACTTATCCAATTGCTCATCGACCGTTTCCTTCAATGCCCCATAGGCCATCTCAATATCTGGAGTTAGATTCACATCTGAAATGAAATAGCAGTGTTGTTGACCACTATGCACTATGACACACCTACAACGGACTTACTTTTCTGCTGATGTTTGGTTAGATCAAACATGTACTGTAGGTAGCTCAACTGATTGTAAAGATCGCGCTCCGAGTACTGCCGTACGAGGGTTCCATTTTTACACGCCAAACACACCGGTCGCCTTCCGTGGGTGACATGCGGGTACTTTCGAGTGTTGCTGTTGCACGCCGGATCATCACAAACTAACCAGTTCTCATAGAATCGGGCTACGTGCTTCCTTATGACCAAGATTAGCTGATTTCGAATGGAGACTATGTACTGGAAAGGACAGGCACCGCAGTCTGAATTCGAGCATTTCGCTAGAACCGCATCGTATGATCTATTCGCAGCCGGTTTGAATGCAGACGCTACGATGTTCTTTGTCTTGCAGGTGACACAAGTGAACTCGAATTTTTCACACTGAAGGAATTTTTGCAGCGAAGACCTGACTATTGATTCTCCAACGCCGTCGTCTATTCGTTCTTGATAGGATCTGTGAAAGAAGGCCGAATGAAAAATACAGACCAAAATAGGGATCAAGTCGAAAATTTCCAACTCACCTCTGTGCAGCCGCTTTGAACTTGCTCGGGTCCAGCCCGAGACACTGGGCAATGCGACTCGCATCAGTGCCCTCCAACGGGTCGCACATCCTCCATATAACCGGATGTATTTGATGTGCCAAATAGTAGTTGTTGTCGACTTTCAGACTCTCGCTGGACTTCAGTTCATCCAAATGGTACGCCCTTTGCGTGGCTGGATTACTCGTCCCATCGTCACAAATAATGTAGTTGACCATGTCGCCCTTCTTGTAGCGTCGATTTTTGCTCTCATTCATTCGCAGCGCCACCTGGACATGTGACTGTGTCACAGCACTGTTCCCCGTGAACTCTTTCGGCGCCTTAGCCAGTTGTTTGGTTATGACAAACATAGGAAGCGGCACACTACCCTCGTCAATGTTAGTCCTTACTTTTTCCAAATGAGCATGTATACAGTCGATCTTGTCATCGTGCTGCTTGTCCGACAGAATCTCATCCAACACAACCTTTCCCACCATCACGGCAATCTGTGACCAATCACGCCGAACAATGTCCAAACCCTTCTGCTCCTGAGATAGTTTCAGTTCGCCCTTTGGTGTTTTAGACACCGTAACAGCGGCATATTTCTTCTTCTTCAGCAGCAGCAGACACTTGAACACACCATCAATGTCCAGTTCCACCTGCTTGTACATCTTGTTCACTGTCTGCTTGATGCTGTGGCCGATTTTGAAGACTTGATCGTAGTCCAGACTGTTGGTGTTGATCATGATACTGTCCGTGTCTCCGTACACCACTTCGTAGTTCAACTTCTGCACCAGACTCTTGGTGTTCATGAGAATCTCACGACCTTTGTGTGTCACCAAAGCGGCCAAATGCTGTGCGAAGAATCTGGAGTGTGCGAAGCCCAGGCAACCGTACATCGAGTTGGCAGTCAACTTAAGCGCCATTTGACGGATGTGGTACTGCATTTTAATTTCAGGCTCCAGGTCGGGTTTGGCCATCAGCTTCTTTACCTCTCGTCGACTTTCGACCAAGCGGCGAATCTGGTGAGGGAGGATGCCCTGCTCAACCCCCGCATCGGGAAGAGTTGCAAGCTCTTCGTCTTTGTCCGGTTGCGGCACCGTGGTAAAACATATGTTGTACTCTTGGATGATGCTTGGATAGAGTGAGTTGAAGTCCATCAGAAGAATGTACTTGTCGTAGAGTCCTTTTACAGGGTCCAAGACCAGCCCCCCTGAAAAAGCGGCTTTCTTTCTGGTAGCCGCCGTCTTTGTCGTATCACCTGTAAGAGGAGTACTCATTTAAATTGTTTCCGAGCATTCAATTCAATTCTACTTACCGCCTTCTAAATCTATTTGGGTGTTATCCCAATTGGCGTACTCTCGCTTCCTTTTATCCGGCACGATGTAGTTCTTCTCAGTGAAAGCATGCAATAGAAGAAACTCATTCCTCTCTGATCTGCCACCTTGAAGCGTGCGGGACATGACATTTCCACAGATATTCGTAATCTGCATCGCCAACGGCATCACATTCAGCTCACACATCAGTCGCAACACAAACGAACAATCCTGCATAGTCAGGGTGATTAGTTTCAACACACCATCGCCCGTTTCGAACATCTGATGCAGATCATCATCGTTGACGTCCATTCGTTCGCCTTCCTTGATTTTCAGGACATTTACGCAGAGCGTGTTCAAATCGAAACTCCTCGACTTGATCAACTCCTCAGCCGAGCGCTTTACATCACACACCATGCGACCGACAAAGAAGTCCAACATCCGCTTGCCAAAGCTCTGCGACATGCGAAGCCGTCCCAGGCGCGACCACAGTTGGATTTTCAAGGCCGCTACCCGATCACAGATCACATCGAGCTGACAATCGGCTGCATCTTGTGTGACAATCAAATCGGGGTCTATGCTCTGATATGTGGCGAGGAACCAGCTCAGCAGAGCCCTCTCCGAGTCCATCTTCTTGACTTTTGTCGACTTGTACTGCGACAACTTCTGGTTCAGATCCAACGGCCAGTTCTGGGCTACTGGTCGAGTAAAACCGCAAAAGTGACGATTGAACGGTGGATTCGGTGGTGGCTTATCCACGCAGAAGCGGTTGTTGACCAAGCATGATACCATGACCACCTCGTTCTTCATAACTTTCGGATTGAGCGCTGTGCGCACGTTCACCGTGAGCACTGTGATCGGCGGTGGCGCGGTTTTTTGATCCTCAGCGAGACTGATGTAATTCGGGGACGAGCAGGTGACCTCGGATTTGCACCAACTCTGCGGCGTTTTGTTTACACTGAAGTTGGTCAGCTTCAACCAGCAGGGACCTTTGATTTTGCGATCGAGTATGAATCGCTCGAGGGAGTTTGTGTTGGCACCGAAAATGTGCGCAATTGAGTTGTATTTGGTTTTTGTGTTTGGCGGACCTTTCTTGCCACTGTAATGAATCTGTGAACAAATTGATGAGATGCTGTGGTGGTATGTGAGTTGTATCTTACCTCAATGTATTCACAAACTTCGGGCACATCGATGCCGATCGGATGGTAGGCGAAGTTCTTGGTGACTCTCTTCGAACGGAACTCGTTCACACCTATCTCAGTCGATATTACCTCCTCGAATTCCTTGTAAACGTCTGTCAGCTCGACTTTCTGCCTGGTTTTCTCTTTGGTTATTGGATCGAGCATCTAGGGTCATAGAAACATTAACATTATAACGGGATTGTCTTATGTTCAGTCAAAGAAAGAGATGTAGCAAGCGTGCGATTAGTTGCGAAGTCATGCAAGCCAAACCAAACTGATTTGAATTACAAAAATAATTGGAACTTACATATTCCCTAGGCAGTAGATACAGGACTCGCTTGACATCTTCCACTCGAACACAAATAGACTTGGAGTCAGTGCCATTGACGCCGGGCAGTTTACCAAAGAGAAAAACTTCACCGGGTATTTTGATTGGATCCTCCCACGCTTCCCAGTACCAGAATTTTATCTCCTCAGTGCCCAAGTTGTTTTCGTCAGCGGCCGTTGCTGCGACCATTTCCTCGTCAAAGTTGTCCATATTGCAAATATTCTCCCAATTGTGTAGCAAACCCTGCATATCTTCTTCTGCACTAGATTTGGGCTTTACTTGCGGTGCCTTTTCTTGAATTACTTTCGGCTTGGCGGGGCTTTTCTTCTTTTCATCAAATTGATTCTCGTCGTCGTTTAGGATGCTGTAGTCCATGTCATCATCTGGAATGTGGGGGATATCGGGTGATGGCGCTGTTTCCTCTAGTTCCACTGGTTTCTTCTGTGCAATGACGACTTCCTTTTTTTCTATTACGATTTCCTTTTGCTTCTCAAAAACCTTTGTTTCAACAACTTTAGGCTTTTGAGCAGGCTTGGGGTGGAGTATCTGATCAAGGATCTCATCATCACTGCTGTTGCCCGCCTGCTTTTTCGGCTCCTGTCCCATCTTCATGTTGCTAATAAAGCTACTCATGTATTCCTTGGCCAATGCTGCATCCGATTGTTTAGTTTTCGAGGTACCCTGGGAGGACCCGGCACTGTTTGATGTACCTCCGGTTGTGTCGCTGTTTTTGTCATCCATTTCATCTAAAATATCTGCCAGCACATCGTCTTCATCCAATTTGATTGCAGGCTCTTTCTTTTTCGGTACAGCGTTGCTGAACAAATTTCGTATGGATCCCTTGCCTTTGGCTTTTTTTTCTCCATCTCTTGGACGCTTTTTAGAGCCTTTGGATGATTTATTAGCAGGGCCTTCTTCATCTGAATAGTCTTCATCTTCGAAGAAGTCTCTACCGTCCTCTAGGTAACCAGTGCCATCTAACAAATATCCACGCACGTTTCAGTTAGTATTCAGTATTCAATGGATGTTAGCATTAACTCACCGTCTTCGATCCAGTCATGACCGCCGTATTTCTCCTTGGCATGTTTGGCGTAATCTTTTTCATCGACAATTTCATAAACATTATTTACATCCTCGTCGACTTCGTACTTATTTTTGCTTCCTTTTAGTTTTTTCAACTTCTCTAATGCTGCAAAACGACCAGCTTTGTCCACACGTTGACGCTTTGCTCTCGGTGCTAATTGATTTTATGCAAAATGAGAATATTGACAAACTAATATTGCATTTCTTACCTTCTTCTGACATGTCTATCAAATTAAAATAAGTTTAAAAATAGTACATAAAAACTTGGAAGGAAACGCAGAACAAATTCAATTTGGCAAAAAATTCAACTTTTGACAAAACAACAAGAAATGGCGGGAAAATAAAAACAACATTTTTATTGGTATAAATCGTGATTTCGGAATGTACTAGATTTGGTTGTCCAGGTCAGTGTGGAGATAATGTGGAATAGAGTAAAATGAATATTTGAAATCTGACGTGCTCAACCAAAGTTTTCGTTTCTTTCGATGTATATATCTAACACCGCGTTTCCATGGGCAATATTTCATAGCTAGCTATGTGTCAATTTTCTAAGAAAGAAAAACCGATAGTACAAATGCAATAAAATGTGGGGTGGGCATTTCATAGCTTACTATTTCATCCATTCAAAAGTCGCTGAAAAGAGCATGTTGTTGAATTCTCGCATTAGATGCCTTAATACTTCATCCATTCGCCACTCAGCCTTCGCGGAGAAAAGTCCAAGGGTCAAAATTTACAGAATTGACAGCCCATGGCCATAGCATACTATCGAGATCATGCTATGAGCGATATATAGAATGACATTTTTTATAGCATACTATTTGTGGTCTGCATTGGCAATTTTCATAGTATTATATATTGCATGCTATAAAATATTGCTCGTGGAGACAACGGATAAAGAATTTGAATGCGCGATTACGCGTAAATTTATGGACCAGTGACGAAAAATCAGCGAGTTGGGGCTTGGGGGGTCGTGGATAGTGGTGAATCCTTTGGCTCTGATTAAAAGTTGTTTTGAGGAAGATATACGTTTTTGATTGCCGAATATAGTTACATTGTAGGCGAAGTAGTTCAATGGAGTGTGCTGGCAGAACAGGTTTTTTTGCCGATTTTTAATTCAGAAGCTCGAACATGGCGAAAAATAACAGGTCCTTCTATTCGTCATAAAGCTGCTGAAATTTCTCCGTGGGTTCAAATGGTCTGTAGCGGAAAATTATTTGTGGGAAGTTCCATCAGCTGCTACACAACTAGGTACAGGTGCCTTTTGACAACCAGAATTTGTATTTTGAAATTGAAAGGAATTATAAATAAAATTAAAGAACAAGAAATTTATTACGAGGACATTGAAACCGATATCATTACAACAGCAACAAAATGTCAAGTGACAAATTTTCGTCAGCATAATTAATGTTTCGGACAAAAAATTGTGGATAAGAATTTGCACCAAGCAATCTACTACAATTACACACTTTTTGCAACAGCAGCCCAAGCAGCGTACTGCAAAACGAAAATGAGAGCGAAATGTTTCGTTCATAATTTTTTATTTTATTTTATTTTATTTTCAAAGGATACAATATAAATGAATTTATACCGTCCAGATGGCTGGTTCATAATTTCGTTTTGTCACTTTTGTAGAGGACTCTAGACGGCAGCGTACTAGAGTTGAGACTATTTTTTTTCATTTGTTTATTGAAGACTACAATAAAATATATAGGTTGTCGGCTACGGCTTCAAAATAATGGAATTTATTATTATTATTAAATTTTGAAAGAGTTAAAATAAATAACAGATTGTTAATTTAAGAAATGCACCAAATTAGATTTCAATGCTTCTTATCAAATTTGACACTTGTATTATAACAGCAGTCAGTTTGAATGCCCAACTTTTCTGTCAAGTATGCACACATTTTAATGTCAAGTCATGACAAATTTGTTTTGTTTGATGACAATATTGTGTAGAATAAAAGCAGTAAAAATGTAGCTTCAGAACTATAGAAGTAGAAAATGAATGCCACTTGTAATCAAAGGTCTATTTTAATGAGCATTAACAACATTTTGCGTGCAAATGGTCTCTCTTCTTCATCAGAATGAACTATTAAAATAGAATAAAGCCTTTTTATAGTATTCACAACAGTTCCTTACGACTTTGAACATCCAATGCTCATCCGTCTGGAAAGAAACGTCGCAAATTACTGTCACTTCAAGCATTTGACATTAGTCGCCAATTAGTTCTTTAATCAATTACGGAACTTGTTAATAATAATGAGTGCCCTGCAGTCTCCGAGAACTAATTATAGTTATTAAAACTAAGTCATCATTTTGATTTAAAATTAATAAAATCAGTTTCAACTCCATAAAGGCATAATTAACCAGACTCAGACTACCGTGAGGATGAGTGTTAATTAGGAAGAAGAAAACTATTTTTATGCATTAAGCGTATCGGAATAAAAGTTATCTTTGCGAAGAAATCAGTCAGCCATGTCTGGTGGTGGCATATTCATCAAGGTCACGTGCGTAAGAATGCGAGACTTGCCAATCCAAATTAGAATAAACGAATGTCAATGGTTTTACTTTGGAGGTGTTTAGAGTCTCATGTGGAATCGAAATGAGGAAATGACAATTCGCAACGCAGTGGTTGGGCTTGCCTCATTTTGTAAGCATGAAGTGCCATCTACCTTAAGCCCATCTCTTGTAACTGATTATTTATCTTCACATTTTAATGTCAAGTTTTAATTATGTTATTCTTCACCCCGTCAGTACAGTACCACTAGCTGTATACTAAGAAACACTTGTTCCCTTTTTATTACTAGTAACTATCTTTTCCACTAGATGGTATTCCCTTAAAAAAGAGTGGCGCTATTGAAATGCTTTGACGTTTCCGCTTTACTCATGAAAGCGAGGGGCGGTCGGAAATCTTACACTTCAAAAGTTGACCTCATCCCTTAATTCAGGGCTTTACCAGTAGTGATTAATATTGAAAGAGCATATATATATTTCAAGATGGGTAAATACTTACCAATGAAAGTCGTTTTCATTCAGTCGAAACCGCTGGAGTTTTAATTTTACTCATGCTCTCAGAGTTTTAATTTACATTCCTAGTATACAATGCATAGGAAGTGGTTGCCGCTGTGTAGGGCTTAAAGTTACCTTACGTAAGTAAAAATAATAGGACTTCCGGACCTTGATACTAAAATTACATTTTTCCAAATATTTACTTCCGAATATATTGTTCTCCAGGATAAAATAAAGTCGTACATATTCCAGAAATATGCGTAGATTTCAGTTTAAATCCTCAATGTAACTTTGCCCAAACCTCCTGCCCATTCCATATACAAAATAAACAATTCAAACAACCAACTACTTTAGGGAAACTCTTCAATTTATTTGTGTTAATCTGTACATTTGTTTGTGTATCGTATCCTGTTGCAACAAGTTGCTTAATTTTATTGGCAGCTCTAACTACACAACCCCGTGTAGTGTATACATCTCCATCGCACGTCGACAGCGCCTATTGTATTCGAACATTTAATGGATTCAGTACGCGGCCGGTCATAGTTGCGACATCCAGATCTCGATCGATGATAAAGAACATGAACGGATGATTCACCGACACTTGAATGGGCCGAGTTTGTGGTCCGTAACTGCCTGCAAAGTAAACAAGATGGTATATCTCCACATATGCTATAGCCTCTACTACACTTGATTAAACGACTTAAGTGGCGCGGTGCGATTAATTTACACCCACGCAGTGATGCAATGATCTTTAAGCTGGTATACTTACGTTTCAGGTGATTAATCGGCCGAGTACGAATGTTAACGTTGATTATTTGCTCAATGTGTTTAACATAGATGCCACTCTCGTCGGTCATTGGCCTAAAATCGGCTCGATTCGGTTCGAAAATGTCGCAAATTCCCAACTGCAAAGAGTATTAGATTTAGGGACACCATGGCGTATGTGGAACATTTTACTTACGTTTTGTAGGTCATTGGTCAGGAACATGGTTCCTTGTAGCTTGAAGTCGGGAATGATTGCCTGCACCCATCGCGGCTTCAATTGTTTTCGCAGCACTCGAAGGGTCGGTCCCAATCGAAGGGAGGAAGCAGCCGCTAGAAGGTCGACATCATAGTCCGGCAGGAGGATCATCAGATTGTAGTCAGTGGAGTCTAGTTCTAGCTCGAGGATGGACATTTTCAAGTGTTCGAAATATCTGTAGTAGAGAACGGAATTGTACACTTTGAAGGTGGTGTGAATAACCTCCTGGCTATTGAGGTAGAAGATGTGGTCGATGATTTCGCTATTCATTCCTGGCTTAAGGAACCCCTGTTCCACATCGTGATGAAAGGCGTTTTTGAACGGAATAGCTCCATCGATGGGAGCGATAGGAGCCAGTGGCTCGAATGCCTCCTCAGGAGAAATCCGGGCTAAATGAATCGGAGGTGGAACGGATTCAATTGTAATGCCAGCAGGTGGTGGAGGTGCATGAAGGAATTCCGTCCTAGGCTGAATGAATGTAAGAAAGAAACTTGGATCGAGGTCCTTCAGTCCAAAAAGATGACGTCGGGATCTTTTAGATGACGTCAATCGGATTGGAGTGAATTTCGCTGGCAGATACTTCAGTGGCGGCGGGGAAATTAACTTGTCGCTGGCTTTGGATTTTCTCAGATTTGCTCTCTCTGCCGCTGGACCGTCTTCTGAATTGGGAGGAAGAGTGACTACTTCGTCGGATTCCTGAGGGAGAGGGGTGGTGCCTTTTTCCTCGTTTGGTTCAACGGTTGTTGAAAGTAGCTGTGGAGCTTCAGAAACAATGGTTGTCTCTGTCTCGAGAGTCGTCACCTCTTCCGTATATGGCGGCTGAACAGTTGTACTTATCACCGACTCCATTGTGGTTGTCTTTTCATCTGATTTTTGAGTAGTTGTGGAATAGGTGGTGGTTGTTGTCTCATCCGTGGTAGGAGTTGTCAATGGTGTAACGGTTGAAGATACCATATCCATGCCCAAGTCGTAACCGTAAAATTTTAAAATCGTTTCATATTCTGAGGTTATGGTGACATTTTCCTTGTTCAAGCTTAGGCCCTTTAGCGGATTGTCTTCGTCGAAGAAGTACGTCTGGAAAAAGGGAGTAAAAAAATTAGTGAAGTTATACAAAAGCAAAATGTGGCTTAATTTCTTTTGAAGACCGCCCTTAATCGAAAATAGTGACGTTTATTAAGTCTGACAGCTGACTGACTTGATGTATTTCTGTTTTTTTTTTTGGCCCAGATTGGTCAGATTCCAGTTGACGTTAATGGCGGGGTAGCCGACAAATCTAGTCAAGAAAATCCTACCTGCAACTCAGTTGACATTTCGAAGTGTCAAAATTCAAAATAAATCGAGAGAGTACAAAAACAATTTAAGTTGGTTAGTCAACGGGATCATAAATCTAGCTCACACAAATCTAAGTGACATTTTACAAAACTAGGTATCCTTAACGTCCCCAATAAACAGGACAGGCGTTTTTAGTTGTTCTTCTATTACCTTTTCAGATACGAGCAATTTAGATCGGCTTATTTTGTGAACAAACGCTTAAGTCATAGAAATTTGTTATTCAAATGCGAATAATCGAACTTAAATTATGAGCAAACGGCCCTTAGACATTTTATAATGAAAAATGTTGTTACTAACGTCAAAATTGTTATCAGTAACGTACAACAAAAGTGATGTCGACATACTTTGAACTTGAATTTAATTGGAAAATCGCTAAACTTTACAATAATTCTCTTCATCATTAATCAATTATTATGATAAGTAAACACTGGCTAATTAAATGTTCCTGGCGAATACCTTCGCAAACATAGTTAGAAAACCCAGCAATAATAAAGTGATATTGATATTTATTGTGCTCTTTCTTTTCCCTCTGTTATAACATAATTCCTATGAATTGCGCTATTAGCGGTATAATTGTAACCTAATTGTATATTCGGTCCACATAGGTGGGAGAACTTTTTATGCCTCACTGACCTCGTTTTTGACAATTCCAATTGGCTGTGTTGTTGTGGTGTTAACAAAATTGACCGTCAAATCGATTAACTACACTACACGTCACATAACAGTAGCTGTAGCAGTTAAGATGAAGAAGTAATTACGATTGAATGATGTGTTTTAAGTGGTTTGATTTTGTTTGAGCATTGCCAGCGATTTTGTTGGTCATAGAAGCGGTGAAAAGTAATAGATTGAGATAAGGAGTGAACGTAATTCTTTTTCTAGGTATTAGAACAATTAATATTGGAATTTGGATTCGACGATAAAGATTGTTTTGTGGTTTTGTTTTCCATTTATATCGTTTGTATACAGAGGAGGACATACTTTTTTTTTATAAAAACCGTACACCAACTGGAATATATAATGAGAAGTTTACAAGTTTCAAAGTAAATACTGCCAACATAAATGTATAGATATATCACTGCTGAAAGCATGACATTGTATGCTCATGAGGCATTTCACTTAACCATTTAGAACTGTAAAGAGGCCAGTGATTTGTTTACCAAGAATTTGTTTGACATTCAAATTATCGTTTCCCGAAACTTACTCAAATATTTGCGAAGATAGCTAGTTAAGGGGTCAATGAATCGTTGCTGTAGAACCGTTTTTTCAATTCTTTATCAAATATCTGTCAACAAAGTTGACAAGGAAGAGAAGTCAGAAATTGACAAGTACCTGACATTCTTTACAGTGGAAGCGCTTTTGTTCGGATAACTAATACGTGCTCGAAGTAGAAACACTGCTGTCAAATGTAAAACTGCGTAAATAATATTCAGGGAAAGGCAATAGGTATGGGATTACCAATATTATCCATTAAAAATTTGCAGTTTTGACTTCGAATCTTGCAAACGTTGTTTTCGTTTTGACAGATCAAATGTTCAATCCTTTTAGACTTCCCTGGGTAAAGACGGTCTAGCTTGCTCCTTCGATTCACATCTTACAAATAATTAGAAACACAAATTGATTGAAGATAATTTTAAATTCATAGTCTAAGGTGGCTTTTTATAAATAGCCTAACCTAAAATAAGGCAAGTATCTTAGAAAACAGTTTTTTTTTTTATAAGAGGCACGCGCCAAAGGGGCTATATGACTACTCTTACATTGTGGTATGAGGAATGAGGTACAGAGCGCGAGTATTAAGGAAATAGGGACAGAGAGAGGAGATATCGGTGCAGTTTCGTTTTAAATATCAATAAATTGTGACAAGGATGAAAAACAGAACTTGCTAAAGCATTCCACATTCGTGTCGTATGGCTTATGACTGATACTCTATATTTTGTATTATGACCAGAAACAGGCTTAAGGGTGAACTGATAGGCATTGTAAGCTTGACGAATACAAATAAATAGTTGGCACAACAGGTCCGTAGGGACCCTAGGCCCAGCTTCTCACAACCATTCGTCAGTTTTAAGTTTTTTTATTTTTGGGACAAATGGAAGGGATCTACAATTTTATGCCGAGTCCAAACGGCCTATTGAGAAGCTCTTTCAGGACAGTTATACTCTCGGATGTTTGTCAGACGTTCGCGAGAGGTGGCGCAGTGAAAAAAAAAATTAGTTGGAATTTGGGTTTTTTTTTCGGTATTCGAACCTGGGTCGCCTCGCTTAGTAGTCCAACACACTAAGCCACTGCGCCGAATAGCTTGACGAGTATTGCGGTTAAATTGTTGAGGTGGAGGAATGTAGCTGGCAATTTCATTTTGACATTGTTTGTTAAAATAAAGATAAAACGATGATGTTCGAGCAAATTTAAAGAGTTCCCAATATTTTTACCTCCTATTAGTTATATCGTGCTATTTTAAACGAACTCTATCCAGTGAGCTCTGTGTATTTTTTTGAACTTGGCATATGTTGCCAGTCCAGTTCTACAGCCGAAGAGGAGGGATGTGAGTCCTTTAAAATGAGTATAAAAAACTGAGCGTACTGTCATCAACGAATGAATGAATTCGATTGGATTAGAAGTTGTAGGCAGAAGATCATTTATAAAAATGAGTAAGAGAGCCAGAAACAAAACAGAGCCTTTTGGGAAAAATTTGTATGGTAAAGTTTCAGACTTAAAATCTTTCAAAAGAACTTGAATTGAACCGTCAGAAAAGTAGTTTCTCATTATAAAAAGTCCAGTTTGTAAAGGCAATGGACTACAAAGTTTAATTTTTATATTACCATTTGTTTTTTTGAAAGTAGCATCATGAAAAACAGCCTGGGGGCAGATTTCGTACAACAATAATAGTCTGGACGATATCGTTTTTGAATCTTTGATGAACATAATAAGTTATATTCTCTTTTAATAAATTTGTAGATGATTAACTGTATTAACCTGTCAAACTTGCAATTTTTGTACTTAGTTTCTAGTTTCGGAGGTCTATCGTTTCGACGATAGTCTGGATTTTACCCATTCTTTTCATATTGACTTTAATTCATTCATATTGCAAATAATACTAGCTTCAAAATATACTATTATTTCTAAAAACAACAGAAATAAAAAGAAACCTAGAAAAATACTTATGAAATGATAATTAGGTAGTATGACTTCAAAAAAAGAAACTATTTGATTTGATTTTGAATAACGCCTCGATCCCATAAGTACGTATTTTCGACAGAAGAGCTTGACGCCAAATTCTGTCAAATGGATTTAAAATATCAAGTGCAACAATGTTTGTTTCACCGAAGTGATGGAGAGATTGGTTTCACTTCTCGGAGAAATAAGCCGTCAGAACAGCAGTGGATCTATTGCCGCGCATTCATTCTTAAAGGCAAAGATTGTGTGAATATTAAACAATGCTTCCTTATTTACTTGAAAAAAATCACTAGTGCATGGGGTTTGCCGAAATTCAAACCCAATCAAATTAAATCTACTGGGACACATTCCTTGTGAGTGTATCAATTGCGTTAACTATTTGCCCACGAGTAATTTTTAGGCATCAATCTGAACATTTAAAAGTAAAGTTCTGTTGTGTAGTTATTTAAACTGGCACCACATACATAATACTATAGTATTTGGTAGCACTACACTAGTTTCTCCGCGTGATAAAAGATGGCGCTTCTTTAATATACGTGGTAAGAAGCAGAAGATATTATCTGTGTGGTTTATAGTGCTTTATAATGCATTTACAATATCACGTACGAGACGGGACAAAGAGATCCGTTTGTCCGCAGTTAATGAAAATAATGGCGTAAGCATGAGATCACAAATCAGACGCCTAATTTTATAAATATACACAAGTCCCAACATTTCTACAATCACCTGATTTTATTCTATTCCATTTCTGATTTAAAACATGTCAAATGAGAATGGTAACAAGTGTCAGTAAATTAAACCAGCAAATCATCAATCAGTTATACGAAATAAATAAATAATAGTCCGCTTATCACTTCCGGAAGCCATTTTATTTTATAGGAAAGCGAAATTTCGTAAGTGAACGCTATAACAATATCAACATATTGAACTTTCTCATATTTCCTACCACGTACACAAGATGGCCGACCAAACTACGTGTCACGCATTTTTGCGTATTAGGTAATGCTGTTCCTTTCAGTCACACGGCGATTAGGTATTGGGCATTCCTTAATCTTTCGTGTAAGGAATGTGTGATGGTGTAAATGCAGTTTAATACTAAAATATTTGATTTGGAAAATTTTTTCACTAATTGACGAACATATACCACAACTTCACCAAACTTTAAGCAATTCAAATTCACAATCTATTTATTTAGCTACAGCAAATGTCAAACAGCATGATCAGTTTCGACGTTACTACTATGTAACTGGTTAATAACTTTTTGGGCTCTTTTTATTACGCATGTAATTTGTTTATCTTCCACAAATATTGCAGCAAATACAACAAGCCAAAGTATACGTCAAAAAATATTTAAATGAAAAACATATCAGATGCTAGTTACAAACACATTTAACAAGTGACAGACAGGCTTCCCCCATGAAGTCTTTCCAGAACTGCCAATACGAACCTTCAATCAAATCAAACTGATGACATTAAAAACGTAATCACATTGTTTAGTCAAATCAGTGCGATTTCCGTCGCTCGATTCGCTATTGAACGACCGTGTTTCCTTGATCTTATTATGCCTAGCAATACACAGCTATAGAAACTCACTGAAAATCCATTCAACCACCTAATCACAATCAAGTGCATGCAGTATGTCAACATGCTTTTCAAATTATCGTACTCATCGTTTCGCGGTTTTCCTCTATGCAATTAAAAATTGGTAAACAAAAAAGTGCAACTACTATCTTACCCTTAACCTTCGGTGTATATCACGATATCCAACACGAACCACGTCCCTGTTATTTGGCATCAGTAAAGCATTGCGCATCTCCAACGAACTGCGTCCGGCAGATCCTTCATACAACGCCACCAGCACGCACATCAAGGCCGTCGGGGAGAAGGCGAAATTATTTCGATTCAATATAGAATGCAAATGAATTATTTTGTAGGCCAAATCGTTGCTAAGGTCCACCATCACCTCGGACGGACTGCGCTGCTCCAATCGACTGGCGATAATTGGTGGTGGCCTCGCCCGAAATTGCTCCTGGTCATTGAGAACCAAATGCGCTTGTGACGCGGCAATGCAAAGCGATGCAAAAACTCCGACAATCATGCGAATTAGTTTGGAATTATGACCAAATTGTGAATTTAATTTGGCACACATTTCGAATTGAATAACAGTCGGTGATTATAACAGTCACTGACCCAACGCGGCGGCGGCGGCGGCGGCGACAATAGTTTCAAACTAATTTCCCGAAACAATTTCCACTCAATTTTGCGCGACCAGAAGAACCGCCAGTGTTAACCGGACAGTTGGGTGGCAGAAACTCAACTGACAATCGGATGGATCGAATGATCTCCATCAACTGGTCGGTATCTGTAGATCTGCTTGAGGGGGTTCGTTTTGGGCCGTTAGGTTCTCTTTGGTCATCTCGATGAGCTTTTTTTTCTGCGTGATCCCGAACTTTTGGCCTGGGCGCCCCATGTAATCCATCATCCGTTTGGTAATAGAGTCAATTGCCGAGTGTCTGCTACGGAGGAAGATAGTTTATGTAAACAATTGTTATGGCTTTGGATTTGTGCTTGAATCGGGAAGCAATTGTAGCGCAGGTACGTGAGTGAGGTGCCTTCGGCGGAGCGAAATTCTTTTTCGTTCGCTTCTAGTGTTTGCAGTTTTCATTTTGTTGTTCCGCTTGTAGTGTTTGCGGAGACGTGATTTTGTTTTGCTTGGGGTGTGGAGCATCTGAAGAAATTGGTGGGCCTCTGAGCGGCCTTACACAACGAGAAGCGTTCGATTTACCTGAGAAATTCTTGGCAATACATACAGTACCTGTATAGTTGAGTGTTTGCTTTCGATTTGTTATTCTTAGATAGCACTTGCGAAATGAAAATATTTTTAATGAACCAAACGTGCAGGGGAATATTAAGTGGTGGGTTATAACAATGAGGTGGACTCAACCGAAGATAATTTTGATTAAACAGATTTTTGCTCTCTTGAGCATTTTTGAGGACACGCAGCGTTTGGTAATTATTACTGAGAGGAAAAGAAGTTTTGTATCACAAAAGTGGGACAGAAAAGCATTGCGACTTTATAAATAGTTTCTCGACAGAAGAATATTTATCGAGAAGTTACTGGTCACAAAAAGCCGTCTGGTTGAATCCTTTTGATTTTATGCAAAGTGTGTAATAGGCATAGCTACTTCAGATGCTACTAAGCTGAGGGAACCGCTTTGAGGACTATGGAAACTATTCAAATGTATCATGGAGTCTACGACAAGGGATCGGGTTTGATAGCAATTATCCGACACATTCGGAGGTGCACATCTAAGCAGAGTCAGGTATATATCCATCACTTTTGGAACTTTGTCGAATTCTGGAGACCAATACCTGCAAGTTTCTGAAAGATGTATTCTCCAAGAGTTAGCTTCCTTACCGAGGACAGTGTCGGGCAGTTACATAACGAAGGAAAACATCTTTTCTGCTCCTCCATTCGGCGTAACTTCAAGCCTACAGTCTTTGTTCCGTCACATGGTCACGACTGTCAATATCGAGCCATCTTTCGACTGTTAACCGATTGAAGTAAGAAATCATGTCAGAGTAGAATCATTTTCCGATGGAATACAATTTACCTACCCCCAAACGTAAGCCACTGTATACCTTATTTTAATTCAGGGGCATATATGTATGTCTGAGAGGTGTTGACAAACCATTTCCGTTTCAATAATGTTACTACAATGTTACTTACATTTATCGACGCAAATTGTTTGCTCTAAATGTTCATAGTGACGTAGTAAAATGTTAATCATGAGTATAACTTACTTTTAAAGGGGCGTATTTTGTCGATAAATAGATGTTGCTTTTTCGCTTATAAAAAAAAACATAAATATCGAGAAATGTTTGTACGTGTTTTATTATTCCATACGTAATAAAAGGTAGGGTCGATTATCGACCACAAGCGGAACTAGTACCGATTAAGCTTACCATTTTGAATGGGCTGATATGTTCTAGGAGAACATTCAATAACAACTTCTTCCTCCGACATCGTTGAAGACGAAAATAATTAGAGTCTTACTTGCCAAACTTTTGAGCTGTCACTTAGTTGTAAGTTTTCATTTTTCAGTGAATCGAAATTCGGCGAGTAGAAAATTGCGAAAAAATGAAAAGAGGGGAAATGGATTTCTCTCTCATTTTTAACTTTTTCCATTACTAAGTAAGAGGAAGATACTGTATTCGTACAAAATTTCGAACTCGAGATGTTAATAAATTCTGACTTTACGATGATAGAGGAACTCAAAAAATTCTCAAAAAACTCAACTTCTATCTGCCTGTCTGTATGTCCCGAGGCCTAAGCTTAGGATCTGGAGGTTGGAGGGCCGTTTTTTGTTTTGCACGGAAGCCTCAACATTTATGGTTCTTCCCATATAAAATTTGTACAACAGTATGATTTGTTCAAAAACGGTTGCAACTATTTCAACCAAAATTGATATTTAATCTTAAGTAGGTGAGGTTAATATAACTGCATATTTAGTTTTTTGCTAAAAAAAATCGAATAACGGTACTTTTGAAATTTAGACATACCTCGAAAACGATTGTAATTAAAATTAATTTATACGATAATATGGTCATTTCTAACTTAACGGAAAACTCAGTTTACCACTGTATTATCGTAAAATGGATTTTTGAAAAAAGTATTTTTGTTCTTAAATTTAGTTTTCTACAGTTTACCTGAAAAGGTCAAAAACGATTTTGACCAAAATGCAAACTTAGAGTAAAATCGGAATCACCGTAAACGCTAACTTTAAAAAATGCTCATATCTCGAAAATCCCATTTTCGATTCGATTTCGATAAAACTTCAAAGTCTAAGTAATGCTTACATCCCGAACAATAAATTAAAAAAAGCCGCTCTAACGATTTTGGTCAAAATACATATTAAAGATAAAATCAGTATTTGAAATAAGACCCGTACTTAGTTTTTCCCAAAAATCAGTTTTTTCAATTCAGTTATATTTCCCGATCTATTTTCACATATCTTCATTTCTATGCTACCTTTATTTTGGTTATAATATCCCCAATTCCGACAAAAATGCAATAACAGCTACGCAAAACATTATTTTATTTTTTTATTATATTAAGTCGGCGCAGTGGCTTAGTGGTTAGTGTGTTGGACTACTAAGCGAGGGGTCCCAGGTTCGAATCCCGAGAAAAACCCAAATTCCAACTTAAGGTTTTTTCACTGCGCCACCTCTCGCGAACGTCTGACAAACATCCGAGAGTATAACTGTCATGAAAGAGCTTCTCAATTGGCCGTTTGGAATCGGCATAAAATTGTAGATCCCTTCCATTCGTCCCAAAAAAAAATAAAAACTCACACAAGACGAATGGTTGTGAGAAGCTAGGCTTGGGTCCATACGGACCTGTTGCGCCAATTATTTTTTTAAAACATTATTTTAGCAAATATTAACACAATCAGAAACTCCCACTTCATTTGCACCAAACTTTTGATGAACGAGAAAGTTTCGTTCGACCCAGTCGAACTTCAAGTTTCTTAGCAATTTTTTTTGTAATTTTACATTTGCAAAAAAGTACCTGAAGGAACCTAAAATATGCCAGCTTCAACTTTAGATTTGGATGTAGTCCGTCATTTTCGTTATAGGCAAAGTAGGCTTTGTTTGCTTTTTATTCTTTGTCTTTGGTTTTCGTTTTAAAGATTAGATATCCATAGGTATACAAATTAAATTGGTTCGAGGGAATTTTGCTTTTCCGAAAAAGGCATGTGCTACTTGCAGAAGTTCCTAACGCAAGTTTGTTACTGGTTTAATTTAC
Organism: Cheilosia vulpina; assembly: GCA_916610125.1. Taxonomy (NCBI): domain Eukaryota; kingdom Metazoa; phylum Arthropoda; class Insecta; order Diptera; family Syrphidae; genus Cheilosia; species Cheilosia vulpina. The sequence goes on along the minus strand of OU744276.1, from coordinate 14,136,572 downwards.
ACGGTCTATCGAACAAGAAAATTACAGAAGTTAATAAAACAAACAAGAAATTCCAACTCTTTCGCGATGCACAATACCTTCTCCAGATGCACGACAACGAAATCATTATAAGATGGCGAACCATCATTAGGCGTTTTTCTTTTTTAGTTCAGAGCACAACCTGAACTGTTATACAAAAAGTTCGTGTTTCTTTTTTAGCTCAGATACATCAGAGCTCAGAATTTGTGTTTCTTTTTTCTCTCAGAGCATAATCAGAGCGCGCTCTATGAGCTCAGAATAAATTGACTGAGCAGGCTGAGTATAATGCTGATTTCACACTAACAGGCACATTTGACAGAAAAAAAACAGGATAAACAAAATAATTGAAATGACGGACGAACCTTGTTGCCCTGGAACTGAAGGTTAACCAATTTAATAAACAACAATTAATAAATATTCAATTTGTACATATATTTCTTAAAAATGACAGATATTTGCTTAAGTGTGTTTCATAAATACATCAGAACGATCTGAGTACGCTCGGCTCAGAGCGCGCTCATAATGCTCGAGCTCGGTTCACAGCTCAGCTCTGAACTAAAAAAGAAAAATGCCTATTGTCGTCCGGAAAAGTCATGGTCGTCCCATTTTTCAAGTCCGTCTCCGTAGTATTACCTTGTATTGCCGTCTCTCACAGACCAAATTCTCATCCTCTCCACTCTCTTCACTGTTCAAATCAGATTATGGCCAATTCTCGCAACAATAATCTAAGCGATATATTATTTAAAATTTACAAATTAATAATAACTACTTTTGTCACTTGTTTTGAAGAGCTAACAGTCAAAAACGTAAAAAAAAATAAAATTCATGCATAATTGTTTGCTTTCCTAACTCCTACTAATTCGGGGATTTGAGCAAATCCAAAGTTGACGAACTTTGTGTTTTTTCAACTTCGGAATATCTAAAGTTAACTGTTTCAAGTTGGAGTGAATAAAAGCAAATTCTCAAGTTGAAAATAAAAATCACCAGATTGTGTTCAACTTTGAGTGAATAAAACGGGTCTTGGCACAAGTAAAAACAACAACAGTTTGGATGTAACTTCGATTTAAGAGGCATCAGAATTTGGCAGAAAGTAGTAATCCATTGAGTGTCCATGCTTCTTTTAAATTCTTCTCGAGGATAATTTCGAGAATATTCACGCCGAAATATAAAAACGCACCTATGAGAAGTGATTTAATTTTATCAATTCTGATAAAGACAAGCCAGCGATGCCATATGTGCAGGTTTATCGTAATTTACCTCAATGGCGATTTGTCGATGGATTGCCATTTTCCGATTTTCAGGTCGAAAGCAAACGCCCAACAACGATTTGACGTTTTTTACTAGCTGCAGCATACACTGCATTTACACCATCACACATTCTTTACACGAAAGATTAAAGGATACCTATTTCTAAATAGCTGTTTGTCTGAAAGGGACAGTATTACCTAACATGCAAAAATATGACATGTATTTTGGTCGGCCATCTTGTATACGTGGTAGGAAATATAAGACAGTTTAGTATGTTGATATTTTAATAGCATTCGCTTACGAAATTTCGCTTTCCTATAAAACAAAATGGCTTCCGGAAGTTATGAGCGAACTATTATTTATTTATATCGTGTAACTGAATGATGCATTCTTAGTTTAATTTACTGACACTAATTACCACCCTCATTTCACATATTTTAAATCAGAAATTGAAATGTTTTCAAGTGATTGCAGAAATGTTGGTTGCCGGAACTTGTGTTTTTTTCCGTTTAACGTATTTATAAATATAGGTACAACTTGCGTGGGGCTTTTGGCGTCTGATTTGTGACCTCATATTTCTTACGCCTCTATTAGCATGGACTGCGGGCAAACGGAACTCTATGTCCCGTCTTGTGCAATAATTCACGTGCGTAATGGTGTAAATATAGTATAATAGATACTCTAACAATTTTTTACATAATGGCAACTCCAATCAAATGATCTTAATATCATTGCCAGATTTTGAAGTAGTTACACTTCCTTGATATAATTACACAAAAGCTTCAGTTGTGTAAACTAGGTTAGGTTGAGTGGGGGTGTGAGCTCGTCACAAAAGACCAGGTACCAAGACGGACACATCGCCATCCCCTGGGAACCAGTACGGTTAAAAACCTAAACCAAATCGCCCAAATAGTCAATTTCCCTCCAGAATTTAATTATTTTTCCAACATTGTTTGAGGAACCAACCTCCTAAGTTGTTAAAGAAGTGCCTGCCTAGGTGCTTCCTTCTACTCCGAGCAATTGCTTGACACTTGCAAGGAATGTGGGAGATATCTTCCTTGACTTGTAGGTCCTCACAGTACCTGCATGTATTAGCTAAGCCTAGTCTAATGGCATGCTTCCTTAAAAGGCAGTGTCCAGAGAGTATTCCTATCGTCCTTTGTTCTACTAAGATTTAGTAATTTTTCAAATTTTTTCCTATTTAAAATGGGCCACAGTGCTTTTGAGAGCCTGTGCCCTTCTAGTTGTGACCATCCTGTGGCTGCTTTATTGGAGGTTTTCTCGAGGACAACCCTTCTAGCAACGGCCATAGGTGGTCTGATACCCTTAATGATTGTATTTAGTGGGAGCTCCGCTACTTCCTTAGCCAAAAACGTCGGCCTTTTCGTTACTCTCAATATCAGAATGCCCATCAGCTACCCAACACAATCTGACACGGTTCTACAAGCATAATGCCTTAATCCTTTCGCGGAAATTCGTGACTAGTTCAGATTTAGTAGTGTGTGATTCTAGCGCTTTGAGCTCAGCCTGGCTATCAATGTAGATGGCGATATTTTTATGGATATCGATCTCATCTCAAGTACCTTCGCAGCTTTGAGTACGGCCTGAATCTGCATGTGTCCGGAAGTCTCAGGTCTAACTCGCTGGAGTATATGCCTGACCCCGTACCCTCAGCGGTTTTGCAACCGTGAGTATATATTAAGATCTCATCGTCCCTCGAGACTAAGTTCCTATTCCAGTCCTGTCTGGATACGACACATCGAACGGTGCGTCAAAATCAAGTGTACTAAGACTTTCATTCGCTTTTTCCGTGATTTCGGAGAATGAGTCCTTCAAAATAGTACTATGCCCTAGACTACTGTTTTTATAAAGCCCTAAATTAGTAAGCCATAGCGCACGTCGTTCTAATCGATCATTTTACATTGAAATTGCGGCCAAATGTATTAAAACATTTTTCATCAGAAGTCCTATAAAATAATTATGTATAAAAAAAATACTTCAATAAAAGCATTTTTCGGACATTGCGATATGTAGGAACCTTAGTAGTTAGGAACCATTTTCCAAAACTAGATTCAGACCTTAGAGAAGGTACAAATTTATTCTTCAATCATATTGAAAAAAAAGTTGGTGCTATCAAGTGTAATCAATCACAAGCTTTTCCCTTTTTTAATAAAAATTATTTTTAAGGTTTTAAGTTTTCCCAACTGATAGGCAAATCCTGAGAGTATTTTTTTTTTTCTATAAAACCAAAACAAGAAATAGGCATACATTTTTTCCGAAGTCTACGTAAAATTTCACAAACGTTAATATCATAAGAGGTGGACAGTCAACTTTTAAAAAGTTTTATTCTACTAAATGTACTTTGAATAAAAAGAAAATATGTACAATAAATGTGTAGTTATTTAGCAGAATCTTTTCTGTGTTATATCTGACGGCTGTATGTTTTAAAATTCAGTAACATTTTTTATTAAAAATCTGGAAAACTTTATGGTTTTTCATTATTAACGCCTCAAATCCTACTACAGTACGTTCTCGATTAACACAACTCTCGGTTATGGCAAGACCTACGTTGTCATCATTGCTGACGTGGAAAACGCACATTTTCAAAAACTCTACTTCGATAAGTCCAACTTCTTTCTTATATTTTGATGAATTAATTTTTTGATTACTTATTTCAGACTTAGGTATAGTAAAACTGATACAAATAAAAAGTTTGTGCATTATTTTAACATTTAAGTGTTTTGTTTTCTGAATTCTTTATTAACATCGCAATTCACCTTCAAAATGTTTTTGACTCCGTTATGGCAATACCTCAATGTAACTACCTCCAACGTCAAAATTGCGATAATCGAGAATGCACTGTATTATTAGTGTTATTGCAAATTATTCTTTTTATGCCAATGACGATTTTTCAGTTGCAAAAATTCAGATTTTGTAAAAATTTATCTGGCAAAGTTGAAGGCAACAACCAGATAAATGAAGTTTTACCACCGAAATTGATGGACGAAAAGTATTTCAGTGAATTGGAAGTCCGAATGTTCCCGAATATTGAACCGCGTCTCTACTTAGTTTCCAGTTGCGAAAATCGAAAGAAACAAGCACCTCCGTTTAAAGTTAAGGAACAGCTAGATCTGATCGCATGTCCCCAGATGCTTCGGTTAATTCACCAACAGCTACAATAAATTATTCTATATTATTCTATTACAGAAATAAAACTGAAAACTGAATTTTTGTCGCTATTATTATTGTTTTATATTTATTTTCATCATCAGAAATGTAGAATTTATAATTTTTTTACTTTTATATTCAACTTTCCGATTAGTGTTTCATATTTTATTCTCACATTTGTTTATATATTCTGGGACAGTATATTTTTTTTTGTTATTTTTATTCTTTTTAACAACTTAATAAAATTGTTATGGATCATATTTTAAAATTTATGCATGCATTTTGTCTTGTTTTGTGATACATGTGAATTTTTTATTTTCAAAGTCATGTTTAGTTATAAATTTACTTTTTATTTTTTAATTACGTTTGAAACAGTTAAAGGCGCAAATCAAATGAATAAGTTTTATTTTGTAATAATAATTTTGTTTTTTAAGATGCAATTTTTGTTTTGACAAAAAGAATTGATTTCTTGTATAGGTACACATTTATTTGTTTTAACTTTGTTATATGTATGTATAGTATAATATATATATGTATATATATAAGATCTTAAGACATTTCCTCCAGAAAAATAAATATTATTTATATTCATCTGTATACTTTGAAGATGTGTTGTAATGAAAACACATTTCTAATTAATATATTTTCTTTATATTTTTATATTTAAATTTACCATTCAATATATGTATGTATATATATATATATTTTGTCGTTTATGTATGTATAATATGAATTTGTTTTGCAGTTTTGTACACTTGAAATTTTACTATGCTTTATTTAATTACATATTATGCATAAGGAGATCCATTGCTATTTTCTGTTTTCAATTTTATATTTGTATAATTAAATGTATTTATCTTTGATTCCTGTGTGTGTTTTGTGTAGGTGAATGGTTTTGCAATTTAAATATTTCCTTTTTTTAAGAGTTATTGTTTGTTCCTTATTAGTAGGTTTGTTTTCTAAACAGTAAACGAAAAACCTAAAGTCGGGATAACATTTAAACACAGTTTCAACAAAGTTCTGACGTTAGGATTTAGTTTTGTTAAATCTTATTCTAAGACGTGGGTAATTTACTCACTTATGTTACTCTCAAACATATTGTTTATAACTTATGGATTTAGAGAGAGAGAAAAAAAAACACGCATTTCTATTAATGCTTGCGAAAGATTGTTTCATGTTTCAATTTGTCGATACAAATCGGTTTTGTTCATGTGTTTTTGTATTTTCGATTTGTTGTTACACTTAAACGCTTAAAACAAAACAATAAATTTATATTATAGACAACCAGTTTCAAAATAATATTTTATAGTCTACTGATAATATTGATAGATTCATATTTATATACAAGAATAATAGTAACATTAATTTCAACGGTGTTAAACAAATGAAGAACTTCCTATAACACAATTAGACTTAAATATAATATTTCTCATTGCTTCAAATATATGTGTTTTTGTATGAATAACATTTGTTTGTTGGGACAACGTTTTTTTTGTAATTGTCACCTAATAAATTTCGCTCTTTATATGTGGTGTTGCTTTTATTTTTATTTTCATTGTTCAATCAAGAGAAAAATTCAGGCAATTATCAAGTCTTTAATATGTTAATTACTTATTTGCTTTTTGTAATAAGAAGAAATTTTCCGTATTGTTAGCCAATATTTATTTTTGTATATTTAAATTTAATTTCGCGCGTTTGCATATTCAAAAAATGTAAAACGAATAGAACAAAATGTACGTTTCGAGTTTTACTAACTAGGCAATTAAAAATATGATTCGCCAATTTTTTTGTTTTGTTTAAATTTGTATACGTTATTTTCTTTCTGTTAATAGTAAACAAATTTAAAATTAGTCAGATTCAATTTGAATTTTTCTTACTTGTTCTCTTTTTTTTTGTCTTGTTATATTTTGATTACGTTGAGTTGTATAATTTAATGTTTACAATAATTAATTAAAATTCAGTCATGTTACGCAAGTTTTTATCAGTTTTTGTCGTTTTTTTTTTAAATACAATATGTATATGCAAATTAGTACTTAACATTTTTTTTTGTTGGAATCACTGCGCGTATTATTGTTACAAATTTAGGAGAAAAACGTTTCTTGATTGCTTTTAAAGGGATTGTTCTTAAAGAAGAGCTCATGTTTGTTTTTTGTTTTTTTTTTTTCAATGGAAGCAAATATGATTAGACAATATTTTTTCTATAAAGCTAATACTGACAAGAAGCTAAAAGGTTTGGAAAATTTAGGAAACTTTTAAATGTCGATTGCGTTTAAATATGGAGTTTTTTTTTTTGTTGGCAAATAAACATTTGGAAAGGCAACAGTTTAAGGATCCACATTTTACGGAGAACTGAAACAAACCTTTATGTACGACTAAATAGATCGCAAAAGGAGAATATGAACAAATATAAAAATGCATCTCATGGAAAATGTTGGTACATTTTGCTGGTCTCATGTAGAGCTTTCACAACAAGATGAGGCAAGTCCAATTTTCTTCTCCCCAACCCATAAAATGCATCGAATCCCTTTCGTTGATGTTTTCAACTGACATGGAATATACGCCAAACGTCAGCGACGGATAAAATAGTTTTGCACTTTCTTTTTACTTTTCCATAGAGAGTTCTCACAAAGATCGTGGGAGACAGTGATAGAAATTGTCACCGTCGTTGAATGAGTTGAGATAAACCGCATTCAATTCAAACGCCCATCACAGTTCAATCACACAAACAAACAGGAACGTTTAAGTATCTGCTTCAATGAGTCTGACAGCTGCCTGACTTGATGTGTCTCGCAGTTTTTATTGGCCTAGATCGACACATTGGCCTGTTTGACACAACTACCTCGGTTTTGATTGGCTTAAATCGGTTGAGCAGCTGCTTCAGTTGACGTTTATGAAGGGGTCGCCGACGAATATAGTCAAGAATTTCGTGACTCAGTGGGCACATTCAAGAATCTAACTACCTTAAGTCGACTAGATTGGTCTGGATGAGATGCAACCTGAACACAAAAACAAGATTGGTCGGGAGCGTCACTTTTTCTACGTCAGCCACATATGCGAACTGTCAACTTAGTACTCAGTCACAAATTTCTTGAATAGATTCATCGGCTACCCCTCCATAAACGTCAACTGAAGCAGCTGCTCAAAAGACAGATTTTAGCCAATCAAAACCGAGGTAGTTGTGTCAAACAGCTGTCAGACTTACTAAACTAGATACTTGAACCTACCCAGTATTACGTTGACAGTTCGTATAAATGTGGATGACGTAGGAAAAGTGGCGTTAGCAGCCAATCTTCATCGCATTTAATTTATATTTGTCCAGACTAATTAAGTCGATTACTAGGTTTTTGAACGGATCCAATTTTAATTATATATGCTGTGCCTGTTCGTTCCATCAACTACTTGAAGGTTGACGCATTATTCGACCCAATTGGATGGAGGATGTGATGGATTTCATGGGCTTGGACTATAGATATGGAAAGCGAATTTGTGTACCATTGCTGACGAAAGAACATCCCAAAATAAGTATACTCGTAGTTCATCCAGTTACTTTAAAGAGTTCGTTTTTTAAATTCATCTCAAAGTGCATTTACTAATGCAGGGATGTTAAAAGGTGAAAACTGTCACAAGAACACCGCAACTGATCGTCTTTCATTCGTTGTGTTTTTGGGAGGTCTGTCCAGTGCAAGTGGATAGCATTCGAATAAGATTTTACTTATCGTCAACGTCTGTCATTTTATTACCAATGACACCTTGAATAGTTTATGCCAAAGCACAATATCTGCTTTATAAGGTTATGTTAAGCGCGATTCGTAACGATATCATTTTGATTATTATTTCAGAATACCATTTTGTCAACTTCTGATAGACATTTAAAAAAATGCGAGTTTACTTAGCTTAACTAAAACCGTCTATCCCCTCCGTGTCAAACAGAGGTTATAGAACACTGGGTAAAAATGGGCAATTAATTGAAATATTCGCTTCATTTAGTGGGTAGAAAACTCTTTTAATTTGTTCATTTAAATGTGAATATAAGACTACGACCAGCAAACATCGACAGAGATGCACGTTGTACAAATGAAAAACGTTCTTTAATAGAACTTACATGTGAATGATTTTTGTAAACGATTACTAATTTCCGAATTTGTTAAATGAGCTTACAATTTACATATATAACGTTTATATGATTTTGCACTAACGAAAACAAGAGTGCATTCACACTGACATGCAATGGACGTTTTCCGTTCATAAAATGTTTCATTTTAATGTTATTTAATATTTCTGTTTGTTTCTTAGTGATATTATGTATATATAACGAATAGCTATAATTTTTTTGAAATATCCAATTTTTAAAAATACGATAACCGATTAATACACATGTACCAAGTATATTTATTTCTAATTTTCTTTTTAACGAGTACTACAAATTAACATATATTTTTATTGTATAGGTATATTTATACTTCTATATAGAACGTTGTCTTGTTCAAAAAAAAAATATTCAATTTGAAGAAAAATTCTGGCAGTGATAAAGAATTCGAAAAAAACTAGACGAAATGGATTGTTTTATGATCCTTTTAGCTAAGTTTCGTGAGTGTTCGTAGGGATTAGATATTCAAAAGTTTTTTTTTGTTTGTTTTTTTTTCTCTTTTTTAGACGCCCTTAAATTTAATTAAATGAATATTATATATAGTCTTTTCTTCTGGTTGTTGATGTTATTAAACTTTATAAGAGGGTGTTGTAAATGCGTTTGCCTTTATTTACTTAACTTTTTATTCGTTAAAAAGTGTTTATATAACGCAACGATATATTATTTGTCTTTAGTCGACATAAAACATTTACGTGTGATATGATAATTGTGTTTACACAACATTTTGTATGTAAGTTAAGACAAATTGTTACAATTAACGTTTGTTTTTATTTATATAATGAGAACAAAAATCAGCCTTCTCCGTGTGTAATGAATTATTACTTTGTTAAATATAATTGTAACGACATAGAGACTCGATATTGATTTCGTCTTACATGATTTATCTATAAACGTTTATATTTAGAAAGAACGAAAAACACGTTTTTTTTTGCTGTTTTCTTTAAGGCTTTCAAATTTGGATTCAATTCTTTTAACATTGATTTTAATTATTCCAAACAACGTTAACATTTTCGATTGTTTTGGATTTGTAGATAAGTACTCCTTGTTTTAAGACATAAATTTCACGCACAAAGCCGATCAATAATTTTAGAGAAAATTTGTTTTTATTCGCGAACAGACAGTCTCTTTGCATTTGAAGCAACATTCAAAGCATGATCTAGTACGATTTCATGTTTGGACAGTTTTCACATAACGACACGTATTATAATATGGTAAGTCCTTGATGTGGATGGGGCAACAACGTAAGGACACTTTTACACATTTTAATTAAAAATCTTCAAAGAAAGTGTCTAGATTGTTTCTTGTTTTTGGTGCGAGCAAGCATTACTTCTCTAATTAATTTACATCGAAAAATAAATTTAACGTGGTAGAATGAGAGAGTTTCAGAATTTAGATCTTAAATACAACAATAATAATAATAATAAGCAATTTTAAACAAAAACGAACTAAAATGATATACATATATAAGTTGTTGTCTATTTTCTTAACTTTACACTGTTATTGCTATTTTTTTCATTGCAAGCGGTTTTTGTTTTAACAAATTTAAATGTTTAGTACTAGTTTGTTTTCAAAGAGTTCTTTAATACGTATATACAATGTATTGTACTCTTTCTTCAACAATTAAACTGTTTTTTTTTTTAATAATTTTTCTGTCTTTACCTTATTTTGTTTACACTTAACAATATGTTTCTATTTCTATTTCATTACAGTATATTTTGTGCTTTTGAAACTTTGATTATTTTACTTTTTCTGATTTAATTAATTTGTATTTTTGAAATTCAACTAGAAAAATATATTTATGACTCTTTTACCATTTCCCTTTTAAATATACTTTTCACAAAATAATGTCGGCTTTTTTTTTAGAGTGGGTTGAAAGAAAATCTTTGGCTTTATTAATTTATTTTTTTAATTGTTCTATTTCTTTGTTTGTCCAGTTTGTATATCTATATTAACTATTTGCTATTTTTTGTTTGTTTTGTGTCAAAAACCCTTTTATCTGTTTGCTTGTTACTCTGTAGGTTTGTTATTGTTTGCTTATGAAATGTTTTTATTTCTTATACAAAAACATTCAGGAATCACTGTTCGCACTTAGGACCGTTACTTTGCATTTTGCAGGTAAATAAGGATTTTAGTAAAACAAAGTTGACAAATAAAAAAGAGGCATATTTAAGAACAGATTTGCATTAAGAAATATGTTTATTTTTATCAGTAAAGCATGTTGAAAAAATAAGAAAGCCTTTTCGAAAGGTTGCAACTGCTTCCAGTTTGGATTAAAAACGATATGACTATTACTATCAATACAGCTATTACTTTTTTTTATATAAAATGTAAGATCATACATTTGCATGAGAATTGCATCGCACATGGACGTTTAAAACGTCAGTAATAATTAATAAATCAGAAATTTAGGCAATTATGAATACATTCCTAAACATCCTCAATAAGTGAACTTTCCTTAGATTAGCCAATCAAATAGGCTTCATATGAATCTAAATATAGGGTAAAAAAAAACATTAACTTTGACAAGAAACGAACTACTGGTCATAACGACGTTTTATATAAATGTTTGATGCGATACCATTACGCCTCAAAAAGAGTTATTCGCTCAGACATTTTAGCGATTTCAGTCAATTTTATTTGACATTTCTGTCACCAAGTTTGATTACTACATCTGCATGCATGAGTGTTCTCTTACTTTTCATAATTCGTGTTCTTTCTGAGACAATTTACCTCCGATGCAAACGATTTTAAATATTACTAGAGTAAATAAATATAGCTGATGTGTCACAAAGATTAACATACAACTTATCAGTAAGAATACGTAATATAATTTCCAATTTCAATAACATTCTAACTTCTAAATCGTTAAGACAAATACCAATCACTTTGACATTCGCATCAGCATGATTTTTGTTCATTTACGCGTTTTACATTTTGTTTAAAGTTGTTTAAAATACAGAAGACCACATAAAACGGTGGACAAAACTCTCTACTCCCAGACATGCATTTTGACATTATCTAGAACATAGATAGACAAAATAGAACAGCATTTGATTTTGAAAAAAATACTCAATAAAAATCGGGTGAACAGAGTGTTCCGATTCATCCACAAAGCACGATGAATTATTCAAATGAATGCCAAACTGTGTAACATTTGTAAACAATTGATTTGAAAGAGTGGAACCAGTTTGTTCTTTCCAAAGAAAAACATCATTTATTCCGGGGGAGAGTTCAAGAACTTAAGCCCCTTGCTAAGCGGCCATGAATTTCGAAATCCTTTTGATATAAACTAGCACAAACTTTGACAACAATATTAAATTTTTGATAACATTTAGTTTGGCGATATATACCTCTGCATCTTAAAATCGTTTTGACTTCAAGGCTGAACACCAATCGAATTCTATTCATAACAAAACAATAATAAGTTTTGGCGACACAACACAAACATTTCAGCACTTCATTTTCGTTTGCTAAAAGGACTGACATTCGTATGTACACAACAGACTTTGTTCACCACTTTGCTCCTGTCAAATGCAACACGTTTTGATATTCATCGAAACAGAAGATCTCGGGATATTTTGAGTGATTGATAACAGTATAATTCAAAATGTCTCTTTCACTCAACGCTTAACTGAAATTGTTCAAGTCTCCGATTTATCGGTTGGCATTATTCAAGTGACTTCAAAATAAATAAGTGCAAATATCTTGAAATCACGAAACATTTCATTGGCTACTGGTTTTCTCAATGACAGTCCTTGCTAAAAGTAAGGGTGAGTGTCGTAAACTTCAACTAGAATTATATTGCAACTTCAATTAAACTGAGTGCCATCTATTTGCCAAAACTGTATAACGAAGTGGTAATCAAAATGCTAATGAAAAATTTTTGACGCGCTGATTACGAAAAAATAAAAGAAAAAAAAAATGGCCTGTGAATGTCCTTTCGTTGGACTCGATTCTTTATTGTTTAAAATCCTCTTAACATTGAATTCAGTTATTGATTCCGATTTTTAAAATATTGACGGCAGTAGGTATTAACAAAAAAAATGTCTTCTTCCTCATCTCTTAGGTTCTCAAGAAAACGTATATCTTTACAGACTGCTAAACAAACATTTTACTTATTCAACAAAACATATTTTTTATTTTTTTTTTTTCTATATACAATCAACGACGTTAAAAGAGAACAGTAATAAATTTAAAATGTGATTATAATAATAAAAACTGTAAATATGCCTCAAGATGTTATTATAAAAACAAAACAGAGCGCATTAACTGAGAACATAATAGAGCAATAGAATATCTTTCATTTTTTAAATGTAAATTTTAAAAACAAATTATAACAAAAAAATAAGAATTTGTGGAAGACAATATATTTAAATAAAAACATTTCCATTGCACATAACGATTTGTGTTTCGATTTTGATCTGTTACTACAAATAATAATCAGACAGCTGCACAATCACCAACAGATGTCGCTATGTATTGAATCTGTCATATCAATTAATATCTTGGCAAAAGATATATATAATTTTTGAGTACTTTAAATAAAGAAACATACTGCTCAGTCATTGGCATTTTTTCTTCTTCTGAGACAAACAATTGTACTAGATTTAGCAAATAATAAATAGATGTGTGTGTGTAGTAAAGGAAAAGAAAAAATATAAATGAGATCAAACTCGCACGTAAAACATTTACTTGTTTTGCAATAATACTAATTGGTGGGTTTTATTTTAATTTTTTTTTTTTTCGATTGTTTTTAAGATTTATTGTTTTGCGTGAGACAACAAAAGACAATCAATGAGTTTATATAAAAAATTTCTTTGTAGAAAACAGTATTGTACTTCATGTTTATGGCTCTGTTTTATTTTTATACGAACAAATGGAAAATGTCCTTTCTAAAGTTTGATATACATTATGAACTAATTTATACAAATTTTGAATAATTAAAAGTTAAAAAATGTTAGTCCAAAAATAAAATTATAGACAACTGGTTAGTTTTACAAATTTTGCTCACTTAATTTTATGTACATAGTTTATATAGCTGTACATTTATTTAGGTTTTCTTGTACATTTTTTTTGTTTTTATTTCTTTTTCTTTTTACATCTCGAATCAAACATTATTATTATTCGCGGTTCTATTTATAGATGAAATCATTTGTAACTGCTTAAAATTTAATACAAAATAAAACAACAAAATATTTTCTTTTTTTAACGTTAATAACTAAGAGACGAACAAAATTAGAAATATTTATGTACTCGGAGAACGTTGGCTTCATATTTACTTTATGTGTATATTTTTATTTATTTTACTTTAAATGATTTGTTTGTTTATTACCTTTTATCTATGCAGAGGTACTCACGTGTATAATTAGAACTAAGGAAAAAGTATGTTTTTTTTATTTTATATCTGTTGTCTGTTTTTTTTTTATGTTTGTTTATGTATTTTTAAACTTAAGTTTGAAATTAACTATATAATGCACAATAAGAGTACAAATTAATTAAAAATTAAAACAGTGCAAAAAAAATTTGTCTAAAGTCTTAAAAACTAATAAAAAAATTAAAATAATAATAATAAAATAAAATGAAAAACAAAATAAAAATAAATATATATGTAAAAGTTGTGCACACAGATGCGGCATTCGATTGCGTCTGTATGCATAGAAAAAATGAAAACAAAAAATTAAACTAAAAGAAAGAATAATTAATTTAGCAGCTGGTGGTAGAACTTAGCTGTTTGTTGTTGGGGGGACGCTTTTTGATTTGTATTCGCAATCGTCAGTGTGGTGTGAGAATTGGGTGTAATAGCTGTTGGTGGATGTACAATCACGGATGTGGCCACTGCCGTGGCAGTTGTTTTCATACATGTTGTTGCAGCCTTTTTAGTTCGGTTGGTGATTCTCTTGGTACCACTGGTGTTGTTCTTTTTTTGTCCCGGTACCCTCGCCACTGACGATTTAAGCCGCCTTCAGTCACCAAAACGGCTGCATGCTTTCTTCCATTTGCATTGAGTGCACCATTGGTCCCGACGCTCCATGCCGTAGACCTTGCGGCATTTTTTATTCTCACCACGGGTGCGACGATTCGGCGAGTTTGGTGTGCCTTTCGTTTTTGTATTTTGAATGTTCGGTGATTGTAGACGATGGGTCGTTGTTACTGTGGCAGTTATAGAGGCCGGCGATGGCGTCTGCATTCGGTGATGGTGATGATTGTGGTGTTGCTGTTGGTGATGTTGCTGTTGTTGCTGAAGTTGTTGGTGATGTTGATGATGGAGATGCTGGCCAGTGTGATGAATATTTGGACTTATAGTTACCGTTGTTGAGCTTGGTATACTGTGTTGCATCAGCTGGTGATGATACTGCTGCTGTTGCTGTTGTTGATGCTGCTGCTGCTGCTGCTGGTTTATCGTTATAGTCTGATGTTGCAACTGATGAATAATATGGCCGCTATTGCTGCTTGGACTACCAACACTACTGCTGCTGCTACTGCTACTGCTGCTGCTGTAGTTATGATGGTGATGATGAACATAGTTTGGCGATGGATATGGTGCAACCGATGTGGACGGACGTGGTGACCAACGGGGATGCTTCATTGGTGACACCGGACTGTGTTGTTGTGGCTGTTGTAAATGATGATGATGCTGTTGTGCTGGCACTGGCGATGGCCATGTATAATTATGATGGGCTAATGGAGACGATGGAATACTTATTGAATGTGAAGTATTAAATTGTTGATTGTTGTTAGCGCCATTATTGCTGATGGGTATGTACTTTGAATTGACCGATTGAGATTGTGCTAATCCTTGCCTAAAATTAATGTAAAAACGAAACAAAAACAAGTTGTTGTGTTAGTTAATTGAATTGGTAAATTTTTGAGAGGCTTACTTGAAATTCCCAACAATTTGTCTTTGGTATTCGGGATCTTCGTGCGGTGGACGTGCCATGTCGCGATGGCTTAGTGTTGGCGGTGATGGTGGACTAGGTGCTTTTCCCTCATCGTCTTCATCCTCGATTTCTGTATAGTAGAACTCTTCTTCGTGGTCACTTTCAGAGCCGTCATCTTCGACAGAACGGCGAGCTTTCTTAGGACTGCAAGGAAATAGGATGATTTTTCTCTTATTAAAATGGTGAGAAATATTTGGGATAGTTATTTGAATCAGAAACATAATTGCAATTACATTTTTTTTTATTTGTTTTTGTCGGAAGATTCGAAATCCTAAGGCATTCAAACCAATTCCGCTGTTTAACTGCTAAATCTTGGATGACATTCGCTAACAAAACGTACACCTACAAACTGAGCCCTGTTGTTTCCCTATTTTATTTTTTTTGCATATGCAGTGTATCCGGGATTTTTCTTTTCGCATGTACTTGAAATTTTGAATGCATCCTTTCCTTAAACTGCATTAGTTCTTTTAATAATAAAATGTAAATTTGAAATTGAAGTTTATACGTTTGCAGTGCTAAACTGTCATTGAAAGTCATATTATTATATACATTATATTATTCAATTAATTTTGAATTTAAAATTAAATCAAGCAGAAGGTTTGAATCTTCAATTTCTGATAATAAAATTTGATAGAAGAGAATTGTCGCAAAAATGTACTAAAATGATTTGGAATTGTTTTCCATCGATTGGCTTGCCCTCTACCAAATTGAATCAGTTTCAAACCTTTAAACCCCAATCGATTAATTTTCAACCACAGGCAAAATTATCCAATAGCTTCAAAATGTAAAACCATTTAAATTATTTCACATAAGTTCCATAGGTTATCCAAAATAAAAAAAAAAAACAAAACCCATGTTTAGAAGTGTAATCCAACAAAAGGCAACTTTTAAAAATAATCTCAAAATAAATTCTAAAAACTACCTACCTATCCAAATACCTATAGAAAATCTAGTACAATTTTATACCACATCATCCTTCCATGAACCCTGTTTTTCGTGCTCTATCTCGAAATACTATAAACGACACATCCATCCATCTCATTCACTCTCAGCACGTAAAATACGAAAATTTCACAAATGGCACTCGAAAGAGAAAGAAGCTCACGCGACAAAACCAATTATTTATCGGCAGCAGCGCAACTAACCACATTCGTTGTCGTTCGTGCGTGTGTTCTTGCTGTCAAAAGTATATCAATTGTGTTTAGAACAAATGAAATAAAAAAACTGATTCTCTCTCAGTAAATTAAAACTAAACACAATCCTAACAAAGTGTAACTAATAGAGTAGATAAAGCTGAAAATTTGCCAACAAAGAAAAAAAAGAGAAATATATATATATAAAAGAAACGTGCTGTGCAAAACCAACGCGAGACAACAAAAAAAAAAAACCAGTCGTCTTCTCTTCCTTTCCCCCTAATATTCTAATTATTTTCTATCCAATATTTATCGTCACATGAAAATAAAACAAAATCGTGTTCTTCCCACATATATATATATATTTCTGTAAAGTTTCACAAAGAAATACCATCGAATTGGCTCACAAAATACAATAAATCAATTTTCAAGGCTCCACCACCAACAAAAACAACACATCAGCATCATAAACTCTAACCTGTCCCAGAGAGAATAAAGAAACAACCCAAACTAAGATAATGGCGGTATCAATGGACAGAAATTTTCACGGAGTAAATATTTACGAGTTCTCAAACGAGTCAAAACTGGAGTTTAGCAATAAATACAATGGAAGCTGCACGCTCATTTGCAACTATGATCCGCAGGGTATCACGCTAAGGGTCGTCCTAGGTGAGTTTGAAAAAAAAAAAAAAAAAAAAAAAAACGAGAAATACACAACCAACGATACAATATAAGGAATCAGCACAAGGGTGGTATGTTTTGTTCGTTTGTATTTTTCCATTCGTTGGGGTTTGAGTAGTTATCAACTGTTTGTTCATACCCCAGGGCCAAGACGCGTCCAAAAATAGGCACAGCTGTGTTTTATTCTTCAGAGAGATACAATAGAATGTAGGTACCTACAGAATGGCACAAGGACATTGGGGAGAAGAAGCAGCCCGTGTTTCTATTGATTTCTGTGCCTATTTTCTTCATGCTCGTGAGTGCATCGCCAAACGGATTTGACGATGCAAGCGACAGAGCGGTTTTTACATAATTTGACCCGGAAAATCGATTTTCTCATGCTACTATTATAGTTGCTGTGTGATTTTCCTTCCTCCCTTATGCGAGGGCCTTTTACTTCGCAACATGGGAAACTTCTGCAGCAAGACCTTGAGAGACATATTTCTCGTTGCTCGTGAGAATTGATTTTTTGTTTTCTGTTCTCTGGTTAACTGGTTCTGGCTTTAAGTCTTGAGTTGAAGGCACTTGTAAGGATTTATTGTTTGCAGTTTCAGCATTTTGTAGCATTCGCCCAGAGATGGATGAGTATGGCAAGAGGCACCTGTGGTGTGAGGATGGGGGGTTTGTTTGCAGTTTCCCTTTATTTTTATATCAACACCTTTGCTGCGGTCAAAGGGGACATTGAACTGGGCTGTGTTCTTTGAGCGCCAAGACATGCAAATGGGCACTTGAAGAGCTGTGCGGGAGGGTACATCTGAAGGAAGATCAATGTAAGTCATCAATTGACGTTTTTATTTCAAAATGCAAACACATCGTCTCGCTGGGACTATGATAATGCCCAGCGTGGTAAGAGCGTCCTCATGCCCTGTAAAACGTGTCCTTCTCGTTGAAAGAGGGGCGTGACTAACACATACCTCGCCTAGTGGCGATTACTTCCAATTACCGGGTAGGTAATCTATCCCGCTCACTAATTGCCACACTGTCCTGAACTACCTTGCAATCAAAGTAGACGATTACTTATAAAACTGCGCATTTACCAGATCTTTGCGATATAAAGAACAACTCCTATCAGAGGCACATCGCCTAGTCAGCATTTCCCCCCATTGAAATTCTGTTCCCATATTTATTTGCTCGAGTGTGCAATTAATCATTATTTCTATCTATATCCTACAGGCGTCTGTAAATGGTAATTTGCGACCAGTTTAGAGATTCCGATTAAACGATAAACTTTGCCACATAGCTGTCAACTTATTAGCCAACAACAGGTGGCTGTACATTCAAATGCGCCAGTGACGCCGCCGAGTTCTTTGCGTGTGTGTGTGTAGACCAATTAAAGACGTTTTACAATACATATTTCGATCACAATCGTTGCGGGCGATAAGTATAGCGAAAATGAGTCGTTCAGATGATATTTCTTCATTGCATTAAATGTTTGTCCGTGGCAGGTAGTGGCAGACACTTTGTATCCACCATTGACTGTGTTAATTGCAAACGGGGGGGCTAGAACATCTATCCCACCGACAACACATTGCTTACGGCTCAGCAGATTTTTGCGTTGGGAATGGTGGGAGGATTGCCTTCTCGTAGAGGAAGATAACTTCCACGTACAAGTGTAGCGTCTTAAAACCGTACAAGTAACAACGAAATCGAATGTATCACCGACGAACTAAAAATGTCCGATAGCATCTATAAAAAGTTTGCCGAGGATTACCTCTACACGCCACTGCGACTCTTTGTCTGCTTGCGGGGTAATTGCAAAGGCTGCGTGCTCGTCGATTTAGATTGTCTGTCACGACAGCCGATATCTATTACTTGAAACATTTGCGTTTTGAAAAAGTGATTGGCAGGTGTGCCCAAAAATACCCAAATGAATGGCAACTCCTCGGAGGTAGGATAGAAAAATGCTGCCATGAAACAAATCGCTTCATCAGGCAACGAGGTTCGCCAAACGAACGTTCCCTTCTCTTAATATCGGTCGTCTAGGAAATTCTACAATTAATCCTCTTTCATCCTTTCAGATAATGATCCCAACTACAACAAAGAATATCTTATAACATCCGACGTGGACACAGCTCAGGTAGGCCGCCAAACGCATGCCCTCACCCTGGACAATGACAATGTTCTTCTAAAATTTGGAACAGAAAAAGGTTTGTTTCCATCCCTCAGACAGTCGCGATAAAACAATTTATGTCTAACCCACCCACCGTTCTGTAGATCACCATAAATTTCGTAAAATCATAGACAACGTGAAACGACTCCGCCCCAAATCAGTATTCTCACAACGAACTGAAGAGTCTTCCGCCTCACAGTATTTTCAATTTTATGGCTATTTAAGCCAACAGCAAAACATGATGCAAGACTACGTACGAACGAGCACCTATCAAAAGGCCATTCTAGGCAACTCATCAGACTTTAATGTAAGTACAGGCAGCAGTTTGCACAATCACACACGCGCTCATGCGCACCAAACTATGTAATTACTAATTTATCTTTTTGCAGAATAAAATTATCTTAGATGTTGGCGCCGGATCGGGTATACTCTCATTCTTTGCCGTTCAAGCGGGTGCAGCTAAAGTCTATGCCATCGAGGCAAGCAATATGGCACAGTATGCCCAACAGTTGGTCGATTCGAATAGCGTGCAGGACAAGATATTCGTAATGCCGGGCAAAATCGAAGAAATCGACCTGCCCGAGAAGGTGGACGTCATCATATCGGAACCGATGGGCTATATGCTGTTCAACGAACGCATGCTGGAGACATATTTGCATGCGCGCAAATGGCTCAAACCAAATGGAAAAATGTTCCCTACACACGGTGACCTGCATATAGCACCGTTCAGCGATGAATCCCTGTACTCGGAGCAATACAACAAGGCGAACTTTTGGTATCAATCAGCATTCCATGGTGTTGATTTGACAACCCTGCACAAGGAGGGCATGAAGGAGTACTTTAGGCAGCCGATTGTCGACACGTTCGATATTCGAATTTGTATGGCCAAGTCGGTGCGGCATGTATGTGATTTTTTGCGAGACAACGAGAAGGACTTGCATAATATTGGTGAGTTTTAAAGGGTTGCATGGAGTCCTAACCAGAGGGCTGGTGATTTGTTTGTTAAACAGTTGAATGGGCGCAAATGTGGGCGAACGAACTGACTAGAGATTTTTTGTTTCACTATTGGCCTACCGAAAATGGCGCAATAAAAGAGCACAAAGATCCACATTTTGAGGGCAGGAGAGATATTGAAAGACGGTTGTGGGAAAGGACGAGTAAGATTGGAACACAATTGGTCTTTGGGGAACAGGTTTAGAACGAAAAACGAAGAAAAATCCGCCTCCGCAGGCGAACCGTGAATGCCTTCAAGAAGCGAAGAAAAATAGCTTTCGACAAACATGACTTCAAACGCAAGCACATCTTCTAACAAAACGTAATACAGCCGGTGGGAAGTAGAAGCGTGCATTGACTGAGGATGAACTGTTGGACGAAGAGGCTTCCTTATTTGTTTAGGCTCTGCATGATCAAGTTGTCCAAGTACTGGGACTTATTGCACTTAATACACCACAAGTGTTCCAGCTACGGTGTTGCACCTAAAGCTATATTGACTGCGCAATGCACTGCGAGCTACAAGAAGCAAACAAGAAGGGCCGTTCATTGGTTTTACATCCAATAATTACAGTTGTATCCCGGCGATCATTTTTTCGGACCGCTGATGGTCCGGAGTTTTCATTTAACGAACGAGTTCGTTAGGCATTTGTTTGCACCTCACGTGGTATCCCAATGGGCATTCGTTTAAACCAACTTGCAATGCGGTCGTTCTAAAACCCAAACCGATTACAGTTCACCCAATTTCCTAATTTCTACTTGCTCTTTGCAGATATTCCACTTGAGTTCCACATCCTCCAAACAGGCATCTGTCACGGCCTGGCATTCTGGTTCGATGTCGAATTCTGCGGCTCGAGTCAACAAGTCTGGCTATCGACATCACCAACAGCGCCTCTGACACACTGGTATCAAGTGCGTTGCCTGCTCCCAATGCCCATCTTCATCAAGCAGGGACAAATGCTAACCGGCCGCGTACTGCTCGAAGCGAATCGTCGCCAATCGTACGATGTAACAATTGACCTGCACATCGAAGGCACGCTAATATCATCGAGCAACACGCTCGATCTGAAGAATCCCTACTTTCGGTACACCGGAGCCCCAGTGACTGCCCCACCCGGCACCAGTGCGCAATCACCCTCCGAACAATACTGGCAGCATTTAGATCAGCAAGGAGCGCGAAATGGTGGTAAACACCAACCGATTAACCCCTCGAATTTTGAAATTTTCTAACCACCACCATTCTACTCCCTTTCAGCTGTGAATCTGGTAAATGGCATCACAGTCAACGGGCTGGGCGAAGCGTCAATGGACATTACGCACGCCATTATGAATCAAACCACCTAAAAGCGAAACAAACATCAAACAAACACCAACGTAGAGCATCTACGTTATACAACCTATATACATATATCCTAAACAAAAAAAAACATCAACACAATATTCAAGGTTTTCTTTTTCGTTTTTAACTGTTTATCTAAGTTCAAAGTAGTGTGTAGTTGCGAGAAGGCCTAGCAGGCGAGTTAAGAAATAGTGGTCCTGTTCGACAACAAAAAACAAAAACAAAAAAACAAATTTTAGAAAAAGGAGTCGCACAACTAGATGAATATTTGCAGCCGACGCGCGTGCGTCTCCTTGTGCTTGTTTCCTGAGATTAAAATAGAATATTTTTTTCTGTCTGACGAATGTAAAGGTTATTTTCTTTTTTTCACAACAAAAACAAAATAATTTTATATCAATTTAGTGTAGCGTAGGAAATTCTTTAAACAAAAGATAAATGAGAGAGTAGAGCGTTTCTTTTATAAAATTGTTTCCTAATTTTATTTATACTTCCCTCCAAAATGTTGAATGTGTTTTTTTTTTTTTTTTTTAATAATATTATTATTTGTATTCAAATAGATATTATACGACTAATTGTACGAGTTTATTTTTTCTTTTTGTTTTCCTTAAAGAATCACTTATCTGTTAAGTTAGACATACAATTAAATAAGTTGGCATTTCTCATTAGAGTTTAGGAGTTTCTGTTTAGTTTTTGGTGGACGATGGATGCATTTTGAAGTGTGATTTGGTTCTGATGATAGCCGCGTAAAGTGAAGATCCCGCGCCATTGATTTCGTGTACAATCGGGAAACAGTGAGAGAAATTGAGACTTCTGGGGAAAGTCAATTCTATTCGAAATTGCTTTCAAGTTGGTACTCTGTAATACTTTCGGAATTTTAAGGGCCGTTTGTCCATACGACTCTTAAAGATTTAAGTTGTACTTAAATATTCATGGGCTACTTTTTTCAGGGCATAAACTGTTACATAAGAGTTTATGTGGCACTTATATTCGCTATGAGTCGTATCAGCAAACGGCCCTTAATGGGAGTAGTAGTACATTTCATTGAGCTTTCGAAACAGAGAGTAGAATACGGTCATTTTCGAAACGAGGTACGGAGTAGGGCCCCTGTATTATCTGGACTTGTTTGTAGAATATTTTTCAGAGTCTCTCTTAATGAAACAGAGCGGTCCCATTGTACGAACAAACGAACCCTTCGGAATAGTTTACTTACGAGATTTGAATTGAAAATTGCTATCTGGGGTCGATTCGCCGCCTCCGTGAACGTTGCAGGTTGCAATTTTCATTATATCGGTTTACACACGAAACAAAAACAAATTCCGTCACATTTTGCTCTTTCACGGTAGAGACGATTCGACCTCTGGTGTGTAAGAGTTCAAGTTGCTTTAAACAAAGAAAACAATAGTATTATACAAAGGATGGACTTTCCTATCTGGTTTTAACGAGTGCATTTCCTTTTGTTGTATAATCGGTTGTGCAATGTTTGCGACAGAAAACAAATTGAATAGCGTGTCCTTCAACGATGATTACGTTCCCAAAGTGGTAATACCACACAAGTTAGCTCGTCTCCATGTCGACTAATAGTTTTTGGCAGACACGAAATCCAATCTAGGCTCCAGTAGTTACCCGCTTTCTAAATGGGAGAAGCTTGCGTAATATGCAGTTCAGCTTTATAAATGTACGTAATTTGTGGAAAGTTTATGTTTGGCTTAATACTTTGAAAGTACATTTCATTCGGCTGTAAAAACGGTTCAATCTATTTATTTGAAAACAAGTGTTGGTACCCCCAGAAAAGCTCATATAAATTGCTGAAAACTAACCAAACAGCTAACGAATTAACTAGTCTTTGCTTTTCTATTTCCAGAATTGCTCGATTGATAATAATAACTGCTTCTGCGGCACAGTGAGTTTGTGCCATGGTTCGTAGAGGGATGCAATTCAATCAAAATCAATTCAAACCAAACAACTCGTTGTTCTTGTCAAGCAAAACGCTTCGCAAATAAATTCGTTCTTTGGTTAGATTCTTAATGGAGGCCAAGTGAATTGTTTTCTGAAGATGTAGTGAAAAGAAAGAGAAATTCTTGGTAACTAACTTCCTCAAGTCGAACCACATTCGCCGTTCCAAAAATGTCTCCTACCGAACCAACAGGTTTTAATATTTAAAGCAGTGGAATGTGATATCAAGTCGAAATGACTTCTTCCAGTCGAACAATATTCACTGTTCCCATAATTTCGTTCACTTAACCAACGGGTCTACTATCCGAAGATGAGGAAATGTGCTAAGGCTCAAATGACTTCCTCAAGTCGAACCACATTCGCCGTTCTCATACCAAGTACTAAGGCGCAAATGACAAATTTGATGAAGAAATTTTAAGACAACAATTACGCGGGCAACTCTTGCATTCCAAAATTGTGTGGACATACGAAATTTGTGTTTAAAGTTTGTCAATTCGAGTAGATGAAGCATTTCCAGCTTCGCGTTTTCTTTAGTTCCAAAGTCAACAGTGAAGTGCATTTAAAAATAAAAAAAAATAAGTAACATAGAAGGGGCAGTCGATTTAATTGTAAAAGACTAAAGAGTCAGCTACAATCGGGCAAAAAATCGTCATGACATACGATTTCAATGCGATTGCAAATGGGATGCCTCCCATTCAGTCCTTTTGTAGTTTACCCTTAACAAATGCATTTCGACTAAGAGTTTACATGCTACTTAAATTTTTAAACACAAATTAGCAGTAAAAATGTGTGCAAAACTTTCCGAAATGAGCGTTTATACCGCTCAAATTCGCCGGCTCTTTTTGGCGTCTTACAATTTGTATGAAATTTTTTTTAAGCATCGGAAAATCCTCTTCGGAAGGTATTTGAAAGTGTTAGAGAATTGGCAGCGCTGTATAACCTGAAAATCTTTTGCGAAAGGTATTTGGATGTGTAAAGTGTAGAGAATTCGCTGTGCAAACTGCAACTCTTACTCGACCGATGAATTCATCTTAAAGTAGATGAAACAAATGTTTCAACGCAAAAAAGAAAGCTTTTTTGGGTAAATACAAACCCTTTGAAGAGTTATTCACTCTGTAACTCGAATCAGAACTCAATTGAGATGTCGATTGTGAACTGTTTTTGGAGAGAACGTAAAGAGTGCGAAAGAATGTCTTTATCGTACGATTTCTGCTTCTAACTGCCGAAGTATTCTAAAACCCAATTCAAGTCGTAACCAGCGAATAGACCCATTCGAGTTAGAGTACGCTTCGCACTACGGAGGACATCCCCTCTTTAATAAAGGCGCACAAATCCGCCGACGCATAATCCGCTTCTACCCTTTTACAGATTTCATTTCAAAGAAAAGCCTACCTCTTAAGTTTTTACACACCCAGAGCACCATTATGTATATATGAATCGAAAGACAATCCTTTTAGCATCGTCTTTGAACTGTCCCACGCAAAGAAACCATTCGCTTTGCAGCAGTTCCTAGGAAGTTATCAATGGAAAACCTTTTACAATCCAGAACCATTTCAAAACTCATGCATTCCATCGAAAGAATATTCTCTACCTACCCCCGCACTTGAATTTGTAATTTATTTTCTTATTCCCTATTTGATTTAGTTCTATATCATTTAAGAAAAAAAAAAAAACTAATAACGACTTGACGAAAGAAGAATTCAGTTAAAAAAAAGCTTTAGAATTATCATAGTTATACATACGTAGCAGCGTCTCTTCCATATTTCAAAACAGTAAAAAGCGTAGTATATAAAAATATTATCATTTGTTTTTTATTTTCTCAAATTGATAGTTTACAAACAAATTTAATTTAAATAAGAAACAGAAAACGAAAAACACAAAACGAATAAACTTAATTTAGTTATACAAAGAGACCGTACCGAGACAAGAATGAAAGTAAAACAAACTTATAAATAAAATAAGAGAAAAACTAAAAAAAAAAAATTAAAATGTAAACGTAAATAATTATTATTTTAGTTCGAATAAAAAAAAAATGGCGATATATCAGAAAAGAAAAAAAAAACAAACAATCTTTTGAATAGCTGTTCAATAGGATCTTGCATTTTTAGGGAATGCATGTTTGGGGAACGGACTACATGGATCGAGTTTGCACATTTATCAGCCAGAACGATCAAATACTTGTCTTGCAAAATTGCAATTCAGCCGAGCCGTTTTACGGGAATATCGTGGAGGAAAATCCAAAGATGAAATACTTCTTTTTAGTGAGGAAATCACCCACATCGAGGTATCCGTTCGGAAAAAAATTCCGTTACGAAAGTCAAATCTGATCGGAACTCAATTTGCGTTCGAAGTATCCGTTTCGGCACAAAATAAATGAAGCATATAAACGCGTTCATTACACATTAAAATATTCCGCAGCAATAAGTTGTCGGAGAGCTTCGGAAGAAATGTGCCGTGTACCTGTCAAAAGTAAGTGGTATAACACGGTTCCCCGCAATGCGACAAGGTGCGCTTTATGTCATCGGAGAATTTTTCCGAAAGTTGTATCGGAACGGATACCTCGATTGAAATTTCTCCGATTTTGTAAAATTCCGTTCCGAACGGATACCTCGATAGCGGTGAATATCTGCGTAGATGGAGCGAGTACTATTCCAGGTTGCTACATAAATAACAGGCCATTGAGGTTGATATTCCATCGCTTTAAGCAGGGCGGAAATTAGTCCCTCTTACGATTGATTTAGTGCGCAAATGTGCCGGAGTGGATTTAAAACGGGCAGGAAAGTCAAAGCCCCATATGTGAGGAGGGATTTCATTGGTTCTCTTGTGCCATTCAATTGGCCTGGAGATGCCGCAAAACATCGGGGCACTCATTACGTAACTTTTCAGACGATTATCGTTGAAACGATAGACCTCCAAAACTAGCAACCACGCCCTAAAATTACAAGTTTGAGAGCTTAATCAATTTAATTTTCCAAAAGTATAATGAAAGCCGACGTTTGGCAAAAAAATTCGAGCAGAATATGACTTATTTTGGTGATCAAAGTTTCAAAAACGATATCGTTTAGACGATCGTTGATATACGAAATCTGACTCCCGGCAATTCGAATGCATGCTTGATTGTTTCCCTTTTTAACTAATGGTATAAACGGGTTTACCTCTGAGGCACGTCTTTGTCAAGGAGAAAGGCATTGCAAAGCTAAGGTTGTTTTCTGGCTGGTTCTATATTAGCAGCCAGGTCCGAGGACTTAGTGACAAAGCGATATTTAGTTCTTTTTTTGTTCCAACCTTTATCTAGGGTCGTAGCATTTTGGCAGTGACGGAAGGAATAATATCGCGGATTCAAGCTGCTAAAATGGGATTTTTTCGTTGCGTTGCTGGCAAAATACGCCAAGTACTCAATGACGAGCAACTACTTTTCCGAACGGAGCAAACCATGTTTAAGTGCTTTGGCATTTCCTCAGGACAGTAGCCAACAAGTTATAAATTCACCACTATCGGAGAATACGCCGAGGGGAACGTTTCACTCAAATTCAATATTTCCGCGTAGAATACATTCGAAGAAAGAAAGATTCACCAGTCGGTAAAGTGAATGCGTTAAACACCATCGTAGATGTTTTCACAAAATTCAGAAAACATCAAACGAAGGCTAAAAGTCAGACCTTGACACCGAGGTGTTTCATGCAAAAAATAAAGTCACACAAATAAAATCGCTGCATCAATCATCAAGCATCAATTGCAAGCGTGTGCACAATCAACCAAAAACCTATGATGGGCCTATATCGTAGCTACCAGTTGTATGCGGACTGCTTCTCCCAACCGACCACCCAACAAAATGTGGAAGTACCATTACCTTGACTTAGTAAATGAATTCAACCTACATTACATGCAGTTTTGCAAACGTCGAAAACTATGTCAGTTACTATGATGGAACTGCATGTGCCGTATACTCGGGACGTATACATGGCTCTTCTGCTCTGCATTTTGTCTCTCTGGTCTATGTTAATGTACATACGTAACATTACAACAGCCTTGTAAGCCCAAAGTAACTGAAGTGCACACATACACACCGATGTAAGTACATACTAAATTGCAAGGGAATACGGTACTGCTAAGGCGCGCAAATCTGGGTTACTATGCCAAGCCGGGTTGTGTGAATTGTATTTGGTCGGTCGGGCGGGTATTGTGGTGGGTCGCAGCTACTGCTTTTTTGGGGCCAAGGTTCGCATCGATTGTTTGTGTCTTACATTATGTACATGTTTGCACTTCAAAATCACAACTCTGGGCTACTGTTTAAATGCGGTGGCCCTCAACGCTTACCATCAATGTCGTCATATATTTGTTTGTTATCTCTGCACTGCACTTGCACATGTTGTTGATTTAATGAAAATGTACGAGAGCAGAAATGGTTAATCGTAGAGTATAGTGTCGAGCAATAGGTGGTGGTTTGCAAATCGAAGGCTTTGATGGGGGTTTAAAGGGACACAACGGATAATAAAATTCAATATCCTTAAATGACACGAAAATATGAATATTTGGCATCCAATGGAAGTGATCGCCATATGCGAAGATTTTAATTGACATGATGTGTATTAGTTCCGATCTTGTACTTGAACATTTAAGGCAAATTGTGTCAAACTCAATTTTCGTACATACAGCTGTTGTAGGGCAGAATAAGCCACAAAAAGAGAACAAGCCATTTCCCTTGTGTAAAAAAAATCGTCCAAGCTGACGGCTGTCAAATCAATTTGGAGAAAACTTCAAGAGATGTTGACATTTTTTTTTCGAAAGCCTGGCAGCAGTTTGAAATTTGATTGGGAACGTTTAATGTAGTTTTCCATTGGTTTCACTCTGGGATCCACTCATTCTGCGATCCAATGGAACAACAAAACTGCTTCTGATTGAACCAACAAAAGTATTGGTGAAATGCCAAAAAATAATCTACGGCGGCTGTCAGCTGACTTGTATAAAATACATAAATTATATTTGCGTGAGTGCTTCTTGAGTGGATTCTGACTTCAAAGCGGACTTCTGACTGAGCGAAATTCTCTTCTCAGAACCACCAGAAGAGTATTTTTTGTGCCAATGGAACGGTTTCAGAAGTGATTTTTTCGATTCCGGACTCTCCCGGACGCTTCTGTTTGCCCAATGGAAAAAGACATAAGTATATAGTTGAGTAAGTCTGACAGCTGGCCGACTTGATGCGTCTAATGTCATTTTCCATTGCGACAGAAAAAGCACATTTTTCAGACTCAGAGCAATTTTGCGAATCTCGATTTGGGGCGAGATTTATACCTATTTACACTTATTATATTACTTATTAATATTTGGCATTTGTCAAAGTGTTATATAACTTACGTTATTAGACGACAGGTCTGTGAAAAATAGAGAAAACTACACTTTGGCCGCTGCAATGAATGAATATCAACATAAATTGAATAGATTTTTATAAAGACAATTTAAGAACAGCTGACTTTTAAAACACGCACCACCACAAATACAAAGAAAGAAAAATCTCGTTCTATGTTCCATTTGGCACGAAAAATCTAAAATCAGAGAGCAAAATCTGAAAATCCCAATAGAAAAGACATAAGTTCTGATTGCCCTAGACAAGTAACAGCTTTTTCAGTTGACGTTTATGGAGGTGTAGCAAACTAGTCAAGGAATTCGTACCTGAGTACTAATGTCGTTTTCCATTGGGACAAAAATCAATCTTTTTTTTGATCTAAATCAAAATCATTCTTTTTTTTGATTCGGATCACATTTTGCAGATCTCGATATTTTTTCAGATTTACACATACTACCACAAATACAGCACAGCTGTTTTACGTCATTTAAAGATGTTTGTTTTAAAACAAATGTGCAAAGTTTCGCGAAAACCAAAATAAAGAAATACATAAACAGCAATGGACATAGTTTTGGAGGAATTATTATCTCCATTGTCTTCCTCAACATCTGGAAACTAAGAATCAGCAAAACTACTCCATTTATATCTACAACAGAGGAAATATTTTTCAAGCCGATTTCCATGGTTGATTTTACCAAAAACAAATGCAATTTGAACAGCTGATATTGTTGTCAAATAACGCACTAATCCATTTACAAAAGCAGATCAATTTCATTGCATGTTCCAGGAGCCGCATAAAATATGAGATCTGAAAAAGGTTTTTGGTGGTCCCAATGGAAAACGACATTAGTTGAAATGTTTATATGACTTTCACTACGTCAAAAGTGAAGTTACCGACAATTTATTTAATTTAGTACTCAATGACGTAGTTGAATGTAAAATGATCGATCAGACAAAAATTTTAAGAATTTTTTTCCAGCACATAAAGTACCGAATGAAGGAAAGAAAGTGGGAGCTCTAGAGGCAGCAAAAAATAGCAGACGCCAGATGCACTTCATATCATACGAAAATTTGACGTATCTCACATCTGTGTGACCGATTAAATGGCTTAAAAAGTACTGAAACAGAAAGAGAAAAATTCTTCGAGAACTCGCACTAATTATATGACAAGTATATGACTTTTGGCAAATTGACGAATAATCGGACCAAATTGATATCCGTGTTCGGAACCCTTTCCGTAAACGAGTCCTAAGCTGTGCTATTATGGTGAACCACTTAATCAATTCTGTAGATCGTGGGCTTTTGTAGTAAGAATGGAAAAGACTGTCAAGGTCTCTCTCTCAGAGAGAGATACATACGAACAAGGTATAGGGAACGTTTGTGTAGTAATCTTTAAAAAATGACAGATACTAAATTAAAAATTTCAAAAAACTGGTACGAAAAGTCGTTAAGATATCTGATAAACTTGAAGAATTTGCTAATTTACTAACAAAATTAGTTGATTCATCGTACCTAGCACTGAAAGTGATTCGGAATTAATAGAACTTCTTTTTCTCCAAGTATGTGGAAGAGTTGGTACTGATTTAACTACAAGCACTCGAGAAGAGGAAAAAGCGACACTGCATTTAAAATTACGCGGAGGAGATTGTCCCTTCTTACAGTGAGGAAGAATTTCGTCACCACTTTCGAAAAGAATCTTGAGGAGAACATTTTATTTTGCCGCCTGTTGATACCATTTTACCATTTTAATACGCAGAAAATGAAAACATATGCACGCGTATGCCAAATAAGACAGCAAATTTCAAATCATCTGTCAATACTTAGATGACTGTCAACTTTTTCAATTCTTACACCAAGAAATTATTTGTTGAGTAAAACTTCGGAAGTTTCTCAGTGGAGGGGTAATATCTTGCTCTCTCGATGACGTTCTCTCTTACGAATTTTGAGTTGAAATTCTTAAAAGTTAGTAAAAATTCGTAAAATTTAAAAGCAAAAGAACACATACATATAGGTAATGATTTAGCGACAGCTTCTGTTTGCAGGCGCTTAGTTCATAATTTTAGCTAAACCTGCTAAAAAACTGGACAAGTTTGAGATATCCGAATTTAGAAACTGGACCAATTTGTTGATTTCGTTTTATTTAGAAATGAAAGGCTGCATTTGTTCTTAAATGGATTTACTGCGATGTTTAAGACAATTTCGGCTTTACCGCTATCAATCGATGCGTAAAATTAAAGCCTTGTTCGATGCCACGTTGTTTATGAACCGCACAGAATACAAATGCGAAGAAACGTCTGAATAAACAATTTTAGGAAAAGTTTTTTCCAGAGCTTTTGAAACAATTGTATCTGATACATTAACCAGTTAAATGCTTCCACAGTCAACTAGGCTGCTTCATAAGTAAATACACGAACCTAAGTCGGCAAACTGATTTTTAATGATTCAAGTAATGCGCGGTAGTTCCGAACTTATAGCAATGTTCTTTCAGTTTTTTTTTGTCAGTTAATTGCCAAAACACGCATAGCTAATAACATATCTTTGATTATGTATTGAAAATTCGTTTGGCCAAAATTTAATTTTTTTGAAGATGAAAACATTACTTAAGTCGAATACTGACCTCACCTAATATGTTAAATTCCCAAAGTTTTTTTTGAACGTTTACCAATCTTCAAACGCCCTACTCATATACCGTATTAATTCGTTTTTAATACTAATACTCACCCAATATGAGCATCACGAACGTGTCTTTCAATATTTGAGGATGTCCTCTCTGTGAAATCGCATCCCCTCCAGGTGCATTTGAAAATGCGCTTATTTACCTGCAATTAGAAAGAAAATGACTTGAATTAAAAATCCATTTAAAATTTGATTTTGACAAATTACCATTTCATCATCGAACACCATTACTTCCCAAAATGCTTAGGAACAAAACAACAAAAAACGTTCCTGTTAATACAATTTGTTTCTTCCTTGTTCTTTTTTTTTTGCCCACAGAATGAAACTGCACAACCCGAACCTTGCCTTACATTCCAGAGTGTGAGAGTGCAACTTTTTGGCATCTCCCAGCACACTGGTTGATATCAGTGAAAGGAAACTGGTAGTTAAAAGTGTTTGTCCTAGTGACCTAAATTTTACTATATTTTCACCCGAAATGCACTCTTTGTGCCGAGTAAGAGAGAATGCAACCCTATTTTACAACACCGGCCGTCGTCGTCGTCGTCCTCCTCCTCAGTGTGGGAGAGGGAGATTCTATATCCCTATATATACTGTGTATGGTGAGGCGCGCCATTTGCAACACTATGCAAACGAGGAGGCAGGCAGGCTAGTTGATCCTGATGTAAAAATGGGGAGGGGCGGTATAGTAGTTTGGCGGCGATAGACGCCGACCGGCAGTAAAATACTAGGTGACCTGGTTGTTAAGCAAGACATAGGTGAACGAAAGTAATGCTGGGAATGACCCAGTAAATGCTGAGAACATGGGTTATTGAATTATTACTGAGCGCGTTCTGTTATGTACTTTTACTGAGACAAGTACAGTTGTGTTTTTGAACTATTTTTAGATTTAAATGGATTCACTTTAACGAGGATTTTATGTTGTCTGTTTTTAAATTTAAATCGAAATCAATTTAAATGCGAATCCACCAACATGATGTGGTGAAGGTTTATCCCTTTTATTAGATAGTGACAGCTGACAGTTAAATATGTTCTAATTGTTTTAATTTTTGTAATTTTTCATTTTCCTTATAAGTATATTGGCTACAGTCTTTTGAAAACATATTCTTTATATATATTTAAAAAAAAAAACAGAAGTAAGTAGGTACCTACAGTACACGTTAGATGGCGCCTTCTTGTTAGCGCATGGAACGTGCGATTTGAACCTTAGCCGGCTGTCGGACTTAGGTATTTTAATGATCTTATATTTGGTTATGCACTCACGAAATTTCACAGTCATTCGGCTGTTTGATAGGACAGATAATTAATACAGATACAGATAATACTGCAAACAAGCGAATATACGTAGTTTGTGACGTTTCATTCACATGAACATTTTTGTAGTCGCAGATAGCCGCGATTCAGTTTCATTTTTAAAGGTTAAGTGTGAAGGAATTTTACATTCGTGGGTTTGTGGATCGCGTCTGTATTATGTGGATTGTGAATAAAATGTGACATTTCGCGTGGCTGGAAATTTCGCAGCAAAATTTCAGTAATTGTAAATTTCGTTATTTAAATCAATTAAGACTTCGATTTTTCTTAAATAAGATGTTTGGTTAATTAAATTAAATGTTTTTGTGGTTGAACAAATAGCAATTTTCAATTCATTAATGTAGTTAAATTGAATTGTTCGCAATTCGCTCTCATGTGAGTAGTTCTTAAGCAATTGCTATGGCATCCTCCTGACTGCGTTATCCGTTGGCGTGACTCTATTTTGTGAACCTGTTTGGCCACCAGTAGGCAGTAACAACTGGTGAATCAACTTTACTGTGAACTTCATCGTACTGAGGTGTGGAATGTATCGTGGAACCTAAAATGGTGAAGTGCAAACAAGCCATTAGTCACCAAACATATTCCACTTCCAATTGAAAACTCGAATCTGTCAAATAAGTGGAGAGTTTAGTGAGCTAATTCTAGAATCAACGAGTTTGTTCGGGACGAATCGGAGTAAATAAGAGAATTAAGAATTTCTCGATAGATGGCGGAGCGGATATAAAAGGCAGATTTGAGTACAGCAAAAGAAAAGTTCAGCAGAATACTGTTTTATCTTTTCGAATCCCAGGATATATGTTACAGTACATTATGTTCCCACAGAAGAGGTTCAAAGACCGAATCATTCTGTAAATGAAAAACTAACCGATAATAGAGAAATGTTCCACAATTTTTCCAGCGAACTTCTGCATTCAGTACCTCTTGCATATAGGTAAGGTGCTTTTATGAAGAAAGTGACGTTTGCATGACCCTGTCCTGACGACTTTTTGGTTCAAAACTTTTCTACAGCTTTTTGGTTTTAAATGTCGGTTCTTGCACAGAAAAGGTTCCTCAACTCTTCGAAATAGGGCCATACATTCCTGAGATGTTAACTTGGTAGTTAGACTTTGTGCACCAAAAACGCCCAAACAGAACCTCGACATATCAACAAATCCACCCTCTCAAGATCAGAGTTCCAACTTAATTCAAAAGCGACGCATTACGTAATCTACCTACCTTCAAAGAATATTAACCGCAGCTTAGGGTAACCTTCAATGACCAAGGTTTATCATTAGGCGCATTAAGACCACACACACACCCGCTTAAAATCGATTTAGTGGTTCCTACCACGACGGAGAATATCTACCTTTACTTGTTGTTCATCAATTTCCCTTAAAATCCTGCTTATTACATTCCTTATAGGTATTCCACAGAGAATTCCTCTCATCCTTAAACGTCTGCTTCCTTTATTGCCCTGGAGATCCTGTGACCAATCTTCCTAATTGTTGAGCACACAAAAAAAAAACGCCATTCCATCTCACACAAATCCAGATGGCGGGCACATGACAACCAGGTGAATTTCCCTCTGACTATAACCTGCACAAGTTGACTTGATAATGGACCCCATTCTGGGATATTCTCCCTCTCATTCTAACCTCCTGTTAATGAAGCCTGTGCAAATCGCTCATGCTTATCATAAAGCACACTTCCTCCAAACTGTCACCGCTACGCCAACAGCGCGATCAACCCTGAAGAGCACATAAAAACAAATAAATAGGCAGGCATATAAATAAACTAAAGGTCCATGTGACACCTCCAGAGTTATTTATTAAAAAATTCGTTTGCCCTTTTTGCCTTGCACAATTATTTCTTCTTTCCTCTCATAAATTTTTGTGGGGTTCGTTTTTCGCATGAAATGCGCTGCGCTCTGCTGTGTTGTGTACTGACAAGTGTATACACACAAACCACCATCATCGCCATTCATCGCTATTCATCAGCGAAAAAGGGATGATTTTTGTGCTTACAAGGGAGAAACAAACGGAAACTAGGTCAAGCCATTTACCGAGTGCGCTGGTACCAAAAACCAAACACAAGAACCAGCAAATTGTGGAAAAGGGACAACGCTTTCGCCGACTACACAGCTAGTTTTCCTTGAATTTATTTATACCCATTTTATTTGCGCTTGCCATTGTATATAGGAAGTCCTGGATTATTTTCAGTAAATAGGACGAGAGAGAATGATGCTTTTCCTACCAAAGAGAGAGAGAAGTCTATTAAGAGCGGAAAGCTTTTGCAAAAGCTAAACACTTTTCTGAAAGGGAAATTCCACTATGAAAATAAGCAAAAGGGGAATTGTTGTAAACAAAATCCATTCTTCCTTATCTCATACCCGAAATGGTTATAGACCGAGCAGAGAGGGTGGAATTAATGGCGGTCTTTGGGTTTGTGTGGCAGTAGTGCCAACTGCCAGCATCTATTCTGCAAGGCATGGCATGGGGTATGAGAGGGTAATTTAGACGATTCCTTTCACTGCCGCATACAAACGATTGATTTAATTTTGTTTTTCTGTTACATTCTTTTCTATGATTGGGGCGGGAGGGGGACCTTTTTCATGGGCCATTACTATTTTCTTTTTCATTGTGATGAAGAAATTGAAGTACGACGTCACTGGGGAGTGAGAAATTAATCCCGACAGCTAATTTGTAGACAGAAATTACGTTTACAAATAGAAAATGTACTATTGTAGGTAGGTACTGGGATCCAGATGGCTGTCCTTCTGTGGGTGCTCCTTTTGTCTACAATTCGAATAAAGTTGTGTGTACTTTGTGCAATAGATAGGGTGTGTTCGTTTTTATAGCGGAGATGGGAAATGCCAACTGCTTTGCCTCGAATTTTGTGAATGCTTTCATTTTTATATTTCACTTGAACTGCACCTAAGTCATCAGTTCAACAAAATTGTTTCCGAGATCAATGTCCGATGGAGTACTGAACATACAGACAAATGTTAATATTTAAATAAGCAATAAAATCGACAGACATTTGCAGCTACTGTCTATCGTATGTTTACCCTATGTACATATGAATAATGAATAATTTTGCAAAACCAGTGAAGATGTTTCGAAATTTTCACAGTAATCTGGAAAGTTGACAGTTCTAAGCCAGCGATCACGAATTAGGCAGGTATTGGAATGAAGACAAGTCCCACGCACGGACTACTAATAAACAGACCGCCAGCATGAAAACCAGTCTCACTGTGCACTTTCAAAAATCTAGTTGTCTGAAGTCGACTAGATTGGTCTGGACTAGATGTAAGCTGAACGCAAAAACTAGATTGGGCGGGAACGTCACTTTTTTCTATATCAGCCACATATATGAACTGTCAACTTAGTACTTAGTCACGAATTTCTTGACTAGATTCGTCGGCTACCTCTCAATAAACGTCAACCGAAACAGATATTCATTTGACCGATCTAAGCGAATCAAAAATGAGGCACATCAAGCAAGCCACCTGTCAGACTAAGTAAACTAGATACTTGAACGTCCCCACTGTTGGCGGAAGTTGTCTGCAGAGTTGCTGTCTGTTTTTTTGACAGTTTGGCGTCAGTTCCACTCGGCCATTTTGTACACTAACTAACATAAGTTTAGTTTCAAGTGAGGATCAACCTAGCTTTATTCGATGTAGGGAAAGGCAATTGGTTGACATTTTTGTCACCAAGAAATTTATAAAAGTGGATAAAAAATCTATTTAAATCGAGGAAAAGTTGTCCTCGTGTTGACAATAGGGTATTATTTACATTGTTGAATAGATTGCAGCTTTGCTCTTTTTTTCCGTGCTTTCATGGTAAGCTTTAAATGGGTTTCCAGGTATGAATGATTTATTTACTATATATTTTCTTAATTGAGTTGATATTGATACCTGGATTAAATTAATTGAAGCTGCGTAAACAAAAACAAAATACAAAATAGACAGAAAGACGGATGAAAGAACTCAAAAAAATATCAGAGTGAGATAAAGTCGGTGAAAAGGAGAGCGCCTTGGAAACAGAAAATACAGCTTCTGAGTAAAAGTTATCAATATACATTTGACAGCAGTTGCATTTTTGTAAGCTCTTTGACGTTTAGTAGTTTAGTTCATTGAAGATGCACTACGAAATGAATGCACTAAGAAATTCTTAGCTACGAAGATAAAAGAATGAATCTTCGATTGAAGAAATTTTTGTTATGACAAAAACGTTCAACTAATAAATTAGTGAAGCTAAATGCAATGTGACGTCAACAGACAGACAGATTTCGGACGATATTGAACTGATTATATTTTGTTGAATGAATCATTAAGAGAATCACAACAAAACTAATTGTTAAGCAGTGGCTGCGTGTAGAATTGTAGCTCACAACTTCCTAGATTTATGCAATCTTAAGTTTCACTAAAGCACACCATCTGTCAGGAAGGAAGTTTTTTTTTTTTTTTTTAATGTTGATAGATTAATTCCCTAATGCCACAGTACTGCCAGACCTACTGTGTATCACTTTATGCGATTAAAGAAGGAATTTCGAATTTTCGAACTCACTAATCTATTACAATCGGTGAGTTGATGCGTTGCAATCTAAAATCAAAAGAAAATTCTTTACAATCCCTTCGCTGTGTGGTTCTTCTTAAGGTTGTTTTCCTTGCAATATTTGACAGCTCTATCGTTATATGGAAATAATAGGTGATTGAATGAGTTAGATCAATTCAGAACACACGTTTTTTCGTGGAACATTTTAGACTAACATCACAGAGCCAAACAACAAATTATTTCAAACATTCGAACGATTTTAAATACAACTTTTTTACAGATTGTGCTTCGCCACGCCCACTTTTTACATCAGAACTGGTATATTCTAACTCTTTTCTGCACTATTCGAAAGGTTTAGTGAAAGATGTGAATATGATGATAGTTATACCCACTTCGAAATCGGGTACCTAACACTTAAATCGTTTCCTCTAGATGGCAACTTTTTTTTTTTTAAATTTCCCCGTATGATACTACATTTTTTCCCAATTTAGAGACTAAAAGTCTACGTTTTACGAAAGGGGTAGCAATTGTTTGGAAAGCATCCACAAATTTTCAAACGACTTTATTTTCAAATAATGTTGAAATGTCAATGAGCTGAAAAAAGTAGTTTGAATATATTTTAAATGCATTTTTTTTTTGACATGTCTACATTGCACTCACTCGGGAATTTTCTGCTCTAGTTTTATTTTAAAAGCATGCAAAATGCAGAAAAAAGTAAAGTGACATAAGAGCTTAAGTGTGGTACAATGTAAAAAGAAATGTGATTTGAGCTTCGATTACATTCGCAACAAAATCTACGAAAATTGCCTCCAAGGGGATAGTTAAACATGGTAAATTAGAGCTCAGCATGTGTCGAAATGCGAAGTTTAATGATGTCCCTGAGGGTTCTAAACTGGTAAGTAAATACAAATTAAAAACAATTATTACTAATTACTGTCTGTCATCGACTTTAGATACCACTTGCCTATTGCGACACACCCTCCGCACATGCAGTCAACCTTCTCCCTAATTGAATTCCCATGTTCTATGAGTGCACTTCAAAATATGTTTTATTTTACATGTGCACCTGTGCGTCATTTTTTTTCTTCCTTATTTTCATATACCTTGTACCCATACCGAACTCTTTTTAAATCAATCCGCTCATGTTGAAAATCATGTCCTTGTGACATCATCATCAGCATTATATTCTCTTTCATTCCCTATAACTAATCCCGAAGAAAAATAAATGATAAAACGAGATTTCCCATGCATTAACACATTGCCACAAGGATGAAGAGCTCCGAAGCAAATTGCACGGTACACATAATATGTAGCTTTAGGCGACCGTTATCCTCTAAAACTCCCCCGATAGAGTCTCGCTTCTGGTATACATATAATGTACTGTACAAAGCCTACATAATGCAAGCTCTGTTAATGGTATCCCTGTTATGTATCTTCATCGTGTCGAAAAAAAAAACCAACATCAACCATCCTGCCAAAACCGGATTCGATTGCATGTGGCACCGGATTTACTATGAAAATTAGGTCATGCCGGAAAAGCTCGCTCCTATGCATGAGTATATATGTGCGAACAGGGACAGGGAATACCTGTATTACACACAGGTGCGGAGATATACCGGCACTTGCCGGGCATGAAACACAAACGCATCGATCCAAATAAATTTAATTATAAACGAACAACACAACTTCCAGGAGCACGAGCAATATTTCGCACAACATGTCTCCTTCCTATGAGAAAATCCAGCGCGCACATTCATCTAACCAAGGAGCCTCTATATATAAATTTGAGCACAAAATCCTTATCAGTTGTCCTACAGCGCGCTGTTGTGCTATTTTTGAAGCTTTTAGTTTCGTAAATCGTCCTTTTTGGTGGCACAAAAAAAAAATCCATTGTTTATTAGAGTGCGACGGTGGGCATGTAATGGGGTTCAGCTTTTCATCCTTCCCTCTGGGATTTTTGCACTGGGAATCTCCAAGTAAATGTACAATATAGCAGAGACATATAACAGCAACAAGGATACTCGTACAACGTACACTGGCTGTGAATGAAGAAGCGCGCTGAAAAAGGAAAGGAGTTCGACTGAACGAAGGGAATTTGAAATGGATATTGGTTGACTGTTTGTAATGGCTGTCAAGATAGTGTGTGTGAAATTTCTTTGTGTGTGTTTGCACAGTTTGACCTATTTCTGCTTCAAGGAGATTCCTTGCCTGCAACAATAAATGGGATTATTGAGTTCGACTAAAATGAGGGTACTTAGAGATTTGTTTGAGGAACTTGTTGTGTCTCTTTTTGTATCCCCTAAAAGTGGGTTAGTATTTACTTTGCATCGAAATAATCACATCCCAATAGATGGGTATAAATCAAAGGAGCACGCTGTACACTATCGTGTTTGATGCGCATTATATGCGTGCGATAATTGTCTATAACTGGGTCAACAGTTCAGAACACAAAGAGGCAAATGCAATTTTGTAAAACTTTTTATCTAGGTTAAATCTAATAAATGTGTTGGAAGTGTGTACCTAGTTGCAAGGAATTTCGTTCTGTGCACATCAAAGTTTAAAAGGATCATAGCGAATGATGTCTATGTCCAGTGGAAATTAATTGGCCGGCCAGATATGGTGCATGTTTTCGGTATGTTTGGTTTATTTTAGGTTGCGTGTGTAATTTGCAGCTGAAACTGTCAGGTATTAAATAATTAAAACTAGTTTTTCTTTTCACTGAAACTGAAATCTAGATCTAGCTTAGAATTGTTGATCTGATTCAGGACTCTAAATTTCCTCTAGTAAAATTTGCTCCAATCGTCAATATGAATATTGGGAACATTTTCAAGTAAATTTGAAGTTCTGACACCGACATTATAAAAGTCAAATTTGACAGATGAAATCGTCTTCACGAGAAATAAATTATGTCCCAAAATGCACTCTATGGTTTTGATGTTCTAAAAATGTCTTGCAATATATTTCTGCCGTAATAAAGGTTACCATCATCATCGTGTTTGCAACAGTCCTCAGTTTCCAAGCAATGCGCTTGTCACTGTTTAAAATCTGCTTCAATTGACGTCATCGAGCTCCAACTGTCAGCAGTTTGTAATCGGAGCTAGAATTTTATGCTGATTTCGAACGACTGAGTTGAAAAGTTTTCCAAGGGCATTCACAGGAACTCTGCAATTTTTTGCAGACGGTGGATGGAACGATGGAAGTGTTGTAGTGGAAGAAATCCAAAAGCCGTATGTAATTTGTGTTTTTCCAAGGTATGAAGTTGGAACACCTCGCCCAAAAGTCCAGCACAATAGCCACTGTCCAGATTTGTAAAAATACTTTCTTTTACTATAATAGAAAGGGTGCAACCGGATATACAATTGCTTAAATTTTTTTGAAGCTTGCAAATTGTAGGTCTATATTTCAAGACTCCTTAAGTAAAAGGGAACATAGTGTAAATGGTTAATCTGCAGTACAAATCTGTAGCAATACAAGGGGTTCAACCGGAGATTAAATTTCTTAAATCATTTTAAATCTCGTAAAAAGTACGGTGTTTTTTAAAGAGTCCT
Organism: Cheilosia vulpina; assembly: GCA_916610125.1. NCBI lineage: Eukaryota > Metazoa > Arthropoda > Insecta > Diptera > Syrphidae > Cheilosia > Cheilosia vulpina. Next base: position 14,095,397 of record OU744276.1, on the reverse strand, counting down.
TTAAAGAGTGCTGTGGCAATAAAAGGGGTTCAACCGGAGATTCACTCTCTTAAATCATTTTAAAGCTCGCAAAATGTACGTCTATTTTTCAAGAGTCCTTAAGTAAAAGGGAACAAGCCGTGTAAGTAGTAAATGTGCAGTACAAACTTGTAGCAATAGACGGGGTTCAACCGGAGATTCGCTCTCTTAAATCATTTCAAAGCTCGAAAAAAGTAAGCACTTTTTTAAGAGCAACAATGTATCGAATCCCTAAAAGTCACCAACTCGTATTAGACGAAAAAAAATATTGTTATTCCACAGTCGTACGACTCATAAACTCTGACATATCCCTATAGGTTACAGAGCTAGTTTAAGAAAAGTGACGCGGCAATTGTGGGGTTGATAATGGAAAATCCAACTATCCGAAAATGTGGAAAATCCAAACCAAAACAATATCGTGATAAAAACCACCACACTCTGAACAGCGATACAGTTTTCATTTTTTTTTTTCATCCAATTTGTGTTTCCAGGGCATGACCTAGTTTCCGCGCTATACCCTTCGGCATGCATTCGACGCCACACCAACAAGGGCTCGTGAAATGCAAAGACAAACCACCCACTACTCGCGTACACTTTTGGATCATTTCAACGCAAAAATGCTGAAATATGACTTTCAGTCATGTTTTTTCGGCAGCTCTTTGGAAGTTTCTGTTTTTTGTTGTTGTTGTCGTCTGTGCCAATACACCCGCGCCCACACCGTCGTGGTATGGAGCTCCCTCTTCAAGGAAGGACACATATTTTACAAAATTAGGCTAGTGTGTGTCCTATACGAAAAAAATAGAACATAGTTTTGAAACTTCTGAATCTGGGTTAAATATTTTACACTATTCATGTTGTAGGGCAATCTCGCTCCCTCTTTCGCCCCCCACCCCAACCCTGCCTATTCGTCTTGGTAGATACGGTGACCTACATATCTGCGAGCACCCTCTATACTCCATTAGGTGTGGACTTTAGATGCAACACGGCCAGTCTGAGCTGAGGATTGTGGGTAATCCACTTACTTTCGCGTGATTTATTTACGAACTGTAAACAATTTACAAATAAAAATAAATCCTAGATATATGCTCAAGGTTTTGCAAGGATTCTCCTCTTGATACTGGGACGCATATTTTGTGCCAGTGCTTGTTGAATCTACAGCCGTACTGGATGAATGTAGGTAGGTATATGGCAAATGTATAATGAAACAAGGTCAGGGGCATCGTAGAAAAGACTGTAAAGCTCCCTCTCTCTTGTACGAAGTAATGGAAATTAGTGAAAATGATTTAACCTAGACCTCTGCAGAGGACTATGGGGAGTGGTATAAAACGCTCTCCTTTTTATAACATGAAGCATGTTGAAATGAGAAATGGTGAGTAGAAAGCAAGGCTACCGCGGACGTTGAGTTAATTGCATTGCCAGATGTCGAATATTACACACTCAAATATGAAGCGAAGTCTTCGGGTCTGTTTTATGTAAAGCAGCTGTCAAAAGGGATTGCTATAATTCTATTATTTCTAGTACCCTTCGAGCCACGCCCTCATTTGTGGGCGGTAACTTACGTTTCGAGTTGGATCCAGTTTCCCTTTGGGAAATTTCAATTTATCGGGCAGCCAAAACTTGAATTGATCGAAAGAAGTGTCATTTTTATAAATATGGGCAAATGTGTATGAATGAAAGTTGTAGGCGTCTTTGATCATCTCAGATGAAGGGTGAGTCGTGCCTCCTTCTATCTGAAATGAAAACTTGACCAAACCTATATTTATATTCAATTCATAAATATTTTGTTACTTTCCCCTATTCCGTCGGTAAGATCGAGAATTTTCCTAAGAACTAAAATCATATCAGACATTCCACAAGGCTACCACTTTGGGCCCATACTTTTTCGAATAATATTTGTGCTCAATTTTTGCGTGACTTTTATGCATAATTTCCTAAAAGAAAAATGAAAGAGACCACTCTTTATTATACCCGATAACATTCTCAAAGGAAAAATTAATTGTATTGCCTTCATGTATCCTTGCCATTGAACGTGGAAACCCTGTTTTTTGTTTTTGTACGATTGCTTTGAATATTTCACATTTCCTTGTGCTCTGATTTAATTCAAGCTAAAAAAATTAAATAAAGGAAATGAAAGCGAAATCCGAAAAGGGATTCGTAGACACAGAAATAAAATATTATTCCATTGCATGCTATGTTTGTCTTTCCCAACAAACTCCTGACAGTGAGATATCTTCCGAAATTATCTTCACTTGAAAGCTAAGCGTGTTTCGCTACCTTACCGAATTTCAAAGACGTTAACCTATAATTTCATTCGATATTATTCTGGTTGTCATAATAGATTTTCCCAAAGATCCGGGCAAAAATATAGATGTATGTGTTACATAGTAATGTACGCATCCTTACAAGGGGTGGAGGATTTTTTGTTCCTTTATATCTGGGAATACGATTTGACCTACTTTTTGATTGCAATAAAGGGAGTGACCTACTTGATGGGGCTACATGTAGGTATGCTTATATATTGATATATCGAAGCGGAATTTTATTGCGTATCCATTTTTGAGAGTTATTTTGGGAAAGATAGCAAATCCCTTAAATGGCGATTGATAGTAGATGGCAATTTGAGATAGAGTAGTTCTTTTGAGTAGAAATTAAATTATAGGACACAATTTGAAGGGCATTAAATACAAGGTGGTAGAGGGACAGTAGAGTGGCCATCTGGTATATTTGTTATGGGAATGGAAGGGAAAGTTTCGAGATATTTAGTTAGTATTTTATTTTTCTAAATGAATTCACTTTTTAGAAAAACATTAAATTCGATAACTTGTTCTCTTTTTAACTCTTTCGAGATTTTTCTTGTTTTCATGGTCTGAAAGTTTAAGCGGGACCTTAAAAAATGTCAGTAATTACCGCTATGATAAATGCGTATATTCATACGTGTCACGCAGGTAGATATAGTTTATCACAAAACTCAACGAAGCTAAGACACTGAGGTAGGTAACATTGGGCAATACTAATATTAATTTTTAACAGTGGTGAATGGCAAATTTCGGACAAGCGGATTCGTTGGCAAATGTCAAAAAGGTTTAGTACTTCCTGATAACTTAAGCGCAGTGTTTTATAAGAAGGTGCTAAGTAAGTTGGTGTATCAACTAACTTAACTAAAAGTTCGTAAACAACCTAACTTAACGAACGTTCTATTTTCTCTGGTCTCAGTGGTAAGTGTGCTAGATTGGCCGCATTCAAGAATCGAGTTTTCTTAAGTCGACTAGATTGGTCTGGATGAGATGCAACCTGAACGCAAAAACTAGATTGGCCGAGAACGTCACTTTTCCTACGTCATCCACATACGCGAACTGTCAACTTAGTATTCAGTCACGAATTCCTTGACTAGATTCGTCGGCTACTCCGTCAAACAAACGTCAACTGAAAGAGCTGCTCATATGACCGATTTCGACCAATCAAAACCGAGATTCACTTAGTGAGAGAGCTGTCAGACTTACTAAACTAAATACTTGAACGTCCCCATTGTAACATTTTCGCACAAAACTGTAAGTGAGAACTCTCTGACAGAAAACTTAACGAACATGAAAAAAAATCAGGAAGAATGATGAAACAACACAAATTCTTTGTGTGACATTGTCATACAATTACGCATATACGAAGAAGTTCTACAAATAGTTCAGCCATTGACTTCTTTTCTCTTTCTAAACTTAATCTTGTTTTTCAGCGCAATTTAACGAAGAAAAGAAGGGACTTGGAGTGGGCGACATGAGTCGAAACTTCAATTGATGACTGCACTTGTGTACATCCAGTGCGTTGGGAAATAAATGTAAGTGTCAGCTCTAAAATTACGGCAGATAGTCCCATAGATGGCGCAACTTTTCTAAAACATTTTTTCGAGCTGTTTAAAAAAATATTACACCGAAACGTATATATGGTACTCGTCTTGTACCTCATTTTATACAAATTATCAAGTGCGATATGAAATAATTCAAAATCTACTTAAATAGTCAATGAATTGTTAAGATTTTTACAAAAACTGTCAAGATTTTTCCGTTTTTTTATGAATCAAGTCAAGCGCTGACAGGTGATCTGTAGGTACTGCAAGTGTTTATAGTATACAGTGATAAAATGTCACAAAGACATTGATGTAATGTAGGCCAACTTGTCATAATCTGACAGTAATAAAACACGTCTGACTGTTCCGGCCTGAGTCAAATAAAAACAAGTCAGGTCCCCTAAGCCAGCCTTGTGGAGTCCCAATTAAAATCCCACTCACCACTAAGTTGCTTTTAATAAATTCAATTCTGTATGACAGACATAATCTCATAAAGATCGTTGTTTAAGAATAGAACTCATAAAAGCACGCAACAACAATAAGGAAGCAACGTTCAACTCCAGCGCATTGGAATGGCGTCTATTTCTCCTCCGAACTACTTTGTAGTAAATATAGGCCAAACATCATGAAAACAAAACTTGGAAGAGCATACGACCGAGCAACGTATCCAACAGCCAGACAACAAAAACAAAAGCATCATCCAGTGGATGCATTCAAATGTATTTAATGCTGCACAGTCAGCTACCCCAAAATGACAGACACCCAGTCTGACGGTTGGCACGAAACTGTCCAGCTTTGTATTATCCAGAAGCAAATTGAGTTTGGTTAAACAGTTTATTTTCCTAGATCTTCAATTACGCCATTACGATTACACTACTGCCATCGAAACCGATTCCAGACAAAGAACCACCAAACCAGATCGCAATCCAAGCATTGAGTAATCATAATTAAAACGTTCTGGGCATTACAACAACTGTGCTTTGATGCATGCGATGCATAGTAGAGCTCCTGCTATACTTGAAAAGTTAATAGATTTGGTGGGTGGGTTGAGGGCGGTCTCAGATAATGTTTGTGTTTACATCCAAGAGCAATAGCCAAATAAATAACTCACATATTTCATATGTGTCATGTGTGTATGTGTGTGTGTCTATCCTCAGAAAATGCGGAAGGGAAAATGCGACTTTTCTTTGCTGTATCTATTCATGCAAAGTTTTTTCAAAGTTAAATAAACACAAAACCCGGTGCGCGCACGAGAATGTTTACATAATTCGATACGGCTGCGTTGAAATGGGTGGGATGGAACGAAATTACCACTATTCAGATGATAAGTGCTGCACAGCTTTACTCAACGTAGTATGGTGTTCGAATAGATATGGCAACGATGTGTCCTAGTTTTTGGGGGGCAAAGTAAATTTTAAGTGACTTCCTGTTTATTAGCTATCGGCGATAGTGCGCTGTTAATATTGAATAGAGATGAATTCACTTACCGGCTTCGGAACCCGGCGGGGAACTGAGGAATGTCCTTCACTAACCTGTAAGGGAAAGAAAAAGATATAGATTTATATTGATTTTTGACGTTTGGAATTTATTTTATAAAAGCAAGGCTGGGTGCATAAAAATGCGCGTGAGGTATATTATCATCTGTCAAATTTCACAGTGATTTTACAAAAGCGTCCAATTGAAAAGTGCATCGAAATGCACTGTGTATGCAGCTTGGGCGTTTGACTTTACGAAAAATAATTTTGCGAAAAGAAGCAGAATTTGTTGCTGTATTCTAAACAATCACATATTTATGATATTGACATTTGTCAACACAAAATCAACATTTATGCCAGTGTTCGAGTTACTATATTTTTGTAGATATTTCTAATACGCAGAACATAGACTTACTTTAAGATGCCCGATGGGTGCATTCAATAAATATGATTAAAATGGGTGCGTTGGGTCGCGAATAATTAACAGAAATATTAACCACATTTTACACTTTCTGTGTCAAAAATAATAGCCCACTTGTTCATGTTCTTTTGCACGAACGGAACAATGGGACAGAAAGTTGAGTTCCCCAGAATGTCAAAACAACTAAATAAGGCAAAGCAATCCTCCTACGTCGAACAAATTTCGATTTTGGTACATTATAATGCATGAAAGTATTCGAAATTCGTTAAATCGAACATAGCTAACTAATGACATTTGATAGCAAAAAACCATAATCACTCAGTGTGTTTGCTCATAATCTTTCTTCTATTTGACAGTTGCCGTCAGCTGAGAGAGATGTTCAATTTTAAAATTGTAATATAAGAAAAGTTCGATAAAAAACTTGTCAATCGTTTTTTCTCGAAACTGTTTTAGTTACAAATGCGTACGTAAGTCATCCAAAAATAATACCAACAGCCTAATACGAGTACAAGCATACCTATTCCAGGTCATTTACAAGTGACAAGGACATTTGTCAACCCTGTCACATTTGACAACAATAAATTAAAAGAGTTGCTAATACAATCAAATAATTCATTATACCTTGTAGAATTGTGCACAAAAGTGCAATGTTCTTATGCCATTTATAGCTCTATTTAGCAAACAATGAAACAAAAAGTCAGGTCAGTAAACCTTAAGGCGAACAACCCCATCACTCACCGCACCGTATATAAAATACTCTTTAACTGTGTTAATTTCTGTTGTCTCGTTCTTCCCCTGTCCTGTTTTTCTTCACTCTTTGTGAGTAAACCGAAGACACTTAACCCATAAACGAGCAAATTTGAATTCACGGTGCTGACCGAAGTCACAGAGCACGCGACAAGTTCGAACATGGCTCCGCAGGCTGTGTCTCGTCCAAAAGGAATACAACATCAGCTTTTACGAGCTTGCTAATTTTCTGCTTCCCTCTGTGCGTGTATATGCTAAATATTGCTATGAATGTATTGTCTTGGGCTATAGTTATTAGCCAGGTCATAATAATGCAACGAGGAGTAATTCTGTTTCGCATCAAAAATGTCAGTTGGGTTTTTCTTTCGAATTCAGGTGAGTTTTTATTTGTAAATGCATAAAAAAATGTGGTTAACACAGCCGATGACAACTGCACGTCAATTAATGTGAATTAAGAGATTCTGTCAGATTGTGGAAGTGCGGGATAACCAACAAAAAAATGAGTCATTTGAATGACAGATTGAGATCGTGAGCAATTATAAAATTGCGTTCCTTTCCAGTTTGGTTTGAAACAGGATATGGGGCATTTTAATTAGTATGTCCGGGTCATTGGACAGGGAAATTTGTTTAGGCATATGCATTGAAATTGTAGCGGAAATATGTATGCTTTTTTTTTTGTGACAGATGTCATTGACAATTTGCCTCGAATTCCTTTTCGGAAATCGAGAACATATACATGTGTTTTTCTTTTTATCAGTTAATAAAGATTCCTAGATTTTGAAGGTTTTTTTTTTTTGACATTTCACAAATTTTTGCTGAAATATAATAATTTGACGGTTATGAGAACAACTATGGTTTGTGGAATCGCGTAAATACATGGTTTGCTGTTTTGAGTTGAATTATCTTTCACTGAAGCTGCTGATGCGTTAGGAAAAAATAAGAAAGGTCGATTAAAGAACGTGGAAGAATGACAGAAATGTCAAAATGGTCGAAATCAAGTATCACTCTCAGATTATATTAATAGATATGGTCGGGAGGATGTCATAAAAACAATTTCCAATGGATTCAATTCCGATTTTGAAGTGAACATGAAACTGACAGTGTTAAACTTCTATACTTATCTAAAGACCCTACTCGTAAGTCAAGGATTTGTCAGATTTGTCTTTAAAATCAGACATAATTTAAAGAAATTACTTACCACTTTGTTGACACCGTAAACAGGAACAAAAGTTCACAACTGTCATTTATGGTAAACTGGCATTTGACCAGACAAAATAATTATCTAAAGACTGATAATAAGCCGGGAGATGCCAACTAACATAAATTATCCCCTAAACTTCATCCTTAACTTGTGCAAAAGAAAACCCCTCATTTTTTTTAACTAGGAATTTTTTGAGTCATTTAATTAATTAAATCACACCGCTCAGCTGTTAAGTCCATGAAAAGAAACAGAACATTCAATACGCTCCCACATCCAACAACGCTGTAATGGTTTGGGAAAGTACGCACCCCCGCAGACACTTTGTTTAATCACGTGCAACGCCTACGGTTTGATGTTTCTTTTCGTTTCATATTCTGTAGGCCTCCACCCACGAAGTTTTTGTAATAAAACATCAATGCGTAGGTGATCGTCCTGTTCAATAGAACACGAATCCGTAATGTCCTTTGAAATGTGACGTCAAGAAAATAAACTTTTATTTTTTTAGTTTTGCAGACATGTTCTACAAACACAGTGCGCCTCTTGGCATTGACATCGATTCTTTGTCGGCATTGGGGGTTGTTGCCGAAGCATCGAAAAGGTGGAAATCTTTGAACCTGTCGGCCTCGTTCCGATGTTTTTCGATGCGAATGCCATCATTCAAGGATTTTCTTTACTCACTCTCGCTTGGAATGGTGTGTATGCGTAGCGTATGTTGGATTTGAACGTCTGTACGCACATTCGAGTTGAAGGCCAGGGCTGGTTCGAAAGTAATTTTCTGCCTAAAAAGTTTGAAGAGGTCCTTCACACCGTCTCGTCATTTATTCATCATTTACTCGAGTTTTGAAAATTCATACAAAATGTAAATTGGGAATTGGGTTATCACAAAATGTTAATGATTATGCTAGTGCGTACAAAATTGTATACGATATAAAAATATAATTTTGGGTTATCGGGTGAGTATGAATTTGTACTTATTGGCTTGGTGTGCAATCTTATCTTTGCGTTGATAACTTTTCAGAGGGCAATGCCGGAGAGTCTGGTAGGCGAGCATTGCAAAACTAAAGCAAGTCTAAAGTGTTAGCTAGTTAGGTGCAAGGTGTTTTTGGTTCAGGGTACGATTTGGAAAACGGAACACATTTAAACGTGACAGGAAGATGTCCTGCAACAACAAGCTGCGATTTGGTATCTTTACTATATCAATTCGCTTTGTTTTTACAGCATAGGCTGTGATAGTAACACTACTAGCTACTGCGCTTAAAAATAAGTAATATTCTTCTTAAAGCTAACGCCACTCAGTTGTAAACAATGTGAACTTCACACCAGTTTGGTACAACACTTTGATAACAGCTGTCATTTTATTGCAAAAAAATTGGCTTTTCGCGATCTTATCCTTTAACTTACATCAAATAGTTAAACCATTGACATTGCTGTCATACTTATTTTATTAAATTTTTGACGTTTTCAAATTTGATTAAACTAAGTAAGGAACACAGCATTTGTTTGTCATTTCAGTGGGCACATTCAAGAATCTAGTTATGTTAAGTCGACTAGATTAGTCTGGATAAGATGTAACCTGAACGCAAAAACTGTATTGGCCGGAAACGTCACTTTTCTACGTCAGCCATATAAGCGAACTGTCAACTTAGTACTCAGTCACGAATTTCTTGATTACGTCGGTTACCCCTCCAAAACGTCAACTGAAACAGCTGCTCATATGACCAATTTCAGCCAATCAAAACCGAGGTACATCTAGTCATACAGCTGTTAGACTTAATAAACTAGATCCTTGAACGTATTTGTGCTTTACTATCCGTCAACCGACAACTGACAGCGCTTTTAAATGTCAGGACGTTGTTTTTGTTTCTTTTTTTGTAAACTGTTAAACTTATGACATCTTTCAAGTGTCAAATGTACCCACGGACTCAGTTGAACAAAAATATTTTCTATTCCCACACGACCTTGATGACAACTGACAGTGACCCAAAAAAAAATGTAATTAATCAAAGTAAACTGATAGCAACTTGTATTCGTAGTAAACTGAAAAAGCTTATTTCATATCATACACATTTTGGCGTCACGCCATAGCGACTTGAATGCACGGTAAATTTTCCGAGGAACTATCGTGCGACGGTAGTGGCACTATTATCGTCTGACAAGTGTACAATGGATAAAACTGTCTGGCTATGGTTGCACTATCGCACATTAACATTAAGTGGTACCTGTACACTATCAGGTACGAAGGTGATGTTGGTTTTTGTTATAAGTACAAAATGGTGGCGATTGAATAACTCACTTTATGACTACGATTCGATTGGTGATTATTTGGTTGTACCTACATATTTTACATCTTGTTCTCTTCGGGCAAACAATTTATTAGAATCAATTTGGAAGGTTCTCTGCAGCGACTGGTGCGACCTTGCTTGGGTAAGAAACTGACAGTTTCAATTATCTGCTTTATTGATCTTCTTCCTTAATTTCTTAAAGTCAGCATTGCGCAAGTGTTGAATAAGCTCTAAGACTTAATTGCAACTTTCGATGTCTGCATATTGCGCAATATTTTTTGTTTACTTCAGTAAATTATAACTTTCACGATTTACTTACTCACAAGAAGTTGTGACCGATGCGAGTTGCGTATGATGGTGCTTTGATCACTGTCATAGCAATGAGTGTGCATTCTCACTTTCATTCGAAGAAACTAAAACGTCAAAGGACAGATGACACTATTCTGTTTGAAGGAGATCTGTTATTTTTAAACGAAATTACAGCAAATTATGAAACAATGAAAAGTTTAATGAATAATCAAAGCGTTTGACGTATACATCTATTTCTCATAAATAATTTATAATTTCGATCAGATAATCACTAATGACAAGATGAAAAGCATAACAAAAGTCTGCCCTGCTTTTTTGTAACGTATTTTATAAGAGTTGTGAAAATTTAAATATTGGTCGGTCGCTAGAAGACATGCCTAATGTAAATTATATCAAACTAAAGTCTTGTGCCTTACTACTGGTTTGTAATTCAATCGATATCACTAAACGTCACAAATTCGTATATAATGCTATATTTTATCAATGATCTGTTCAATGTAAACCGAAATGGCAGCTTTTATGACATTTCTGTCAGTGAAAATGCTGCGCCATCTTTTGGAAGAGTAAAACTATTAAAAATGTGACATCTGACACCAAAAAATTGACAAGAGGCGTGCTTAGTTATCGCATCAAGAAATTTTGCCAACTCATCAATATATTTTTTTTACTACACTTTTTTAGTCATCTACTTTCTTTTTCTGTAGGTACCTACCTACCTACCTCCTAACATTCAAATCCTGAATCAGCGACCATATATGGTTACCTGTCAAAATAGGTACCAGTACCTACACAGTGCTCAAATTTATAATCAGACTGGTCGGTCAATTTATTTTGAGCGCATAGTGTGTTCTGATCAAACTCTAAATAAAAATCATGATTTCAGTGTCTAACAGAATCGTGCAATAATTGTTTTGACAGTTCCGACTCTGCTCTGAACTACAAAATAAAAATATCATCTGTGTATATCTACTTTGTTTACAATGTTGACATTTGTAATGAAGTACCTATGCGGCCAGCGCATACAACTATTTTCATTTTGTCATGTCAACTAAAAATATGTAATCGCATCCACATTTCAAAATGTCATTGAATCAAAATTTGAAATCTATTTAAAACTAAGTCTTCTCACTCCACTCGCATTTACAAAAGCCAAACAACGAAAGAAAACAAAAGAATGCCGGCATTTTCTTTGTTTACATTTCGATGCCCAAAATCGTTATCTCTCACCAATACACAGTCACATCCAGCGTAGAATAATGCATTCGCCATAAAAAAACCGTAAATGTATTTTCCCTGTTGCATCCTAATTCTCTTCTACTCCTCCAACAGGAATTCAACAAAAACAAAACGGCCCAGCAGTGCACGTACGTAACTCTACGGTCTAATAAAATAAATCCAGAGAATAATCCACAAAAAAGGAGGCGGAAAATAAAATTATACCAATCCCGGGCACACACATGCAGAGGAATATCAACGCAGAGAATACAGATGGAATAGCGCAACGAAAGAGAATGCGAAAGGAAAAAGGTTCAATGACATCGACGACGACACAAAAGCAAAACTCGAACAAAAACATAAACATAACGAATGCAACCGAGATTGGAGCGACGACCGGCGTCGAAAGTTTGTTTACATCACCAGGGATGTTGCACTGTTGCACCCATCGCACAGAGTAGGCAAGTACAACTGCGTCATTATATTAGTTGACGATGTTATCGTTTTTGTCGCTTTTGTTCATGATGATGTGATGATGAGGAAGGTGATGTTGGTTGTTGTTGGTGGCGTTGGTGTTTGGAACAGGAGGGCGATAGAGCGTGTTTAGCAAGGAAAAAAGACGCGGGAAATGTAGAACAACAACACAAGCAAAACTGTCCACCTTCCGCTCGAACAAGAGTACGAATAGCACTCAACGAAACCCAGGGAACGCCAGCGAATCCCAATGCATGGTCGGTCACCAAATACGGGTTCGTTTTAACTACGCTGCACCCCTAAATAGTGAAGGAATCATAAATCGCGTTGTTTTTCAAAGCAGGGGCAAGCCACACCGAACCAAAAGGATTTCCTGCCTTTGCAGGTCATTGACATCATTGACATTGCGAATAAGTGTGAGTGTGTGTATGGATTTTTACTTCCTGCGTTACAACGCCGATAGATATGAGACAAGACAAGTAACAAAAGTCCACAGGACACTATGCCCAACGCATTGAAAAGATGTAAGGTTTGTCGCTTCATTCCCTGTCCTCTGTGCGGCACAAAGTATGGAATTGTATCTGCCCATGGGGGCGCTGGCTTTTCTATGGCATCATTTTGTCCCCCTTTTTCGGTCTTGCAGAGGAATGGATTTGTAATGTCATACGCGCGAGGAGCGATACATATAACAACAAACGAACGACGCAAAAACGACGGTCATAAATTCAAATGACGTGTCAATTACACCATATAGAATAGAGTGTAATGGCCTATTGAGGACTTCTGGTATATATCTACACCCTATCCCCTTGAACACGCGTGTACGAGCTCAAATAAATTTCCTAACACTTGCAACAAATTAACCAGACGGTAGTTGTTAAGAGGTGTGCATTTATCATTCGACTTTTGATAACAATCATGACCATTTTATTGATGAAATATTAATCAGTTCTGGCAAATGACCGATAAAGTTTCACATTGCATATTTTCAAGTTACAATAACCTCAGCGGGATATTGCCGATTATTGAGCTGTTTAATCAACTTGTTGTGACATTTGGAACACTTTAGATTTTCGTATTCGTATGTCAGTGGTGTAAGGCACTCGAATAACAAAAGGAATATTTTGCTTATTAATCAAAGTGACAATAATTTGACGTTTCTTTTGGAAAAACATGGTACAATGTCAAACTTCGAAGAGGAGGTGACATTTGCTTTGCAAAATTATGTGTAACTACAAATTGAACAAAGAGGCCTACAAAATCTTCAGATTTCAGTCATTTGGTCTATTTGACAGGTTACGAAAACAAACTGATTGATGAAGATGGACATGTTTTCCTTTCTCCGTTGCTTTCCAAAATTTCACGTACGGGAATAGATGAACTTGTTTTTTTCCAACTACAACCGATCAGATGACGTGTACCAATCTGACTTGTGGTGTTCGAAACATTTATCGAACTGTCAATCGGTAGAATGCTCAAATCGTTCTGTTCATCGATGTAAAAGAAAGATGACAAGATCAGTGATCAGTCAAACAACTGCAAACAGTATAGCTTGATAATTTTTGAAAAATATATACCCACTTGCTTAAGTTAGGTCGTTTGTAAAATGTCACTTGGCTAGCTAGAGACGATTTATTGTTGTCACCCGTTTGACGGATATCTTGGTTTTGGTAGAAGTATAGTTTAACATCCAACTGCTCGCATGAACTGTCAACATTATTCCTAGAAACTGGACAATAAGATGAATTGATATTTAATTGATCCAGCGCCAATTATTACAACGTTGTTTGTGCCATTCAGATTTATCGAAAGAATTGACAGATTGATTTATAACATCGCAAACACGAACTGTCAGTGAAAATTATTGCTGAATCTTCAAAAACCACAAATCTGCCCCCAGTCACATCTTGGAATGCGGCCACAAATTGCAAAACGTAACTGCAATTTCAGTTTTGTTCCGTCAAAAGCGTTGCTATCGGCAAATGGCTACATACATTTATTTTCGAAAAACGTCATTAGCAACAACTCAGATGTACCCCCCAGGAGCGAAATTGACATCTCGATTGGGTGTTCAAGTGACTTTCCGCTATGATATCACTCTTTGACAGAATTATTAACGACCTTGTTCGATCTAACATAAGAATCAAAACTGTCGTCCCACGGAGAATAGTGATTAATGAGTTTCCTCGGTGACCGACACGCATACAAATGCTAGATGATCAGCTTTAATTTTTAATTTTGTTCTCAGGCAATATCCGATTATCATGACAACAGTAACAGTCTGACTACGTACGCACTGTTATATATTTCATTGAAATGAAATGAAAGCGAGAAAAAGAAAAAGGAAAAACAAACGAATTGTGAGATCGCTGCGTCACTTTCAGCGATCGCATAGGCCAGCTCTGATGTGAGTGTCATCCACCCAAGATCCGAGTGCTGATGACGCATACGCAAGCGACACTACTACTGCCAGTACGAACCTTAGAATGGCTTCACGATCGGCGAACAACAGAAACAGATCATTTCATCAGCTCCAGGTTCAAACAAAAGATATGTGCACTCAAAAGCGCCAACGTATTCGCACAGGGTAGGCATTAAGTTGATTGTTCCCTCAACGAGCGTTGAGGCCGGTTCGCTATAAATGCCGAGACACGTAAACATTTCGAACAGACAATAAAAAAAGGAAGTCAGCCATTGTGCTGGATTTTATTTTGGTTTGGTTGTGCGCCAGCTTGAACGATTAGCAAAGTTCAGAGGCGCACTTTGCCTGGAGTATACACAATTTTTGTTTGTGCGCCGATTAAGGGTGGGGAGGGAGACGTCGGCGGCATGCTTGTTCAATGACCGGCCTCGACCTTATGCCGGTATGTGGATTTTTTTGGAGTTTCTCCGGGCTTTGTTTTTGATTTCATCGTCATGAGAGAAGAGAAGACGACGCACCTTTCGATCGATATAATTGACAGTTAACGGTCGTAATGGGTATCTTTTTTTTTTGTAAGAAAATGATAATTTGTGATACTTAAGTTTATTGGCTTTGGATGGGTCCATCTTTGGGTCTTCATTTTAAACTCACTTACCTGGAAAGAGAAGAGAAAATAAATAAATTAGTATGCTGACACTTTATATGGTAAGAAGGTTTATGATATTGCTTATATGTAGGTCGATCAAGATGTTAAATTTGTCTTAAAAGAGTAATTTTTAGATAGTTTGTAACAATTTTTTTTCATCTGTGACAAGTGTCTCGTAAAGTTGCAGTAACTTCGGACAAAATCTATAAATAAATCTGTCAAAAATGAGAAAATTTAAGACTTTTAAGCAGGAGCTCTTTCCACTTAGCAATTGAAATATTTCGTAACGATACGAATACACTGGATTAGTGTTATGCTACTGTTGGATTGAGATTTATGCTTCCTGTCAAACGTATAACCAGATTGATAGTTTTTGAATTTCTTTGAAGTTAACCTCATTAGACTAGTAATTACTACCAGTTTCTAAAAATTTACTACAAAACAACTGTCAAATATGCACCCACGGGATTCGGAAAGGAAATGTTGTGACTGTGGATCTTGTGACTTGTGAGCAGTTAGCTTGCGTACAAATATGGAAAGAGTACTTATATTTTTGTATATTTGACAGCCGTCACTTGCTGATTCTTTTGACTTTATATTTATGGTTTTGTTTAGGTAGTTAATTTATAGCAATAAACAATACAAATTTAGAACAGCAACACCAATTTGCTGCGAATTTGACGCCCTTTCAAAACATTGAAAAACGTCAAACTTGCAATGTCAAAAGGGAGTTCGCATGCAATACAAAACCGCTGATATTTAATACACACCTGACTTATAAATAAATGGTTTAATGTTTGTCAATTGAAATGGCAGATTCATTTAACAATAAGGCTCCAGACATGCCCACTGAAATTCGCTGGAAATCCGCAAAAAGCGCTCAGACTTTCTGGAACGGACCTGTGATTGCAGTATATTTAACTTTTTTAGTAAAAAAAAAAAACCAAACAAAAGCAGTTACTGCGTAGCTGAAAAGTCAGAAACTATTTAAGTTCCACGAGATATAGATTAATTTTGACTAGAAAACCCATTTGACAGCTACCTCCGCAATAGAGCCAATCCAATACTTTGCCAACAATTCCATTTCAATCGATCCTCAGTTTTTCATCCCTCTTCAGAAAAAGACCATTTATCCTTCCCAGACAAAGGATTGCATATCAATGAATATCATAACCACAGACAATAGAAATCTACCGGCCAAAGAACGGAAAGAACAAATCAAAGCACAAGCAAAAAGCCCCTTAAGAAACTGAAAAAAGTGTCCGCATATTGTCACATCCACTCCACTGGAGACTGGACGTAAAAAAAAGAAAACCCGTCGCGCAATTTATTGCATCGCCTATAGATAATAATGCCTCTTCTCATCCATTGACCGTTGCATCTTCTCTGCACCATCTCTGTTCCTGCGTCCGCTTTGCCTAATTCAAATTCATCAGGCGGTGCATCCAGGCTAATACGCAGTACAACTACACCATATACCCCCATTGGATGCGACGGAGATGATGGTACCGGTTTTGCGCTTCCCTTTTAAGCATGATCTTGTTACCTATTCGTAATGGATAGCGCATTGGGGCACATTATCTGTCTCTCTACAGTGACTATGCCTACTTTACCTCGTCAGATCGAAATATCATTCGTGCCTGTCTCTTTACGTGGAGCCTTCTGCTTCGTCTTCTTTGCTTTTTGTTTTGTGTTTTTTCATTCGTTGTTCGTTTTATTGTTTTTATTGCGCTGGCTGATTAATTCAACATTTGTCGTTTCATTCTTATTACTTCCACTCGATTTCTGTTTTTCATTTCATTTTCCTTTCTTTTTTATCCCCGTTGTGCTGGCTATATTCGCGTTAACTTTGTTCACCGCGTATGTACTTCCTTTTCTCCTCTATCTGTCGTTCCATCACTAGTTTTGGATTTAAGTGGCCGTTGTGTGGTATTATCCTCGTATATATGCTGCTCTTACACCACTTGAGTTCGTTACACTCTTTGTTTTGATTCTTGTTTGTTGGTATCGTATCGTGCTGAATGGTGCTGCTGTCTCCTGCCTGCCTGCATGGCTGCAATGGGTTTGTAGAAAGAAAACGTATGACGTCAAAATCAAAGGGCATTCACTTCGGTTTGTTTACCTTTTCCATTCGTTTTACTTTGTTACAAGTTGTAGAGGAGTTTTGATCATTTACCCGAAGGAGTTTTTTGGCATATCACCGAAAATTGTTCGCTCATCAAACAGTTTACTTGAAAATTAAAGTCTTAATTTTGACAATTAACAAACTGACAGTTGCCATGGAAAGGGTGCTTTAGTCAACCCACTATTTGACTTGCCCCATATGTGCGACAATTTAACACAGTGAGTCGTCTCGTTTAGATTCACACGGAAAACGAAACGGTGTGACGGTATGTGCGTCGGATATTTTATTTATTTTATTGATTTGACATTTGGGAATATGTCATTTTTGTAGAGGAAATAGGCACATTCAAGCTTATTGTTATCGTAAGTCGACTAGATTGGTCTGGATACGATGTAACCTGAACGCAAAAGCTAGATTGGCCGGGAACGTCACTTTTTCTACGTCAGCCACATATGCGAACTGTCAGCTTAGTACTCAGTCACGAATTTCTTGACTAGATTCGTCGGCTAACCCTCCATAAACGTCAACTGAAACAGCTGCTCATATGACCGATTTCAGCCAATCAAAACCGCGATACATCAGACAGCTGTCACACTTACTAAACTTACTAAACTAGATGCTTGCAAGTCCCCAATGGTTTTCTAAGACAAAGTATGGAATAATAAAAAAGATTCCTGAATCGATACTGTTATAAAATTAAATATTTAAATTTCTGAACATTTGCGAATCGAAATCGAAGTGTTGGATGAAATTACTGTCAGTTGTTTAAAAACTTGAATTTTCAGGGTAAGTCAATATCCCAACACGAACCAGGGCTTTATGATGTATGGAAATGATTTTGAGATCAGGAATTCCTGTTTTTCAAACTTCGAAAATATATATATAATTTCGAACAATCGATTACGAATTTTCGACATTCACTAGAATTGTGCGAATGTATTAATTTCAAGACTGAAAAAAGAAACGAAATATAAAACAGATGAGTAAAGATATGAAAAAAGTCATATGCACAATGACAGCTGTCATCACACATTCAAAATAACGACGCGGTAAAAGAAATTATACTGAATTTGATCCAAATACAAATTACAAGTGGCCATTGCTGTTGATCAAAGTCCGAGCTGTAGCATAGAAGCCGTTTTCCTTTAAATCCAATTCGAACTTCAAACGCTTTGACAGTAAAGGCAAAACAAATTGAATATCTACTCAAAAGTCCTCAACCCCCAGTGCTTGCCTTACAAATAGTTCTTAATAGCCATCTCCACCAAAAAATCCCAATCCATTTCAAACTCCATTAATCGTTAAGCTTCCTTCTCGTTCCTCAAAAATTACAACAAACAAAGTTACTACCAACCATTAACCCTTACAAAGCCAGTCACTTCCCATGCAATTACACCCAATAGAACACCTCGCACAAAAACTCCAACCACGGCTGTGGTCGTCCCATTTACCCTGTCATTGTTGTGCCTTGTGCCTCTCTAATGTTGGCATTGTTTTTGTTTTGATTATCCAGGGAATATGAGAATTGCTGTCCAGCACCAGCAGGGAACGAGGAACGACAGTTTGTTGCCTTCTACTCATTTTCTTGCTCCCTACTTCTTAGTTTGCTTCTTATGCGCGCCTACCTAAGTAGTCCCCTCGCTAGGAGGCCAAACTCAAAATCATTTCCAGAACAAAGAGGACAAGAAACCACAGAAAAAATATGCAGTCGTTGAACCAACCGGCTTTTTTCACCCACTTCTCCATGTGTTGGTTTTTCCACAAAACCTACAGCCGGCAAATTTTCCACCTCTCTCTCTCTCTCTTTCTCTGTTTTATTTGGTTGGGGATTAAACGTTCCAATGGATTTGGATTTAGATTGGGAATGGAGTTCACATGAAATTACATGAAACTGCCTTGATCCTCCTCAAGATGGAGTTACCCTTGGTTGTGCCCAACGAAGGTAGAGAACAAGACCCAGACCAGCCCAGCAAAGTATAATTGCCTCGGAGGTGCCTTTTTAAATGTATATCTAGATGCAATTGTTTTCGTTGCATCTCCCTCTATCGTAGCCAACGAAATACCTATAAAGAGGTCATTCATACCTATTCACCCGGCCGGCGCACTAGGTACGCGCATGTGCAACTTCTTCTATACGCAACGCACACCTGAAACTGAGACTTTGGATACCAAACAAAAGGCGGCCGGTGTACCGTGCTGAGATCTCGATCAATTGAAATTCTCCTCAAATATCCTTGCGATGCGGTGGAAGACCATTTTTAGGGCATTGACCGGTATCCACATTCGCAGATAGATAGAGAGATGCATTTTTCTAGGAAACGTCCAAAGGATAGAGAACTACTATTACAACTGAGAGGCCGGTGCGGTAGTTCGGTGGGCATAGTCGGAACGGTAGGGCGTGCGTGTTAGCGTATTGGTGTGGACTTTGTCTTCATGCACTATAGACCTATCCTGAGATGGCGACGACATGCAATCGTAGGACGCTGTCCATCGTGGCTGTTGTTCTTTTTTTGCACATGACCCTTTCATGCGCATAAATGCATTGGTATATCGGCCGTGGCATATAAATGTGTATACCACCAACATCAGCATATCTAAGTAGACGATTGGCGCCAAAAGTCTATTATAGTAAATTATGCTTCGTGTCAGCTGCGCGCTCAGAGAAGGGGGCAGCCGAAGTGGAAGATGTTTTGATAGTCGTCTCCATTGGATACGAAACGCCGCATACACACACGAAGGGATGAACGAATGAACAGGATGAATTCAAATCCAATTATTGTTCCTGTATGATGTTGACAGGGATGAATGTGTAGGGGGGTGGTGTTATTCTACATATTTCTTGGCATGCAGTTTTGTTTGAGAGAGAAATAGCGTGTTGCACACCATGTGACTTGTTGAATGGTGACCTCAATGGTGTAATAGAGCCCATGGAATCAAATTGAATTTAAAACTAAAAGCAGAAACCTGAAGCTGAAGGAGTCATAGTTTGTTGAATTCAGTGGGAAAATATATTCAGATTGAATCAATGGAATCGCGTTCAGTCATTGGTGTGTCACTATAATGTCCTCTTGGTTGCAAGGCTATTGTTGGACTTGTTTGGAATTACAACGATCAGTGCCGGCTCGAAGGACCATTAGATCGAAGATCGAATCTATAGCGCAGTAAGTTTTAATTGGCATTGACCTACTTATGGCATGCATTGTAATAACTGAATGAAATTGGAACCAAATCGAAACCGTTTCGGGCTCAACGTAGCAATGGAAATCTGGCCCTTCGAACCGCATACTTGAAATTCATCCCAAATTCCTGAATTGAGATGGTTTTCCAAATTAGTAAGTTTTGGGATATTTGTGAGTCGTGGTTTTACGTTTCGCCGGGGTGGAACTTGAGACCCTTTGCACAGTAATCCAGCTGCTTTGTATTTCCCATTACAAATGAGTCAAACCTAGTCGAATGAACCAGTGAACCTGCCTTTCAAACCGTGGCAAACATTATATAAATTGATGGAACAGAACTGACATCTGTCATGGCCATTTTCCTATCAAGCTAGCACAGTTTCGGTATTTCATATAAAGTCGTAAACTCAAATAAGTCTCTGTCAAAAATTTGACAGATTCATTTTAAAAGCCACTCGCCTGAAGATAGATTTTTTTTTCAGTTCCGAAAGGGCAAATATATGCGTCAACGAACTGTTTAATCATTGACAGATGACGTTGTCGTTGGT
Organism: Cheilosia vulpina; assembly: GCA_916610125.1. Classification (NCBI taxonomy): domain Eukaryota; kingdom Metazoa; phylum Arthropoda; class Insecta; order Diptera; family Syrphidae; genus Cheilosia; species Cheilosia vulpina. The sequence goes on along the minus strand of OU744276.1, from coordinate 14,074,500 downwards.
TATGGTACATTTTTTAACATTTACTCATAGATTTGACAGTTTTGTGACGTTTTGTGTCAACGATAAATATATGCTTCACTTTTTATACAATTGGCAAAAGTCTGCCATAAAAGCGATATAAATCAGAAGTAGCACTGACGTCTGAGATTAACCTCATTAATAAGCAAACCCTACTATTGTTTGAAAACAATGAACAAAAAAATACATATATATAGCAAAATTACTAACACAACTGCATGCTGTAATCATAAATTTCCATTAGTCCTAGAGCAATGATTGTGCACCGATCCGCTTTATTATAGCAAATTTCATCTATACCCCAGCATGAAGGCAATTCGAACGCTTTCGGCATTATGATCCATCTAAGTGTTTTGTTTCGTTTGGACTTTTTTTTATTTGTTTGTTTGCTTCTCTATTTCAGATAGACCGCAATCGCAGCTTGAGATAAATAATACTCTGCTAAAAGTAGTAGCAAACAAGAAACCATGCCGGCCGTCAAAACAAACACATCCAGGTCCTAAATCTATCCGACATAATGATGAATATTCATCAATCACTCGACGGGAATAGAGATTGTAAGTGAGTGTGTTGGCAGGCGCACTCCATCGTTGCGATCGCGTAGTACAATAGGTTTTTGCGATTTGCGAGCCACTGTGGCTGACGTCCACACTTCAAAAACTTTCGCGGCGATGCAAAGAAACAATTGCGAATAAATCGAATTTAATTTATCTTCTTTAGAGTGCTATAACTGTCAGTTGGTTGTTTTGATGGTTTAAAGGTTATTTAATGGCGGATATGAGTTTGTCATACTAAGGATAAGTAAAGCCGCATAGATTTATCTACATTAGGAGCTGCAGTTCCATTGCGATAAGAATAGTTTCAAGAGCAAATTATTATAATCTGTCAGATGTCATAATTGCTTGTCAAACTGTTCGGAATTTAAAATGTGTAGAAAGTTCATACATTATCTACCTAAGCAATCCCACAATCATTTAAGAATTGCAATCAAAATGGTTGAATGTGTCATATATTTTTTCACAATATAAAAGTGGTGACAGTGACGCATTGCATTGTATATTGTATGATATCCTACATGATTCGGAATTGTTGGCTAATTTGCCAAGACTTCATTGTGACATAAAAAAAAAGAAAATGTTTGCCTATGTTCCTAAAAGGTGACAGTGGAAGATTTAATCGATGCAACGATTTGACTAAGTGACTGATTTACTACCATTTTCGCTGATTCAATGTAGTTTCAAAAAACATGGGCGTTCTGTGCTATGACTGTAAAATGTTAAATACTGCGATGTAAACAAATCGAGAACCAAATGGCAAGGGATTTGTCAAAGTAAGTGTCAGAATTTTGGTGAACTGGTGATTTAATTAAATGACATTTTGACAGGGTGAACAACACACTTATGTTGCTAAAAAACGTAATTTAAATTTCGAATATACATCTAATCTGACACGACGATAAATAAAATTAGAAATATGTCATTTACATACATTGGGGATGCGGTTTGATTATTGGTGTTCGAGATCGGAATTATTTTAATGGATTTAAACTACATAAATTTCTTACAAACATATTTTAGAGGCCGATTTGTGCTATAAGCATTCACCTTCGAACTGGAAATGTCAAAAAATAACATCCAATGATTGTAATATTTCTTAATCTCGTGGTAAACCAATCTGCAATGTTTCGGTGATGCCAAAACATCATTAGCATGACAACTGAAAACAACAAAATTGCGCTCCTGTGTAGCCTGGACCTGATTGTTTTCTTTCACTGTTTGTTCCCTTTTTAAATCAAAACGAAGTAAGCAAAGGCACGCCATGCAACCTGACCATCTGATGTGCATATTCACACAGTTTGGCAATAAATGAATCCAGATTGTGGATGTTGTTCAACTGGTGCACGCGAGTCTTCTCCCAAACGCAATGAACTGTAAAGATTGCACATAAAGAACTGCGTAAAAAACAAACTAAATACGAAATATGAGGGAATTCGGTTGTTATTGTGCGAAAGATGAACTTGTTCCACGCGGTGTGTCTGTGGAAATTATTGAAGGTCTACTACAATGTAGCAATGGACGTGTAGACATTTTGTATGCTGAATTCACATTCGGTTACGGTGTAAAAAGTGCGAATGTACTCGAATATATACAGTTGAATAGGGGAAAGCGAAGAAATGGAATAATTTTGCATCGTAAGCTCGATGTGAAGTCGCAGAATACCCTGAATAGAAAACGCATGGTATGACATTCTTTGGATGTCATAGTGTTTTTGTAACTTCAGGTATTTTGACGCTGCGTTCTGTGATGTAAATTATGCTCAAACGTGCAAAAAATTAGAAAATCGTCATGCATCTGCTAACAAATTGATGTGTCAAATAGCTGTCAAGATGACGTGTGAAATATTAATGAGTAGATGAATTAATAGACGTTGAGGCAATGCTGTAACCAACTAATTTATCAACCGAATTTGCCGTTTAAAAAGTAAAGAACAAATTATTAAGTAGTCGTTAGATGTGTTTATAGAACATTTAATGACAGTTGCACCGCCATGGAGTGGAGAAAATAGTTCTGTATGTGAGCTAATTAAGAATTATTATTTATTTATTTGAATACTAGCTTCCTTTAAACAAAAATGTCTCTTCTCACACCAAAAAAGAGTTAAAAAAAATAATTATTTCATTTTGTACTAGCGCCATCTAGAGCAGATATTTTAAAATTAAAAAATTAACAAGCATATAAATCATTAAAGTCTGTAACATATCAAACCAACTCGATATCGGTAGTAAACTGGTGAACGATTGAATTAAATTTCATTTTAACACTCTTACGAGTATGTGTTGCCAAATCACTAAAAAACGCAGTATGTAATTAAAGTTTCGAATTTACATCTGATCTAACACGATGATAATTAGAATCGAAAAAAAACCTAATGTCATAGACTCATAAAGAATAATATTTGCACTTCTGTCAAAACGAAGGCCAACACAACAAAGTGCCGTCTTTCATCCTAATTGATAACATTTTCAAAATGACCGTGCAAAAATATGAAATGAAAACATTCCCTAACCTAAATTGCTTTCCCAATTGATGGTTAATTAATATTCCATTTGCATATAGAGCTAAACGTCATTTGATATCAAGTTCATATACAAAAAGCAATAACAACATAAATAGCCACAGTAAAACGAAATCAAACTGTTCAATTTATGACTGTGTGGCCATCGCAGAACCGTGTTTTATTGCGCCACGCGTAATTACCACGGCAGTAAAAATGTCGTCGTACGGCTTCTATAGTTAACGCGAATGCCCACCGTTATTCCCTGCAGTTGTCAAATCTGTAAAGCGATTAAATAATGTTTGTTACAAAGATCATTTGCTGTGAATATAGTGTATTGATCTTTCGCACTGATGCACATATAGCTCTTTAAATGCGATATGTTTGTGTTGCCGCCGCACTCACTAATACCCATCTGACACTGTCGACATGCAGTCTGGCCAGTTCAGATACAGAAATATCCCCTCTCAAAGTAGTAATACAATATTTCTTTGACATCAATACCCAACAGAAGAGACACAAGAAACAGCAAACAAAAACAAACAAAAGTAAAAATGTTCTTTAATGAGCTGCTGTCATGTAAACTTCAAAGAAACGTCAAAACAAGTTACAAGCCATTTAAATACCAACAGATCAAAAAGTCAAGGTGAAAAGCGTGCACACACTTCTGTCAACACAATTATAGTTTTGACGTAATCAAATTAAACATGAAAATCTGATTAGAAACTCTAACCGGATATGATTTGGTTGCACCTTGAACTGCGGTAATCCGCCAGCAATAACATTTCAATTGTAGTTCGTCAAATTATTCTTCAATTAGCCATGCCATTCTCAACCTCAATTTATTAAACCAACTTATTCCGTCTCGTTTTCGCTCGCTTTCCACGTCTCCTACCCCACTCATGTGCTTTCCATTTATCCAGCTCGATTTAAAATAATTGCTTTGCTTGTTATTTTATTTAAAACTCCATAAAAATGTTGTACAACAATCAAAAAATAGCATCAACAAGATTGTTGTTAATAGGGTATCATTTGTGTGAAGCGATCGGACGACGACAACGACCAGAGCGCCCCAGACAGCAGGCGTTTTGACATTTCCAACTGAAGTTCTATAATGTCAGGGAGAGTTAAAACGGTACAAAAAAAAAAAAGACAAAACATACAAAAACCTCTCTCAAGGCCAAGTGAATGAATTACACTTTTTTTGTTTTGTTTGTGATCTGTTTTTTTCTTTGTTTACTATTTGCAAAAACTAGTTTATTAGCGATGACAAATGTGATCTCAAAATGTCGCCGTTTAGCGTATTCAAATGTCAAACAGTAGTAAAGGTGAGTTTTATTCATTAAATAGAATTCATCTAGGAAATCGAAATTGGAACTAATTACCGGGTTTGCATATCAAATCAATTAGCACGTCTGAATGGAAATTGATGTTTGCAAGAAATACTTATGTCAATGCCATGCAGTTTATATTTTTTTTCGACTATTAGACTATCGCAAATAAGCACATACTCGTAGTTATGGTAGTGAAGCAGAGAATTGCATAAACTAAATTACTGCGTGGGTGCGTATTGAATTTGAAATTAGATTTAAGTGAACACCACTTAAAGCTTTGAGGCAATTTTATCGATAATTTGCGATCGTCCTTCAAGCAGATGAGAATTGTTAAAGAGTAAAGTTGGCAATGCCGACAGCATACATATAGGCCAGCTGTCACTTTGCTAAAAATGGGCGAAGTTTTTTTTTGCCTTACGATGGACTTCTCATTTAGAACGTATTACTTGTAGTTTAAATGAATTACTGCAAATTTTGATTGCCTTTCGAATATGTGTTGATGGAAGATAGTCTGTGTCGTGTCTGAATTGAGACTGAAACCAGATTAAGATCAACATTCGTTAGACAGCGTGTATGTGTGTAAAGAATTCTTTAATATTGATTCGATTACGACAAATAAATATTTTATTTTGAAAAGTATCACAAAAATTGTATTGAGAAAAGATCACAATGACAGAAGGCTGTACTACTTGAAATTGACAGTGACAAGCTAATTCACTGATTGACCAAGAAATGTTGACGGACGACAACTTTTAAAATCGAAGCGAGTGATTATTAACTCGTAAGCTCGGAAGAAAGTTTGTTAATGAAAAAAGCTCTTGAAAATGTCAAGCTTTTGGTATCATTAATATATTATTTTTTTTGCAAAGCCTTAAACCGCATTTATGACGTTTGTGATGCAATCATTTAAGGGACTCGGAAAGTTGTAACATGCTTTGAGCATGTCTGAACTGTGGTGAACTTTCTTTCTAAATATCAGATATTAACTGCTGATAAAATGGCAATTGAAATGCGTTGTTATTGATTATAATATGAGTGGCATTGCGTAGTTACGTTAAACAACAAAGTTACATAACGAAACCCCGGGTACAATGCACTTCGAGTGCTTGCCACCTATCACATAGTATAGTTCACTGTCAGTGAAACATTGAATAAAATTTACTTACATACGAGTATGTCATAAGTCTACTTGATACTTCAATTTTTTGCGTTGCCTCCATAACCATACTTTGCACTGTACAAGGTTAAAACGTCACTTTTTTCAATAGAATAACAACTCTGTATACAAACATTGTCACTTGTATTTCCACTTCAACGGGTTCAATGAAATATTAACTGCCAGTTTAGGAACATCGCGTGACAGTAATAATGCAGTTTTATGGCGACTACGACTTTGACGGATGGTTGCTCGTTTACTGTGTTTTAAATTTAAGCTCATTATCCCGTGATTACATTGATGTACAACAGTACATAACCGAACCATCGAAATGTCACACTTACTACTGGAAATGACAAGCAAAGCATTGATCGTGCATGTGTGTTTTCTTCCATCTTCTTGTGATCTAGCTATCAATGGAATGCGAGTATCGAGCGATACCATTTTTAGTACTGAATCATTCTAAGTTGTCAGTGGCACTAGTCTTACTTTTGAAGTTTTATGCAGTTTATACATACATCTTTTGACTTCTAATCAATTTCATCAATATGCTGCGGAAGTCAATCGGCTTAATCCCATGATAACATTTAAAAGTATAAGTTACCCATTCAGAAACGTCAAAATGGCACTAACAATTCCTAACGCAAGCTCGCTAAATCTTATATTTTCAGGTCGTTGTCGCTTAGTTTTTTTTTCCATGGATGCAGGCCATAAATTAGAAAATATTGCCGTTAATTATACACGCACACTACCCTGCTTTAAACCCGACTAGTATTAACTATTGCATTTCGTGAAGCTATTTTTTTTTACTTTTTTAACACGCACGTGAAGACCGTCAAAGGTCAAGCCAACAAAAATCAGCGCAGCACAATTAAGAATTAACAAAAAAAAAAAACAATTCTCTCCCTCTCTCCAAGTTCACATGACAGAATACCGTAATTTGCGCAGCGGTTGGTATTAGTCGACTGACGGTAAGGAACCGTTAACATGGAGAAATGTGTGACAAGTACATATATTCGTCGGCCATTTTTTTTACGTGATTATGGAAAATATAACGGTGTTCGTAGTTTCATTTGATTCTATATTTATGTACTATAAATGCCATGGACAAACTACCCATAATTATAGATGGATAACGTGAAAGAATATGTTAGTAGAAATTCGAGTCAATGTTGGAGAACATTAATAATTTTAACGAAATAAGCAAATTTAGCCACATTTTCAAATCATTTAATTTTATAGGAAACCAAAATTGTTTAAATCATGTCTACATATACAAATTTTTAAGTTGACAGGACTGCCGAACATCTGTCGATTCTTTAGTACTTGGCGTTGGCATCTCACTCATGCCTGTTTGAACGCAAATTGTAAAATGCAAAACATTTTGAGCCATGTTTGTTGCACATTACAAGAGTTCGCGAACGCTTTAGAAATACACATCTTTCTAAAATAAATGTCAATCTAAGCCAGTGACGTTTCAGTTTGACAGTAAAAATACATTCTGTTCAAACCGTATTTAAGCAAATTTATTAAATAAAAAAAATCAATCTGACTGAAAGCTGTGAAAAGTCAACACCAAACTGGTTACTAAATGTTCCCATAAAAGAAATATATCAAGTTAGACCGCTTGCAACGATCGTTGACTTTTTTTTACACATCTGTATGACAGTTCGTTTGAGTCATTATTTATTTTTGAAAATACCAGCCATCGAATCCGTGTGTAAATCATCCAAATAGGGTAAGTTATGAAAACGAAAATTCCCCAAATCTCATGTGCTATGTGCTAAAACCCGAATCGGGACACATGCCCAAATAGGGGTGCGGACTACCTCAATGAAATTGTCAAGAGAATGCTTCTAAAAATAAAATAAAATATCAAACTCTCGCTCTCTGTCGTAATCATCCAAGACTTTTTGCTTTTCATTATATAAACTCATATGTAGGTGCATGTATATGTTGTTGTTTTTCACTTTTTTATGATTTGGGGAAATGTTTAAAAGTCGTGACTGACAACTCGCAGCGTAGATTGTAACGTCATTCTACCGGCAAAAATATCAATATTATATTCTTTTCCTTTTTTTTATTATTATTTTGTCTCGGTTGTTTTTTTTTTATCATTTAAACAGCTGAGTGTTTTTTTTTATTTTATATACTTATGCGAGAGAAAAAAATTAGACGTATTGCTTGCGTCATATTGTTAATACTTGACCTTGAGTTGGCATAGAATAGTATTGTGTGCACTTTTGTTTCATACATTTGTTTGCCTGCACAGGTAGTTGTGTGAATGAGTAGAGAGAAATGTGTGTTAAGCTTTATGAAGCGGTTGGTAGCAACCAGAAATTGGACAAAAGAATGATAGATTGTTGTTTTCTTTTTATATGGTCGGTGGTGCAATTAATAGCGTGTATATGTAGGATGGGTTTTTGTCTGTTTTGGTAGTTTTACGAGTGTCAAAGTACTCGCCGTTTCAATGTCACTTTCTTTTATGGTAGTGGTAGCAAATATAAACGCATTCATATCGCTGGTATAAACTACTGATTATACTCGTATACAGACTGCTGACAACAAATGAATTCGTTAATAAAAGATAATGTTAAAATTAGAAGCGCTCAAATTTCATTTATCAATTCGAACGAGCAAATGTTCAAAGAAAGTTGTTATATCTGTGTTAAGAATACGTAAAATAAAGACCTTTAAATCAATCAAGTCGTGTGTAGACAATAACAATTAATATAACAAGGAACTCTACAATTTTGTTGTGAAATTGAACATCTGTTGCCAAAAATTTGAACGAAATCATGAAGGCTGTCTCTACTAGTTTTTTGACCGAGTAGAGTATTCAAACTTTTGCCATCCCTGGATTAAAAGACGGCCGCTGACTGGGCCCTCTCAATTTATGCCGGAGTCCGCCATCTTGTTTGTTCTTAAATTTCCTATCAGTGTACGTCAATCTGAACGAATAATCTGCCGAAGTTGTGGGTCTCAGTATAACTTGCCAACTTCAGAAATTATATTTACATTTCGTAAAATGTTTGACCTCTCTAAAAATACAAACTATGAAATATGAAAGCATAGAACTTGTCGCATAAATAAAATATCTATAGAGAAATTTACGACTTTAGGGAATATTCTGATAACCATTGTCAAGTTGAAGTTGTCAGGGCGATCAGAAATTGTTTCTATTTTATTTTTGACAGGGCTCTTTCGTTCTGACAAAACGTATTAATAATATATTTTGATTGCTGCACAGTTGACAATTATCTGTCAAAGAATCTGACAACACGAAGAGACCTGCCAAAAATGCCGACAATTCAACGCGCTTGTGCTTATTTCACTGGCATTATTTATCAGTCAATCAATAAATGAAATCCGGAACGACACCGAATCGGAACACTCTGTACGTGCTCAACTCATACATCGATCGATAAATTCTCCACTTGATCGTTGAATACGAGTGATTGTGTGCTCAAAATGAAAATAGTCCTCAATTGAGTGGATTTCAGCAACAGGGCATTGGTCATTTACACAACCGACCTCCGCCAAAAATATCACACACGCTCTTTCGAAACTTAATACGAAATCTCCGTTTACGCGATTCATTGAACGAGCAAATAATCGCTTTCCATAAATAGATAGTATAAGAGAGTGGCCCAGAGAGGCAGAGAAAGTCCAAGTTTACGGGAATAAATTGCCCGCCCCCTACTATCACACCATCTATAAACCGCTTGGAATTTTGTTTACGTTTCGGCAATAGCCGCACTCGTCCTCTCACATGCATTCGGTACAATCAACTTGAAGCTGTTTTCCCACTTTTTTTTATATTCTCTATTTAAATTTGAAATTGTATTTCTGGCCTTGAAATAGGTTGACTGCATTCCGGTCAATGATATTTTGTCGTCGTCACCAGTGAGCAACAAATTATTATTAAGCGATAGAATAAACAGCTAATGGGGATTGGAATATGAAAGACACATGTAAACGCCGACACTGGTGCATGATCTGTTGATGACATTTGCATAACTGACAAGTTGTATGACTGAGGATTAGTTTTGCACATGTCAAGTTTGAAATTGTTTTCGGGTGAACGGAATTTTTGTGTTCTTATGACCACGTTTGGGGAAACTCCAGCACACAAACAAACATTTTTATTTTCACCACAGTTTGGGTGTGGTGGGCTTTCGGGTTGTCGTACCGCGTCTAGACGATTTACAAACAAATTTCGGTGTCATTTATTAATTCGTTCGTTGAATTAGTTACCCTTACCTGTAATGGTTTCATTTGGATACGCAAGGGTGGTCGACTTTTTTACCTTTGCCCTACATTCATAGCGTAATAGATCTTGTTTTTTTTTTTGCTATGCGTATGACAGAAACAGCGGCTGCGGGTGGTGGTGGCGTATACGTAACATTTTTTGTTTTCTTGTGGAATTTTTGTTGCCATTCAGTTTTGTTAGAAACAGTTTAGTGAGTTGCGTGTAGATTTATGGGGTAGATGTCTGCTGTTTGAAGGTCAGAATGTAACCGTTAATGAAATCATCATAAAGAAGTCACGTGGAGTATGCCTTGAATGAAGTCATTGATTTCGGAGGAGAGACAATTGTAATTTTAAATGGTTGAATAAAGGCCTGTGTGAGAGTGCTTAGTGGCCGTTCAAGCAGACAAGTGGAATTTTCGATCCAATTACCAACGGGGGTATTGATTTTAGAAATGTAATCTGGTATTTACAGAATGGGCAATTATTTATGAGTCTCTGGAGGGATTATTTTTGTTCGGCGCAGGAATGAGAACAGTTGATGTTGGTACTGGCTTTGTTGGCCCGCTTTTTGAGGCAGTAATCTTTTAGACAGGGTATGTGGAAAAGGTCAATAAAAAAAAACCTTATTGGACAGGATCAGTTTGCTTGAGAAAATAAACTGGAACTATACGCAGGAGCATCGTCCTGTTTGTGAAATATTTGAGGGATCATAAAGTGGAACTTCACATATTTTCTAAAAGAATTGAGGTGGAATTTGATTCCCCACCTGTCGACCTATGAATATATTGTGAACTGCAAATTTGTGTGGCGATAAACAATATTTGGACAACGGGTAAATTATGCCTTCCAGCGCAATCTTGTTCTACTTGATAAAAAACTGTCAAATCTCCACTGATGTGGAACACGTCTTTGATTCTTAGCGCTTAAATTTATAGACACGGCTCTAAGAGATGTCAATCAGTAGAAAATATGAGAAACAAGTATTTGACAGTTAGATGTCAGATCTTTGATGAAACCACCCGCGTCAGTTTGACGGTTGTTTAAAATGTTCATCTGTGTGAGAGCTTCAGCGAACAAGCGGCGAACTAGAGTTACAAATTGCATTTCATTAAATTGAATTTTATGTAGAACAAGTTATCTTTAATTTTTTGTTTAAATATTGACATTTCACATTTGACATTTGAGAATAACATTAAAACGACTTGAAGCGAATGAAGTAACTACTCAATTTAAGTGTTAGCAATGTCTAACGAACGAGTTTGTTTACTAACCAAACTTTCCTTAATCACAAATGCCAGCTAACTGTCACTGCTAAAACTCCCTTTCCATCGCAGTAACCCTCATTTAAGAATATTTCAAAAGACTTACTGCGAAGCAAATAAATACTTGCCAAACTTGTTGCAAAAAAAAAAAAACAAAAACATAGAGAAAATAACAAAATTAATAAATAAATCAAAATATAAAATACGTCATTTCAAATGTCACTGCTACCGCATATTCGTCATGGGACCAAATTACACTAAATTGCGTCAAAACTAATACCCGTCTGCGCAAAATGCAAAACAAAAAATCCCCCACACCGACGCAAGATCTTCAGATGTGTCAAACATGAGTTTGATTCATTCGTTCACCTCGACGCTGACCTTGCTGGAATAATATTTCGCCTCTATAAATATCAACAACTGCCAGCAATTATATACCGCGTTCCCGCATCGCATCACGCTTCGCAGTCCACACAATTTTCAAACGATATAAGCAAAACGAAATGCATAATTAAATTTCCTGTTCCGTTGCATCTTTGCCCAAAACCCCACACCAGAATAACACACCAGATGTGTTGCGTCAAAAAATAGAACTCAACCATATTTTTCGACATTTTCCCTCGTTCAAGAGTATTTTATTGAACATTTTACTGCAACAGAAAAAGAAAACCCATTTCGACAAAAACAATTTTGGCACCCACTTCCCAGCGTCAAGTACTCGCGACGCCGCCGCCAGCCGCCCCGATTTCTAATTAGAGCAACGACAAAAATGCAACCTGAATGGCTGTAAATAGAAAATTTCGGCTTTATTTTGTGTTTTAGCCAACGTTTTCCACGGGCTTTTGAAAATGTGCATATGTACGAGTATATCTATACCCACTGGGTGGAGGATGTTTTATGCATTTTTCACAACAATTCAAAATAGAGATCTGACAAATCAAAAAAATCACGTAAAATGCAATTTTCGTCAGAGTGTCTGAATTGTGTATGCTATTTTTTCCCCACTACAGTAAATTGACTTTTATGGGGCTAAACCATTGCATGAGCACATTTTGCACACAGACATCTGCCGCTGCAGTTGGTTATAAATTGCTAATTGAATTCGATTACGTATCAATGCATCATCTGACTGGTGAATCGGTTAGAGTACTATTGTGACTCGTGTGTGAACGAGTTATGTCAGAGGTTGTTACGAGGAATTCCTGATTGTATTCAAATGAATTTTCAGAGGGAGACGATTAAAATTCAATATGGCAGGGTGTGGTATGCGGAGCTCTTTTTTGTGTAGTTCATTTGGAGCCAAATCAATGCATCGCTGAGTAATATTGACAGGTGGGCTCTCCTGTTGTATACTGATTCAGATTACATGTGTAAATTGACATATTGACGTATGATAATGAGACCGGTTTTTTTTTTGCAAATGTTTGCTTGTGTGACAAATAAAATAAATACAAAGCTCTGTCAGTTTGACATGGAATGTCAAAACATTGCGAACATTATGTCATAAACAAATGCGCTGGATTAAAGTAGGGTTTCTGGTCATTGCATTGAAAATTCAAAAAACTCAGAACTTGATACCTGTCAACCTGACAAGTGCATTTTTTGGGTAAAAAATTGACAGCCAGTCAGATTAATTAAAAAAGTCTCTGATAAAATTTGAATTTTACAGGGCGGCTCACAGAGTACATATGTGGAAATCGTTGGTGCCCCGCCCAGATGAAAATTCAGCTACAGATGGGTCTTAAATTCGGGACAGAATTAAGAGATGCCCCGTTGACAAATCCCACTAACATTTGCGATTGTACCTTGCACCATTTATGCATATAAATGTAACAAATTCAGCAACAAGCCGACAAAATTAGATTCTTAGTTTGTTTTTTTGTACGGAAGAGTGCCACGCCCCCTAAAACCCTTTGAAAAGTCCTAGGAATACGCTCAGAAGAACCACGACTGTTCGACAGTATATGGATATCAGATCGGATAACTAGACAGACTGACAGACGTGTTGAAATCCATTATATTTAGTAGATATAGAGCTAAAAGTTATTCCGGTAGTTGTCACTGCAGTAGTACTTGACTTCAAAAAATTTCTTGATCGAATGGAAAGTACAAACGGTTCGTTGCGGGTCGATAATGCCAATATGTCAATTCGTCTCTCTTTGCAGTGTCCAAATTTATTTAAAAATTGGTCAAAATTGATAAAAATGAGCGAAACATTCACCGAGAACAAAAAATATTGCTTGTATCTTGTAGTTTGTTAGATTTATAAATTGTCGCTGCAGGAAAATAACTTCCAGGGCTATAACTTCACACGGTAAACAACTTCACCTCGAGTTAGGAAAGTGAAATTATTTCCCGCTCGAGGTGAAGAAATTTCCCATGTGAAGTTATTGCCCGTGAAGTTATTTCCCTGCGCCTACTCGTAAATTGCCAGCTTTTTATCTTGGCAGTTCAAGGCTGGAAAAAAATGCCCGAAGATCGTTAAACCGAAGAGGGGAATTACTCGTTACTCGTTATTTTTTGAATTACCGCCTACTCTGTCAGTGCCCACTCCGATACGTTCACAGTAAGCTTCGTAATACATCAAATTGGGAAGGTAGGGGGAAAACTTCTCTACTAGAGTCGTTATTATTAAAGAGTATAGAAAAGGTTTGGTCAAACATTTCAGTCAATAATAATCTCAAGAAGTTTGGCGGAAATTCTTTGAAATGTAACCTTCATTTCAGTGTTTAAAATCCTTAAAACTGACAGTTCTGATTTTAGAAACACTGAAGATATGGTGAAAGCTTAAAGCAACATATGATGTAATGTCCAGCTTGTGACCTGTGAAAGCAAATCGAAAAAGGTGGGAATGCAATTCCAAGTCTACCTGTCAAGACAAATTCACGGCTTTCAATGTAGGTTCTCCGATCCGACACTCCTGAACTTGTAGTTGACACAGTTAGGAGAACTTGTCGGATATGATACCCACTTTTACAAATGTTGTCGAGCCCTTACATAAATACTTTCCGGGCATTACGAATTGTTTGGCTAGGGCGCAGTTTGACCAAAAGTAAGTCAACTTCCCCACCCTTGCCTTGCATCTATTATCTCAAATTTATTTCTTCCTGCCTATGAATAAACCAAATATCGATCTTTTTAAAAACTAAATTCGCAGCTTAAAATAATTTCTCTATATTAACTACCCCTGAAGCCAAAGTAAACTTTCGATATGCATTTATGCAAAATCCGTAAATAGATTTGCACATAGAAACTCGTCATAGTTCTGCTAACTTTTGCCAACCCCACAGATAGATGATATGGTACTTGTATAGCGAAAACAGATTGCAAGGGAAACATTTTCTCAAGGTGACGTGCATGCGCATTACAGTCCAAACCGGCTTCATGACAGAACATTTTATTCTCTGTGCCGGCGCTTCTGCTGAATAAAAAACCAAACCAAACAAACAAACGAAAGCTATAAACACTCTAACGACGGCTGTGATGATGATGATGATGGTGGATGGTGGTGGCGATGACGACAAAACCGGCAAAAAAAAAGAGAGGGTGGTCGGGAGTACTCGTAACAATGAAGCCGATGTGTAGGGATGTGTGCGCTGGTGGGTGTCGAGGGCGCAGATGCAGAACAAAGTTGCTTCAGTGGGTACAACACAAAGCGATGCACGTAAATATGCAACCCACAACCCACAACCCCTGTACAGCGAGAGCTGTTGGTGGCCATTTCCAATGTGTGCGGATCGTTATATGTGCGGCACACCGACGCTATGCGGTGACCTTGAATACTTGCACATTCCCATGGCATGGATACATATTTCGCCTTGGCAAAAACTTGCGTTTTTTTTGCACTTCTTTCACTTTTTTTTTTGTTCCACTCTTACAGAGGATTGTGTTGGTTTTTTTTTTGTTGGTTCTATTGGTGCGATTTGGTAATGTTTTTATTTTTTTATTTTATTTTACGGAATTAATATTTTTTTTTTGCGAGTGGCCTCCACTTTGAACATTAATTGCATTTAGATGACTGTACGTTTTGACACTTAAACTCGCTTCGACATTGTATATGCTACGTTTTTGAGTCAAAATATTTAATTTTTTCATTCTTCTTTGTTGTATTTTTATTTTTACTTTGATGAGGTGAAGTTTAAGCTGACGTTGGTTGGTGGCGGATTTGACTGTATGCAAGTGGAATTATTGAAGAGTCACTTCATTCAATGTCAGAGCTTTCTCAGAAGGAGCTAATTACTATAATTCGACATGTTGGGGTTCATTTTTCGTTCTTGACAGTAAGCTGTGTTAATAGTTTCTCGATGATTGTGCAGGGTAATGATGGACGATCGGGCTTTAGTTGAAGTAGATGAATAACATTTGAAAAAAAAGGTCGAATGTGGATAGAAGAATTTTCGGTAATTGGCCTGAAAATACTTCTGACGTAGTTGCATGTTCGTGGAACGAACTTAATGGAAGTGGTTAAGGAAGATGAGAGAGGTTTGTTAGATTAGAGTTTCAACACTTTTTGAATATCAACTTCATTCAAATATTACGTGAAGAACTCTTGGTCACTTTAGGCACTCTTTTTTGTCATATGTATCGAGTTCGGTATTCCATTGGGTATATAAATACAAATAAAATTGATTTAATATTTTTACTTGTTCGAGTCTTTGGTCTATTGTCAACAATGTCAGTTCTATTAATGGAAGCTGTAATAGTAATTTTTTTTTTAATTTAAGTAAACATGCTCGGTATCTGCAATAATCGGAAACATCAAAATTTGAGCCTAGTACGCGATTCGCGCGCAAACTTTCCTTCGTAGGAAATTCACCCAGTGATATAATGAAGAAAAAAAAAACTTCACCGGATAGGTACGGATTTTTCAGAAACATTCTTTTCAGACTGCACAGAACTGCCCACAAATTTTAAATGCTTTTTATGAGGTACTAACGATACATTTTTAAACTTTGACAGTTTATTTCTCTGTCTCCTCTAACGAGTTGCTATTTGATATGTGCATTTGACAACAAGCTCCATTTGCAGCTATTTTTTTAATGCAACGTTTTTAAATGTTACCACATGATTTAAAATATATTGAATCAATTATTCCCCCTTCTACGTAGGCCGCAGTGTTTTTAGGTAAAGTTTTGTTGTTTTTCCCTCGTAAAAAATATTTCCCAATAGTTCTTAAGGAATTTCTCACTCCATCCTTTTCTACAAGGTGGCGCAAAAATAACCTTCCGATTTTTTTTTGGTAATTTAAAAAAAAAAAAGAAAAACTTTGATTCTTCTTGTGGACTATTTTTATTTGGTCTTTTAATTTTCTTTGCATCAAGCCGAGAATATGATGTCATGTAAATGGCCGCCGCCACAGTTGATTGTCATTTGAGCCCTTTTTATGGCATTTTCCATCACTTTGGCCAAAAATTCCGGCGATAGGTCCTCACATTCTTGACGGATATTGTCTTTAAGAGCTGCAAGAGTCTGAGGCTTGTTGGCATAAACCCGCGACTTCAAAAAGCCCCACAAAAAGAAGTCTGGAGCGGTCAAATCGGGCGATCTTGCGGGCTAGTGCAAATCGCCAAAAACGACCCGGGAACACCGCTTTCAGAATATCGGTTGTGACTCGCGCAGTGTGTGCCGTAGCTCCGTCCTGTTGGAACCACATGTCCTCCAGTCCTAAATCGTCCAATTGCGGTAGAAAAAAATCGGTAAACATGGCCCTATAGCGCGCACCGTTCTATGTGCGTCGTTTGACCAGCGGCGTTCTCGAAAAAAAATGGCCGCGTCAACAGAGGCGATATTCTCGGCACAACGGGCGCTCCGGGGCCCGCCACTCTTGGCAACGTCTCGTGTTGTGCCAGTCTCTTCGAGGCGAGCGGCTAAACGTCGCAGTGTTTCACCAGTAGGCGTTGGACGGCTAGGAAAACTGCGACGAAATTCACGTTGTGCCAAAGACACCGACCGATTATTGCTCAAATAAATAGTCACCAATATTCCGCGTTCTGGAGCAGTGTAGCGTAACATTGTTTATTAACGTGTATTTCGCATGTGCTTACTACATAAATGTCAAAACAGAACTGACATTAGGGGCCAATCGCAAAATTTATAGCATTTTCTGATAGGAGGATTACTTTTGCGCCACCTTGTATTTGTCGAATAAAAGAAGGGACACTTGTAATTTACTTAAATCCATGACTCAAAAGTGATATCGCTTTTTTAATTCAATTTTAGTATATTTTGGGGTGATTTCAACTTTGGACCGCAGTAATACCTACGCAGATAATAGAAAAAATAAGCTATAAAGACTGTTCTGATCTGGGCTAAAAACACGAAATCTGAGCGGTATTAATGAGTACAATTTTTGCCATACGACCCTTTTCGACAAGAAGAGACAAATTTCCCACGCTACACGAACACTGAACACTTTCTGGCTGTCGGACACATTAGACTGATTGACTGACTGTTTTTCCGGGGATGCGTTTTATTTTCTATATATAACTAGTTTAAGATAAAGTCACCAAAATAGGTAAAGACGGAAATATTTGTTTAGTTTTCTAGACGTAGATGAATATTATTTCGATGCATAGAGTAAAAGACCTGTTCATATTATTTGCAACTTTCAATCTAACATTGACTGGTATGAATAAATCATAGCAATTGTTTTCACTCAAAGGAAATGTCAAAATCGAAGTATTTGATACGTTTCGTATGAATAAAAACTGATTTGAACTAACACTAACTTTTGACATGGTCGAAAAGCGGTGCCTCTCACCTTTTACTCAGATCGGTATGAATAAAACGTGGCAATTGCTACGAAAATCCAAGTCTGCTATTTATCTGACGCAGACCTTTTGCTAAATATTTTGTACGTTCATTTTTAACATAATCGATGCATTGCGAATTTTCGATGTACTGTTTATAAATAGTTAAGTTAAATTCTGTTTGCACAGGAAAACCAACAAAATACCTATGAAAGAATGAGCAATTGTTTCGTGTCACTAATATTTTTTTCCAGAAAATGTTTACAGATAATCACTTTAGGTGATCCGGGCTTTTAGGTTGACAGTTCAAAAACCTCTCGGTAATTCATTTCATAGTTCTTCTAATTGGTCAGTGTGTCAAAAATATTTCCAAGAAGCCTATGATTGAATACAATTTCCAGTAACTGAAGAAGAAATGAAACATCAACAAGCTATTTGGGAAAACAAATCATATTTCCAGGCGCAATTGGAGCTATAGATTGCATTCATTTTGCTGATTTTTTTTTTTGCAATTTCAATTTCGCAAAAGTCGTTAGAATGTCAAGGAAAATTCAAAATTTCAAATTTACTGGTCAGGTTTGACAGGAACTGCAAGGAAAGTATACGTATGATATGTTCGAATTTTCGAACTTACTTTTACAAAGTTGGTACCTATTTATTCATACCGATTCAAAGCGAATGCTAAGGGCCTTTACTTTGCAAAAGCCTTCTGTCGAACAACTAAAGTGACCCTTTACAAGACCCTAATCGTCCCAGTCCTGCTATATGGCGCAGAGGCATTGACTCTATCAAAAGCGGATGAGTCATCTCTAGGTTGTTTCAAGAGAAAAATTCTCCGAGTGATTTTTGGTCTCGTCTGCATTGACGGTGAATGGAGGAGGAGATTCAACGACGAACTGTACGGGCTGTACAGCGACATCGACCTAGTCAGAAGAGTGAAGGTCCAACGACTGAGGTGGCTGGGTGATGTAGAGCGTATGTATGCGAATGCTCCGGCCGGGAAGATCTTCGAATCCACACCCGAGGGAAGGCGCAGTTGAGGAAGACCGCGACTCAGGTGGCGCACGCAAGTGGAAGGGGATCTTAACCAACTTAGCGTGCGAAACTGGAGACAGATAGCTAAAGATCGCACTGGCTGGAGACGCTTGTTGGTTGAGGCCCAAGTCCGCCCGGGACTATAGCGCCACCTTAAGTAAGTAAGTAAGTCGAGTAAGTGACAGTTGTCAGCTATTTCAATTAGATGACAGTTAAAAGTGTTGCCGTGAGTACAATAATTGACAATTTACGGCACTGCCATGACTACAAAACGACCCATTATCTTTGCTTATTTACTGAATTAGTTGAATTCGCCGGCACATCAGTGTTGGTATGCGCTTTTCTGATCATTGTTCCCTCAAGGTATTGGGATATTTCCCTTTTTTCACAACCGTTAAGAAGAATCCCCAATTTAAGTTATGCCAAATAGCAATTATACCTATCTTTAAAATTAGATTTTCCCTGCTTAAAATTAAAAATCTCCGAATGGAACACAGTGTACTTATGAGTTCATAATTTTCTATTCTTTCTTTTAAGCAGTAAAATCCAACGAAAAGGTAAAAATTCCCACGACATAGCAACACTATTTTCGAACATTTTTATAGTCAAATATTTACGATTTATCACGTGCTGTAAAAAGAATCTGATTTCCATTGTATTTTTGCTTTAAATTTCGATTAAAAAATTTTGCTAAATTTTAACAAAATTCCCGTTATTTTCTTGTGCTAGGTACATATGCAGAGCCTCTGTTGACAGACCTTTTACGAGTTGCTGAACTGAATAAAACACATTTCAACAAATCGCACTGTTGGATATTATTTACTTGTCGCTCAGTAAATCCTGATGAAAATAATGTCTTCTTTTATACCTCGCCTCTGTAAGACTTTCTTACTTGTTACTGCTCCCAAAAATTCCTCCGTTATAGACATTGCGTTTTAAAAGACCCTCTGGAAAGAGGAAATGAAAATCAAGTTATCAATTTCTGATTGTGATTGAGCTAGGTATACAGAATTTTTGTAAGACGTTAAAGCTCGAACTAAATCAAAAAAATACCCAAACTCTTGCAGAAGAGCGTCAAATAATTCCAAATTTACAATCTGTCAAATAACATCTGTTCCCCTGTTAGCATTGGCCCTTTTGTGTTTCCACAGTCGCAGGTAGCAGTTTCAAAAGTCATAAAAACGCCAACTTTACTGCAAAGTACTAATAAAACCTTCTCTGCCCAACGATAAAACACTGAAGTTATTTCAGTATTAGTATGTTTGCACAAGCGCAACGATGAAGCCTCCAACCGGCCTTAGGTTGCGCAATCGCTTCAACGTCGCTGCAACTCATCTCAACCATAAAGAGGTAATAAATCGCACTCACTCAATATCGTATATGCTCCTAAATGCGCACTTTGTGTATAATTAAACGAAGCGTTTATTATCAATTGGAGAAAATTTATTTGTTTTTCCTCGGATGATGGAGGTGATTGGTGGGAGTGGTGGGGTAGTGCAACAATAAATCCCCACCCAAAAAAAAAAACCAAATTCCCAACAAACAGTGGATGAAGCAACGGAAAATTCTCAGAGTCACATTTGCAATTCCTGCCCGGGACAGTCAGCTACAGCTATATAGATGCAAAGATACATCCATGCTTACAGCTAGCATGCACTTTTCTTTATATACCCGCAGAAAATGACTGTGTGCTAGTGACACGTGCCGAGTTCACAATCACACAATTTCAACTGCAGTTTGCACTTTTTTGCCGGCTTGGTCTGTTAACCTACTAATACGCTTGCGAAAACATCCCTCACCCAGGCACTCATACAGCTATAGAAGGGGCGACCGGCTCATGCACACAGAGACAAATTGAAAGGGAAACAAGGCAAATGTTTGTATCTTGCACAACACACCGACACCACTTGCTCGATGATGGGTTGCATGCCGGGCCAACAATTGATTTATCACATAGAACAGTGTCGGACGAACGCCTGCATATGTGTGCGGGCGACACGCGCGCTTTTCTTCATCTGTATGCGCGCGGATATCTTTAATAGGAAAACCACTTTCAAAACTACTTCCGAAAACCGCCATCGATCTGGGCGAACAGTGAGCGCGACCGACTTTAGGTCCAATCTAAGTCCGGTCTAACAAAGCTCCCCATCCCTCGGCTACGGGGGCGATAGTTAAGGTGTTGTTGCTTGAAGCGATTTAACACATTTATTATGGATTTCCTTTGGCACAAGTACACTTGTACGACCAGCAGCAACAACAACGACGATGACGGCGACCTTCACTTGTACATGAACTCGCAAAGTATCTATAAAATAAAGCTAAGCAAAACAACTACAAAATCTTTGCAATTATGCAGTTGCACAATGGAGAGAATACCGAGGGAGGTTGCGGAATCAGTGCAAATATAGAAAGAGAAAAAAGAGTACAAATCCGTATCGACGACGGCACGTGTAGCGCATGGGGGCCGGGTATTATATACACATACGTTGCGGCTACGTATAAAAAAAATAACAAAAAGAATGCATTTCTTTGCCAAAGTCAGGGTGGATACATTTTAAAGGTGGTTTTCGGTTTCAAAATACCCGGTACACAGGGTTATGTGTCCTCGGGTGAGTTTCATTTGACACATGCTATCGTTGTCGTTGTCGTCGTGGGGTTGCAAGTCGCACTATAGTTATGGATGACTTTTATGTATATCTGGAGTTGGGTAGGTGGCCTAGTTTTCGCTTAATTGGGGGTTGAAAAGACGACACGTGCAAGAAAACTGATATAATCTCTGGTTTAAATAAAATACACATGAAGGGACACAGGTATGCTTTGTGAATGTCTCAGTTCAAAGTGACAGGCGATTGGAGGGTTTGTTTACTTGAATTAAAAAAGTCGAAAGTATGCAAAATGTTTGAACTTAAATTGGCGATCTAATCAGTGGAATGAGGGGTACTTGCATTTAATCTTCGAAATTTGTGCATCATCTTTGACAGCAGGTAATTTTTGCAACTTGGACTTTGAATTTAAGAAGGGACGTACTTTTTTTCATTGATTGACTTTTGACTTTCGAAGCACCTTCAACAGCAATACTTTTATATTCGAAGTAGATATTTGAGCTACATCTTGTAATCGAAATGACAGGTGGTAATTTCGAATTTTCGAAATTATTTTTTTTCTTGTTGATTTGTTTGACATTTTTAAGGAAGATCAAATTTTCTTACAAAGAGTTTTAAAATACCTGAGGAGCTTCAAATTCTTGAGGATTATTCGTCATATTTCACGTGCAAGTTATCTGTCAAAGTTGATCGTATTTTTTTTGGTTGTTTGGGTAAATTTTATAAAATCTGACATAAATATTTATCGTGTAGATCGCGACCCAATTGCAAAATACACAGATCCAAAAGGGCACGAGGGCGCGATGAAAGAGATAATAATAGTATGACATTGGTGACAGGTGATTGCATTTGCAACTTAATTTACTGCTGACAATAAGGGCCACTTCCAACTCACATTTTTCGGTTAGAATTTATATTATAGACGAATTCGAGTTGATAATGATTGCACGGTTCCGTTCTTTGAATTCCAATGAAACGTCAGTTAAGTGTCATAAATTCTTGAAACCACTATAAAAGCCTCAAAATTAAACAAGACTTCTTGTCTACCTGCAGGATAATGCATAAGTCTCAAAGGTTTGTGTCATAAATACTTGAAACCGCTATAAAAGCCTGAAAATTAAACAAGACTTCTTATCTACGCCTCTAAGTTCAGTTGTTTTTGTAAACAAACGCAAACAGTTGAAGCGCGTTCACCTGCATCGGATAAAAGAACAAAAAACCGGTTGATGTATTTGCTAAACAGACAATGTCCAGTAATAGTTCTTTAAAGTTTTCTTTCAACAGCAGTTACAATCAGTGAGTGCAATTCTCATTTGGTTTGTCTTGCTATTTACATGAAAACAAAATGCTTTTGACACATAATGTCAAATCTAAAGTAGGTGGTACAAACGTCAGCAAATTCCGATCCAGTAATGATTTCATCTCTTCGACATCGTTCCGACAAGGTACAAGTGTTTTCGTAATCCCAAAGTGTCAATGTCATCAGCCATATATTAAAATAAAGATCTGTCACATTCCGACAGAGACCATTTCTTTTTTGTTCAACCAACATAATATTATCATAAGCCATCTTGATGAATGGATAAATATAATTTCCACTTAATCGCCTGTCACATACTCGTATGTTGAATATTCCAACAGCCGCGACATTTCCACTGACTAACAAAATGTCATCTAAAAATGACTAGGCTAGTTCTGTGTGCTCCACTACACTTTTCCACTGTCACATGCACAAACACTTACTCAGTTTGCTTCTCTTATGAACTTAGTCAAGGAAAAACAAATAGAAAAATATACATATAGATATTTAAAAGCGATTATAACGTTGTATTCTTTATCTATGCCAAGTGCACAATTTTCATGTTCAAGGTGACAGAAGAATATTAACTACAGCGACACCGTTTGACAACCAACCTTTTGTTTTCAATTCGTCTCTTTTTACTGACAGCACATGCAATAATTGTACGTAGCGAGTGTTTGTTCTAAAAAATAAACGACTGTGACTGTCAGTAGTGACTATTGGCTTGGGTTATTTTTTTTGTTTGCCTTTTCATCTTGAAGCGTAGGAAGTTGCTCGCTTTTTGTTTTTTCAGCGAGATTTATTCCGACACATAGTTTTGACAGCAGGCGGTGTAGATTTAACACGATCTTCCTCATTTGGTATGCCAGAGATGTGAATATTGTAACGTAAACTGTGCTTGATCCGATTATGACGCAGATTAACTTCAAAGTTAATCGGAAAGTGCGCTGGTGTTGGCAGCAGAAGGGCGTACCCGCATTAGTTGCTATAATTTTCAATTGACCTTGAATTTCAATTGTTCTATCTCCGTCTAAGCAAACAGCATAGACTTTACGTTGCCCAGTCCCATACGTAACACAAAGAGAATCGGGCACACGTGCCTCGCCGTAGGTAGATGGAGGTAGTGCATTTAACGCGAGGGGAGCTATCTGCTATAATAGAAGTGCATTTAATTGCCGGCCGGCTTTTGAGTGGGACTGTATGGCGTTTCGTTGAAATTGAAAATAAACTTTTGTTGCCCGTTTTATACGGGCTTAGTCAACCGTCGATATATGTATAGAGAATGATGGCTGAACGGTCATAGTGGTCGGTGGAATTTGAGTGTCAACACGGGGGGGTACAACTCAGTCCACTTGGCATTTTATTTTTACGATGGCACAGAGAAAAATTGGCATTTGCAGTCACTTAAATGTTTAGTGAAAATGATTTTATAGGTATTTTTGTAGTTCGAAAGCGTTTTGACGTTCAGAAGGGATGTACGACTCTGGCGATGAGATGTTTTTGATGAAAGTCATTGGTAGCGCGTGTCGCGAGTTTTTCTCATCCTGTTGCCAACCTGGCTGTGAGCCATCGAACTCGATTTCTTTGAAAGTGTTCACGTCAACATGGATACTGCAAATGTCAATGAATGTAACGAAGTCAAATGAAATGAGTTTCATACTTCAGCTGTGGTAATGGGTTGGTCGTGATTGTTTGAGCATAAAGTTATGCATTTGAAGTGGGCGCGTTGCACTTCATTTTACTGGCATTTAGAGACAAAGAAAATGAGGAATGTCATTAAAAACTGATGAATCGGCGGGGTTGTAATGTGGCTTATGACGGTTGTAGGTGAACAAGTGGTTTAGAGCTGTCAATAGGCGTTTCGTAGAAACGACGGCAAGCTGAGTGTTAGACAAGTACAAATATTTAAAAATTAAGAGACTTTAAACGTGATTGTGACAGTTGTGAGTCTAACGAATTGGCGCGGTTTGTTGAGAAGTCTTTAGGTCGAAACAGCGCTTTTGACACTATTGGGAGGCGTTTCATTGAATCAAAGTCAAATAAAAAGTCGCTTCAGAATTTTGAAACGTCATTGTGACAGTTATGGTTCAACTAAGATGTTCGACAGGTGAAATCTGTAAAGAAACTCTGGAAACAAAATCATTGGTTTCGAGTTGTGTGTGGCTAAGTTATGTTCGTTTGTACAATTTCAATTTACGAATCTGATAAATATTGTAGGCACAGCGGAAATGTCAAGAAAAGTTTCAATTAAGTGTCAGGAGTTTGTTAGTTTCACACGACATATTGAAAACAAATCAATTTGATATCATTTCTTACATAAAGATGTCGCTATCGTCGAGCGTTATTGTCAAATATTTAGCGGTAGTCAGGCAGCTGACATGTCAATACAAACACTCCCAAAAACTTCCGTAACTCATATTACACCACCAATTTGAAAGTGACTCCACCAATCTATCAAATCTCCGCTTACTTCCTGAACTCGACGAAAGTCAGCTGCGCAACAGTTGGTCTTTCACTTCTCATTATACGATCACTTTTACTTACGATTCCCTCCCGACCCGACAAGATCCAACTTATCCAGTTGAACGTCATGCCATCGACGATCATCGTGCAGCAATAATTTGTCAATATCAATAAATCACACCGTTTATATGACCAAAAGAAACATGTCTCGATCGGAGTGGGCCTTAGCAAATGGCATACTTGACAACGTAAACGCTTTCTGCATTTTGCCTTTCTTCCTTGGTTATCTTATCGTATTGATTGTATTTCTCCTTTGGGGAAACGTAAGTGTACCGTCTCATTGTGCCACTGTGTTACTTAACACGAATGTTTGGCCAAAAGTGTAGTGTAGTACAGCTCACGCTCTCTGGTGGTTAAAATTGATTTGCAAAAACATCGACTGCAGCACACCGGTGGCTACACTCGTGTGACAGTGACAACATTTGACAAAGTCGCGTATCCCATGGTTGGGTGATCTTTTAAATTGGAATCTAATTAGCTACCTCTAACAATTCATGTTCGTGTTCTGAAAAATATCTTCTGAACGTCATTAGTCTGCAAGACGTAGAAACTTGGGTGCGCAACCAGTTGGTCATTTTTCAAATAGTTTTTTTTTTGTTTTTTAATGGAAAACATGTAGCAAATTGCGAGGCAATTGCAGTGATGACACTGCTGAAGGATTTATGTGATTGGTTTTATTTTTCTAAGCCTCCGGTCGTAGTAGGACATTCGATTTATGGCCACGCGGAAAGGAGGATCATTAAAATATTTGTGAGGAGAAAACTGTTTTTGAATGCGGTTGCAAATAGTCGGTATTTAATAAGGAAGTGAACATGAATTTTATATGCATATATGAACGTTTGGAATGCAATAGATTACTCAACAACTTTTGTTTGATTTCCACTTTAGGCACTGTCTTATTATTCTTATTGAACTCTCGAGTGGAATGTGAACCCTACATATTGTGCACAACTGGCAGAAATTTGATTTACTGTCAATGCGTAATGACACTTGTCAGTTAAAAGAGTACAATGAGATGCTAGATTTGTTCTGATACTCTTTTCTTTATGTCAGATAAATGAGATCCAATTTGTATCTTCGGGAGACACTTTTGGAAACATTAGTGTTCAAGATAAGCAACTGTCAAATAAAGAGAACAATCGCTGTAACAAACGTAAAAATATGACATTTTCAATCTTGTACAATTTGTAATATGAGTCAAATGCAACTACAGTCACTTATTGAAGTTGCTCTCTTCTTGAGTAGTCTTATCAGTAATTCCCTAGCAAACGTATCTTTTTGTGACATCTGACAGGCGGTTAGGGAATACACTGTATAAATGTCGATCCTTTTAGAATTGAAAGAACAATGCTAGTGGCTACCATTATATATGTCGCACAGTCAGAATTTGACAAAGTGATAAAGAAATAAATATTAGATATGTCAAGTGTCAAAATGACAAAGACACGAAAAATAGAAAGAGTGTTATTTCATTCCCTTTCAAGTGTAAATGTTTAAACTGAAAACAATATGATCCTTATTGATGACAGTTGACAGGATGACAGTTCAATGCCTTTCGTCATATTAGTCACAGTTGATGGAATACTCAACTTTTTACAAGCCAAAGTCTACTCAATATCTATATAAAAGACGAAAAATGTTTTCTCAATGTTTGCTTTTTGCTGTCTTTTGTCATGTGTCATGTCAGTACTAAAATATCGACGCAAGTCTAAATAAAGATTTGCGCATAAACTACAATGAAAGAAGTTTTTTTTTATTTATCCAACAGTTTCGGTTGTTTTGACATTGAAACGTTAAAATGTGAAAACGTTGAAAACTAGAAAAGGTGTTACACTTAAAGTGATTGTTTACGAAAAATTGATTACTATTCTTCAAATAATAACTCAATAAAATTGGACTATAGTTTCCCAACAGAGAAACTGTCCAGAAACCTTGTCGCTTTTCTCTTTTTCACATTCAAGAACTTTTCTTTAAGTCTTGCTGATCTCAATATAAGAACTTGAACAGAACTTGAAAAAGAAAATTCATGATTGGCTACTGCGTTCATGGTAACAAAGCGCTAAAGAAGTGAACAATTCAATTTCTCCAATTTAAGTAATTACACTTCTTCACACTTCAGCGATCAACGAAATTGGTCGCTGAAGTTAACCTAATGAAATGATTTGACACTTCCTTCTAAACTTTGACATCAAAGGTTAAGGGAATAATTACAACCAATCTTAAGGTAAAGATATGCGAGCCGGG
The DNA here is from genome assembly GCA_916610125.1 of Cheilosia vulpina. Taxonomy (NCBI): domain Eukaryota; kingdom Metazoa; phylum Arthropoda; class Insecta; order Diptera; family Syrphidae; genus Cheilosia; species Cheilosia vulpina. The sequence continues at coordinate 14,046,968 of OU744276.1, read as the reverse complement.
AACGCAAATATATCTTTAATGCTAATTAATATCGACTTCAACCCCTTCGCCTGGGCAACACTAAATTATACAAAAAAAAAAAAGCTGTTCGATTGTATAAAAAGGGCCTTTCAAGCTGTCGGCATTGTAGGATATTTATTGGCCAATAAATTTATCGACGCGTATATACACATTCAAAGAACACCCAGGCCAGTTGCCCTTCGCGTCAATATTCTAACACGCATAATCGTTTGAATGAGAATTTTCAGGGTCGTTTTCATTTACTCGTCAGAATGTATTGCGCAATCTTAACAGCGCCATAGCGCTTTTCGTTCAGTTCTCCCAGCTTGATTTGTTCGCCTTGAGATGAGTTTCCAAAAATAACGCAAACCCAAAATGTAAAACATTTGCCGCAGGTCTCGCGTCTAGTATTATGTCGGAGACACTGTGCGCCCTTTTGTTTGCCTTTATGAAGTCATTCCGAGTGCAAAATAATATCTGTCATCATTAAAAATGACAGCCAGCGAGCGGAATATGGCAAACGTTGCATCATATGTAATCATGATCGTTATGGCGGGTATAATCTACGTTGAAATTGGAACTTCCGCGAATGAATGAAACACATTTTCACATGATTAAAACTATAAACACATTGCATGCCAAATGAAACAGAATGGTCTTGCCCTTACATCACACGAAAAGCACATACCATTTGTCGGCTATTTGTTATAGTAGAAACAAATAAATTACTTTGTTTACAAGCATAACTTATGTCAGACCATAAGTGCACGACCGTGTGACGTAGTGTTCTTTATTGGAAGACAATTTTTGTGTGATGGATGATTTTTCTAAAGAATAAACACACTCATAGGGAACTACATGAGTTACTTGTTTAATTGCATAAATATTTTCCGAAGGCGAGATAGATCACGAGGTTGCTTTGCTGTCAAGTTTAAGTTTTTCAACTGTATTAACAGATATTGACATAGATAAGAGCTTGCTCATCAAATAGCATGTCAGATTTTGTTGCAAAGACGTGCCAGCTGGTCTTTACACAACAAGCGAAATGATAAGCGGTGAAATGTCAAATGGTAGTTTGTTAAAAGTTTTTTATTCTTTTTGATTTTGCCAAGCAGCTGTCAAATTCTTAATGATGTTATATTTTTGACAGTAAGTTGCAAACGGCGCAGTAGCTTAGTGGTTAGTGTGTTGGACTACTAAGCGAGGGGTCCTAGGTTCGTATCGCGATAAAACCCAAATTCCAACTTAAGTATTTTTCACTGCGCCACCTCTTGCGAACGTCTGACAAACATCCGATAGTATAACTGTCATGAAAGAGCTTCTCAATTGGACGTTTGGACTCCGCGTTAAATTGTAGATCCCTTCCAGTCGTCCCAAAAATAAAAACTCTCACAAGACGAATGGTTGTGAGAAGCTAGGCCTAGGGTCCCTACGGACCTATTGCGCCAATTATTTTTTATTTATTTAAGTTGCAAACGTCAAAATATAAAATATATTTAGTAAGTCTGACAGCTGGCTGACAAAATATTCTGCTGATCCTGAGAGCAACTAAACCTGGTCAGAAAATGTTTAAGGGTAGATGTCTGATTTTTTTTTCTCAAAAATTGGTACAGAACTACAGATCGATTTCTATTATTTAAAATATAAGTGTGGACAAAAAATGTATGATAGTTCGAATGATGGAATGATGAATGGTTTCAAATTTTGACTTACGGATAAATGTTGGCCAATTCTTTTAGGGATTTGATTGAAGTGCCAAAAAGTCACAGTATTGAACGTTTTATTCTATTTCTTTTTAACCGTATTTTGGGAACATAACAAGTGGCAATGAAAATGACAGTGAGAAAAGATTTTAGCTGGATAAAGTCTCAGAATTGTAACTCACCCTTCGTTTTCGTGGAGCATCATCGTTATAATCCATGACAATGCCCTCATCTGATGTGGACAACGATGTTGTACGTAGACGTGCACTATCCAATAGATGATTGGCAAATATTTTTCCATCGTCGCTTAATGGCGGCGACGATGAACCTGAACTCCATGCACTTGAACTGCCTGGACTCGAACCGAGTATTGTGCTTAAATTATCTAAGAGAAGAGTAGAACAGATTTTTGTTTTGTTACTGTTAGTATTTGATCTTTCGATATGGATATGTTAAAAAAGTTAAATAAACAAAATTACAGTACAATTAAACAGTGTAAACAGAGATATGTCACTTCCCTATGGCATTCAAGTGACACATTTTCTGACACGACAGATACTGTAACGTTTTTTGTTTGGTTTTTTGTTTTATGTGTATAACCTTTAGGTGAGAGCGGTGATCCCGAAAGATGCATAAGTACCAATGCAGCATTGCAAAGCTTTATCTCTTCATCATCACGGCATTGAGTTAGGTAGTTATCACGTTCCTCTTGAGTGTACGATGGCCGACGTTTGCGTGAGCTGAAAATAGAAAATTAAAAGCAACATGAGTAAGTGTAAAAAAAGCTTATGCTAATGTCAGTTCATGTTGACGTTAAAAGAATGAGGTTCAAACGTGTCACTTTCCATTAAAAGAATTCAAATTTTCGATGTTTTAAAAGTGCATCCAATGCCATGTCCTGTCAAAATGTGAACAAAGTCACCTGCACACTGACAGGCCATAATCCGAACAAATAAACAATTTGTCAAACGATCGTCATGCATCTTTCATTCATGGCAGTTTGTCTCCGAGAAAAGAGCCATAATATTTTTAGATTCGAATATTCATTGTCAAACCAATGACCCGATTGTTAAAATATCTACAAAGTGACATTCAAAATCCACTTATCCAAACGAAAATAAAATAAATAAATTCTGTCAACTCGGTCTCATTCGGCTTGGCAAACATATTTGTTTTCTTATTTTTGAACTATTAATCTCTGAAAATGTTGACAATTTCGAATTTTCGAACAATTTCACCTCGGTGGAGGATTACTTTTCCCAAATTGAGTACCCCACCCACATTGACATAGACGGTAGCGCACACGGTAATGCCTTGATGACAAATTGAACTGCAATGCGTAACAAACAAATTGAGATCATTGTATAAAATTAGGCACAGCTCACCGTTACCAAGTCACGATAAATTCGACAAAAGAATCATTGAGAAGCGGTTAACAAGAAGAACAAAACGGTTCTCAGCTGGCACCCCTTTTCGTTTGTTTCATATTTTTGTTTTTTTCTCGCCCTGTCAAATTTGTGTGTGGGATATTGTGGGTATTGTTTTTTACGCTCAGCATGAATACACCATGACCTTGCGCAATCATTCGCTAAATTAGCACGATTTTGACTGTGTGCGGATGTGTGGATATTTGTGTTGTTTCTTCTTTTACATTTTTACTGAAGAAAAATAAATTAAATCATCAGCGGCAACGGTGTAGCTAGTTATGTAGAATGTCGTCGAGTCCACGTATCTTTGGCGTCATTGTTTTTACTTTTTATATATATATTAGATTTTATGTTATTAATATAGCACGTATAACGAATGCGAGAAGTGGAAAAAGAAAACAACTTTGGACGTGATCTTAAATGGAAACCGAACGATTAAGAGAATGACACTCGACGCGCTGTAAGTGAATCTTTTGAAATATAATTGTCCGATCGGAGATTGACTTTTGTTCAAGTGAAATGGATATTGTATTTCTAGTTTGGAACACGTTTTCCTATTCCGAATGCGATTTGTTGCTGTGCAGCAATTTTCTTTGAATTTTGACAGGAAGTCGGTGAGGTAACCTCGAATTGATTTTGAAGACTCGTCATGCCAAATACCACTAGTTCGGTGGATGGCAGAACTTTCCTTATGCAAGTTATGCCATGGTGCATATGTGTTTTCTAATTTCCTTTTGTCATAATAGAATGGCTGACATCTGCCAGAATTCTGAAGTATTGTGTCAGTATAGTGGTCTTATCTAAAAGCAAAAATTTGTTGGCATTAAATTCAGTTTGCGTATAAATTCCGCAAATCCTTCGATTATTTTAAAAATGTACTAAAAATATAACCGCTTTGACAGTTTGTTTCATGACATTCGCAAAAGCTTTCATATAGATGACCGGAACACAGTCGTAGGCGTGACTTCTATTCTATCTGAAAATTTAATTCAACTGAAATTTGATAGCATTAGCAAAATATTCTATAAATGAAATGACTTTTCTTTCATATGTCAAAATGTTTTTTTGTTTTTGGCAGCTCCACAAGGTTAGGGGTATCTATCAAAAATAACTGTCGCCCACTAAAAATGTCCTGTCTGGGTATTGGCATGAAGTTTTAAGTCAGCTATTGTTATATTTCTGATACAAAATTTGAAAGCTGACGCTAGAAAAGTTTTCACATTTTAAGTGACATGTTCTCATTTGTTTTATTTAATTCTGGAGAAATTGGTTCTCGATATTTGGCTTAATTTAACAGTAATTTTACTCGCGGAGGAAAGGTTTTTGATTTTGATTGTCACTATGTAACCTGTCAAGCTTTTTATATATTTCTGAACCGAAAGTTGACAAGAACTTTTTTTAAATTATTGAAACTAACAATCTTTATTAATTAGTACAAATTTCAATCGTTAAAATTTAGTGTTTTATACGTTTTGATACAAAATCTGAAAATCATTTGATGAGTTAGCACTAATCAGGTGGCAATCATCTGTCAAGTTTGTCAGTAAAATGTATGTACCTATGTACTAAATTTTTATCTCAAACTTTAGAGGCCAATAAAAGTCTTCGTATTTGGTAACTTTGAGATGACAGCTTTTTTTAATAAAAATTAAATATTTTGTCGTCGAAAAGAGCAAATGTCAGAGCTATCCAGCTACAATTTAATTAACAGGCATTCTCAAAACCAAATTACCTAATGTGACCTACAAAAAATGTAAGGCAAAAGTCAAAAATGCACATTATGTACTCCGACTGACAGTTCGGAAGCATGATTTGCCTACTTCTTAAGTCAGAATTTGGACTATGAGAAAGAGAGGAAGATTCGAAACTCTGCTTTAATTTTAACTTAAATTGTTACTCTGTGGTTGGTGTCTGTGATAATTGTTGTATTAATACCAGAGGTTACTCATAACGGTAAAAAAGTGTCTGTTTAAATAAAAGTTGTCTTAAGTAACTCTGTGGTAAAATTTGTAATGCACTCCAAGTGTTGACTGTTTTCTAAAAATCACGGCCTACTTCTGGGCGCCCACTAAGGTAGCCTCCAATCGGCTTTTAAAAATCCATTATCTTACGTGACGCAGTGACACAATTATACCCAAACAAAATCATTCGCACGCCAAACTACCCACTATAGCGCAAGCAATTACATTTTAAATATCTGCTTTGTTACAATGTAACAAAAACAATTAAATCTAATATTAAGTGACAATTACAGAGATAATTTATTACCTCACGGTTAGTGCGTAGACAACTGTGTGTTGTCTGATATAAAGGAATGTCAAATGACCAACCAACGCATAAATCGCATCGCTTGTTTTGAGCTATTTAATGTTTTTATTTCAGTTCTTTTACAACATCTGACTTTGACGTATTAAGCGAATAAATAAAAAAGAAAATGCCATAAATTGAAAATACAAAGTTGCAAGCAAACGCAGAGAATTCATATCGCGATAGCCCAACCCAGCTGCCGTTTTGTCTTTGAGTGAATTTATTGTCACCTTGAGATACATTTTATTTCGAGCACACTTATCACACAAAAATAAGTGACCAACATGTTGTTAGAGAATTTTTGAAATTTCTCAATGATTGGCAATGTGCTGGGTCTCTCAGAATGTGACACATTTTGATAATCAGCATTTTTTTTGGCTCCTCACTGCTGCGCTGCGCTTTTCCCAATAACATTGATCGCTGTCCTCAGCTGCGACCTAGCTGTCCTCATTTGAGACCTAGCTGTCCTTATTTGTGACCTAAATTAGTGGATTCCGCTAGTTAGCGCTCCGAAAAAGATGCAGTTTTAAGTGGTTTGAATGTCCTTTCTGTACAAATCTTGGGTCTTTATATTATTCTGTTGCTTGAAGAGCAGCATCGATTTTAGAAACGTTTTTTGGCACAGTTTCGCTAGCTTTTTATACTCCTGCCTGGGTGATCTTTTTGTATTTATTGTTCCAAAAGTTCTTTGCTTTGCTCGTAGCTCACATATCATGATCATTGAGTACAATTGATCTACGATATTTCCCATTGTTGTTCCCATTGGATGCTCCTTAGTTTGTTCAAGAATTCAAAGCGCTCGCTGAATCTCTTCAATTTTCGTGAACGCAGTATACATCTCGTGCTCGAAGAGCAAAACCAATTTGACTATCGTACGTAGTTTCGCATTTTCTTATAGTAGAAGCATCAATCGTTCAAAAACTTTTAGTGCTCCCTGGTACTCGTCACGCACGTCTCATCCTCGAAGAGCACGGTGAACATAATAAGCCTCAAGTAACTCATAGGGTTGTCAAAGTGCTGCCATCGTTAAAAAATTTAGCGCTCATTTGTTCGTAGAGCATATTGTATGATTTAAAACGTAGATATAATAGTTATTAAATTCGGTAGATGGTAAGTGTCCTGACTAACGCGAATGTTTCTGATTTCACAAACGCTTGTTTCTGCGAACTCGGAGAACCTTTTGAACTTTTTGTTTTAAAATTGCCAAGCAGCATTCCCCAGAAGAACTGAAAACGCCCGCAAAGTCACAAAAAAGACTGCCGCAATTTGTCAAACCTAGAGGCACGATATGTTTAAACTAGAACTAATACCAATCAATCAATCAAATGAGCAGGCTCCACTCCTTAAATGCGCTTTGTGGGCCATTCGCTACGAATGCGTTACGATCCTCAATCCTGTGAGGCAGCCTTTTATAAAGCAAATAAATCAACTGCAGCCTTTGTTAATCCAAAAGTGCATAGGCGCCAGCCACAAAATCGCTTTGCGGCTCCATTTAGTACAACAATTTATTTGATTTGGACAGAATTTTTAT